>OW285235.1:212361048-214861048 GCA_935421215.2 Melolontha melolontha
ACTTTAATTCATCATTGAAACTGCGCAAGTGTGTGCATTGTCTTAGTGGAGGAGAATCTTTTCCTTTGCCAAATGAGGACGATTCTCCTTGATTTCTTGGCTCAACCGGTGTAGTAACGTTGCATAATACTCTCCGTCGTTTGCCCACTTTCCAACTAATCGATGTGGATGATTCCGCGTGCATCCCAAAACACACTGGCCATCACCTTGTTGGTTAATTTCGCCTTTAAAAACTCAGTTTCGACTGGTGCTTTGTTTCTGAGTGTAGTAGTCTATCTATGTTTCGTCCATAGTTATGCAGAGACGTAGAAACTCGTCAGGATTGAGACGGAAAAGTGCCGAACCAGCCTCCGATTCGATCACACGATTGCGATTATTCTCCATTGAAAGCAAAAACTATCTTGCCGAGATTTTTTCAAATATAGAAAATATTCTTAGCAATAAATTACTTCACCACGACTTTCCAAATACTTTATTGATTATTTCTAAACAATATCTGAAAAGTAGTAATAATGTCGCCTTCTGCCAAGTATATTATCTTAATTGAGAACATTAAATTTAAATATGGCGCGTACAGTGAAGTAATTTGCGATCAATCCGCTAGAGTACTTTTGACCAAAAATTTATTATAGCTAGCCTTCTATATATGTTTATTCTATGATATATAGCCTTATTAAGAATAAACAAACCTACACAAATATTAGAATGGAACATCTTAATATTTAAATACATTCACTCTATCAACCTTTAGCTTGACGAATTTAATATTTTTCTTGCTTTTTTTCCATTACACACTATTTCTTTTTACACGAACCAATAGGTACAACTTTTCTTAATTGGTGATGAATATTTATTGCTTAATTAGTGTGGCAGTGCTAGGTTTGTATTAATGTTATTGACAATATCAGATGCACATAAGTACCTACTTTTCTTAAATAGTAGTATCTCCTTCATATTTTTAAGTAGATATCATATATTTATGTTATACGAGGGATAAGCTACAGGTATTAAGAATAGAAAAATCTAGTTGCCTATGAAGAATATTGTTGTTTATTAAATAGTGGCATTTATCTGTAAAATACAGTTTAGTTTGTCCAATTCGGTTGAATAGTGTCGGAGAAATAATCTATAAAATACGCTTCTGTTATCGAAAAAATGGAATTATCACGAGATAACTTTCGGATAATGATTTACTATGATTTCAAGAAAGGCTTGAGCGTGTATGAGTGTGAGGAAAGTTTAAAATCGGCATTTGGGGATCTCGCACCATCATTGGTTACTGTTTATAGATGGTATAAAGAATTTGAACGAGGTTGTAACTGGGTTGTACACAGAAAAGGAGCTGGTCCTCCTTCAACTGGTGTTAATTCCAAAAATATTGCTGCAGTGAAGAAGATGGTGGAAGAGGACAACCACATTATCTATGCAATAATAGAGTCCAAACTGAAGATTGGATCCTCGCAAGTGAGATCAATATTGCACGAACATTTACATTTGAAAAAGGTTGTAGCTCGGTTTGTACCCCATCATCTGACAGATTAAAAAAAAGCAGAACGTGTTAGAATTTGTCAACAAACTTTAGATATGTTGAATGCTGGAGGCCATCAAATTATTTTTAAAATTGTAACTGGCAATAAAACGTACATACCCTTTTTTGATATTTCCACTCGCCAAGAAAGCTGAATCTGGATACATGAAGATGTGGAAACCCCTACGATGGTGAAAAAACAGCGAGCAATGAAAAAAGTAATGTCCGCAGTATTTTTTAGAAGTACTGGTTTAGTGGCCACAATTAAATTAGAAGATCAGAAGATAGTTACCGCTAAATGGTATGTTGAAAATTGTTTGCCTACTGTGTTTAGTAAAGTGCCAAGAAAGGGAATTATGCTACATCATGATAACGCGTCGTCCCATACAGCAGTGATAACTGTTCAGTATTTAGCTGAAAACAAAATCAAAGTTATAGAGCATCCTCCTTACTCACCGGATTTGGCGATGTGTGACTTCTGGCTATTTTTTTAGCTCTAAAAACATTTGAGAGGGAAAAGGTTAAGTGTTTTTTTTTATAGTACCCCAACAGACAGCTGGCTGAACGCTTTTAAACTATGGAAGGAAAGAATGGTTGAGTGTATTGTTGTTGATGGCAATTACTTTAAACATATTTAAAATAATAATTTTAAAAACTTGTATCAATCTTTCTATTCTCAATCATTGTAGCTTGTCCCTCGTATTAGTGAAACTGTGTTTCTTAACTTGCTGAAGTTATCAAAAGATAACTCTATACACAAGAAAACTGATGTTTATTGCATGGATAATTATTGGCTGATTTCTTTATTGTTCGTGTTTTGTTAGGCACATATTTAAAGAGGAATTAAATATTTAACTGAATAGTAACGATTTGGCTTTGTAGCAAGAGAATCAACGAATCGCAATTCATAACCTTTGGTTATCATTTTTGAACAACGCTAGATATTTGAAATCTTTCGAAATTTGTAATCCTAATATTTTAAACGATTTAAAATATTATCTTTTATCAGTTAGCACAAAGGTTATGCGACACAATGAGGCTAACGAAGTGTGTATCGCGTTTGAATGTTTCTCAAGGGTCAGTTCTCGGTCTGATTCTGTTCGCGATTTATTTGATAGGCTTATCAGAAAGTGCCAGAATTACATTGTTCTCTCCTTTGTAATTACATTAACGGTCGGGCAGGGTTTATCATAATTAGGATCACAAATTAAAGTAGAAGTGGCGGAATATGTGAAAATAGCGATTTGCTGTGCAAACTACTTTGATATTGATTATATTTAAATAACTGAATAAATCACTACACAATGCCATTAAGGTTAATTTCCTAGGTTTTAATATTGATTTGTCTCTTATATGGAATGGAGATATAAAGACGTTTTAACAAAATGAAACGGCAACATGTATCCCCAGCATGTCTATTAAAGCTAATACGAGAGACGTCTTCTATGTTTTGCATACTGGGACATAGAGGGCACCACTAATTAAATGTCAGTAGTAAAAATTAACGTCTACATTTAGTTAGCGTAAATCCGAAGTCTCGTAGTGTTGTAGCTACAACGACCTGCCAAAGTTGACAAGTTAGTCGAAACATGGAATTAAACTGTGAAAATCTTCGCGCAATAATTTTTTATAATTATCGAAGAGAATTATCTCAACAAGAATGCCTCGCCGAGTTGGTTTCTGTTTAGGTAATGAAGCACCACATCGTCAACAATTTCTCGTTGGTATGGAGAATTCAAACGATGGTCACTCAGGAAAATGTCGATGCTTTGCGCAAGCTCATCAACGAAGATCGACATCGCGAAATTGAGGCATCGTTGGAGATATTAAAGATCTCAACTCAAAAAATTTTTCATGAAGAAAATTTTGCATGAAGAATTGTGTGTAAAAAAAATAGTTTTCCGTTGGATACCGCATCTGTTGACCGAAGAACAGAAAACAATTAGGGTGAATTGGCGTCAAAGAATTCTATACTGCTTCAACGCAGAAAACTCTAAAAACGTGTACAACGTCGTGAGTGGTGATGAATCTTGGACTTACTGATACGAGACGCCAGACGAAATAAACGCCAGTCGCCTGTTTGGGTGTTCCAAGGTGAAGAAAAGCCGACAAGACTTATCCGTTCTCGAAGTGTCTCCAAAAAGATGGCCGCGAGATTTGTCTCGAAAGCAGGTCATGTAACAGCAACAATTTCCCTACAAGATCAAATAACTGTTACTGCCGATTCGTATACAACCATTTGTTTACCGCAAGTCATCGCTGAGCTCCGAGAAACCAACACACAACGACGAAAAATCAAGTTCGCACACAATTTGCAAGACAATTGAATTTTTAACGCACCAAACGTCGAATTCTTAGACCAAATTTCTTTACCTTTCCGAAAATCAAGGACGGACTGCGTGATCAAAGGTTCCAGTCGTCAGAAGGAGCAGTCGATTTGACTGTAGCAACAAACTGAATAACTGCTTCCAGAGTTGGTTCAAGCGCATGCAAAAGTGCATTCATTAATCTTCGTGGATACTTAGAAAAACAATAAAGTCTTTAAAAGCTATCTACTGTTTTATTCCGGCTCTATATGCAAAATATAAAAGACTGCGTTCGTAGATTGCAAGTTCCGATTAATTAAATGATGCGGTGCCAGTTATTGCACAATTAACGTATTGAACCCTATATCAGAGAGTTTGAAAATTACAAATAAGTTAAAAATGTTCAGGTTTTTATTTAAAGAATATTTAATAATAATACATCTATATTAATTCAACAGGTATGCATCAGCTACAGGATTATATACGAAGAATATGTAAAGTATGTACTCGTATATTGGAAAAATGGAAAATAAAAATAGTAATTGACAACAAAATTTGATTCATTTAAATCAGTAATTATACGTACATTAGTGAAATCTTTCGAAATGTGCATTATAAAACCATGCATACCATAGGAAGAGTCACAAATCATTCCCAGGTCTCTAATGTTATTTCTTATATTGACTGATCATACAAAATATAGTTTGCTAAAATTGCAGAGTTGAAGCGACAAAATGTAACGACCGAACATTTATTCATATTTAATTTAAGTTTATTGAACTCACACCATTTTACTATGAAACGTATGAGATAAGGATCTCTGTTTTCTGTTCTTCAGTCAACAAATGCGGTATACAACGGAAAACTATTTTTTACACACAATTCTTCATGAAAAATTTTTTGAACTGAGATGTTCGATATCTCCAATAATGCCTTAATTTTCTTTATGAAAAATTTTTGAATTGATATCTTCGATATCTCCAACGATGCCTCAATTTCGCGATATCGATCTTCGTTGATGAGCTTGCGCAAAGCATCGACATTTTCCTGAGACAGATAAGGATCATGTACATCATCAATTTCCAAAAAAAAATTTTAAATCATCCGCATATGTAAGGCCAGGGCATCAAATTAGATCTTTGTGGAACTCTGGATGTAGCATGAATTGATTCGAAAAAAAGCCATTATAAAAACGTAACAACCTCTCCCGCTAAAATGCGACTCTATAAGACGCAATAATAATGGTGCAAATCCAAAGCCCGCTAAGTTTTTAAGTAAAATATTATGAATGAATCAAAAGTCTTCGACATATTCGTATATACGACGTCTATGGGAGTATCTCTGTCAAGAGCTTTACATATATATTGAGACATTAAAAAAATAGATAAATTACTAAAGGTAGAACGTATTGATACAAATTCATGCTGGTCGATAGAAACATATTATTAGACGTTATTGGAAATAGAGGCTATAAGTAACATGTTCATATATTTTTGCAAAGTTCGACAGTATAGATATTGGTTTATAACTGGATAAAAGAGTTGAAACACCAGTCTTAAGTATTCCAGTCCGTTTCCAACGCTGCAGGAACATTTAATGAATAAATACTGCTATTCTTTTAGCAAACTTTTAGTTAATAAATGGAGGATCGTTATCCCTAACACAATTAGTTATATAAACAAGTAACGAGCCATCGAAAAAATTCATAATTGGAGTAGACTGTGAAATTGGGTTGGTACTTTAGCCACTTCCACATAATGACACATTACTTGACGCTTGACAGTTTCATTTGGTTTCATTGTAAAAAAAGGTTATGGCATTGAAATGATACTACAACAAAAAAGAAAACAAATAATTTATTTAATATCGAAATCATAATCAAAATTTACATATAGCTACAGAAGTTGTTTTAAATGTTTCCATTTAACAAACAAATTTAATTATCTTAATAAGAGTTTTGAAAAATTTGACACAAACTTAGAGTTTCAATGTCAAATAATAAATGTCATTATGTGGAAGTGGCTAAAGTAAAGTAAAAATTTATTCTTGAATTTGCATTTTTAAAGGAAGATGTAAGATAGGGCATTACACGTCAAATTTGATAACAATCTACCTTTAATGAAAGACGTAAATGTAAATCATATCAAACGTAGACATGTAACAATCGAGAACTGACTGAATCCGAGACGATACTATAAAATGACGAACAATAATAAAACTACACTTTTTGTTATTATCGGTCACCTTTAAGAACGTCTTCGATAATCTTTATAATATAGTCGGTCGCACAGTGGCGTGAGAAATATTCTTTAAATATCTTGGCCATTTTTTTCTCGCTCATGAGAGGAAATTTTGGGAAAATATATTATATTATATATATATATATATATATATATATATATATATATATATATATAATATTTTCGTGACCTTGGTATGATATGGTATAAAACTTAATAAGTCGGCGATTAAAGGTCTGGTTTATTACTTCAAAGTATATATATTCAAAACAACCCTACATGTTTCGGCAAAGGCATCATTGCCGAAACATGTAGGGTTGTTTTGAATATATATACTTTGAAGTAATAAACCAGACCTCTATTCGCCGACTTATTAAGTTTTATACTATATATATATATATATATATATATATATATATATATGTGTTTAGATAGTTTCTTAGCCGTTTATTAAATATAAACATAATTGTTATATATATATATATATATAGTAAACGATTAAAGGCGATTAGTAGGCGATTAAAGGTCTGTATATTACTTCAAAATATATGTATTTAAAAAACTCTACATGTTTCGGCAGTACGCCTTTATCATTATGTTTTTTAAATACATATATTTTGAAGTAATATACAGACCTTTAATCGCCTACTGATTAGGTTTACCATATCATACCAAGGTCACGAAGTTATTATATTTATACTTAGCACAATGCGTGTAGTGCTAACCAAATGGAACAATTACAATTACTTGACATTTATATCCTGTCATTTATATTTTGTATTCTCTTGATAAAGGCGTACTGCCGAAACATGTAGAGTTTTTTAAATACATATATTTTGAAGTAATCGCCTTTAATCGCCTACTGATTAGGTTTACCATATCATACCAAGGTCACGAAGTTATTATATATATAAAAGGTAAACTTAATAAGTCGGCGATTAAAGGTCTGGTTTACTTCAGAGTATATATATTTAAAACAACCCTACATGTTTCGGCAATACGCCTTTGTCAATATAAAATAAATATAAAACATTTATATTTTGTATTCTCTTGACAAAGGCGTATTGCCGAAACATGTAGGGTTGTTTTAAATATATATATTCTGAAGTAAACCAGACCTTTAATCGCCGACTTATTAAGTTTACCTTATCATACCAAGGTCACGAAGATATTATATATATATATATATATATATATATATATATATATATATATATATACATATATATAATATTTTAGTGACCTTGGTATGATATGGTAAACTTAATAAGTCGGCGATTAAAGATCTGGTTTATTACTTCAAAGTATATTTATTTAAAACAATATATATATATATATATATATATATATATATATATATATATATATACCCTTTTCCATGGGATGGTTAATTATTTCACGTCATATAATGAAACTCTGAATTTTGATGATACAATAAATAAATGAATCTAATAAACCTTTAATTGCCAATTCAAATTATATACAATATGAATCAAAATATTCCGAATTCATAAATAATAAATATGTACCCCAATTAAAGTTACACATACACCGTACGTTTACATACGTAGCAGCTGTTGATGTTATTGAAATGTGGATTGAATTATTAAATATTATGTGTTACAAACTCATTTTAAAAATCACACCAATAATAATTTGTGGACTTTTAAAACTGACATTATTTCATGTGTATTACGAGAATATTTTTTTTTGTTAGGAGAAGAAATAGAATGCCGCTATTGAATTTAAAAGCGGTATATTTTATGTTTATAAATACGATAACATTGTGTCTGTTTTGTTATGGTAAGACTTCAATAACCTGACACGAAAGGCATGTTTAAGGATGACATATCAAAATAACATGTAAGATGTGTGCCTTACGGGCATTTAAGATCCTATTTCTAACAGTCTATCTTTAATCTAAAAACTGTGCTGAACGTACGTAACGATCAACAACTGAACGAAACTTAAAGCGGATGGACTATAAAAAGATAATTCTTTTTGTTATTGTGGGTCACATTTAGGATGTCGTCTCCGATAGTATTTATGATATATTCGGTCGCACAGTAGCGTTAACATAATTTTTTTAAATATTTTTGTCATTTTTTCTCACTGATGAGAGGGAATTTTTGGAAAATATTTTGGGTATATATTCTATATAATTTAATCTTATCATTTTTCATACATCGTCTTTTTATTTCAAGAACACCCGGTATATATATATATATATATATATATATATTATATATATATATATATATATATATATATATATATATTATATATATATATATATATATATATATATATATGGTAGATTCAATTAGTTGGCGATTTACGGTCTGGTTTACTTCTGGGTTACTTCAAAATGTATATATTTAAACGAAACAAGTAAGATTGTTTTAAATATATACATTTTGAAGTAAAACCAGACCTTAAATTGCAAACTAATTGAATCTACGGGTCAAGAAATTATAATCTTTATATATATAATTTAAGATTAGGACTTTGAGCGGAACAGAAAAATAAAAATTCGCCCGCCTGATTGGACCTGAAAATACGTTAAAGATATGTCCGTAAACATGCACATTCATAAAGATGATTATTAAAGTAAACCAATATTGACATTATGTTGTTTATCCAATAAACACTATATGAAATTAAGTACATTTTTGTCGACAATTTAAATTTCCACTATAATGTGTTACATTAATTAAAAATATTAGAGTAAATCTCTTAGCGTATAAATTGCTTCTACAATGCTCTACACCACTTGTGGGCAGCAATTGTATTTTATGCCCTGTTAATACCGTTAATATTAGCAATAGAAATAGTTCCTCTGACGCTAATTTTATTCGTGTGATGATACTGATGATTTTTGTTAAAATAAATATTTTAATGCTTTTCTAAAAGATATTAAACATTTTATGTAACATTAAAACAAATACTGTATTTATAAATTAAAAAATAAATAAATAATATATTACGAATAACTCAAATATGAAATCATCTATTATAATTGCATGCATATTTTATAGGTGGCATGTTATAATAATAATAATAATTATAAAAAAGAGCTTTTGAAAATTACAAATTGTATAGCAGAATGGCAATAAGTATTTATTACGAAATAAAATCATTGCTATAATTAAAAAAATGTAATAGATGTTATGTTATGCACATTCATTTATGACAAGATTATTGCATAGTTAAAATAAATGCGCTTATAGCTTACCCTTTCCCTAAAGTTCCGTTAATTGAATTATTACTTCGTGAGTGTTTATGTCACAGAAAACGAACTAGGAGTTTAAAACACAAATCACAAGTAACGTAAATATTCGCGGTTCTGTGTCAACAGGTTCCCATGACTCAAGGCGCATTCCGCGTTCAAAACACGACCGGAGACTGTCTTAGTTGTGACCGATTCGTTGCTTAAGACAAGAAAACCGCGAAACGGAGCCTACGACGCACCCACTCTGACTCAAAAATATTTTGCAGTGTTTATTTGGTGTTAGTTTAATGACATACAATAAGGAATTATACGCAATGTCCATACGAATAATTAAGCAATTGATGCTAAAACTTTAAAATTAAATGTAAAATCAACTTATTGAACTATGTATTCTTTAATAACAAGTATGTATTATAATTAAAAGAAAATAAATTTCTAAGCAATATAAACTTCCATTTAGTAAGATGATGGGATCATTTGTTTTATAATTGTTTAAAAATAGTTTATTCTGCTTATACGTATAAGCACGTAACATAAGAATGCAATAAGAGTGCGTCTAAATGATATGAATTCTAAGTGCTTACATTCCTTTGAAGTGTCTTTACTTACTTCCTTTGTACAAAGTATGACGGTAAAGTACAATAGAAATTGCCAATGGCTTTGAATTATCGTATCATCCATTAAACATGATGTTGTTAAAGATGTTTTTGAATTCACCAATTTAATAATGCTTTACAAATTTGAAATGTATAAAATTATACTTTACTAAATAAAACACTTGGTATATTTGTTTCACAAAATGTATTTAAAAATATATCTGACATATGTTTCGACTTATACAGTCATTCTCAAAGAGTCATGTAAACTAAGTGAAAAGAATACTCCTACCTATATTTATGGCTTATTTTTTTAAAAGTTTTATTACAGCATCGATTGTGGGGGTATTTGAAAAATCCAATTGCGTGTTTGTGACCTGTCTGTTGAGATTAGTTTACATGACTCTTTGAGAATGACTGTATAAGTCGAAACATATGTCAGATATATTTTTAAATACACTTTGTGAAACAAATATACCAAGTGTTTTATTTAGTAAATTATTAATCATGTTTCACCAAGAGCCAACCGTGAATTATATACATAATATTAAAATTATACGTACTAACACATAGTTTTATGCTTAATATTTGTTTATAAAATCAGACTAGTTATTGTCTATTCTTAAATAAAGTATTGTCTTTTTTTGAAGACTTTTTGACGTTGAATAGGTGTAGTTAGACTTTCTAGTGTACGCGAGTCTTTCAAGGCTGTACTACACCATCATAGAAATACATGTAAAAATTGAAGTGCTTGACACAATACACGATAATATTTAGATTTAAGGATGACAAAGGGGAATGGCAATTTGTTGTTGGTACGAATATTGTCTTTTATATTTTGCATATAGAGCTGGAATAAAACAGTGATAGTTTTTAAAGACTTTATTGTTTTTCGAAGTATTCTACAGGAAGATTAATGCACTTTTACATGAGGTCGAACCAACTCTGGAAGTTGTTATTCCACTCATTTGTTGATACAGTCAAAATTGCGTTTTTGAAGGCACCAACAGCTCTTTCTGACGACTGGCACCTTTTACCACGCAGTCCGTCCTTGATTTTCGGAAAGGTAAAGAAATCGTCGGCACTGTACGGAGGGTGGTCTAACAATTCGACGTTTTGTTGCGTTAAAAATTTAATTGACTTGCGAGCTGTATGCGAACTTGCATTGTCTTGGTGGAGGATGATTCGTCGTTGTGGATTGGTTTCTCAGAGCTCAGCGATGACTTGCGGCAAACAAATGGTTGTTCTCAATCGGCAATAATAGTTCTTTGATCTTGTAGAGAAATTGTTGCTACATGACCAGCTTTCGGGACAAATAGCGCAACCATCTTTTTGGAGACACTTCGAGAACGGATGTCTTTTGTCGGCTCTTCTTCGCCTTGGGACACCCAAACAGACGACTGGCGTTTATTTTCTGGCTCGTATGAGTAAATCCAAGATTCATCAGAACACCTAGGTCTTTAACCAATTTCAAAAAATATAATCCCTGGAATTCTCTAGAAATTCACGTGAATGACCTTGAAAAAATTGACGTAAAATTTGCTTTAATACACGTTCAAGGGACATTGTTCAATAAATACATGTAGAAATACATCTAATTCATGATCGTGTATTACTAGCTTTATAGATTCTTGATTATATGAAGAATATTATTAAAAAGTTTCAGTACACTAATTGGTAATTTCTAAGTGATTCGAGTATATTTATTAAATATTATATAGATATGAAGCGCTACCTAGAAATTACCAAAAATGGAAAGTGGCGCGTGAAGGGATGGTAGTACAGCTCTATAGCGCTAGATGGTGCGAGCTGCGTCTCTACTAAGTCACTCTGTCAAACAGTACTTTATATATATATTCTATATAATTTAATGTTTCCATTTTTCATACGTTGTCTTTTTATTTCAAGGACACCTGATATATAAATATATATATTAATATAAAGCAATAGGCCTTATTGTTGTGCATATAATTAAAGTTAAAGTAATAATTAATTTTGCCCAAAAAATAAAATATAGTTGAATATTCACGTACGGAGTTATAAAAGTGATTTATAGATGGCGTTAAAGTTATATTTTTACAGTTGACATAGGTGTAACTTATATGAACTTGAATACAATAATAAACACAGTTTATACTTAACTTCTTTTCTGCCTCCTTTACGTGCTAATCCTATTACTAAGTATTTTATGGGTATCTTAATCACAATGTGGCTAGCTCAGATTATAGTGATCAAGATTAACGTAAATGCAGGTTCGGTGTTTTGATAGAATGTAGTAATACGTTTAAACTAACTTATGCTAAGTGAATGTATTTCCAAAGTTGTTAAAGAATAAAACAAGAGGATGAATGGTAAATAATAAAAAAACGGTAAGTTAAAATACCATATAGCATTACATTTGCATGAAAAGTCACGTGGTTCGATATACTATAAAAGTAAGGTTAAATGTGATTATGAAATCTTAATAACTCAAATATTTAAATTATGTAACACAAATTCAAAGTAAAAAGAACTGTATTTTTCGGTATTAAACTGTATAGTGATCAAATGCTAACATTTTAGGAATTTAAATGAAATATAAACGATCTTTTTCACGATGTAACTAATAAAATTATATATTTTAGGAGATTATTAAATAAATACTCAATTTTGATGCTGGTTGTTCTTCAGTATGGATGTTGGATGTTCGAGTCTTGGTACACAGGAAAAACGGGTTCAGGTGCAGGAGAAAAGCTGGTTTTGACCCAAATTCGGGTTGGCGTCCTTTAGAAATTGGAGTTTTTGTTATCAGTGCTTAGCGGGTTCAGGTGCAGGCAACCTTCGCAAAAAACGATGCTAGTGGATCGGGAACTTATAGGATATCTTCTTGGTAAGGTTTCGCTAATTTATTTTAGGTTTATATCACTTTATTCCTTCATACACTTTTATAAAAATTAGACGCGTTGAATTATTTTTAATTACACAAGCTAACTCTCTATTGTTTTTGTTAATTCTCCAGGCATCTTATTCTGAATGTTGTTTATATTTATTTAATCTCGACAATAATTTTCTCAAAATAACATAAATTACTACAACCAATCGTTTTGACATTTCATCTAAATTATTGTATTAATTTTACAATGGATAAAAGTTTATTTTAAATGTTCAATTTCCGCTAATTACCTATTTTCATTTTGGGATAATTCCCGCCTTATCTGATTCAAAATAGGTACAGCTATGCCCATAATATGTGACATATAATTCCATTCAATTAAGTTAAATATCTTCGGGAAAATTAAAATGTAAATGAAAATGACTAAAGTGAATGGTTACAAGAAATACAATAATTATGTGATACAAATTTGATAAATTAAAAACGCGGTATTAACTTTATTGATATGGCATGTGAAAAATGCAGTTCTAACAAAGACTTATTCTAAATTAACAATTTTAAATATTAATACTGTATTTTTGCTCTAGGCCCCTCATGCACATGGGAAGCCTCATCACAATATATATATATATACGCAACAACAGGATTTTGCGCAGAACAGAAGAATAAAAAACGTCAGAGTGATTGCACCTAAAATCCGTTAAGGATATTTTCGTAAACATGCAATTTGATACAGATGATTATTAAGGTAAATCAATACTGAAATTATGTTGTTTATACAACAAACACTATGAAATGAAGTACATTTTTATCGACAATTTAAATTTACCGTTTTAAAAATGGACGTGTGGCGGTTATTGATGATGAACATTCCGGTCGTCCATCGACGGAAAATACGCCACGAAATGAAGCAAAAGTGAGTGATGGAAAACAATCCATATTTGTAAAATGCCGTGTAACTTCAAACTTCAGTACCAAAATCATTACTGGGCGACAAATAAAGGGTGTACGCATATGATGCCGAAACAAAGCAGCAGTTATCGCCATCGTCACCACGACCGACGAAACCACTTTAAGTTCGAAGCAACGTCAAGTCGATGTTGATTTGCTTCATTGGCGCTGATGGCATTGTGTACAAAAGATTTCTCTCATGAGGTGAAACTGAATGGACGATTTTATTGCTATGATCTTCAGCGACAAAGGGAAAATATTCGACGCAAGAGGTCTGCCAGGTGGCGCAACAATTCGCGCATCGTACACCACGATAATGCGGCCAACCCACACGTCACTTATTGTGCGTCAGTTTCTAGCCTCAACGAAGACGCCAGTACTTGCTCCCCCCTCACTCCCCAAATCTTGCCCCTTGTGACTTCTTTCTGCTTCCATAGTTGAAACTGTAGCCACAGACTATATGAGACCGGCAACATATATTCAAAATTTATCTAAATTATTCATCTTTCTTTAGCAACTGAAAATAGATATACTCTTCCATCCTCATTTTAGGAAAGTGAGGTGCGCGATGGCGCTGTTAAGTTATACAGAACGCATCCGTGAGGTAGGCGCAGCAGGTATTTTCTGTTATTTATTTATATATTATGTGCACCATTTTTTTATTGCATTTAAGATCACGAAAATAGCAAGAGGCAATGAGAATGACCTTTACAGAAGATTCGCTGAGTTATAAGATTTGTAGTCGACATTTTACTCTAGCCACATCAAAATGAAATGATCATTTTGAAAAAGGATCCTGTTCCTGCAAACCCTAACATACCAGAGACACCAGACCAAGTAACTTATTCAGCTAGTATAGTGCCTCGGTCTTTTACATATATTGAATATATATGTTTTGTTTCTACTAATTAAATATATATCAAAATGCATTGTGAAGTCCACTTTTTTTATTTTAGTAATAATATATAAGTACTTTTTTGTGAATTCAACTTAAATTTGCAACACAAAATTACCTACAAGTTGCTGAACCTATGGCTATAGTTATTACATTTTATTATATATTATACATTGTTTGTTGCTATATGTCTCGCAGCTTCTGTGTAATGTGTTGCATAAATCATATTTATAGTGGGGATATCTCAAAAAGAAACCATTTCAAATACCGCGCCAATGCGCCATCTTCTTACACTTTCATAGATGCATGACAAGGACAGAAGATTTCTTTGGATAAATATTTTTCGAGTTGTTGCTGGTCTAAATAGTATGTGCTGTAGCTCAAAGGGCGCCTTTTGAGACGAATGAGGAGATTCAGATCGAATCGCAGGCAGTGCACGATAACACGTGAAGACTTTCAACACTTCTTCCAGTCATGGACAAGTCACTGGGATCTGTGTATTCATGCGGAAGGAGAGTACTTGGAATGGGATGGTAGCCGATAAGTTGTAAGAGCAACTTATTGTGTTTCTTTCACATTTCGGGTATTTTTGAATAGAACCTCGTATGTGTAAGTAGGCAGAGAAAATGAACCAAATAAACGCGTTCTATTAATTAAGAGTTTAAAACAATTATTTAAATTGTCTGCTTGAGAGGATCTATGAATAACAAACAAGGAAATGTAATATGGGTCACATTCCAGATACTGGAAAATTGATGTAATTTACAGAAAGTTATAATTAATCAACTGCGGCATTATATATACATATATGCAGTCGTGAATAACAAAAACAAATCACAATAACAGGTTTGAAGCTGATTAGAAAGGATAAAAAAATATCATGTATGAATCTTATCGATCTATTAGAATACAAAGAGATAATCAATAATCCCGCCCAAAACATGACAAACATATACTTATGTTTTTTTACGCAATCAACATTAGACCAACAAGAAATTAGAATAAATAGATTTGTTTGATTGGATCAGCGAAGTTCAATTATAAATAAGGCGACGAACCTCAAGGTTTTCACTCTTATCCAGTGCGTTCGGTTAAATCGATAATCGCGTATATTAGTCACCGTGAAATATCTTTTTATAGAGAACACGTCAACTGGGATTAGTTGAGAAGTCGATCGAGTCTCAATGTACAACACGCGGTTTGCATTAAGTAGAAACGAAAGGCTAAGTGCATTTTAGTTGATGCATTCATCAATGGTTTCTTCTTTTATACTGTATAGCACTAGATCGCAATAGTATTGTACGAGTACGTATCAATGAGTTCAAGACCGCAATTTTCAATACTACGAGACAAAAATATACAATATATGTTTGTACTTTACAGGGTCTGTGTATGACCATAAACAGAATGTGTGCAGTGTTTCTAGCACGTAATTTGTACAATAACACCACGAAAGAAAATAAATGGTGTATTTATATGAACATTATTCACTGATAAAGTAGTTGGTCATTTTAAGAAATAACTAAATGTGTTAAGGACAGGAGATACATTTTTATTTATTTCATTTGCAAATAGATTAAATCAAAAACTTAAGAAGGTATTAAACACCCTATTACATTAATATTCGTATTTCAAATACGTATTTCAACAATTAAGTTGTCATCCTCAGTATATTGTGTATACGTGAATATCTCGTACAGTGCCTAGCAATTTTCGTGTTGGCTTTATAGTGCCCCATACTCAACACCGTGATTCTTATTATTACCTACTGAAAATGAGAACTTAGTAGTCGAAATACGTCTTTAGGATACGAATATTAATATCGTAAGAAGACCTAAACATAGTTCCTGCTGAAACATCATTAGACGAAGGTTAATTAAGGTGGATAGGTCATGTAATGAAAAGGGGAAGAGGAAAAAGAAAGAGACAAACCGAGAAGAATGTGGAGAGAAGAGGTGCGCACAGCAGCTGTAAAACGAGACGTAGATGTAAGAGGGTTAGCTTGTGACAAGAAAATGTGAAAGAAAATATGGAAGACAATATTTGAAGACTCAACTCCAACATAACTCGAGTACATTAATGTGGAAAAAGGGGTTTCTACAGTCGTGGACAAAAAATTCTGGATACTGAAGTAAATGTTTGTTATCATAATTAAAATTACTTTTTTTCGTATCTCCTTTACATGAAATATTATCTATGAAATAAGAATTGGAAATTAAAGGAGATACAAAACATTTAATTTATTAAAACAGCCAAACGATAAACAGAAATAATGACGAACCCAAAAAATCCAACCCAACCCAAAATATCTTAGTGTGCTCTTTAATCAACTTTTATCTGTTGTGTTGAAAGGTCACAAACTGGCGTGAAGACCGTTTTATGGTGTTATATACACTACGCGGTCAACTCCATACTAAAACACTACTAAGGGAGCTGGACGGAAGGTTTTCAGTCAACCTAATTCGTAGTAACAAAAAAGAAATTAAAATAATTACCGGCTTAATAACCTGATATTTTCCTTTAAGGAAGCACCTGTACAGCATGGGCTTGGTTAGCGAGTGCTGGGTAAGAGATGTGAAAAATAGGAGGAAACTAGGCTTCATGTAATATGCACGTGTGAGGAACTGAAGGGACTCAGACAGAAATATTTCGGAAGAGATCTATTGGATCCTACGAGTATACTCAAACTTTCCCCGAGGAGGATAGTGGCTTTTATCGAGAACACAAGACTAACAGAGTGGAACTGATAGATCTATTGGTGATAGTACAAAGAGCAATGTGCTCAAGTGCCTGGACGTGCTGGCATCCAACCCAAAACAGAAAGAAAAGAAGAAGACACTACGCGATCGTGGTTTATCATCTACAATTATGTCTCGCCAAGACGTTTACGGTACTGCAATTTCTGCATGAATCGTTCGCCCAAGATTGAAGGAATACCCGATTGATTTCAAGGAAAACTGCCGCTTGTCCACGTTTGCTCCCAGCTCATCATGTTTAGCGACTACAATTTGCTCGTGAACATAGACACTGGACAATAGTTCAATGGAGCTCCGTATTGTTCACGGGTAAGTTTTGTTTTAGGCTGCGTTCACCAGATGGACGAGAACGTGTGTGGAGAAAGCCTGGTGAACGATTTTCAGCGTGTTTTACATCTCCAAGAATGGCATTTGATGGCTGGCATTTCACTGTACGCGAAACTGAGCTTGTTCTAATTGAAAATGGTACTATGACGGTTGTTAGGTACATCAACGAGTGTTTAGCTGACACATCGTACCATTTGTTCCATTCGTAGGTGAGAACTTTACTTTAATCCACAATAACGCGCGACCTCACACCGCACGGATGGTTGAGGAATATTTGGATGCGCGTAACTTTCGCCATTTGCAGCCAGCTCGAAGCCCGGACTTGAATCCTATCGAAAATCTCTGGGATTCATTAGGGCGACATGTTCGGCACCAAACCATACCAGTAACACTTCGGAATGTTCAAATAGCTCTTCGTGACGAATGGGAAAATATTACACAAGAAGAGGCCGCCAACTGGATTCAAAGTCTGGCACGTCGTATGGCAGAAATCATCAGAATTCGTGGAGGTTGTACGCACTATTAATCGCTTAAATTGTGTAAAAAAACGTGCACAATTTACTGTTTCGTGACATTTTCTTATTGAATAAAATGTTAAATACCTATTTTTATTTAATATTCTTACTACTTTTATATAATGTTATATGTATTGATGTCTTGTTAAAAAAAAAGAAAAAAGTAAATTTTGTTGTACTAACAGACATTTACTTCGGTGTCCGGAGTGTATAGATTACAGATAGAGTAAAGATTTACACCACAAGAAAACAATATCCTTCATTATAAAATTTTAAAATAATCTCCATTTAGCTGGTCGATATTATATGAATTTTATGTTTAATTTTTGAAATATTACGTTAAACAACATCTGGGGACTAGATCTGATGAATATGGTACATGTTTAACAAATTTGGATAATAATCGATGTACATTTAGAGTCTGCCAAACAAGAAAGAGACCAGCATAATTAAAAAAACAAAACAAGAATATACTTTAACTTTAGTATTATCTTGTTTTGTAATACTAAACCATCCAGTCGTTATCGTTTTTGATTATCGCATCTTGGGAACATGGTTTCTATAAAATTGACGGTGAAATTGTGGAGATCAAGTGAAGAAGTCTGGGAACTAATGTTAATGTTTTATTAGACATTAAGTACGATATTTTATTTATTTTTATTTATTTTTATTGTTTTGTTTTAAATTCACCTTGTAATTGTATTAATTTCTTTTTATTTTCATATTTATAATATATTGTAACCATTTTGCATACGTTAAGACAAATTAACAAGCGCATACTGACCGGCAGCATTTTTGTCGTCGTACGTTAAGGGACCTAGACAGGCCGACACGACCGGCTCTGTCACGGTTATTGCCGGGCAGTCCCATAGCGCTCCCTCAGGCGCATCATTGATAGTACGGAACATTCCCACATTATTAGGGGTACATGATTGCCTCGATGCTTTGAACGAAAAGCGATATATTTTGAACTGTTGTATTATACACGTAGAGTGAAAACATTTAAAGAATAGCACATACGTCATAATGCGCTATTAATATATTAGGGTTGGGCGAGTTCGTTATATCCCATCTGATCCAGTTTAGCGGAGTTTGTATAACAGTTGCGTGCCGATTAAGTTTAAGTTATATTTGGGTTTATGTTTTATTGTTGCTTCTTTGAATTTAGTAAATTATCGTTATTTAAATAATTGTCTTTATCAAGACACTTGAAAACATTTCTATATTATTCGATCAGTAAGTTTAAAGAGTACAAGAATTTATGATAAGATAATATAGAACGGCATACCATTTATGGATGGGTTACAACTTTATCGAAGGTGCTAAAAAAGATGCGATTTAAGTAAACAATAATGTTTCGATAATAAACCAAGAACTAAATATTGTATTTGTTTCTAGATGGCAAAAACAGCTGATAAGAGAAAATTTTAATGGAATCATATGATTTACGTGTAAAACGTATAAAATATTTAAAACAATTGCAAAGTTACATGCATGAAAACAGACCCATAATATTTACAGATGAATCCTATATTCACAGTACACACACGCAATCAAAATTATAATGAGTTAAACTGTCAAATTAAAAGAAATATATTTTTTAATGCTGTATTTTTTATTTAAACATTAAAAAATAATCTTTGGAATACCACTCGAGAGTGAGGATGAATTAGAAAATAATTCTCCAGTTTCCTCCTCAAACTTGCTGCCATTCAGGAATACCAACTCGAGCCATACGGGCCCTCGTGTCTATTCCCTGGCAACCTGCTGAATTATTTTTAATTTATTCTCACTCTCTTATGATATTACTTCTGAAAATATAAATAAAGAAACTTGTAGTTGAAGTTGGAACATTTCTTCTTCTGATACGATAATAATGAAGTGTTTCGTTTTTGAATATGAGAATGTATACATATGGAGAAGTAAAGAAAGTAATCCTGATTATACTTATTATAAATTGTCTACTAATATTGTGAAAGGATGCAAGAAAATTTAATTTAATTTTTTTTTTTTTTATGACATACATATACAATACTAGTTGCATATAGTGACAAAGATAGAAAGGGGTGAAAGATATATATGAGTAATGCCTTCATACAAAAACTCGCGGTCGAATGCTTACGTAGTAACGAGAAACTTATTTTTGTTTATTCAAGCCCAGCCCTGTCGCAGTTAACTATACGGGCGGCAATACGGGCTTCCACCTCTAATTCATCAGTAATTCTCATTACAGACGATTTATTTTATTCTATCGGTATTTGTCAGTAACACAAATTAAAAGAAAAAGAAAATATATGTAAAGAATTCCATACAAATAATTAAAAACCATGCGTTTATCCCATTGGACACGCCATGGACACGTTACATACAGCTTTTTGTTTTATAACGATTTTTGTTTTACTGTAAATATAATAATTTTATTTAATAAAACTATTTAATTTTAATCACATAATTAAAATGCGGCCTAAGTTTGTCGACATATTCGACGTAAAGGCTATTACTGATATCCACAAAAAAAAAATCGCCATATGTGCGGCCCGAGTATGTTTTGACAAGAAAACAACGACATTCACTATCTTATGAATAGGAATTCATTGTTAAAAGTATCGTACGAAATTTTACCGATTTTTTTGGCAGCTCAATGAACTTGAATTACAGCTGAAATTTGGTAAATATAGAATAAACAAAAATAGAATATTAATTAATTTCCAGTTAGATATTTATACGTATTCTTCAGATTTGCATAGCTTTGTCGCTATTCAGTGGTAATAAATAATAATGTATATTATCCCTTGTATTATTATCCCTAAAGTTAGCGGACAATACATTTGCGATTAGTTCCAAATTTGCCCTTGTTCCAACTACATACATATTAAATATCAAACGATGTTAGGCTGTGAGTGTACCTCGAGAATGCTTTTAGCTAATGAATACGTGTATTGTGGGCATGTTATATTGATATTTGTTAGGAATATCTTTTCAGTGGAGCTACGAGGAAATAATTTACAAATTTATTAATTATTAAGAGTATTGTATTCCTTACCATTATACAAAACGTTAGCTTATGATTTACAAACGATATCGCCGTATGTTACAGTGTGTTTGTTCATAATACGAGAGCGCACTTTTAATGGGATAAAAAGGTAATTCATGGTACGTCGGTTTGTACTTATTGCCTTGATGAATGAGTGCTTCTTTTGTTATGTACATAACTATATATAGTTTATTTCAAATTATAAGAAAGAACTTTGAACAGCTCTAATGCTTTTATTTCACCACCTGCGGCAATAACTACCTGTCCGCTCAATACGATTATCTTTTACGCAAACAAACTGCTGAGGTCCATAATGACAAAATTTAAGTAAATTGTAATTACTGCAATTTAGATGAAATAAAATGTAATAATAATATAAGTACCAACAGTTGTTAATTTGAATATACAGTTATTATATATAGTTAAATAGTCATTAAATTACAATTTAGATGAAATAAGTGCTTATATTTATTAAACAAAATTTAAGTAAATATAGTTAGGAGAGTTGGTATATATTACATCTAATATTGAGTCTATTTATCATTTATTGTTAATCTTTACTGCTGTATACATATTTGATTCTTCTCTCTTTGCTTAACGAACATGTGGCGACCTTTTGCTGAAAGTGTTAGTGATTATGATGTGGATAGTGGTAATACTGTTGGAGCACGACAGAGAAAGCATATATCAGAACATGCAAAACAGATAATTTTCATGTCTATCATACCCTGATGGAAGAAAATAACGAACTACAAACCCAGAATATTCAACGAACGTCGCAATTAACCAAGGTGCCTTTTGGAGCAATATATAAAATAATTAAGAATAACGGAAGGCCTCGACAGCAAAGAATTGACAAAGGAGCACCGAGAAAAATTGAAGAGTATGAAATTGATATTATTAGGCAGCAAGTATACTCCTTCTACAGAGGAAATGTTGTATCTACACTTGACTGCTTACATAAAAGAATCAGTGATGAGCCTATAAATATTAAGTGTTCTAAAGCAACCTTGTGGCGGACGCTAAAGAAAGCTGGTTTTAAGTTTGGCACTATAGACAAACGTCGCACAATTGTTGAAAGCCCGAGGTTACAGAAACTTCGATATGAATACTAAACGGCAATTAGAAGGTATAGACAGGAAGGACGATTAATATGTTATTTAGACGAGATGTGGTATGACACCCATGACACAATTTGCAAAGGTTGGGTGGATAGTTCAAGTATGTGTCAGAAACCGGCGCTTCGAGAGGGAAGAGAATAATCATTCTTCATGCTGGGTCAGAAAAAGGATGGATCGGACAGCCGCTATTATCTGCTAAAAATGTTAAATCCTCAAGTTTAGATTACCATGAAGGTATGACCTCATCTTTATTTGAAGAATGGTTTTGTGACACTTTGCTGCCAAATTTACCAAAAGATAGTGTGATAGTGATGGACAACGCTCCGTATCATTCTCGACAGCAAACCAAAGTTCCTACAAAATTTAATAATAAGAAAGATATTAAAATATTTTTAGAAGCAAATGATTTATATTTTGAGGATCATTATACAAAAAAAACCAATTAATAGAGGTGATGAAGACAAAAGAATATTTAAAGGATTATTATGTGGATAACAGAGCCAAAGAAGCAAGACATACAATTTTGCGTTTACCACCATACCATTGCATTTTCAATCCCATTGAATTGATATGGGCCCAACTGAAAAATACCATAAGACGAACAAATCAAACACCGAAATTTAGTGAAAGCAGTGTAACACACATAAAAAATGCTATGGAACATATAACTGCTGTAAATTGGAAAAATGCTGTTAAACACGCAATAGCAAAAGAGGACGAATATATGCGCATGTACAAAATAGTAGCACCTTTGATTATAAATTTGCAATACGATTCAGACACAGACACCGATTTCCAAGACGACTCAATCACAGATGACTTATGAAATGCGGTGACACATAAAAATTTTATTGTGTATTAGAAATAAATTAGCTTTATATATCTATATGTATCCACTACACATGTTGCCACACGATTTGTAATTTTTTCTTTGTATATAAGCCCAATATACAGATATTTTTTATTATATACTTGAAATTAACAGCGTTTTATTATTATATTATAGGGCCCTAATTTATAGTCAATACGGCCCCTAGATTCATACGTTGCAAATAGGTAAACCGTACCCGTTAAATAAGGAGACCAGGTATAATAATTATCATCACAGAAGGTGGTGAAATAAAAGCATTAGAGCGGTTCAAAGTTATATTCTTATAATTTGAAATAAACTATACTTGTAATGTAATTAAAAATCACAAGACGTTAAATTAAGATCGTTTTTTAATAATAAAATCCAGAAATGGAGCTTGCTCCGTTTAGTTCTTTCTTTAGTTCTTAGTATTTTGAAGTAAGTGTTAGAAATAAGGTAAAGATATAGAATAAATGCTAGGAATTAAATCGCCTTAGAAAATATACTGAAATTTAATAATTGAAAAGGAAAAAAAATAGACTAAACAAAAACTGATTAGAAACAGGTGATCATTATATTCACCGTTTGCACAAATCAGTAGAGTTATGTGCATATTTTAATTTTACAACCTTAATTATGTAATTATTTTTCTGCATCAGTGAACTATATGAATTTATTACCTCATATTCTAGTTATGCATATTGCGTTAAAACAAATAAATTCTTAGTTCTTATTAGGAAGCAGTATTTGTAAGTTACTTGCAATGGGCAGATCAATTCAAACGAAATTTATTAAATGATAAGTGGTTTCATATACAATAATTAAGATAATGTTTAATGTAGAGTCTGTGCTATAAACTAGAAATTTCCTGTAGTAAATTAGATTTAGGAATGCGATAACTGGTATTAATGTGTTCTCTTAATATTTCTGGTAACACTCACAATCAAAACCATCAAATGTTAATAGGGAAACTTATAATTTCATTTAGCATATTTAATGGTATTTCTACGATAAACAATAAATTGACATATACCGTTAGTCTACAGAGCCTTGTAATATTGAATTATATTAATCCTTTGTGGTTATAAGAACATGCACGTGTATAGTTTTAAACATACTATTACGAGGGAATATCAGAAAGTACCCGTGTTTGAAGACAGGTGGCGCTACTGAGGGAAGTTGGCATTACCGTCGTGTACTACCATCTGTCAGACAACACCATAATAAATTTCAGACTGATTCATAGGTTTATTTGGCAGCCAGTTGTATCACACGTGTTTCATGTTTCTCGATGAAATGGAAAAAGAGCGATATCGATCCGTAATTCGCTTTTTATTTTTGGATGGAAAAACATGCGAAGAAATAAAAGCGAAGTTGAATGCTGTCTATAGGGGACCCTTCACCATCTATGACAACCGTAAGATATTGGTTCAACGAATTTAAACGTGGTCGTACATCTGTTTTTGATGAGGAGCGCCCAGGCCGCCCGGCAGTCGTGGTTACCGAGGAAATCGTTGAAAAGGTCCACGACATGATTCTCGCTGATCGCCGAACGAAAGTGCGCGAAGTAGAGGCCGTAGGCGTGTCGTACGGAACGGCAATTAATATTTTACATGATAAGTTATCGGTGAGAAAGGTGTCGGCCCGATGGGTGCCGCGATTGCTTACGGTGGACAACAAGCGGATACGGTTGTCAATGTCGAAGCAGTGTTTGGACCTCTTTAAGAGAAATTCGCAGGAGTTTTTGCGTCGAGTCGTCACCGTTGATGAAACCTGGATCCATTATTATACGCCAGAGTCCAAGCGACAGTCAAAACAATGGATTTTTCGGGGTGAATCTGCTCCGAAGAAGACAAAGACGGTCCCATCGGCTGGAAAGGTCATGGCCACGATTTTTTGGGATTCCAACGGTATAATCCTCATGGACTTTTTGCAGAAAGGAAGAATGGTCACGGGGCAGTACTACCGTGAATTATTGGACCGATTCGGATATAAAATTGAAGGAGACACGGCCCAATTTGGCTAAGAAAAAAGTGCTGTTTCACCACGATAATGCACCAGCACATTCATCCAGAATTGTCGCGGCAAAGTTGCATGAACTGCACTACGAATTACTGCCGCACCCACCGTACTCGCCTGACTTGGCTCTCTGCGACTACTTTCTGTTCCCCAACATGAAAACGTGGCTCGGGGGAAAACGATTCAGCTCAAACGAGGAGGTTATCGTCGAGACAGAAGCGTATTTTGCAGAGTTTGACAAATCGTATTTTTTGGAGGGGTTAAAGAAATGGCAGAAACGTTGGGAAAAGTGTATTGTACTAAAAGGTGATTACGTTGAAAAATTTAAAAAAAAATTCTGAAAAACTTGCGTCTTCTTTCCTAACACGGTATTTATTGATCCACCCTCGTACATATGTGGATATTTATATGGTATGTGGTAGCTTGGAAATAATAAAATAAGGAATAAAAAACCAGAAAACACGTCACTCATACTTATTGTAAAGAACTAATATGAGGATAACAAGGCCTAACGTTGGTTCGATAGTTTCTATTTAATTGTTTTTACTTCCAAACAGTCGATATGTTACATCTTTCAATTATTTTTACTTTATTTATTTCAATTAGACCAGCAGAACATATCTTAAATCGATCAAACAAATATCAGTTACTAATCTAGTCTAATATAATCAAATAAAAAGTAAAAACTAAAACATGTTAGTATACAAATCTAAGGTAAGCACAACAAAAGAAAGTTATATAATCTATACATATATTGACATTAGCAAAATTAATGCATTTTAAGAATTTTTGATAGGTTAATGCGTCTACGTCCACAGGAAGTGTATTTAATCGCTTCAACACCCGACTAATAGGGGTATTGAAGCCATAGACCAGGGGTGCCCAAATGGTCGATCGCGAAAAAATAAAAAAAAAACATATTCGAAACAGACATCTAAATAATTTACATATCTGTAACTGTATACTTGGACAATACCTCGTATTTTCAGCATTTACTTCTGCTTAAGACATATGTTTCTGCCATTTATAGGCGTCGTCAGTTAAGCTAATGTAGCAACATATACAAATGATACAAATCTTTATAAATAGATCTGTATCTGTATATGACATTAAGCGGAACCGCCTATCAGATATAGCAAGTTTCATCCTATAAGGTGGCACTTATTTATAAGTGACATCTTACGGACGAAAGAGACTTTACCAAAGAAAGCGATCTTTCGATTGACCAGCTATGCAAGTACGAACCGAAAGCAATACGGGTAGTCCTTCAAAAACGAGCCAGGTGGCGGTAAATATACAAAAATGTTTTAAATATGTCTATACGTTAAATGCACGTATAAGGCTTTTGTTTCATTATGAACCTTTTTGTATATTTACCGCCACCTGGCTCGTTTTTGAAGGGCTACCCGTATTGCTTTCGGTTCGTACTTGCATAGCTGGTCAATCGAAAGATCGCTTTCTTTGGTAAAGTCTCTTTCGTCCGTAAGATATCACTTATAAATAAGTGCCACCTTATAGGATGAAACTTGCTATATCTGATAGGCGGTTCGGCTTAATGTCATATACAGATACAGATCTATTTATAAAGATTTGTATCATTTGTATACATTGCTTCATTAGCTTAACTGATGACGCCTATAAATGGCAGAAACATATGTCTTAAGCAGAAGTAAATGCTGTAAATACGAGGTATTGTCCAAGTATACAGTTACAGATATGTAAATTATTTACATGTCTGTTTCATAATGAAACAAAAGCCTTATACGTGCATTTAACGTATAGACATATTTAAAACCTTTTTGTATATTTACCGCCACCTGGCTCGTTTTTGAAGGACTACCCGTATTGCTTTCGGTTCGTACTTGCATAGCTGGTCAATCGAAAGATCGCTTTCTTTGGTAAAGTCTCTTTCGTCCGTAAGATGTCACTTATAAATAAGTGCCACCTTATAGGATGAAACTAGCTATATCTGATAGGCGGTTCGGCTTAATGTCATATACAGATGCAGATCTATTCATAAAGATTTGTATCATTTGTATACAGTGCTTCATTAGCTTAACTGACGACGCAGTAGATTTTCCCTGCAGAAGAAAATAAAAAAGATATATGAAACATTATAAATTAGTGTATTCATGTATATTTTATTCCTGGGATATAACTTTTAAAATTGAAAAATTTTATAATAATTTTATTGTAATGTATAATTTTGTACACGCCTATAGGTTGAACGAGCGTGGATTGATGTTTGTAGTACGCGCCAAGTGGAAGCTATAAGCAAATATATCTATATATTTTATTCTTAGGTCGCCAGTTTGATTTATATTTTTGTTAGGTGGGAGTAGCTGGCTGTTTCCAGGAAATTGATTGACAGAGATTCGATAGAGTTTTTCGAGATAGGTTGTATTTTTTTTGGTAAATTAAATAAAACTTAATTTTATTTAATTCAATTTGATAGTTACGGTGTGTGTATTTGGTAGAGTTGATGTTTTAAAATTCATTACGTTTACTTTGATGTGAAAAATTTGATTGATTTGTATAGCCTATCAGAATCTCTCGTGAAATAGTTTTTGTAGCGTACGTGAAAAAACTAAAAATGTATGTATTCTAATATGATATATTTATAGATATAGTTATAATTATTATTTGATTGAAATTTGACGCTTCTTAAATTGATAAATTTAATTTGTAATAGTGTTGTAATCAGTAGAAATATTAACAAAACGTATTAGTCTGTTTTTTTGAAGTTAGTTTTTTGTTCATTTAAATGATGTAGTATATTAGATTGGCGGGAAAATTATTTTGTCACAAGCTGGTATTGCGCTTGGGTAATTTGAGTTGCGTGCGAAAAATAGAAAGTTCTATTTTTGACGTTTGATTTTGTGGAGATAAAGTAGTAGATGACAGCTAATAACGTTTGTTTATATTGTGTTTTGGATTATTGTTCGGGTTTCATTCAGAGTTTTTTTTTCTCTTTTTCAAGTCAGTATTTATAAGGGTTTTTTCTCTTTCATTAAGACGCTATTTAGTCAAAAATTCTGCTTTATATTTGGTAAAGTAGTTTTTTTTTTCGTTTTTTAAGAAAAAATATATGTCTGTGCTGTTAATGGTAGTTTTATTTCTTGAGTTTAATTTGTATTATTTCTTCGTTTAAAACACGACTTTCGAAAGAAAAACCCTGACGAGGAAGGAGTTCAAGGAAGGTGCCCACCTGACTGAGTCTAGTTCGGAGATATTGCTGTGTATTGTGAAGATAAGTCATTAAGAAAAATTAAGATAATTATTCAAAAGCACAATTCACTGCAATATGTCTTAAGCAGAAGTAAATGCTGAAAATACGAGGTATTGTCCAAGTATACAGTTACAGATATGTAAATTATTTACATGTCTGTTTCATAATGAAACAAAAGCCTTATACGTGCATTTAACGTATAGACATATTTAAAACCTTTTTGTATATTTACCGCCACCTGGCTTGTTTTTGAAGGACTACCCGTATTGCTTTCGGTTCGTACTTGCATAGCTGGTCAATCGAAAGATCGCTTTCTTTGGTAAAGTCTCTTTCGTCCGTAAGATGTCATTTATAAATAAGTGCCACTTTATCGGATGAAACTTGCTATATCTGATAGGCGGTTCGGCTTAATGTCATATACAGATACAGATCTATTTATAAAGATTTGTATCATTTGTATACATTGCTTCATTAGCTTAACTGACGACGCCTATAAATGGCAGAAACATATGTCTTAAGCAGAAGTAAATGCTGAAAATACGAGGTATTG
Source organism: Melolontha melolontha (assembly GCA_935421215.2). Taxonomy (NCBI): domain Eukaryota; kingdom Metazoa; phylum Arthropoda; class Insecta; order Coleoptera; family Scarabaeidae; genus Melolontha; species Melolontha melolontha. Next base: position 212,390,070 of record OW285235.1, read on the forward strand.
TCCAAGTATACAGTTACAGATATCTAAATTATTTACATGTCTGTTTCATAATGAAACAAAAGCCTTATACGTGCATTTAACGTATAGACATATTTAAAACCTTTTTGTAAACATATTCGAGTTCAACTCTAGGGCCTAGAGTTGATGTTCGTTAGAACTCGAATTTGTGGAGAAATTATTTTTTATATTTTCAAGATCGGCTCCAAAAGCTCTCGCGATCGACCATTTGAGGACCCCTGCCATAGACCGTACAGCCAAACGGTAATGCGAATAATGCGAAGCAGGCGCGGCTCGTGATGACGTATTTGGGGGTGCAAGTACAATGATGTGAGTGCTTCGTGTATTCTCGTCTACTAACTGTAACGTTTTCTCAGTGAACACCGAAAACACACGAGGCACTTGCATCATTGTACTTGCACTCCCAAATACGTCATCACGAGCCGCGCCTGAATGCGAAGTAATGCTCTCCGTTTCGGGATCCCAACCTTGATACACGAATCCGAAACAGAGATGGAAGAATAGGGCAATCAACCAAATTATTCAAGCACTACAAGCTTAACTTGACATAATTTAGCTCACGTCGTAACGATAATGATTGAAAATATATCAAATTTAAACGGTTAAATATAGCAAGATCTAGCAATATTTAGTTTGAATAATATGTCAAACTTCCGCTTAATTTTTTCGATACGTTTCGAATGAATGTTTGCGTATAGATTCTAGATCGTGCAGTAATACTCAAGCCTTGATTGTACGAAACTGCTATATAATTGAGTAATAACTAAAATATTCGAAAAATCGAGTTTGGCGCTGAAAGAGCCACATAAGTTATAAGCCTCGCAAATAAGATCATCGATATGAGAGGAAAAAGTGAGCGATGAATCGAAGTGAAAACCCAAATCTCTTTTCATATCCACCCAACTCAAAATACTGTTATCGATGGAATATAAATATTCTATGCAATCTGTCTCCTTTTTTTGGAGATGGTTTCACATTTATTTATCTTAAGGCTTGTGTTATTATTAACTTTACACCAAATAGAGGCTGAAATAGGATTTGATTGCAGACAGTCAGTCGATGAAGAAATTGTTTTGTACAGTTTTAAATCATCAGTTAAGAGAAGAAAGTTGGAAAAATTTATACGATATTTCAAGTCCTTAGCGAAAAGTGGGAACAATATTGGTCTAAAGTGACTACCCTGCAAAATACCAGAACTAATATCGGGCGAGACTGACTAAAACCCACACGCACAATCTGAGCACGATTCGGCAAAAATATTTCAATCACATCCAAAATTTACCAATAATGAAATAGACCTCAAGTTTCCAGAGCAGCAGTTCTAGATTAACTCGGATCAAGGCCTTAGTGAAATCTGCGTACATAGACTCAACTTGTAAACCATTTTCTAAGGACTCTCTAAGAGATAAAATGTTGATAGGATTTTCTCAGTTACTATGCAATCGAGTACTTAGTGTTTATTAGTGGTTTACCTATCTATAGTAGGTGAAGCACTAATAGGTAGATAATTTTAAATACTTGAACCATCATGTGACTTAAATAGAGACAGTAAAATATCAGTATTCCGTTGATCAGGAAAAATAAGCATGCAGAGTGATAAACTAAATACATATGTGACAAATAGGCAATGACAAAGATGGGTTACACAACCTCAAAAAGTAGGGTGGAAGCCCATTCCGACTCAAAAAAAAAGGTATGAGCAGAGAGCTTAATTTTTCAAAGACAATGTTAGGATTTATGTCAAAATAATGAAAGTAAATAAAAATAAAGTGTAGAAGTTGACATAGTTTATAGGATTAAACTGTGGAATAGGACCACAAAGCCGACAGTAAGTGGGTTGGAAATAGGCGGCAAACATATTACTTATAGATCGACTGAGGATTTGCCACCATAAAACATCTTTGTGGCAGACCTTCATAAAATTACAAAAAAAAAATGGTGTTTAATACCGTGAGATTGAGGCATTCCTGGACATTAGTACCACGTGCCACGTATACATAAGATATTGTATGAAGATCTAGTCGCGAAATAAATTTGTTGGCGTTGGATCCCGCATAAGTTATGAATTATGTAAAAAAGATTCGTGTCGATTCTAAAAATAGAATCGCGGCGCGTCAAAACCTGTGTATAGCACATATACAGGTGACGAATCTTGGATCTATGGGTATTAGAGCGAAATCAAATAGCAGTCGACGATGTGGGCGTTCCAAGATGAGTCAAACCCAGCAAAAGTTGTTCGCGTAAGCAGAAAATGGCCGCCTATTTTTTTTTTAAATGGATACGTCGTCACAATGTTATTAGAGGATCGTAGAAGCGTTAATTCTAACGGGTGTTCATTTGAAAAGTCAATCTAGTAGCATGTGATTTACTGAGAACATTTTCAAGTATGTCGTAAATTAAAATTTACTACTTAACCTACGAAGTCGTATATTTTGACAGTTTCACACATACAAACAAATAACAAATGTGATTGACATTATCAAATGTCATTTGGATTTACGTTTACGGAACAACAAACACATACTAATATATATATATTCGTCTTATTCTATCAACATTTCAAAGTAATCTAGATCGACTTTTCATATGAACACACGTTAAATACTATACGATTATTTGTGTGGTAGAAGTCTTACAATGCAGGTTCATTCATTACCATGTTGAGAAATAGAAAAAACAATCAGCAATGTAGGTTCACTCGTTACCATGACATTGCGAGCTCTCACATATCGGCACAAACAACTCAATATTGGTCTGCTCAAAACATAGAATTCATAGGTTATCCATCGTACAGCCCTGATTTGGCAGCAAACGATTCTTTTTTCCTCACGCGAACGGTTAATGCGATCAAAATGCAAGTATATGGGTAATGTGGAGCTGTTTATGTCGTAATGTGTTCAGTGACTCATTACTAGTAATGTGTCTTCAAAAACTTTCCTCATTAGAGACGGCCATAATTTTTTTTAATGGTTGGTGACAGTATCGTAATTGTAATCTGTCACAAACGTATAATTCTGATAGTTTGGTTGTCATGTAAATGTGTGTAATAATTAGTAATTTAGTTTTTGGAAAAATATTTATTTTAATAGTCAAAATTAAAAGAACATAATACTAAAGCAGTTGTTGGAAATGTTGACCATTATTTTGAAGACAAAGCTGAACTCTACGCTTCACGGTTTAAAAACCATTTATTAGGATTTCTTGGGTTATGTGAGCACAAGAATTCATAATAGCATTACGAAGCTCTTCGATTGTGTGATTTTTGGTTTTGAAAATGGTATTCTTTAAATATGGAAAAATAAAATAGTCTAAAATTGTCAAATCTGGAAATCTCGGAGGAAAATTAATAATTCTTGTATCGAAAAATTCTTGCAAAAAAAGCTATTGATTCTAGAGATTTGTGCGTTGATGCATTAATTTGCTTGAAATATCCTTCCTTAAGTTCATTATTATGAAGTTCATTAATAAATGGCTCTAATAATTCATTTCTATATCATTCAGCAATTATGGTTTGATTAAAAAATATAGGCCCAATAATTCGTCTTCTTGAAACTGCTAGCCAAACGTATATTTTTTGTGGATGCAGCGTAGTTTCCACAAATTCAAGAGGGTCTTCTGAGACCAAATTCTCATACTTTGCTTGTTTAAATATCCTGAAAGATGGAACCAAGCCTCATCGGAAAAGAAGCATTTGTCGAGAATGTCATTATTATTTATGTTATTCAAAAATCATAGACAATACTGTGTTCACGTAACAAAATCTACGTGTTTGAGTTCCGAAACTGGTTGAATTTTATATAGAAACAACATTTAGTCCTTTTTAAAAATAGTGACATGTTCCCACTGACAACTGAACTTGTTGTGATACTTTTGCGATTGATTTTTTGGGTGAGTTGCCCATTCGACATCGAATCTATGCAATTTGCTGTTCGTTTTTTAGGTGCTCCACGCCGGGTTTACGAGTTATTGCCACTGTTTCACTAAATTTAATAACACAAGCTTGAATATGTTTTTGCAGTTGTGCGTAAGTAACTGGCAGATTAGGGTGCTGTTGCCGGAAATCCTGTAAGCATTGACTAGTGGAATAAACCCAATCTCCATTTTCTAATTTTTGCTCAGTTCTATAGTAACTTTGAATAATAAATATTTGATGTTGTAACTCTATCATTATAATAAAATAATTTTAAAAATATAAGCGTTTATATGTTGAGTTTATGTATGAGAACTGTCAGAATTTGCAGTTTTCTAAAGTTTCGCATGCGCACCAATCTTTGATTACTTAATTACTTAAAAAACAGCCTTTTATAATGAGGAAAGTTTTTGAAGGCACGTTATATTTCATCACTAAAGACGGCAGACTATGTGCCCCACACTGTTAAATTTAATAATACACATAAGGTGTATTAGATAAAAATGTAGATTTTACAAAATTAGGGCAACTTTTTACCAATACTGAAGATCCATTGTACAGATACAAAGAGCACTTTAACTATGCAAATATAACATCTCTCAACGTCGAACAATCCTTCTCAGTATATAAACATATATATATATATATACGTCGCTACGTACGAACCTTTCCGAGACTAATACAGAAACATATATTATAGTGCAGTTTTTTCATCGCGCACATCCGCATTTTTTTGCAACAATGTAAACATGTTGGGTAAGTTATTTATGTTTTTTCTTAACGTTTTGTATAGGGATTCGATATATTTATTTTTAAAAAATTTAACCGTGTATTATTAAATTTGACAGTGTGGGCACATAGTCTGCCGTCTTTATTCATCACAATTGCGTCAGTAATGTTTGAACTATCCTCGATTAAGTAACTCAATTACTTATTTACTGAGTTACTTAAGTATGGAGAAAATTGAGTATCACGTATAAGTTCCTTATAAAGCAAGGAAAGTCTGTTCAAGCTATACTGAAGGAGATGTCATCGTTTACGGGAATTCTTAAAAATTCTACATGATTATCTTGGCATGACTACGGTCAGCGCAAGATGGGGATCGAGAATGTTTACGCTGCCGTAAAAAAACAATAGCGCGTGGAATAAACCCGTGCGTTTTTGGACCTCTGTAATAAGACAGGTATGGTGTGTTGAGTCAAATTGTCACTGAGGATGAAACTAGCGTTCAACGTTATGAACCTGAAAGTTTCAGTAAGATGTCACAATCGGCCGAAAAACTTATGGCGATTTCTCTTGAAACTCCTGATAATAGATTACAAAGATAAAGTGTTTCCATAGTTGGAGAAAACTGCACTTTAATCCTGGAGCGGTTAAAAGAAATCATTAAAGAAAAAAAGAAGGGAAAAATTGAGGAAAGGTGTCCTGCAAGACAATGTTTATACACAAGATTCCCGTTGGACTGCATAAAGTAGGCTTCGATATTTTGAATCACCCATCCTATAGTCCAGAGCTCGCTCCAAGTGATTTTTACCAAAAATCGAAAAAGAACTGCACGGGGAGGAATTTACGAACGATGAAGACGTAAAGGAGGCAGTTTTCGTATATTTTTTAGACAAAAATAAAACCTTTTTTATGAAGGCATACACAACCTAATTGAAAGATCTGAAAAGTGTATAGGATTGCAGATGGATATATAAAAGAGAAAAATAATTTTGTATTTTTATTTTATTTGCTTCCCCCTCCATTCCACGAACTTAAAAACGCTCCTTCGTATGTACGAAGCAGCGGATCGGATATGTTCTAATTCCTATTCAAAACTAATTACTTAGAATTTGCTTCATTATACCGTTAAAGATCAAAGTTCCATTAACACTCTGATAATTTAATATTAATAAATCCAATACCGGGAAATATAAGCTGTATACAAATAGTTTACGATAATAAATAACAAATGTTTCACTGAGATTTTTAATATAACAGAAGTTGATAAAATTGTCCATATTTTATATGTATTGTCATAAGAACAATATTAATGCGACATCGTTGTTTATAATCTTCTTGGTATAATACATTTTGTATTTATAAGCTATACAAACAGACTAATTTCATAGATTATGTAGTACATACAAGGTCGCCCATATTTGCCGCAAGTATCGATTTAATTAAAATACGTATAATTACTTGTCTGAAGCTTCCTTTAAATACAGCACAAGCCTCACAGCGAGGTCACAAGTAACAAGCTTTATCCTTGTGTTAAATAATTATTCTTGCATACCATATATAGAGTATTAAGTAAATAAGTGACCATAAATACGAATATTATAAATAATTGCATGAAAAATTAATTCTGCATTTTCATGTTGTCCTAGAAATTTTAAATCTAAGAAATGGTAAAAATTTCCAAATTGTTACTTCAAAAGTCGTATTTTAATATATTATACACTCGCCGGCAAAATTAACACATTTATTAAAATGCTTTTTTTGCAGCAATTTAAATGCTTCTATTTAGCTTATTCTAATACAGAATTAACTTTAGGTGCTTTATGTGTAGAATAAAATCCAAGTAGGCGCCTGTCGTTAACTATGACAGCTATTTTAATTCAATCAATCAAAGTGATGCAGTTGATAAAGACGGTATATATGTCGCAATTGTTGTTTTTTAAAGTTGTTTCAATCATTTTGGAGTTTGTTTGTCGTTCTGTTATTACTTAAAACCATTTTTATTTAATATGGGACTTTTAATGCGCGATGATGCTATACGAGAAACTACATTGTCCCAGCACGGAAGAACCCAGCAGTATGTCGCAAATCTTTTTAGAGTAAACTAATCTCGAATATCCCAACTTGCTAAACGCCTTAGAAAAACTGGTGATGTACGAAGGAGGCCAGGGCAAGGTAGAAAACGTGCTACTTCGACGGTGGATGATAAATTTTTAAGTTTAAATTGCCTTCCTAATCGCACCACTACTGCAGCATAGCTTAGAGGCATGCTGTATGCAGCTCGAGAAGTACAAGTTAGTGAGAGGACAGTACCAAAAAGGTTAGAATAAGCCAATCTTTATGCCCGTCGCCCTGCTAGATGCCCTATTTTATTACCATATCATCGGAGAGCTTGTGATGAATGCTGGTTTAGTATACAAGGTGCCGACGGTCGATAAAGAGTATGGAGACCGCAACGTGAACGTTTTGCGGACGGCGCGATTGCAGAGAGGATCCGATTCGGTGGTGGCTTAATTATGGTATGGGGTGGCATTTCTATGCATGGCTCTACGGACTTAGTTATTCTTGGTAGACCTGCCTTGAATGCTCATAGATACATCGAAGAAGTCCTGCAAGATCATGTAGTGCCGTTTGCTGCAGATTTTCTGCTAATGCAGGATAATGACCGACCCCACGCAGCTGCTATAGTTGATGAATTTTTAAATCATGTTGATATTCACCGTCTCGACTGGCCAGCTTGCAGTCCAGACTTAAATCCCATAGAGCATCTATGGGATAAGATGAAGAGAAAGCTGCAAAGCGGAAGACATAACATAACTACTCTTAACCAGCTTCCAAAAGCTTTACAAGAAGAGTGGAATAATGTCGACCCAAACTTTATTTTAATTCCAATTTACAGTCGTGTATTGTGTATTGTGCATTCTATAGAACAGGAAAGTGTTTTATATTTATATGAATATGAATATCACCTATATTTCTCTCAACACTGCTTTCTTCTTCTTTTTTGTGCCCTCTCCGTCATCGGAGGTTAGCGATCACATCAGCAAAGGTCTCGCGATTTGCAGCAGCTCTAATGAGTTGTTCAAAGTTTAATCCGGTCCAGTTCCTAATATTCCGCATCCACGATAGTTTCTTTCTGCCAAGCCCATGTTTACCCTCTATCTTTCCTTCAATTATGAGCTGCAGTAGGTAATATTTTTCATTTCTAAAAACGTGACCAAGGTAAGCCGTCTTTCGCATCTTTACTATGTGGAGCAGTTCTCGATCTTTGTGTACCCCTTTCAAAGTTTCCTCATTAGTTGTATGTGATGTCCATGGAATTCTTAGCATTCTTCGGTATGTCCACATTTGAAATGCTTCACTGCTTTATAGAAATTATGTGTCAACAAATTTTTGCTGTTCCCTAGTTTTGATTTATTATAATTCCTATCTTTATCCGTCGTCTAAAGTTTAATATAAGCACTTATATTACATAAGTGCTTATATATAACGTGTGTATAAATTGTCGCAAAAGCTACACGCAGCGACATTCTTCGTTCGGTTCTGAATAAAAAATCTTAATGTTAAAATGTCGTATCATGATTCGTTTGTTTTCACGGGGTTCTTGAAGTTCAGACTTTTAGTGCGTAACAACCTTTGCTCTTCGATATCTGTTAATAGAGATAGATGCAATTTAGTTTAAAGAAAAAAAAATTACTAGTATTACTTCGTAAACGTTTTCTTTTTGATTTAAAAGCTTGTTTTTAACATTTATTCATTAACGTACTTCCACGAAAAACACATTTGGCAACGTTGTAGAACAATAAGTTTGTATTTCAAAGTGAGTTCAATCAAAATCATTACTGTCAAATTTTGACATTTACGAATTTACGAAGCATGATACGACATTTTAACATTAAGATTTTTTATTCAGAACCGAACGAAGAATGTCGCTACGTGTAGCTTTTGCGACAATTTATACACACCTTGTATAAGTCTAAAGTTTAATATAAGCACTTATATTATATAAGTGCTTATATTAAACTTTAGACGACGGATAAAGGTAGGAATTATAATAAATCAAAACTAGGTAACAGCAAAAATATGTTGACACATAATTTCTATAAAACAGTGTTGAGAGAAATATAGGTGATATTCATATTCATATAAATATAAAACACTTTCCTGTTCTATAGAATGCACAATACACAATACACGACTGTAAATTGGAACTAAAATAAACAAAATATAATACAAATATGTAGTATTAAGTAATATAATAACTTATTATATTACTTAATAACATAATAACAGCACCGTTCGTGATAGTATATCTCTAGATATTAATAATGTTTCGCATGCGGGAACCAATTCGTTAGTCACGCCTCTGCTTTCGCTCCGAATTTATTTATTTTATTTATATTTTTCCTTCTTTTTGTTATTCAAAGTATGAATATTTATGTTAGAGATCGGACATTCTTACCACATGACTCGGCGTAATTCAATGAAGTATTTGTTAGTCTTTCCCGGCCATCTGGTCCGCTGCGATTACAATGACAACACAGCTATTGTATTCGGAGGATAAATATCCATTAAACGCAATCGGCAATTCGAAATGTTTATAAACTTCGCTGAGTACATCCCGGCGTAATACAATGAAGTATTTGTGTTTGACTTTCTCGGCCACCTGATTTCGCAGCGTTAACAATGGAGAACGGCTATTGTATTCGGAGAACTTAGTCATGTGGTAAGAATGTCCGTTCTCTATTATGATAAACGAAATTGAATTTTTTCTTTTAACTTCTATGCGGGTAATATTGTAATTTTTGGATTTATTTTAGTGCTAAACATAACTTCATTTATGAATATAAAACAATGAAGCGACTATAGTGTGTTTCTGTGGTTAAAGCATTTAAAAAGACAATTACTATGTTCGTGGGTAAGGATTTTATACATATTTGTGCGACAAAATACTAATATTGCAGGTATGGTGGTATAGATAGAGATATAAAAAGCGACCTACGAATCGTTTCCCCAGAATATTTTACATTAGAATTTGCGTTTCAAAATCTACAAAAATTGTATAACACATATGAATTTTTAACATATTTCACTTAAGATAAAGATTTTAACAGCCAATTATAGAGGTCTGTGAAATTAAACAGGATGTCAGAAACAAAATTATATTAGGTATTTTGTAAAATCTTTTTAGAAAGGAAAAGCACCAAAAACAAAAATGATTGTGAATCGGATTGTGTATTTACTAGTGTTGATATCGAACGAATGAGAAATGACTACAAGCTACTGAAATGAAATCTTTAAGGAAGAATAGAGACTAAAATAGATTAAGATTTTAAAATAAAAATTTACCAGAAGAAATTAAAATAAATTAATCACGTTTCGAAGAATGAAATTAGGCAAGTTAGGAATTCAAGGAAAATTGACAAGTGAATTTTTTAAGATGAGTTAAATTGTGGATAGAGGCCAATCGATTAGTCAGGAACCAAAAAGAATGGCGTAACTTTGTAGAAAGAAATTAACAATTAGTAAATATACCCTTAACAACGGGGGAGTCGTGAAAGTATTGGTGCCAATCCGTATACGAAACTCCGCACAGGTAAAATACAGGTATCATATAATGATGTGCAATAGGTTTTATTCCTGTTAATTCTCTTAGTACCTAGTACATGCGATTATATTTTGCAATTATGTATATCCCTTAATTGCGAATGAGCCACTCCTTATACACCAATGATATTTCGTAGTTCTGAGTGTTGTTTACGCCTGCATTATTTAGAAACCAATGTGTAATTATCTCCCCTTAAATTTTATTTAGTATCAAAGATTGAATTCAAAGTTTAGTTTTGTAACGACAAGTGCTAAATATAACCCGATGGAGATGTATTTCAAAAACTCCTAAAGCTTTTCTTTTAACTGTTGGCGAGGGAGATGGAAGTCTTTGTCATAATCATGAAAAAATAAGTAATTGTGTTCTTCAAAAGCAGCATGTTTCTGCAATCGCTAAGTGTAAAGCTGTGGACAAACCATGTGAGAGACTATCGAAAATTTTGTGCCCTATTTTACGTAATAGTGAACATATAACGTGTGTTCATTTGAAAAGTCAATCAAGGTTACTTTGAAATTTTGATGGAATAAGACGCAAATATATTAGTATGTGTTTGTTGTTCCGTAAACGTAAATCCAAATGACATTTGATAATGTCAATCACAAATATCACTTAGTGCATAAACTAATCGTGTGTCGATTCTGATTTAAATAAATTGCTTCTAAGTTTTAAAATGGCTTTCACTTTATTGATGGTTTATGGGTTTATTCAGTTCAAGATTGCATGGTAGAATTTCAAGTTGAGTTTCCACATTTTGTAATAGATTATATACAATTTAAGAATACTTTGGATAGAACTTTAAAACTTTTTTCTGAAACTGGTAGTCTCTTAAGAAAATCAGGCAGCGGAGCAGTTAAGAAACGCACACCTCAAGTTGTCAATCGTGTTGAAGAAATAATGGAAAATGAACCGCAAACATCTGTTCGACATTTGAGTCAACAAATAAACCTTTCTGTTGGTACAACTCACAAGTTATTAAAAAAAGAAATGCAACTTTATCCATACCGTGTCACAGCACTACAAGAATTGTTAGAAATTGATTACCCACGTAGACTAAAGCTTTGTAATTGGTTTGTAAATATGAACAATAATGGAGAACTTTCGCAAAGAGTCATCTTTACTGATGGAGCATGGTTTTATAAAACGGGATACCTAAATTCACAAAATACAAGAATTTGGAGTACTGAAAATCCACATGCAATTAATGAAGAATTGCTACATCCAGAGAAAATTGGTGTTTGGGCAGCGATAAGCCAAAGGCGATAAGCCAAAGGCGAATCATTGGACCAATATTTTTTCAGGGAACGTTAAATGCTCAAGGTACCGTACGGAAATTTTACAACCATTTGTCAATCAGTTGCTTGATGATGAACTTCAAAATGCATATTTCCAACAAGACGGAGCACCTTGTCACTGTACTGCAGAATCTTTGGATTATTTAAGAGAATTTTTTGATGAGCGTATAATTAGTCGAAATACTGAAATTGCCTGGCCTGCACGTTCATGCGATTTAACACCTTGCGACTTCTTTTTGTGGCCTTATCTCAAAAATAACATATTTCGAACGCCTATATTGAATTTGAATGATATGCTATAGAGAATCGAACAGAAATTCATGGAAATTAATAACAATCCAGTAATGTTGCAGAATATCATCAGAAATTTTGAACGGAGGATTTTAAAGTGCATTGATCTTGAAGGATAACATTTTCAACATTTGTTATAGTTTTCAATAAATACCTATTATTTGTTATTTATTTGTATGTATGAAACTGTCAAAATATACGACTTCGTAGGTTAAGTAGTAAATTTTAATTTACGACATACTTCAAAATGTTCTCAGTAAATCACATGCTACTAGATTGACTTTTCAAATGAACACACGTTATATGGCCTGAAACCAGAATTGTGGGATGAAAGTTTCATTTAACGCAAGCCTGGTGGTGGAAAATTCAACAGCTAGGCTTAACTGCAGATTACAGAGACAGAAGCTCAGAAATTGGATAGTGGTTGGGTTATTGTTTTTATAACCAGAAAATGTGAATGATGTGTTTGCTTTCGAAATATGTGCATTTCAACCTCAAAATGAGAAACATCAAAAATTTGCAAATTATTTAATCGATAACTACATACCAGAAGACGCGAAGTTTGCTCCCGAGATATGGGCCGAAAACAGTGCAGCTTTAAATCGTACGACCAATGCCTGCGAGTTGTTTCACTCCCATTTCAATAATTCTTTATATCACGCTCATCCGTCACTATTTGTATTTGTTGATACGTTATTAAAAATTCAGATGCTGGTTTATATTAAAATAAACAGTGTCAATTATCACTACAGTATTAGAATGCTGTTTCGATAAAACGTAAATGTATTTAAAACATCACATTTTGAATTAGAAGAGTGGCAGTATTAGTACTCTAGAATTTGTTAAACTAGCTTCTCATTATTATTCTCATAAAATTTAATAAGGTAATAATTAATGTATGTCAATGTAAATACCTATTTGTGTATAAATAAAGATTTTTATTTGAATAATTTACTTTTATTAAAATTAAATAAAACACTTATTTGTGGGGAGTTTGGTACACCACTTTCTAAACCAAATTTTGGGATGTGCGGAGGATTCGTATACATTTAATCCTTTTACCTCCGTGCGGAGTTTCGAATCGTCCACCTCAGCAGCTACAGGTAATGGAGTCAATTGACTTAGTATGTATGTATGTATTATAGAGGGTTGGCAAGACAGATTTAATAATAAATAGTTTACAAAGATAAAATTGTAAATTTGTTTATATATCGGGCATATTGAAAAATATTGAATATTGAGTAATGAAAACTTTTGTGGCGTGTAATATTGCCTACCAATAAAACAGAGCCAGCAATTTTCGACGATAACAATAAAAGAATCGTAACAGCAAGTCATTTCCTATAGTCCATAATAGCACTTAATTTTCTTTACAAAAGGGGAAGCGAACTTTCAAAAACGTTACGTTTTACGTCATTTTTCTTAAAGGAATTAATTTTTAACAGCGATAACCTTAATAAGGTAACAAGAATGGTGTGTGAATATATTTTATGAAGGTATATAACAAAGAAATGTCCATTCAAGTTAATAAAAAAGATCATTAGTATGATTAACACTTTTCAAGACAACAGGAGGTTATAATATATAAATCGCTTATATAAAGTATTTACTGGGATAAAAAATAGTTAACTATCAAGTTATTGAATTAATAACTATACTTTAATATTTTGCATATCCGTTTCATTATATAACAACTGCGTAATACGGCAAAACGTATTGATAAATATCCCTTTTTTGTATATACTTTAATAATTGTATACGTATTCATGTGATGTTTCAATCATATGTAAGTTTGAAATAACGTTTTCTCATAGGAAACTTCACGGAGTGTCACTCATAGATTTAAATGACAACTGGAAGATTTATAGAACCTTTCGAACGTTGTAAAACCGCGTTCTCCGTTCCAGCGGGAAAAGACGTCCAAGGAATCACGACCTTAAAAATAATAATAATCAATATTTTGTCACTTTCGACATACTTCCGATTTACATAGTCATTATAAAAAAGGAAAATTGAAATTATTTATCTAAAAATTTGTCTTTTAGGGATCTATTCATATATATATATATGGATAGATGATAAACTATTGCAGTATCTGCTTTATATTAAATATTTTGAAATTAGTATTTTATTTCGCGAAATAATGTGAATGTAAACATTGCCGTCTACAATTACGACGCTAATTATTCGAAATTTTTATTTGAAAAAATTTTGCCCTAGGTGGGACTTGAACTCCTGTCCACGGTTTGCCGGACCGTGGCTCTAACCAACTGAGCTACGAGGACTTGGTTGAGTTTATTGTAATTTTTTCTTTTCTATTTTATCTTTGTTGTATAGACAAAGAATCAAGCTCTGGTGTATATAAGTTAACATGCGAAGATTGTAATAAGGTATACATAGGACAAACGGGGAGGACATTCAAAATTAGGATGAAAGAACACGAGAGAAGCCATAAAGAAAAGAAAACAGATTTAACTTTCGCAAGTCATTGTATAGATATCAATCATAGATTTAATATAGATTTCAAAATTTTACACATTCAAGAAAAAAGTAAAAAACTTAACCTGTTAGAAAACTTAGAAATTAATAGATACAATAGTTTAGGATTAGCTTTAAATGACCAACTAGATTTAAACAACTCCCCTCTACTAAATTTAAGATTGTAAAAATTTTTCCACCACCATTTCCCCGATAATTTTCACATAAATATTCAAACTTGTATTGTACATATTCAGTATTTCATCCACCTGATGAAGCCATTGTATGGCGAAACAATATTGTAGTGGTATTTACAATAAAAGAATTTTTGAAACTAGAAGTTTAATTACATACTTATTTCTTAGCGTTATAATGAAGTTTCAACAAGTATATCCTTCGTCAATTAACTATTTAATGTCATATATTGTTGAAACCAGAAAAAAAACTCTATCAACGGCGTCAAAATCCGACATAGTGCTCATAAGAAACAAGAAAGTTGATGATGGCCAGATAGAACCAAAACGTCAAATGGAAATTTCGCGTTTATCATTAGATAGTAGATCAAAAGTGGCCTCGAGAATGTGATTTTAGTTTTTCTCTACAACCCTAAATAAACGTGCTAGAGGTAAAAGAAGAAAATGAGCTTCTTTGGCTTTTTTAAAAAATCTCGAACGTCATTTGACACACGTCCATTTTCTCTTCGGGTTCACAACAAACACAAAACTTAGCAACTTTGCGTAAAATTTAAACCCTCTATCTCCAATAATAAACGAGATCTCCATGGTGAGGGTCGAAAATGAATCAAATGTATCAGCCTGTATATAGCTTTCATTTGATTATTTTAATATATTTCAAAGCGTAAATTCTTATGTAAATATTAAATAAAACTTTAACAACATCGTTGTTGTGTTTTCTTTTATTTAATAAGTTGTAGTTCATAAATATTTATTTCAGCATACTAACCCTTGATATTCATAACATCTCATTATTCACATTATTTTAGATCTCTCTACTTATTGTTACCACGCCCGATTCAGCAGGAAAAGGTAACAATATGTATAACTTATGTACTCAAGATTAAAGCAAATAAAATAGTCATGAAATAGACTGTAATTTTAGAAAAATAAATTTTTATTTAAAATTTATCTATTAATTATAATGTCAAAATACTAAGTGGATTTGGATATAAAACTTCATTTTTAATTTACTGGTCAGGTGTCCCTTCTGCTAGTCACGATGTGTCTCTGAAAATGAATAAAAGACATGTATGTATGCAGCTAAAATCATTTAATATAAACGATCGAGTATTATATAGGATGAATGTAACCAGAACTTTAATAATTTTAAGCTAAGAGTTTTATTTCTGTTTACCTTTTAGTTTTAGGCTCGGTTTTTCTAAACAGACTATATGCTGTATGTTTAAAGTTCAAAATAAACGCGTGAAAAGTTGAATATATTCTAAGGGGATGTTATAATAATTTTAAAAACATCGTCTTCTGGCTAATGGTATGGTCCCAAAGTTTTCGGAGAAATTTTAGATGATCGTCTAAATGACGTTTGGTTAAGTGTCGCTGGAAGTCATATATCACAATTAACTTGTTTTAATTATGATAGTTTAGTTTTCGTGATTTGGTTCAGCAAAATGTCTTATACTTATAAGACATTTAGCTGAACCAAATCACGAATATCTAGTTGGGCAAATGCCCAAGCGTGAAATTGTTGCCATTTATCGTGATCAAGATATTTCTTCATCAACAATTTATCAAACCATAAAGGATTGCGAAGAGGGAATACCCTGAGCTATTTTACCCAAAAGTGGTCGACCAATAATGTTGAATCAAGTGAGGGAACAAAGAATACTTGAAGCGGTTCCACAGCGAAAAATAGATCGAAGATTCGACGTCTTAAAGACCACTGCTTTTCGAACAATTTTCCGAAATAACGTGGTGTTTCGAAAACGAAGGAAAGCATTAAAATATACCGCGGCCCAGTTAGAAAGAATACCTAGATGTTGGCGTGTGCTAAGGCGCATCCATTTTGTTAATAAACTCATTGTAATGCATGACATATTTCACCTTGTCCCATTCGGAGATGAAGGGAAGCGAGTTTTTATACCAACGACATAGAAAATACACCAGACAATGACAAATTCAAAGGTAAATCCAAATTTGAGGACAAATGTTAGTGTGGTGTGCCATTTTTGAGGCCCAATTTACCTCGCAACCGTACATTGTTCGAGGAGAAGCCTTAACTGCACAATTTTATATTCAGAGATGGCTTTCTAAACGGCTTCAGTTTTTAAACACACATCATGGCAATGATGATATTATGTTTTGGCCTGATCTAACTTCATGCCATTATGCTAGAGTTACTAGAGACTGGTATAACGCAAACAACATCAACTTTATTCCTAAATTCTCCGAAAGTACCTCAGGCGCGGCCTATACTGGAATTTTGGTGAATATTGACCAGAAAAGTGTATGAAAATGGGGAAGCTGCAAATGAAGACCAATTACGACGTCGAATTGAAAACAAAATGCAAGAAATTGATCCTGCTGTTGTCCAGAAGATGATGGACAACATCAGAAGAACGTCAGAAGAAAACTGAGGACAATCGAAGATAATGGTCCACTATCAATAATTTGAAGATTAAGTATTTATTGTTGTATATATTGTTAATTGTTGTAATTGATAGTTTATAAAGTAAAAGTCTTTAGAAAATTATTAACATCTAAAATTCTTCCGAAAACTTTGGGACCATACGCTAGACCAAATTAATTGAAAATATTAACAATTGGAGTATCAAAAAGTGAATTTATTTCTATTAGAATAGTTGACGATATTTATGTTTTCAGTTCAGTACAAAAGACTGTGAATATACGAAGATTAATGCTTACAATTTTCTTCAAAGTGCCATATAATGGAGTTTCGGATACACATGTGTGTAGATTCTAATAATAAGGGACTACAATGTGGACCATTAAGGTCATCCTATTCAAAGAAGTACGCCAGCCAGAAGATGATTCAGGACGATGCTATGCAGAGGCATTACAAGAGATAATTTTGAGGCACTAGTACAAAAACGTTTGCAAAATGTATGTTGAAGAACTTATAGATAGTAATCCACACTGTTTTCTTCAATTAAGGAGTTTCGGGAATAATGAGCTTGAGATTTATTTCAAGAGACTACATGCATAAATGTTTGACATATCAGTAGTAGAATTACAAATGCAAGACATAAAAGAATATATATTTATAAGTCAATTAATATTTTATGTTCATTTATTCGCATTATTAATTGATCAACATAAATAAATTTATAATTTTTAAGATTTGGCTTTAAGTTACACGTAGTACAGAAATTAGTATGAATTATATATATATGATTTATATTTAATAACTCATTCTGGTTTCATTAAAATATAATATATTCCTGAATCGCTCTATGATTTTCAGTCAAAATTACACTATAATGAATGATTATGTAAAGCTTTCTTTAATTCAAAATAAATAGTAGGTCAAGTTTCTCTATCAAAAACAATGGACGTATATTAATTGTGTATTTACATGTTTAATTGCAACATTAAAGAACAAGTAATTATATTAGTATTGAAATAACAGTTGAGTTTGAATGGGAAGGATACTTTATTATTTGCAACAAATAGCGCATGGAGATGTTACTTTGTCTTCAGCACAAGCTTTCAGATGGCACCAGGCTTTCTATCAAAGCTGCGGAAACACTGAAGATGAACATCGCTCCGGACGACCGTCCACATCGAAAACCGATGAAAATGCGTTCTGTGTTAGCACGAGACAAACGGCTAACAGTCAGGATGATTGCACATAAGGTAAGCATGAGTGAGGATACTGTTCATCGAATTTTGACAGAGGAACTAGGCATGAGAAAAATTTGTGCAAACTTGGTGCCCAAGAACTTACCAGATGAACAAAAAGAAAATCGCTTACTGTTGGATTGCTTGACAACTGAATCCAATTTCATGCACAGAGTGGATGAAGGTCCCGAATCATGGGTATTATAATACAATCCTGAAACAAAAGAACAAAGCGCAGAGTGGCGCACACCATCATCACCGCGGACGAAGAAAGTTTGCATGAGCAAATCCCGAATCAAGTCCATATCTTATCTGTTATCGTGGAATTGTCTACAAAGAATTCGGTCCGCAGAGACAGTGAATCAAACATTTTATCGCAAGGTCCTCGAACGTCTGCGGTAAAATATTTTGGGTGCGTGACCTAATATTACCAGCTATTGGTTCTTGCATCACGATAATGCCCCCAGTCACACCCCATTGTCGGTTAGATTTCTTGAGAGGAAAACATTCCAGTACTCCCACATCCACATTACAGTCTAGGTGATTAGTTTATTTTTCCAATGCTTAAGCGGAATTGAAATGTTACCATTACAGAGCACTAGACGATATTCAAAAAGTCACGAACAGGCTAAAGGAACAAGAGTTCCAGAATTGTTGCCAGGAATGCCAAAATCGCTGGACACGTCGCATTTCCAAGAAGCATACACGAACAATATTAAATTGTAGATATATTCAATAAAAATTTGTTGAATAGATCATTACTTCTGAGAAGGAGTGAAAGATACATATGATAAATGCCTTTGTACAAAAAATCGCGGTCCAATGTTCACGTAGTAACGAGAAAAAGATTCTTCTTTATTCGAGTCGCAGTAAAATATAAGGGCGGTAATACGGGCTTCCACCCCTAATTCTCAATCATTCTCTTTACCGACGAATTATATTGTCCTATCAGTTAGTACCTCCACAAATTTAAGGAAACAAATATATATGTAAATAATTCCATACAAATAATTAAAAATCAGATATCATAAAGCTTGCTGTTTGATGACGATTTTTATTTTATTATAAACATAATTTTATTTTAAAAGAAGTTAACCGTTAAAACTATTTAAATTTAATCACGTTAATTGAAATACGGCATAGGTTTGTCCACGTATTCGACGCAAAGGCTATTATTGACATGAGACATCGCCATATGTGCGGCTGAGTATGTTTTAGTATGGAATCAACAACATTCCCATCTTATGAATAGGAACTTATTGTTAAAAGTATTATCTGGAATTTTATCTATAGGTCATTATATCTAGGTCAATGAACTCGAATTACAGCTGTATTTGGGTAAATGTAGAATAAACAAATATATGGACCGACTTTAACTAGATTTTGGCCCTAAAAATTTGGAAATTTTGGATCAATTACAAATCAATTTCTTTTTTGATTTCCAACTAGACATTTATGCGTACATATTCTTCAGATTCGCATAGCTTTGTCGCTTTTCAGCGGTAACTCCGTACATGAAATAGTTTTAGATACTAAAATACTGTGGTAAGGCTTGTATGTTGTTTGTTGTCTTTTAGTATGTATAATTAAAAAAGTTCTTGTACCTATAAAACTTACATTCCTTATCGCTCTCTAGAAGAAATTGCGTTGTACTCGGACTACAATAAACAATTTACAGGATATAAACTAAAACACTGTAACATATTATTAAAGAAATAATGTTACCGGTTTCGTTTGAAGACACCGATCTACTCTTAATTCTTCTTGTTATTTATATTTTTAATTGTATCAATTTAATTTTATTATAGCAATTACAATAAACTTCTTTATATTCCTTTAGAAGCAATTAATAGTGCAAACATTAAATAAATTAGTAATTGTTTATGAGGCCCCATATATGAATGGGTGTAATATGAATGTATTCGTCTTTCTTAAGTCAATAATTCATTGATTAGCATGATCGATTAATAGAAATATTCATTCCACGGCTAGGCTAATATTATTATTAAAAAAAATATAAGCATTTATTATTAAAGACCGCTATTCTCGGTCGGCTCACAGAGGTGTGGTAGAGTGAGAGTCTCGGGAAACATACCCTACCAGCGCTTCGCGTGCTATATGAATGTAGTACATGAACAGCTATTATATTGTGAAGTTGTTTATAGACGTATTTACGAATACGCGTAGGTGTAATTCGAGCATTTTTCTAAATAACGCACACTTTTATTTCAGTAAAGCCAACGCAGTGAGGCCGCTGCTTGCCTATATAAGTGGCGGTCTTTATTAACTATTATCATATCAAAAGAAATAAGTGTAGGTATTATAGATTTTATGACTATAAACTATGATACAATTTACTCAAATTTTTCTGTAGAATATTAATTTCCTCTAGGGTTAATTTCCAAATAATTAAGCGTAGTAAATTACATCAATAATATCTAGAGTCGGCAAAGAGGGGCAATTTCCACTGCAGTGCCGAGAGCAACGTAGGGGGGAGAAGCGCGTGACACGGAAACTCAAGCGTCCGTATCAAAGCACACTTGTTCAGTATTATTCCACTGGTCGTTGTGAGTGCAATACACACATACTTAGAAAATGTCGCATTTAGGTACGTTTCGGAAACGGCGCATTTCAACAGTAGAAGACGTAATAGCGAGTATGCCGGATTTAGAATACGAAGGCGATAGAATTAAATGTGTAAGGTGCGACGACTATTTGACGTGTACCAGCAGGTGGAAGTGTGAACGCCACCTAAAAAGTATAAAACACTGTTCTGCAATCCGTGGCAAACGACACAGCGAACAATTAACATTTGATATAGGTGTTCGTTTTATTCTATGCAATCTATCGTTCACTTTACTAGACCAAAAAGCATTTGTCTCCTTCTGAAGCGAGTATTCGGATTATACATTACTAAGTCGGACGTCCATACTTTAAACTTTGTAGCGCAATTGATACCTAAATTTTATCCACGAGTAAATGTAGTGGACTGTGCCCCAAAGTGCCTGAATCTGGGGAATATGGGTAGAGGCTGCGTTTTACTACTGCGAACATTTTGATGATGTAAAGAAGGTACTTTTACAATTCGATCCGAGATACGCCGAAGCTATCAAGAAAAGCCAGAAAATGTTTCAAAATAGTCAGATAAAAAGTGATTTAGAAACTATTTGCATCACCTATGCTCACTCATGAAAGTCACGATCATAAATGATGCGAGTACGTAAACGTTACTGAACGATTGCCTTGATACGGCCGCTAGGCCCCTCCACGTTGTTCTCCGCACTGCACTGAAACATGCTCCTCTTTGCCGACTCTATTAATATTCATTACTTTACAGAAATAATTACTGGTGAACTAAAAAAAAAAACTAATAAAAAGTGTTTGAATTTAAAAAACATGTGCTTGGGGAACTATAGAAAGTTGCTCACATGAAAAGAAAGAACTTGATTGCAGTTTTCTTAAAAGTTGTTGTTAAAGACCGATAAGGTGAATACTCAAGTCAAAATTCACGTTTTAAGATATTATCAGTATATAACAATTGCTCTCAAATTTTAATAGATTTGAACAGCAATTATAAATTAATGCAAAGTCACAGAAATGGTTAACATAATAATCCTGACATGAATACTATCGCTAAGTAGATCCATCTCCCAAACTTGAATTTATCTCGTATATTCATGGCTCCTTAGTTGATTTAAGACGCCAGTTCCGCTAAGCCTTGGTAAAAATGGGTTTAAAATAAAAGTGGTCCCACTGCACTACAGTATCAGATAAAAATAAACTAAATATCATCTGAATGATGAAATAACTGACGTATTAGTTCGACAGGGATTACCAATGACGTCCGTGGACTTAGAACATTTTCATGGGAGAGTAACAACATATGCTAAAAGAGGCATAAATAAATACATGGAAAATTAATCTCAAGCATGATGGAAAATAACCCTGTGATAAAGACAGTTTCTTAAAAAACAATTGCTTTCATTTATAGAGAAGGTGCTGAATGAGATCAAAAATCCATTAATATTATAGCAGATCATCCCATAAGTTATTATTACTTTAATAAACATATGAGTAAGATGGGTTTACTGGAAGAAGCTATGTACAAATTCCGCTAGGAAGAAGGAGAAACCAATCAGTGTTAATAACTACCTTCGCGAATACCCACTATACATTAGAATAATTTCAGTATAAGAGTATCTCATGGTACACATTGTGCAAATGCCATACGAAGTATTTTATGCCATAGCACTCTGGAATTATTGGCACTTAAAGACGTCACTTTTTCTGTTTAATTGTAAATATCTCAAAAACTATTGGCTTTAGCAGCTAAGTATCCTTAATAAAAAATATTCCAAATTTAACGTATAACAAAAATTAGACTTATATATAGCCCATTCAATTTAAAAAATATATTTTTTGTGTATATGCAGTAATAGCAACCCTATCAATTCCTCCAGCATATAAATTTTTTATTATAGTCACTGCTTATGGGCAAATGTATTTTGTCAGATCGTTGACTCACCCGGTATATATATATATATATATATATATATATATATATATATATAAGGTAAACTTAATAAGTCGGCGATTAAAGGTCTGTCATTACTTCAAAGTATATATATTTAAAATAACTCTACATGTTTCGGCAATGATGTCTTTGTCAAAAGAATACAAAATATAAATGACAGAAATATATATACTTTGAAGTAATGACAGAGCTTTAATCGCCGACTTATTAAGTTTACCTTATCATACCAAGGTCACGAAGATATTATATATATATATATATATATATATATATATATATATAATTGAAAAGAAATGATCGACCGTGATATATTATCAAAAATTCTTTAAATTCGGGTAAGCGGTCAATTAAAAAACTCCTTTATTAAATTACCCTATATTTCGCAACACTTTGTCGCTTCTTCTGGGGTAACTACAAGATTAATGAGAAAAATAACAACAAATAAATAAGAGTATAAAACAGTACTAAAAATACTTACAAAATGTAGAGTTAAAAATAATAAAATTGACGTACAAAATAAAAATGATTAGATATAAAAAATAAAGTAACTATAGAAACAAGCCCTAAGAACTTTTAAAAAACATATATATGAAAAGTTAAAACATGAAAAATAAAAAATATAATGCAATATAATATTTATATTGCATTATATTTTTTATTTTTCATGTTTTAACTTTTCATATATATGTTTTTTAAAAGTTCTTAGGGCTTGTTTCTATAGTTACTTTATTTTTTATATCTAATCATTTTTATTTTGTACGTCAATTTTATTATTTTTAACTCTACATTTTGTAAGTATTTTTAGTACTGTTTTATACTCTTATTTATTTGTTGTTATTTTTCTCATTAATCTTGTAGTTACCCCAGAAGAAGCGACAAAGTGTTGCGAAATATAGGGTAATTTAATAAAGGAGTTTTTTAATTGACCGCTTACCCGAATTTAAAGAATTTTTGATTATATATATATATATATAAATCAAAATAGATCCTTAGCTTTAGCATAACAGTTTTATATTGGTATTATTGGCAATGTATAATTCCAATTCTCGTAACAGATTTACATCTCATGTTGAGTTTTACATGTTTAAATAAGCTTTCTACAAAATTACTATCATTGCATTTTCCATTAAAATATAAAATGTAATGTGTTTATTACGAAATAATATTTGAATAATATTTACACGAATGTTTATCGAATCTAACTTAACCTCATTCAAAGCTTTAAATGCCCCACATCCAAGTGGAATAAGAATATATATTTTCGTCCAATTTTATTAGCATTGACAACCAGACAACTACTTGCAGTTACTCCACTTTCGTACGGTATATTATACACGTATGTACTTGACCTAATGGCGGAAACATGTGATGCTATACTGTACGAGTCCCAAGTATTTGACTCATGGATAAAACAGTTTGTATATATTAGAACAGAAAATTCTTTTTAATAGGGTAATAATAACAAAAATATTTTTTCCAAATACATTAATCTTATGAAATAATATCGACTACACCTTCTTCTTCTTAATTACCATTAGATTTTCTGTTTTCTTTCTTTGACATAGTCCTTTTCGTTTCTTATTAGGCATTTTAATAAAATCAAATGAAGTTCAGTGTAGAGTGTCACATACTAATCGAAAATTCTTGGAATTCTCTTTACTCATGATAAGGAATTACGAAATAAGTAACAAATCTATAGTTTCAAATATATAGTGTCGAAATAAAGTATCGAAAAATTTGTTACTTCGTTAATTTTAATTTTTTGGAAAATATTTCCTAAAGGGGTATAGCGATTTTAACTATAGTAAATATTTTAAGGATATCTTCAGTTTCGAATGTCATTTTTTTCATGTTGATGATATCATCGATATTTTTTTTTTGAAATGATAACCCATATTTTTCTTTATTGATTTCGGTGGTACCTTTTACTGTTTTCAGGTATAAAATTTTCAATATGTTAATATGAGGATGTGTCAAAAAGTATTGGAAAATTAAAACAGATGGCGCTGCCAGTTTAAATTCAGCATTGTGCTTGCCAAGAAACATCTTTCTAAAGAACGCAGTATTTTCGTAAAAATAGAAAAAAGTGAATTACGAATTGAAGAAGTTATGGAGATATCACACGGTTCAGTGATTTCAATTATGTATAAATATTTGGATATGAAAAAGCTAGCCGCAAGATGGCGTTTGCTCACAATTGACAAAAAACGCAATCGTTTGACAACTTCAAAGAACATGGATTCATCACAACACAACAGAAACAAAGGAACAATCGAGACAGTGGACTCCTCTTGATAAATCGAAGCCAAAGAAAGCCAAGGTGGGTCTATCGGCCAACAAGATCATAGTGACAGTTTTTTTTGGGATGCGCGCGGTGTCATTCATATCGATTACCTTGAAAAGAGTAAAACGATCACCAGCGCATATTGTACAGAGCTGTTGGATCGATTCGACCCCGATTTGTAGCAAAAATGACCACATTTGGCGAGGAAAAATGTTCTCCTCTACCAGGACAATGCATCGGCGCACAAGTCCGCAGTCGTAATCGCAAAATTGCATGAATTAAGTTACAAATTGCTCCCTCATCACGCATATTCTCCAGATTTAGCCCCTTGTGACTATTTCACGTTTACAAATATGCAGAAATGGCTCGGCGGTAAGAGATTTGGGTTGAATGAAGAGATCAACGATGAAACAAACGTCTATTTTGAGGGCCTCAAGAAATTGTATTATTTAGAGGGCATCAAAATATTGGAGAAACGTTGGATGAAGTGTATCTAGCTGAAAGAAGATTATGTTGAAAAATAAAACGATTTTGCCGAATAGGGTGTTCTTTATTTCAAATTTCAGGGATTTATTGAGCTACCCTCGTACGTTATATTCGAAAAAAAATTGAAATACTGTTTGACTGTTTTGTCTTTGTTGCTTTTAATGATTTTCTGTATAGTATTGCCTGTTTCAGTTTACATACAAGTTTGTTTTTTGATGAAAGTTCCGATTTTTTAGTATTTGTTATGTTGTTTTTTTAGTTTTGAGCAAATTAAAGACAGTTTTGGGTTTTTGTTGTCTATTTAGAATGTTCTTTGAAACTATAGATTTATTATTTATTTTTTAAGTTACGATGAAGTTTCAATAAATAATCTCTTTCGTCAATCAATGATAAGGAATTCTTCAACAATGCATTCATCTAAATCAGGGCTGTCCAACATGAGGCCCGCGGGCCGCATGCGGCCCGCCACGGTGTTTTGTGCGGCCTAATCAGTAGGTTTACCATAACATACCAAGGTCACGAAGTTATTATATTTATATATATATATATATATATATATATATATATATATGAACTTCATGTGTATGAGAATTAATAATTATTAAATCTCATTTTACATGCGATTGTCGCTATAATTTGTTGCATTAAATTGTATAATTCGGCAAATCACTCTTGCCCTAGATTGTAGACGCAACAAGCCGCGACGTCAACTGTACAAGTTGTCAGTACAAATGAAAAATTTGTGAAAAACTTATCTGCGCGGAATGTGCAAATATCGACATTTCACTGCTTTTACAGATCATTTACAGATCTGATCTGTAAAAACAGTGAAATGTCGATATTTGCACATTCCGCGCAGATAAGTTTTTCACAAATTTTTCATATATATGTATATATATATATATATATATATATATATATATATATATATACATATATATATGTATATATATAAGGTAAACTTAATAAGTCGGCGATTAAAGGTCTGGTTTATTACTTCAAAGTATATATATTTAAAACAACCCTACATGTTTCGGAAATGATGCCTTTGTCAAGGATATAAAAAATATAAATTATAGATAATAGGTTTATATTTTTTATATCCTTGACAAAGGCATCATTGCCGAAACATGTAGGGTTGTTTTAAATATATATACTTTAAAGTAATAAACCAGACCTTTAATCGCCGACTTATTAAGTTTACCTTATCATACCAAGGTCACGAAAATATTATATATATATATATATATATATATATATATATATATATATATATATATTGTATATATTTAACAGGAAAAATAACATTTATATTTAATATGCATAATATGGAATCAGTCAGATAAAATATAAATTATGAATATTTTATTTCTTTTTTAGAGAGAATTAACGTCGCAATTATATTTCTAAATTCTTGAATTAATCAGCAGATAGTTTATTTATGAAAAAAAAACAGTATGCCGCCAGCGCGTTTAAATATGCAAGTCAGATTGAAATAACAAAGTCAAGGTTAAATTTGTTGTGTATTCATATGACATTTGCACTTCACGCCCATTTTCGATTCCATTAAAGTAGTTACAATATAAATTAAAGTAGGTAATAGGTAATGATCATTTAAATACGCTACAGTAAATAGTCCAGTAAATCCAGTAAATAGAGCGTGATATTTAATAGTACGTTAGTATTAGAATAGAATAGATACAGTATCTTATAACATTGATATTTGAATAATTTAAATCTGTTCACACACATAATATGTGTATAAACAACGCAACACAATAGCTTAAAAACTTATAATGTTCAAACATGAATCTATTTCAAATATATTCGTTTAGCAGTTTTAGAAGCTACCGGAAAACTATGAACATCTATTTTTTATATAAATATTTGCATTTAGCATTCTGACATTTTTACATAATGTAAATTATTTTGGGAAATGTTATATCAATTGGTTCGTATTCTAAAATTGAAATTGAAAATATTATTTTTCACATATAATGTTTGAATTGCACAGCAATGAAAAAGTACAAATTATGTGTGTAGTTACTAAATTATAAAATTCAAACTAAGAATCAAAATTCGAATTAATAGATTCACTTTCTTTTCACCAGTAACAATATTATCTAATAGCTATATATTTTTTCATGTGTATTGTTACTTTATATAATAAAATGGTGATGTCACTTGTAAATCTATTGAAAATCAGCATCATCGCTCCACGATAATTTCTTTAAATTTTTATTTTGTACTCAATAAAATAATTCATTTTCGATTATGTGTCGGTATACCGGGTTTTTCTTTTATCATTACACAGAGGTATAATGCAATGTTTTTTTTTCATTTTGCATTACACATACGAGCCCCGTCCCGTTTCAATTGGCACACCTCTAAAATTTTTAGTAAGTAACATTTTAGAAGAAGAAATCCTGTTCATAAATATGTTAAAAGTTTTTTTATTTTTCATCAAGCCTTTTTGCCAACAATTACAAACTAGTTTACAACTTATTTCGAAAAAAAAAAAATCAATAATAATAATTATATATAAATAAACTTCAGACGAACAACCATTGACAAACATTAACGAAACTTTACCATTGCGTTACATCGCCTTTAGCTTTGATAACGGCATGGACTCTCCTGGGCATTGTATTTACAAGTTCTTGGCAATCTTGTGCCGTGAATCCATGCCATATTGATGATCTTGTAGGAGCTGCGCGCAAGGCCTTTTTCATTTGATGCCATAGAGTCTCTATGGGCGCTAGGTCAGGGCGGCTTGAGACCCATTTTAACAATGGAATATTATTGTCCTTAAACCATTTTAATGCTGTTTTTGACGTATGACACGCAGCCCCGTCCTGCTGGAATATAAAATCATCCCCCGAATTCAAAGTTTCTTCCATCGTGGGTAACAAACATTCCTTAAGAATGGTTAAATATTTATCGGTATTGACAATACCATCTATAAAATATATCCGCCCGACACCTTTTGCCGACATCGACCCCCCCCACCATAACGGATGCCGGAAATTTTACTTTTCGTTTCAGACAATCTGGATGAAATGTCTCATGTCTTTCACGGAGGACTCGACTCCGTCTGTCACCTATAATACAGACTTCAAATCGCGACTCATCACTCCAATGTATTTTGTTCCACTGTTTCAAGTCCCAATTACTATGGTCTCTGGCCCATTTCAATATATTTTTCTTTTGTGTTGAGGTCAATAAAGGTTTTTCTTTGGCCCAGAGAAAAAGATATTTAACAAAACAAAATTAGTATTTCAAAAGTGTCACCTTGTACGACCCAAATCCAAGTTTCTTAGCTTCTCTGTGACATGTGGATCTTGATACACGGCTTCCTACAGCATCACTCCATAGTACACTCAACTGGCCATAATTAGCACGCCTATTTTGTTTTATTATTCGTTTCAAGGCTCTTCTGTCGTTATCAGTGAGTTTGCTTTTCTTTGTATTACGGGGTTTTGGGGTCACTGAACTGTTTTTCTTGTAAAATTTTATTACATTTCTAACACTGTACCTTGATAGATCCAACAATTTTACAATTTCAGAATATGAATTCCCTTCATTCCATAGCTTTACAATTATTGGCCTAATGTCTTCATCAACTGCTTTACCTCTTGCCATTGTTTATTTAATTACAATAACTACAGCGTATAATAATAATATTTACTGCCCACAATATAACCTAACGATGAATTAATGGAAGTTTTGACATATCTTTCATAGCTACCTCGATTTTTACCAATTTTTATGTGTTAAGAATACATGAAGAAATCAGACACAAATGGTTAACTGGTGAATTTTGTTTTTATCTAATATATTTTATTTGAAGTACATATTTAACATATATTGTCCAATGTTTAAGAGTGTTATCCTTTTATTTTTCAGTTAAAAAAATTTTGAAAAACGGTTACTATCACCGTTTTTCAAACATGTTTTGAGTAAAATTTAAAATTTTAGTAGGTGTGCCAATTGAAACGGGACGGGGCTCGTAGTAGGCATCCAGTTATACCCCAGTAACATTTTTCAAATTGTCAAATATTTCTGTTTTTCATTCATACATAAATCTTAATTTAAATACATTTTATTGAAAAATACATTATCTATTTAAAACAGTTAATTATCCCAACAAGCGTATACCTTGTGCGAAGACAATTTTAATTTTTTTTAACAAATTCAAAGAAGTAGTATTTCATCATAGTATTTACTTAAGGTTGAAATATATTTAAGATAGCAAAATTAGTGTACCAAAAAAGGTAGAAAATATAACAAAAAAAAAAGTACAAATAGATTTTACCATTTTATGAACTGTAGAACGTCCTCACATTACTTCTAATGAATTACCGAACGTAACTCACGTATTAGGAGCATTTCAGTAACACGATAAAAACAAATAACACCTCGTGGTATCTTACGAATAAGTGGTTTTATAATATGGAGAAATTTATCTTAAAAGCAGTAGTGGGAAATTCTTGTAGGTAATAAATATGTTACTATTTCGTTAATAATCACATTAACTTAGGGACTGTACAATTATCTGACAGCATCACAACTGGAATTAAAGATTGAGGAAGGGAAGACACTATGCAACAAACTTTTGGAATCTGTTAAAGCAAGGCTATTTTCATATTAAGGACGATCAGTTACTAGTGTAGCAACTGTTTGAGACCCTCGATTTAAAAGAGGTTTTCATAGTACTGAAAATGCTACTAGGGCTACCTCTTCTCTAGAACAAGAAATGTTTAATATTATGAAGAAAATAGATCCTGAAACTAAACAACAAATGCTTGTAATCGAAACAGACATTAGTCAACATCAAAAGTCACTTACATTATTTGGATTTTTGCAAGAAAGAATAAGAGAAAGTAAAATCAATTACAGTCGATGTAATAATAACTAAAAGCTAATACCTCGAAAGGCCAAATTCAAATCAGGACGTTGATCCTCTTTTATTTTGGATGGTAAGTTTAAAAAAAAGGGTAATTGCATTTTTTATTTGGATTTTCTTTTAGGTAACAGAAATGGGGCTAAAACCCTTAAAACAATGTGCTAAGAAATACTTCTGTATTCCAGCGAGTTCAGCAGACAGTGAGAGTGTATAGTACAGCTCGTTTAATAATTAATAGAACAAAAGTGTGCAAGACTAAAACCGAAAAATCTTAATATGATAATGTTCTTAAATGAAAATTTAAAAAATATTAATAAGTAACCTAAGCAATTACTTTATTAAAATTACATCCAACTTTTTCCTATTAGTTAAAGAAATAACTGAATGGGTTTCATTTTACTATGCTTTCTAACTATTAAAGACATGGATGTTTAAACATTCAAAGGGAAATTATTTAGATTGCCATTTTTGGCAAGAAGGTACACATGAAACTCTTTAAATATTACATATATATTATGGAACTATACAAAAAGGTTTTAAGTATATCAATACGTTATGCACGTATAACGCATTTGTTACAAATGAAACAGACATGCAATATACATATCTGTAACTGTACACATGGACAATACACCTCGTATTTTCAGCATTTACTTCTGCTTAAGACACGTGTTTCTGCCATCTATAGGCGTCATCAGTCAAGCTAGTGAAGCAATGTAATACAAATTAATACAAATCTTTTTAAAAAACAGATTTTTATCTGTATATACATTTACACTGAAATCGCCTCCAAGATATAGCAAATTTCGTCCTATAAGGTGGCACTATTTAATAAGTGACATCTGACGGACGAAAGAGACTATGCCGAAAAAGGCGACCTTTCGCTTGACCAGCTAAGCTGGTACATAAGCGAAAAAATACGTATATCGGTGTAGTCCATTAACACGACCCAGATGGCAGTAAATATACAAAAAGGTTTTAAGTATATCAATACGTTATGCACGTATAACGCATTTGTTACAAATTAAACAGACATGCAATATACATATCAGTAACTGTACACATGGACAATACACCTTGTATTTTCAGCATTTACTTCTGCTTAAGACACGTGTTTCTGCCATCTATAGGCGTCATCAGTCAAGCTAGTGAAGCAATGTAATACAAATTAATACAAATCTTTTTAAAAAACAGATTTGTATCTGTATATACATTTACGCTGAAATCGCCTACAAGATGTAGCAAATTTCGTCCTATAAGGTTGTACTATTTAATAAGTGACATCTGACGGACGAAAGAGACTAGCCGAAAAAAAAACACGTGTCTTAAGCAGAAGTAAATGCTGAAAATACGAGGTGTATTGTCCATGTGTACAGTTACAGATATGCATATTGCATGTCTGTTTCATTTGTAACAAATATTATGGAACTGTTTGCATAATCAGTGAAAAATGCTACTAGTGGTTGCCTGCGTTGCCACCACCATACATTAACACCTATGTGTAAGGTTAAATGAAAAAAAATCAATGCATTATACCTATGTGTAATGACAACAGACAAACCCGGTATAAATTTTATATTTAAAATTTCTTGTTAATGAACTGCTCGCTTCTAATAAATGTAATTAATATCTTGTATTTCTGGAATGTATCAAAAAGATTCAGTTTTTGAGGTGTGAATTATTATTATTCATATAATTTATGCTTGCCTTTCATGCATTATGGACTTCGAATTGTGTATTTGCATTTAGCGCATTATTTTTGATCAATAAAATATAATTATGAATTATTTTGTAATGAACTAGTTAATACACGACCTTACTGGCGAAAATTTAAAAAAACACATTAGTAAGTGTGGACAACACTTGAACAATTTTCTATGGCGGTAAAGTCAAATTGCCTTCAGATATTAAAAATCACACTGTATTGAAGACATCTAGAATATACATACATATATGATCGATCAGCTGCCTATGTGTTATAAGTAGAATTCAAAAATATAGATGGAATGTATTAATAGCATAGTTTATAAGGCATTGTGTACTGATATCGGACCCTAGCTTTATTAGACATGACGTTATCCCATTCTGTCGACTTCCAGTTAGAACTGCGGGCCAAAGTAAGTAGAAAATTACTTCAATTGAACGCGTTATTTTTTTAAATTGAATTAAATTCAAAGTTATTTTCAAATTATCATTTGTGTAATAGAGAAATTATTACTTATTAGCATATATGGAAAATAATCATTTCGATTTCGCGTGGCGTCCTTGCACTGTATATTTACTCTAAGTATGTGAAGATTACTTGTTTTCCATATTAAATAGGCACGTGGTTATTAATATTGATTACTTTAGATTGTGTTATCTCAGATTTTCTTAATACAAATCTTGTTATAGTTTGCTAAAAGTGGACAAAAGTCATTTCAGATTATTAAATGGATATACTGCGCCATAATCACCCCTCAACAATTCCGCTAGATTATAATAAGACTAATCAGTCATTAATATTTTGTTTTATTTATGATAATAAATATATATTTATTTACTACAGTATAGAATACTGTCGTCCTTTTATTTTAAATTACAGAGACTGGAATTTTTATCTGGAATTGGTAGCGAGCGTTCCTTGAGTACGGCGCGAATCCCATGATATTTCTACATAGTGTGAGCCATCTCTTTATTCGGAAACTGTGAAACAGTTTTTGAAATAATTCAAAGTTTGAAATCTTCTTAATTTCTTTCCATATAGTTTGCAGATGAAGAGAATACAATACGACACCATTGAAAACGTTCAAGCACCACTTACCACGGCTTCCAATAGTATCCCAAAAACTAATTTAAAATAACTAATTTGGACAACCTGCAAGAAAGTATTAGATATATGGAACGAAACACTTAGAAAAAAGGAATGAGAATAAATAAAAATAAAACAAAAGTAATGATCACATGTGAAGAACAACTAAATATCCAAATTGAAGGAATAACTATTCAACAAGTAAATGAGTTTCATTATTTGGGTGTTCTGAAAAACTGGGAAAAATGAGTCAGAAATTAATGAAAAAATTGAAAAGATAACCAAACTGTATTACGCAATTAATAAGAACTTGATTATGAAAAAAGAAATATCACGAAACACAAAGTATTTAAAGCAGTCGTCTACAGAGCAGTTATGATATACGGATGTGAATCATGGGTACTTAATAATAGACAAAAAAGCAAAAAAAGCAGAAATGAGATATCTTAGGAGAATGAGAGGCGTAACTTACGAGGGAAAGTCAGTAATTAGGTCACAAAAAGGTATTATAAAAATAATTAGAGAAATAGTTAGCCAAAAACAAGTTTTATTTTTCAACAAAGACTCCATCCACATTAATACACTTATCCCATCGCTTTATCAATGCCCCAATGCCTGCTGCATAAAAGTGTTTGGGCTGGCGTCTGAACCACGTACGTACCTCTTGTTGAACATCGTTGTCACCCTCGAAATGTTTGCCGCCAAGATGCTTTTTGAGTGGACCGAACAGATTATAGTCGCTTGGGGCCAGGTCGGGACTGTAAGCCGGATGTTCAAGAAGTTCCCACCCTAATTGCGCAATTCTCGCCTGGGTCAAGTGGGCCGAATGGGGCCTGGCATTATCGTGATGCAGCAATATTCCTCTCGTCAGTAGGCCTGGAGGTTTTCGTCGAATTGCATCCCGAAGCAACAACAAAACTATACAGTATGATTCAGCAGTCACGTTCTCTTTTTTGTTCTGGAAATGGGCTAGGAGCACTCCCTGAGAATCCCAGAACACGGTAAGCATAACCTTACCAGCTGAGGGCACAACATTAAATTTCTTTGTTGACGGCGAAGAAGGATGTTTCCATTGCATTGAAGCACGCTTTGTTTCGGGTTGGTAGTGGTGCACCCATGACTCATCACCAGTAACAATCCTGTTAAGCATGTTCTCCCCTTCCACTGTGTTTCGAGAGAGGTGTTGCAAGGACAAGCCCATTCGAATTCCTCTGTGTTCCTCGGTCAGTTGTCTAGGTACCCACAGTGCGCAAACTTTTCGGAAATTCAAACGATCGTTCATCAGTTCGTAGGCTAAACCATGAGAACACCCTATTGCAGTTGCTATACTGTCTATTGTTACCCGCCTGTCAGTTCGAATCATCTTTTCCACCCGTCGAAGTGTTGCATCTGTCGAAATCTGAACGGGGCGGCCACTTCGCTGATCGTCAACAACTTTTGAGCGTCCTTACGAGAATTTCTCGACCCAGTTATATACGGCTTTACGCGACAAACACTTTTCACCGTAAACATGAGACATTTCCTTATGAATATCTTTTGCAGAAAGTCCTTTTGCCCAGAAAAAAACGCACAATAGCACGTTGCTCTTCCACAGTACAATCTTCGAGCACGGTCGCCATTTTAACACGGCTAGTGTTCGCGCACACCAACTGTCACTTGAGAATTATAAAGCTGGATTGTGGTGACACCTATTGACAAATAGGGAAACAACTCACTCCTATTTTCAGCTCTCCTACAGTAGTTTGTGACTTATTTAATGACTTTCCCTCGTAGAAAGGACAAAATGACAAATTCACAAATACGAGAGGAACTGGAGATACAATCGATAATGGAATTTATTGAATAGCGGCAACTACATTGGTGGGGACATCTACAACGAATGGGGGACACTAGACCAGTAAAGCTAATATATGAAGCCAAAGTCCAGTATAAAAGGAAAAGAGGAAGACCGCGACAAGTAGAGAGGATGTCATTGGAAATAGCATCCAGAAGACGGGAAAGAGCTGGAAAGAAGCAAAAAACACTGGCCAGTAACCGAACATTATGGAGAAATTTTGTTCATAATTTAGATTAGACTGTACTTACCCGACACCCTTTAAGGTAAAAGGGTTATTGATATACATATATAATATGAGAAACTGTGCTTTACTTTCTATTAAAAGTTCGGTTTAGTTTTGGATAGAGGATGTATATACTACTTATATCCTAGAACATTTTCTGACCTTTTTGATACAGTCGCCTACTAATTCACAAATACATATCTTTGTAGACGGTTTTATTTCATTTCTTTAAGACTAAGTTTATGTAAATATGAAATATTAGTATGATTGCGTTATATTTTTGTAATAAGTAGATACAATAAATTATATATTTATTTACACTGAGTTCATCGAAAGTCAGTGAACTTGAATATTGATTTATTCTATGAAGTATATAATAAACTTAGGTATTTTGTGTGAAATACTATTTTATCTGGAAAAAGGCAACATAATAAATACGAAGATTTAAGAAAATGCTAGAAATGAATATTGTAACAGGAAAGACGGATATCTTGGGGATTATGCCAATCAGAACATTTAAGCCGGTTTGAGACAATGCCTATTTTGCCTGAAAATTTACCAGATAATATGTGTTCTAAAAATAGACACCGTGTAAAATAGACATTTTACGTCTAATTTACTGGCAAATTTGCTGACTGGAATTTAATAGAAAAAGTTCTATTAAATCCATGTCTAAACGGCGCCCGAGACACTGCGCAGGAAGGTCGCCATATTTGGATGCCACTTGACTGTCTAACATAACCCTTCTGTCCGTTGACGGTCAGTTGGTATTTATTTTGTTAAAAATTATTGATTTTGAAGTTCTAAAAATGTCGTGGAGTCAGGAGCAAGTGTCAACGTTGATTGACGAAATACAAAAATATCCTTGTTTGTACGACGTGAGAAGCAAGGCTTACAAGAATAGGCATTTTCGGCAACAAGGTTTGCAAGCGTAATTGGTTTATTATTAGTAATTAGTAATTTTTAAACTGTTCATTTGTCATACATAAAAAATTTTTGTACATTAGGGGATCTTATACTAACAATTCGGTATTTAGTATGTTTAAAATTCCTTCTTTTTATAATCTTCTCTTGATCCAAGGCTTCATTCATACATCCCGTCTAGGTTTGCTCGTTTTTTTTTTAATAACTTGCGATATTATTGTCTTCGCTAATGTTGTTACAACAGCTCCTAATACAATGATTATGTGTAAGAATTAGTAGTGGAGGGACACAATGAAGAACTACCATTGAGTTAGAGGAACTGATGAGGATAAGAATCAGGCTGGAATGGATGTACTCTCTTCAAACACAGAGTAAGAGATAGAGAAAGCATCTTCTTCTTTGATTAAAGAAGTCCTTGCAAAATGGATGGACGTGAAAAATTTTTCAGAAAAATACCACCCCAACAAAGTTCAAACAAATCGCAATAGCATCATTTGGGCAGACCAGACAATGTCACACTTTAGAAACATTCTGAGAAGACAGAAACAAATTCTTTGGACAGATTTTTAATAAAAGTCGAACCAGCTGAACCTAGTGAAGAGCGACAGTAAATGTAAAAAAACACCAGAGTGTCAGGTTTTATTGCAAGGGGACTTTTGTTCCACAGAATAGAATCATTTTGTTTTCATTTTGTATTTTAGTATTAAGCAGAGTTTAAAATTAAAAATATACAATAAAATCTCAAACATGAGGAACGGATTAAGGTCGTATACCGAGGTATCACTGTACTAAGGTGATTTGAGAGAATTCGAGTCGTTACTATCCCTTTCCTAAACTCTCACCTTAGCTGAAAATCAACCCATCCTGGGCCAGCGACCTGTGTGGAATTAAAAAAGTATCAGTTCCGCTTAAATTTGATATACCTTCTATGTAACTTCATCTGTAATTTAAAAATACGCATGCCAGAAGAATTATTGAGTCGGTAATTTGTCGCTAGATGATGACTTTGAAAGTAACAAGGAACAAACTAACAGAGAAGAGGTTCCATTTCCAACAGCAGATGAAGCGCTGTCGGTGTGCGTTTAAACCTATCTTGTACTACGTATCTGGAAAATGAACAATTATTGAAGGCAGCAGATCGCTTAGAAAACAACACCAGTAAAGAGGTATTGAGAAATAATAGAAGACTACAGAAAAAGAGTTCACATTTCACTCAATAAAAATTGATATATTGTCTTTATTTCTTGTTACTTATTTCTTGCCAATTACAGAATAAAGACGTCAAAACAATTTATTTTTTATCGTTCTTTTATAACTAAGGCCTGGATATTATGAACCAATTTCGCGGTCTATTGGTGATTCGTCACAGGCGAGTTCGATTGTAGTTTTATATTAAAATCAATAAAACAGTTTTCTTTTTCTTATATAGATTGTCTAAAATTTTAGCGATATATAAAGTTGTCAGTTTTCAAGACATTCGATAATAATATCCACTACTCAACTTTTATACAAAGAATGGTACATGGGTTGGAACGAATTTGTCCCAAAGCTAATTTAGAGAATTGTGTACATTATCAGCTTTTACGTTACATAAATTTTGTTAGCACTGACTGCATTCATTTTTCTTTTGTTAATTAAGAATAGATAACACTGAAATTAATAGAAAAATCAAACAATAGCGCATACCTTCACGCCGTCATACAGTTCCGAAGGGGCTTGGGGCTTTTGTTCATAGTCACTTTGCCGTGGAGGTGTTCTGAAAATACAAAAACCATATTCTGAATTCTGAACGTATTAATTTGTGGGGAAAAGAATAATTAATTTCTATTAGTGGTTTTAAAATTTTGTAATTTCGTAACGAATTGTTGGGAAAATTGCCTGATTAATAAATCAATAATCACCAAATTCTACTCAAAATATAATAATATAATAAAGAGATAAGTAATTGTAATCATTAGGCTTAGGATTATACACTAAAAAAAACTTTGCAAAATTTGCACCAAACATTCAGAATATGCACTAAAAATCAACAAAAATTAAATACTAATTTTTTATATTACATTTTTATTTTTCTGTTAAAACATTTTTTAAATAATTTTTTAGATTCAAAATTATTGATAGAAAAGAAACAAGTTATAATTACATTTAACTACAACGTGATGTAACAAATTTTCAAAAATAAGTTTGCGCCTATTGTCGGCTAGAATATTGTTGCACTCTGAAAAACTCTTTCAGCATCATATGACACTATTGGTACAATTCATATTGTACAATGTCACTGGCATTTAAATGGTAATTTTTTTCCTTAAGGCCTGTTTTATTTCGCAACACCTCACTGGTATTCTTCAGTTGTTGATAGCCCGTATGTTATGATAGCACTGCGTTTAATTTATTCACGAAACAATTTTTCTGGAATTTTGCTAAACGTTTAAATACTATATTTTCTATTATTTCAATGCTGTCTTGTAAAAATGATGCTTGAGTTTCCAGCTCAGAGATTGCAATCGAAATGCACGCCAGATTAGCTCGAATAAAAACGAAATCTTCTCGAACATTCGTTTTTCTCAGAGCACTATGCGTTTCTCCAATACACTGCGCCTCTTCAGAGTCGAATTCATCAACAATTTTCTTCAGAATTTCAAAATGTTCAGTGTAATATACAGCAGCAGCCATCCAAGTTCCCCATCTTGTACTGATTGGGGCGGATGGAAGCGATTTCCCAAAACCTTTGGACACGAGTTGGTGCTTTAAAAAAAATATTTTTCAAGACGATATCAGCATATTAACGGCTGCATAAAGAGTACGAACTAAGTCACCCACTCGGTGTAACGCCTGCGCTACATAGGTCTCATGTATCACGTTTGGGTACAAAATCTGTAATTCCCGCATTGCTTTGCACATATATGGTGCAGCATCGCTAAAAACTGGTAGCATTTTTTCGTATAAAATTCCAGACGGCCACAATCAACTTAGAGAATCATTGAATAAAAGCAGCGACTGTTGAATGATTCACTTTGTCCAGCACTTTTAAAGTCGGCAGATATGATTTATCTTTTTCCTCATTAACTCCTAATATACCAAATACAGAATCTGCTATGCATCTTTGTTCTACATCGGTTGTTTCACCTAACGACAGGCAAATAGAATGATCCTTTACTTTTTCTTAATTTGTTCAGTGTTTTTCTTTATAACTTGGAAACGCAATTTTTTCTTAACGTCGATGCATCTGGAATATTTTCTTTTGTATACTTCTCCATAAAGTTGCGAAAAATGTCATTCTTTAATTTAGCTAACGGAATGTCAGGGCAAATAAAAGTTGTACAAAGTTCTTCACTTAATACACTGCGTTTAGAGGTCCAAGTCGGAGTAAATTAAAAACAAACAC
Source organism: Melolontha melolontha (assembly GCA_935421215.2). Taxonomy (NCBI): domain Eukaryota; kingdom Metazoa; phylum Arthropoda; class Insecta; order Coleoptera; family Scarabaeidae; genus Melolontha; species Melolontha melolontha. Next base: position 212,429,593 of record OW285235.1, read on the forward strand.
TTGCCCTTCGTTATTTTCCCTTATACAATTTCTATTGCTCGCCGTAACATGAACTTCGCAGTATTTATAAAATGACGGACGCCCATCTATTGTAAAATCATTATAATCTTTCACAAATTGACTTAAAATTGCATTTACACAATTTCTTCTTTTTGGCATTCTGATGGATCTTAATACTATTATTAACTAGTATACAAGTAATGCAGATTGTTGGAATGTAAACGGTAAAATTAAGAAAATCCTCGTTATATTTATTTCTCGTTGTACGATTAGCCGGCTAATCCCCGGTCATCCTCTTAATATTTCCAAGTATTATGGTTTAAAGACGGCAGACTATGTGCCCCAGCAGTGGCGTTGCGTGGAGAGTTTAGCAGAATAACAGTGCGCTTACTTAAAAATAAATATATCGAATCCCTATACAAAACGTTAAGAAAAAACATAAATAACTTACCCAACATGTTTACATTGTTGCAAAAAATGTGGATGTGCGCGATGAAAAAACTGCACCATAATATATGTTTCTGTATTAGTCTCGGAAAGGTTCGTACGTAGCGACGTATATATATATATATATATATATATATATATATATATATATGTTTATATACAGAGAAGGATTGTTCGACGTTGAGAGATGTTATATTTGCATAGTTAAAGCGCTCTTTGTATCTGTACAACGTATCTTCAGTATTGGTAAAAAGTTGCCCTAATTTTGTAAAATCTACATTTTTATCTAATACACTGTTAAATTTTTCACGGACACAATCACTTTTTTCATCTTCAAGGATATGCAGCACTAGTTTTACGTGGTCAATAATTGCGAATGAGTCCGATAAGGACAGCGCAGTGTTCTGTAAATTTTTTATTGCGTCCAGTATTGGAACGTAACAGTCGTAAATAATTTTTAAATTTGCTGCAACTTGAGGATTGTTAAATTGAACCTGGCTGAGCCGTATTGCAGCTGCTTCTTTGGCATCTAGTTGTAAAATCACTGATTTAATTTTTTCAAAATGCTTATAATAATAAAATGCTGCTTCTAACCAAGTACCCCATCGTATAAGAATTGGTTGCGGCGGCTCGGGTATATCAGGACAGAGCGAATGAAATAGCCGAATCCGTTTCGGAGATTTAAGAAAAACCGCTTTCGTTTATCCTATCAGTTGATCCACATCAGGATAAGTTGTACGTATAGTGTTTGTTACAAGGTGTAAAGCGTGAAGCAAACATGTGACATGCAGCAGGTTTGGTTGAATCGTTTTGAGTAAGTTTGCCGTGGAACACATAACCTTGGCAGCATCGGTAACTAACATTAACACTTGCTTCGGTAAAATCTCAAATTTGTGTAGTGTTTCTATTAATACATCATATATCGCTCTGGCAGTACACCCTTGCATTCGTTTACAGGTTAGTAAATAAGGAGGAGAAGGTCCTTGCGGAGTCAGCGTCCGTACTAGAATGGCTATGATGGACTGTTTTTTAATATCTGTAGTTTCGTCTATTGTTAACCACAGGAATTTTTTTTTACCGTATTGTTCGTACAATTTACAATTCTCTCACGCACTGACGGTACGTAATTCCGTAGCGTACTTCTTACTGGTAATTTCCACGTAGGATTGTATTTCTTCTAAAACTGACGAAACATTGGGTGTTCCACTTTCTGCATTGGTATATTGGTCGCAATTAACATCATTGTTAAATCACACACAAATTTATTATATGATCTACGTCCACTATTATTCGATTTATGTTTGTCACTATTTATATGTCTTTGGCACTGACTTGCTTTCCAAGTTAATAAAGTTGTTTCACAAACTAAACATTTCACTACGGTACCGTCATATATTAAATCGGGAAACCGATGTAAAAATTTCTTTACTACGTTAGCATGCAACCGAGTCGATGCATTGTTTCTACGCACTCCCGACATTTTCAACACGATTGTGTTAACAATGTATCGCTTACAACGTCTCAACGGCAACTGAATTGATCGTCGTACGCCTCTACTCGATCCCTCCACATCACGCTACTGTTCGGGCACATAGTCTGCCGTCTTTAATTATGGTTTCAAAACACTAACTATTGTGTTGGCTGTTTACAGTAAATCCAGTTTTAACTTGCTATTCACTTCACCTATCTAGGTTTAGAAGATTATTTAACTGTCTGCTATAAAGTGTCTATTTGTGTCTGGTATTTAGTTAATGGGTGTTATTTTACAAGTATGCGAATTATCTTAGTGGTTAAAAGTTTTAAGAAATACTAACCCGTAGACATACAAACAACAGAAATCGCAAAAGTGTAATTATACTAACAAAAACATTAAATATTTATGTAAAGTCATAAACTGTTTTAAAATATACTTTGCGCTGAAAAAAGATCAAATATGTATTTATAATGAAAAAGGCTCAAAATGTGCACTTATACATAACAACTAAAATATGCATTTGCATATGCACTTATGCAAACGCATAATTATCCAAAGCCTAGTAATAATCTATTATAAATTGATATTTTTTTTTTGAAAGACAAGTAAATATTTTTGAAAATTAATCAAACCAATCTTAGAATTAACTACTGAGCAAGTCATAAAATCAATTTTGTCATATTTAATACAAACGGTCTTACAGAAAGGATGGGTACTATCCTCAAAACCATATTGCGTTAGCACAAATTAATTCATTCTTAAATCGAATAATTAGAGAATGGTAAAAAGCTCATGTAAAAGAATTTTAATTTAAAAAACAGTCTAACTGTATTTACTTTGTCAATGTGGTCAATTTTGATAGGCGCCAGATGTCGACATAATGTACAACTACTATCTTCCGTTACTTTATTAACGAAGAAAGATGAAAGAAACAAATTAACCAACTTTATTAATTAGACTGGATTCTACAATTATTTTCCATGACCTCTGATGTGGTTTTATGAGTCAAAGAAAAGAAAACGTTTACAATTATGACAGATTTAATTAACACTGTAAATTGTTACCTGTACGGGTCGTGATTTCCATTAATATTTGGTCTCGGTGAAATATTTCTAGCGGGAACTCCATTTAACGGTTTATTAATACTCTGTTTCCTGAAAAGAAGAAAATCGAAACATTATAAACGAATATTTGTATTTTATATTTGGACAACTAAAAGTACATACATTGTCAAATACTGATAAGTTGTAACTTAAAAATTTACTTAACATTAATCCGAAAAGATTTTTGCTAATTTGAAAAGAAACAAGTAGCTTTTAAGGTTAGAAAAAATACTTCTTAATAGTTTAGATTCCTTTAAATGTTAGGGTTAGTTGTTTCTTTATAGATAAGCTCTTGCTATTCAGTCTTTATACTTAGCAGACAAATGTAGATTGCAAATAGTTTTATATTTATGTATACTTATTTTCTATTTCTATTTCAAATTACCAGTCTACACGAGCCGCGCCAAAAAAAAAACATATTTTGCAAAAATGTTAGCGAAATGAATACAAGAGTCATCCCAAAGCAGAAGAGTAAAATAGAAAAAGAAGCATGAATACTGTAGTTAATATAATGACAAAGGAGATACTGTCAACAGTAAAATTCAAATTGATAAATGTAAGATAACAATTATTCAAATACGCGAATCTGAAGGATACGTATAAATGTCTAACTGAAAATCAAAAAGAAATTTCTTTGGAATTCATAAAAAATGTCAAGGTCCAAATGTAGTTAAAGTCGGTCCATATCTTTATTTATTTATTATTTAGGGAAATATAGCTGTAATTCAGGTTCATTGACCTGCAAAAAAAGATCGATAAAATTTCTAGACAATGGTTAGACGATACGTTTAACATAAGTTCCCTATTAATAAAAATAGTATAACGTTTATATTTGTATATCAAAACATTTAAGCACATATGGTGCTTTTATTAAGATGTTTTTTGTGGATATCAATAATAAGCCTTTAAGTCGAATATGTCCTATGCCGCATAATTAAAATGTGATTAAGGTTAAAGTTTGAACATTCTTTTAAACGTAAAATTTATAATAAAACAAAAATAGTCGTAAAACAAAAAGCTTTATGTAGTTGGTCCATGGCGATAGATACCTGGTCTTTAATTATTTATATTGAATTATTTACATACAATTTTTTTCTTTAAATTTGTGGTGGTACTGACAAATATCGATCGAACAATATAATTCGCCGCTAAACAGAATTACTGATGAATTAGATGTGGAAGCCCGTATTGTCGCCCGTATATTTACCTGCTACAGAGCCGGACTCGGAAAAATAAAAATCATTTTGTCGTTACTACTTAAACATTGGACCGCGATTTCTTGTATGAAGGCATTACTAACATATACCTTTCACCCCTTTTTTCTTTGTCACTATATACACAAGTAGTATTGCATATGATTTAAGATATAGATTTGCTGATGCTGAAAGTAGAAATGATATATTGAATTAAACGGTTCAGGCTTTACATGCTAAAATCATGGTTATGGAAAATAGAATCTGTGAATTAAATCTACTTATTGATAATTAGAATAATAAGATTCAGTAACTGAGAACGACGGTATATTAAAGCAATAGGTGAAGGATATAAACTAACAAAAGACAAATTTTCATAAACAATATATGCAAAAACAAAAAATAGTTGTTACTGAGGATAGTTATTGTGATCAGACTTCAGAATAGAAATTCTCTATTACGGGAATTACTAAATTGGATAATGCTAAATTGGATAAAATCATAATAAGACAGAACACGAACATAGCAGCAGTTACGGGTGAAACAAATGACATGGGTTTTGATTCTGAGAATATAAACAGCGTCGCAAGTTGCTCCAGAGAAATTTTGGAATGTACATAAAAAAAATTCGATGCTTTCATAGAGGAATAAATAAGGCCTTTGAGCATGTAACTATAGTTTTTACACTATGGTGTCGAAATATAGTCATTCCTATTTATTATGCATAACTAATCTGCATCAAACATATTTGAAGTGTTTCAATTATTTACCTATTTTAATAAATGCCAATAGTTTCTTATAATTTAAATGGGATAAATAAAATATCATGGATTAGTATATTACATATTTTTCTTTTAATACTACAATTGAATGAATTGGGCAGTTTAAACATAATAACGCAAAATTTTGACCTCTGGATAATAGTTTAAGAATACCCAAAATACTAACAGCATCGTAATTATTCTTTTTATTACACTTTTCGAAGCTATTTTATTCGAATTTTTCATAGAAAAAATTCGCCCTCAAGTAGGAATCGAACCCACGACCTCTGGCTTGCCGGACCATTGCTCGACCATTGAGCTGTTGAGGCGTGAATTAGAAACTTTTATGGGGATGCTTTGAGTTACATCAAAGGAAACAGATGAATATATCTTGCCCGTAGTACGGCAGTTGTACAAATGAATTGTGTTTTCGCGAAGTAATGTAATTGTAATTATTCTTTTTACACTTTTCGACGCTATTTTATACTTGAGGGCGAATTTATCATCATTTATTTTTATTATTTTAATGTCCTTCTAGTATTTGATTGGATTACTTTCCTCGCAGATTGCAGTGTAATTGAATTCATTTAGATATAAATATATGTATATGAAAATGTCACTTATATATAGACAAAATATGTTCTCATTTTGTCGGTAATTCCCTCATCGACCCACTTAGTTTAATTAGAGCAAGAGATAAAAAAAACAGTTTCATATTATATATGTAACAAGGTATCCTTGTGACCTACTTATTATCATTTTGTGTTTACTATATATTTATTATTTATATATTCCTTAAGATAAGTTTTCATAAAAATACACTTAAGAAACGCTAAAATTTTGTACTCGATTAAAACTGTCTTTTGTAGATTAAATATTTTCTTTTTCTTCAATAGCTTTGTTGACATTAATATTTTCATTATTTACTTCATTTAGATTAACAATAATATTATGAAATTGGTTGAAAGTATTTCGTTTTTTTAATGGTTAGTTTATTTTCCGCATATAATAGAAAATTAAAATATTCAGGAATTTAGAAATATTTAACTCTCCAATACATTATAATACTATGACAAATACAGTTTGTTTCAAATAGGACTTCATCTCAGTAGGCACTGAGTAACTAGTACAACTTGCAAATTATTATAAGCCACTTGCCTTTTATTTATAACTATTTATCTAATGTCATTTTGTGACTAGCAATATAATTTTTTCTTACGAATATTTTCTTTACTTATTAAACAATACTACTAAATAATGTACACATTGCAAGAAAATATTTTTATTGTTGAAGCATATTTCAGAAGTGCAAAATTTCTTAACGGATAATGACAATATTCCTACGCGGAATGTAAGAGACAGTTTCACTTGCAGTTTCCTAATAAAGTTGTGAATAACACCGCTTTACAGCTTCACATTCGTCTAGTCGTGGAGTAGTTTCGGGGTACAGGATCTGTGTTGAAAGGCAAAAGTTCTGGTACACCACGTACACAGCAAAATATTGCTGAACACGTAGAAAACCTTGTTGGAGAAAACTCACATACATCAGTTCGTCGTTTACATATTGCAGTGGATTTTCTCCCGCAACATTTAGTGAAAATTTTGAAAAACATTATTTAATGACTAAATTATAATTTTATGATGACTCTGTATAATGTGTGAATTTATTGTATGAACTCTGTTGTTATTTTGATTTATTTTTGCATTATTAGGTTTTGATTGGCGCAGTTCCTGGAAGCCGTTCGGACTTGCTGGGCAATATACTTTATAACTGTATTTTTTATGTTTGGATGCGTGCCGCATGTATCTAACAGACACGTCTAGATACCCGAGTAAGAGTGTTGCATATTTGTAGATAAACTTTTTATCTATTATTTCAATTAAATTCGGTTTTTGTTTTTGAATTCATTGTGGCCGTGATTGCTTTACTCATTACCGAGTTTGTACGAGGTTGTATACTTCGTAATTTGGATTTAATTAAATTCTTACTCGAGGTGTGTGTCTCATGTATTAAGAAAAAATATATTTTTTCGTAAGTTGAATTTTTATTATATTAATATCTCTTTATTGTATGCATTTATTGTATTATTGTTTGTATGAATTTCTATATTTAATCTTAATAGTTGTATTAGATGACAAAGAATGTATTTTAAAAATTTCTAAGTAAAAAAGTTTCTTTAACGATAAAATTTTGCACGTTGGTGTCAAGGGCATATAGTTTTTTATGTGGTTCACACATGCGTAGAGGTTAGTTCGGTCTGTCACATTTCGTTGTTTACATTTTATATTGTGGGAGAAATTTAGAACACTTCTTTGTAATTTATTAGTTGTAATTTTGACCGGAGTCATCAAGGTGTTTTGATTATATGGCCTAGTCAATATTCATATTATATTTTTGCCTTAACAATATTGTTTATTCATGCAATATTGGTCTTTATATTTTATAAAGACATTTTTTTTTCTTTTTTTATCAGTGTAATAAAATTTCATTTAATTTCATTGTGTATTTGAATTCTACTTTTTTTCTTTTGTGCTTCTTTATAACTCAAAGACTTTATTAAATATTTTCTCAAACAAGTTTTGAGTGGCGTCTAATATAAGTACAGTTAACTAACATTATTGTGTTTTCCACGTTTTCCATTGGAAACCCGGAGAGGAAAGCAGTCCCATTTAAAGCAAGTAACCGACTGAGTATTTAAGCTGGACAGAGTTGTTGTGAATAGTGGTACATCTCAACTACGAACTCACTATTCATAGCAATATGTATCCATACAAAGTATTGATTGTTCTACAGATCTTACCTAGAGATCACGCTAGTAGGCTTAATTATTGCAATTTCTTTCAAGAAAATTTAAATAATTACGAAATTATGGTTTTTTTACTGTAACATTCTGTTAATGTTGAAGTATGGTTAGCTATATCTCATCGTAAAAAAATAACACCAAATACTTTTTCACAATAACATCAATAGCCAACGATACCGAGAACAGTTAACACCATTTTTAACTCAAGTGCAAAGAGAGACGAATTCAGTGTGGGTTACTTCCAGCGAGATGGGGCTCCTGCACATACAACTCGTGAAGATTTAGCGCTTTTAGATTCTTACTTCCCTCATCGAGTTACAAGCAGCGGTGTTTGGTCAGCAAAGTGACCAGATCTTACTCCGTTAAATTTTTCTATTTTTGGATTGCTAAAAAAAGTATATAAGACAAGAATGGATAACTTAAATGACTTGATGAATACTATTACAATTAAATGTAATGAAATAACACCAAATGTATTGCAGAATATTGCAGCACGAAACGTCGTATTGCATTATGCATTCAACAGAATGGTGGCCGTTTTGAACACTTATAATAAATTATAATAATTAAAATTTCTACAAATTAGTTATTTATCTTCGTTGTTTGATTAATATCCCATTTTTAAAGTTGTATTATTAAATAAATTAGTAATATAATTGTACTTGTTATTCATTTTATTACCATATCTCTCGATGATAAACGTTGTATTTAAATTTTAGTAAAGTACAAGAGAACTGCTTTACTGTTTCTGTTAAATTCATCCCAGAGAGATCCAGAATCTGCTGAACTTCTGAATACAGAGGACTTTTCTTTAAAAAAAAAATGAAATTTGTTTTTATTTGACAGCTATTCTTTAATGTTTTGTGAGTTCATTGCCATGTAGTTTATTCGATTTGCTCCAATAGTTTGTCAGTGATTATAATTTAAAGATTTTATGTTCACTCAAAAATAAATTTGACCAGAGAAATTTCCAGACTACGATTTTTTACGATTTCAAATTGTCATTAACGCGTAAACAATCAGCTTGGAAATGCATTTGGCAAAGAAGCTCTATCTAAAGCAACAATTTATAGTTGGTACGCCGAATTTAAAAGACATCGGTGATTTCTTAGTGATAAATTTCGTGAAGGGTGCCTACGAAGTGCTGTTACTGATGAGAATATTTCTGCTGTTCGAGCAATGCTTAAGGAAGATCGACGAACATCGTACGAATTTACTCGGGTGACATTGGGCATTGGTATGAGTCAAATCCAAAACATTTTACATCAATAGTTAGACGCGAGAAAACTTTGTTATCGAGGGATTCCACATCAACTGACTCCGGATCGAAAAGAAGAACGCATTGAATGGTGCAGAAAAACCTGGAAAAATTCCAATTCAAATTCGGTTTGGAATATCGTGAGTGGTGATGAATCATGGATTTAATATTATGATCTTGAAAAGAAAAGTCAATCGGTTCAATGGGTCTTTCGAACAGAACCTAAGCCTATAGTGCTGGTAAGAAAATGACTGCTAGTTTTTTTTCTCTAAAATGGGCCATATTGCTACTATAGCATTAGCTGCTGCAGTTTCACAGACTGCAATTCACGAATGTGGCCATCAAGAAATTGAAATGCACTGTATAGTTTTGATATGGCTCCCAGTGACAATTATTTATTTTTCTATTAAAAGAAAGATCCTTGGAGACGTCATTTTCATGACGTTATTGAGTTTCAAACAACCGCAATGCAACATTCCGAAGAGAAAACATGAGATTATTTTTAGGGTATAGAATACTAACTAATCATTGTAATAGATGCATTGAAATTAGTGGAAATTAAATTAAAAATTATAAAATTTTCAAAATTTAATTTTTTTCTGTCAGGCCGAGGTAGTTAGTGCTTGGTAGGAAGAATAAAGTCTACTGCATTTGATTATTACGTGTCAGTGTAATTTACGTTTGAGGTTTTATATTAAAAAATGTTTGGTGATAAAAATAAAATGAAACATAATGCAATGTAATAGTATGAAAAATAAAAGTTATTTTAGTGCGGAAATTGCCAAAAGTATTGAGGAACGAATTGTAAAATGGTAAATTTAAATTGTATCTTATACACACCCGAATATAGTGTCCAGTACATCATTTCGAAACCCTAACATTCCCGTGTTATTAGTAAATAGATAGTCTTTAAAATGTATAATTGTAACTTATTTTACTTACAATGGAATTAAGAGAAGATAGTTAAATGAATGATAAATCATTGAGATAAAAAAGCACATCATATTACATATGGTATGCCAAATAAATACTTTAGGATAATAAAAATACTTTGTAAGAAATATAAGACAAAAATTGAACAAGTCTGCAAACGTTTCTAACCGTATATGATAGAATCCGAATTCATCGAAAAATTTGAAATTTAATTTACGACTAAGCTTGGCCAAAAAAATGTTAATAATGCAAAAGTCTGCGGAAGTAATCCTCCTAAAATTGTCCTATGACGATTTTGTATTTCAATATTAATATTATTATTCATTTATTATTATTACCCATCGAATATTATTAGTTATTAATTAGTAAGAGGATTTTTTTATGTTATCTAGAATGGTGGCAGCGTGTGGAGAAAATAGCCTGTCCTATTTCCAAGTCAAATTTTGGTATAAGCAATTCAAATGGGGCAGAGAATCTCGCCCCCTGCGACTATTATCTCTTGCTAAAACTCTAGAAAACACTTGAGAGGGCGTTGATTTTGATAGAACGATGACGTGGAAAACGCCGTGGGGTGTATTTTGTGGGATTATCAAAAGATTTTTTGTCGAAGGCATAGCGTTATTAAAGAAATGTTGAAATAAGTGTGTGTCTTAATGGTTCTTACGTTGAAAAATATTTTTTTTTTTTTTTTAGTCGTTTCTTTCATAGCTAGATAGGTAACATAAAAAACTTCTCTCGTATGTTTAGTATTTGTTTCAGTGCCTATAAATTAGGGCGAAATATAAAAAAAATTAAATTTCTTTGACTTCTTTGAAACAACATTCTAAGACGACATACATGATAAAATAATAAAGAACTTTCAACATTTAACTAGAATTTCAGTAACATAAGAATAAACATAATATTATATTTACTGCATTAATATTTAACACGCATAGAACTATAGAGAAAACGCGTTATATCCAATTGTAAGTCATACTAGATTCAGGACGACACGTCTTATATATGTTGCCGGCAAGATGTCAATTATAAGATTATAAGGTGTTAACTATAAAAAGGTCAATAATAGAGCAATTAATTGCTTCGACTGTTTACAGAAACCTTTCAGCATTATATCCAATTGACGCAACGTCATAATAAACACAATCCTAGTTCTAAAACGAACTGTTTTTAAACAATCAAAATATACGAGAAAAATGTACACACAACTAGGCTTATTTGACAGTGATGTTATCTTTGACCACCGCAAGTAACTATTACCCTGTTAAAAATATATACAAGAAACATTTAATATTCAAACGGAAATTATGTGTTTATTTGCCATGAATGTCAATATTATTTATAACATTTTGTATTTAAATTAATGAAGGAAAAACTTTCAAATATAGTTTAACAAACTAAATTTTGTAGTTTCTCTAATACAGTTATGGCAACATGTAACCGTCATCAATGACGTACAGTCGCGAGCAATAAATTCTGGTCGTCAAAGTCATACTTTGACACAATGGCAAATCCTCCATTGTATAACCGTCGTAAATATCATAACCTATAATTATGTTGTATAACAGTAATTGGCATTTCTTATTTGTCAAATTTTATTCATGTTGACAATTCATTGACATAGGTATTATCAGGCGGGGGAAATTTTCAATTTGTGACAATCTAATCAAATTTTGAAGTCACATTGACGACCGGAATTTATTGCTCGCGACAGTACAATTGGACTTAACGCGTTTCTTCTATAATTCATATTTAATGTTTATTGATATACATATAACAAATAAGTAATAGCAGAACAAATGCTTTAAGTATCTGGAAAACTTGTAATATTACTAATATCAGTAACTTATGCTATTAATTTAGGATACAGATGTATGTACATATATGCATGTTGTTGAAAAAAAGCATTTGGCATGCAAATTTTTGCAGGCTAATGAACTATTTTCTATGGTATTGTATTGTCTTATTCAGCGATCAAATTGGCGATGGCTAAATTAAGGTACTCCTTTCATATTTGGTTAGCTTTTAAAAAGGAACAACTGTCATAACATTTAGTATATAAAATAAGTGTTTTTAAGCAAATATTAATATTTAATTAAATTATTGCACAAACATATTATTGATAGAATAACATATTTAACTGTTTTAACTGTTGTTAACTGTCACTTAATTATTCTTGATCTTTTTTACATTTATTGCGACTGTGATAAAAGTGTTAGCCTATTTCTAAAGAGTTCCAAATACTTGCTGCCATAATAAGTACACAATAAGTACATTAACCGTGTTGGTAAATACGTTCTCTTAAAAAAAATATGTACATACCATAATTATCCACTTAAAGTATTTTCAATTTATCTAGATATTTATCATTATATTACACTTTACGTGATAAAGGCATTTCAGAAATTGGTACTAATATCAAAAATTTCCCTAAAGTCATTTAGGTCACTTATGTAGCAACCACAAATTAATTAAAAGTACCAATATTTGTCCATTTGCGAAATTACAATAAACTCCGCTTCAAAAATAAAAAAAAAAAACAGAAATAGTCAAGAAATATTGATGAAAATCATTTTATTTGTTCGAGATATTGATATTCTCTCCTTTACCAGAAATACAACGGTTTAATAAGTGTATTAAATGCCTTCTTTACGTCGCTGATTGCAATGCCGTTGAAATTGATGCAAAACGGTTTACTTTCATTGCTAAATGCGATGCGATTTGAATACCGCTCAAAAACCAATGCAGGTCACCAGAAGAAGGAAATCTAAATCAATTTTTTTAGATTTCCTTCATCTGTTGGCCTTCATTCAGCGCTACGATGTTTGATTTCTGGTTGCATTGAAAACATTAACTTCGCCACCAATAACCATCGTCTTTAAGAAGTTTTTCAAGCTTTTCTTGGGATAAGAAAACAGATTCAACTTTTGCTAATGACTGTTTCAAATATAACCACAAATTCAATTCTAATTTAAAAATATAAATGTAGTAGACAAAAGTAAACAACTCAATATGTTAGAAGCTTTAGAAATTAATAAATTTCATAATTTAGGCATAATTTTAAATGACGAGGTAGAGGTAAATCGCTCTCCCCTCCTCTACTTAAAACTACAATAGGTCTACCCCCTCTCAGATTAGAGATTTTGTTTTCACCATTATATTTGTGTTTATATAAATTGGCACCAAATGTAACTTTACAGTGTATATTAATCCACCTGATGAAGCCACATTGTGGCGAAACATATATGTAGTGTGTGTCGACAATACAATATATTTTTTGAAACTAAACAAATTGTGTTTTCTATTGGATAATGTACTATGTCAAACAATGAATTATGTTCTATGAGTTGCCATAAATTCCTAAATTTTTATAACCCCATTTTCATTAAAATTTTGAAATATAGAAAATTGTTTGTAGAAGAAATATTGTACGATACAATATTTACGTAATTTGCTTCACTTCCTGACGTTCATGTCGGAAATCTCATTGGTAAAATAAAATCGCATTTTTAACAGTTGCACCGTAAATTCGTAAATAACTACATATTTTGTTATGCTTTATTTACTTTTTTAGAAACTAATTTGTAAATCTACAGCAGTTACTCTAATACAACTTAATATTTTTTAAAACAATATCGAAATAAGTTGTAGATGAAAAAATATTGGCATATAGAAACCTATGGTCAGTCTTAAAAAAAAGCTCTGTATATGACAGATTATAAGTAGAGCTGAGGATGTTTGCGGTACGGCAGGACCGTATGTAGTGCATCCCCACCGGCGTATAAACACGATGCAGCGAAACACTTTAGTTAGTCGTGAACTGGCAGCGTGATCGTGTGTTGTCTTGAGCTCTATTTAATAAGTATGACGGACGTGCCCAAGCCAAGAAAGCGCCCATTGTATAACGACGTGAAGAAATTTATCCGAGACTTTCCCGATTTGTATTATAATGGAGCAAAAGTGGTTTGTAAATTATGCGATAAACAGTTACTTTGCTGGGACAAATACGACTGTAAAAGACATGTTGAAAGTGTACACCACAAAGACAAAAAAAATAATGTGCTGTCTAAAACGCAATTCATTTTCGATTTATTGACAATGCTACTCGTCTGCGATGTGCCAGTTCACCTGCTAGATAAAAAAGCCTTTCACGACTTTTGGAATAAATACAATTCCAACATAAAGCTACCGTCACGGAGAACGTTACTCACCTATTTACCAATTGTGCGTGAGGACATTGAAAACAGAATGAAAGCAGTAGTAAATGATAAACAGTTGTGGGTATGTGTCGACGAAACGACAGATCGAAAAAAACATTCTATTGTGAATATTATAGTGCGTGTACTAGATCCGGTCAAATCAACATTTCCCATTTTATTAGCCAGCAAAAGATTGGAAAAGTGCACTAGCGAAGTAATTACGAAGGTAGTGCTCGATACGCTACAAAAATTTCAAGTTTCAACTAATCAACTCCTGATGTTTATGAGCGATGGTGCTGCGACAATGCGTTCTGTAGGCCGTTCTCTTAAAGCAGATTGTGAGAGACTTTTGCATGTGACATGTAAAGTTCATGCTTTACACCTTGTGGCACAAACTATTCGGCAATATTATCCAGAGGTGGATGCATTAATAGCAACCACAAAAAAAGTGTTTCTAAAATCTCCCAAACGAATTCGAGAGTTTCACAGTCGGTGCCCTGGTATTCCCGAACCACCAGAGCCAATCCTTACACGTTGGGGAAGTTGGTTAAAGGCGGCATTTTATTATGCCAAGTATTTCCAACAAATAAAATCTGTGGTTCTACAATTCAATCCTGCCGAAGCTGTAGCCATTAAGGAAAGCCAGAGACTCTTTCAAAACCCTTCCCTTGATGCAGATTTACAAACTATTTATAACAATCATATAGTATTGTTTAAAGCAATCGAGAAATTTCAAAATACTGCATTATCGTTAGCGGAGTCACTGCAAATACTGGACGATGTACACGCCCAGCTATGCGCAGTAAATGACAACAAAAATGTTAATGTAATAGAAAAGTTCGAGAGTGTGATAAACAATGATTTTGATTTTACCAGATTAAAACAAATTAGTAATGGTGCAAGTGTAGATTCGGTTTCTATCTATAAAGATTATTTTAATTGTGGGTGTGTTACATCCGTAGATGTCGAGCGGTCTTTCTCAAAATATAAAAAAAATTATTCATCACGGCGTACATCGCTCACCGCTACAAATATGGAAAAGTATCTAATGCTACAAACTTACTGCAAGTCTTATCCACTTGGCGCTATGCTATAATAATCGTAAATAAGGTAAGTGTGTTATTTATATACAGTACACATAACTGACATACCTAAGTGATATAAATAGCGAATGCATGTAAAGCAATAAAATCACGCATGCATCACCGATCGAAACAAGGTCATTATATTCGTGCGTTTAACTGAATACTATCCTGGCACACCGCAAACATCCCCAGCTCTAATTATAAGTATTAGAAAGAAAAATATTTTTAAGATAGATTTAAAGAAAATATTTTCCAGTGCTTTTCTGAATTTAATGCAGGCAGGCAAAAATTGTATGTGTTTGATAATTTGAGCGTAATATAGACTGAGAAATTGTGCTATAAACCCTATCTAGTAAAAATAGTTTATCAGATAAAGTTAATATGTGTACCTATATAACATGTGGTTATTGACACCAAGAACGCAATCTGAGTCAGCTTCAAATAATTTTGAAATAACTCATACCCGATGTTCTCATTGTTTATACAACGAATGCAAGATAAGTAAAATACAGATATTCCCGGAATTTACTTGCAACTGTTACAGAATGTGTAATGGAATTATTAAATAAATGATCTTAGTTTAAGAGGACACGTAAAGTGAAAGATATTTGTACATACTTTTGTCCGTGTACTTCACAGGTCGATTTATCAATGTAGGAAACCACTTTTCTTCTTCCGTGCTCATTGAATTTTGCCTGAACAGGTGGCTGTAGGTATTTGTTGTAATACATTCTCCGATGAAATTAACGCACAATAGGTTACTTGGCACGATTCACAAATGTATCACAATTACTGTACGCATGTATTAAACGTTACGGTTTATGAAATCACCACTAAAGTTCAAGAAATATTATTTTCATGTATTAGAATGGAATGTGCAGTTAAGCACAACTTGGTGCTTATGAACAACAGCACGTTCCAAGCCACTTTTACTTGCTGTAATTGCAATTACTCAATTAGTTCAACACCAGAAATTGTATCATCTATCAATAGAAGTATCAATTAAAATACTTGCTCTATTAATGCTAGGAAGGGAATGGCGCTTATCGTTCATTTAAAGTTTATTAACTTCAAGAGTGAACTGTAAATAAGCTTATAATATAAACAGTTAGAAAATGTCTTATTTTATGGTAACATCTTCGTTGAACATATGTTTTGTGCTTCCGTTATTTATTTACCTAATTTTAAAACACAATTATAAAATGATTGTAAGTAATTATTGTATAAAGTACATATATTGTACTACAAAATCTTTATAGCCAATTAGGGAATAGCTGTGAACACTAAAATTATATTGTCAACATATAAACCAAAATTCTTCGACTAAAATTTCGTGTAGAAAGTGAAAACTTATTAAGAAATTAATCCAAACAGTATATAATTTTGAGTAAGAAAGCACAATTTTAAGCTTGTAATGCAACATGCTTTTTATAATACAATAATTTGAGTTTTACAAGTAAACAATTAATAAGTAGAGACTCATTATTCGTTATTAGATTAGTATTTAAAGGACCGAGTTTTCACTACAATTTATATACGGGGGCTATTTCCTTTTTAAAGTGTCGTTAGGCGCGGCAACAGATACTTAGTTGGTGACGCAGCGATTCCTCGATACTCTTTAATATTACTAGTCAACACAGTTTGGTTTTCTTATACCGCCTAATTCTGAGCAAACGCAACGATGCGAATGTATGAATATTTCTCCCGCTCCAAATAGAATTCCCCTGAATGCTGTAGGCGTGTCAACATCGATGTCATATGTCATACATATTTACATATTATGGAGCCGCGTAAGAAAAATTATCTGATTACCAAATTACTATTAAAGGATATTTAAATTGTTTAGTCCTGTGTTATTGTAATGATTTTATAATAAATAAATTGCAATACGTTATACTGACGATGGTCACACAAAGCGTAATAAAATTATTAATAAGCGGTTAAGAAAATTGCAAATAAGGCATCAAGAGATTTAATAAATTAAATTTTAATAATAAAGGTAACAAAAACTATTCAAAGTAAACTAAACAAACTTCAGAAATAAATAAAAACTAAATTAAATTCTAGTAATGTAAAGAAAAATTTACTCTTACAGATAATAAAATAAATAGTTCATAATGAGAAATTAATTATATGATAACGGAAATTCATCCGTTTAAACTCATCGCCGTAAAATAATTGATGATGTTTGGAATATTTATAATTACGAAAACCATTTAATTTTAGTATGCGGTTAACGGAAGAGCAGCATATGCCTAAATCGTTGGAAATATCGCTATGTGTCAAATTTGAGTTTAGTTCTATTGCAGCGCATACTAAAATGAACGTATCATTAGGAACTCCGGCAAATAAGTCACATATTCTTTGATAAGAATTATCGGCGTGGTACCATTTCATCATTTCGGCTTTCTCTTCTAGTATATAACGCGGCATTATCACTATTCAAACGCTTAAGAGACTCCGTATAGGGTGACAGTGGTGACACTAATTTGTGACATTAATTGTCAAATCGTTGCGCGACAGACTGTTTTGTGATTGGCTAAACGCGTTCAGGGGATTTGTATTCGAAGCGGGAGAAATATTCATACATTCGCATCGTTGCGTTTGCTCAGAATTAGGCGGTATACCGATACGTGTATTTTGTGTTTTGCAATGCTGATTCTTCTGAATCTGATTAAAATTTGCTCCATCGCGTCAAGAGTTTGAGATATTTTTTTAAATAGTTTTTCCAAAAAAACGTATTAAATTTTACAAAAGTAAGTAAGTTCAGACTGTTAAGTATATATACACAAAGCATAGATGTGAAAAGTCATATATGTCGCCAGAATACTGTGCATTGATAATCTCCTATAAGAGCGAAACGCGTCTGTTCGTGCCAGAGTAAATTTGTTGTTATTACTATTGTTAGAACTATAAAAAAAACAAAAATTGTACGTAGTTTCTAAAGAAAAATTAAAAAAATGAAAATTTGTTGACCAGTGTAATCTATCTGCTAGTACACGGATTTGAACCGGCCCACGATTGGTAATAGCCATTTATACAAGTGTTCCGTATCGTTATGTTCAAATTTTAGGAGTGTAAAGTAGACTTCATTTCAAGTAACAAAAGCGCAAAACTTGTATATCCATTTTTATTTGTTTCAAAGTTACAGACCTCTGAATGTGATTGTCAGATCATCAAAAAAAATGTAATCCTAAAGTCAATACAAACTGATTTTATTTAAAAAAAAGTTATACGATTCAATAACAGGCCTGTGATTGTAAACGTCGCATAATAAAATGTTATCCTAAAATAAATAAACACGTGTGCACTACGACATGTGTTTATTTATTTTAGGATAACATTTTATTACAGTAATTTCTTGGAGATCTACAAAAAAGAGTACTGGAAATTGATTTATGATAAAGAAGGTTCTTACTTATTTCGTAAGTGCTTGAACCATGAATATCATATAATAAACAAATGTTCAGATGACTGTTAACGTTGTACTTTTTAATAAAGGATTACATTACGTTTCAGTTCATACAACAGCTTATTAGTGAGTGGACACGTTTCCTTTATACAAAATGCCTTACCGATTTTCTTCTCAAGAGTATGGAACATGCATTTTGTGTATGGCTACTGTAACAGCAGTGCACGTCAAGCAGTTATTGGATACCGACATCGGTTTCCCGATAGGCGCATTCCTCATTACAGAACGTTTCCGGAAGTACACAGACAATTTCGGGAATAAGGACTGCGTGATTATCTTTTCGACCGAGGAGTAAATTTGCCAGCTAACTTAGAGGAATAAGCAGTAGCTATTGTTACAAGGGATCCAACTCTCAGTGTACGTCGAATCGCTAGACAACTAAGAGTGCCACGAACGACAGTTCGGCGAATTTTAAAACGTGAGGGCTTACATCCATATCACTATCGCAGGGGACACGGTTTGCTTGAGGTAGACCACTATGCTCGCCTAGTTTATTCTATATTATATTAAGACAGTCACGGCTTCATTTTAATTTCTGCAGAACAGTCCTCTGGACAGATGAATCTACGTTCACGAGAAGTGGTGTTACAAATCTGAGAAACCTGCACAGGTGGTCATCAGAAAATCCCAAAGCTATACGGCCATTTAAATTTCAACATGGATTTTCTATTAACGTTTGGGCGACTCTAATCGATGACTTGTTGATTGGTACTGTCGTTCTACCTGGGAGGTTAAATGTGGACAATTACCTTCAATTTCTTATTGACGAACTGCCAGGTCTTTTAGAGGATGTCCCACTGAATATTCGACGAGACATGTGGTTTCACCTGGATGGGGCACCGCCACATTTCGGAATTTCTGGCCGAAATTGGGTTAACGTCAATAATCCAAGATGGATTAGTCGAGGTGGTCCTGTTGCGTGGCCACCCAGATCACCCGATCTTAATCCCCTTGACTTTTATTTATGGGGGAACATGAAAAATTTAGTCTACGCGCAAGTTTCGAACACAAGAGAAGAGTTGTTGGATCGTATTCACCTGGCTGCTGAGCAAATTTGACAAAACAAGTATGAAATTCGGATAAGTACTTCTTCTGTTGGCTTACGGGCACAAGCCTGCATTCAACAAGGAGGTGGACATTTCGAAAGTATTATTAATTGAACTTTTTTAAATAAAATCAGTTTTTATTGACTTTAGGAATACATTTTTTTCCATGATCTGACAATCACATTCATAGATCTGTAACTTTGAAACAAATGAAAATGGATATACAAGTTTTGCGTTTTTGTTACTTGAAATGAAGTCTACTTTACACTCCTAAAAAAACATAACGATACGGGACACTTGTATAAATACGGATTGTTTGCAAGTAGTAGCTGGTAGGCTGAAGGATTGAAAAAATTATCGAGAACATAACATCCCAACTTAAAGATAAAATTGAAAGTTTTGCTTTTTCGATAACAGTGGACATATCAAATAAATACAGCTCAATTACTTATTTTTGTGAGGTATTGACGACGAATTTAACATTATTCAAGAATTAGCCAGCATGAAATCTATGAAAGGAACCACCACCGGAAAGGATATTTATGGCGAGTTTGAAAAATTAAGAATACCACGCTGATAGAGTATCAGATTATTCTGTACTATAATAAGGTCCGGTGTCCAAGTGCTGGGCAAGTTTTCGAACGAATGTGGCAATTAAAAAACGAATAATAGAATTTTTGCGACAAAAGTCGAAGTTGGATGATAATAATTATTATATATAATAAGATCCTCTACGGATTTCTGATTTTTTACTGATTTGCTTGGATACTTAATGCAGTTAAATAAAAGTATCCAAGGCAAAAATATAATTCTTGATTACACATGGGCTCAAATAAAGGTGTTCAAATTAAAGCTACGTTTGTTTTCGACACAAATATCATAAAGAAATCTCACTCGTTTTTGCAAGCTAGAGACAGTTGCTGAATTGAACACAATTTTTATGTTAGCCAACTAAATCAATTGGAAAACGGGTTCAATAAGAGATTTGAAGATTTTAAAAAGATAGAAGATGACTTACAAATATTTTATTCACCATTCGCCGTAAATTTCGAGGAGATTGGAGCCGATTACCAACTTGAAGTAATTGAACCACAAATGCGACGATACGCTAAAGCAGCTGTTTAACAATTCATCAAGGCTTGAGTTCTAGAAATGTTCACCGAAGTCTCAATTCCTCAACTTGATAAAACACGTTCAGAAAATTATCTCGATGGGTCTTCATGTGATAACGCAATGCAGTTTGTGTGTATGCAAACAATCTCAACCAGGTCACAGCCTCGTCCCCGTAACGCAAGTGTAACGTGTGTTACAAATACGTCCTCGCTAACGCGAGTTGTTTGCAAACACAACTACATGTCAGGGTTTGTATAATATTCCCTAAGTAGTACGAGGATGATCTGATGTATATATAACGAGAGTAATGCAAGGGACAGATATACACAGATTCACATTCACATTCACATATTCAGTCTTAATCAAGAGTCAGATTCTTAATCAGAATCATGTCCTCTTTTATACTCTCTTTAGATAGACAGTAATAATATTAATGATAAGTATATCATAATGTATATAATCGTTATCCAGTTCTAAGTGTTAAATGTTAATTATACGATGTTACCCAAACTTCGTGAGTGTCTTACTTTACCATAAGTCGCCCTACCTGTTATCCCGTGCGGCTACCCAACGGCCCAACATCACATGGCAATCCTGCCTACCTACGGCTCAGGACCATTCTGCCAGTCAAGTAAGACTGCAGGGAACATGTAGGAAGCCGGAACGGACCAAGGAAGGAAAAACCTACAGTGTAGCAGGTCAAAATCAAGAAATGGGCAATTACGCGACGAAGGAAGAGGTAATCATCGCTGGCAATGACGCCAACATAAAAAACAACGTAGACACCATCGACATCCTCGGCGTAGTGGCATTCGTGGGAGTTATGGTAATATTAACGTCCTGCTGCTGCTACGGTGTATACCGGCACGTGAACAAGAGGATGACGAAGGCCCTCTCCGCTCAGGTTCAACTGGAGTTCCACCGAAGCCAGGAGAAGGTCTAGTCTAACACCCATGTCCGCCCCCGACCAATTCACACAAATATACGAAGAAGTAAAGGTATTTTTTAGTAATTTAAGGAAAGACAATGTTAGTAATAAGAGTGATATTAACGTAATTAAGCGCAAACAAGCGCTAATAGACAATTTTAATCTTAGATTGTATGAAATAAGGGACAATTTTAATAAAGTAGCACATAGTTTAAGTACCCGGGAGGCAACTAAAAATTGTATTAAAGACATTACCGCGACGTTAGATGAGGCTACTGAAATTTTAAATAACAGATTAAGTAATTTAAATGTAACAATTGGCAACATGGCTGAGAATTTCGATTTACGGACTGCCTCAAGTTTATTACCTGTAATGAACGGTAAAGAAGAAGTAACTCTGCAACTTATAGATTCGATCGAATTATATGACGCTTTGTTAGATAACGCGGGAAAGGAAAGTTTAACCAAATACGTTCTAAAAACACGGTTATCCCCTAAAGCGAAATTAAGGTTACTCAAAACATACCCCAACAATGCCGCTTTAATTACAGACTTAAAACGCTATTTCATTACGAAAAAATCGGTCGCAGCATTAACGTCACAATTATACAATGCGAAACAGGGCGCGAAAACGATAAACGAATACGGCGAGACAGTAGAAGATCTGCTCGCGCAATTATCAATCACGCAAGCAGGCGATGACGACACGTTAGTAGATAAATTCCGTTCCGCAAATGAACAAATTGCAGTTAATACATTCGCAAATGGACTTCGCGACCCCAACATAAAATTATTAATAAAAGCTCGCAACCCTAGCACATTAAGCGACGCGATTCAGGAGGCTTCAAACGAACAGATACTCAACCCCGCAAGCAATACAATTTATCATTTCTCAAGAAAAGCTACGTTTAATAATTCAAAAACTACGTTTAATCATGCACAAGCCAAAGACAATCGGTATCGAAGATATAAGCAAACTAACAACGAGAATAGACGAAGAAATTTTCAACATGGCAATACACATAGCAATTATAATCAAAATTATAGAAAGAAATTTGTAAGGCGCGACAAACGCGATAGCCGCGACAGAGTATTCGCTGTATCATCAAACACGACTCAGCCCGACGATAATAAAGATAATCAATTTTTTCGAAGAGTAGTCAACTAAAAACAGATTCCGGTCAACACTTTTTAACCTCGACGGTTTAACATATATTAATTCATATTTCAATAATAAAGACAATCTATTTCTAGTTGACACAGGTGCTTCGATAAGTGTTATATTTTTAAATTCTATTTATACAAACATAATTGTTGATAAAACACAGAAGGTAAACATAATCGGCATCAACGGCAAAACACAAACAAACGGATCCGCTTTCATTACGCTAAACCTAGGCGAGGCCAAGGTCAGGCACAAATTTGCAGTGCTAGACAATGTAAACAGTAACAAATTTATAGGTATCATCGGTTCTGACATACTTGCCAAATACAACACCGTTATAGACTACGAGAAATATAATATTACGTTTTCAATTGAAGGTCAGCAAATTACATTACCAATGCATTCCGACGAAAACACGGTTGTTAATATTCCGCCTCGTTGTGAAATAATCAAATATTTTAAAGTAAGTACGTGTAGCGATTGTCTAGTTTCCCAGAAGGAAGCTGCCCCAGGTATATTTATAGCAGGCTCTGTTGTCACCCCGAAAAATGGGTTAGTGCCCGTAAGAATACTGAATACAAGAGATAGCGACGCGACATTGAAGAACTTTGCTCCTACGGTAACAGACCTTGATAAATACAACGTCTGCAGTTTCAGGTGTAATGACACTAAATCAGTCGAACGCGTCGACAAAGTTTTACAAACAGTAAACACCTCACATCTAAACAAAGAAGAAAACATTACGATGCAAAAAATTATCGCTAAGTATTGCGACGTGTTTTTCCTTGATTCAGATAAGCTTACGCACACGAACATATACAGGGGAGACATACAGGTTAACCCGCAGATAAATCCGATATATTCTAAACCCTATCGATTGCCACATTCCCAAAAACATGAGATCGACAGACAAGCAGAGAAACTTTTGTCCGATGGCATTATAGAAAAGGCAAAGTCACCGTGGTCATCCCCACTATTATTAGTTCCCAAGAAAAAGGATAAGGACGGAAACCGGAAGTGGAGGATAGTGATCGACTACCGCTTGTTAAATAAGCAGATAGTCGATGACAAATTCCCACTGCCATCAATCAACGAGATCTTAGACTCGCTTTCAGGCGCAGTCTATTTTTCTCATTTAGATTTGGCACAAGGCTATCACCAGATAGAATTAGAGCCCAAAAGCCGTCCCTACACAGCATTTACTACCGGCAAAGATCAATATCAAATGTGTCGACTTCCAATGGGACTAAAAACGAGTAGTAGCGCTTTTTCTAGAGCCATGACAATAGCAATGTTAGGACTTAATTACGAACAATGTTTCATATATCTTGACGATCTCATAGTTTTCGGCAACAATCTCCGACAACACAATCTGAATTTAGTTAGAGTACTGGAACGGCTAAGAAAGGTTAATCTTAAACTTAACCCAGGCAAATGCGATTTTTTACGAAAGGAAATTTTATATTTGGGACACGTCATTTCGGCGGAAGGAGTCTCACCCGACCCTTCCAACGTAAAAGCCTTAATGGAATACACGGTTCCTAAGAACGCAAAAGACGTAAAACGATTTGTCGCATTCGCCAACTATTATAGACGTTTCATTCCAAATTTTGCCAACATCGTGAATCCCTTGAACAACCTTACAAGGAAAAATGTGATTTTTACATGGTCCGATGTGGAACAAAAGGCATTCGAAAAGCTCAAGCTAGCCCTACAGACACCACCAGTTTTGCAATTTCCAGATTTCGATGCGGATAACATGTTTACTCTAAAAACAGACGCATCCGGCTACTCAATTGGTGCAGTGCTATCCAACGGCAACGACAGGCCAATCGCTTATGCCAGTCGATCCCTAAACAAAGCGGAAAGGAACTACTGCACAATTGAAAAAGAGTTATTAGCCGTGGTTTGGGCAGTGAAGCATTTCAGGCCTTACTTATATGGTCGAAAATTCAAGATCTTCACAGATCATAGGCCATTAGTATATTTGTTTGGAATGACCAACCCGTCTAGCCGTCTTACGAAATTCAGATTAGTGTTAGAAGAATACGATTTTATCATCAATTACGTTAAGGGTTCAGAGAACGTAGTTGCAGACGCCTTATCACGGATAGAGATAGATTCCAACGACTTGAAGAAGGTTAGTAATGGGATGAATGACAGCGTTTTTGTTACGACTAGGGCCCAGTCAAGACAGACAGCTGCCGATTGCACCATTACGAAACCAGCAGTCACAGATTCCACCGGCTCCAGGGCAGATCACCCCGGGGTTGTGGAACTGTTGAAAAGGCCAGCGGGATCTATTGAACTTCGAGTGATAGACAAGGCAAGCTTCAATTCCCTCCAACGTCGTAACGGAACAAGCATGCGTTCCAAGGAGATATTCCTATACGACGAAGATGCTCTCACAATTTTTATGAAGGAGACTGTAGCTACAATAAGTCCCCAGCAGTACATGCGCTTATTGGCTACACTCCAGGAGTTCTGCGCAGGACACGACATACAGGAAATATGTATAGTCAAAGACAATTCCAGGAACAGCGACTTCCTGAGAAATTTTATTCCATGGAAGAAGAGAGAGCCAAACGATTTAAAGATAAACGTAATAGGAGGAGTAGTAAGAATTGAAGACTACGAAACACAGCAACTAATCATCAACGATTATCATATGCTACGTACAGGAGGACACGGAGGAGTAAACCGAACATTTAACCAGATCAAAAGGTTT
This sequence comes from Melolontha melolontha, assembly GCA_935421215.2. Classification (NCBI taxonomy): domain Eukaryota; kingdom Metazoa; phylum Arthropoda; class Insecta; order Coleoptera; family Scarabaeidae; genus Melolontha; species Melolontha melolontha. The sequence goes on from OW285235.1 coordinate 212,455,302, forward strand.
TATTATTGGCCAAAACTAAAGCACGACATCGAATCATTCGTGAAACGGTGTAGTGATTGCCAAAAACACAAGCACTCAATACCAAACAAAGAACCAATCAAGGTAACGACCACATCGTCATACGCTTTCCAAAAGATTTTTGTAGATCTAGTAGGTCCATTAAACCAAGACCACGAGGAGAACAAGTACATCTTGACACTCCAATGCGAACTAACAAAATTCGTGGAAGCATATCCTATTCAAAGCAAAGAAGCTGCCACAGTAGCCAGAGCCCTGGTCGAGAATTTTATATTAAGATACGCTATTCCCGAACAGATAGCTTCCGACCAAGGAACAGAGTTTATGGCTGCAGTTTTCAAGGAAACTTGCTCACTGTTAGGAATACAGCAATTGAGATCAACTGCTTACCACCACGAAACGTTAGGCGCATTAGAGAATACACATAAGAATCTCGGAGCGTATCTACGAATCCAATTAGATAACCATAAAGACAATTGGTCGACTTGGATACCTTATTGGTGCTTTGCATTTAATAACACAGTGCATACTGAAACCAAATATACACCGCATGAGTTAGTTTTCGGTAAACACAATCCCCTACCTTCATCAATAACGAACGCGATAGAGCCGCTATTCAATTTTGAAAATTACGCCGCAGAAATGAAATACAGACTCCAGACAGCCCTGCACGATGCGAAACATAATTTGATCCTATCGAAAGTTAAGAGGCAAGAAAAGTTAAATAGGAATCGCAGGCCCACACACTTTTGTGTCGGCGATCAGGTTTTATTAAAAAACGAAGCAGGGAATAAACTTGAGTCACTGTATAACGGCCCCTTTATAGTAACTGAAACAGACAAGCCGCCAAACATAACAGTTTGCATAAACGGTAAAGACACCGAAATACACAAAAACCGCCTTAAGCAGTATCACGCCTAAAAACAAATACAAATATGTCAGTTAGTACAATTGTTAAAATAAATGTAAATATGTTAGTAGGAAATAAGAAACTTGTATACATGCAATAAATAAGCAACTAATTTTAAGGTTAATAGTATATGTCATATTTTTAGTGTTCACCGTACTACAAGAATAAGAAAGGTATAGATTTTAACGTAAGAAAAACAAACACCTCAGCGTTATTTTTCTTAACCCCAGGAAGGGTGGTGTGATAACGCAATGCAGTTTGTGTGTATGCAAACAATCTCAACCAGGTCACAGCCTCGTCCCCGTAACGCAAGTGTAACGTGTGTTACAAATACGTCCTCGCTAACGCGAGTTGTTTGCAAACACAACTACATGTCAGGGTTTGTATAATATTCCCTAAGTAGTACGAGGATGATCTGATGTATATATAACGAGAGTAATGCAAGGGACAGATATACACAGATTCACATTCACATTCACATATTCAGTCTTAATCAAGAGTCAGATTCTTAATCAGAATCATGTCCTCTTTTATACTCTCTTTAGATAGACAGTAATAATATTAATGATAAGTATATCATAATGTATATAATCGTTATCCAGTTCTAAGTGTTAAATGTTATTTATACGATGTTACCCAAACTTCGTGAGTGTCTTACTTTACCATAAGTCGCCCTACCTGTTATCCCGTGCGGCTACCCAACGGCCCAACATCACATTCATACATCTGTCGCAAAAGCAAATTGAGGAATAAGATGACCGACGAACATCTCGAGTGCGTTTTACGAATTACTACTAGTAACTTGGAACCAAATTTCAACGAGATAATTAAAGAACAGTCTAAATTTCATTTCTCACACGGACATAGTACGTCCACATAATAAATTGAAAAATAAATCTAAATATTTTAGTTATTTATAAATCTATTTCCCCAACCCTGTGCTAGTACCTCCTAATCGGGTTAACCAGTATGCGTTGTAGTTTTGATGTAAGCTTTGGTTTATTATGGCGACAACAATCGAAGGTCTCGCCGAATGTAAAATTCGCTGGGATCAATTTTCTCCAAGCTGAAGGTAACGATGCAGAAATTTATTCGAAGAATATGTGTTGTGTGTGGGAAAAACATTATGAGTGATAATGCAGTGCGAAAATGGTGCAGGTTTTTTCGGGAAGAACGAACTGATGTCCGTGATGAAGGAGGTTAGAGAAGAAAGTCCGTAACAACAGACAACATCATCGGTGAATTGAAGAACGTGATTCGAAAGCCCCGCCGATTCACAATTTCTGAGCTGTTTGCTGATTTTCCTCAAATTTCTAGGTCAATTCTTTCTGACATTGTTGCTGTACAACTTGGCTACCATAAATTTTTTGAACGGTGGATTTTTAAATATCTAGCAGACATTTACAAAATTTAGAGAGTTGTGTGCAAACATTTTTGCAGCACTACAGTTAAGGGAAGCTTTTTTTGAAAATATTGTTAACGGGAGACGAAACGTAAATTCAGAATGTGAACATAGACACAAGAGCAATCGAAACAATGGATGCATACGAACTCTTTCAACAAACCAAAGAAATTTAAACAAACTCTGTCCAACAGAAAGCTTATGACTATGTACTGTGTTTTGGGACTGTAGAGGAAAGATCCTGATGGAATTCATGAAACCTGAAATCGCAATTACTACAGTCACATACTGTTAAACCCTTACACATCTACGAAGAACAATACAGAAACAAAGGGGAGGCGTTCTGCCGTTTAATTTCTGAATTCTTCAAATATTTCAGAATAATGTACTTCCCGCATGATTATAGATGTGCCGCTAGGTAGAACTAAACTTTGTAATTGAATTTGATGTGCAAGTGCCTCTATTTGAGAGGAAATCAAAAGGTATGGAGCAAGATACCGTAGTAGACTTGAACATCAACCAAAAGACCTAGCGAATAAATTAACAGGAAACAGTGGTCAAATTATATTACTTAAATGGAAAATCTAGGTTTAATTAATTAATTAACCATTCCATTTATAAAAAGTACCCAATATTTCAATGTAGTCACAAATAATATTTCTAGAACAGTATTATCTTTTAAAAAGAATGACTACTGAGTCGCCTTTACGCGACATGCTTGTATAATTATAACATTTATCAATTGTGCTGGTTCTTTATGTACTATATTGAACAGATTGTAAATAAAGATAAAGTTACAAAAAAAAGTTCGTAAAGCAGAACTTAAATGTTATTGTAATTACACCAGAAATAACCTCAATAATAAAATAATTATAATCGATGGCTTATGCGTATGTTATTGGAATTTATCATTTGTATTTTTATTTAATATGGCTAACAGTAAGTAACTTATTTTATGTCTTATTTTAAGTTTATTTAAAAAGACAATTTTTACCTCCAATAAATAATTTATTGAAAGTAACTAATAATTACCTCGTCAACTTTATACTATATCATATTGATTATTAAGTAGATCAATTCTAGTTTAATTTGGTAACTCTTAGTATCCTAGTACACTGAAGGTGTCAGTTAAATATTACTGTAGACACATGTTTGTTAAAAATATTAATATCACAATAATGAAAACAAAATGAATATGGAACTACTTTCGCTTATTTGGTAATTAAACATTTTCACAGTTTCTAAAAGTTTGCAAAATTCTCTATGTAATCCAAATAGACTATATTCTTTGGCACGAAATTCATGCGGATTCTACAGTAATATTTAAATTGTTTAACTTTGCTTAGAATAGGGTACACCTTTTGAATTAATTCTGGAATGGCTCCAATATGTACTACAAGATGTAGAAATATTTTCATTGAATTTTTGATGAAATGTTTTTGTGTGAGCACCGTAAAAATTCTAAAATAATAACTGCACAAGTCTGAAGACTTTATCAGATGATGGGTAAAGTGCTATCAACAAACTCAAAGTGTAGCTGATCTTCCTATACACCGGAAAAGCCACACTACGGTAACGCGGAAAGATAAAGCCGATGATTAGTTTATTTAAGAAAAAATATCAATAAACACTTCGTCAAAGGCAATCCGAGCTAGCCAAGAAGAACGTAAATGTTAGTTTAATGATAATTAAAAGCAGATTACGCGAATACGATATCGCTTACCGACACACAATTATTGATCAGTTGCAATTATAGGCGCGCCTAATCTTGGTACAAGAAATTTCAGTATAGATTGGTTTAACGATGTGTTTACAGATGAATCATATTTGTGGATTTGGTGACCTAAAAGGCATGGTCAACGCACAAAGAACGTATTATACAGCGCATTGTGAAATACCCAGTGAACGTTCATCTCTGGGGTTGCTTAAACATGCGCGTTTCGTATTTTAAACGCGAAATGAATGCCCAAGCAGATATCTAAAATCAGTAAAAATGTGGTTGAAATGTAATAGTGCAGATTGTATCTACAGAATCCTACAGGAAGACAACGATCCAAAACTTCGAAGTAAAGTGTATAGTAAATTGCAAATGGTATTGCGTCAATGGATTGGTTTCTGCAATCCTCAGATGTAATGAAAATGTATTCTAAGGACTTTTAACCCTAGAGTGCATATTCCAAACAAAGCCAATTGCAGAATCGTTTGCATAGGTTCTAAGTGCGAGAACCCCCACCCAACATACGAGGGGAGGTCCAGAAGTTCGTGGAATGGAGGGGGTGGAGTGGGGATAGGGGCGCTCGGTAGGTGTCATTCTGATTGGCGACTCTTCATTAGTGTACAAGTTAAGTTGCAGCTCTATAGCGTCAGTCGTTTACGAATAGTTGCCTGCAAAACAAGTCAATCCGAAAGATAACTGAAACTATGGAGAAAATTGAACACCGTGCTGTGATAAAGTTCCTTACAAAACAAGGAAAGAACGCTCAAACCATATTGAATGAAATGGAAAACGTTTATGGGGAACAGTGCCCAGTAAATCAATGATTTATAAGTGGCATGCTCTTTTTAAACATGGTCGGGAGTCGATTGAAGACGACCCCCGCTCAGGACGGCCAGTTGAGGCCACCACATCAGACATCGTCGAAAAAGTGGAAAAAATTGTACTGGAAGATGCCCGTTTGAAGAAAAAACAATTATCTGCATTAGTAGTTAGATACCACCATTTTGCGTATCCTACATTACCACCTGGGTATGACAAAAGTCAGTGCAAGATGGGTACCGAGAATGCTCACGCCGCTGCAGAAACAGCAGCGCGTCGATGCGTCCAAACAATTTTTGGAGCTGTGTGGAGACGAACCTGCACAGATTTTGAAGCGGATTGTTACCGGAGATGAAACATGGGTTCATCACTTTGAGCCTGAGTCCAAACAGGAGTCCATGCAATGGCATAAAAAGGGGACACCACCGCCAAAGAAATTCAAAGTGTCAGAATCGGCTGGAAAGTTGATGGCTACTGTTTTTTGGGATTGTGAGGGGATATTATTGATTGATTACAAAGAAAAAGGAAGGAGCATAACCGGAGAATATTACGCAGCGATATTAGGAAAATTAAAGGAGGCCATCAAGGAAAAACGTCGAGGAAAATTGACCAAGGGTGTGTTGCTCTTGCAAGACAATGCGCCGGTTCACAAGAGCAGAGTTGCAATGGCTGCTCTGCACAAGCATGGCTTTCAATCAATAGTCCATCCACCCTACAGTCCAGACCTGGCACCTAGTGACTTTTATTTGTTTCCCAATTTAAAAAAAGACTTTCGTGGAAGAAAGTTTTCCGACGACAATGAGGTAAAGGAGGCAATTTTGGTCCATTTTGAGGCGAAAGATAAAAAATATTTTTATGAGGGTTTAGAAAAATTAATTCATAGATCTAATAAATGTATTGTGCTTAAGGGTGATTATATTGAAAAGGAAAAATAGATTTATTGTTTCATTTTATTTACAACCCTTTCATTCCACGAACTTCTGGACCTCCCCTCATATATGGAGGAAAAGAGAGGATCTCATTCTAGCACTAGTGTATTTCCACCACTGAATTATTAAATTTTAGGTCTGGACATTTTTCCGTGAACTGCTTATTTTTCGAGATATTTGAAAGTTTTAGGTAAAAAATACACCCGGCATAAGTAGCATTCCCAGATAACAAAATAAAGATATCGAGGACCATACAGAGTTAGGAAAATTAATGAATATGGAACAGTCGAATTTAAAACAAATAAGAATAAGATGTTACGTTATCATATAAATTCAGTAAAACTAGCCAATGTTCTAGGATCCTCATTGGCAGAGGACTAAGAGAAGTATTGAAGATTGAAGATAAGAAAGGATTACTAGCTGTACAAATAGGAATAGCACATAACATGGTAACCAATACGAATTAATTATAATTAAAGATTATTCCAAACAAATTGAGATATGGTAAAACTATTTAAAAATACGAAACAAGGAAAATTCAAGACTAAAAACAGAAACACTATCTACACTAGAAATAAGAAAACTAAACAAACTACGATCAGAAAAAGGTGAGAAATTACAAAAATTAATAAAAGCAGTACAACTGAAAACCAGAAACAAAAGAGGAGCATTTATTTTTTTTCGGTAAATATAGTAAAAGCAATGACAGGTAATCTAGATGAAGAAGATCGTAGACGGTATGAAGAACAAATAACGGAACTACAACAAAATCAAGGAAAAATGAAAACAGTAATGGAAAACCAATTAACAATACTTGAAGATGCTACAACACACTACAAAAACAATATTAAAACTACACAAGTGAACCAAGACGGAATGCAGAAGCGAATTAAACAAAACGAAAATAATATTAACGTTCTGCAAATAATGTATTTTCAAGTACAACTTGGAATTAAAGAAAACACGGTAAAAGAATTGATACAATAACTTTTGCCAAAACTGGAGTATTACATCCTATGGTAATATCTTCCCAACTATTACTTAGTAGTATTAAGAATACTCATTTAAAAGTCCATAATGAATTTCCGCTTGAGCTTCTCATAAATAACCTGTACCAAATAGAAAGTTTACTTATCAAAATTAACACTCATTTTGCATTTATATTGTTAATACCTATTGTAAGCAATGAACCATATCAATATTCTCCTAAATATATACTCCTAAATTAAAAAAATTAATTATTAAATGTCTATATAAAAAACAATAAGTATATCAGGTCATTTATCTTCAAATTTCGAAACAACACTTATGTAAACATGATTCAGAGTTTTATATTTCAAGTAATTCGACATGTGAAATCCATAGTTTGCAAATTGATAATAACTACAAAAATTGCCTTTCTTAATCCTTTACTATTCAAGATTTCAAAATAAGAAATATCGATTATTTTCGATATTTCTTATTTCAAAATAAAATTAATTCATAGTCCTACAGAAAAACAAATTAATGCAAAAATGCGATGAACAAATTCGTATTAAATTAATAAAAGATATTTATTTGATTAATACTTTAAATAATTGAATCAGGAGGTAATAGATTAATTACTTTACAACTAGAATGTAGAAACACGAACATTGTCACAAAGACCGAAATTTTACAGCTCTTAGAAACGTGCCTGGAACAAAATTATTTTCAATTTAAAAAGAAATTTTATAAACAAACAGAGGGTCTAGCAATGGGAAACCCACTAAGCCCCTTATTAGCGGAAATTTTCATGAAAAATTTAGAAACTATAATTAGTACACATCCCTTGTTTGGTAATTGTGTATATTGGTTTAGGTATGTTGATGGCCCAACCCGTATACGGATTTAATAGGGATTACTAATCCCTAGAAACTGTGGCGCAACTCGTATGCACCGAGCATACCAATCAATGGTATATATATTAATTCATGTACCTATGAGCAACAGTAATTTCGACCTTGAACTAAATAGAATATACACAATAGCATTAAACAATGGTTACTCTATAAATATTGTCAATAATATCCTAAATAGCAAACAAAAATCTAAAACCCTTTCCTTAGTTTATCCAAAATTAAAATACATGATAATTAATTCCTATAATTCAATCCCTTACTTGGGAAAAATTTAGGAAAAAATTGGTACTTTCATTAAAAAACTTAGTAACGAATATATATATCATTTAAAACAGACAATACTATACAGAACATTATTAAAAACAACGACGATAAAATAGACAAAGAATCAAACTCTGGTGTATATAAGTTAACATGCGAAGATTGTAATAAGGTATACATAGGACAAACGGGGAGGACATTCAAAATTAGGATAAAAGAACACGAGAGAAGCCATAAAGAAAAGAAAACAGATTCAACTTTCGCAAGTCATTGTATAGATATCAATCATAGATTTAATATAGATTTCAAAATTTTACACATTTAAAAAAAAAGTAAAAAATTTAACCTGTTAGAAAACTTAGAAATTAATAGATACAATAGTTTAGGATTAGCTTTAAATGACCAACTAGATTTAAACAACTCCCCTCTACTAAATTTAAGATTGTAAAAATTTTTCCACCACCATTTCCCCAATAATTTTCACATAAATATTCAAACTTGTATTGTACATATTTAGTATTTCATTCCACCTGATGAAGCCATTGTATGGCGAAACAATATTATAGTGGTATTTACAATAAAAGAATTTTTGAAACTAGAAGTTTAATTATTTATTTCTTAGCGTTATAATGAAGATTCAACAAGTATCTCCTCCGTCAATTAACTATTTAAAAGAATATTTCCAGTATGCACCTATAATCAGTTGCGATTTAGAAAGGACGTTGTCTATCTACAAGGATGTATTTCATTTAAAGAGAACAAATTTTACAAAAGAGAACCTTGAGAAAGTATTGCTAGTTAATATTAATAACAAGTGTTCATTTGAAAAGTCAATCTAGTAGCATGTGATTTACTGAGAACATTTTGAAGTATGTCCGTAAATTAAAATTTACTACTTAACCTACGAAGTCGTACATTTTGACAGTTTCATACATACAAATAAATAACAAATAATAGGTATTTATTGAAAACTATAACAAATGTTGAAAATATTGTCCTTCAAGATCAATGCACTTTAAAATCATCCGCTCAAAATTTCTGATGATATTCTGCAACATTACTGGATTGTTATTAATTTCCATGCATTTCTGTTCGATTCTCTCTAGCATATCATTCAAATTCAATATAGGTGTTCGAAATATGTTATTTTTTAGATAAGGCCACAAAAAGAAGTCGCAAGGTGTTAAATCGCATGAACGTGCAGGCCAGGCAATTTCAGTATTTCGACTAATTATACGCTCATCAAAAAATTCTCTTAAATAATCCAAAGATTCTGCAGTACAGTGACAAGGTGCTCCGTCTTGTTGAAATATGCATTTTGAAGTTCATCATCATGCAATTGATTAACAAATGGTTGTAAAATTTCCGTACGGTACCTTTGAGCAGTTAACGTTCCCTGAAAATATATTGGTCCAATGATTCGCCTTTGGCTTATCGCTGCCCAAACACCAATTTTCTCTGGATGTAGCGATTCTTCATTAATTACATTAACTACTCCAAATTCTTGTATTTTGTGAACTTAGATGACTCTTTGCGAAAGTTCTCCATTATTGTTCATATTTACAAATCAATTACAAAACTGTAGTCTACGTGGGTAATCAATTTCTAACAATTCTTGTACTGCTGTGACACGGTATGGATAAAGTTGCATATCTTTTTTTAATAACTTGTGAGTTGTACCAACAGAAAGGTTTATTTGTTGACTCTCAAATGTCGAACAGATGTTTGTGGTTCATTTTCCATTATTTCTTCAACACGATTGACAACTTGAGGTGTACGTTTCTTAACTGCTCTGCTGCCTGATTTTCTTAAGAGACTACCAGTTTCAGAAAAAAGTTTTAAAGTTCTATCCAAAGCAGTCTTAAATTGTATATAATCTATTACAAAATGTGAAAACTCAACTTGAAATTCTACAATGCAATTTTGAACTGAATAAACCCATAAACCATCAATTTTATTACCACTTCGAGAATAAGCCTTGACTAAAAAAATTTTATGTTCTAAAGTGAAAGCCATTTTAAAACTGAGAAGCAATTTATTTAAACCAGAATCGACGCACGATTATTTTATGCACTAACTGATATTTGTGATTGACATTATCAAATGTCATTTGGATTTACGTTTACGGAACAACAAACACATACTAATATATATGCGTCTTATTCTATCAAAATTTCAAAGTAACCTAGATTGACTTTTCAAATGAACACACGTTACTTCTTTACTCAACTTGAACTACAAAATGAACAAATAAAAATATATTTTGTACTTTATAGATCACCACCCGTTTGTTTTATAATTATATAAACACAATTAAAAACTCTTTAAAAATACAAATTTTTAATAGTACGCCCGTGGGCGATGAGTCATGGGCCTCGCGTGTCCGGTCCCTATTTATAACATAAATATTTTTGTAAAATTTATGTTTAACCGGAAAGTCCAATTTAATAAATTGGGTATGTATAAAAAAATAGTTTTTCGTATGTTTTAAGTTTATTTATAAACACTTTAATCGACATTCGTATTTACAATGTTCAGGAGGTTAAAATACATATTTCGCAATTTATTCAATTAAAGTTATTAGAATTATAGGTCTTAATAATATTTGTATGTTTATAAAAGTTATCATATTATATAGCCCCGTTTATTTTATTGCCCATTCTCTTACATATCACCAACTTGTAATCACTTTGGTCTCCCAGGAGCTACTGTTCCCGTTGTTTATCATATTGATATCCTTAATTGATACACGCATTACATACGATCTACATCATTGATTTGAATGATAGACAAAAATGGAATAATTGACTTTTTTTCAAAAATCTTGTAGCTACTCGAATGACTCAGTTGCACTTAAGTTCTATAAACTAGAAATCAAATTTTTCTGATTGCGATATCATTTTAGATGATGATGACAATGAAGAAAGTTCCGCATACAAAAAAAAACTAAACTTTCAATTATATTCTGATCTTTTGTTTCCAAACATGATGATTATGTTTCTTTTTTGTGTCGACTACTTGAGCGTTGCATTTACAAAATAATATTAAGCAAATCTATGTTTAGAAATAAATAATTGTTAACTGTACAAAGTCATCACTTCAGACACGAAACTATATTAAAATGAGCATGCACATTATTTCAAATTTAACATGCACAGGCAAAATATGATTAATGCAAAACCACTTGCGAATTCACATTGAACGAAACACGAGAACCTTTTTATTTCTCTTATCACGAAACGTACCGTCGACGTTTACTCCCACTGAACGACAAATCAACTGGTAAATCCGTCCCCGTTTTGGAGTATTTACATACACTAAACGATCATACTAATAAGCGTTATCAACACCGCGTTGCTTTCATTAGTGATGCCACAACAACATCCGACATTGAGCAAAATATATACAGGAATGATGTAATGCCGACAATACAAATGCATTTGGCGTGAACTGTTTAGACAGCAGTTTATGATTTAATACGAATTTTTGCTGAAACAAAAAATATCAAGTATCAATTTAAAGTTTAATTCAATGGTGATCCGGTCAGAATGATGACTAACTAACTGACTTACTGAAGTAGTTCGCATAAATTTGGAGTTTAATTGAATGGATCTTTAAATAGGTATTGCCTTACAAACCGATTGTTAGAAGTAAAAGAAAAAAGACCGCTGTAATGAATGATAACAAAAAAGCCGATAATCGATATCTTAATTATTACCTGTGCCTTTCTAAGATATATATATAGATACATATTTATTTAAAATCTTTAATTTGAGGTAAGAAATCATTGGTTCAAAATATTATACGCATCAAAGAAGTTAATAAAATATATAGGTTTGTCAAAGTGTAGAAAATAACGTGATAACGAGACACTCAAAAAGAACATTCTGTTGTAGCCATTGTACATAGGCCAAACATCACAAGGGCTAAAACAGCGTATCACACAATGTTCGTATTGGTACGAGACCTTTTGCACTGGTGGATCATGCACTTGATCTTGGCCATATATTCAATTTTAGCGATGTCAAATTGTGGACGCTGAAAACAACCACAAAAAAAGGTGCTTTTTGGAAATGGTTCACATCAACGGACACACGAATAGCGTAAATTATTAAGTTGGATACGAATGGACTAAGTATTATTGCAATATACTCGGTGTTGGCGGTTAGTTGACCTGCCAAGCTTTGGGGTAGTACTGTCGTCTTCGTTGAGGCTAGAAACTGACGCACAACAAATGTTTGCGTGTGACGTGGGGGTTGGTGCATTATCATGGTGTAGGATCCACGAATTGTTGCGTTACTAGGCAGGCCGCTTGCATCAAATGTTTTCTCTTAATCACCGAAGAACATCGCAATAAAATCGTCCATTAATTTTTTCACCCGGTGGGAGAGACTCTTTGTGCACGCTGCCATCAGCGTCAAAGAAGTAAATCAACATCGACTTGACGTTGCTTGGAACTTGCCGTGCTTTCATAGGCCGTCGTAGCGATAGCGTCTTTCACTGGGACGACGACTGCTGCTTTATTTCGGGATCGTGCCTGTACATCAATGATTCGTCGCCAGCAATGATTCTGGTACTGAAGTTCGCATGCCTTTGGGCAGTTTCTTTCAGTTCTGTGCACACATGAACACAGTGCTGTTTGGTTCTTTGCTAAGTAACCTTGGCACAAACTTCGCAGTAATACGCCGTAAGTTGAGTTCGCCCGACAGAATACGCTGACAAATACGTCTGGCCTGAAACATCCTCACCAAACGCTTTTTTAAGCATTTTCAGAGCTTCCGCTGCCGTTTTAGCAAGTTTGACACATAATTTGATGAACGTTGTTTGCTATTTCACATCAGACATTGCATCGCAGAATAACTGAAACACCAATCAACAAATATAAACACAAAACCTGTTTATGACCAGCTAGCCAAGTATCGTTTGACAAACTTACTTAGTACAGACGTAGCTCACACCAACTAGCGCTATAGAGCTGTACTATCATTCCTTCGCGTGTCACATTCACAGTCCGTGAATTTCAGGTTAGCACCTGTTTCGTCTTATAAACGAAACGAATTTATATATCGTATAGTAAGCATAAGTAATTATTAATTTTGTATTATATATTCAATATAAGTATTATTCATTTTAATATTACACATGAAATATAAAGAAATAATAGATTATAGTATTTAAATACGTATAAGAGTCAGAAACAAAATTAATACCTTCTGTATATGTAATTATTATATTCTTCTTATTGTATTAAGATGCAAACGTTTCACGATAAAATTTATGATACCGCGTATTACATATTTGTCATCAGATATGCATGCCCGGTACTTATTTATTTGTGGCACACATATATGTCATCAATGTTATTATACCGGCACTTATTTATCGCTGCATTTTTCTAGATAAGTTTCAAGTTATATTATTAGTTAACGTGCCTCCACATGTATACAGTTAGATTCAAAAACTAGATGCAACGTTTGCTGGTTTGTAGGCACAATTTATACAAGCAAGGCGTTTCTTTGTAACTTGCCGACCTTTGTTCGTCATTTAGCCGCATGTGGCCTATTTTGTTAATTGAAGGGAAGGGTAAATTTTGCCTACAATGTTTAAAAAGTTTTTAAATAGTTCTGCAAGCGATGACTTCAGTAGCAATTCGCTAAAGCAAGCCGCGAACTCAAGTCACTAAGACAAGTCGAGTAGCAATTCGCCACAGAACAACGTTCTTACAATACTCGTAAGAACAATGTTCAAGACAACAGTCCACATTAATTAATAACAGTCGCGAGTCTTAACATAATAAAGTTCTAGACAAACAGTCGTAAGAACAATGTTAAAGACAGCAATCGACTTTTAATATCAAGAGACACCAGTCTCATATTTTATCAAAAGACAACCGTCTTTCATTATACAACAAATTTTATGTATGAAGTAATGTAAATATGTAAATAAAGGTGTTAAATTGGATGTGCCGCATTTCATTAATAACTGTCACCGAAGATTAAAAAATTAGTGCGTATACGGCCTTACAACCCGTGCGCGGTGAGTCAACATAGGAGCGACGACAAAATCCACTAGTTGCCCCAACAGCACCTCCTACTTATATTTCAAACACACTAGTTTAACTATAATTGTTTTACTGGATACGTATCAGCTCGATTCTTTAAAGAAGCGCAGACTTCGAAATGACCTAAAGTTTTTAGACAATCTGCTCCATGATGATTGGTGTACTAATATGGCTGAACAGCATCAAGTTTGCAATTCCACAATGTAGTAGGTAACTATGAAACACATTTTATAATCCTGTAGCAAGAACTAATATTCTGGAGAAGTCTAAAATTTAATATTTTGGTAGCCACGAATGTACAATGAAATTGATATAACCCCACCCATCTTTCGACCATCTTGAATGTTTGTAATAATGAACAATAGTTTTAACTTTTGTTTATAAGAATATTGTAAATTATTTTCTAGTAATTAAAATATAAGAGATAATATTTTGTTAGAACCATCGCTTATTTGATTAGTTTCAATATATGTAGATGTTTCAATCTTATTTATTGATTTCTTTGTCCTGTCATTAGATATAAGTATACCTATTGGGCAAATAAAATAATTATTAATATTCTTATTATCAAAACATAAATTAGATCAAATTAGTTTAAACATGATATTTTATCATTGAACACGATCTGTAGACTATGTGTGAGATTTTGTTATTTAATCATCAATTTAGAAGGCCCCTAATATAATATGCACATAAATATGCAAACGCTTTTTGCAAAACTAGTAATTACAATTCCGTTTTTGAAATCGGAATGTTAATTTACTTATAGGAAAATGTGATTATTTACCTGACTAAATATGGCTTATATATAGACATTTTGTCATTAACAAACACATACATATTACTATGAACTGTGGTTTTTATATTTTGTTCATTTGATAATTCCAACGAATCCATGCCCCTTACTATTTCTTCTTGGCTTGGATTACTTAACGCCATTATTTTTCCCATCATTACATCCATTTTCTCTTCCATTTTTCTTTCTCTTTCCATCATTATATCCATCGTTGCCTGCATTTTCATTAGCATGTCCAACATAATCTTATCCCTGTTTACTCCTCCGTGCCCCTCTTCATGTATGGTAGTTACTGGTCCTATTTTTTTCTTCACTTCCTCCACAAGTTGCTCACTTCTTTGCTGTGCTGCTGCGATACCTTCCATCTTTTTGTGCTCTGTTATTAACTTTCCAAAACTGCTATTGTTCCAACGTTGGCCTTGCCAAAATTATATATGCTTTTTCTGTTCGCCCCACGCTTGGTCTCGCCAAAAATATGCTATGAACTGTGGTTTTTATATTTACTATACCACCGTTCACGACAAATCTATCCAACTAGGATATTCAGTCGGTTTATTTCCAAAAAATGAGACTGCTTTCTTCTCAGGGTTCCAATCGGAAACGTGGAAAATAAATAAGTTAGTTAGTTAGGCGCCACTCAAAATTTGTTTGAGAAAAGTTATTATAATATATTTTCTGAGTCACTTATTAAACTCGAGATAAAAGGATAATTAAATTAAAGATCACAATATAAAATTTAAATGAAAATTTAATACAAGAATAAAAAAAAAGACAAAAACATCAATCTTTATAGAGTATAGAGATTAATATTGCATCATTAAACAATATTATAAAAGGTAAAAATAACGCACGGAAATGACCGCTGCGTGCATTCAAAAAACCTCAATGAATACCGAACAACTTAAAAATAAACTAAATCACAAAGAATATTTTAAATTTCTCCCCAGAGAACAATAGAAATAAACAAACTTGACAGCTCGAACAAAACTCCAAAAACATGCGCACTCACATGTCCAAGAAAAAATGCCCTTGAAATCCAAACGTACAAAATTTTACAGTTACTGTTTTTTTTTACTTAGATATGTTAAAAATTCTCTTTGTCATCTATCTCAATTAATTAAGACTAAAACTCAATATTACAAATATAAATACAATTGAAAATAAAATATTCAAATCTTTCAATTTAAAAAGATATCTTTTTTAAAAAAATATATTTATTACTTACGTAAAAAATATATGAGACACGTAGACAAGAAAGTGTAATAAATCAAAAATTACGAGATTAAAAACTCGTAGAAATATCGGTAATTGAAATTACAACACCAACAACTAATTAAACTCAAAATCAAACTTAGGTTACATTACAATAGATACTTAACTATTTTAAATAAACTGAACTTTCTCATCTAACTGTTAACTTGTGTCTGACCCCGGCAACGTACATAAAGCCGTCCTTCGAACATACAAATTTTTTTCCCGAATAAACCATATTTTAAATTTAATTATAAATGTATGTACCATTATTTTGAACTTATATGTATATTTCATGTGGAGAAAAAAATTTGATATAAGTGAAATATATTATAATAACTTTTCTCAAACAAATTTTGAGTGGCTCCTAACTAACTAACTTATTTATTTTCCACGTTTTCGATTGGAACCCTGAGTAGAAAGCAGTCCAATTTTTTGGAAATAAACCGACTGAATATCCTAGTTGGATAGATTTGTCGTGAACGGTGGTACAGTAATTATAAAAACCACAGTTCATAGCAATATGTATGCATATGTGCGCACGGTACAGGTTAAATTAAAATATTGAAAAGTTATACTTTTTCCTTAATGGTGTAAATAGTGAACATGTAGTAAGTATATGTTTCAGTGATGTTTTCAAATATTAATGTTCGTCTGTACGCATACGCGCATACCTTCATTATTTATAATTTTCAAAACACAACATAGTAATTATGAAATGACTAATACGCTGTTGTTATTTACTTTTTTTGTTTAATAATTTCAGTGAGTAATACTTTAATAATAACAGACCGTAGGTTGGTGTTATTAGGAATTATCTGTTTATTCAAATAAGAAAGAAAAGTCAATTTAAATGCTTTTATAACTCATCCAAGTTATTTTTTTCTTTTTATTAAAGGCTTTTCAGAATCTTTGCCCTTAACCCCGCCAAGGAAAATACCAATCCCAGAAATCCAGTAATGTGGCAAAAACAAACAAAACAAAAACAATAAAACTTTGCCATTCGGGAAGATACAGGGAGTAGATATGTCGATTTTCGGTATTTTTAAGTAATCGTTACTATTCGTTACTCAAAACTTGAGTAATCGTTGAATGTATTTGTTACTTTGATTATTTTTATTTTCTTGATACTTTGATTATTTTGATTC
Organism: Melolontha melolontha; assembly: GCA_935421215.2. NCBI lineage: Eukaryota > Metazoa > Arthropoda > Insecta > Coleoptera > Scarabaeidae > Melolontha > Melolontha melolontha. Next base: position 212,472,494 of record OW285235.1, read on the forward strand.
ATATACATATTAATTTTACATAAGTAAGAATTTAACGTTCGATGCTTATTGGCCTATTATATTAGTAATCGGTATAATTTGCCTCGCAGAATTAGTAAGGATGTATGTAACTGCTTTTCACTGAATCTACCGAAATATTAAAACAAACTGCATAAATTTTATCAAATTGTATTGTAATATATTAATTGTAACATAGCGTATATAATTCGTGATAAAAAAAAATAGGCAAACAAGAAAATAAACTTTAAAAGATTAGGTACGTATACAGCATGTAACAACAGGTACAGTGTAAACTAATAAAATGATGTTGACTGCTGACGGATAAAAAACATATTTTACCTTTTCATATTTTAACATCGTTGTATTTGTTGGCACTTTATTTATTATATGCTGTCGTAAAACCTCACATTTCTCACATTAGTTCTATTTGTAAATATATTTTTATTGTATAGATATTATATACTATGTTGTATTAGGTATAATTTAATTACGAAGCACACCAAATGAGTGCTAAAAATAGGCAATTAAAAGAGTATTTCCAACTTTCCCCAACCAAATTCCTGACACTCATGATCTTATCAAATCAAATTATATTTTAAATTCCAATTGCGTATCGTATTTGTCTATGTTACAGTTTTGTATTTATTTGCAAATATGAAATTAATTTAAAAATAATCACTGTAAGTAAACACGATCAGCTTATTTGAAATTTATCTACTTATAATAAATTAAATTGGCTGTACATTTACTAAATCTAAATTTTATAATTACGCAACTAAATTGGATTGCAATTTTTTTTATATTTGACATGTCTATATATAAGAAGTATGCTATAGAGTATAGATAATCAATAAATATATCTTGTGCCCGTAGATTTATACTATATACATATAATACATAGTGTATTCGTAAAGTAGTGTATAGGTAATGTTTCTAATTTCTTGGCGTAATCGTGCTTTTAAATCTTCTAAATTCGCTGGTCGAGTCACGTATACTGTACTTTTTAAGTATCCCCACAAGAAATAATGGAAAGGAGATAAATCTAGCGATCTGGGTGGCCACTCTATTGTCCCTCTCCCACCTATGCAATTATTTGGAAAAGCGTCATCCAAATAAGCGCGAACAGTGTTACGCCTTAATTTTCCCTTTCTCTAATATCGATAAATAGTCTTCATTTATTTATTGACGGGTCCTGGTATCTTTTATTACCTTCGTCAAGTTTTAAATACATTCATTCGGATACTTGTCCCGCTCCATGTGGTCAAATTTGAAACTATGTCTCCCCTTCCGCTGGACCGCGTTTGAGATTCAGGAGAAGTACACAGACTTTGACGGTAGAAAGCCGCTTAAAAATTACGATCATAGATCTCCGAATTGGAAGTTACACTCACACATCTCTGACTTAAGTTATTTTATTGTATATTACGGATTATGTCAGAGGGTGAGATGTAATTGTGGAAATAGCCAATTTTCGTTTACGACTGGTGTAAGTTGAGGAAGTTATCCCAACTCTGGTTTTGCTTGGCGCCCCATTTTCGTTTCCGAAAAGGGAAACAAAAACTGGCTTCCGGTTGAAGAGGTTTCGAATACTGTAGCCTGAAAATCTAGGGCGATTGATGGTCGACTAATTCCCGGAACACAATGGGGAATTAATTGCTACCTTCGAGGACGGGATCAGTATCAAGGAACCAAGTATCTCGTTTTTTTTTCAATTATTGTGTAATTTAGATTTGGACCTATAATCTTATATATATATTTATTGCGTTCCTAGTTGTCCGTAACCACTTTAACTTCTTTGAGTATAACGTAAAATTCCTTTTTGTAATATTAATTATGTACTCAGTCAATCTTTTACTATCATAATTTATATATAATTTTTGGGTATACTAGATATCGAATTAGTCTTGTTAATGCCAAATTATTAATTCACCTACTTGATATTAAAATCTAAAGTTTTAAAACATATATAGTTATCGATAAATTTTATAGATATATCGTCTGCAGTCACGATCTTTTTTTTTTTGTACCACCAGATGTACTGGTTTTTCACAGGCACATAAGCAGGTGTTTGATGACGCCTTTTTGTAAAATAATAATTTTTGTTTTTAAGACTTAAGTCATTAGCATTTTGTATAAGATATTTTTACTACCGCTTTATCGTTATAAAATTTTTGTAAATTTGAATATATGGTACCGTAGAAACAAATCTGCGGGATTTAACTTGTAATTAACTTAATAAATTAATTATTTTTCTTCTATCTATCATCACATTCAACTTTCGAAATACTGTATACTGTACTGTTTGCACCTTTGGTGATATCTACATTTGAATTTTATATAGTGTTATATACATATTTTTTTGTTACCGTATTATACAAGGTGTAAATCCAATTGAGTAATTTTATTTCTTGGTATAAATGTAGTCAATGCGTATATATATAAAGATAATTGTTTCGTGACCTTTGTATATTATGGTAAATTCAATTTGTTGGCGATATAAGATCTGGTTTTACTTCAAAATGTATATATTTAAAACAATCCTACATGTTTCGGCAAATGATGCCAGGGAAACGCAAGACATGAGTTATTATGTATGCGCCCGTGGAGCGACTTAAGATGTTAAGCTGTCGGCATTCACCTTAAACGAGAAGGAAAACCACGAAAACCTACTCGGACAGCCAGACAGGAATCAAAACACGGAACTGTCAGCATGATAAGCAAATGTACAGATATTTAAATAACATAAGATATATAATTATATAACAGCAACATATATTATGATGGTAAATTGTCGTTTATATTTTATATTCCTTGATAAAGGCATCATTTGCCGAAATATGTAGGATTGTTCTAAATATATACATTTTGAAGTAAAACCAGATCTTAAATCGCCAACAAATTGAATTTGAGTAACTATACTATACTATAGTAACTTACTATATATATATATATATATATATATATATATATATATATACATATATATAAGGTAAACTTAATAAGTCGGCGATTAAAGGTCTGGTTTACTTCAAAGTATATATATTTAAAACAACCCTACATGTTTCGGCAATACGCCTTTCTCAAGAGAATACAAAATATAAATGACAGAATATAAATATCAAATAATTAAGTTGCTATGGTTTAAATTATTCAAAGATACATTCCAATAATAATAAAAAATCATGCCTTAGTATTCCAAAAAATAGATAGCAAGGTGTGAAAATACGTGTTGTTCGCTGCCAGAAGCTTGTGTCTCTTTCTGGGTATGAACCTGTGTGTTGGTTGCTGCTGGCAGCTTGCGCCTCTCTCTGGGTGTGATTTTGTATTTGTGTGACCGCGTAAGTGTATGGTTTTGTATGTTAGTGCGCTCGTGTGTGTGTTTAGTGACCGGTCGCGATTTCCGGGAACGATTTCCGCAGAAGCGGAAATCGTTAAGATGGCACAAAGTGTGACCATCGTCGACTGAGGTAGCCACTAAGAGTGTTCCCTCGGTTGGCGATGAGCAACCCCGTGCAGGGTGCGCTTCGCTGGTCTGCGCCTTGCCTCTTTGGGGCGGGGGGCGGGCCGTCGAAGTACTGCTCGGAAAAGTAAAGAAGTTGCCGGGAAAGGGTTGGCGGCCCTACGCAACGGCTGGTTATCCGATCTCTCTAAATTTACGCGACCGGTCACTAAACACACACACGAGCGCACTAACATACAAAACCATACACTTACGCGGTCACACAAATACAAAATCACACACCCAGAGAGAGACGCAAGCTGCTAGCAGCAACCAACACACAGGTTCATACCCAGAAAGAGACACAAGCTTCTGGCAGCGAACAACACATATTTTCACACCTTGCTATCTCTTTTTTGGAATACTAAGGCATGATTTATTATTATTATTGGAATGTATCTTTGAATAATTTAAACCATAGCAACTTAATTATTTGACATTTATATTCTGTCATTTATATTTTGTATTCTCTTGACAAAGGCGTATTGCCGAAACATGTAGGGTTGTTTTACATATATATACTTTGAAGTAAACCAGACCTTTAATCGCCGACTTATTAAGTTTACCTTATCATACCAAGGTCACGAAGATATTATATATATATATATATAAATATATAGTTATATATATATATATATATATATATATACAGACAATTAATTAAATTAATTATTCTCATTTTTTTTATTATTATTCTTTCTCGTGAATATACGAATTACTTGTGTATAAGTATAAGGTATCCTGGGCCGCAATTTTGAAGATTAGTATGGAGGTACTTAGTAAGTCCAGATATACAGGGTGAGTTGAGTAATTTATAGGTGCATGCGCCGAAAATCGCGCAATCTCTTTCTCAGTTTTCAGTCTGAGCTTCCGTAAGCAAAACTGAGTGGCGCTACCTTCTAACTTTTATTTAGTAACCCACACCCGTCTCCACTAACTAAGGGCATATATAATAAATAGAAACTCCCATACTCTGTGCAATACAACTACAGTTATTTTTTTTAATTTCGACCAGCTTCCGACGCCTTCGCTGCGCCAGCTTCGCGGTAAGATAGCAACAGGTAAAGCGTAGTGAGGCGACGCTAAACATTACCGCAGATGTTTTCGACAATGTTCAAAAGAATTTATTAATCGTCTTGGCTATTGTCTGATTGTCAACGGTGCTCAATTCAAATATTTAATTTAGATGATTATGTTTTCATATTTAACGTTTACGATAATATTACTTCAAAATTTCCTTATGTAAACATCATCCAAAATTACGTTGTCGTATGTAAATAAATCAGCCCTTTCTAATTCTGTAATAAAAAATGGGTGTTTATATTAAAAAGAAAATTATATCGGTTTTTGGAGACACCCTCTGGAGGGTTTCTGAAAAACTTCCTTTTTAATATTTATTGAATTTATCCGCTACTTTACGAACTTTAAGTACGAACGTAATGATATGTACTAAAGTAATCAAATGCGAGTGTAACGATATGTACCAAAAGTAATCAAATACGAGTGTAACAATATGAATCGAAAGTAATCAAGTACGAATGTAATGATATGTACCACAAGTAATCAACGACGAATATAACAATATGTACCGAAAGTAATCAAATAGGAATGTAACGATATGCTAAAAGTAATTAAATACGAATGTAACGATTACATTTTCAAATAGGTAAACGTAACATCAAATCCACTTATGTAACGAATACTAATGTATGGAATAGTTACGACATCACAAACAGGGAGACATATTTCACGCTTCGGGGTCTATCGAAGCGCCTTTACTACTGTTGCACACGAAAACAGCCAATGGTCAAAAGGTAAATCCACGAAGGTACAGGTAGGAAGTTAAGAAATAAACTGAGCAACAATTACGGTCACCGTTCGCAAAAAACTACAAACTACATGACTTTATCAATATAAAATTTGCCAAAGTTCATTATGGTATTGCTCACATGTCAAGCCAAATAATACATTTAAATTTAAACATCTGCAATGTGCTTATTCTTAATTAAGTAAAACCTTTCAATTTATTTCTGAAAAGTTCTGAAGCTCAACTTTAATTTTCAAGATTATTTAAATGGAATATAGTTTATATATAACGAAGCAATACTGTACTTTGCTGGATATCATATGTTTGCTAAATGCGATAAAGTTTCATAAAAAAAATATAATTAAACATATAGTAAATGGACGCACAAGTCGATTCGCAGACAATCTCTTTCATTGTTTTCGAAGAGGACATTTCCCCCGCTTTTATTATTATTATTAGTAGTATTATGCTCTTTAACTAAGTAAATAAATCCATATTTAATCATGTCTATTCTCCATGTTTCTTTAAAATATGTCAATAAATGTTATTTAGAAGTAAATCATTTCGTTTGAAAAGAACATTTTTTTACACTTTTTATTAGATGACCAACAATATTGAAATGTATTGCCAAATAGTTTATACACTACGAGTAAGCTTTGTCGCTTAAGAAAAGAAATTGTATTAAAATTAATCTTTTGAACATGATAAGGGCAATTACGTTTGAATAGACAACTGTAGATATAAACGTTTGTGAGATAAAAGATCAACAGAAATTATGGATCTTCATCAGTAAAAGCCGAATCAATTCAATGAATAGTATTGTTTTAAGCACAATAAGCAAATTATATGGTTGGTACTTACCCCTCTTCCATCATTCTGTTGTCCTGAGAGTTAAGTTGTCTGATCAATTCTTCTCGTTCTCTGTCTCTTATTGCTAAAGTCTCTTGTAATTTTTGCTTTTGTCTTTGAAATTCTTTTAAAAGATCTCCCGTAAAACTTTGTTCTAAAACTGCAGGAGCTGCGACACTAATCAAAGCGTTTTGATTTATAGGTCTTTCGTTTAATGAATCCCTTCTAGAAGATCTGGCAGTACCGACTGAAGCAGGAGACTCCCGACCTCTATGTTCAGGTGTGGATGCAGAAGATTTTTTCAATTCTGGACTTTTCGATCTCGGTCCGGATTGATTCTGATTACATTTTGGTGTACTTGTTTGTTCTTGAATGGCGGGTAATTGTTGGAATTCTGCATAACTGTTACTTAAAAAAACTTCACCTTCGTTTTCGAAGAGTCTATCAACTGAACTATTCATGAGTTTACTATTTTTGATGCCAGTTAGATGAAAACTCGCAAAACTTGATCGAGACATGGGACTATTATTGAGTATATCACCAGTACTGAGAGCCATAAGTCGTGGATTTCCATTATGTGTTGCGTTCACTGTACTATGTGCTAAACCGAACGGTAATCCATCTAGTGTGGGCATCAAAGATCGAGACATAATATCTGCAGCAGATCTCGGTCTAGTAAACGGCATCGCAGAATGAGGAAAGGTTTTTGGCTTGATTGGTGTTATCAGCATATGTTCCGTCCAAGATGTTTCCAGCGATGGTCGTTCTAACTTTTCAAGTTCCACGTTTAAAGTTCTCTGTTCAAACGGCACAGAAAACGTTTCCGAAGGTATACTTTGCAACCACGACAATAAACTTAAATCCGAATCGCTAAAACCTACACTACCATCCAGAAGTCTGGAAAAGTTCATTTCTTGCGTTTGAGTTTCTTTCGCGCCCGTAGCTTTCGCTTGACAATAGTTCACACATGATTCGTATAAAATACCTTTAATTATTAACTGTATCATCCGATCGTTCTTCGCGAAAGTGTTCGCATTCGAATCTGTTTTTCGATCGCCCGGTAAAAACTCCGAAACAAGCGGATACACCTCCCTGAAACACTGCACCCGCGCGTTACTCGGATTCCAATCTTTATAATTGAAATGGTCCGTCAACCGCGGCAAAGTAAGTAATAGGCACATGGTTGAGTATTCCTCTTTCGACGGAGCGAACTTCTCCAATTCACTTAACAAGTTAACGACCTCTTCTACGGCATTATCTACGCTACTCCCTTGGATGTTCGCTTCTGATTTTATGCACAGTAATTCGATATATTTATGTCTGAGTATGACGAAACTGAATTTTCTCATGTCGAACGTTGGCAGAGCCTCTAAGGGTTGTATGAATTCTAGTACGTCGTCCCATTGTCCGTCCAATATCAATTGTCGTAGAAATAAAACGTCGTCTGAGTATGCACCATTTATGACACCCGTTTCTCTTTCCAAACTTAGTTGCGTTATGTGTAATTCACGGTTATGCAGAAACTCTAGAGCCAGTCGCACGACATCCTCCTCACGGAGGGTGAGTCGAGCTGACGGCATGACGTACCGGATTTGTAATCTAAAAAGAAAAATAAATTAATTTCAATTTTTGTAATATACAGCATTAGTAATACATCATTTTATATTTGACGATATACTAAAGTATTATCTGAAATTTTATTGGTTACTAAATTTTAATTTATTTATTTGCCATATACGAGGGTAGCACCGATTATTGCTGCAAGCTAATATCTCTATTGAATCAAAGGAATCAAATATGCTATGAAACAAATGCTTAATGTTTTATATTTTGACAGTTCGAATTTAGTTTTGATAACTGCAACACTTATTTTGCAAGCTAATTTCAAACCGAGTGGTCTGCAGTAAAAATGCATTTAACGAGAGAAAATTTTAGAGCCATGAGTTACTATGATTTTAAATTCAAAACAACGTGTTTCAAGACTTCGTGCTGCATTTAGCGATCAAGCTCCTTCTCAGAGGAGTTTTTACAACTGGTATAACGAATTTAAATTTCAAATGGTTTCACTTAGTGACGATTTACGCGAAGGATGGCCAATCTCAACCGTTACTAAAACAAATGTAGACGCCGTACGAAGAATGGTTCAAGACGACAATTCAGTCATGTCTAGGATTATTAGGAGCACTTTGGGTATTGGCATGGTTGCAATAAACAAGATTTTACATAATAATTTGGGTGTGAGGAAAGTCTGCTGTCGTTAGATACCTCATTAATTTAACACAGGCACAAAAACAATACCGAATGCAATGGGGTAAAAAACGCTTAAGAATGGAGGCAGGTCTAAAGTAGTTTACATCATTACTGGTGACGAAAGCTGGATATATTCATTTGAACAAAACTTAATCCAGTCAATGTGAAATCATCTCGAAGTGTTGGAAAGAAAATGGTAGCCAGTTTCTTCTCAAAATCAGGACCTATCACAACAGTTGTTCTTGAAAATAAACGTACGGTTACCGCATAATGGTACACGACAGTATGTCTGTCAGATGTTGTTCAAAAGGCTCGCTTACGATGCCCTCGCTTGGAGATTGTCCTTCATCACGACAATGCTGCGCGTCAAACAAACGAATTTTTGAAAGCTTCCGGATTAAAATTACTAGATCATCCGCCATATAGTCCGGACCAGGCACCTTCAGATTTCTTTCTATTTCCAAGACTAAAGGATAAAATGAGTGGTGTACGATTTGTAAGGCCAGAAAATGCAATGAAGGGCTACAAAAACCTTATATCTGAAGTGACTCAAGAAGAGTGGAATTTATGCTATGATAACTGGCTTTATCTAATGTCTAAATGCACTGAGTTTAAGAGCGAATATTTTGAAAAACAATAATAAAAATAATTTTTGGCTACAACATTTTGTTTTAATAGTTTTCATAAGTAATCGGTGCTACCCTCGTAGTTAACTATTTCAATGACTCCTTTAGAAGATAAAGTTGTAATTTCAAAACTTACATTAGATGATAACCGTGCATACATTTCTTAAAAGAAAAAGTCATCAAGAAAAGTAAAAAATGTACTCCTTTTCTAGCAATCAAAATTACCATAGTGCAAACGAAATTGAAGAGGTACATAATACAGAAATTGAAGAAACACAAAATACAAGATTTCAAGCAATTGTGGAAGAATTGGTGTTGAAGCTTCAAGCTTCCAATGTAACCAAAAAAAAAAATTTAAAGAGAGGGAAAGGTAACAAGTAAATATATTATCAATTATACAAAATATAAACCTTCTATTGTAGGGAACGAACAGAACCATACTACTTTGGAGCTTTTGTGATTGGCTTAACGCGTTCAGGGGATTTTTAGCGGGAGAAATATTCGTACATTCAGGCCGTTGCGTTTCTCAGAATCAGGCGGTATTTTAAATACGGAACGCGCTTTTTCTTGCCAGTACTAGCTCTATTTCACTGGGTAGTTTCTCTCTCTAATGTTGACGTCAATTGAATGCGCTGCCTCGGTTAGATATTCTCTATCCATATAGAGGAAATTTACGAAGATATGCTTAACACACTTGGCGATCAATGCCCATCATATGCGACTTTCAAAAATCGGATTGCGTCATTCAAAAGGGGAAAACATTCCGTTGAAGATGAGAAGCGACCGGGAACACCGATTTCGGTGTTTAGCCCCGAAAAAATTGACGCAGTTCATGACATGATATTATTAGACCGTCGAATTGGGCTGAGACATATAGCTGGGCCACTAAAGATTTCCTACGAACGCGTACTTCATATAGCTTACGTCGATTTAGATATGAAAAAAATTTCTGTAAAATGGATTCATAAATGCTTGAACGCTGAACACAAACGAGCAAGAGTTAAAGCATGAAGGTCAATCTGTGCCTGTTTTGAAGGAGATCCAGATTTCTTGAACCGTCTTGTGACTATGGATGAAACATGGGTCCATTTTTACGACCCAAAAATAAAACAGCAATCGATGGGCTGGAAGCATCATGGTTCCCAAGGTCTAAGAAGTTTCGAGTTCAAAAATCCGTTAGAAAAGTTCTTCAGTTTTTTTTAATATCCGGGGAATAATTATGATCGATTCTCTAAAAAAAAGTCAGCCCATCATGGAAGATTCTTATTCTAAATTACTAACCACTCTGAGAGAGAAAATTAAGGAAATGAGAGGTTGCTTGGTAGCGAAAGGTGTTTTGCTTTTGCGGGACAATGCCCCTGCACATAAATCGCGCTTTACCATGAATACACAAGCAATTGGTTAACAGCTCCAGAATTAATTATAACAGTGATTGTATTAATAATTCCAGCAACAGGGCTAAAGCAATGTGGAATATAATCAACCATGCTACAAAGTCCACAAAACCTCACGAAAATATCAAGTTAGTGGTAAACGACACAGTACTTCAGAATCCTCAAATGATTGCGGAAACCTTTAACAATTTCTTTCAGTCATCACCATCATTATTGATGTCTCGAATTCCGGACAGAGACATGTCCAACAAAATACCGACCAATCCACATACTATGTTCCTTTTTGGTTTTACATCAGATGAAGTGTCTGCCATTGTTGGAAAATTAAAGAACAAGAAGTCAAAGGGTCCTGATGATATTTTAGCTGGTGTTATTAAAGAATTAAAAGTACATCTCCTACACATTTTAACATACTTGGTTAACGTCTCGTTGAAGGAGGGGCTATTTCCTGATGTGCTTAAGACTGCCTCTGTTATTCCTATACACAAGAGAGGTGATGTCTCTGATATGTCTAATTATAGGCCGGTGGCTTTAACATCTGTTATTTCAATAATTCTTGAATATTGCATGCTAGATAGACTCAATTCTTTCTTAAACAAGCATGAAATCGTTACAAAGTATCAGCACGGTTTTCGAGCGGGCAAATCTACATCCACAGCATTAGTAGAGTTTTATGGTCATGTGCTCGAGCATATAGAACATCGGCAATTATCAGTTGGCATTTTTTGCGATCTACAGAAAGCTTTCGACTGTGTTCACCACCAAAAACTAATGAGCAAGTTGCAGTCTTATGGTATCAGGGGTGTTACTGCACAATGGTTTTCATCGTATCTGCGCGGTAGATTACAATTTGTGACTATACGATTCAGGAACTCCAATGGTCAGATCCAGACAGCGAGGTCTCATTGCGTGCCTGTGAGCGACGGCGTGCCTCAGGGCTCCGTGCTGGGTCCTGTGTTATTCAGCATTTTTATTAACGACATCGTGCTATTTCTGTCGGATGTTTGCGTGACACTATATGCTGATGACATATCGTTGCTCATCACACCGAGCACTAGCAGCGATGTTGAATTTCTGTCAAATAATATATTGAAAATCCTCTGTCAGTGGTTCGAGGAAAATAAGCTCACATTACGCCTGGAAAAGACCAAATACATGTTGTTTCACACCCGCCAAAGAAACGTTGGTTTGCTGGACCTGCATATTAACGACCACAATTTAACGGAAAGCCATGCCATTAGATTTCTTGGAGTTACTCTTCAAGATACGCTGCCGTGGACGGATCACTGCGATGGCCTTTCTAACAAAATTTCCAGCAAATCTTATGCTTTCCGCTGTTTAAGATCGCAAGTTTTGACGCCGACTTTGATGTCACTATATTACTCGGAGATCCAGTCGCGACTTCAATATGGTGTTCTATTGTGGGGTCTATCGTCGGGTGCGCGCCGAGTGTTCTTGTCTCAAAGGGCAGTCGTGAGAAACATCGTTGGAGCCCGTTATACCGATTCATGTAGACCTATATTCCGGAGGCTTAACATATTACCTTTGCCTTGTTTGTATATCTTGGAAGCTGGTTGTCATCTTTACAGGAATGTCGAATCATTTCAAAGAAACTCAGAAATTCATGACTACGATACCCGAACAAAAAATCAGATGCATTATCCCAAATGTACGCTACATGTAACCAGCCTAGGTGTCAATAACATTGGCATTAAAATTTACAATCGTATTCCCAAACATATTAAAGAGGTTAGGAGATACAACTCCTTTAGAGCTAAGTTTAAAGCGTTTCTGCTTCAGCAAATGTACTATTCAGTCGACGAGTTCTTGTTGTAATTTGTGTTTTTTCTGTTGTTCGGTTACTACTACAGTTACTTTATGCAGCTGTGATTTATCATCAATTATTAGTTTTTATTTTTATTGTATTGTTATGTATTTTGATGAATCTTTTTCATTTTGAATTTGCTTGTATCTGCTTCTTTTCTTTTTAAGTGGAGTTATACCCTAGTATTATACTAATATGTTATATAATTAACCTTTAATTTTTCTTATGTGACGAGTTGTATACACATGTAAGTGTCTTAACAACAATAAACGTATTATTATATTATTATTATTACAATTCGGGATCTAGGGTTCGAATTACTGGAACACTTTTACTTAGCGCTCTCAGACTATCATCTGTTCCCTCGACTCAGAAAAAGTTTAAAAGGACGTCAATTTTTGCGTAACATAGAGGTAATAGAAGTTGCGGAGGGCTGGTTTGCAGACCAAGAAGAATATTTTTTTATAAGGGTTAAAAGTGTTGCGGGATCGCTGTAGTTCCAACTTTAGGTAAACAAATGAATACAATTACATTTTTAAAAACTATGTTAATATATTAATCAATGAACTTATGTGTACTTTTGTAATTTCATGTAAACAAATGTTAAGACTACTATAGAGTATAGATAATTAATGAATATGATATCGTGTATAGCAAGCGCCAAATAAGATGGCGAGCGGTGGGAGTAGGTTCGCGCAGCATTAGAAGTAGTGGGAAACTTTGTATTTGGTTTTAGATAAAGTTTCAAGAAAGTGGGTAATTGGGCGTGCGCGTTTTTAAAAACGACTACGGAGGATCCCCACCGCTCGCCTTCTTATTTGGCGCTTGCTATACCAGTAGATATATACTATATAGATATAATACATAAGTACGAACATAACGATATGTACAAAAGTAATCAAATACGAATATAACGATATGTACCGAAAGTAATCAAATACGAATATAACGATATGTACCATAAGTAGGTAATCAAATACGCCTGTAGCGATTACATTTTGAAATAGGTAATCGTAACTTCTGGTGCGCTTGTGTAACAAATACTAATACATATAACAAGTGTTCATTTGAAAAGTCAATCTAGGTTACTTTGAAATTTTGATAGAATAAGACGCAAATATATTAGCATGTGTTTGTTGTTCCGTAAACGTAAATCCAAATGACATTTGATAATGTCAATCACAAATATCAGTTAGTGCATAAAATAATCGTGAGTCGATTCTGGTTTAAATAAATTGCTTCTCAGTTCTAAAATGGCTTTCACTTTAGAACATAAATGGTTTTTAGTCCAGGCTTATTTTCGAAGTGGTAATAAAATTGATGGTTTACGGGTTTATTCAGTTCAAGATTGCATGGTAGAATTTCAAGTTGAGTTTCCACATTTTGTAATAGATTATATACAATTTAAGAATACTTTGGATAGAACTTTAAGACTTTTTTCTGAAACTGGTAGTCTCTTAAGAAAATCAGGAAGCGGTTCAGTTAAGAAACGTACACCTCAAGTTGTCAATTGTGTTGAAGAAATAATGGAAAATGAACCACAAACATCTGTTCGACAATTGAGTCAACAAATAAACCTTTCTGTTGGTACAACTCACAAGTTATTAAAAAGAACTTTATCCAGACCGTGTCACAGCAGTACAAGAATTGTTAGAAAATGATTACCCACGTGGCTACAGTTTTGTAATTGGTTTGTAAATATGAACAATAATGGAGAACTTTCGCAAAGAGTCATCTTTACTGATGAAGCATGGTTTTATAAAACGAGATACCTAAATTCACAAAATACAAGAATTTGGAGTAGTGAAAATCCACATGTAATTAATGAAGAATCGCTACATCCAGAGAAAATTGGTGTTTGGGCAGCGATAAGCCAAAGGCGAATCATTGGACCAATATTTTTTCAGGGAACGTTAACTGCTCAAAGGTACCGTACGGAAATTTTACAACCATTAGTCAATCAGTTGCATGATGATGAACTTCAAAATGCATATTTCCAACAAGACGGAGCACCTTGTCACTGTACTGCAGAATCTTTGGATTATTTAAGAGAATTTTTTGATGAGCGTATAATTAGTCGAAATACTGAAATTGCCTGGCCTGCACGTTCATGCGATTTAACACCTTGCGACTTCTTTTTGTGGCCTTATCTAAAAAATAACATATTTAGAACACCTATATTGAATTTGAATGATATGCTACAGAGAATCGAACAGAAATGCATAGAAATTAATAACAATCCAGTGTTGCAGAATTTCATCAGAAATTTTGAACGGTGGATTTTAAAGTGCATTGATCTTGAAGGACAACATTTTCAACATTTGTTATAGTTTTCAATAAATACCTATTATTTGTTATTTATTTGTATGTATGAAACTGTCAAAATATACGACTTCGTAGGTTAAGTAGTAAATTTTAGTTTACGACATACTTGAAAATGTTCTCAGTAAATCACATGCTACTAGATTGACTTTTCAAATGAACACTTGTTAGTTACTTTTGACATCACTTTGTGATACCGGTGATAGTAATATACAGTAAATAATTCCCATTTACAAGTTAATTACTTTTGAATGAAATGTTTCAATTATTGTCATTTTATTTCTCCTTCAGTAGAATTTATAAATAATTGAATTTATATTCTACGTTTTTTGCTTTTATTTAGCTTTATTAAAGCAACAAAACGTGTGGTAATTGTGTGGTAGTGTGGTAATTTATTTAATATAATAGTATATTAGGTCAGATTAAATAAAACTTTATGGTCGTAATTTACCAAATTATAAATTAGGGTAATTTTACATCACTGCTTACAGATTGGTGTTTATATTTATATCTATATACTATTTACGATAATGTATATCATAAGTAGGCAACCCAACTATCATCACCATAAATCATAATTAATAAGTGCAATTTTAAAGTACATATTACAAAATGATATTACTGCTTTTATTGGTATAATATACACTTCAACATAAATCAAATGTCGAATAAATAGTTGATTAGCAACCCCTGTAGTAATTCAAATAAAAATCGACTATTGTTTTTTTATTAAGATAAACATCACATAAATATCGGAAAAGAACAAGTTCCGTTTCTACTAGTAATGACATCTATTTAGTTTGTTAACAATTTCTAAATATTATTTTCTTTACACCTGCTAACTTGTTAGGAAAAACTAGTTCGTATGTGGATATTAATTACATGTTCATTCAATGCACATGAAGTATTTTAATTGTTGAATTCAAAATCGTGAACGTTACTCCATCTTGTGGCAATCAATGTAATCTTAAATTGAATGTGTTCCCATACGAAGATGGCGTATTGCTATAAAAACGAAATAATTCCTAGGCGGAAATATTCTTAATAAAGAGTTGAAAAAATTGACAGCGAACTTTCAATAGATTAAATCCTAATTGATTGAACCACAAAACGAATTATGTGTGAAATTGTAATAAATTCGTTAAATTGTTCGTTCAGCATAAGCACAATATTTAAATGATCACACGCAACTTATTCTAAATCACAGACTGTACATGAAACATATTGAATGTAACTGTTTCACGTTCATTATCTGATCTAAAATAAGCACGATAATACATTGTTTAATGTGACATGAAATAACAAAATGACGCTTCAACTGCAAACTTCCTGGTTCAGTCACGGATAGTAAAGTATTTTAACATAATGTGTTTGCAAAATCTGCGTAATTGCTATTAACAGCATGTTTGATTTAATTTAAAATTATGCCATGTAATTTACCGAGGAGGAAAATCTGAATGGTATTTTTATGAAAATGTAATAGATATACAGTTTTTGCGAAATGATAAATGGAAGTATCAAAAAAGGATTATAACAAGAAAAATTGATTTTAACTACATATATTGACTCCAAAAAGAAATTATATTTCATTCTCTAGTATCCTTTGTAATTACTGTGGTGGTCACTCTCTATCCTTATCGATGATGTTATAGACATAAAATTGTAATAATCGACGTATCTAACACATATTTTTCCTTGCAATCGCGTTGATTTTGCTTGATTATTATTCATACATTTTCTATTGAATTCGTATCTGCCCTTTGAGAAATTTATTCCGTACATTATCTGCATCAATATTTTAATTAAATTATTATTGTTTTAGAGGATTCATTTTCGTATATGATCTGAAACTGCGCTCACTGAAGAACATTCATATGAATCTTACAATATACAGTATTGGATAACTCGTTGGCGACCAAGGATAGAAAGAAACCTCTGTGAACACAACAATGTTGTTATTTGCCCAAATACGTTGTGCTTCTCCTTGACAGTCGCAAATAACTCTTTCATTATCGTTTCGGATAAACAATTTATAACTGCTTTATCCTGTCTTGTCGTTATTTGCAACGACCTGGAAGGTCATCTGCTGTCTTTATAGCTCTGTAATCCATAATCGTACAATGTATATATCTCGCTGCGGTTGATGTAGACACTTGTGATTCTTTACAAAAAAGGCGCAGAAATGCCGCTTCTCGTCTTTCGAAATAAACAACAGTCATTGCTGTACTCGTTGCTATTCTCACTTATTTGTAAAAGAAAATAATTTTTATACTTAATATTTTGTAGATAGCCAATGCGAACCGTAAAAGTAATCTATTTTGATTTTTGAATGCACTCATTTTGAGATAAGCGGACTGTTTACATTTCATAAACAGCATAGTCGAAAATGTATCGAGAAGGTGACTGTTGAGAATGAATAAATACATTTAATATCCTTTCATAATATTTTAATTTCAGACATTTTTTATTGTTAAATATAAGCAAATTTAGAATATAAAGTTCAAACATAAACTTTTCAATTTTATAAATATTTAACGTTCATTTTCGATTTTAAACCACTGAATTTATTAGCACATTCAAATTGTTAAAACTGTCTTTATTTTCTAACAATTCTGTAGACCTGCAAATCTATTTATTACTTGAGATTATAAATAATCTGCATCTTTTGCCAAATTCAATTATGTATTGCTCTATAAATCAGACCTTTTATTTATTGACTAGGGTTATTATTGAACGATTTCAATAGACCCTTGATATACCCGCCATTGTTCAGTAAATAAAAATATAGGCTCACGATTCCTAAATATGTATGTACTCGTACCATAAAAATTCCGTTAGTGAACAAAGGCTTTACTTTGGGTATTCATTGTTCAAATCTCCTTTCTTAGATATGTATAATAAATCTTATGACTCTAACAAAAAACTATCCTGAAATGTATACTTAGGTTTATGGCACCTACTAATACTTAATTAGTAATGATATTTTATTATTTGTTAGTTAAGATTAGATCTTTAAGACATTATCGTACTGTGGTTATTGTTGCTTGTAGGCATAATTTCCGCGAAATTAACAGGCAGGAATTCCCCGTTATGACGTCAAACAACACACTGTTCAACCAATAGGCTTTTAATCTGTAAAAGTGTAGGAGTAGTGGTATTTTTACCTACTTGTTAAAGAGAACATAATACATTAACATCAGTATAAGACAGCAGTCTTAAGACAGCAGTCTCAAATCGTCACCAGTATAAGGCACACAGTCTTACAGTATCATTCAGTCTCATAATATCATAAAAATTATTTTTTAACAAGAGGCACCAGTTCTCAGCAGAAGTTGATGTTAGTATAAGTCGTTGTAGATCCAAAATAAATGTATGTACTGACGTTTACTTGAACGGGTAAGGAAAGCTAGAAAGTATTTTATAATAATTCAAAGCCGCAAATTAAATTAATTTGCGAGAAAATGTTTTTTTAAGAAGTTATTTATTAATTCCAACCGCAACTATGTACCAAATATATAAAAAATAAAAAAAAGGTGAATGCATACTTCAAGTTTTTTTTGTCAAATGATGTCGTTTGATTGTCATTTGTTATAACTTCAATTCAGAGCAGTTTAATATCATTAATTTATCTCATAATTAACTTTTGGTTTCACTCCAATCTATATGTTAGGGTATGGTCACACTCGCCGTTTCTGTCGTTGCGACTGGAACGCAACGACAGAAAAAATTTTGACCAACATTGCTGCAAACGATGCCGGCCACACTTGCCGTTCAGCGACAACGACAGCGTTTCGAACGTTGCATGTACCGTTTTTCGTGCGCACCGACAAAAACGTTACATATGCATTGTCACACTGGCCGTTCGTGTCGCAGCCTGTTTGATTCTCCCACCATAAACATTTCATTGCTCTGTCAACGTCCGAGGGGTTACTGTGTCATCACAGGGAATTGTGTGTTGATCTCTCACAATGGACAACAATTCATCAAACGATGCAGAACTCAATCGAAAATAAGAAACGAATTTTTCCTCGTCATTCCCAAATAGCTCGTTATCGTGTGATACTGGTCTTGGGACAAACGCACAAAGTTGATCAGGTGAACACCACACCTCATCTTCCTTTACTTTTTGAAATATGACCTTACCGCAAAAGTCAGTAATACGTTTGCGTCGAGTGAAGACATCTTTCAAACTGCGACTCTGTAATCAAGTGTGGCCCAGGCGAACGTATCTGTTGTAACGTCCTCTGTCGCAACGCACGCATGCATGTCAGTCGCCAGAAACGGCGAGTGTGGCTGTGCCGCCAGAAACGGCGAGTGTGGCTGTGCCCTAAGGGTACGGCCAATGCTTCCCAATTTTCAAAAATGTACCCACCCTTCTTTCGATTTCGGGTTATGTTACTTTCAGCATTTTAATATTTTCCTTGGACGTTGCTTAATTTTGTGATCCGTAGCAATAAAACTACATAAAGATTATTTGAATCAATAGCAAACTTTAGTAACGATTGTCTGGCTAAAGAAGAATCTTAACTAGGGTGAAGGTGATCAATATACAAAATGCCAATTGTTATGTATAACCCTACGAGGGTAGTCCACAAATTAACCTCCAGTTTGAAATAAAAATGAAACCAGTTGATATAAAAATTTTATTATATACATATTAAAACTACAACTTTCTCTACTTTTTGACATAATCTCCAAACAAATTCAAGTTTTTGTCATATCTTTTCACAGTTTTTGAAATACGCTCTGCATAAAAATCTGCCGCCTGCGAACGTAGCCAACCAGTCACGGCGTTTTGAATCTCTTCGTCATTGGCGAACCGCTGAGATGCAAGCCAACGCTCAAAAACGTCCCATTTGAACTTGGCCAAAAGTTTATTTGTTCTTTGAGCTATGTGAGGGCGAGCATTGTCGTGAACAAGCACAACACCAGATGTCAGCAGACCATGACGCTTGTTTAGGATAGAGCGTCGTTGTCATTTCAAAGTTTCACAATACACTGCAGAAGTGATTGTCGTACCACGCTCCTTAAAATCAACGAGCAAGATGCCCTTAGCATCCCAAAACACGTAACCATCTATTTCCTCGTAGAGAAAGTTTGACAGGCTTTCTTTAGCTTTGGAGAAACTGAATGGCCCCATTGCATTGACTGCTGTTTTGTCTCAGCATTCACATAGGCTAGCCAAGTCTCATCTCCCGTAACAATCCTCCTACAACGTCAAGCCGAGAAAGAAAGTCTATGGCAGAACTCATTCTTTTGATTTTGTGGTCGTTGATAAACAGTTTTTGTATCAAACGAGCACAAACTTGCGGTAGCCTAGTTTTTGTCACTAACTAGTGTAGAAGACTCCTACAAATTTCAGGGAAATGATCGGAAAGTTTCGAGATTGTGAAGCGACTGTTCACACGAATTTTTTCATTGACTCTGTTCAGTAAGTCGTCACTGGCAAGAGATGGCCTACCGCTTCTGGCTTCATGGTGAACGTCAGTTCTTCCATTAAAAAAAAAACGTAACCATTAACGGACTACACCTTCACTCATAATGTTTGGACCATACACCGTACACAATTCACGATGAATTTCAGCTGCTGACTGATTTTTCGCAGAAAGAAATTAGATATTACGCTACGCACTTCACACTTGGCAGGATTTTCTATTACGGCACACATGTATCGTACGATACTTCCTTGCACAGCTAGAAGCGTACTGAATTACTGCGCACGCTGTTGTTAGAATGGTGGCGCTAACCCCACTACTTATCGCGCTACACATAAAAGGGGGCTACCCTCGTACAAATTAGGAAAATCGCATAAAGAGGTTAAATTAGTTATTTATTGTGACGTGTTTTGCATAACTTACGAGTGTGATTCGACAGAGTGGTTTTCAAGAATTGTCACATGAGGAGCATACTACTGACTTCAGAAGCCTTTCAGAAGCCTACTGTCAAAATTTCGCCCAAATCTTTTAGATAGATAAATTTTTCCAATCCTTTAAATAATTTGTTGTTTTCGTGTTAAAGGGGGAAAATAATTTTATATGTTTAATTAAACATTATTTTTACTAGCAAAAAAAAACATTAAGGAACTCAAGAAAAGTTATATAAATATTATGAAGAATGTGTTTCTTCTTAGGGCATGGTGTCGTCAGTGGTTCGCTGCTTTTAAAAGTGGTCAATATGAGCACAGAAGATGATGAAAGTTTGGGGCTTACATTTACAGTAACTTTTCCAGAAATTAATAATAGAGTATAAAACACGGCGGAATAAAAGTGTGTGAGATAGCTAATATCGTAAACGGAATTGGTACCCAATATTTTCCATCAACATTTAAATATGAATACGCTTACTGTTGGGCAAATGCGAATTAATGCTACAAATTCAAATGGCTGTATGGTTAAGTTAAAACAAAATTCAATGCAATTTATTCGTCAATTGCACACAATTGTAAATGAAGCCTGGATACACCGCTGTACTACAGAGACAAAAATACACATAAAACAATGGATTTCTTTTGATCAACGTGTTCCAAAGAATGCAAAAATGTTGTTTCTTTTTTTTTAACTAAATGATGCGCTTGATTTTGTTGGGATTCCAAAGGCGTACTATTTATAGGAGGGAAGTACAATAACTATACAGCAACTTTCGCTGCTGAAGTAAATAAAAAAACGACCGTATTTATTCAGAAAATACTTTGATTCCATTGGGCGACTGCGCTCTCTCATTCATCCGCTATTGCAAACGTTAAATTTGTCAAATTAGAACGCAAATTGCTGCCTCAATCACGATATTCACCAGATCTGACTCTGAGTGACTTTTTCTTGTCCCCAAACTTGCAAAAAATAGCTTGCCAAAAAGAGATTCGAAACAAATCAAGAGGTGAAACTCGGTAGATAGACGGCCTAAAACAATTGGAAGGTCACTGGGCTAAGGTTATAGAATTGAATGAGAATTATGTTGAAAAATAAAATGCTTTTTTCATTGAAAAGTTACTCTCCTGTCTATTCATCAATAATTATTTGAATTGGACATTTTGGTATTCAAAATAACAAGTTTTTTCCTGTAAAATTCGGTTACCTCTTCTAGCAATGTGGAGTTACAGACACATAAAACCAAATAACAAAAATAATTACGTTCAAAGCAGTCCATAATTATAAAATCTATACAGGAATTTACGGTGTCGTTTGAATAATATTATTAAAAGTTTATTTGTGTGACGGATTTCCTAACAAAGTACAAAAAATTGAATTGATTCTGGTCTTACTTGATGACGATTCATAATTTAAAAAAAAATAAAATCTTACTGTATTAATAGTTGTTGGTAAAACGACAATTGTTTCGCTAGCACAGTGGCTTCAACAATATTTCAATACCTCATAATGCAATTTAAATAAATTTACTTACAGCTAAGAATGCTAACCTGATAATTAAAGTTGAAATCTTAAATTATTTAAAATATTGTTCTGAAACAAAATTACTTGTAGTTTATTAATTTAATATACACTTGTAATGAAGGACTAATAATGGGTAACTATTTACGTCCATTACTATCAGAAATTTTCAAGAAACATTTATAATTCATTATTTTTAATAGTCCCCTTAAGAAAACATACTCCTTTTGCACAGATATGTAGACGATATTGTACTTTGTTTCACCGGAATACAAAAACAATTAAACTTTCTACTGGAATTGGTCAATTCTAGTTATATAAATATTGAATTCACCATGGAACAAGATGTAAATAATAGCATTAATTTTTTGGATCTAATTATTAAAAAAAATATATCAATAAATTAAGGTCTGACATTTACCATAAATAATTCCATACAGACATAACTATACATAATTTGTCAACACATCCCATGCATCACAAATTAGCAGGTTTCCATAGTTTTTTACATAGATTCAGTAATTATATACTATCCAAAGAAAATTATGAAAAAGAACTAAATTTAGTCAAACAAATAGCAATCAGTAACGGTTCCACAGATAATCTAATTTAGAATATAAACCGGTATTCCTTTCGTACCGATAGTAAGGTAAACAAAGAGGGTCTGAGCTTCACTGGCGAGGATGCCTAGAGGGCTTTTCACCGCTATAGAACGCTATACTACCATGTGTTCAGTAACTATCGCGATGTCTGAGCGAGAAGTACCGTCGTCCGTTGTGAAAGACTTCAAGCACAGTTCGGGGATAATACACTTAAGAAGACTTGTGTCTTCTGTATGTATTCATGGCACAAACAATTTTTAGAAGTGCGAGAAGCAGTCAAAAATGAAGGTCAGCAACGTCGACTAAGAACCAGCGTGACAGAGGAGAACATTTATACTGTCGTTGACTTCTAGAGGACGACTTACGATTAACAGTAGCTGAAATTGCTTCTGAGGCGGGAATCGGCTTTGGCAGTGCTCAGATGATCATTACTGACGACCTCGGGTTTCGGAAAGTGTCGGGAAGGTGGGTACCTCGTCTTCTCACCGAAAGTCAAAAACGGAATCGTATAGAAGTGTGCCAACGGCATTTGAACCTCTACAATTCGAACTTATCGCCTTGCGACTATCACCTGTTTGGACCGATGAAAGAAGCTCTTGGGGGACAACGTTTTCATGACGATGTTGCTGCTGAAGATTTCGTGCGCAGTTGGCTTATCGCGCAACCATCTTTGTTTGACGAAAACGAGATAAGAAAATTATCCATCCGTTGGGAAAAATGTGTCCCGATATCAGGAAATTAGGTAGCAAAATAAGCCTTTGTATTTTTATCATGTGCCAATAAAGGTTTAAAAAAGAATTCCGGTTTATATTTGATTCGCCTTCGTAGTTACAAAAAAAAAACTATCTCTATTGTATATCTTGTATTAAAGGATAAACAAAATTTAAAATTTGGAATACAAACATTAGGGATGGGCGATACCGACGTTTTCGGTATTGATACTTAGTGATGTATCGGGTGGGTGCACGGTATAGGTGAGTATTGGAATCGGTAAAGTGTCGGTAGGTATGGATGCTTTGCAATCGATACCTTGACTCGATACTTTGGAATCGATACCTCCATTCGATACTTAGGAATCAGTATTCATAACCAGTTTTCTAGATATCGAATGTTTGATATCGGTTTCAAGAGATTTAAAATTAATTTACCGATTCTACCATATTCACGGTATGAAATTTACAATATTGTGATATTTTGCTTTTTTTTTGTAAGAATTATAGTTATTATGTCATAATATGGATATTTGCTACGCATAATGTAAAATGAAACAACATCCTTTAAATATATATTATATAATATAGGTAAAAATTCATTAACGAGTGAGCGGCCTGTCAAATAAAAAAACTCATTTATTTCACTCCATATATTTCATCACGAATTTGTTACTTTTTCAGGAGTGCAATTGAGAGTTAAAATCTAGCAAAGACGCCACTAAACATGTTAAAATCAATAAAATTAAAAACATTAAATTAATACGATGTTGGTTTATCGTCAACCTTAAAAAAAAACTGGAAACTTTATTCATTTAAAGCAACCATTTAGACGATAACAGAAAAACACATTTGGTTTATAAAAAAAAATATTTGTAAGAAACATATTTAGTACCCTATAGTAATAACAGTAAGGGTTGACCAGATGGGACACATATTTTCACTACAATATTTGTGTAAATTCTAAGATTTTAAAGACATAAAATAATATTAAACTTGTTCATTTTCTAATTTTTTATGTATACCGATATTAGTTTGTAACGCGCTCCAATAAGTTCCTGATGAAGTCCCTGTGCTGGCGAAACAATTGTCGTTTTACTAACAAGTATTAATAAAGTGAAGATTTTAACTATGAGTTTTATTTTTGTTTTAAAGTACAAAAATGCTTTAATAATTCTCAGAAAATAAAAAAAAATAACAACTTAATTAATATTTTGAATTGCGATCAGTAAGTTTACAGGACCAGTTTATACTCATCTATCGTCCAATTTACACGAAATACCATCATTGAAACAATTTTCAAATAAAAGCAACAAGTATATTCTTATAATGAGGATATAAAAAAAGAGTACATATTTACACAGCGCTTCAGAGAAATGCTAAAATTTGGTAACCTCGGAAGAGTTCTGCGTTAACTTCAAGTACTGTTATTTTTCTATTCCACTTATTTAATAATTTCGTGATTCGATTGTGATGTGATTTGTGAAGCATTCGGGCGTGTCAGGTCTTGTAAGCCACCAGTGGTTTAATATCGTATTCTATCGCTCACGGAAATTTTATTCGCAATCTGATGCTCTGAATAAACGTCTTAATGCAAAAATAATTATACGCTTTTACTAAATATGTAGGATTTCCTCTTCACATTTTATAAATTAATGGCGATTTTATTATACAGTTCGACATAAAAGCAGTCTGTGCACGAAGAGATATAAAATTGTTAAGAATGGAATTGAGATTAAAGGAAGCAATTTATTTGTATAGAAATATTCCTTTAATATTTTAGAAGAAAATGCGGTTAATATAGTAACACAATTTATTCAAACGGCAAAAAATTTAAAAAAACTCTAAATATATATACATTGGCCCAAAAAAGTAATTGACCAATCTATAAATAGTGAGTCACAAAAAAATTTTCACAATATGCCATGGATTAAATCAGTTAAATTGATAAGTGATTTAACCTACATGTCATACTACTAGTAATAGGTTAAATCGTTAAATAAGAGTTGCCAAGTGACATTCATTAAGCTAACCTAATTTTTAAGTCTTTGGAAAAATTGAATTTCAGGGAATGGCGGTTATTTGAAAGTTTCGGTTGTTGAAATGTGTAAATTATAATCCTCCACATCCTCATATTTTGAGAATTTACATAGCCAGAGAGATGAAATCAGGATTCATCAGTAAACATAACCTTTTCAATGCCTCCATCATTAACAATAAAATTCCTGTCGTTTTGATCTGTCCACAGGAATTATTTCATGAGTCACTTTGCAAGCGGTAGGGGTGTAAATGTAGGTCATGTTTACTGATACGTCTGCAAGTGCTATAAGAAAGATCTAATTCTTGGTGTAAATGTCGCACAGAAAGCTGAGGACCTTCTTCTACCAATTGCCTTACTGCTTCAACATCTTCCTCATTCCTAACTGCCCATATGCTCCCATATGCAATTACATACATACTAACTTGATATTTGTAAATATTTCAAATAAAAAAGCCGAAAAACTACAATAATGTATCAATTGTTACATTTAATAAACGGCTAAGAAATTATCTACACTTATATATATATATATATACATATATATATATATATATATATATATATATATAAATATATATATGTACAGGTTCGGTCTACAATCATCTTGCATGCGGCTTCCCATACATAAGGCGTGAGAAGTTGCCAAACCGTACCTACCTAACAAATATACATACGAGAGCCGGCAAGTAGACCTTTAGAGAAATAAAAATGTTCTTCTAGATTAGTGGTTTGCCGAAGCAGATGTGATAGACAACGTACTTTAATTTTCTATGCACATGTACAATATTGTTAACAACGAGCGCAAAAAACATAATTTGAGAATCTTTTAGGTAAATAGTCATTAAATACAAGCTGTAAAAAATAGTAAATGTATAACACTACCAAAGTAGACGTATTGAAGTAAGAGAAAAAAAATGCTCTTCTAAAGGCAATAAATTTTAAAATAAAATAGATAAAAAAAATAAAACAAATTCTTGGAAAACAAAATGAAAAAATTCAATAAATATAATTTCTGGGGAAACAGGAAGAGTACGATAAACTAAAAGAATAATTCTAAATAATGGAAATTAAAATATACTTCTAAAATAAACGGAATTCTTGAAAAACCAAATTAAAACTTCTCAATTAATCAAATGTTCGAATAATCCACCTCTTTGCTCCTGACAGTACGCAAGTCTATGATAAAAATTATTTCGTACATTCGAAAACCAACATATTGAATAAAAACTATAAAAACAGGCCAAAATCAAATAATACAAAATATAACTGCCAATTAGAAACAAATTAAATTCAACAATAAAATTAATAAATGTGAAGTAGGTAATTCTTATAATATTAACTTCAGATACTTATTAAGAATATCACGAACGTGAATAATAATATAAAAATTAAGAAAACAACCACCAACATGCACAATATTGGTCTCTTATGATCGAAATGATCGTATCGACCGTCTTTAAGGGTTCCCACTACTTTTCTCGAACAGTACTTGCGAAGTCTTGCGCACTTGTGTATTTAACTTGGCAACTACGTTCGTTTATATACATGGACTTGTAGCTCGCATTTAAGGTAAAAACGGGCCAAACGTGTATATATATATGTATATCAATTAAAAATAAAGTTTAATGTATTACATTTCATTGGCCAGTTTGGAAGAACACTTTGGATCCTCTTACAATTTTACTATATTTAATCAAAATCATAGTGTATTAGTATACAAAATAAAATTAAATAATGTGTACGTTAAGGTTCGATGTTTACTTATTGTGTTAATATATTGATATACTAAAACGGTATTTTTAACGAATATAGTAAATATGTTCATTACTTACGTGATTTACAATAAAAAGGCTCCTAAATTTTCTGATGAAATATTATATATACATTAACGGATTTGCAAATATTTACAAACAATACAAAAATATTTAGGAGTAGCTAAAAAAATTCCAAAGAATACAAAGAAATATTACTGAATGCGAAACGATCATTGGTACATGAAATGTGAATACATATATAATACCCATTATATAGTTGAGTAATTATATTAGGCGCAAACTATAAGACCCACTCACTAGATGACCGGCTTTTTATATTTATTGACGAATCACAGAAAAGAAGACTATGGGCTTGACAACGATGGCAGAATATTTGTTGACATGGATACATACCACAGAAGTTCTTACTGGTTATCATTTGTGATCTCAAGAGTCGTTATTTTTGTATGACTTAAAGATTTTGAAATAAGTAAAACAAATTTTAGAAGAGGACAATACAGCACGTCATGTCGCTAACTAACGGTTTTCCAAAAACAGCGAAATGGTAAACGAACTTTTCCCCAGCTACAAGAATTTTAGTATAGATCCGATGGAATACTTTGGCTTATTTGAAAAGTAAATTAAAAACAAAAATACCTGACCTCCTTGAAGTATCGATAGTTAAAAATAATCTTTTTTTTATTTTGCGTTCGTAATGACCTCGTTACGAAACCCAAAACAGTATCGAAATGAGCTTCATTTTGATACGCATTTTTAAATTTTTCAATGTTGGCATTGTTTGAACACAAAAATAAATATCTTATGGCTGTCATTTGATTTTAAGAATTTAAGTACATTTGACTGAAATGATAAATACAGAAAAGAAAAATGTTACACAAACAACGTATACGGAAATAGAATGCAAGATATATTAGTTATTTAATATGTCACTCATGTTTATATTTTTCAATAAAATATCAAGTAATGTAAAATAGAAAAAATAGTATAAAAAACTCGTTTCTTAGGGCCTTTTGTCGCACTCATTCTTTAGAAAACAAACTTGAACTCGTGCGACAAAATGGCGCCGTATGAAACTTGTGTTTTAATATACACATAAGACCAGCTCTCAACGGGCCGTACCCGGCAATAAGTGGCAACAGCGAATATCCCCTCTACGCGCGGTAGCTTACATTACCATACATTGCAGAGTTATGAATTTAGTAAGACTTAAACCGCGCAAGGATATAGTCGTTTGCATATTCGTTCTGTATACGTAATTTGCCCATTTGTTTCAGATATAATAAGGTCGTTATATCCCCAAGTTAATATTATTGTATTCTTAGCTGCTACGGAAAAGTAATTTTAAGTAATAAAAAAACAATAACGTTTTCTAAAAGATAAAAGTAAAAAAATCAATAATTCTGCAAAATAAATTTTAATTCTAAGAAAGTCACTAAATATAGGATTCGAAAATACCGCCCTCTCCCCCAAACAATAGCCGAGCCTATTGTAAAACTCCCGCCTCACTCCCTCGAGATTTCTAGGGGTTATTGTCTCGAAAATTCTAAACAGTTGAACTTGCAAATGTTGCAACCTTTACATTTGCACAGCTAGATACGAATGACGGGCAATCTATTGCTCTCGATCATCGGACTTATGTATGCGCACGCGGAGTGGCATCGTACATACGTTGCCACATCGCATTACGTTCCATACGTAAATTGTTGCGTATGTCCCGTAGCGGGTTGGACCTATCGGTACATATTATTAATATATTATTATCAAGTTGAGGCATAAACTTGTAGTGTTTTTGGTTGTTTCAATGAATAATTTTTGATTTTGTGAATTTGTGGTAAGGGTGTATAATTACACTGGTCAACAAATTTTGATTTTTTAAATTTTTCTTTGGAAACTATGTACAATTTTCGTTTATTTTATTGTTCCAAGAACAGTAATAACTACAAATTTATTCTGGGACGTCAGGTTTTGGAAAAAAAAACATATTGAAAAGTAAATGAAATATAATTAATTAGGTATGTACATTATATGGAGCTGAATGGTATCATCCCGTTTAAAATGTTTTTCTTTTATACTGTTCTTCGGCACTTTCTGATATCACTGGTCCACTTGCCCTTATATTTTCAACAACAGAAATGTCTTGATAAAACCTTGGTACACTGGTAAGGCTTCCGAACAGGGTACTTGACGAGTAGCACAGGGCAGACTAGCGTAACTAATATTTTTCCAATTTTTTGTGAAAACTCGACAGTTTTCGTGCAGCAAAAGTATCAATCAGTCTAATGGTCCGTTTATTCAAGTCAAATCATAGGTCTTGCAAATGGCATAGCGCTTTTCTTACCGTTTGGCTAACCTCTCAGTAACAATAGAACAGCGCGTGCAGCTAAGGCTGGGAGCCCATAGCTTGTCTTGATGTTCATAAGTTAAGCCAAAATAGTGAAAATATAACTTTTCTATTAAAGGTGGAATATTCCGCTTATGCTGGTGGGTAGTGAATTCACCATATTCTGTTTGGAACTGTTTGGATTATTTTGACACTTACGCGACATTATGAAATAAAAATACCATGAGCTGTCACAAACCAACTTAATTGAATCGAAAGAGCCGTGTGTTTTTTATATATCCAGATAGTCAGATATCTACCAATTCTTAAGTTGAAGTTGGTTTCAGAACAAAAATGGACGTGGGGGGGCGTTTAAGTACTTTAACGTATGAAATATGTAAGGACATGTTCGAACATGTCCACCCAGTGTTCGACAGAACAATATTTTTAGTAGTAGGTATATTTCCTATATAAAAGCAATTTTGAGGTTTTGTGAAACTTGTATGCGTTTTTTGAAAACACGTTATTGACAAAACTGAGTGTTTCTGACATACAGTTTAACAGAGGAGTTAATTCATCGGAAGCCGCTAGAATAATTTCTGCCGTTTTGCTTATGCCTTGAGACACCCTGATATACGACGCTAAGCTGGAAAGTAATGCACACATGCCTGTACAGCCCGAACGAAGCGCGCCAGGTAGAATGTGGAAGTGACATTCCCACTCTATATGTTGCATAGGTTTGAGGTCGTTGAATTCATCCAGTGTATTTTGGGAACGGAAGTATGGAGACGTGTTCTAGTGCTATGTCAACGAAAGTTAAACAACGTGCAGTTATCGAATTTTTGACAGCTGAAAAACTGACTTCTGTTAAGATTCATCGTCGTTTAATGGATGTTTATGGTGACGACGATGCTGTTGATAGGTCTACTGTAAATCGATGGGTAATAAAATTTCATGATTGCGACCTTGGAAAAGCTAAAATTGTTGATAAAACACGCAGTGGAGTCAGATCACTGCCACAGACGATAAACATCTAAAACTCGACAATTCGATTCAAAATGACCGGCGAATCACTCAAAAGCGTATCGCAAACCATCTTGGAATATCCAAGGAACGCGTCGGCTTCATTATTCAACATTTGGGATACCGTAAAATTTGTGCAAGATGGGTAGCACGCCATCTCACAGACGAGAACAAACAACGTCGATTGCAATGCTATGAGTAAATTTTGCAGTGCTACAGTGTCGAAGGAGACGACTTTTTTTTGAATATTGTGACGGAGGACACGACGGAGTCATAAGTCCATCATTACGATCCAGAAAAGAAAAGACAGAGCAATGAATATCGACATCCGTCTTCTCGTCAGGCGAAAAGGTTCAAAACACAAGCATCCGCAAAAAAAAATCTTTTCACTGTGTTTTGAGAAGTTCGCCGAGTTTATGTGACCGATTTTCTGAAACGAAGGGCAACGATAAATTCTTCTAGGTACATGTAGACTCTACATCACCTCCGAGGTCGAGTTTGTCGTGTTAGAGGTAGCCTGGAATCAATAATCTTGTAACATGACAACGCTCGGCCACACACCTCACGTGCAACTGCAGAGGCTCTGCGAAACCTAAAGTTTCAACCAATTCCACACACTCTCCTTACTCCCCCGATCTTCCGCCTTGCGATTTTTATTTTTTCCTCTACTCAAGAGAGATCTCAAGGGTAATCATTACACATCGGACGATGATGTAAAGGCAGCTGTCTGTCAAGTCCTGGATTCGAGAAAAGTCGAAAGAGTTTTTCAGTGACGGAATGAAAAAACTTGTTACACGTTGGGAGAAATGCGTTAGCCTTAACGGTGACTATGTAGAGAAATAACTATATAATTTTGAAGCTTAAGAATTGTATAGCAAGCGCCAGATAAGTTGGCGAGCGGAAGGGTAAGTTGGCGCAGAATTAGAAGTATTGGGGAGATTTGTATTTAGTTTTACATAATTTTGCAAGATACCTTAGGTGGCGTAAACTACACATATATCACTTAATAAATTAATAATTTATTAGAGTAAAATATATAACGTGGATGTTTATAAAAAAAGGCTTCTGCGCACCCCCTCCTCCCGCCATCTTATTTGGCGGTTGCTATACTTTAATGTACTTTTTGCCCGATCTTGCTATTTGTTTTTATTCGCGCTGTACAAGCATGTGTGCATTACTTTTCAGCCTACCCTCGTACATATATTATACAAGAAGGTGAAGAATGTTGAAAGTAAGCAAAGTAAATACCAGAACCCAGTCCCGTAAATACTCACCATAGCGTGTCAAATGAATTTGGTTTTATAAGACGAGGTACGTTAAGATGTGTATTTTTGGATATACAAGCTGTTATCATTCTACTGTCTCAACGTTACAAAAATTCATGAAAGGGAAATGAGTTAAAATCAATTATGTAGTGTAAGCACAGCCATAATTTGTCATTAAGAAAGACATTTCCGTTACCGAATAATGCAATAGTATTTACTTTCAAGATGTGGTAGTCAAAGACACCGGAATAGATGAATTTGACACGGATTAACTACAAAAATGTAACCAATATATTCAATTACGATCCCTATTTTAAAGATTTTAGTGTAAGATGAAAATATTATTTTTATAAATAATTTTTTGTACTCATATAACATAATATACAATTTTACGCATTCAAATGGGTGTGGGAAATTCTATTTTAAGCACTCGTGCGGGAAGTAGGTTGGTACTTACTGTAACTTAATTCATTTAGTGACATTTTAAAATCATAAACCCCTAATCCTAATAATACGTTGACCAGTTTATTGTTTTGCTATGAAAATAATAAAAGACAATGTAATAGAAATTGTTATATTTGAAAGGTATGTAATTAAATGTCAGAACAACAACAAATATTGTACAAATTACCTTTATTAATTCTTTTCAGAAATTGAAACGAAACAATTATTAAAAATTTTGATTTTAAACATACAGTAGGGACAGCTAGCCTATTTTGGCCTGCAGTTTCTGAAGGCGCATGTGTGAAATTAGAGGTCTTTCAACAGTTGACCGACAGGTGTCGACAGAACATAGAAAAGAAAAATTCTACACAAACAACGTATTTCTCGTATATTGTATACAATTGACAACAAGATATATTAGTTTCTATGTCACTTATATTTATATTTTTAAATAAGATATCAATTAATGTTAACGAAAATTAATAAATAATATTTCGGGGATAACAACATTTAAATTTTAAAATGTCCAGTATCAATGTGACCAACCGTATACTTTATTTAGAAATAAAACCAAACTTTCAAATTAAATCATTTATATTTATTAATGGTTGATGTTGTGTATATAAACTTGACTTACTTCTATATTTTGTTGAAAAGAGGACTATTTTAATTCTTATGTTTATTTTTCACGCAAAAACCTCAATTTTATTGGAAGTATTGGTGGTAAATATGTGTATTATGTTATATATGTATATTATGCATGTGTGATATATATTTCCACAAAATCAATGAATACATATCAATAGGTATAGATAGATAATAGATCTGTATTTTAATCTTATTTTGATTATATTTACTCTATAATTTTAGTATATTTTAAATGTATTTTGTCTGCTGGACAAGAAATGTCTTTGTTATTAATAAAAATACGCTTAATATGTTATTATTTTGTAGACATTGAATTGGTATTTTCTTAATTTAGACATGCTAAAATTATGCCAGTATGAAAGCGTAAAACACATTATAAATTATATTTGTGCATTATATTAGTATTCTTCTTAACAGTTCTTGTGCATATACATTTTAATTATATAAAAAATCCCAAGATAAATTGGTTATAAAAAAATATAGAGCTAAATTACCTCTTTCTTATTCAATTCGATTAAACGGAATGTTATATATTTTAGTTTAAATATATAACATACAGGTAGGTCTACCACTCAATATTTCCAACTATTTGTCTGCATGTAGTTGTTTTTTTTTCATAAGGTGATATAAATAC
The DNA here is from genome assembly GCA_935421215.2 of Melolontha melolontha. NCBI lineage: Eukaryota > Metazoa > Arthropoda > Insecta > Coleoptera > Scarabaeidae > Melolontha > Melolontha melolontha. The sequence continues at coordinate 212,505,913 of OW285235.1, forward strand.
TATATTTATAAATCAAAAATATGATAATTTCCACTTTTAGATAGCGACATCTAGTATTATAAATAGAAAGGACCGCCAATTCGTCCACCATTTTGACTATAAAGTCTGCACTACGAACATCAAAGGTACCCACGGCAGCTGTCCCTACTGTATGTTTAATATATTGTGGTACAATTTTCACAACCAGATATTGATAATCCAGGGATTAACTGGTTTGTTTCAATTGATTTCGATTGTGAGGGTAAGGTAACACTGATAGTATTATTAGATAAATCTTGTTGTATTTCAGATGTCGAACAAGTTTCAGGGGCAATGGACATCTCTGACTGAGTAATTTTTTAGCCAATTTAGCTATCCACCATATTTTTTAATTGAAAGCAAATCACCTCCTTAATTTGCCAACAATGTCGCTCAGCTCCTTCGGAAACAGCGACCTGTGAAGTTACTTGTACTATCAAGCTGAAGGTACTCAAGAATTCAGCTATTCACATTGGAATTTTACCAATTGCATTAAGACCAACAGGTGAACAAACACACTTGCCATTGTGGTATGTTAAGAAGTATCGCTGCTGGTTGTCTGGTCTTAAATTTGCATATTGCCGAATTAATGCAATCCATTCTGGCTTAATGATTGCGAACGTACGGCTGTTATCTGCTTTTGTTTGTGGAATTGTTACAATAATTAAAATAGTTTTAAATTCTATGTCTTACAATGACATTTTGCAAAGTTCTTCACTTCGACATACCCATTATTAAATACAGCCTATAAATACCTATAGTATTGTATGAATTTAAAATATACAAAAATGACTATACCTTCATTAATAGGAACAAAGAATCCTGTGCTTCAACAATAAATTTAGTAGGTTGTTCTTCGCTTAATTGTTGATTTTTGAGGCTGAAGATATTTCGTTGCCTGTTTTAAGTATGCTATGAGTTTTGCATATTTAGCTATATCCGTACTATTATATATTCTTAAGAATGATTTTAGCATAGAATAAGTAGACCATAATGATTTATTTGAAATTGAAAATAAACTATTAAACAATTTTCTGGGTAATTTTTTATATTTTTAGATCTAGCCCAATTACGAATTTATCATAAATGATTTTGTATGTCTTTTGATTTTATAGGTAATAAATGATCTATTGCAATATTAACAGCTTCATGAATTACAAGGGGTGTACATTAGGGTGGGTCACTGACGTATGAGAAAAAATAAAAGTTCTCGAATCATATTCTAATAGCAATATTTTTTTTGTCTTACGTTAAAACAAATAAAAATTGCTAAAAAAAAGTTAAAAAAAAGTCATATCTTGAGCCCGCGCCGGAGCTACTAAGAATTAAGTATTTTTGAAAAAAAAGCCATTTTTTAAATTTTAATATTTTATTTACTATCAATTATTATTAATTAAAACTGAAAACATTTTTAATTAAACTTTAAAAAAAATAAAACTTTGGTTCTTATTCAACATAAAACAATAAAATCACGAAATTTTATTAGTTATTTTTTGGTCACAAAATCTTGTTTACTGTCAAATCTGGGCATCTCTCGTCTTGATTCAAGTTTCGTCTGTATTAAACCTTCTCTTGATTTTTTATCGCATAGAATCATGGATGCTTCTGACAATATTTTCACAGTTCGTTCCACCGCCTGAGTATGATATGGCAGCTTGGCTAAAATTAGATTGTCACTTTCTTGACACTCAACTGCCGCATTTATTTCTTCAGTAGTGATGTTTCGAAGAATTGGTGGATCGAAAAACTTTTGATTCCAATTTATAACTTCAGAGTAGTTACTTGCGTCAAAATTGATAGTCGGGACCTCAAACACGCGAGGTTGCTTTCCAGTATGAGGTGAGCTTCGTGCTTCTTGAATTTGTCTGGCTGCCAGTTCTCTCACTGTTTTATTTTCATCCAACAACATCGATAGAAGCAAGTTTTCTGGGTGAGCAAAATAGGCGTTACGTTGAATTACGGGATCTATTACTAGTTTTAACTCTGCAGGAAGGTATCGTGAGTTTGTTACCAAATTCAAAAAATTTTTAGATGGATTTGTTTTTATTTCAAACCATACTGGAGTATAAACTTTTACACAACACTCAGCTAATACTTTTAGCTGATATGACAGGTTTGATGTAGAAATATATAAACGTAAAATTCTATTTGCTTTTGTTAGCCATCGAGCATGGGATATTTTTCCTGGAGACCTGTTAGCTAAGTCATCGTGGCAGTGTTCACTTATAACAAATATAGTTATTTCATACAAATATTTTTGATCTGTACTTAAGCCCTCAAATTGTATTTCCGGAAGCTGGCCTTCAATTCTCTCGTACTTGACTATGGGTAGTTTTTCGCAGTTTTCTAATAAGTTGCCAATAGGACCAACATGCGAATATCGTCCCTTGGTAACACCATCTAGTTTGTTAAATAGATGTTTTAATGGCAATTCGTTCAAATGTAGCATGCAAATAATCCATTGCAGTGAGCGCTGAAGTCTTTTTTCCAATACTCTTATTACTCCGTTAAATTTCCCAGTGTTAGTGACTGTACCATCACAACCAATTGTCATCAAATTTTCTTTATAAATTTTTTGAGACGAAAGAAGGGCAATAATTGACATTTCAATACTTTTAGAAGTACTTCGATCTGGTGTTGCATAGCCAACATAAACTGAATCTGGCTCCTTAAGAACAGATACATGTTCCTCAATCAATATTTGTCTGTATCTCTTAGCTCCCTTTTTAATAATATTAAGCGTCTTCTCTTTTCGGCCGTCAAAGTATAAAGCTGGTAGGTCTAGCTGCTTCTGCTTTTGAATATATTCTTTACGTACTTTTTTTCTTTCCCGTCGTATTTTTGATTTATCAATTGGTTCACTGCCAGGAGATATATCTTGCAATACAGAAGAAGCAATAGCAGCCGCTGCTCTATCGGAAACACCGTAACGGTCACAAGTTTTTGACAACATAGGCAAACTAAAAATTTTTTTGTTTTTTCTTTTTTTCCTTCTGCCTTTGACGTGGAAGGTAAATTAAAAGAATCATCACAAGAAGAACTGGAATTACTTACAGATAACTCCAAGTCCTGCTGTTTTGAGTTAATTTTGTCGTGACTTTTATTTACGTTTTTTTCTGTCTTTGGTGCTCGGGCTGATCTTTTTTGTAATTTAGTTGTAAGAACTGGATCTATTCCTCCAATACGCATCTTTCTCGCCCCCCTTTGGTCACTCAAAAACTCCTGTTCTTCTTTGGGGACCTTATATTGCCTTGGACAGCAACAAAGCTCAATTTGTTTTCATTTACAGGAACAAATATCAAACAAAACTCTGCTACGTCGGAGAAAATGTTCTTTCTGATAAACGGATATTTTTTTCAACGACTTTTTGAGATTTTTGCACTTTATATGATAACCGTTTATTAGTTGTATGACTCTTGTATTTGAAACTGTAGGAAGAGACGATTTTCTCCAAACATATTCTACCCTTTGAGCTACAAGTTTTGCAATATCTAGAAACGATGGTTCTATGGTAGTATTCCTCGTTATTTTTAGTTGCAACCTATTCCACTCGTAGCATTTCATAACATCTTCGTAAGTTGGTAAAACGTTATCATTAATATCTTCTATTTCCGAATATCGGGCAGAAATAACCTTGGCTTCTGGTTTCCATAATAACGATTAGAAGTTAAAACAGTTCAAATAAAAAAATAAACACACAACTTCACTGTCCGCGTAGTAAAACCAAACTGATCTTTTTATTATGTATTATTTTATATGTATTCTATCAAAAATATTTCCTGGACGAAGATATACGTTTCAATGAACGAATTGCTTGTGTGTCTGAATTCACGAGAACTTAAAAGTCGTTAGGATACAGTAACATGCTTTTCTGCAATACAATGCTATGTTGTTATGTAAAAAAGGGATATGGTCGTTATATTCAAAATTTAACAAAATTGAAGATCAAAGCGCGGGCTCTTACACTAAAAATAAATTAATAATATTTTACAGGGGTCTAATGCAGACAAAAATACAACATATTTACGCTATTAGAGGTCGATATGAGAAAAAAAAAATTTTAGACCCACCCTAGTGAACATTGTATTTCTTCATCAGAATGCATGATTAATTAGTTTTAATTTTATATTCAATTTATTGAATTTGACAAATTTTAAATTAAATGTCACTTCAAATAATCAATACTGCCAACTCAAAATTTTCGCGATTTTGTGTCCATAAAGCGCTCGCCTTCGGCGGGCGCTTTAAATTATCCGCTCGTTCGCGAAATATGTTTTCCCGCACTTGGTTCGTAAAAAACTATTTTATATTTCTAGTAGGTGGCAAAGAAAAATTATGTTTTCTCACAGCATATATGAGGGACAGTCAAGAAATTTCGAGAATCTGGCAACGCTATTTAGTTTGATAAATTATGCGTATATACTGGTATACTGTATACAAACAATGACGTTTTTGTCCAATTGTCAAAATCAGTCAGTTTATGCAGAGTGGGGTTAAAGTTTGTTAATCGGATTTAAACTGGAGTTAATTCGTAAAAATGTCCGCGCTATGATTTATTCTGATTTTTTTAATTTCTTAATTTTAATTAATTTTTAATTTAATTTAATTTTTAATTTAATTTGATTTAATTTTTAATTTAATTTAATTTTTAATTTAATTTATAATTTAATTTTAATAAAAAAATTTAATTTTAATTAAGTTTAATTAATATCTGTATTTGTTGACGAAGCGCCACCAAAGACAACGGTATATCGCTAGTTTCAAGAATTCAAGTGTGGTCGTACTTGGCTTCAGGATCAAGTAAAGGAAGGGCTTCCTGCAATATCTGTTGTTGCGGAAAATATCGATGCTGTACATCGAATGATTAAAGAAGATCGTGATGTAGCGTATGATGAGATACAGGTATGCTTGCACTTTTTGAGAACCTCGATACATTGAATTTTGCATGCTCATTTAGTCGTGAGAAAACTTTGTTCTCGTTGGATACCGCATAATCTTTCCACGACTCAATAAGACGATCGCGTAAAATGGTGCAAAGCACTGTTGAGAAAATTGAATCACGGATCTTCTAAACATGTCCATGACATCAATACTGGTGAAAAATCGTGGATATATTCTTATGAACTGGAAACAAAACAACAATCGAAAGTTTGGGTGCTTAAAAATGAACTTCTGACAATAGAAGTTGTTGGCAGAAGCTGTTTCATAGTAAAATCTGCTCATGCTGCTACAATTATTCTGGAGAATCGTCGAGCTGTAAATGCGGAATGGTATACAACAATTTACTTGCCCGACGTTCTTGATGAATGGCGAAAATATAACCCTAAGCATGCAATGTGTTTTTAGTTTTTCTCTGCAAGCCCAAATAAACGTGCTAGAGGTAAAAGAAGAAAATGAGCTTCTTTCGTTTTTTTTTAAATCTCAAACGTCATTTGATACAGGTCCATTTTCTCTTCGGGTTTATATCAAACACAAAATTTAGCAACTTTGCCAAATGTAATCTACCCTCTATCATCAATAATAGGCGAGATCCCCATGGTGAGAGTCAAAATTAATCAGCCTGTATATTTATCTATAATTGTTCCTTTATTTGTCTTGTCATACGTCCTGTTAATTTCGTTTGAGAATGGCGTGTCTTTAAGTAATAATTTTTGTGTGTATCAGTATGATCAACTATCGCGAAGTAACGGCTTTTACAATCAATATCTATACATATTTGCATATGCGTTTTGTGTAACGTATCTAGCAGTTGATGTTGAATTTGTTATTAAAAAATCACGCGCCCAACAATTTTTGTTGCACTTCGAGAAATGAGATTTCCCGATATTTGATTTTCCTATACTTTGGCCGCCTATGTTAGAGATATGTTCTAGAAGCAGCTTCGTATTTTTGTAAGTTGAGATGTGATCGAATAGTTTGTAATATAATACTGATTTTCTTCAAAAGTAGCGAATGGGCTATACTTTTGTCGCGAACTGTACATACCGGAAATTCATGTCTTTTGCTTTTCCATGTTTATCTTATTTTATCACCTTATTCATAGAACGAAATGTATATCAATAACATTTAATATTCCAAAAGTTTGTGAACAAATACCACCACTCTAGTGTCACAAAATACTATGAACAAGACATGCAACTTATAAAATTGATTTTTCGAACCTGTGCGTGACTATCTAATATTGTGTGAATGTTAAATGTTCCACAGATTTAGAAATATACAGACAAGTACACACAAGCCATTGAACGATATACTATTATTAGTTTGCTTGTCAAAGCAATTTAAACAATTCCCTTTGTTTACTTAAAATAATTCACTTTTATATTATCAGTAGATGCTATACCAATGTAAACGTTACATGTTGCTAAACTATTTAAAAAATGAAATTGGAGTAAGATATCAGCATTTTTTCAATATAAAATTTATATATATATATATATATATATATATATATCCCGTATCGTTATGTTCAAATTTTAGAAGTGTAAAGTAGACTTCATTCCAAGTAACAAAAACGCAAAACCTGTATATCCATTTTTATTTGTTTCAAAGTTACAGATCTATGAATGTTATTGTCAGATCATGACCAAAAATGTAATCCTAAAGTCAATAAAAACTGATTTTATTTAAAAAAGTTCAATTAATAATATTTTCGAAATGTCCACCTCCTTGTTGAATGCAGGCTTGTGCCCGTAAGCCAACAGAAGAAGTAGTTATCCGAATTTCATACTTGTTTTGTCGGATTTGCTCGGCAGCCAGGTGAATACGATCTAATAACTCTTCTCTTGTGTTCGAACCTTGCGCGTAGACTAAATTTTTCATGTACCCCCATAAATAAAAGTCAAGGGGTTTACGATGTGGTGATCTGGGTAGCCATGCAACAGGACCACCTCGACCAATCCATCTTGGATAATTGACATTAACCCAATTTCGGACAGCAATTCCGAAATGTGGTGGTGCCCCATCCATGTGAAAACCACATGTCTCGTCTAACATTCAGTGGGACATCCTCTAAAAGATCTAGCAGTTCGTCAATAAGAAATTGAAGGTAATTGTCCGCTTTTAACCTCCAAGGAAGAACGACAGGACCAATCAACAAGTCATCGATTAAGGCCGCCCAAACGTTAATAGAAAATTCATGTTGAAATTTAGATGGGCGTATAGCTTTGCGATTTTCTGATGACCACCTGTGCAGGTTTCTCAGATTTGTAACACCACTTCTCGTGAACATAGATTCATCTGTCCAGAGGACTATTCTGCGCGAAATTAAAATGAAGCCGTGAGTGTCTTAATATCCAGGTAGAATAAACTAGACGAGCATAGTGGTCTGCCTCAAGCAAACCGTGTCCTCTGCGATAGTGATATGGGTATAAGCCCTCGCGTTTTAAAATTCGTCAAACGGTCGTTCGTGGCACTCCTAGTTATCTAGCGATTCGATGTACACTGAGAGTTGGATACCCTGTAACAATAGCTACTGCTTCTTCCTCTGTCTGCTGTAAAATTTACTCCTCGGTCAAAAAGATAGTCACGCAGCCCGCATTCCCGAATTTGTCTGTGTACTTCCAGAAACGTTCTGTAATGGGGAATGCACCTATCAGGAAACCGATGTCGGTATTCAATGACTGCTTGACGTGCACTGCCGTTACAGTAGCCATACACAAAATGCATGTCCGCATACTCTTGAGAAGAAAATCGGTAAGGCATTTTGAATAAAGAAAACGTGTCCACTCACTAATAAGCTGTTGTATGAACTGAAACGCAATGTAATCCTTTATTAAAAAATGCAACGTTAACAGTCATCTGAACAATTGTTTATTGTATGATATTCATAGTTCAGCACTTACGAAATAAGTAAGAACCTTATTTATCATAAATCAATTTCCAGTACATACTCTTTTTTGTAGATCTACAAGAAATTACTGTATGCACTACGACACGTGTTTATATTTTAGTTTAACTTTTATTATGCGACGTTAACAATCACAGGCCTGTTATTGAATCGTATAACTTTTTTTAAATAAAATCAGTTTGTATTGACTTTAGGTTTTTTGTCATGATCTGACAATCACATTCATAGATCTGTAACTTTGAAACAAATAAAAAAGGATATACAAGTTTTGCGTTTTTGTTACTTGAAATGAAGTTTACTTTACACTCCTAAAATTTGAAAATAATTATACGGGACATCTTTTGTATACAGTACAAATGTCTTCCCTATAGTCACCTACAAACGTGTATTACGTATGTGTGCGTTCTAGATGCGAGGAGTGGGGACGCACATAGCATGTATGTATGTACTGTAGATCAGTTTGGATGTAAGCAGTGCACGTACATAGTATAAACGTCGATGAATGTGGAACTACCGTCAATAATTGGGACTTTATGTAATAATAAACACAAATAAGTGTGGACTTTTTGGAAGATTTTAATATTTTTAACGTTTAAAACAATGTCAGATATACCTATAACAATAACAATAAATAAAGCGGTAAATCATAATAACTTCTATATTCTATACATAATAAATAAAACTAGAATTAAAAAAATAAAAAGTAAACTATTTAATGTATTGTATGTTCAAAACGGTTTCCTAATGCAAACAAGCAATGTCCTAATCTTTCATAAAAGTTTCCCTGAACATTTAAAATCGTTTGTGGTTGAATATTTAGGATAGATTCAACTATTTTTAAATATATGGTGTACGACGTTCTTGGTCAAATTTGGAGTTAAAAGAGTTAATACTAAAACGGTGTATCACGATTCCTTTGTTAAACACAGGCAGAAAATATTATAAATAATACTAATTACCGAATCAGTTTTATTCTGGCGACAATATTCAACAAAAAAGAATGTTTTTTAAAGTGAAGGGCACAATATTGATAAATTAACCTACGCACGATTTGCAAAAGCCAGGAATAAAAATATTCCACTATCTGGGTCCATAATCCGGTCAAAAGCAATGGAAATTGCTCAGCAATTAGAATATAAAAACTTCCTCATCTGGTTGGTTAGAACGTTTTAAAAATAGACATAATATTACTGGTAAAACAATATCGGGGGAAAGTGCAAGTGTTAATGTTGATGATGTTGAGAATTTCAAAGCAAAAATTATTAATTATAATCCTCTGCTCTGCTCAGTAAAACTTTCGTCTTTAAAGGTGTAAAAATTGTGCTGGTAGAACAATGGCTAAGGAGCGGTTAACCATTTTATATTGTGTGAATATGCTTAGCCAATCAGAAAAATTACTTGTGGTCGGTAAATCCGCTAGGCCTCGTATATTTCGGAAAATTAATTTGAACACTTTACCCGTGATTTGGCGATTTAATAAAAAGGCATGGATGACATGTGAAATCATGAAAGAGTTTTTGCAAGAATTCGATTAGAAAATGGGTTTGGAGAAACTCAAAATCTTACTTTTTCTTGATAGTGCTGCATCTCATCCACGGAATATGACCTTGCTCCTAACACAACCGCAGTTCGTCAACAATTACATCAAGGAATTACCAAAAATTTTAAAACCTGGTACAGATCATTAATCTTAAAACACATTTTAGCAAAAATGGACACAGTTAATTCTCTAGAAGACCTAACTAAGTCGATTCATTTACTAGACGTTATTTATTTTATAATGAGAGCATGGAATCGAGTGACTTCAGTAACAATTCAAAATTGTTTTCGTAAAGCTGCGTTCACGTATTTCAGAGTTTCTCAAACAGATAGCGATTATGATCCCGAAGTTGAGCTGCCTTTATCTACTATTGCAGAAATGTATAAAATGCTTCACCAATCTGGAGCAAATGATGTTGATTTTGAAGAATACGCAAGTGTCGACAAAAACTTGCCCATGAAAACGAAAATGTAAAAATAAGCGTTGAGATTGGTGGAATCTTGCAGCAAGAAGAATCTGATTCTACTGAGGAAATGCTAGATAATGAAGAAGAGGATACAATCAAAGCGTATCATAATGGATACAATACCAATTTTACACATCAGAAAACTTTTTACCTCCAAGAATGGCGATAAAAAAGGTTTTGAGTTGGTGTTTGATTTAGAAAAATACTTTGGAAGCATGTTTTTAAAAATAAAAAATGTATATGAAACAACTATCTTAGATTATTTTCGTCTAAAGCTTTAATTATGGATGTATGTATTACGTTACTCTACTTGGCTTTTTAATTCGGAGGAGTGACGTCGCTGGAATTTGATGTGAAGAACCAATCAATTCGAATTTGGCAGGACCGAACAACATGCATTAAACTTATGCTGCGGCCATATTAATTTTAGTTTGTTGACATAATGCAATGGTTTTTTCCCTGCAGAAGACAGAAGAAGAGAAGAAAAATTATATTGAACATTATCTGTATAACATTTATGTAAAAATGTATTTTATTGTGGTATGTGTGATTTATTTCAGGTGTATAACGATAAAATTGGTATTATAAATGATAAATTTTGTAAGTTTTGATTTTGATCCACGTCTGTATATTATTCAGAGCTAGATAGATGTTCAAAGTCGGCGCCAACCTGGATGTCAGAGCTTGTATTGAGATATATGCATTTTATCATTATTTTGAGTTGATATGAGTTGATATTAGGTAGGGATGCCCTGGCGTTTCCTGGACCTTCATTTTTAGAGATTCATTAGTGTCCTTGGAGATAGGTTGTATTAATTTAATATTAGACAAGACTTAATTTTGTCTAATATATATATATATATATATATATATATATATATATATATATATATATATATATTGGATAATTCGTTTTAGTTTTTTGGTGCGTCGATTGTGGTTAAAGGTCATTTGTCGTGATTTTACAAGTCTTGTATACTTGTAATTGATTTAATTTGAAACACCTATCTGAGGAAAAGAAATCTCTCGTGCTGTGTTACGATACATTAATTAATGTAGGTACCATTTATAATTATAATTAAAATATTGAAAAGAGCGCTATAATTTAATTAGTAAATTTTGTAAAATTTTTTGTATGTTCAGAAAAATATCTAGAAAATTTATCAGGCCGTTTTTGTTGAGTATAGTTTTTTTATTCAGATAAATATTGTAAGACGTAGGAAGGTGGGGAAACTTTTGTGTGGTGCCATGTTAAATGCACGCATGACTGTAAGAGTTTGTTTTTTGCGCGGAAGATAAACAAATTTTTATCTTGACGTTTAGTTTAGGGTTTATGATTTTGTTGACATCTGATAAATTTTGTTGTTATTTTATTTCATATCTTTGTTCGAGAGTCACACGGGGTTTTTCTCCTTGCGCGTGTCATTTATCGCAAGGACTCTTTCCTCCTAGCTACTGTTAAAATTGCTTTAGCTCCCGTTACACTCGGTAAAGGGATTTTTTTTTTCTTTTTTAATTTTTTTGAATAAAATTGTAAATTAACAAATTGTGACCTTTTAATTAATGCTTGTTGTTTTAATTTAATTTTAACCCGTATCCGAGAGGATTACCCCTGGAGAAGTGAGCTCAAGGAAAGCAACCCGACTGAAGATAGCTGGCAGAATAAGTTGCGGTGTGAACTTAAATCTAATAAGCAATTGAAAGCACATTCCACTGCAATATGTTATGATATTTATAGTTAACCTTATTTTATGATTGTTTTCATTAAAATTATACCTAAAAATTTTCAGAATGGATTCGATACCTCGTACCAGTGCAACTTCTCCGCCTCGCTAACGTGATCGTTTTGGACATTTAGGTATTTGCGAAAAACAATGGTGGTAAATTCTTTCAAGCAGTTAAAATTAGATAGTATCAAAAGTGGAAGTACCATTCTGATATCAAAAGTAGAAAATACTTTAGGTAATCTACATTTATAAATGGATGTATTTGGTCTTAGTATAACCTCAGTTTTTTAAATACATTAATACTAACACAATCCTTTATAAGATATAAGTATTTAAGAAATAGTTTTATCAAATTTAAAAACGGCATACTAGCAAACTGAATTTGACATATAGATAAATAAACACGAACTGATGTTCGAAATGTCGTCGGAATATAATACTATCAACCAAAAACACTTTATTATTATGTGTGGCTTCTAAAAAGATTTTCAGGTTTGAAAATAGTTACACTAGTATCGTGCGTTCAAAAAAAAACAGCTTCAGAGTTGGCCATGAAATTTTTAGGTATGTCGTAACTTAACCGCACCGTTCTGAATTCTCAAACGTTAATGTCATTAGAGTCATGTAATTAAAATGATAACACGGAATTTTATTTATTCATGGCAGGACGATTATAACCTAGCGATTAACCTTGCAATTTTATAAGCCGTCTATCATTTAAGAAATTCATATTAGTAAAGTTACGAAATGCTTCTTGATATAACTTAGAAATCATGGCTCACTAGAGGCAGGTTTTTTTTTGAACGCACGATATTATTTGTAAAGGGATGATTCACATATTTATATTTACCGCTACATTAAGGAAAAATTTCCAATTGTAATTATTACTTGTTACGTCACTCCTCCGAATTCAAAAAAAAACACGAGTATAGGTACCGAGAGATCAAAAATGATTGTCCTGATCCAACACCACTTTCCACAGCGCATATATCAATACTTTCACCTATTTTTCCATCTGAAGTTAGGACCTTAATTATTTCTTGTAGGTTTAACAAAATAATATCATTTTCTGTTCATAGTCGTACGTAAGGTGTGTTTTCTGGCGACTAATATTTATTATTTTTGCGAAAAAAATTGAGAAAAATGCCGCTTACGCTAAAGCGCTGCCAATTTAATTTTAAATTCAATTATGCTTAATCACATTAATCACGAAAGTGTCTAGTAAGTTGACTAACTGCCTATACTTATAACAAAATATAAAAAACATTCAACGCCTATGCATAACCGCTCCTCAAAATGGAAGTAAATATTGACATCTAATTAACGGAAAGTGGTGTAGGATCAGGATAACCATTTTTGATCTCTCTGTATGTATTAAGTTAGCACAGTTGCAGCTTCTTTTGACAAGTTCAAAAGTACGCATGTAGATACATATGCACTTCAATGTTAAATAAAGAAAGTGTCTAATATTACTGCTGTTTCACTTTTTCTCTGTAAATATGTACGTTCATATAAGTTTGAAAAGTATATAATACATATACATATATTATGTACGCATGTATATACACATTTCCACCAATCTCTTTTAAGGGACACCTCTTTTAAGCGGAAAAATTTAAGGCGACCGGAGGTGTCCGTCTAAGAGAGAGTACACTGTATTTTAATTTTGTTTGATGAATTATTCTTCTTTTAGACGACATTAAAATATGGGCAATATTTACTGCTAGACATTGTATAATCAAACTTATAGCATTTTGCCTGGGAACTTATTGCAATTTAACAGAATATTAAAATATTTAACATAATGTGAACACTAGGAAATGAAAGCTTTTAAAAATGTCTCTGTTTTTTGTAAATACTAATTTCACCTTATGAATATAAAATGAGAATATGATGGAGTATACATCATACAAAGCCGGGGCCTTCATCTTCCATTAAAACTGTACCCTAGACATGAGCATACTCTATTCATAGTTTTTTACAAATTGTAATGAACATGTGAATGCGGCTCATTTCATCATAAAAGAGTACAAGTTTAGAAAGTAATGACAGATTTACATAGATCTGGCATGGCCTCTTTCCACAATGGTTTAAACCGGTAGAAAAACTTATACACGCACGTTTGAAATATTTCTGTGAATCTTTTTTTAAACAAATATGTCTGGCTCGTAACTTCATACACAAGAGGTATTACAAATTATCGACATATAATAACTGCTTGTACGAAATGTTTATCAAAACTAATCTCTACATTGAATGCAAATGCGAATTATCTACATTCTTGTCTTCCCACCATAAACGAATACAATGCACCTTAAAATAAAAATATAGAATCTTGATAGGAAAAAACAATTATGCATTGCTTTAAAATTCCAGAAGCTGAAGAATTCTAATATGAATACGGGTTAATTAATATTAATTTATTTACGAATTATAGCTACAAAAGGAGTTGAATAAGACGCTAGATATAAAAATTTAATTTTACGACCAAAAATTCAAAAGGATAAACATATAGCCACCTCGACTTATTTTGTAGAGAGGTTCATTCGAGTAACATCGCACTGGCGGTTCGTCTTCCCGCGTATATATATATATATATATATATATATATATATATATATATATATATATATATATATATGTATAATTGAAAAGAAATTATCGACCGTGATATATTATCAAAAATTAATTAAAATTCGGGTAAGCGGTCAATTAAAAAACTCCTTTATTAAATTATATTTTGTACGTCAATTTTATTATTTTTTAACTCTACATTTTTTACCCCAGAAGAAGCGACAAAGTCTGTCGCGAAATATAGGGTAATTTAATAAAGGAGTTTTTTAATTGACCGCTTACCCGAATTTTAATTAATTTTTGATTATATATATATATATATACAGGGTGGTCCTTAAGTTCTTCGAGAAATTTTAGGGTGCGATTCCTTGGGTTATCTCGAGAGAAATAGGTCCTATAAACATTTGTCCTAAAGTTTTCCGTTGTAGAGATACAGGCTGATTAATTTTTCACAAAAAAATTTTAATTTCAAAAATTTAGAAATCGATTTAGGGAACTGTTGTGTTGGTTGTCATGTTTACAGCATTTATTTGTACTTACGTAACTGTCATAAGTATTGTCAAACAATAATTAATTTGAAAGTTCGTACCTACAAATCTTTTTTTGTAATTATGGTGAATTATACAAATGCTGAAATGGCAGACATGCATTTTGTGTACGGTCTAGCTAATGGAAATAGTTATGAAGCAGGGCGTATTTACCAACAAAAATATCCTCGACGACTTGTACCTTGTGCGGAAACCTTCAGTAATATTCACCGTCGTCTAGCAGAAACTGGTACATTTGAGAGAAACAAAAATACTCCGGGACGACCTCAAACTTAAAGAACACCCGATTTAGAGGAAGCTGTTCTGCAGATAATCGATGAACATCCAGAAACCAGTACAAGAAAGATTGGTGTAACGGTAAACGCAAGCCATCAAACCATCTTAAGGATATTACACGATCAACAATTATATCCTTTCCATATTCAGAGAGTACAGGCTCTTCTTCCGCGTGACTTTCCGCAACACTTAGTCCTTTGTGATTGGTTCCGACAAAAAATTGCCCAAAATGCACAATTTCTAACCTACATTCTATTTACTGACGAGGCGAACTTCTCCAGAAATGGTATTATTACGCATGCCATAAGGGAGATGCACTTTCAAGAGCAATTTTTCTTAAATGTATGGGCGGGGATAATTAATAATTATTTAATTGGCCCCTTTTTCCTTCCTATACGACTTAATGGTGCATAATATCGGCTATTTCTTGAAAACGAGTTGTCTGGGCTTTTAGAAGATATTCCACTTTTGATCCGAAATGAACTTTGGTTTATGCATGACGGCGCTCCAGCACACTTTAGTTTACAAGCTAGGCAATTTTTAAATAGGACATATCAGAATAGATGGATAGGTCGAGGAGTGGAAGTTCCGAATCAGCCGTGGCCTCCAAGGTCACCTGATTTGAACCCTCTAGACTTCTTTCTGTGGGGACATTTAAAATCCCTTGTTTATACTTCGCCAATTCAAGATCTCGATGACCTAAGAAATCGCATAATTGTTGGATGCGAAACAATTCGAAACACTCCCGGACTACTTCAGCGTGTGAGTATGCAATTGAATAGGAGGATAGAAGCCTGCATATTAGCTGTTGGTGGCAATTTTCAACAGTACCTTTAGGGTTTATTGTAACAGTTTCTTAAGTCTTTGAAATAAAAATTTTTTTTTTGAAAAATTAAACAGCCAGTATCTCTACAACGGAAAACTTTAGGACAAATGTTTATAGGACCTATTTCTCTCGAGATAACCCAAGGAATCGCACCCTAAAATTTCTCGAAGAACTTAAGGACCACCCTGTATATATATATATATATATATAATCAAAAATTAATTAAAATTCGGGTAAGCGGTCAATTAAAAAACTCCTTTATTAAATTACCCTATATTTCGCGACAGACTTTGTCGCTTCTTCTGGGGTAAAAAATGTAGAGTTAAAAAATAATAAAATTGACGTACAAAATATAATTTAATAAAGGAGTTTTTTAATTGACCGCTTACCCGAATTTTAATTAATTTTTGATAATATATCACGGTCGATAATTTCTTTTCAATTATACATATATATATATATATATATATATATATATATATATATATATATATATGTATAATTGAAAAGAAATTATCGACCGTGATATATTATCAAAAATTAATTAAAATTCGGGTAAGCGGTCAATTAAAAAACTCCTTTATTAAATTATATTTTGTACGTCAATTTTATTATTTTTTAACTCTACATTTTTTACCCCAGAAGAAGCGACAAAGTCTGTCGCGAAATATAGGGTAATTTAATAAAGGAGTTTTTTAATTGACCGCTTACCCGAATTTTAATTAATTTTTGATTATATATATATATATATATATATATATATATATACAGGGTGGTCCTTAAGTTCTTCGAGAAATTTTAGGGTGCGATTCCTTGGGTTATCTCGAGAGAAATAGGTCCTATAAACATTTGTCCTAAAGTTTTCCGTTGTAGAGATACTGGCTGTTTAATTTTTCAAAAAAAAAATTTTTATTTCAAAGACTTAAGAAACTGTTACAATAAACCCTAAAGGTACTGTTGAAAATTGCCACCAACAGCTAATATGCAGGCTTCTATCCTCCTATTCAATTGCATACTCACACGCTGAAGTAGTCCGGGAGTGTTTCGAATTGTTTCGCATCCAACAATTATGCGATTTCTTAGGTCATCGAGATCTTGAATTGGCGAAGTATAAACAAGGGATTTTAAATGTCCCCACAGAAAGAAGTCTAGAGGGTTCAAATCAGGTGACCTTGGAGGCCACGGCTGATTCGGAACTTCCACTCCTCGACCTATCCATCTATTCTGATATGTCCTATTTAAAAATTGCCTAGCTTGTAAACTAAAGTGTGCTGGAGCGCCGTCATGCATAAACCAAAGTTCATTTCGGATCAAAAGTGGAATATCTTCTAAAAGCCCAGACAACTCGTTTTCAAGAAATAGCCGATATTATGCACCATTAAGTCGTATAGGAAGGAAAAAGGGGCCAATTAAATAATTATTAATTATCCCCGCCCATACATTTAAGAAAAATTGCTCTTGAAAGTGCATCTCCCTTATGGCATGCGTAATAATACCATTTCTGGAGAAGTTCGCCTCGTCAGTAAATAGAATGTAGGTTAGAAATTGTGCATTTTGGGCAATTTTTTGTCGGAACCAATCACAAAGGACTAAGTGTTGCGGAAAGTCACGCGGAAGAAGAGCCTGTACTCTCTGAATATGGAAAGGATATAATTGTTGATCGTGTAATATCCTTAAGATGGTTTGATGGCTTGCGTTTACCGTTACACCAATCTTTCTTGTACTGGTTTCTGGATGTTCATCGATTATCTGCAGAACAGCTTCCTCTAAATCGGGTGTTCTTTAAGTTTGAGGTCGTCCCGGAGTATTTTTGTTTCTCTCAAATGTACCAGTTTCTGCTAGACGACGGTGAATATTACTGAAGGTTTCCGCACAAGGTACAAGTCGTCGAGGATATTTTTGTTGGTAAATACGCCTTGCTTCATAACTATTTCCATTAGCTAGACCGTACACAAAATGCATGTCTGCCATTTCAGCATTTGTATAATTCACCATAATTACAAAAAAAGATTTGTAGGTACGAACTTTCAAATTAATTATTGTTTGACAATACTTATGACAGTTACGTAAGTACAAATAAATGCTGTAAACATGACAACCAACACAACAGTTCCCTAAATCGATTTCTAAATTTTTGAAATTAAAATTTTTTTGTGAAAAATTAATCAGCCTGTATCTCTACAACGGAAAACTTTAGGACAAATGTTTATAGGAAGTATTTCTCTCGAGATTACCAAAGGAATCGCACCCTAAAATTTCTCGAAGAAATTAAGGACCACCCTGTCTATATATATATATATATATATATATATATATATATATATATATATATATATATTGTCAGTCGCCGAGGGACAACGTTAAATGCACTTCACTGGTTTACAGTGATAAATAATAATTTGATTTCCGGTTAATGTACGATAGTAATATAATAGAGTGTAAAGTGTGTGATGTACCGCTGTAATGTAGCGTTTAAGTTAATAGACAATTTCGTTTATTTTGGAAGTACTACGATAAAGGACGAAACAGCAGATTGTAAAAAAAATCGGTTGGTAATGTTATGGTACGTACAATGCTACATCAATTGTCACCTTCAATTTTACTAGCTTGCAGAAAAATACAATCTACTGCCGAAATAATTTCAGAGTTAGTGTTAAATACATTTGAAAAATTTAAAGTTTCAACAAACCAAGTGTTAACGTGATGGTGCCGCAAACATGCTCTCTGTAGGCTGGTCTCTAAAAAAAGATTGTGCTAACTTGATACATATTACGTGTAAAATCAATGCTTTATATCTGGTGGCAGAAACTATTCGTAGAAGTTATCAAGATGTAGATGCATTAATTGCAAGTCCAAAAGCTATGTTTCTCAAATCACCAAAACGTGTTCGCCGATTTCAGACTTGCGACACCCTACGACGACAACTTTTGTGAGGTAATTACTTATGATCATACGCAGATATTTACAATATTTTTAAATACGAAGAGGAGAGATTCAGATTTCTTAACTTATGCATACTGTGTTTTCTGTGGTAAAATAAAAACTACATTTTATATCTGAGAAACAAACACACATACAGAAATAGATATACCGGAATATAAAAAGACAGCGTATAAAAAATCGAAAGATGTAATTATATACAATATAAATCCAAGTTATTTTCCCAAAATTCTCTCTCATAAGTGAGAAAAAATTGAGAAAGATATTTAAAAGAAATTTATCCCACCACTGTACGATCAACTATATTAAAAAAGACGATATCTTAAAGTTAACAGACAAAAAAGAATAGTTTTTTGTTATTGCCGATCTCGCTTTAAGTTTCGTTCAGGTGTCGATCGTTATGTATCTTCGTTACAATTTACATTTACGTTTTCGACTAAAGATAGATTGTTACCAAATAGTTCTTTAAATGCTCGTTGAGCACACATTTTATATGTTCTTTTAATACATCATCTTTAAAAATTTACAAGCAAGTATAATTTAAGAGTTGACTTTCGTACCAGGTTATCGAAGCCTTACCATACGTAACTTATACACGATGTTATCTTCTAGCGCTTTTTAAACATAAACATTAGAGCATATTGATATTTTATTTTGTTACTTCTTGTAACAAAAAAAGCATTCACGTAATACATAAGAAAAGGAAGGTGATTTAGGTCAGTTCTAAAATTTTCCGTCTACAAATGATTCACAAGCAGATATATTCGTACGTAATAGTATTGAAGTTACTGAACCCTAAGTAAACAAATCTGTTCTACTAAAGGGTTTTATAACGTCGATTAGCCGTCTAGACAATGTTATCTGTGACAGTTTTTATGAATATAAACATTGCAGCGTATGTGTAAATTCAAACGAGGTATTTCTAATCGACATTCCGATACATAATTTAATTTCCAGGGGGTTTTTAATTTTGGGGTTCGTGTTGTAATTGACTCACAATTTTTTGTATATATATTCTATATAATTGCATCTTTCCATTTTTCATACGTTGTCTATTTAAAGGACAGTCTGTATATGTTATACGGAACAGGAGAGCTGTTCAAGCTTTATACTCAGTTATAAAATAATAATTTGTTGTTGACAAGAGTGATACGCTGGCAAGTTTATTGTTCTCATTAAATTATTACAATAATAAGCGATTAGTAAGCCTAGCACTAATATTTATCATCTAGATTATATAGGCTTTTATTTGTTAAATCAATTTTATTATAAATGTTATCGTGTAACAACCTTGCAAATACTTTCTAAATCCTTGCAGAGATCTTTTCCATCCTAGAATTTATTAGTTTTATAGAAAACAAAATACTATTTTCTTCAAACAATTTTTATGGAAAAAAAATAATACTTTCTACAGACTAAAGTACTTTAAAATATTGACATTTACTTGAATAATAATTATTTTGATATTCCCAATAATGATCTATATAATTAAATGAACAATGGCAATTACTAAAGGCTGGATTATATGCAAAAAAAAAACTGAAAAATGCGCTTAAATATGCAGATGTTTTAGTCTAAATATGCACTTCCTTATGAAAAATATGCAGGTAAAAAATACGAGGAATGTTAGAAAATGGAATAGTGTAGAAAAAAAAATATTCTATTATGTTTACTACAAGTTTATTTAGAACATTTTACAACATAATTAACTATGAAAACAATTTAAAATCACATATTTCTCAAAGTTTTCAACAGAAAAATTGTGACGCTTGTCTGAAAACATGTATTTATTTATTGAAAAGGTTCGTTCTACATTGACGTTTGTTATAGGAGCACATTCCAAATTAGAAATATCATGTATTGTCAATTCAATATTTTCTACTGAATCACCACACAAGATTTTAGCAATGTCCCTCATTTTTTCCTATTACACTTTTTAAAATTTCTCATTCACGGACTGCCCCACTCCTCCTTTAACATCAAAACATGATTTTTCAAATTTGTTTATTATTTCAACGCTCTCGATTAGCGACATTAATTGTTTTTCCATCTGCAATATAGAAGTGGAAATAAAACTGTTATTGGCTTTAATAAACGCCAACTGTTGAAGTATTTCTTTACTCGAATACACCTTTTGGGCGTCTATCACAGATTGTGCATCCCTATCAAGATCCATAATAATTGTCTTTATTCCTTCATAATGATTTGAATGCAAAATATCAGCTTCCAACCACGTACCTCATCGTATGATTACTGGTTCAGGAGGAAGCGGTACACCGGGTAGATGTTGTTTGTAAAACTGAACTCGTAATGGGGCCTTTAAAAATACTTTCTCAACACTACTAATTAAAGTATTTACTAAGAGAAAATGGTTTCTGACTGCTTCTACAACACGATTTAGTCCGTGCGCCAAAGCAAGTTGCGTGAATTCAATTTGGGTAAAAGATTTTTAAGTTGAAAGCTGCCTTCACCATGTATGGTGCAGCATCCGCCAAAAACACTAGAACTTTCTGTTGGAATCGATTCCGGCAAGAAGAAAGTTGCCAGTTCTTCCTGTATAAACCTTGTTACTGTCAAATTATTTTCCTTTTCCAACTGTTTGGATGAAATTAAATAAGATTTTGCTGGAACCGATACGTTAAGGATACCAATCATTAAATGAACTATGAACTAACACTATCAGTTAGTTTCATCTACCCATATATAAAGATAATTTTTTACAACAAACCTTTTTAATACTATTCAATGTTTCTGCATAGATACAGCGAATATAATTTTTTCTTAACGTGCTCTCGTCGGAAATGTTATATTTGCTGATGTACTTTTGCAAAAATAACTTGACATTTAAATTGTTTAATATTTGCCGACACAAATCTTCATTAAATGATTCTTGTTCCGATTTTTTGGAAGTTGATGGCAAACATTGCGGTAATGTTTGCTGACTCTTCTTCGCCAATTTCATCTTTGTTAGTTTTGCAGCATGAGATGGAGTTTTCATATGTTGGTCGACTAGGAACTTTATATGCAAAAAAATATCACATCATCGGTTGTTTTTTTATAAAATAAATGTTAGGAAAAGATAAAGGAATAATTAGAAACTTAATTAATTAATTAATAAAAGGAAATAAATTTAAAATTTTCTCACAATCTTGCAGCATGCTGCGCAAGTTTACTTTTTCTCCATTCATACGCAATTCTGAATAAGGTGCAATCCATCTAGGCACAGTTGCTATTTTCGGAATTTTTGCTATTATATATCACAACTCACAAATTCACACTTCGAAAAACCAACGTAAAATGATGTTTAAAATTAAATTATTCTCGAATATGAGAATAAATTTGTCCGAATAGCAAAAAAACACATATACTCCTAATTTTCTGGTAAAATGTATTTTTGTATTTATTTAGAAGTTTTAAGGCATTAGCTTTTCCTGGAATTTTGTCTCGGCCTGGATGTATGGTAAGAGCATTAATAAATTCTTGGAGACGCTTATCGGAAAAGTAACGGGAAGAGGCTTAATAAAATGCTATTTTTAATTTAAAGAGGGCTGTTTAATTTTTGTTTGTTTGCTACATCTACGACATATTTTTAGTAATGCCTATAATAAATTTGATTCAGTAAATAAATAAAACTCGGACACTTAAACTATGCAAAAAATGCTGAATTACTACAAAATATACAAATATCTAAAATGCATATATTATGCAAATATACAAATTTATGCAAACTCAGCTACTTATTTTTTAAAAGTAAAAGAAAATTGTATTAACCAGAGAGTACCTACTTTCGAACGTAATTAATTATGATTTTAAAAGAAGTTCAAGCGCTCACGATTGCAAAGAGGGTTTAGATTCAGTTTTCAGTAAGCACTTTCCTTGGCGGCTACAATTTACTGATGGTATAAGGAATTTAAACGCGAAAGGAATTATGTTCAGCATAAAAAAGAAGTAGGGCGTCCTCTTACGGCTGTTACCGACAAAAACATTGCTGTTGTTAAAAAAATAATTGAAGAGGATAATAAAGCCACTTATGCGGTAATAGAGCATCAACTCACGATTGGATCCTCAGCTGTTAAAACAAACATACACATCACCTGCATTTAAAAAAAAGTGGTAAGTCGTTTTCTGCCTTCCAAAAAGCAGAGCGTGTAAGAATTTGCCATGAAACTTAAATTTCTTAAATAATGGCGGGTATCAATTTTTTTCCAAAATAGTGACAGGTGACGAAACTTATATTTCCTTTTCGACCTTCCTACCCGCCAAGAGTCGTGTATGGATTCAAAGGTGAGGAAACTCCTACAATGACTAAGAAGCAGCGAGCTATGAAAAAAGTTATGTATGCGGTAATCTTCAGAAGTAGGGGCTTAGTAAATGCAATTAAGCTAGATAGACAGACAGTTACAGCTAAGTGGCACACTGAAAAATGTTCAATAGTCCCATACGGCTGTTTTAACTCTCCAGTTTTTGGCTGGAACCACCTGATTCAGCAATGTGTGATTTTTTGGCTTAAACACAATTTGCAGAGTAGAAAGTTTTTGTCTGAAGAAGACATCGATACCGCAGTTCACGCTTATTTTGAAGAAAAATGGTTGGGAGCTTTTAAACAGTGAAAAGAAAGAATGGTCAAGTATATCATTGCTAAAGGGAATTACTTTGAGCATATTTAAAATAAAATTCTAGAAAATATTAACCGTGTTTTTTATTTTCAATAATTTTAGCTTGTCATTCGTAAAAATATCTGTTGAGTTTAAGATGTTTATCATTTTCATTAGTTACCTTATAGAATTGTATATATTGTATAATTTAAAAATTTTATTTACTCACATACCATTGCTCTAATGGTAAGAAATTTTGGCTATTTTTAGAATTAATTTGTACTTCATGTCCTAGGACATGAAGGCCTTAGGCCTAATGAGAAGGCAGATGAACTGGTACTGAACTGGAGCCTTTCTGTAGCATTGCAAAAACAATTACCAAAACAGCCATGAAAAAGTGTGCTGATCTAGAGTAGATCTAGCGAAAGGTTGAAGAACTAGGTCAAAGACATTGTAAGCAGTTCCTCCCGGAACATTCGCCCAAATTTTCAACGGTCCAACTGAATAAAGACAGAAAATCTGTTAAGATGATAGTGGGTCTATTAACGTGGTACTGTAAGCTAAACGAACATGCGAATAATATGGGCTTGACAGAAGAAGCGGTATGTAGATTCTGCCAAGAGCAAGAAGAAACCGCGGAATTTAGAAGAACCGGTCTCGAAACTGCTAAACTTAATTAATTAAAAGAGCAGGACTAGAGAAGGTACTCTAGCGAGATATGAGAACTATAATAGATCTAGAATATCGCCGTGTAAAACGTTCTGTGGCTACCTCAATTAATTTAATCTAATCTATGTAAATATATTTTTTAAAACGACAAACCTTGGACAAATAACATGTGTACATGACGTAAGAAGTTATTATCTCAAAGCTGGTTAATCACATTATTTTTGTTTGTATTTATGACGGTTTTTCAAAATTTGAAATAGAATTTGAGACAATCCTGACTAGAGTGGACCATCCGGTAAATATTTCATATAAAAGCCGAAAAACTCCAATAATTTATCAATTTATATATATATATATATATATATATATATATATATATATATATATATATATATATGATATTTACGTGACCTTGGTATGATATGGTAAATTCAATCAGTTGGCGATTTAAGGTCTGGCTTACTTCAAAGTATATACATTCAAAACAACCCTACATGTTTCGGCAATGATGCCTTTATCAAGGATATAAAATATAATATATAAATGACAGTATACAAATGTCATATAATTGACTTGCTATGGATAAAATTATTCAAAGATACATTCCAATTGAATAATAATAAATCATGCCTTAGTATTCCAAAAACAGAAAGACAAAGAAAACAGGGAAAAGCAAGACATGAGTTATTATTATGTATGCGCCCGTGGAGCGTCTTAAGATGCAAAGTTGTCGGCATTCGCCTTAAACGGGAAGGAAAACCACGAAAACCTACTCGGACAACTAGACAGGAATCAAAACACGGAACAGTCAGCATGATAAGCAAATGTATATGATATTTAAATGTAATTGATATTTAAATAACTTAAGATATATAATTATATAACAAAAAAATATATTATATTGGTAAATTGCAGATCGTTACACAATTAAGTTATAGTATATACTGCTTAAATTTTTTATATAATTTCTGTTGTTAATTGAATTTTTTTCCTGTTTAATACTAATCATTTCTTTAATTTGTCTTTTCATTGTGTGTTGTTCTTTATCAATTATCTGTGTGTTTTCAAAATCGAAATGGTGATCGCGTTGTAGTTTGTGTGTAGATAAAGCAGTTTTGTCTGTTTTAGAGTATTTGTGGGCTTGTATTCTTTTGTATAAATATTGATTCGTTTGGCCTATGTAGTAACTATCGCAATCGCGACATGGTATTTTATATATGACATGTGTTTCTCGATTTTTTTCTATTTTAGGTTTAAGTTTTGAAAATAAATGTTTATTAGTATTACTAAGTTTATATGTTGTAGCTATATCATATTTTTTTAAAGTGTATTTAATTTTTTCTGATAGTTGTGGAACATATGGAATCGTGATATATGTTGTGTCATTGTTCAAATTTTTATTGGTGTCTGCAGTGTTGTATATTTGGTGTACTCTTTTTTTAATAGTTTGGTCTATAAGTTGTGGTGGATAATTATTATCCACAACAATAATAATATTAATAATAGTTATAATTATTAATTTTTTTGTTATATAATTATATATCTTAAGTTATTTAAATATCAATTACATTTAAATATCATATACATTTGCTTATCATGCTGACTGTTCCGTGTTTTGATTCCTGTCTAGTTGTCCGAGTAGGTTTTCGTGGTTTTCCTTCGCGTTTAAGGCGAATGCCGACAACTTTGCATCTTAAGACGCTCCACGGGCGCATACATAATAATAACTCATGTCTTGCTTTTCCTTGTTTTCTTTGTCTTTCTGTTTTTGGAATACTAAGGCATGATTTATTATTATTCAATTGGAATGTATCTTTGAATAATTTTATCCATAGCAACTCCATTATATGACATTTGTATACTGTCATTTATATATTATATTTTATATCCTTGATAAAGGCATCATTGCCGAAACATGTAGGGTTGTTTTGAATGTATATACTTTGAAGTAAGCCAGACCTTAAATCGCCAACTGATTGAATTTACTATATATATATAAATTGATAAATTATTGGAGTTTTTCGGATTTTATTTGAAATATTTACCAATATCGCTCCGGATTGGTCCACTCTAATCCTGACCTGTGTCATTGATCAATTCTAATTTATGTAGTATAGTAGCTTATATAGAATATATGAGCCGTTAAATATGCAGCTGAAATTTAGGTGGTTATTAAATAATGTTAAATGGAATCAAAATATGAAAAGAAACGCATTCGTTGTAGATATTAGCAGAAGAAAGTATTGAAAGTATGTAAAATTGAGCGTAATGCGGAAACAAGTACAACTGCTTGCAATGGATATGTCTACGTACACATAAGCACCTTTCACAAAATCTGTAATATTATACATAATTATTACAATATTGCTAAACTACATAATTATTTTTGTAATTCCACATATGCTACAGTTACGTAATACAAAAATTTCCTGTTCGAATAAACCAATCTAGTTAACAAAATTATAATAATTGAAGGAAATATTTTCAAGAAACTTGAAATTATGAGCTAACGATATGTAAATACCTTCTAATTATTACATACATTAATCGATTTATATATAAGAAATTATATAGCAAAAGTAAGAGGTATTAGGAAAAGAAGCAAGGAAAACTTATAGAAGGAAATAAGAAACGGTGAAATTACAATTCAACCTTTGGAAAAAAAAATTAATTGAAGCATTAGCAAAATAAACAAGTCTAATAGTGGAATATTAGAAAAATAATCGCAGGTCAGAAAGAGTACTTTCACAAAATATTGATAGAGAAACAAATAAATTAAAAAAGAAAAACAAAGGTGATTTGACGGGAGAATTACTTTTAAAAACACTTTTCGTCTTTTCGTCGTATAAGTCTACTGTAAAAATTTCGCTCAAATCTGACAAAGAAATAAGTTTTTACAATCGTTTAAAATAAGCTATTTGTTGATTTTGTGTTATAACGGGGCAGGTTGACTTATTCGCGTGATCATCTTTGTAGAGTAATCCGCGAAATAAAAAAAATACACATTACTTTTTGACAACCGTCGATGCCTTGTCAGTTTTCAGTGTTTAATAAATTTGTGACAAAGCGTGTTTCGTAGGCAATTTTTAAAATTTTACCCTGCTACTAATTAAGTGTAAATGAATAATTTTGAACAGCGGCAGTGATTAAGTATAATTTACCAAAAACCACGATGCTGTGCGGGATACACTTCCTTCGTTGTCCTTCGTATACAACCGTCAGAAAATGGGGAAATGAATTTAAGCGTGGCAGGGAGCACCTTATAAGATGATCTCGCCGTGGATGGCCGAAAACGGCTTACAAGTCCATGATTTGCTGTTAAATGAACGACGATTGAAAGCGTCATTTCAAAGGAACGGGTGCTTTATATTTTACACGAATAACTTGATATGAGAAAGCTTTCGGCTAGATGGATGCCGCGCTTACTGACGACGAAACAAAGACGCTGTCAAATATCGATAAATAATTTAGAAATTTTTAAACGCAACACAACAGATTTTTTGCGCCGATTTGTTACTTGTGTTATGAACATTGGGTTCATTATTATACACCAAAACCTGGAGAACCAACTCCAAAGAAGGCACAAGACAGTTTTGGGATGCAAAAGAAATATTGTTGATAGACTATTTTCAAAATGCTAAGACCGTAAACGGCGAATATTACGTAAATTTTCTAGATCGTTTGAAGATGGCTATCGCTAAAAGCATCCACGAATGACTAAGAAGAAAGTGCTCATTCACCAAGATGGTACATTCCTGTACGGTTGCTGCAAAAAAAATGAAGTATTAAGGTTCGAATTAGTATTGCACCTCTCCATATTCGCCAAACCTAGCGCCATATGACTTTCATCGATTACTAAATTAAAAGATTCTCTCGGAGGCAAAAAATTCTGCACATATGAAGACCTAACTTCAACAGTGGACGATTATTTTTCAAGGTTAGAAGAAAATCACTTTCAAGGCGAAATAAAGAAGCTTGAACACAGATGGACCAAATATATCGAATTAAGAGGCGATTAGACAAATAAAGTGTGTTTATTTGAATTATTCCTTTGTTTCTGTATGTTCGCGCAAATTAATCAACCCGTTTTCGTATAGAGGAGAACTAGTTGCATGTGTTAATTAAACATTAAGAGATAAGGACATTAAAAAAATTGAAGAAAAGTTTCATAAATATTATGAAGGATCTGCCTTTCCCTTGGAATGATTTGTAAATGGTTCACTGGTTCCAAAGGTAGTCATATGAAGATGCTGAACGTAGTTCTAAGTATGTGGTATAATTGTCAATAGTGGAGTGTATTTTGTGCAATAGCTTGGATTTAAATTGTTTACGCATTTCACGTACAGCTTGAATCTGATGCCGAGATTCTGCATACTATTTTAGGAAAGGATGAAAAAAGTCGTTGGGGGATATCAGAAGTCTATCGTCGTGCAGGGAAAGTATGTCGAAAGGTAACATATTGCTGTGACTCTTTCTAAGCGAGATAAATTGAAAAATAAGATAGAACTGAAAACAGCAGTGAAAATTTCAAAACAGGAAAATTTTTAATGCACCCTGTATGAACATCGATAAAACAAATTTCATGTTTATTTTATGAAGAGTTTCTCGTTATTTTCTTTAATAAGTTTTAAGAAAACACATCTGTGTATATTTAGTAAATTTATATTGAATGTTAAATATTATATAGATTATTATATCTCTTTACGTTTTAGTTCATAAATATTAATAACTTAAAATTTAAATCATGCTATACCTACCAATTTATATAAAGGGATATTTAAAGTATGATAGTAATAGTAAATTTCATAATCAATACTTGAATTTTGCGAATTTCTTAAATACATAAATGTTGTTTATTGTGACAGCTACGATGTACGTGAAATTGCAAACAAAGATATCCAATAAAGTCTTAAAATACCAAATATATATTATTATTTGATTTACACCACAAATTAGAATAAGCTAAAAAGACAATAACAACCTTGTGATAAACTATAGATGATAGAATGTGCGTTTTAAAAATTGACAAAAATTTGACAAATAAAATTTGTACAATATGAAACAAACATGTAAATAATTTACATATCTGTAACCATGTGCATGGACAATACACCTCGTATTTTCAGCATTTACTTCTGCTTAATACATATGTTTCTGCCATCTAGGCGTCCTCAGTTAAGCTAGTGAAGCAATGTATACAAATTAATACAAACCTGTTATAAACATCTGGTTTGTATCTGTATTTAAATTTACTGAAATAGCCCGCATAGATCAAGCAAGTTCCGTCCTATACAGATATGTAAATTATTTACATGTTTGTTTCATATTGTACAAACGCTTTGTACGTGCTTAACGTATTGTCATACTTAAACAAAACCTTTTTGTATATTTACCGCCATCTGGCTGGTTGTTAATGGACTACATCTACATATGTATTTTATCGTTTCCCGTAGCAGCTTAGCTGTTCGAACGATAGGTAGCCCTCTAGACAAGTCTCTTTCGCCCGTAAGATGTCAATTATTAAATAGTTGTCTTCTTATAGGACGGAACTTGCTTGATCTATGCGGGCTATTTCAGTAAATTTAAATACAGATACAAACCAGTTGTTTATAACAGGTTTGTATTAATTTGTATACATTGCTTCACTAGCTTAACTGAGGACGCCTAGATGGCAGAAACATATTGTTATGGATTTTCCTTGGACAAGTAAGGAAAATGATTGAACTATATCGAACTCAGTAATAGGGACATTTTAAAAAAATTAGCTATCTCAGTTGTATGTTTATTTATTTCAGACGGGGATCGTTATATATATATATATTATTTTATAAATAAAATAAATTTTATAATGTATGAAATTATGATTAGCCCTTGTATATATAGGTTGTCCAAAGGATTGAACTTGCCGCTTTTTCGGATATTGTATTTGTTAAAATGTGTTGTCTGTATAGATTTTGATTTTATAGATGGTGGGAATGGACAAGCGGATATGGAGATTTCATTTTGATTCAGAGATATCTTGACTGCTAAAGAGTTCGGTTTATTAAAGGATAAAATAATCAATTTTATTCTTTGTTGTATAAATTCGGGTTGTATTTTGTTTTTGCATTTAGTGTAAGGTGCAAGTTAATCTTAATTCGATTTATGCGAGTGTTTTATGTTTATTTGAAATTTTGTGAAAAAGATATCTCTCGTGTATTTTATAAAATCGCACACAGATCTATGTAAGTTGATAAAAAAATATTTTGTTTATATATTTGATATCATGATTATTTTCATTATTATAATTTTATGTATTTATTGTAATAATTTATATTTGAAAGTAGTATATGGATATTAGCGAAAGTTGTCATGTTTTTTGTAAGGGAAGTTTTTTTTTTCTTAAAATAATATTTCGAGAACATTTTGAATTCAAGGTTGGAGTTTCTGTAGTGGGGTTTGACCTTGTTATGTTATTTTGGCGCATGACAAAATTTCAATTTTCGTGAGTTTTGAAAACTTATTTGTTTTTGATATTTGTTTGAAGGGGTCACATTAGAGGTTAAACTTGACAGATTTCACTAGTATTTATTAGTTTTATGTTTGATCGAGATTCATAAGAGGTTTTTCTCTGTGTGCGAGTCATTATTCACAAAGAGTGTTTCCTCCATTGCTACTGTTTGATGATGCTTTAGCACCCTATACACTTTGTAGAGGGATTTTTTTTAATTTTTATTTTTAATTACACCAACATAAAGGAACTGATTCGTGTTTTATTTGTGTTTATGGTTTTATTTTGGAAAACGAAATTTAATCCCAATCCGCAAGGAACGATTCATGAGATGGCAGTTCGTGGATTCTACTAGACTGATTAGCCGGCGATATAAGCTGTAGTGTGAATAAAAAATTAATAAGCAATTTCAAAGCAAATTCCACTGCAATATGTATTAAGCAGAAGTAAATGCTGAAAATACGAGGTGTATTGTCCATGTGCATGGTTACAGATATGTAAATTATTTACATGTTTGTTTCATATTGTACAAACGCTTTATACGTGCTTAACGTATTGTCATACTTAAACAAAACCTTTTTGTAAATAAAATTAGTATTGTAAATTATGTTGAGTGCTACACATTTGCGACCAAAACAAAATATAGCAAGCAATGACGGGGTTGCGAGATGTTCTGCAGGATCTCCCCCTCTGGCCCGAACCTACCTGATGATAGTCGCCCCGAGGATAATACTCTGCCGGCTAGCTCTATCGTATTGGAGAGTGTCGCGAGTTCCTAGGTCGCTAGTTGGTGGATAAGACGCCACCGTATTCAACCCGCAAAGTACCCCCGAACACGGAAGCGGGAGGGACTCCGGTAGCTTCAATAAAATCCAAAGAGAAAGCCCCTTTATTACTTGCTACCGATACAATCAATTCTTTGCTTCACACAAACACTTGTGGAAAATGTAACAAATAAACACAAGATCGTTGAACGGAAAATTTGAAAGAAGAGGAATTAATTTCCCAAATACCCTAACAAGGTTTAAGAGTGATCGACGAAGCTAACAAGCGGAAATTCGGTAATTAATTAACCGCAATAAAGGGTAGAAAGACAATATAATTTTGACCCCAATCGTCAAGCGATCTGCAATCGGAAGAACACAAAATGTCGAGAAGATGGCGTAACAAGCGAAAGAAATGGAGTACGCAAGAATTACGTTAAATAAAAGGTTAAACAATCAAATTAAGCACCCAAACAGATTCACAAAATTCTAAAAAAAAACCACAATATTAGAATAGATTAAGGTGAGACAAAATTGAAATAATAGTAAAAATATTCGAAGCATGACAACGCATAAAAATTTCCAAAATGTCGGCCTGCGTCGAGGAAAAGGAAAAAAAAAGAATAGCCAGTTAAGAATATGGATATAGAGACATCCAAAATATTTGAACAAAAGAAAATTATATGAATATATATATCTTTTAGATTGTAAGTAGAGTAAGGTCTCGCTAACATTTAAGGATATCTGGCTTTTTTGAACTCGTAATTAAAACTCTCATCAAATATTTGAAATATTAAGTAGAACAAATTGTGTGATATTGAGTATCTCTCATCTCATATCTCATGTGGTAGAGTAAAGTCTCGTCACATGAATATGAAATAATACATTTCTTTTTTTAAATTATAATATTATAAAGCTAAAAATCCACAAACTTTGCAATTTATCAATTTTAGATAAAAACACTGTGTCATACTTTAGTATTTTGTAGAGTATAAGACTCACTGGTCTGAAGTGATATACAGCTGTATTTTGGAAGATTTATTAAAATCAAACAAAGATCTTCAAAGTCATATTTTTAGATATATAGATATGAGTATATTTTGACTAGATATAAAGATTTACATACCATATTTGATCATGAAAGAAAAATATAATTGATATTTATCACATTGAAAATTAATGTATATTTTTGCAAATTGTGAACAATAAATGTATTAAATTTAACATGCTATCGTATTATTTCTCTCCTTATTACATTGCTAGGTCTAGTTACAAGGAACCCCACAAAAATCCTGAGAACTATGAATATGTGTGTATGACGATTCATGTTTAATAATTGGAACCCATTTTGAAAATCAAAGTACACAGCAATATGTATTTGTTTTTTTTAACCATCAATGGAAAAGTGTATGAAAATTATCTTTCTTTTTATTTGTTCTTGTAGACTTATGTTACTGTTAGGCGTCAAATGCAATGTAAAAAAGAACCAAACTAATAAGAGAAACTCTATCAAATCAGAAATATTTTATCTGCTATTGAACAATTTCAGGTGTGTATTAGGTTGACAGAATCTATAATCATTTCTCCAATAGTTACTCTGTCGAAAACAATAATCCATCATAAATACATACCATAATTCGATATTAAAACAGCAAAAATTTTAAACCTAAATAAACTTATTGACTCAAGTAAATTAAACCTTAACTATATTTTTATTATAATTAAATAAGTAAATTTATGATAGTGTCAGATCGTCTCGTGGAATATTAAAAGGAATGAATTGTTATCTAATCACTTGTGAAGTAAATGTATTTAAATCCTTTTAAGATATTCTCGTTAAGAAAACATAACTATCAATAAATTAAGATGAAATTTAATCGTGGATTGTAAATGAAATATTTATTACAAAAATATCTGAAATCAAAATAAGATATTGAAAAATTAATGCATACGTTTTATGGAAAAGTTAATGATAAATCTTTACAAACAAAATCACACTTATTTTGAATCTTCAATGAGTTTATAATAGCATTCTAGCAGTATTACGAAGAGTTTTTGAAAATATATTTAACATACTTGAAAGTAAAGAATTAGCTTGTTATTGATTCTTGGATACAGCCAAAGTATTCAATGGTGTGGATGATCAATTGCTAATTACTTCATTTGATTGTTTTGATGTATGAGAAGAGATTATCTCTAAAATCGTGTCTAGCATATATACAAAATCGGTTGCTTTTGAAACCCCTACCATAATACAGGCCTGTAAATTTCAAGTCATGATGTCCCCTTTTGAATTAGGACTGATTCAGTATTTTGATGCGCTGATTACGAATACGTATTCAGTTTTTCTTCATCATGCCCAGATTTTTCAGAATAGATAAAAAATTGCAAAAAAAGACACCTATATTAAAAAAGTACTTAATTCTAGAACTTAAAAACATGTCACTTATCCTGCATCGGCAAAATCTTTTTTCGCTATATGTTTCGGTTGCTATTGTTTGAGACTGTTTAATTGGTCCGGTATTTCTCTCTAATTATTGTTACGCTTAGCGTATAGAAATTTTAATTCATTTATTTAAATACACATATTCTTTCGTCTTTAAATATCTCATTTTAATTATATTTAACTTAGACATTTTTCTTGTATATATTCGTTGCAAAGAGAAAGTATTTCTTTTGTCATCTTCTTGACCGAGACCCTTCCTTCTACCTGACTCTCAGAACCCTAACGTTAATGTCGAATTTCTTCTAGAACATTCCATTTTAAATTCTTTTAATTAATATTATTTACATCTTCTTTTATATGTCTAGTTTGATATCGTTAGAAAGCTTATGTCACAAGGGTTACTCTAATAATATGTATGACATCGACAGACCACGTCTTCAGGTCGCGCTTTTTATTAATTATTATTCGAGATATCGACCCCCTCTTCGATAGATCATAAACTAGACCGTTTTCTAGACCTCTTCTTATCGGACGAAAAACTAATAGCCCTGTCTTCTCTTTCGAACCTTTCGTGATACACACATCGCACCTCGTGTACTGTCCAAGTCACGATGCTACCATGCCGTCCAGGTGTTCTTCAACTTCTAAGGTAAACTGCATTGTTCTATGCATATTATTCTTTTAAGTGAATTCATATTAATTTAAACTAATTAATTTCTTATCCCACCGGCCAACACCGCTCTACATATACTTGTCCGAGTATATCTTCAGACCACGTGGCCGCCAACTCAAGGTAACTGTATTGTTCTATACAGAGATTATTTTATATTCATCGTAATTAATTAACCCTTAATTTACTACTCCATTTAACGTTCGTTTCAGAGTATTTTTGTGTTAATTTTAGTTACTTAATTGCCGCTCCTCGTGTACATATTACTTTGTTTTAATTGCTTTTAAATATACGAGTTTCAATTTCTTATTATGTAAATATAAAAATAAACATTAAGGACGCCGCTGTGTTTTATTTTATTTATTAGTTTTTGTGTATTTATTTTAATTAACCAATACCACGCACGTCCTGGACCTTTGATGACACTTCACCAGCATCCGTAATTATTTTATTATCTATCAAATAATTTCATTATTATTATACCTAACACACTCCTAATTTGTAATATTATTTAATGGGACAAGTACACCTACATTTTTTAAGAAATTAATAACACGTTTTATTGAAAGATGTGCCACTTCTTAATAAATTACATGTGGTTTATGCACAATGTAAGCTCCTGCAATTATTTTCATCATTGCTAGGTATGTTTTGATTTAAAATTACAGGTGGGAGATGGATAGGACGCGCTAGTCCAATTGTATGGCCTCGTAAGTCCTCTGACCTGACACCTGTCGACTTTTATGATTGTGGACGTCTAAAACAACTAGTGTGCGCACGACCCGTAAACGATTTGGAAGAACTAAAGCAACGCATCATAAATTGTAAGGAAAATTGTAAATAAGGAAATTTGGTGGACTCCTAAAATTTCAAAAAGGATGCGCCGCCGATCATTCACAAGGAGGCGTGAAGCGTGTTTAGAAATAAACCCACAGGCATGTAGAGCAATTTCTTCAGCTTTTCCTTTAAATTATCTTTTGTTTTATGCACACTGTCTTTAGAATTAATTTAGATTTTTTATTCTAACAAGGCAACAATGCGAGGGCGATTGGTCTTTTCTGCGAGCAGAAGAGTGAGGATATCAGCGCGATGCAGTGCTGCGGTGTAGTCTGGTTCAGTGTGAGTCTGTGCTAGTGAGAAAATTGTCAAGACATCCGTTCGTGCTATTTTGGTCGTTTAAAATGGCTGCTACAATTGAAAATATCACTGACTGTAAATTGCGTGCTGTTATTAGATTTCTGTGTGCAAAGAACATGAAAGCTGCTGGCATTCATCGTGAACTTTGTTCTGGTTATGGTGAAAATGTCACGAGTGACAGTATGGTTAGAAGATCGTGCCATATCTTTTGAGAAGAACG
The DNA here is from genome assembly GCA_935421215.2 of Melolontha melolontha. Classification (NCBI taxonomy): domain Eukaryota; kingdom Metazoa; phylum Arthropoda; class Insecta; order Coleoptera; family Scarabaeidae; genus Melolontha; species Melolontha melolontha. Next base: position 212,541,668 of record OW285235.1, read on the forward strand.
AACTAATATCTATGATAAAGAACGAAGTGGAAGACCAACTGTTGTGATGAACGAACTTGTTGGTACGGACGTAATAATCACAGAGCTAAATGCCCTTTTCACCTCAAATTTCATGTAGAGTTTTGTCCGAGGTTGTTACTGAACAAAGGTTACCATAAGTTTTGTTCAGAATGGGTGCTAAAACTTCTTACCGAAGATTATAAAACAAAGAGAATTGGATTGATACTAACTTTTCTGACACGTTACAATGTTGAAGGTGAAGATTTCCTCAGGCATATCGTAACACGTTATGAGACTTGGGTCGCCTATTTCAACGGTGAGACGAAAAGACAGACAATGCAGTGGGGTCGCTCTAACTCGAAGAAACCTTTGAAGTGTCGTCAAACTTTTCAGTGAGAAAAGTCATGGTCACTGTCTTTTGGGACAGGAAAGGCGTTCTTCTTGCAGATTTCATGGAACGAGGAAGCATAATAACCAGTGTTACATCATGGCTTAATTCACATACGGCAGAGTTCCATGAAGAGAACATTAAAAAGTTGGTTCATTGAAAGTTGAAAGTAGTAACTTTAGGTTGTATATAATAAAAACCCCTTCGTGTATTGTATTGATGTGTTTTTTAATAAACAAACTTTACGAATCGCCCTCGTATGTCATAACAGTTGAGTAGAGGCCTTAGGCTGAATAATTTTTTTTTGTTTGTTTCCACCAGTACTATAATTGGGCAAAATATCCGACAAGCGTTTATTAATACCCGGTACAATTACATTTCAATTAGTAAATATTTTTAAAACGAAGTTCAGAGTCTATTTAGTCAATCTTAAATCATTTTTTCAAAAAGAAATTAGAATATTTATTATAATATTTTTATTAATTGGTACCTATTGTACATTAGATTGCCCATATGTTCAAAGTTGTGTTTCTTTTTTGCTTCCTGTCCATTTTCCGTAAAATTTAGGCGACAAAAATAAGATCAACAAAAAAAAATGTGTATGTGTGATGGAAAACCCCAGCCGGTTTCCAATTAAAGTTTACAAAATTGACTTTAAAACGGTAGATCGCTTTAACTGTCCGTAACTCGTATAATATTGAATTTGTAGCTGATGGTCTAGAGTCAACTTTTATTCAGCATAACTAGACGAACATTTCGTTCTCTGAAAGTTTTGGTATACGGGTGAAATTTGATGCCTGTTTTGGTCCAAAAACTGCATGTTTTTAAGAAAATTTGCATGACTTTTTTCTTTAAATTAATTTTTTGCAATTTTAAAAACCGGAAAATTTATTATGGAAAGCCTATTTTGCAAAAAAATTAATACATATTTATTAAAAAAATATATTATTGCTAGGTAAACATCATTTTAAATCGTATATATTTTTTTAGATATCTGTAGGGATACATATAAATAGTCTACAGCATCGCTAAGTACAACACGCAGTTATTGAATAGCACTATTCATTCGGCTAACCGCATGTTGTTGAATTGTGACGCAATTACTTCTCAATATTAAACTTAAATTCCTTTCTTCATGGGCGTAGATAGAACCGGGAGGAGTGTTTATAATTTGTTTTATTTATTAAGTATTAATAAAGTACGGAGAGTTAAGTTTCTTTGGTATTAGGATTCCAAAAACACGTAGTCAAAAAAGTCTGAGAAAGATGCTGCTGTTTATTCAGCCTTAATTAATTGGGATGTACAATAAAAAGTTATGGCCATGTGTTTCTATACAGCAGCAAGAAATACTAGCACTTCAATTTGAGCTTGTGTAATACTAGATGAAAAACTAAATAGACAGCTGTTACATTTTGCATGTAGACATTATGTTATGGAATTATTGGTTGCAGGTGCATTTCAAAAAAACTGTAGAACTAACAATATGGGTCCAAATATTTTGTAGTTTGAAAGATTTCGTTCAACATAGCCACAACTAGATCATGATAGTTTTGAGCCTGGCATAACAGATCCAGAAGTAGCTAAATATTTCAAGCAAAAGTAGAATGAAATTATTTATTATATTTAACAACTTAACGACCAAATTGAAAATAAGGTTAATGGTCATGATGGTAGCAGACAGGACTATATTGAATTTTTAAATCTAAATTTGCTATTTATTGGAGATGTAATTCCCGGATATAAAATTGCGAAGGCTGGTGCTGTCTGTTAAAAGGAAAACTGCTTTGTCGTTTTTCGATGACAAGCCACAAAGAATAAATTTGCCAGTAAACAAAATCAAGTCATCAGAGTTGTGTGGTTTTGTTAATAGTAATAATACATATTTTTCATATGATACGATACTAAATCAAGAAATCACCGGGTATAATCAAGAACTTCTTGACTTCCGATCCAGCGACATAGAAAGAAGACGAGAACTACAATGCTTCGAAAGCAATCATTAAAGATTCGTTAGTTGTTAATAATCTAGCAGAACGTGGAGCAACTTTAATTACTCTATTTAATACTATTCTAACGCATCAGGAGCAATAAAAACAGTATATCCTTCATGAGTTGGACCAACATTATAAATCAATAATCAATAAATATATATCAATTCAAACCTATTCTAAAAAATTTATTGAATATTTGACTAAAAATTATGAAGAAGACAGAGAAAATAATTTTAAAAAAGAATTGCAATACGTTTTAATTTTACATTTGCGTAAAAAAATACTTTATACAGAGAATAAAATATCGAAAAAAATATATACGATTTAAAATTATGTTTACCTAACAAAGTCAAAATTTAAAAAAAATTTAAATAATTCTTTTTCCTAACTTTGAGACTGGGCTACACACCATAAAAATTAATGTTTTTAATTTTTTTTTAATAAATATGTATTCAACTATCTACAAAATAGGTTTTCCAGAATAAATTTTTCGCTTTTAAAATTTGCAAAAAAATAATTTAATGAGAAAAAGTCATGCAAATTTTCTTAAAAATATGCAGTTTTTTGGCCAAAACAGCATTAAATTTCACCCGTACACCAAAACTTTCAGAGAACGAAATGTTCTAGTTATACTGAATAAAAGTTGACTCTAGACCACTGATTCCCAAAGTGGTCCAGGTGGACCCCCAGAAGGAAAAATATGAAAAGAGACCCACCGTGCACAGTATGTTCGCTCCAACGTCGGAAAGTAACGATGATGGCTTGCGGGCATCTTACAATATCTCATTACTTACAGCGAAATCTGGAAAACCGCACACCATTGGAGAACAGTTAATTTTACCCGCTGTTGAAGAGGTTTTAGAAACTGTTCTGCCCAAATCTCCATTTGACATACTCAAAAGAATTCCTTTGAGTAACAACACTGTACAAAGACGTATTGACGAAATGAGCTCTGATATTGAAAGTTTCTTGTGTAATTATCTGCAAACAACTCATTTTTCTATTCAACTGGACGAGTCAACTTTACCTGGTAACGAAGCATTATTATTGGCACATGTTCGATTTGTTATGGACGAAGAAATTCATGAAGAGCTACTATTCGCGAAAACTTTGGAGACGGACACTAAAGGTGAATCAATATTTAATTAATGTCCTGAGTAATTTTTTAAGAAAAAATCGATTCCATTCATAAACGTTATTTCGGTGGCAACAGATGGAGCTCCTGCCATGGCCGGGGGATGTCGTGGGTTTATAAGCCATCTTAAAAAAATTATACCAGAGGTAACTGCAATTCACTGTGTCATCCACCGACAACATCTAGTAGCGAAACATTTGAGTGCTAAATTGCACCAATCGCTTCAATTTGTGATTAATGCAGTTAACAAAATAAGAAGCAATGCATTGAATACGCGTTTATTTGCACAATTGTGCGTTGAAAATGATGAAGACTTCCAACGATTGCTCTTACATACTGAAGTACGCTGGTTGTCGAAAGGTGCATGTTTAACAAGATTTTTCTCACTTTTTGAATCAGTTTTAGAGTTTCTAGAAAGTAATGATCCAGATTTAAAAGAAAACCTGATCAATTTGAAAGCAGACATCGCGTATTTGACAGATTTGTTCAAAAAATTTAATGACATTAACTTACAATTACAAGGGGACAGCCTCAATTTAATAAAAACAAAGGGTGTAATTTCAGCTTTTCTTGGAAAATTGAAATTTATGAAGTAAAATATTAGTCAGCGCGAATTTTCCCAGTTTTCAAACTTGTCACAGGTAGAATGCCTTGATGAGGATATTCACACATACGTTCAACATTTAATTGCCCTGTATGATGACTTTAAAATCAGATTTGAAGATATTCTGACGATGGAAATACCACCATGGATCATAAATCCACTTGATGAAACGGAAGTGGAGAATGTGATATTATAAGAGGAGCTACTCGAGCTTAGCACTAATGAGGAACTGAAGGTGAAATTTAAAAGAACGTAATAAAAAATTTTGGCTGCAGGCAGAAATACCCGAAAAATATCCTGGACTGTGGGGAATTGCGGGAAAGCTTTTGATAGCGTTTCCCTCGTCATATCTTGCCGAGAAAAGTTTTAGTATCGTTACAAACCTTTTAACAAAAAAAAGGAGCAGATTGAATATCACAGAACGGGGAGATTTGCGGTTATTCCTAACAAAAATGAAGCCAAATATTGATAATTTGCTGTCAATCCATCAAGTACATCCCTCCCACTAAAATTTATGACTATTTTGTGATTGTCAATGTAGAAGTTACGTTACGTTATTAATATTTAATTTTAATTATATTACGACTGTTATCATATTACAATGTAATATGATAACAATAATAATTAATAGTGTAATAATTACATATTTGAATAAATGCAACACAAGGAAATATACTATTTTTCTTTTTATTTTTACCACTCCGAATGGGGAGTTTTCTAAATAAAATATGTGAGAATTGATTGGTTTCTTGTGCTGTGAGTAGATGTCAAAGGAGTAAAGTTGGATGGAATCACTTTTTTGATTGGCTAACTTTACTTTTTTGACATCCACTCACAGCACAATCAATTAATTAATTAACCAATAACTCAGCCGCAACGCAAATTTCCATAGTTAGATCTAATCTTCACATTTTTTGTCAAGTTTTGGGAATATAGTAGAAATGTAGCTGCAGGGAGTCCACCGGAACCAGCAAAACTTTCAAAGTGGTCTATGAGAAAAAAAAAGTTTGGGAGCATCTGCTCTAGACCATCAGCGACAAATTCAATATTATACGAGTTACGGACAGTTAAAGCGATCTACCGTTTTAAAGTCTATTTTGTAAACTTTAATCGAAAACCGGCTGGGTTTTTCCCCCTACACATTCCCATTTTATTGTAGATTTTATTTTTTTTACGAAAATGGACGGAGAGCAAAAAAAAATCACAACTTTGCACTTTGCATATATCTTATGGGCACTCTATTGTGCATGGTACATATTTTCGAAATAAATTGACAAATAAATGAAAGGAAAGATGCAATTTCATCAAAATATATAGGCAATAAATTCAAATTATTTGACGTAATTCAGATGGTATTCGTATAATCATCGGTAATTTGAGCTACTTTTTTTATGCCAAACGTGATGTGTGAAATCTCGAGTTTATAAAATTATTTTATTCTGTTTAGTGTACGTTTTTATAGTCATCTATTTGATTGTATAAATCTTAATCGTTTTTTAAAACAATAACAATTTAATAAAAAAAAATAAAATAGCGGTAGCTATGTAGAATATTATATCGGTATAGTTAGTTGTTTTTGATAAGGTAATCTGAAGGAAATGTAGCTTATATCATATGTTGAGTATAAAAATTGTATTATTCTCTAAATTTTCCCGCTATAAAATATTCACTATGCAAAAATTGTTATTAATTTTATATCGTGTGTATATTCAAAAAAAAATAGGAAATAATATAATTCATATTTGATTATCACAAACACATATTGCACCACTATTTACCGACAATCTGTAACGATAACTTTCTGAACAAAAATTTTATGATTCTATTCATATTTCTAGTAAACTTACGTTGTATATTTAGATGTTTCACTGGGACACAACACTCAATAAACACGTTCAACTTATTTTGGCGCACAGTAGCAACAACAAGACAGCGTATCCGTAGTTCGATCGTATATCATTTAGTATCGTTAAAACTCATTTGCAAGCAGGCACTTGTCAATTCGTTCAATACGAAACATAATTATCGAATGTTATAGGCGAACCAGTTCATATACTGGTACCTTTCGTTGGCAATTTTTGAGAGATGCACGAATTTCTCTCACTGAACTGTTTATGTCCGCAGTGATCGTATTAGCAGGTGAATTTCTAAGTAGACGAACTGTGTCACGTTAGCGACGCAGCATAATTTGGCCATCCAAAAATAAAACACACAAATCTAATACACAAATGGTATTCATTCACTTGTGACTTTTACTAATTCAATGTAGTACTAGAGAATTTATTAGTTCCCATTAAATATGTAAATTTATGATTACAATTTAATTAATACTAAAAACATTTTACTTATAGATATGAATCAAATCAGGTACTTGTTTTCGTTATAGTGGAAGTTCGGTAATACAACAATTTTTTCCTGTTTTTATAACTACCTACATGAGATTAAAATTATAATTAAAATTTGTGTCAGATATATTAATCGAGACCGTCGAGTTGTACCACGAGACATCAGGTAGATATAATACTACTGTCTAGATGTACAAACGAATTTCTAGAGAGGATTAACGGTTTAATAGTAAAATATTATACTAAGCTTAATAGTTTTATTATAAAAGCTATATAATACAAAATACATTTAAAGGGTGTCTCAACGGGAGGTTTGTTTTTGAAGTTGCAATTAAACACATTAGATTGTTGAAAATTGTCAATGTTTTTAATTCATGATAAAGTACAGACATGGACATTACACGTGGAACACAATATCTGACAAGTGGCCGCCGCGACTACGTTGACAGATGTCCATTCTCTTGACGAAATTTTGTATGACTCTTGCACACAATTGCGGCACCATCTCAGCAATCGCGTTTCGAATCGCGTCTTTCAGCTGTTGAAGTGTTTGAGGATTGTTAGCATTAAACCTTTCCTTTCAAAAAGCCCCAAGGAAAAATGTCCATCGGCGTGATATCGCACGATCTTGGTGGCCAATTTTGATCGCCATGACGAGAAATTATAGCGCCTGGAAACCTTGTGCGCAATAACTCAATTTTTTGGTTCGCTGTGTGGCTGGTGGCACCATCTTGCTGAAACCAGAAGTGATCCACATCCATACCATCCAACTCAGCCCACAAATAATGGGCTATCATGTCACGATAACGATCACCAGTGACGGTTACCGCGGCACCAGCAGCGTTTAAAAAAAAAAATGGTCCCATTACACCGCCGGCCCAAAATCCGCACCAAATAGTGACTCGTGGTGGGTGCATAGGTTGTTCTTCAATCACACGAGGATTCCCAGCGCCCCAAATTCTGCAATTTTGTTTGTTAACGTAACCATTAAGTTGAAAATGCGCTTCATCACTGAAGATGATTTGTGTCGCAAAATCGGGATTATCCTGTTGCATCGCTAACACCCAATTGCAGAACTCACGGTGCTGTCCATGGTTGGCTGGTTTCAATATCTGCGTCAATTGGATCTTGTATGCGTGTAAGTGCAAATCCTTGGTCAAAATACGCTGCACAGTACATCTGGAAAGGTCTAATTGCTGTGCACGACGACGAATCGAGATGCGCGCATCATCGGCCACACTTTCTTCTACTGCGGCTACTGCTGTTTTCAGCCGAACGACCGCTGCGAGGACGCAGAGGTGTTTTTACGTCTGCCACAGAACCAGTGCGTTCAAACTTTTCAATTAATTTCGTAATCGCGGTCTTACTTAGGCGATTATGAATACCAAAATGATCACGTAAATTGCGAAATGTCGGCTGGTCGGCTGGTTTCAATGTCTGCGTCAATTGGATCTTGTATGCGTGTAAGTGCAAATCCTTGGTCAAAATACGCTGCACAGTACATCTGGAAAGGTCTAATTGCTGTGCACGACGACGAATCGAGGTGCGCGCATCATCGGCCACACTTTCTTCTACTGCGGCTACTGCTGTTTTCAGCCGAACGACCGCTGCGAGGACGCAGAGGTGTTTTTACGTCTGCCACAGAACCAGTGCGTTCAAACTTTTCAATTAATTTCGTAATCGCGGTCTTACTTAGGCGATTATGAATACCAAAATGATCACGTAAATTGCGAAATGTACCCACGATAGATTCTCCACTTTGGTAATAGGTTTCCACAATAAGTACACGTTTCTCGTTTGTATAGCGCTGCATTATTGAAATGTCAAGACTTCACAATGCTAACTGTCAAATCTCACCGCTGTAGTACCAACTTAACCATATTTCGCGCGAATTTCAAAAACAAACCTCCCGTTGAGACACCCGATACATTTAAATTTGTTTTGAAATATACATAGTCAAATTTACATCTACATTAATTTTACAATTTAAAATGCCTTAAGTACTACTGCGGCAAATAATGATAGCTTAAAGATCTTACGAAATCAGATTTGGAAATTTTGTTTTCTTTTAATTCTTTTATTTTAGAAGTTACAGCTCTCGCAGTATAAGTTGGAGAGCGGTGGGGATGCGCCGTAAACGTATTTAGAAAACGTACCACTCACTTGTCTGATTCAGTTACTGCATAACAGTTGCCAGTGTCGTATCAATACTAAATTTATCTGTGTTCCGTAGGTGAAAGAAAAGTGATTAATAGTCAAGGGCATGAAATAGTTTTATATACGCCACTGATACGGGAACGTTGTATTTCAGAACGAATGATACGCAACTACCCATCCCCTAACTAGGCTAACTCACTCCAACCCTTCGCCAACTTATAATGGGAGAGCTGTATATACTTATATTTGTTTCTAGTAACAGATTTAATTTTTTTTTATATTTGTTGATTCATTAGCCGTCTTAATTTTTTCAAATGTTTCATTTTGAATATTTATTATAATATCTACAAAAATAAATATATTTGGGTGAGTAGAATAAAAACCGTAAATCGTATGTCCGACATTGGCACAAATGTCCGGATACAAGTGTCAGATGTAAACGTCAGATGTAAGCGTACAATTGCGACATTAAAAAACGCGTACAACTCTTTAGGTGACATTTCGCAATATTTTAATAATGTAAATCAGTCTATGTCAGTTTTGACTTTTTTAAAATGTCAAATGAAAATTGATATAAATTATCATAATCCATATTTCTAATAAAAGTATATAGTAACGAGCGATCATTAAAATTTTCACTCGTAGCTGGCCGTGTATATAAAAATTATGTCGTAGCTTTAGTCATTAAGATGTTATTTCAAACATCTGTCAGTGTTAAATATATATTTTAAAGTTTCATCAAAAGAAAAAGTAATGGTCTTTAATGATATGCATAAAGCGTTTATGGTAGAATATTACTTCCTGACATCTCAAAAAATTGATTATATTTGGCAGCATTCAATAGAAAATTGCCTTGCGGAGTTTGAAGAGAGATATCCAAATACTGTTCCTAGCTATAAAACTTTCCGTGATACGCTAATGCATTGTGTAAATCTTTTTCGTCAAACAGGCAGTATTTTAAGGAAAAAAGGAAGCGGTCCTCCTCTCAAGAGAAGTCGCGGCGTAATTGAAAATGTCAGACAAATTATTAACGAATCTCCTCAAACATCTATTCGCAGAGTTTCGCAACAAGTAGGGCTTTCGTATGGAACATGTCAAAAAATTTTAAAAAAGGACTTGCACATGTATCCATATAAATTAACTTCTATACAAAATCTATTACCTACGGATTATGAAAAAAGAACACAATTTTGCCAATGGTTTATTCAAACAATGACAGACAATATTTTAAATCATACTTTTTTCACCGATGAAGCTTGGTTTTATTTGAAAGGTTATGTTAATTCGCAAAATATGGGTATGTGGTCCAGTGAAAATCCTCATTTCTACAGAGAAGTTCCTCTACATCCAGAAAAAAAAAAGCGTATAGGTAGGTATGAGTCGTCACCGATTAATAGGACCAATATTCTTTGAGGGCACGATAACATCGGAGAAATATCGTAACGAAATTCTCAGTGTTTTTACTAATCAATTGACTAATGATGAACTCCAGGTCGGATATTTTCAACAGGATGGGGCTACATCTCACGTTACACTTGAAAATATTCAGTTTTTGCAACAATTTTATGGCGATAGGATAATAAGTAGAAATACAGCGATTCCATATCCACCACGATCGTGTGATTTAACAGTCATGGATTTTTTTGTGTGGCCATATATAAAGAATATTATTTATGAAACACCAATTAATAATCTACAAGAGTTAAGACTTAAAATCATAGAAAAATGTGAACACATCAATAACTCACCGCAAATACTGATCAATGTTTTCAATGCTCTACGAAATAGAGTGCGATTATACTTGGTGGAGAATGGTCAACCTTTTACACATTTTTTATAATATTGCTTTGTATAAAAATTATAAATATATTTAATATAAAAGTCAGCATTTCAAATTATTGTTTTAACAATCATGACGTTTGAAATTATAATGACAGATCTCCTCTAATAACTTAAGTTAGGACATACTTTTTGTGTACATGGCTTACTTGAGCGAAAATTTTAATGATCACTCGTTATATATAATTTTTAAAAAGTAATTGCGGCATGTCAATATGACTTTTATTTTGCGATTAAATTGCAAAATAAAATACGGTTAGCTTTTGAAAAAAAATCATAATTACACAGAAAAATTTCAAGTGTTTGCGTTTTTTAATGCCGCAAATGTACCTCGCAACTCGTTCTTCATCAGAAAAGTAAATTCAAGACAGACGAGGAAGTTATTGCAGAGTAGAGCCGTATTTGACAACCTTGATACTAATGTATCAGAATAATTGAAACATACATGAGTAGGTAAACCCCACCAGTTTTGTATAATACAAAGGTATTTTTAATAATATAAAATATTAAAAATCTGGTGTGAAGAACACAAATGCAGGTTCACTATTAATATTTTCTGTGAACGTGTCCGAATATATCCTATCCCCAGAGACGTAGATACGTATTTCGCTTTTCTACAAGCTCATCGGTACGCCCCTGCTGGAGAAAGGATATTTCCAGACACATTCACAGAAAAGAACCACCTCGCCCTATCACCGTAATTATCCAGACCGAGCGCAGAAGTAAATTCGGCGCTACCTGTTGTCAGACAGCCGAAGTACCTCGCATACCGTCCACATATATTCAGGATATATTCGGACACGTTCACAGAAAATATTAATAGTGAACCTGCATTTGTGTTCTTCACACCAGATTTTTAATAATATTTTATATTATTAAAAATACCTTTGTATTGATACTAATGAGTAATGATTATAAAACTGGCACTCCAGTACCGCTGGTCCAACTGGATTAATGTTAAAAGGGAATATATTGAAATTTTTTTAAAAATGTTGCCGTAATTCAAATATATCATTTTAAGTCACACCTTCCGTCAAATGATCCTTGTATAATTAACTAGGAGGAACAAAAAAATGCACACTGTAGTCCACTATTTCTAATTAAAATTATGCATTTGGGGAATAGTCAATAAGCAAAATTTGTATCAAACTATCTTCTTAAAATGAAAGACTGTGTCACATATAAATTTCATTTAAGAGTGATCGTTTTTGAAGTAAATATGCATGGCAAAATATGTCCTGTATGTGCAAGTATCGCTCTATTAACCTTAACAGCATTAGTTATATGTAGACGGGCATAAAACTACAAGACACGAAATTACGCTTAAACTGTGGATGTTATAAATAGAAAAATAAGTTACCTTATTTTTGCAGAAACGAGTACTTGAATGCGTAACGAATCTCGCAAACAACATTTATACATGTATGTGTACATAAGTACATATGTGGGCAACCATGTAGTTCTCGTGCAAGAAACACATTCATACAAGGCGTATTATCGTGGCAGGAATTATAACTGTATACTAAACTAAGAGAAGTACATTTAATTAAAGTGTTTGAGAAATAAAAATCAGTAATACTCCAAGGTAAAAGCTCTATTAAAGTTTAAACGTTAAGGCAACATCTAATCTACTAACATGATATTAATCTATATTCTTTTAAGAAGAGTCTAGGCAATTATTGGAAATTATTTTCCGGACAATAAACAAGCAATAGACAAAATAATGATAAATTTATTGTTATAAAAACAATAGAAAACATATAAAAATGAAACAAGGAATACAAGATTGCACGAAAAAAAATCATTTTGCAATGTTTACTGCAATTTGCAAATAACATTTTGTAACTAATCATCATTACTATAATTGTAAGTATTACGCCTACATCGTAGTACTAAAAATGTATGATGATTTGTATATAACACAAACCAACAAAATTTAATTTTTTTCCTGGTGCCGAGAAACTGACAACTGATTTTGGTTATATTTAATGTGCTGATTCCAAATATACCTGACTTTTTCGTAGCAGCTTTAGTTTTTGAGATCCATTCGGTTTTAGTAATAGGCAAAACTAATGAAATAGTGGTATCTTTACACAAAATATCCTTGTTTTTTCGTTTTCGAGGCAACAGAACTAAAGATCAGCACTGGGCTAACAAAAATTGACCCCTATGAAACGTCATGGTTCCAGGAAAAGAAAACGTAATCAACGAACCTTTCGTTGCGAGAGAGAAAATCATATTTCCACCGTTGCATATCAAGTTGGGACTTATAAAGCCATTCGTGTAGGCCTTAAATCGATATGGACTTTGCTTTGGGTACTTAATACGTAAATTTCCTGAACCTAGCATGGAAAAACTGAATAAAGATGGCCCTCGGATAAAACAGCTTAGAAGAAATCACTTATCACTTATAATATTCATTTGTTCAAGTAGTACAAATTTTTTTTGGCAATCATAAAGCAGCGAATTACACAGAATCAGTGGAATATATGCTTTCTAAATTTAATATTCTTAATTGTAACATGAGCATAAAACTTCACTACCTCCACAACCACTTAGATCAACTCCCACAAAACTAGGTGATTACAGTGAAGAACATGGTGAAAGTTCTCAATAGGACCTTCAGACGATGGAAGAACGACATGAAAGAAGATGTGATACCCACATGATGGCCGACTACTGTTGGAGTCGGCAGCGAGACTGTCATACTGAACTCCATGCTAGAAAATCGTATACAAGATTCTTTTTAGTAATAACCCATAAATGCATATTTATATCTACTTTGTGAATTAAATAAAGACACCAAATGTTTGCTGGGCTGTGTAATAGTTGTAAGAACATCACGGACAAAAAATTATTAAAATAGATACAAAAGTTGCGTCAATACTATTTGCAACCAAAACGGTTACATTAAACGCTATTTACGCGCAATGCTTTTGTCAGTAGTGGTTATTATGAGTACAAACGAATATATAATATAATTACAAGACATAGTTGTACGAAATTTTACTACTATTTGCAAATAAAATTCATGATATTTTGTGCAACACCTATTAATACGAAGATGGTCTGAAAACTAAGTTAAGAAGTACAAAAGAAGATAATTCATTCCACTATTATCAGGATAAAATAAAACAAATTTTAATGAATTTAACTTTTTAATTGACACTGCAACGATCGTTTCGCTCCAACCTGAGCTTCATCAGACATATAACAACTAACTTATTTACAAATTTTTTTAACACAAGTATACGGTAACAAACACATGTTTTATTTTAAATAGTTGAAGGAATGGGTACTTTTTATTACTAAAATGTCTATTCACAAAACTTTCAACTACGGTTTATACAATACTGTTCTTAAGTAATAAAACTAGGTGTTTACATTATATTACAGGGAGGTAAAGAAATTCTATGGAAAAATACAATATGTGACTGTCTGCATATCAAATAAATAAATTGAGTAAGGGTGAATTATTTGTTTCTAATTGATCATTGAGGATCTTGTCGGTTTTCTTTAATTTATTAATTTCAAGTGACTCTAATAAATTAAGTTTTTTGCCCTTATTTTCTACGTGGTGGAAGACTTTCCAAGATGAGTTGACATGCTTCCGTGCGACTCTGGCAATCACGTTGTGACAGTTCTTGCACAACAACCATCTTGTAAGGATGGAAATGAAGATACTTGTGTAGGATTCGACGATCACTACGGTCAGACATTCGAAGGGCGGCTGCATGTTTACGAGCTGATCTTTTAGAAGACTGCAAAACTGATTGTCTAACCGCATTGATGTTTTCGGGTGTACGGGCACTACGAGGTCTTCCACCCCGTTTTTTAACAACAGAACCAGTCTCTCTAAAGTTTTTTACCCACAACAAAATAGACTTTCTGTCCGGTACCGACTCACGCGGAGGAATTTGAAATCGCATTCGAAAAGCACGCTGTGCCGTGACAACCGACTCATTGTTGCGAATGAACGCTTCGACCGCATAAGCTCTGTGCTCGTTCATCCACGCCATGATGGCGACTGGTGCCTACGTGCCGAATGCAACGTAAACTTCCCACTCTCCTGCGTCGACTGCTGCTATCCCCACTACTCTCTACATCGAAAATAGGGAGGTTATTTTGCCGCACCCTGTAATACACTACTCCAGTATTCCAATTCCATTTATTGAGAAGGGTTCTAATTCATAAATTTTCGAATTTCTTTAATTGATAGTAAAACATAATATGGAGAATATAGTTCTAAATATTTAAAGTGAAAATAAAAGAATATATTTAATAAATTGCAATTACACTGGGGCAGCACACATGGTTCACATTCAGGGTATTAAAACAAATTACATGCTCAATTTCGTCGAAGATTCTATGGTTCAGTCTTTAGTTCTTGGTATTGTATTATTGAGTTCTGTAAATGTCTTCGCGTGAATTGAAGTAGAGGTAATCTATTGACGATTTTCTGTTATGATATTAACCGCCAGTCTAGGCATCATTTTTTATGTATGATGTTATACATTGTCCGAAAATAAAACGACGTAACCATAAGGTTCAAAACAAATTCAAAGTGCGTTGCTAAATCACCAAAACAAGCGTTTAATGACCGACAGTTATTACGACTTGTAAAAACCTTATGATGAGTGTGCACAAAACGTCGGGATTTAGGTTCAAAAATAACGAAAGTGTCGCCTACATTGACGCGATTTTTTAACGAAATGAATGATGCAATTACAAGAGATAAATATAGGTCGATGACGTAAGACGTTTGCCTAAAAACTACGTTGGGCATCTAAAGTCTAAAAAGTGACGAACAGTTAGAATTCACTCAGAGGAAGGGTAAATTATTTGTGAATTAGATCAAATTCAGAAAACCAGTTTTACGATTCTGCTACGGTCGTTACCTATTGTACTGCGATCATTTAAATGTTTTGTTCTTAAAATAACATTATACTTCAAAATTCCTCAGAAATTTGAGTACAAATACGTTAAGTACGCATTATACATTTGTTACAAATGAAACAGATTGTATTATACATATCTGTATCTGTACACATGGACATACATCTTTCCAACATTTACACGTGTTTCTGTCACAAGAATAGAATATCTGGTGCCACCTGATAGGACAAGATTTGCTATACCTATGAGGCGTTCCATCAAACTTCACTTCACTAGCCAAACTGACGAAGTCTATTGTTGTGACAGAAACACGTGTCTTTGGTAGAAGTAAATGTTGGAAAATACAAGGTGTATGCCCATGTGTACAGATACAGATATCTATAATGCATATCTGTTTCATTTGCATCAAAATTCCTCACCTAAAATATTGAAAATCGCATTAAATAAACTAAAAATAGTCTTTATTTTATAGAGAAACATAGATATTTTTTTAAATACGCGCTAGACAGCATTATTTATGTTATATTTCTGTATAACTTAAATTTTTTATTAAAGGAATTAATGAAAATCACTTCTATTAAAAATCTTAAAACTCTATTGTTTTAGTTGTAAAACTGATAATAGTTTTAAATAAAGAAATAGTTCAGAATTAATTCTGAAGGGGAGAGAAAAGTTTACAAAGCATTGTACTATATGGTAAAACAACGTGCAATGGGAAATTTAAAGTATCTAAATTACCACGCGATGGAAAGACCAAAATAGACAGCTAACACAATGACTTCTAAGTTTCCTTTCCGATGACCTAAATCAGTTAAATGATTTTATTTCCAAACGTAACAGTTACATGTATTTGAAAATACGAATAACTCGTAAAGTAACTATTATACGATACGTAATATGATTCGCCAGTTTACTGAAAATTGAAAACATTTTATTTAATTTTGTAAACGTACTTCATGTAAAAGCATTTCCCACGCATTAAAAAATACAGTTTCTTTATATACGAGACTGCATTTACATAAATAAAATTCTAAATTTAACAATGTGATTTTATACAGTGGTGGCCGTAGAAATAGCATGTTATACAATATGATATCCAGAAATTCGCGGAATTTGATTGTGAGAGACGGTAGTATCGCTAGCTGGTGACAAACAGTTTTTGTGTTTATATTTGTTGAATTGTGTTTGAGTTATTCTGCGACACTACAATGTCTGATATGAAAGAGCAAAGAACGTGCATTAAATTCTGCTTCAATCTTGGTAAAACGACAGCGGAAACTCTGAAAATATTTAAGCAAGTGTTTGGTGAGGATGCTTTAGGCCAGATGTAAACTTATGAGCTGTACAAAAGGTTACTCAGCATTGATAAAAAAACGCACCGTGTTCACGTGTGCACAGATCTGAAAGAAACTGCCGAGAGGTATACGAACTTCAGTACCAGAATCATTGCTGGTGATGAATTATGGGTGTACAGGTATGGTCCCGAAACAAAGCAGCAGTCATAGCAGTGGAAGGAAGATGCCATAGTATATAATTGTTTCAACCTTTACTTGATGAAATTCCATTATAACTATTATCAGGATAAAATAATACAAATTTTATTGAATTTCACTTTTTAATTGACACTGCAACGATCGTTTCGCTCCAACCTGAGCTTCATCAGACATATAACTAACTTATTTACAAATTTTTTAACACAAGTATACGGTAACAAACACATGTTTTATTTTAAATATTTGAAGGAATGGGTACTTTTTATTACTAAAATGTCTATTCACAAACTTTCACTTCGGTTTATACAATACTGTTCTTAAGTAATAAAAACTAGGGGTTTACATTATATTACAGGGAGGTAAAGAAATTCTATGGAAAAATACAATATGTGACTGTCTGAGTATCAAATAAATAAATTAAGTAAGGGTGAATTATTTGTTTCTAATTGATCATTTAATATCTTGTCAGTTTTCTTTAATTTATTGATTTCAAGTGACTCCAATAAATTAAGTTTTTTGCCCTTATTTTCTAAGTGTAATATTTTAAATTCTCTGTTAAAATTGTGGTTCGTTGAATTAATATGAGACGCATATGAAGAGTCACTTTTATTATTTCTAAATTAAGAAAAATGCTCTTTGATGCGTATTTCAAACGATCTACCTGTCTGTCCGATATACGTCATAGGACAAGTACCGCAGGTTAACTCATAGACTCCTGACTTTTTATTGTTGTTGTTAAATCTTTATTGTTTTTTATAAATTTGGATAAATTGTTGTTAGTTCTATACGCTGTATTAATGTCAAACTTTCTTAAATATTTACAAATTTTTGTGCTTGAAGAGCCTATAAACGTGATCATTTTAAATTTTTGGTTGTTATTATTTAATATTGGGTAAACTTGTGATATGGCTTTTGTAAGGAGTTTTTTATTTAAAATGTTATCTATTATATTACTTTTATATCCATTGTTGATAGCTATTTGTTTAATTAAATTTAACTCTTTCTCAAAATTTGTTTGGTTCAACGGAGTATTGATTAATCTATGTATAAGACTGTGATAAGCCGCTAATTTGTGTTGTATCGGATGGCAAGAAGTGTTATGAATAGTTATGTCTGTAGTTGACGGTTTGTGATAAATTGCAAAGTTACATTTGTTGTTAATTCTAGTAATCGTTAAATCGAGAAAGTTAATACTATTATTTGTTTCCTGTTCCATTGTAAACTTAATATTGTGATGCAATGTATTAATATAATCAAATAATAAATTTAATTGTCTCTTGGTTCCTATGAAACCTAGTAATATATCATCTACGTATCTGTACCAAAATAATACATTTTGAAAAAGAGGATTTTTTTAAATAGAATTTTCAAGATGATCCATAAAAATCTCAGCTAATAACGGACTTAGGGGAATACCCATGATTAAACCTTCTTTGCAAGTGTATATGTTTTCATTAAATTGAAAGTAATTTTGTTCTATGCATATGTTTAGTAAATCAAGAATTTCATTAATAATAATTATTGGATTTACATTATTTTTATGGAGAAGATCTTTTACTAAAATAACCGTTTTTTTCTGGAGGGATACTAGGGAATAAATTTTGAACGTCAAAGGAAATGAGTTTTGTGTTAGACGTTAAAGTAAAGTCTTTGATTTTGTTTATTAGTACATATGAGGTTTTTTACGCTTAATTTAGGTTTAAATCCTGTATATTTAATAATGATATCTATAAGCTTTTTCGAGAGTTTGTAGGACGGAGCTGTCACATATGAAACAACCGGACGAATCGGGTAATTTTCTTTATGTAATTTAATAAGGGAATATAATTATCCCAGTCTTATACATAGATTAATCAATACTACGTTGAACCAAACAAATTTTGAGAAGGAGTTAAATTTAATTAAACAAATAGCTATCAACAATGGATATAAAAGTAATATAATAGAAAACATTTTAAATAAAAAACTCCTTACAAAAGCCATATCACAAGTTTACTCAATATTAAATAATAACAACCAAAAATTTAAAATGATCACGTTTATAGGCTCTTCAAGCACAAAAATTTGTAAATATTTAAGAAAGTTTGACATTAATACAGCGTATAGAACTAACAACAATTTATCCAAATTTATAAAAAACAATAAAGATTTAACAAGCAACAATAAAAAGTCAGGAGTCTATGAGCTAACCTGCGGTAGTTGCCCTATGACGTATATCGGACAGACAGGTAGATCGTTTGAAATACGCATCAAAGAGCATTTTTCTTCATTTAGAAATAATAAAAGTGACTCTTCATATGCATCTCATATTAATTCAACGAACCACAATTTTAACAGAGAATTTAAAATATTACACGTAGAAAATAAGGGCAAAAAACTTAATTTATTAGAGTCACTTGAAATCAATAAATTAAAGAAAACCGACAAGATATTAAATGATCAATTAGAAACAAATAATTCACCCTTACTTAATTTATTTATTTGATACTCAGACAGTCACATATTGTATTTTTCCATAGAATTTCTTTACCTCCCTGTAATATAATGTAAACCCCTAGTTTTTATTACTTAAGAACAGTATTGTATAAACCGAAGTGAAAGTTTGTGAATAGACATTTTAGTAATAAAAAGTACCCATTTCTTCAAATATTTAAAATAAAACATGTGTTTGTTACCGTATACTTGTGTTAAAAAAAATTTGTAAATAAGATAGTTATATGTCTGATGAAACTCAGGTTGGAGCGAAACGATCGTTGCAGTGTCAATTAAAAAGTGAAATTCATTAAAATTTGTATTATTTTATCCTGATAATAGATGCCATAGTCACCACGACCGAAGAAAGTGCGGCAAGTTCGAAGCAACATCAAGTCGATGTTGATTTGCTTCTTTGATGTTGATGGCATCGTGCACAAAGAATTTCTACTACCAGGTGAAACAGTTAATGGGCGGTTTTATTACGATGTTTTTCGGTGACTAAAAGAAAAGCCAAGCCAAAAGGCAAGCCAAGTGGCGCAACAATTCGCACCACGACAATGCGCCAACCTAGACGTCACCTGTTGTGCGTCAGTTTTTTAACGAAGACGGCAATACTTCCCCACTCTCCTTATTCCTCAGATCTTGCCCCTTGTTTCTGTAGTTAAAACTGAAGCTCAAGAGGCGCCGTTTTGAGACAATTGAGGAGATCTAGACTGAATCGCAGCCATTGTTGAACAGTGATGAAAACGCGAAGACTTCCAGCACTGCTTCCAGTCATGGACAAGTCGCTGGATCGGTGTATTCATGTGGAAGGAGAGTATTTTGAAGGGGCTGGTAGTGAATAAGTTGTAAGAACAATTTATTATGTTTTTTTTCACATTTCGGGAATTTCTGGATAGTACCTCGTAGATGTAACAGAAAGCAACTAAAATTACTAGCTAAATATAATAAATAAATAAAATTTTATTTTGTGAAAATTGATTACACTCTTTCAGTATTTGGTAATTTAGGTAAATATGATCCTTTTGAAAGTATTGCTAAAATATAAACTAAAACATATAAAGAGATTCTGCCACGAGCTTTGATTATACCGGGTGTCCTTGAAGTAAAAAGGACAACGTATGAAAAATGGAAAGATGTAATTATATAGAATATCAATCAAAAGTATTTTCTCAAAATTCCCTCTCATAAGCGAGAAAAAAAATGACAAAATGAAAAATGTTTGTCACGTCACTGTGCGATCGACTATATTATAAAAGACGATATCTTAAAGTTGACCGCCAATAACAAAAAGAATAGTTGCGTTATTGCCCACCTCATTCTCTGTTACGTCTGTAAACGTACGTTGTAGCGTATGTGTGTGTGAGGTATTATTATTTGTACACATTCTGAATATTTTGAATTCATAGGCGTCAATTAGTACAATTTTCAGGGTGTTTTTAATTTTGGGGTTCGCACCGTAATTGACTCGCAATATTTTAGATTTACGTTCTATGTAATTACATCTTTCCATTTATCACACGCTGTCTTTTTATTTCAAGGACCCTGTATACCACAAATCATTCGAAAAAGCTTTCTTTTTACTCTTGATGATATCTTTCACGTCAACTGTTTCGTCTTATACACGAAACCAATTTGTATATTATATAGTAAATATAAATATTATTCATTTTGTATTATAGGTATATTAAAAATAAATATTATTCATTTTAATATTACACATTAAATATAAGAAATCATAGATTATAGTATTTAAATCTAAGAGTCAGAAACAAAATTAAAACCTTTGTATAATTATATTTTCTTATTGTATTAAGATGCAAACGTTTCACTAAATTTATGATACCGCGTATTACATATTTGTCAACCTTTATTCATGTCGGTACTTATTTATTGCCGCATTCTTTAGATACGTTTCAAATTATATTATTTCATCAGTGAACGTGCCGTGCCATGTATACAGTTAGAATCAAAAACCATCTGCAACGTTTGTTAGTTTAGTAGGCACAATTTAAAATCAAGGCGGTTCTTTGTAACTTTGCCGACCTTTTGTTCGTCATCTGGCCGCATTGGCCTATTTTGTTAATTGTTCCAAGGTTACTAGAAGGAAGGGTAAATTTTGCCTACAATGCTTAAAAAAGTTTTTAAATAGCCCAGCGCGCGATAATATTAAAGAGAAAAATAGAAAATCGCCACAGAACAACGTACTTACAACAGTCGTAAGAACAATGTTCAAGACAACAGTCGTAAGAACAATGTTCAAGACAACAGTCTATATTAATTATTAACAGTCGCGAGTCTTAACGTAACAACGTTCTAGACAACAGTCGTAAGAACAACGTTCAAGACAGCAATCGACATTTAATATCAAGAGACACCAGTCTCATATGTTATCAAAAGACAACCGTCTTTCATTATACAACAAATTGTATGTATGAAGTAATGTAAATATGTAAATAAAGGTGTTATATTGGATGTGCCGCATTTCATTAAAAACTGTCACCGAAGAGTAAAAAATTAGTGCGTATACGGCTTTACAACCCGTACGCGGTGAGTCAACACAGGAGCGACGAAAAACCACGAGTTGCCCCAACATCAACTAACAGATTTTCTGAATTGAAGTTAGGACTTTGTGCAGGCTCAAACCAGACTATTTATTTATTTTTCATCTAAAATGCTATTCTTTACATTTCTTGCTGATTCTTTTGGATTATTGTCATGCATTAATATCCTCGTAATGGGAGAAATTCGTCAGCATACAGCTTCAGAATATTTCCAGATATATCACAATATACAACTTGATCTATCGTTTCACGTTTACGAAAAATTGTCCCTGCACCATACCACCTCATTGAACCTCATACCATATAGTATATACTTTCTACCATTCGATTCAAAACTATTATATTGGCCTTTATCCGTTCACAAGACTGATTTAAAAAAAATTAAAAAAATTAAAGAAATATATTCGGAAACAAGAAGTTCAGAATGCATTCCGTTCGTAACAGTGGCGCTGGGATCGGTGTTTCCACTCGCAAGGGCTGTGAATGAAATCCAGGTGTTCTACAATTTTATTTATCGTTGCATTTCGGGAACTTTTCGGTATCACCTCGTACCTAGCCAGCATTGCTATTGCCATTTTTAGGACCTTTACGGTGTTCACACAAAAGCACTACTTCGAAATGTTTTGCATACGTTGCACTCACTACTACTTGCGTCACGTTGTTACATACCACGGACAACAGAACTAAAACTGACTAGGCTCAGGCTTATTAGAGGGAAGATATTTGCACCTACTCTGCCAGTCTTACCTAGCCATTAACTTTTCCTTCTTGGGATATTGGCCTGCATTTCTTATTATACTCGTACAATAGTACAACTGTATTTACGATTACAAAAAATAACGTGATAACGGTGCAAAAATAATTTAGTTTCTATAATTTTGTAATTATTTATCGTAGCCAGTACTATATAGTTTCATTTAAAATTAAACATAAATTCTTCTTCGAAACTATTAGCAGTGCCGACCACTCATAACATCTATTATAAAATAAAACATATATCTACATACATCTAAGTAGGTTAATCTTTTTTTAATTCAGTAATCTTTCAAAAAATTGCTGGATAATTTCATAGTAACTCAAGTAAGCAGTGTAGAAAGTCGTGCTAAGAAAAAAATTCTGGTATTATCTATACACCGGTAAATTTCTATAGACGACTCTTCATAGATGTGATTGTTGGCAACATGTAAAGAGAAGGTAATCTGTTAAATTTGTTAGAAACTTAGGAAATAACTAATGGAAATCATTGTTGAGAATTATAAAACTATATAATCTGATTACAAAAATGTGTTGACATTTCTATTCTGAATTCGCGATCGACATTCAAATTCACTAGAACTTCTACATACGTATACCGCTTACCGCCAAAGCTACTTATCTAAACTGCAAATTGTGTGTCGTGTACTAATAGTTTCTTACGTTTATGCTTATCTATGAATTACCGGTTTTAGATATACGCCGTATATTGCATGTGGGGTATCCTATCGCGTTGTTAAACAGTTCAAAGTCGTAATTCAGTAATATAGTAGCGAATAGGGCATGCATAAATGGGAAAGTTGAAAATAATGGTTTCAATTGTCAAATTTTTATATTATTTGCTTTAGTAAGTATTGTATGTACAAAATATTGAATACATAGTTTGATTACTCTTTATTTACGCGATTATTTTTACAGTATTCCTTTTTAAGATGGGGAAAACAGCGATATATCAATCGAGAAAATAGACTCTAACTGTGCTTTGTTAAAAACAAGAAGAAAGGAATGAGCTAATTAGAAGGGATTTACCACAGTTCTGTGATACAATTGTCTAAAAAAATAAAGAAGGATAATGTCTTCATATTTTCAAAACAATGATAAAGATTTCGAAGGTGTGGATAGATTTGTGTAATAATTAATTAGACAATTTGAGAAGCCATTTTAAAATAGATACTAATAGCGGCCGATTACAGGTTATCAAAAACGCAGAGAGGATGGTTGGGAATATGGTCAGGAAGCGGGATCACACTCCTAATCTGCGTTGTAAATTTTAATCGACTACGATGCTTTAATGTGTTCTGTATGCGCGAAATGTTTTAGGGAGGTTTTATTGTGTGTTCCTACAAAAGGGCCAAAAATTAGTATAAGCAGAGCTGGAAAATATTTACTAAAATCTGAGGAGTTCGTAGGATTATAATAGTAGCAACAATAGTAATAATAATAAATCAATAAATAAAATAAATCAACAAAAACAATAGATATCTCGAATCAAGGAGAGTTGCGAGCAACCATGGCAAGATAAAATAGGATTAACTTGAATAAAAAACTTTGAATAACACTACGAGAAGGACTAACAAAACCGAGAAAGTAGAATATTAGAAAATTAGTTTGATGTCTGTATGGTAAAGCTGTCAGAAAAACATCGCTAAAGGCAAGTGCTTGAGTGCACAAAACATGGAGGGTGGTGATTGGAGTGGTGTTTTCGCTTCCTGAGTCTTGATATCCAATAAGAACATATGAATCTCAAATACCAAATGGGTTGTAGAACATACAATAAAACATTCCGTGCAAGTGCATATGTAGAGGTTTCCCATGATCATTATGTACACGAGGATGGTCTGATATATTTCCGACTTTAACGTGAAGATGGCAGCATCCGTGAATAAATGCTGCGAATGCGGTTGCGCATTTATTGACAGGTACTCATCAAAACTTCAGCCATTTTGGACGCGCAGTTGTTGTTTGACAATAGTTTGAATGAGTCGATGTCGGTGCTTTTGTGAAAATGGAAAAAATCGAGTATCCAGGCGTCATTAAATATTTGTTTTTAAAAGACAATACGCCTACGCAAATTAAAGATGAGTTGGACGCTGTGTACGAGGACTCTGCACCATCATTTACCACGGCGAAATTTTGGGCAGCTGAGTTTTTAAACGCCGTACCAGCTTGGAAGATGAGCGTTCGGAACGCCCAAAAACTGTAACCACTGACTATAACATCGCAAAAGTTCAGCAAATGGTGCTAGACGACCGCCGAAGTAAAGTGAGACAGATAGCAAAAGCTATGAATACGTCTAAAGAACGTCACATATTGAATCAAGATTTAGACATGACAAAGCTGTCCGCGCGCTGGGTGTCGCGCTTGCTAACGTTAGACCAAAAACGTGTTCGTGAACATTTGCAGCGCTCTGTTGGCGCAGTTTAGGCGCAATAAATCAGAGTTTTGGCGCCAATTACTTATTGTAGATGAAACTTGGTTACACCATTATACACCCGAAACAAGAACACAATCAAAACAGTGGACAGCGAAGGAGGGAGGAATCGGCTCTAAAAAAAGCAAAAACTGCTTCTTCGGCTTGGAAAGTGATGACGACTGTTTTTTGGGATAGTAATGGAGTTATCTTAATCGATTATCTTCAAACAGGAAAAACCATTACAGTAGCATACTACACATAATTATTTGACAAGCTGAAAGCAGAAATTGCAGAAAAGCGGTCACATTTGCAGAAAAAAAAATTCTTTCACGAAGACAATGCGCCATCTCACACCTCAGCGGTTGCCATGGCGAAAATCCACGAATTACGGTTTGAACTGCTTAATCACACTCCTTACTCACCAGATCTAGCCCCAAGCGACTGCTTTTTGTTCCCTAAACTCAAAATTGCGCTCGCAGGACAGAGATTTTCGTCAAATGAGGAGGCCATCAGCTTTGTAAACAATTATTTTGCAGAGAAAGGCGGCGAGTACTATTTGGACGGGTTGAAAAGATGGTAGCATCGTTGGGAGAAGTGTGTAGATTTACAAGGAGACTATGTAGAAAAAGAAAAATAAATTTTAGGATAAATGTCTTGTATCTTTGTTAGGTCGCAAACATTTCAGACCACCCTCTTATTTACTTGTAATCTAGACCCATAAAAGATGATTAATTTACATCAAAATACACTTTGGTAAATGGTTCGATAGTAACACGGAGGAACATTTATTGCAAGACGACAATAATATGAAACATCGAAGTAGACTCTGCATCAAATGGAAAATAGCAAATGATATTCAAACGATTGAGTGGCTTCCCAGTCGTCGAACGAAAATCCAAGGAGACACTATAAAACTTAAGTGTGCATAGTGTAGCTGTAGCACCAAACAACTTTCCTGCAGTATAAGAAGAATATGGTGATCCTTACCGACTAATTGCCCTGAAAAATTGGTAGCAAACATGAAGAATCGATATAAAGCAATTGTTACCAACAATGGACACAGAACACCTCGTTAATTATTCAGCGCATTGGTACTTCATGCACATATTTGAGTAAAATAAAAACCAATTCATTTATTTGAAATATGGACATTTTACTGTACTTATTGTAAATACTTTATACCCAGTGTAAACATAAAATGTTAATTTTTATTTATTTACAATCACTATGTGTAAATAAAAGCCATATCTTGTTCAAAGTTTTGTCATCTTTAAGTGAAATAACCATATTGAGCCTTGCGAAAAGAATGAACATTTCTCAGAGCACTTTATCACATCACTTTTTAACAGCAGTTTTGTGAAAAAAATAGATACTTACGATGATTGGAACATTTAAGTTGCTTTACTGTAGCTAATTTAAATAATTGCGCTATACATCGCTGAACAGAACAAATTTATAAGGTGCTGACGATATTGTTTCTCCCTCTGTTTCTAACCTAAGTTCTCCAGGAAATTGTTTTATAAATGGCTTAAAATATGGACAAAACAGACTTTGTACTTACTTTCTTACAAACGGCTTTTGCACATAATTTATAGCGACTGTAATATTAATTTAGTGCTTTCTATAAAATATACGGAAATGTTACTTTTAAAGCTTACGGAACTCATATTTGTAACGATACCAATTTCTTTGCTCGGCACCTGCTATTTCCCGACGCCGTTTATTTTTACTAGATCTTCTAAAAAGTTATGGCCTAAATTGGCCATATGCTGCATGCTGTTAATAGGTATTGCTAAAATCTAAAATTTCCTATGTTGCAAGGAATATTTTCTTTATAAAAGATTACATTTTATAAAAGAATGACATGATAATAATACATTTAAAGTATTGTACTTTAAAAAGAAATTTATATTTATGGGTACTTCAAAAACAATTATCTTTCATTTCATGAAGTTTAGTAGAGGTATGTAATTAAAAATAGTTCATATTATGATTCTTTACGACTAAATAAATTAACATTTGAGAAGTTCTAACATAGCGGAACTCTTTCAGAAGGCTGTTTTATTAGCGCTTTTGTTATTGTGCTACCACATTGTACAGCTGTCTATAATAATACTCTTATTATTTTACAGTGCTCACTTGTACATTAACGTAGCAGACATATTCCATGAATTTTGAAACATCGAACCACTACAAACCACATCGAAGGCATGCCTAGTTTTACAAATGCAAAAGTTTCAGGATGTTCAAATTGGTTTGGTTTGTCCACTTCTATACCAACTACATTCGTGGACAAAAAATTCTGAACACTGAAGTAAATGTCTGTTATAACTAAAATTCCTTTTTTTGTTATTTTTTCACAAGACATGAAATATTATCTATGAAATAAGAATTGGAAATTAAAGAATATACAAAACATTTAATTTATCAAAACAGCCAAAAGAAAAACAAAAAGAATGACGAACCCAAAAAATCCAACCTAATCCAAAAAATCTTGGTGTGCTCTTTATTCAGCTTTTATCGTGTTCAAAAGCCATTTGAAATGTCAGTACTGACACTTATTGGTTGACAAAATGCCAGAAGAAACTGTAGCCCGAGCAGTGAACGAAGATGGACGCGGTTTCGATAAATCGCTGCTGTCTTGAATATTCCCGGCATCATCAAACTGGGAAATATACAGGCTGATTCAAATTAAGTGCGCACTATTGCTATCTCTGTTATTATTGATTCTAGAAAGTAGGTTAAATTAGCAAAATATTAGTGTTTTTAACATTGATTAGCATGCAGTTGATGAAAAAAAAATTGAATAACGCATTTTCGAGAAATTTTGAAATTTATAATTTTTTTAAATGGAACAGCATGTATATTTTTTAAAATTCTGAATGATAATGTTCTTTGTAATATAAAAGTTTCAATACACTATTGTCCTAAAACCAATAATAAAGTATTTACGGTGGAATTTAGTTGATCTCAAAGATACTCTTTCATTCTGTAAAATCAGTAGTAGGCTTCTTTCACTTTAAACAGAACAAATAGTATGTATGCCCTTTGTCAATGTCAATAACGTACTGAATATAAATCTTTCGCACGTTTAGTTATTAAAAATATTTTTTTTTTATTTTGTGTTGTGTTCATTAGTTCTATATTTATTGTTCTACACATTTTGGTTTTACTTTCGTTGCTTAGTGTTTGACAATATTTCACTATGGTATTTCCTCATTTGGAGAAGTGCGATATGTTGGAAGCATACATTTTATGTCGTAAAAATTCAATAAGGACTAGCGAATATTATGCTGAACACTATCCTTTACGACAGCAGCCAGATCGACGTTACTTTAAAAACTTTACAATCAGTTTAGACTGCATGATTGCTTATTTAGAAAGAAAAGAACAAAGAAAAATATCGTCGTCAACGAAGAAGCAGAAATTACAGTGTTAGCATATTTTGAAGCCCATCGCGAATTTTCCATTAGGGATGCTACTAAGGAATTGGCATTAAGTTATTCATCAGTTCAAAGAATTTTGAAAAAGCATAAGTATATCCTCTTTAAGTTCAGAATCTCTCAAACATTACAGCCAGGAGATTCCGTCAGGAGATTAGCTTTCTGTCATTGGTTTGTTAGTTTTTGTTGAAAATTTGAATGGAGTACAGTGTATTTTATGGAGTGACGAAACAAATTTTTCAAATAGAGGCATGTTAAATGAGCCGTTGAAAGCGAAAGTGTCCGCTTTCAACGGCTCAAATATGAAAAATAGTCACTACTGGTCTCAAGAAAATTTATTAATAGTTCGTCCACATGCTGCACAAGTTCGATTTAGTTTTAACGTTTGGTGCGGATTAATTGGTTCGGTAGTCGTTGGACCACTGTTCTACAATGGTACGTTGACAGGAAACAGATATCTGGAATTTATTCGTAACATTCTTGAGGATTTCCTTGATAACGCCAATTACCGATGCGCCAAAATTTATACTTTCAGCAGGACGGTGCTCCTGCACACAACTATCATCTAGTGCAAACCTACCTCGACACCATCTTTGCCGAAAAGTGGATTGGTACAAATGGTCCAATTCAATGGCCAGCACGCTCCCCTGACCTCTCATCTTTAGACTTTTTTCTTTGGGGATACTTAAAAAATGAGGTGTACAAAACGCGATACGACAACGTGTGCGAATTGCAAGACAAGGTCAGAGAAGTTTTTCGCCAATTAGATAGAAGGACAATCTTAAGAGCCACCCAGAGTGTACTGAAGCGGGCACGAAAATGTATTGAGCACGAAGATGACACCTTTGAGCAATATTTATAAATTATACATGTACTTTCTTCTTTTTAATTTAATTTTGTAAGCTGTAATATGTTAAAATAAACATTAAACACAAAATATGTATCTGTTTTGTCAAAAGTTAGCGGAGCAATGACAACATTTAGAAGGAAATAGAAACTGCTATAACTACTTTATTATTCGTTTTAGGACAATAGTGTATTGAAACTTTTATATTACAAAGAACATTAGCATTCAGAATTTTAAAAAATATACAGGCTGTTCCATTTAAAAAAATTATAAATTTCAAAATTTCTCGAAAATGTTATTCAATTATTCAATTTTTTTTCATGAACTGCACGCTAATCAATGTTAAAAACACTAATACTTTGCTAATTTAACCTAGTTTCTAGAATCAATAATAACAGAGATAGCAATGGTGCGCACTTAATTTGAATCAGCCTGTATAAGAAGGTCAGGATCAGGAAAACCTCGCACTGCTAAACGGCGAGAGGACCATTTTATGGTGTTATCTACACTACGCGATCGTGGTTTACCATTAACAATTGTGTGTGGTCAAGTCGAAGACGTTTGCGGTACTGCAGTTTCTACACGAACTGTTCGCCAAAGATTGAAGAAATACGGATTGAGGCCAAGTAAATCTGCTGCTTGTGCACTTTTGCTCCCAGCTCATCGTGTTCAGCAACTACGATTTGCCTGTGAACATAGACATTGGATCAATGGAGCTCCTTATTGTTCATGGATGAATTCCGTTTTTGTCTGCGTTCACCAGATGGAACGTGTATGGAGAAAGCCTGGTGAACGATTTTCAGCGTATTGTATATCTCCAAGAATAGCATTTGAGGGAGGCGGTATAATGGCTTGGGCTGGCATTTCACTGTATGCGAAAGCTGAGCTTGTTCTCATGAAAATGGTACCATGACGGTTGTTAGGTACATCAACGAGTGTTTAGCTGATCACGTTGAATAATTTGCTCCATTTGCAGATGAGAACTTAAATGCACGATTTTTGTCTACGAGTGTATATGCAACTAAATTAGTATATCAGTATATCGTGGAGCCGAAAATGGGTCACACATCCAAATCTACGCAAAACTGCCTTTACGGAATTTTTCCAAATTTGGAAACTATAAACATCCAGAGGTTGGATCATTCCGTTCGTGGTGTAACATTTTTTTCTGTTTCTGTTGAAATTTATTATCAAGAATTTCGTTTACACTAGCTATATTACTTCTATTTTAGCATGCACATGAGTCAATGAAGCGACACGCTTTTGGAGCGCCACTGCAGGAAAAGTAGAAGAGGACCAGTGTTGAATCATAACTATAGTGATTCTAGAGATTAGGAAGTTAGTAATCATGAAAGCCCGGTCGGATCAACAACGCGCATTTACAGTTTTAAAGCATATTACCAAAATAGGGAAAGTTTCGTCCGTGTCCAGAGGGCGTTTCGTTTACACCCTCGCACTCCTGTACCTTCTAACAATGCTTTTCAAAAGTGGGTTACAAATTTTTAAACTAGTGGTTCAACAACACACAAAAAGAACTGGTAGTGCCAGATTTCGCGGACACCGTAGAATATTGACGCAGTATGTAATTAAGTGGTAGAGAGTCCACGAATATCTATTCAACGACGAAGCCTAACTCTTGGATTAACCTACGCTACTATGAGAAGAATTCCTCATCCTTCCAAAATTCAATTAGTGTAATCTCTCCATATTCTAGATTACGCTACTCATTTAACGTTTTATGAACGAGTGTTGCAAAACGCATTAATGACAATGACAACGTGCTGCACAATGTTTGGATGAGTGACGAAGCTTAATTTCATCTTAGTGGCTTCGTCAACAAAAAAAAACTTTTGTTATTAGTCAAACCCACAAGACCTGCACGAAAGATCTGTCCATTCAGATAGAGGGTATGTAAATACAAAAGTGTTTCAAAGTAACCTTCCCCCCTCAAAGTTCATACAGGCGTTAAAGGAAAGGATTCAAATTGAAGTAGCCGCAGAACCGAAAGAAATAGCGTCTAATGTGCAGTTTTTTGTAGGAGGCTTCAAAAATGTGTGCAATGAAATAGAGGTCACCTTTCAGATATTATTTTCGAAGGATGAATGATTGTGGACTTTACAAAACTCTATTGGAAGGAAGATGGAATAATAAAAGTTATGGAGTTGCCTCTCCCAGAGCCCTGATTTAAATCCAATCGAGCTACTGTGGGAAGAACTCGATCGGAAAGTGCGGAAATCAGCACCAACATCTGCCGCGGATATCTGGAGTAAGCTACAAGAGGCATGGACATAAATAGCATCAGAAACATTGGTGAAGCTAATAGCCAGAATAACCCAACTATGCGCCGCTGTTATAAAAAAAAGAAGAAGCAACAGAGATGAGACAAAAATTTAAAAATTGTAAATGCTTTTTAGTTTTTGTAAGTGTATCAATATTCAATGTGTCCGGGAAAATGTGGGAAATCTCTCGGATTCAGATAGAACACTAAAAAATAAGATGACAAGTTCCCATAATATTTTTCCTAGCGGCCCTCCCTACGGAGATACGGCCTCCTAAAGGACGCCACTGGAAATCAATTTTTCTTGAATAACTTTTAAACTACTTATTATAATTTAATATGATAAACAGTAGTAAGGACCTCTTAAAATACTGCCCTTAAATTTAAATTAGCTTGTTTAGTTTACCAGGGGCGGACTAGGTTGTACATTTTAATGCTTACATTTTTAACACCCTGTATGATAAGGAGTTAAAAAAACAAATTTGGATACCTTGAACATTAAGCTAAAGAAAAGGTTTTCTTGTTCATTGTCGATAAAATGAACCGTTTTCGAGGAAAAAAAAATAAAAGAATTAATGTTTTATTTCTATTAAAAAGAACCATGTTTTTTATTTTTTTTTTGTCTGCAACAAAGTGTGATACAAAAGTCTGAAATAAAACTGTTTTCAGTACTAAAAAACGCATTATTTTAACAAACGTTACTATGGTACCCACGAATTAATAAATATCTTGCATTGACGTGTAAATTTTAAATCTTGTAATCTTTCATATTGTTAACACGTTGATCCTTTACTTCGATATTAATTTATTGAATTTTGAATATATTGGTAAGTTTAATTTGATAATGGGATACACATTTAGTGAGTATGCTGATATGCATCTTATGTACGGTCTTGCATCTTGCAATGCTTTGGAAGCAAGAAGGTTGTATGAAGAAAGATATCCTAATCGCAATATTCCAAATCAGAAAACATTTCAGCGACTTGACCAACGTCTAAGAGAGACTGGTGGGCGATTCCAGTTAATAAGGTAACATTATTGACTTTCTTTAATGTTTTAGGAAGTTTTGCGAAAAAAAGTACTGATGCTGGTGTGAGAAGAACAGTCCGTACGGTGCAATTGGAGGAAAATATTTTGGATACTGTAGGTGATACTCCTTCAATAAGCACTCGAAGATTAGCCGCGCAGATTAATACGTCAAAAACGACAATTCATGAAGTACTTAAAGAACAGTTGTTTTACCCTTATCATCTGTAAAAAGTGCATCTACTACTTCCTGAAGATTTTCCTCGTAGAATCCAGTTCGCAAACTGGCTGTTAGATCAGCAACGAACAAACCCAAACTTCATTAGCACTATTCTTTTTACCGATGAAGCAGGGTTTACCAAAAATGGTATTGTAAATTTACATAACTCGCATGTATGGGCTGATGAAAACCCTCATGCCACTGTCGTTCATCATTATCAACATCAGTTCCAATCAATTAATGTTTGGGCAGGAATAATTGGCAATTTTATGATTGGACCATGCGTATTGCCGCCACGATTGAATGGTGAACTTTATTTACAGTTCTTTCAGAACGCTTTTCTGGATTCAATAGAGCATTTGCCACTTGCAACCCGCCAAAGCATGTATTTTATGCATGATGGGGCCCCACCTCATTTTAGCGTTGCTGTACGCGACCACCTGAATAACGTCTATCCAAACCGTTGGATAGGCAGAGGAGGTCCCATTGCCGGCCTCCACGGTCTCCCGACCTAACGCTAATGGATTTTCACCTGTGGGGTTATCTCAAAGCCTTGGTGTATTCCTCTCCGGTTGATACTAGGGAGGAACTTTTACAGAGAATCACATTTCATTGTGATGTGATAAGAAACAATGCTGGGTTGTTGTGAATACAGCAGTCCTCTATTCGTCGTGCCCGCGAGTGTATCAGAGTTCACGGAGCCCATGTTGAACCCACTTATGAAGTTTTTGATTGATTATTTCTAATTAGCGTATTTAGGTTCAATCGTTGCAAGCTTTAATGAGTACATTTCTAAACATAATTTTTGTTAAGGTGCCTTTCTGGGACAAAACTGCATTTCTAATAATCTTTGTAATCTTGTCGTATTAAATAACCTAAACTAAAACTTTTTTCTTCCTGGAATGACTATTGTATCACACTTTGTTGCAGACAAAAAAAAATAAAAAAACATGGTTCTTTTTAATAGAAATAAAACATTAATTCTTTTATTTTTTTTTCCTCGAAAACGGTTCATTTTATCGACAATGAACAACAATGAACAATGATTCTTTAGCTTCATGTTCAAGGTATCCAAATTTGTTTTTTTAACTCCTTTTCATACAGGGTGTTAAAAATGTAAGCATTAAAATGTACAACCTAGTCCGCCCCTGGTAAACTAAACAAGCTAATTTAAATTTAAGGGCAGTATTTTAAGAGGTCCTTACTACTGTTTATCATATTAAATTTTCATTAAATTATAATAAGTAGTTTAAAAGTTATTCAAGAAAAATTGATTTCCAGTGGCGTCCTTTAGGGGACCGTATCTCCGTAGGGAGGGCCGCTAGGAGCAAAATTATGGGAACTTGTCATCTTATTTTTTAATGTTCTATCTGAATCCGAGAGATTTCCCACATTTTCCCGGACACATTGTAAATTTTCACATTTTTGTTTGTATTTTTAATTATTTCTGCTAATAGTATGATTTTATGAGGGTGCCCAAATACTTTTGCGCGGTAGTGTATGCATGCATAAAACTATCCCTTTCATTTTGTTGTTTTTTGTATGTGAAAATAGGTTGCAGTTGATAATATTCAAATTGCTCGCTAATCGTTTCAATATTAAAGTATAATAAAGTATTGAACGTATTGAACGTATTCTACATTTCAAATTCAAAATAAGGATATACAAAATAATAAATTGGGACTAGATAATACTTAAGAAAAACGAACACAGACCACAATACGTCCAATGAACTTTCACTAACCAAGTAAGTAGGTGGTACTTGCAATGGCAGAAATACAAGTCGTCAGAATAGTAGGTTGTTATTGAATTTTAATGAATTCTACCTAGATTACATATATGCATATGCACGCGTAGTATCACTGTCATTTGAAATATTCTTAAGAAGGAATTCTTCCGCATAACTGACCATATAAAATTGTAGTAGAATGTATACACCAGAAATTCAATTTTAAATTCGGAATATTTTTAATATAAACTACTCAAAAATGAATAAGGAATTTTTACTTTTTTGTATTTTTCAGTTAGTATGGGTAAATATTTGTAGTGTATTATATTAGATACATAATTGTACACAACAATTTAAAATTTTCAAGTATATTTATTCAGAAAAATCGTTAGATTACTAAGAAATTATCAAAAATGAAATAAGCAACATTTTTAACAATAAAATAAAATAAAGCAATCACTTTGTTTTACCACTTTATATATAGCATAAAGTGGTAAAACAAAGTGATTGTTTTATTTTATTTTATTATTTTCAAAATGAATTACCACAAAGTTACGGCTACCAGTATTAATTTTTAACAATAGCTAAAATAAACATTTTTCTGTAACAATTAATTCTAAAATCGTGTATAATGGCCACGGACATCTCTCACAGCTGTACATCTTCGGGGCATACTCATAATGTAATTATTAATGTGTTCTTGTGACACTGTTCTCCAACACAGCGGTAAAATTTCCCGCAAGTGTTGCACGTTAACTGGGGGTGGATTATGTTCGTTGAGCTGTTCTTGAAGTCTGTCCCAAATGTGCTCAATTGGATTCAAGTCGGGAGACGTTGGTGGTAAAGGTAGATGGTTAATATGGAGGTCATTTATTGCTTGCATTACAATTTGTGCACGATGAGGTCTTGCATTATCATCAATAAAAAACATGTTTTCATCCACAGCCTCACGAAAGTCGGCCACATATTGCTGAATAATGTCATCACTGTATATGTGTCCATTGACATTGTTTTCAAAGAGATGGAGGTTCGTACGTCCATTCAAACTAATGCCTGCCCACACCATGATACCACCGCCGACAAAAGGCACCACAGCTTTTGTAAACTCGCGTCTACAACGGTCTCCTCGAGTTCTCCAGACCCTTACTCTACGATTATCATTAAATAAGCAGAATCTGGATTCATCGGTGTATAAACCATGCTCCCATTGAAAATTTTCTGCTAGTCGTTGGTTAACCCAAGTTCTTCTAACCATTCTATTGGCATTAGTTAATTTTGGGCATCTCACGGGCCTGCAGCTATGAAGATCCATTTCCCTCAGACGGTTTCTGATGGTTTTATCCGAAACTCTAACTCCAGTGGCGGCACGTAACTGTGTTTGCAACCATACAGCACTTTTTAACAGATTCATCCTTGTCTGAATGAATGTCTGAATCCTCCTTGTCTGAATCATCCTTGTCTGAATGAATGTCTGAATGAATCATCAATAAAAAACATGTTTTCATCCACAGCCTCACGAAAGTCGGCCACATATTGCTGAATAATGTCATCACTGTATATGTGTCCATTGACATTGTTTTCAAAGAGATGGAGGTTCGTACGTCCATTCAAACTAATGCCCGCCCACACCATCATACCTCCGCCGCCAAAAGGCACCACAGCTTTTGTAAACTCGCGTCTATAACGGTCTCCTCGAGCTCTCCAGACCCTTACTCTACGATTATCATTAAATAAGCAGAATCTGGATTCATCAGTGTATAAACCATGCTCCCATTGAAAATTTTCTGCTAGTCGTTGGTTAACCCAAGTTCTTCTAACCATTCTATTGGCATTAGTTAATTTTGGGCGTCTCACAGGCCTGCAGCTATGAAGATCCATTTCCCTCAGACGGTTTCTGATGGTTTGATCCGAAACTCGTTTGCAACCATACAGCACTTTTTAACAGATTCATCCTTGTCTGAATTCGCATGTAGCGGTCTTGTCTCTGATTTGTTTTCCTCTC
Source organism: Melolontha melolontha (assembly GCA_935421215.2). Taxonomy (NCBI): domain Eukaryota; kingdom Metazoa; phylum Arthropoda; class Insecta; order Coleoptera; family Scarabaeidae; genus Melolontha; species Melolontha melolontha. Next base: position 212,578,266 of record OW285235.1, read on the forward strand.
AGATCCACTACCGGGTCTTCTCCTTGCAGATCCTACCTGTTGGAATCTTGTTAGAGCCCTACTAATAACACTTGGAGACACATTAAAAATTGCGGCAATTTCTGCTCCAGATTGCCCTCGCTGATGCAATAACGCAATTAAATCAAAAGTTTCTTTATTTAAATGACGTCTTGGCATCGTGAAAATGTGAAATGACGTTTAAAATGAATAATACTTGTCAAAAAATGCGATTTTTATAAATTTGGAATCTAAATTAATTTAAGGTTAAAATACAAGATTCAATATTTTATCACACAGAAAAGACATTTACCAAATAAAATGTCCACAAACGACTGTGGGCCTTCTAATTTATCTATAGTTTGAGAAAATACGTTAAATTAAATCGAATTAATTAGATCTGTTAAAAAAAGATCTAATTCCCTATTCATTTTTGAGTAGTTTATTAAATAAGTCAACACAACTTTTCTGTAAGTTTAAAACTCAAATATAAATAAAGACATAAATAATTTAATACATTTTATTACTGTTGAGATTCAAGTCTAAGTACTATTTATTAATCTAAAAACAATTTAAATAACACAAAGTATAATTAATATTGTAAACCTCTAAACTACACAAATAGAAATTCAAGTAAGTTTGTGAATTAAGGTTTTACGTAATGAAAATAATATCTATTTGATGTGTTAGACAAACAAATTAGTTCCCACAATAATTCAAATTCACTTTTAAGACAAAGATATGAGAAAAAGCTATGTAATATTCGAGTGTACACACACATCTACAAAGTAACAAGTAGTTGTGTACAGAAAATTTGATATGACTGCAGGATTGTTTCATTAGTAATGCATATTTTTCTTTAGGAAATATTACTGACTTAACTACTTCAAAATGATTGTGGTACACATTAGGTAATTACAGCTACATATTATACCATTGAGTTTGCATTTTTATAATTTCAAAAATAAATCTGCTAAAATAAAGAACAGTAAATGCTCGCAGAAATCTAATAAGAGGGTGGTTTGATGGAAGAGTGAGTAAAAAATCATAATATTTATTTTTCGACATAATCCCCTTGTAAGCCAACACACTTAGCCCAGCGAGTTTCCAATTTCTTCAAACCATCTAAAGTAATCTTTCGGCAACTCTGCAAAATATGCATTTGTCTTGGATATCACCTCTTCATTCAGCCGAAATCTTTTTCCATCGAGCTATTTTTTTAAAATTTGGAAATAAAAATAAATCACTGAGAAGTTGCTGAAATTATGTATACTAGATTTTAATAATAAATTAGATACTCCTCTCGTAAGCAAACTAGAAGTGTTAGATATTCAGGAGTGTTGGGTACTTCTTAGCCTATAAGAATGTCTATAAGAAATCATCCTTGTACCATGGGAACCAGATCTGGCAAATATAGGGGATGAGGCAGCAGTTCGTAACACAATTCGACAAATTCCGCAGTAGTTATAGCGGACGAATGAAAAGGCGCATTATCATGATGGAACAACACTCTTTTTTTCAATAAATGCGCTCACTTTTTCTTCAGTTCTGTCAAAAAGTGTCAGCACACCAGCATAATATTGGCAAGTTGTCGGTTTTTCTTTGTTTAAATAATCAATAAAGATAACACTTTTGGAATCCCAAAAAACTGTGTCCACAAACTTTTCAGGCGAGAAAACAGTTTTTGCTTTTTTGGGGGAGGGGGGCACGTTCCCATGGAGAAATCTATTGTTTCGACTGTATTTTTGTTTCTGGAGTATAAAGAAGTGTCCAAGTTTCATCTCCTGCGACATATCGATGGAAGGATTTTCTTAGATTGCGTTCGAAGATAGCCAAACATTCTCCTAATGTTTGGATACGAGCGTCCATTTTATCTGCATTAAGCATATGTGGCACCCATCCCGGGGATAATTTGTTCATATAGGAATTCTGTTCAGCATCAAAAAGGAGCAGGGCGTCCTCCTACGGCTGTTACCGACAAAAACATTGCTGCTGTTAAAAAAATAATTGAAGAGGACAATAAAGCCACTTATGCGATAATAGAGCATCAACTCAAGATTGGATCCTTAGCTGTTAAAACAATCATACACGATCACCTGCATTTAAAAAAAGTGGTAAGTCGTTTTGTGCCGCATCACCTTTCTGACTTTCAAAAAGCAGAGCGTGTAAGAATTTGCCATGAAACTTTAAATTTCTTAAATAATGTCAGGCACCAAATTTTTTCCAAAATACTGACAGGTGGCGAAACTTATATTTTCTTTTTCGACCCTGCTACCCACCAAGAGAGTCGTGTATGGATTCACGAAGATGAGGATGGAATGACTAGGAAGCAGCGAGCTATGAAAAAGGTTACGTATGCGGTATTCTTCAGAAGTACTGGCTTAGTAAATGCAATTAAGCTAGACGGACAAAAGATAGTTACAGCTAAGTGGTACACTGAAAAATGTTTGCCTGAAGTGTTCAGTAGTTAGCTGGACAAAATATAAAAGTAATAGAACATCCGCCATACTCATTTGATTTAGCAATGTGTGCCTTTTGGCTATTTTATGGGCTTAAACGCAATTTGCGGGGTAGAAGGTTTTCGTCTGAAGAGGAGATTGATACCGCAGTTCACGCTTATTTTGAAAGTATTCTGAAAGAAGATTGGCTGGGAGCTTTTAAACAGTGGAAGAAAAGAATGATGAAGTGTATCATTGCCGAAATGAATTACTTTGAGCATATTTATAATGAAATCCTAGAAAATATTATTCGTGTTTTTTGTTCTCAATAATTTAAGCTTTTCCCTGGTATTTGCGCAACTAATCTAAAACGTCAAACGCTAACATCATCATTAATAAAGAAAATTGAATGTGTAATCTGTCATTTGAGCCTAATCTAAAAATGATTTACAAGATCTCAAAGAAATATTCTAATTAAACGCTTGAAAAAAAAATAGTATATAAAACACGACAGCGACAGCATATTAATTGCCTCCCACACATTCTATTGCCTCGGCTAGCGCTTCGGCAGTGAACTGTATCCTCGGAAATAATAAGAGCTTTCACTGCCTGGCCTATAATATACTATTTTGAAGATCTGTGTAATTTATTATTAAATATTTGTGACAACTTATATATTTGACAGATTTAGGCGCAGTTTTAATAGTAGTCTTGCAAAACATGGACGAAGTAAGAAATATACCAATCATGGCGAAAGTGTTGACCATTCTTGAAAAGTTACTCTCCCGCCAATTCATTCTCGTAAAAAGAATGGCAGAAAAATAACACGCAAGATAGATATTTACGTCAAGAAAAAAAAATCAAAAGCCTATAAAATCGTACTCAAAAAAGGCTGTAGATTATTATTAATTAAATGTGGCATAAAAAAAATTATGGAGCAACAATCCAAATACTAACTATATATACTATCTTACTATCTTCTAGTCTTCAAAGAATACATAGGTTCGATGATAAGTAACTTAAGTAGTATTATATGCAGATAATACATTCTAAATCATTTCTTGGGGTTTCTAGTGTTAGCAATTACTTTCAAAGAAAAACAAATTGATTATAAAGTTTTGATTACATACATATTCTGTACTTTAACAGATTCTATGCACCTTATACAATACCTACTATATAAAGTTCGCTTATATGCAAATGATAAAACGCATTCACTCATTCAGTAAACAAAATTACCTTTAAAAATATTATTCTGGTTTTATATTCTCGAATAGTATTGAATACACGTCAAGTCGTCGTGTGTATGAACTAACGCACAAACTCATTACGATATTATAATGTGGTTACATCAAGCATTATATGTAGTTATAATACCATTCTATATATAGTATATTCAATACATATTAATTAATAATTTATTAAAATACTAAACGTGCTTGGAATTTAAGGCAGCATTACTAGGATTACAAAGTTGTTTATTGGTTTTCTTTGTTATCTTAGGGCGATAGTTCGATAATACATTAATTAAATAAGTTTCTGTATACGCATGTTCATACAATATTAAACATTTCTCTGTTTGCTAATAAGTTTATAAATAAAAAAAAGAATAATGTCGACTACATTTCTTTGAGATTCTACACTGCAAATTATACAAAGTCATTTACATTTATACAATACACAATACACATGAAAGAGAATTGCCCCATTTAAACGTAAAGAAATAATTATGTATTTGTAAACAAACCTTCCTCTTAGTTGTTTTTTATGATATGTCACAGGAATACAAGTGTCAGTTGAAGTCACTACAACCATTCTTCATTTTGATACACCTTTGCACTATGTTTTAACAATTCGAATGCACCAATACCACACGATATCGAACGAAACAAGAAGTAGTAATATATGATTTCCCGGCATTAATTTCACGTACGTGGAAGAAGCTGCAGTAACCGTGAATTGAACAGCTGTGTCGCGAATTCGTCGGCATTGGCCTCTTCGCTTGTTTAGATACCGTAACTTAACCGGTGCTAGATAATAACGCAGGGCAGCTTTGCGAGAACACTATGTTTCTTAGAAATGTGAACAAGTAAGAAAAGTGCGCGTTTTAATAAGATTTCTCATTTAATTGCCGAGCAGTATTGACAGCTAGAAGATATTAAATATAATTATGGATTGTATCCGGCTATTGTTACTCCTAAATCGGAAGTACAATGCCCTTGTGCAATGTTAGACGGCGTGTCGGGCGATGATACGTGAAAAATTCTGACTTTCAAGTCGGACGGAGTCTAGGTATAAAATAACATCATCTGCGCATGCATATTGCGTGATATGGAAACATGAAGCCCTTTAGAACTGATAATTTAGAACGCGTTGGCATTTTTTCCTCTGGGAAACAAGCGCGAAATGAAACCAGTAGCAATTATATTTGAATGGGTAAAACATCCTTCGTATGTACATATATAAATGAATATTATTATATTTGGAAGAAACCTAAAATTTAGAAGACGTAAATGAAAAATAAGAAAGTATAATAAAAGTGGTTTTATGAATAAATAATCATTGATTTTTGCCTTACGTATGTATGTATATATGCGTACGTATAATTCGTTGCGCATCTAGAAAAGTATAGAAATGAATACTAATTAGATTCACAAAAACGGCGATTTATACCGGGTGTCCTTGAAGTACACATCTCGCATGTTCCTTTAATATATCAGCTTTCAAAATTTACAAGTATAAATTTTTAGCAGCTCACTTAGGTTATCGTACCCTTACCATAACAAAACTTATCGGTTTTATAAATATAAACATTGCCACCATTAAATACAATGGAACATTCTGAATCCGATATTCATATTTGATATTTCGTACTTCTAACAAAAAAAAACATTCTCGTAATACCCATAAAATTTTAGCATGGTTTTTAAAATAGATTTGTAAATGAATCTAACACACATCTTAATTTTTAATTATTTACTTGAATGTACAAAAAGCTGTGTTTGTACGAGGCAATGACCTTGACCTACAGGATGTTATTGCTTTTATAATATAGACAGCTGTTACGTACGTAAACATACGGTGTGTATGTAACTTCAATAGAGGTACCTATTTACATTCTGAATATTTTTAATTTTGGAGTTCGCGTTTGACTATTTATATATTTTGGAACTATATTCTATATAATTAAATCTTTCCGATTTTCATATGTAGTATTTTTATTTAAAAGACAGCCTGTTTGCAGCTATAACAGCACTATTAAAACGCCGAAAACAATACGTTTAGAATTTATAAATGGACTGTTTTAGTGCACTTTCGCTTTTCAAGAATAGTCAAGAATAGTTATATATTTGAAATGTTGTAATTTAAAAATGAACAATTGAAACATTTTCTGATATAACCTAAAGATTATTTTCTTTGCACCATTCTTCGAATTTCATAATAGTATAATAGAGAACGAGTTGCATAAGACAAATCTCATAATACAAGCCCTAATTTAGGACCCGAGAAGGATCCTAACGGACGAGTGCCATAAGTGTCATATGACACGAGTTCTTTATGTTATTTTTTCTATTTGTTTTTTTATGAGTTTTTTTCACATAAACAATTGCAATTTCAAATTTGGAAATTTAAGTGGTGGTTGGTAATACACTGTGACATTTTAAATCAATTTAAAATTTGAATTTGTCAATGTTGTACCGAATATTTTATACTTGCTAAATTTAATGAAAAATGAATGAAAATTTTTCAGATACTCCACTTGAGATTGGAGAACTTAAAGAGGCTGAAAATAACATACTTTCATCTAAATCTCGTATTGGTTACGAGAAACAATTTATGAAATTTGAAGAATGGTACAGAGCAAATAAGTTTGAGGTTTTATCAGCGAATGTGCTAAACGAATATTTTCAATTTATGCATTTTCAATATACATAATCGACTTTGTGGACAATATATTCTATGCTACGCTCTTGTTTGAGTATATACAAAAGATTAGATATCACGCATTGTTGCAATCGAGGCCATTGATCCAGTCTAACGCGGAGTCAGTTGCTTCAAAGAATTCACTCATCTCACCTCCATATGCTGTAAGGGGGCACTCAGCTGTAATATGGTCAATAGTCTGGCGAGGTTCTCCGCATTTGCAAGTTGGTGTGGGACGTTCTTATTCTATTGAGTGACTTCCATTCATGGCGAGGCAGCCCCATTCCTGGTAAGGGTAAGGCAGGATCAATGATATGGACCGCTTGAACGGGTTTCAACGCTGCCCAATACTCTCTCCATCTATCATTTGGGTTGAAATCTTCTGCTATAAGTCGTTCTGCTAGCAGTAGTTGAGGAGATCTGGACTTCAGTCTCGACAGGCCAGCATCAGGCAAATCATTATATACTAGAAGATGGGGATTTGATATTATTTTATTCTACCAGGGTTTTCTGTCTCCGAATGGTGGGAGGTGTAATATGACTTAAAACTGGGAGCCAAGGTAGAAGTGTACTTTTTAAACAACCGTTAATTATTCTCATGGTCTCGCTGCGTTTGATGTCGATCTTCTTTGCGTGACAGCTGTTTAACCAAACTGAGGCGCAGTATTCAGCTACCCAGTAAACAAGGTTAAGACCTGACGTTCTAAGGGGGGATGCGTTCGCACCACAGCAGAGCTTGTGGATTATGTTATTTCTGGTGTTTATTTTAGCTGCGGTGTTTTCTAGATGTTTTTGAGAGTGTACAATCCATTGTTACTCCCAGATATCTTGAGTAAGGATTATAACGTAACAAATTGTTATTGAAATACACTTGCGGCTCTAGACGTGCTTGTTTATTATTGAGGTGAAAACACGACACTTCTGTTTTATTCATATTCAAGATTAGTCTCCAGTCGGAGAAGTATTTTCCCAGCACGGATAGGTCCTCTGAAAGAATACTATTAGTTCCCTCTATGGTTTTACTCATGCATGCAAGAGCCAGGTCATCGGTATATCCAAACTTTTTTGACTTTGTGTGTGGCATGTCAGAAATATGCAGATTAAACAGGAAAGTTGTAAGTACCGAACCTAGAGGCAATCCATTATTAAGATGTCTCATTTTACCCTTGCTCTCTCCTGTTATTATTTGGAAGTGCCTGTCGCAAAGTATCTTGTTTAATAAAGATGCTACCCGGCTGCATAGTACTACGTTAAGAAATTTGTAGAGAAGGCCTTCTCTCCAGACTGTATCATATGCCGCAGTCAGGTCAACATACACCACGTTGTCATCAGCCGTTTCTGAAACCCTGCTTCAATGTGCGTTGTTAAGCTGAGCACCTGGTCAGCACAAATGCGGTTGGGTCTGAAACCAGCCTGTTCAACGGGAACATGCTTCAATATCAATGTGCTAACTTGATTTAATAGGAACCTTTCCAGAAGCTTATAACATGAGCTTAATAAAGCTATCCGACGAAAGCTTTCAGGAAGGTTCTTGGGTTTGTTCGGCTTCAATTATTTTGTATTTCTTGAGCTCTGTAGAGATATGTCCTGTCAATAGGATTAATTTACTCATCCACATCGTTGCGCGTTTCCCACAGTTCTTAAGGAATTCGGGATGGATTCCATCAAATCCAGGTGCTTTGCCAGATTTAGTCTCATTCAGTGTTTTATCTACCTCCTCGCCGTGAATTGCCTGGAGTATTCTTAGTTGCTTCTTAAAGTCTGCATGCTATTGTCTTGTACTTGGGACCTTAGACAGTGTTACAATTCGTGCAGCAATTTGGTCAGCTGATACTTCCAGTGGACCACGAGTGCGTGGATTAGAGCTGCTTAGTTTCTTCAGGAGGCTCCACGTTTTCCTACTAGATCTTTTGAAGTCGATACTACCTGTCATTTCTTCCCATTTTTTGCGACGTTCTATGTGCAGACGATTAAGGAGAAAACTAAATTGCATTAGACTGAAACTATTCGTTTATAGATTATAAAAACGCATCGTTTTCGATGCTTTTATAGCATTGTTACAACAGCAAATAAAAAAATAAATATATTAAGACACAAGCTTCATAAGGCACCATTTTGTCGCACGAGTTCATGTTTAGAAAGCGAGGTGCAAGAGCGGCAAGTTTTAGAAAGAGGGTGTGCGACAAAATGCCTCATGAAACGAGTTTTCTACACTGTTTTTTCACATTTGATTACACTTATACTTTACATTTTTAAATTTATATATAAACATGAGTAACATAGATACTAATATATCTTTTACTCTATATATATATATATATATATATATATATATATATATATATATATATATATATATATATATATATTTATATATATATATATATATATATATATATATATATATTTATATATATATTTATATATATATATATATATATATATATATATATATATAAATATATATATATATAAATATATATATATATAAATATATATATATATATATATATATATATATATATGTATATAAATATAATATCTTCGTGACCTTGGTATGATAACGTAAACTTAATAAGTCGGCGATTAAAGGTCTAGTTCATTACTTCAAAGTATATATATTTAAAATAACTCTACATGTTTCGGCAATGATGCCTTTGTCAAGAGAATACAAAACATAAATAAAAAATTTTTTATTTATGTTTTGTACTCTCTTGACAAAGGCATCATTGCCGAAACATGTAGAGTTATTTTAAATGTACATACTTTGAAGTAAAGAACTAGACCTCTAATCGCCGACTTATTAAGTTTACGTTATATATATATATATATATATATATATATATATATATATATATATCTATATATATCTTTTAAATTCTTAAAATCAAATGACAGCAATAAAATATTTATTTCTGTGTTCGAACGATACCAGCATTGAAAAATGAAAGAAAGCCTATCGAAATGAAGCTCATTTTGATACTGTTTTGGGTTTCATAATGAGTTAATTATGAACACAAAATAGAAAATAGTATATTAAAAAACAAGTTTCATAAGGCACCATTTTGCCGCACGAGATCAGTTTAGAAAACGAGCCGCGATAGCGGTGAGTTTTCTAAAGAGCGAGTGCGGCAAAAGGCCTTATGAAACGAGTTTTTTATACTATTTTTTCTATTTTGCGTTTTTTACATTAATAAATTGCTTAAATTGGAATTATTTAATTTGAAAGTTCAGAGTTTAATTTTTATATAAAGCATGCAGTTGGTCACATTGATACTTGACATTTTCAAATTTAAATCTTGCTATCCGCGAAGAATATTATATTACATATTATTCAATAATTTTCGTTAACATTACTTGATATTTCATTTAAAAATATAAACATGAGTGGCATAGAAACATATATATGTTGTTGTCAATTGTATACAACATACGTTGTTTGTGTAAAATACGGATATATATCATATCTGTCAAATGTACATAAATTCTTAAAATCAAATGACAGCAATGATATTTATTTCTGTATTCGAACAACGCCAACATTGAAAAATGAAAAAAAGCGTATCGAAATGAAGCTCATTTCGATACTGTTTTGGGTTTCATAATGAGTTCATTTCGAACGCAAAATAGAAAAACTTCTTTTCATAATTGATACGAGATTGAATGGGAAGTAAATTATTTACAATGTTTACAGCAACGAGAATTCCACACATGATAAATTCTCATTCATTTTATATTAAATTTAACACAAACAAAATATTCAATAAAAACTTGGGCCATAAGAGATTTCTTATGCTTATGACTAGAGCAGACCAATTTCCGTGCGCGCCATGAGCGCCGGTATGGGAGTGTAATTCGCAATATATTAGAATATGCGATAGAATAGGGACGCAACATGAGCTTGTTACCGATATAAGTATACAAGTAGAGACATTTATTCTATCAGAAATAATTAAATATACATTTGGTTTTCTGCTATTAAAGTAATATTGCATAAACACACGAAAAATAAGAATAGTACATATTATAGCAGCGTTGTATGTACCTATAAATAAAATAATAATAATAAAAATAAATAAAATCGTATATTAAGTCCGGGAAATCCATAGTAAACTTATTCACTTCGTCTCACAACGGTCGTTTCTCGATTTATGTGTCGACGACATTTTATTACGTATGCTTACACTTACATGCAATCTAAGCAAGCACCAAACACATACTGAATGCTTTTTATTAGTTCTGATGCAATACAATCATCCTCACATCGGCGCACATGGCCCGCACAGAAATTGGTCTGCTCTACTTATGACTAAGTGGACCAATTCGGAGCGAAAGCAGAGGCGTGACTAACGAATTGGTTCCCGCATGCGAAACACTATTAATATCTAGAGATATACTATCACGAACGGTGCTGTTATTATGTTAGATACAAAAAAAATGTAAGACGGTTTTTCTAGATTATGAAACGTTATCGATGATACGTATAAAAAATAAAATCTAAAATGTATGTAATTAGATGATTAAAAAAAAACTTACCGTCTTACTTACGCACCATAACATTAAGTACAGATCTTTTTTTGCTATCAGTTGTTTCATCCACACTCAACAACACTTTTTTATTTTTCAGATCAGCCTTAATTTTATTTTCTAAATGTACACGAACAGATTTTAAATAACGTCGTAAGTGGGTGCAGCTCGGTAATTCTACATTGCCATATTTTTCAAGAAATGAAATAAACGAATCATTGCGTAACAAAGTAAACGGCAAATTACACACAACCATCATTGTACACAAATCAAATAAGAACACTTCGTATTTTGTATCGGCACCAGTGTCTCTATCTTTATGTCTTGCGCTATGCACGTGGCGTTGCAAATTTGAATTTGTTAAATGGTTTATATATATATTGCACACTAAACATTTTACATTTACCCCATTGTAAGATAAACTAGGATGGTTCTCAATAAACCTATTGACTAACTTTGATGATAGCGGTTTTTTTACTATACGCTCCTTCAACATTATTAAATACACAGAATACATTTTCCTACTGCTATTATACGTGTACACACGATGACCGTGAACAACATACTAAGTAATCGTATGTGCGATGGGGCACGCGGGAACCAATTCGTTAGTCACGCCTCTGCTTTCGCTCCGGATTGGTCCACTCTATAGTTATGACACTCGTTCTTTCATATAGTATATTCGGTTTACTAGAGTAGGAGTTAATTTGTTTCCTTCTATTTTAGGAATTTTGAATTCTTCGAGTATATAACCTTAATCGCGTGTATATATTCGTGTGTCCCACATAAGCTGTAAATAAGGTTTCCGCCAATCAGCAGAAATCAATACTCGGCAAAATTAAGAAAAGCTTACACAGGCATACATGAGCTCATTATAAAAATCCCCCTTGAATGGCAATAAATTGAAAACTGGAACTTGATAATATGAGGAATTTATTGATGTTACATATCCACATAATCTGAAAAATGGGGTTATCTAAATCTTCTTATTATAAGAATTATAATTAATTTATTGTTTATTTAATTTATAATTGAGTACATAACAAAAAAAATACACAGTGTACAATATGTATTTAATTCAAGTGTTTTTTTTTCCTGTAGAAGTATATTTTTACAGTCTTAGTCTTAGTCTTAGTTGTGAACTTTTACTACTTTTTCTTGTTTCGTTTTATAATTGTATTCACAATATATTGAAAATGCACGTTCTTACGTAATTTGATGTCTGCAAAATTAGAATGTTTATTACATGATATCATGAATCATAAATTTTTCATAAAAGTAAAAAAAGGAGACTTCCTAACATGCGTACCATAGAGTTTTCTTCGGAAAATCATGTTCCAGATGATTACTTTTCACGAAATGTAGTTTGTTACATGGGAATAAATTGTACGAGGATGATACGTAGAAGTATCCGTATTTGGAAACAGATGTCACTTAGTGTCAAAATCTGCATTACCGACTGTGAGTACTATTCTTTAGTTAACGTCAGGGGGTATAATGTTAAATGGGAAGTATTGAGATAGTGTTCTAATGTTAGGATATGACTTCAAGATGGCACTAGATACAGAACCTTGTCGGTAAATTACCTGTCTTGACCATAACTGGGCGTTTCTTTTAGCTTTATTTTATACATGAAGCAATTAACTTAACCTAGTTAGAAAAGTAAACTTCGTAGAAAAAGCGGTTGAATTTGGCATAAGTTAAAGATTTGATCCAATTTTAAGGTAACCAAATGCGCAGTCTATGTAAATATTATTCAATAGTAAACAAACAGTTACATACTCGTATATAATATATAAATTTTATAGTTTTAGAATTATTCAACGTGACATGGTGTTACGCAGCAAATTGTATACAAGAACTTATACACACTTACTATTTGTAGAAAGTATTTTGAGGCACAATATTTAACAAGGAAGTACTAATATCAAAGGCCATACCAATACTTTATTTACCAGGTAGGTAATCCTTTGCAACATATTTAACTGATCTATTAATATATGCTGTTTTGTAATTTAGAATCAGTTGACGTGTCTGCTGCCTATAAACCAACAAATCTGATATTAGATGACATGCATAGTGTTCCAATTACATAAAAATATGCCATAGAAGATATTTCAAAGGAAGCAGTTATTTGTTCTACTAATATAGCTGGAACAGTAACATGAGAAACCTTGCTCTAATATTAAAAAGGAAAGTATATTGACAGGTAAAGATATTTTTTTACGACTAGGTATTTTCTTTTTTATCATTTTTGTATAGTCTCTAGTAAATTCACATTTTGTATATCATTTGTAATGCCAGTTTAATGTATGAATTTTTTTGACGTATGACTTTTGAAATACAACCAATGTGTAAAAAATATAGCTGTTTGTTTTTTATTTATCACTCATCTATACATAAAACAGAAGAAATTCATTATTTATTACTTTATAATCTACATACATTTAACACTAATTTTTATTCTTCTTTTTATACGTATATAAATAAAATGCAATATTTAATCTAACCAGATTTATTTATCATTTTATTTTTATACTTATTACAAGAAGAATGAAAACTTAGTAAATTCTTAAACAAAAAATTCAAAATATAAGTTGAGGTAGGTCAGTTCTATTTTAGTTCGCGGTTATGGATTCGAGATGGGGTTAAACGCTGTCTCAATTATTTATCATGAAGTTATACTATCTTGGGATTTGTCTATGGTTGACGTCTGTAGAAATTTCGGAGAGATTTATTGAGTAGTGTTGTTTTGAGAACTGTTGAAAGTGAGCAAGTTTATGTATACAGTGAAAGCTCCCTTAACGGGCAGCTCTAATAAGCGACCATCTCCCTTAAACGACCAAATTGTTCGGAACCGATTTTCGCCCTATCTTTTAATACATAAGACACCTTCCCATAAGCGAGCGCTCCTATAAACAGGTGCGGGCAACATTTTTTTTAGCCAAAGCCAGAAAATATCTCCCATAAGCGACCACGAAGCTCCAACAACCGGGCGAATTAAGATTTTAACACGCATTACACATTTCTAGACTCGGTGATTCCCTTAGGGGATTTACCGTTTAAGAAACAGCTGGTCGTTGGTTCTTTGTGCTTTAGTTGTGATAGAGAATCGGGTGTGTGCATTTTTAATAATGCCTCCACAAAAAAGAATGTTAACACTAAAAGAAAAAATGGAAATAGTGAATACAATTGATAAAGAAAAACTATCTACTCAGGCTATAGCAGCGCGATTTTCGATAGGAAAGACGCAAGCTACGATGATAGCAAAATATAAAGAGGACATTAGACGTTTATGGCAGTCTGGTGTAAATGTGCATCAAAAAAAAAGTTTTTTCAGAACTGAAGGTTCCAACATCGATAAAGAATGTTATCCGTGGTTCGTGAATGCTAGAAATCGGAAGATACAAATTTCTGGAGGGCTTCTAAAAGAAAAAGCAAAACAAATTGCAGAAAAATTCGGCTACACCAGTTTCAGTGCATCTGATGGGTGGCTACAAAAGTGGCGTAAAAGACATAATGTAAGCTTTAAATGCATTTCTGGTGAAGCAGCTGATGTAAACCAAGAGACAGTTGATGCATTCATAGAAAAACTTCCTTCACTATCGGATACCAATGCGAAGACATTTACAACGCCGACGGAAGTGGCCTTTTTTTCGCGCGCTTCCCAATAAGACCCTTTCCTTAAAATCTGAAAAGTGTGTAGGTGGGAAATTGGCCAAAGAAAGACTTACAGTGTTGTTTTGTGCAAGTATGACAGGGCAGAAAGAAAAACTACTAGTGATTGGAAAATCGGCTCGTCCTAGAGCACTGAAAAACATAAGCATTAAGAAAATTCTTTCAATGGAGACTGTGGTTAAATAATAATTTAAAAAAGGTATATAACCCCTTACCACAATTATTAGTCGTATCCTAAATACAGTCTTTACAGGGTTGCAGTGTATAGTAGTTGTGCGGAAGCGTTCATCTTACATTATTGTGCCCCGTGTGACTTTAATTAGTAGTTTTTACCTACTGATGATGACAACTTAGTTGTCGAAATACGTATTTAGGATACGACTAATAATTGTGGTAAGGGGTTATATACCTTTTTTAAATTATAAGCATTAAGGATTTACCTGTCAAGCGGATTTCAAACCGGAAAGCCTGGATGACAGGCGATATAATGGGTGAATGGTTAATCGAGCTTGATCGAAAATGGGAATTGAAAAGAGAAAAATTTTACTGTTTTTAGATAACGCTGCTTCACAGCCTCGAAATTACACCTAAAAAATGTGAAATTAATTTTTTTGCCTCCCAATACAACCTCTGTTTGCCAGCCACTAGACCAAGGCATCATTCAGAATTTCAAGCTTTATTACCGCAACCAGATTATACAACATATTTTATCAAACATAGATTCTTCTAAATCATCATCTGAATTATCAAAAAAAATTAATATTTTAGAGGCATTATATTTTATCAAAACGGCATGGGAAAAGGTCACTCCATCAACAATACAAAATTGTTTCAGAAAGGCTGGGTTCAGAAAAACGGATGCGACGGTTCCTCAGTTTGACTACCGTTGTCTGTTTTTGCGACAATGGAGATGATGAGGAGAGCTGCAGAAGATTTAAATATTACCAGTGACCAGAACCTAGACGAATTTATAAAAATTGATGATAAGACACCAACAGAAGATGATGATTTTGAAAACCAGACTACTACATCCAGTCAAGTTAGTGAAGCGAACGAGACCGATGACGAAATAGAAGACGTTCAAGAACAAAAAGAAGAAGAAAATAAAATAAAGTGCTTTGATGAAGCTTTAAATTGCATCAGGGAACTGAAAAAGTTTTCTACAGATGACTATGTGGCTTTTGAACATATCAAAAATCTTGAATGTCATTTTCAGAAGTGCCGTATGGAAGAACAGCAAAGGAAAACGAAGCAGTCATCCATTTTAAGATATTTTCCAGCTGTTCCTAAATAACTTGTTTGTGTCTATGTCATTACATATTATGTACATACATATATGTACCTATATAGTAGTTACATGTTACATTATACGAGTTCTGTTTGATTTCTCAGAGTTTTCTTTTAAGCGGGCACCTCCCATAAGCGGGCAAAAATCCTGGAACCGTGACTGCCCGCTTATGAGAGCTTTCACTGTATTTGGAACAGAAAAAGAACAATACCAGTCAGGTGATTCGATTTCTTTTCTTGAATGAGAAAACGCGTGCAAAAATCAAAGAGAAGTTGGATAATGTTCATAAGGACCATGTGCCTTCGACGATTACTCTCAGATATTAGTTTAATGAATTTAAGCATGGCCGAACATCCGTCTTTGATAAGGAGCGACCAGGTCATCATATTGAGGTAACTACGGATGATATGATCAACAAAGTTCATGATATGGTGTTAGCAGACCGCCGGGTGAAGATTGGATTACTAATATGGTAAACATGATCATTCAACGTCCTTTACGAAAAATTGAGTATTCGAAAGCTATCGGCGAGATAGATGCATTGTCTTCTGATGATTGATCAAAAACGTAATCGCGTCAAACTTAAAAGTAATGTTTGGAATGTTTGTTAAGCGCAATGTTTAAACGTATTATATGATTGTAGATGCAGATACATTGTTTTTTCCGGCGAACGGGCACCAAAGAAGACGAGCACGATTCCATCAGCCGGAAAAGTTATGATAACGATATTTGGGGATTCGCAAGGCATAAACTTAATTCAATATTTGGAGAAGGGAAGGACAACCACAGGACAGTACCATGATTGATTTATTGGACCGATTCGACGCTGAACTAAAAAGAAAAAACCCCACCTAGCGAAAAAAAATTATCTACTATCATTATGATGCCGTGGGGGCCCACTCATCAGCAATTGCGACAGAAAAACTAGTAGGTTTAGGGTACGAATTAGTGTCCCAACCACCATATTCGCCAGATTTGGTCCTCTATGACTTATTTCTTTTTACAAAATTGAAAAAATGGCTTGGCGAAAAGCGGTTCACGTCAAATGAAGAGGAGGTAGGTCATTCCCGAAACAGAGCCTATTTTGCATAGTTCGATAAATCTTATTATTTGAATGGCTTAAAAAAGTTGGAACATGGCTGGACTGTGTATAAGCTACAAGAGCTAAGATTATGTCGAGAAAAAAATTTACTAAATGTATTTATCATATCATCCTCGTATATACAGCTGTTAGTAAATACTCGTATATTAGGCATTACAAAAACCTTCTATTCTAGAAACAGTTTAGTTTCTAGGTAATAAGGCGAAACCAATGTTTATATACAGAACTAAAGAGACATTTATGAAACATTTATGATTGTAATAAAACTATTGTGTGTTGTAGAGCTTGAAGAGAGTAGAACTCGCATTATATTAAGCGACAAAGTTATTATCTATGCTGAAAAGAGGGGAATTGCCTGTTACAGAACGTAGTCAAATGGTTTTTTAAGTATACACGATTGTACGCAAATAACTATTTAAAATAAATGAAATATTTAAGATTATTTTACACATACAAATATAAACCAATCAGATTCGCGTATTACTGAAGCAACTCGAAATTACAGCGGTAATTTATCGATAATTTTCATAGTAGAATAATTAGGCGTTGTTATAATGCGGTTAATAAGGATAGACATTTCTAAAGTTCTGTCAAAAAAATAATAATAAATAAAGAGTTTAGATAAATTTCATTTTGTATTAGGTAAAATAATCTAATCAAATACCATACGAGCTTTAAATTAAAATGGATAATTTCACTCATACTTCCTGCATAACGACTTCGACTCGTGTCAATTTGACAATTAAACCACTCCAGCCCTACGGGCTGTCGTGATTTAAATGCTTGTCAAACTGACACTCGTCTTCGTCGCTATGCAACAAGCATTCGTGAAATTATCGATAAATTCAAAGCTCTTATGGTATTACTACAGATAATCTGTACAAACGAAAAATTCAAAATAAAGACGCAAGCAGTGAACAATTACTAGATGAGATCACTGCTTAGAGAGAATGACTGTAAAAGGTAGGCAGATGTGGTTGGTATGTGCGCAAAAAGGGGTTACATAGTTTTAACTGATTCGTTAATAGTAGAAACACATTGTTTTTCCCTTTAGCATCAGTTGATGACCAAAATATAAAACAGTATGTTTCAGTAGCACAAATATGTTACTATTACATTATGTCACTATTATAGAGAAGATAGCTGTTGAAACTATTAGACCCAAAACCTAATTCGAAAAGAAGAAATTCTTTTAGCAAATTCCTTGATAGATTGAACTAGTTCGTTAATAGTGCAAACATATTCGTTATATATATGTTCTTCCCCCTAGCATCAGTTGACGACTAAAATATAAGATAGTATGGTTTAGTCGAATATTATTGTTAATTTAACACTATTATGCCATAATTACAGAGAAGATAGCTGTTGAACCCATTAGAACCAAAACCTAATTGGAAAAAGAAGAATTTGTTTTTTCAGCAGGGGGGTTCTTTATCCATTAGAATGACAATGTGTCTAAAGACTGCTAATTTACATGGTGGCATAGCGCGGAAGAAGCCTTATTTGACGGAAGCACACTGAAGAAAGAAACTGAAAATTTACTTAAAAATATGTTCATTGGTCAGTCAAAAGTTGGTCCAGGGTGATTAATTGATCATTTATACAGCCCCAAGTTGGATCAGAAGCACTTTACACCGCCCAATTTATTCATACAAAAAATAATAATTTTTTTCTATGAATCTGTTCTTTTCTTTCATCCTAGCTTTTTGGGACACCTGGTATATAGTTCGTTGCCGTAGCCCTAAAGTAGCATTTCTTGAATGTCGGCATCAGGATGTGAATTCTTTGGCCATTATAAGTGCTTGCTATATTGATATATTGGAGGAGATATTGGAGCCATCAATTCTAAAACTCTTTGAGGACAACTTCCCTGATATTTATTTTCGAGAAAGACAACCTGTCATAATACACTAGAAATAATGTGTTGGTTTGGTCAAGATAAAATACGACATTGCATAATCTCCGGATCTGTCATCCTTGTAACATGGTTAATTCATTATAAAATGAAATGTGGCTAAACATCATTGCGTGTGTCCGAAAAAATCTTAATTTGAAGCAATTTCGAAGTTGTGCTTTAATGTTTTAGCTGGTATGCTCAATCGGGTAAATGTTATAGTTACAATATATTATTTCTTAATAAAATATTCTACAGAACGCATTTACAACATTGCATTATTTTAAATCTATTCTTTTTTTTTGTTTGTTTAAAAATTAAGAAATGGCTAATAAATTTGCACATAGCAGTCTGTTGGAGGGATTAATATATCAGTCTAAAACCTCGGTAATTATTTGATGGTTAATAGCAGAATAATATTAATATATCATGTCGAATAATATCGTACTTTGTATGTTATTATGGGAACTTGTTTATAGATAAGTGAACGACGTGTAATGCATTTGAAAAGGGTTTGGAAAGGGTGACGTTATGCCCAGACAGATTGCTGCAAGGACTGCAAGAGGAAGGCCCCAAGCCCTACATGCATCTTAGCTCCAGAGAGTAAATAAATAAGTGTTACGAGGTTCAAAGAGATTCAAATTTCATAATGATCACTGATGTCTAGTCCAGCAGGTAGGTCCCTCGTAAAAGAGGAATTATTAATACTATTTTACATAGCTTGATATAATTAATGTTGATACATTACACTGAAAAATAGCAGGCTTTGTATATGATAATTTAGCACATTTACAACAATCCTTTTTCATTATTTAAGTATAATATTTATCCTGTTTCGTTCAATCTTACCTTGTACTAAATTTGACAACTTTTACATCATTAAAAATTTGTTGCCACCTATCAACATTTTTTAGTGATTCTAATTACAAGTGAAAAGCGACATTTGACGGGTACCTTTTTATTCATAAATTTGTTGTTGTTACTTTGTGAATATAATGTGTACGTTCTTTATAAATACAAATAAACATTGTGTCCTACAATGTCAATAAAAATATTGTTGGTTTGTTAAGCTTTGATCAATGCTGCGTCGCAAATGTAATTAAAAATGGACCACTTTTATTGTAAATTAACTACAGAAAATATCTGCAGATTCCTCTAGAACATTTAAACTGGACGAGTATATTTAGAAGTTAATTATTATTCACAGAAGAAAAATGAACTGGTTTCCTTTGTTTCGAAGTTGGAGACATGTAACGTGATTATAATAATGTAGTAGTCGACCTTTAATAACTCCCACAATTTAAAGCAAAAAAATTCTTTTGTATAAGAAATTTTATCGAAATAATATATTTCTACATATTTTATGATATTCAACATATTTTAGCCAATTAAAAGAATTTTTTGGTGAAATTTTATGAAAACGAAATTGTAAATTACAGGTATGTTTCGTCATAAAGCGATATTCGTTATATATATATGATAGATATAAGTAAATTTGGCATAAAAGAATTAAAGTATAACATTTCAAACTTCATAAATATTCAACAGGCATTTTCAAGTGTAAACCACAATATAATATACTTTTATTAACATATTCAATATTATAATATTTTCTTAGATACCAAGAATTTACATTTGCTAATCTGTTTATACATTAGACCGTTTCTTTATTCGCTATTACTGTTATTAGTGAACCATTTCAACAGACCCTTAATATGGTCCCCCATTGTTTAATTAAGTATACATAATATAGTATGTAGCAAAAAATTATATTATTGAAGAATGAAACAGACGGAAATACATTAAGAAGATTTATGACACCTATTAATACTTAATAATGAATTCTATTTTATTATTATTTTTATTTATTAGTAAGAACTTTAAGACTTTCGTAAACATTAGATATTGTTGCAAGTAAATACAATTTCCAAGAAGTAATAATGTAAGTAAATTCCACAATAAGCGTATATGAACATTTTTAGTTGTGTTGGTAGGGGTAGTGATATAGTTTATATCTACTTGTAACACCAAATACTTTCATTCAAAAAAATCATTCTCACTGCGTCCTCTGTTCGAGCAGTACACCAGCTGAGAGAACATACGACTAAATACCGTCATACGAAGCCGGAAGCAATGGCCGGGCGAGTTATTACGATAACAAACCTAAAACTAAATCCCAACTTCGTTGAACTCTGGCCACCCGAACTACTACAACAAACGCAGGCGATAATCGACGAAACGCACAGCGAAAGTGGCGTGCGAGAGCTACTACGGACTTCACCGAGTTTATTTATTATAAACTCAGACCAACCGAAGATACAAGTTGAAATAACAGATCCCGAACCGACCAAAAAAGAAAAACACCACAGAAAACAGAAAATGAATCAGCCGGAAAAGAAAACCGAAGACCCGAAATTCACGAAGAAACCAAAAATAGACGAAACAACCTCACCGATCGAAACTAAAAATTCTTACGACGCCCTCGATAACAAAACCGAAGAAAAAATGGAAGAAGAAACTTCAGAATTCACTCCACAGCCTTCAGCATCAGCTCGCCCAGGGTAAGTGACAAAACCAACATCACACATAACACAAACACTGTAACACGAAAACCACAGAAAATTGCACCAATAATAGTCACGGAAAAAGACAAATGGACACACATACGAGACATACTTAAGACAAACAACATTAACACTGAAGAAAACAAACTTGTGAAACCTGGTATTCACATCGAACCAAAAACTGACAATGACTACCGTACACTTAAACAAATACTCGACAAAGAAAACATACAATACTATACATTTCAACTTAGAAGCGAAAAGACACTAAAGGTAGTTATGCGCGGCATTCCTACCTTTATCACAGATACTGAAATTACCGACGACTTGACTGACCAAGGATACCCGACACTGAAAATTAAGAGAATGAACGGTAAACACGGCATACCTGCACCACTGGCACTAATCGAACTAACGAGACAGTACAAGTCAATTTACAACTTACGCGACTGCTGCGGACTTGCAATTAAAATAGAACCTTTACATAAACGGACAGACATAATACAGTGTCACAAATGCCAGACTTTCGGACATCACCAAAGAAACTGCAACATTAACTACAAATCCATGAAATGCGGAGACGGACATTAGACAGATCTATGTACAAAGACGAAGACAACCCCACCAAAGTGTGCAAACTGCGGTGGCCCTCACCTATCCACTTTCTTAAACTGTCCCAATAATCCTAACAACCCTACAAACAAAACCACACCCAAACCTAAATACATACCAGCACCACCCCCAACAACTAATTCCTGGACTCAAAGACAAAACAAAACAACACCTAGCACAGTTGACGAATTAGCACTTGCCTTAGGCAATATGCTAATAACACTAAACTCGACAAACGCAACAAAAGAACAAATACAATACTTCGTAACACAAACACAGACAATCATAACACTTTACAATAATAAACATTAAACACACACACAACTGAAAGGCAAAAAAAAAAAAATGTGATGATGACCAACAAACGAACACACATGACTTAAACGCAAAAAAGCGACTGACACACAGACTTTACACGCACAATACACACAGGACCGCACAAAAAACACAACAACGCACGATTAAATCAGACTCAAACACATCACAACCCTGGGAGATACGAAACAATGGAGTGGAAATGGAGGCAACTTCGACCACAGAACAAAATTCAACGACTCATATATACAAATACTTTCTCATTCTGAAACAACATTCACATTCTTAACACAACACAATACATAATAAGACAAACAGTCTGAACACAAACAGTAAAGAATTAAGTTTAAGTTTATATTAAGTGCTACATTGCAGGATTTATCTTAAGAAATTAGGTTTAAGTGTTTTCTGCAAAATAATAAAACATTCAGAAAACACACTAACTTTCAATATAACTGCCATCAACCAAAATAAATAATAAGCTTGTACGGAAGTTACGCCCCGTGAGCGGTGGGTCAAACATAAATTTACAGGTATGTGTTTGTTTTTTAGTGTTTATAACTTACAATATATGAAAATTATTATGGATAGTAAAAATGATGAAGCAAATCAAGTACCAATCAGTGCAAAATTTAGTGTATCCACTATACATTCACACCTGCATACATGTTGTTCTAGTGATAAATACATTTTGAATAAAGTTCTGAAGTAATCTAAATTGTTCATTTTGATCATGTAACTTAAAATCAGTGGCGTAATTATACCCTGTAAGCCCCCGCAGTGCAGAGGGGGCAAGGGCCGTAAAAGTCCAGACCAAAACAAATTTAAAACGTACCAAAAACAAAGAATGTGTTTTAATCGTAATAATCGCATAATGCCTAAATAATGTTATTTCGTAATTTGTGTTGTATCTGGATGTGACAGGAAAAAATCTAAATCATGTTTGAAATCATTAACATATTTAGTTAATATCACCTATTAAAATTCAAACCCTAGCGAACAAACTTAAATTTGTAAACTAGTGTAATTTTAGGTGTTTCTTTTACAATGTTTCCAAAAATATTCCACGTTTCAACTGGATAAAATATGAATTATCTGTATCTGTGGTTATTAGATGCACTATATCTAACTAAAACAATAAAACTGATATTAACAACTGCATTAAAAGTAAATTTAAATATGTATTCCTATAAACTATAAACCTAACTTGAATTGCATAAAACACGACGACCATTTCGCTATTAAGTAAGTAATCGGATAATGTTTATTTATCTGTTCTAATTTGGGGTTTATTGTGAGATTTAAAAATAACTGTTTTATTTCTACGATATTCTGTGTTGATGTCATATAATTTTAACGATTTCAGATTTTTTAATAAAATGCTGTTTCATTCAGAAATTATTAATAAAATCATTTACAAAATATATATTTCATTTTTAATTTTTTTAATAAAAAAAAATTAAATATGTTAATAATTTATATGTACCGAAAAGGTAAGCCTCTCAACTAGAAGAAAGCAATTTGAAGAAAACTTGGAGGCAGTTAAGAACTACGTAAGGAACCATTTTTAGTTGGTGCGGTAAAATCGTTTTATGAAATTTGGCCCATTTCTGGCTTTTCGTAAATTACTCTATAATCCTTCCAAGAAAAAAATATTGATTAATATAGGCATGCATAGTCCATTTCAAATTCTAAGAAAATAGCTTTCTGATACGTAAATACTTCAATTAGATACCCTGCAATGAGGGTCTAGAGACATGCAAACAGTAGTTATAATATCGGCTGGGAAACCAGAAGAGTAGTAAGTATTAATTTTTATTATAGGAAGTTGATTTTGTCTATAATATAATATATAATAATATCGACTTGCCACATTGCAAATTTTCCTTGAGAATCCTTTATCCACTATCCGCCGCAGGGCAAGTTTGAGTACACTCGTAGGACTCAATAGATCTCTTCCGAAATGTTTCTGTCTAAGTCTCTTCAGTTCCTCACACGTGCATATTACATGAAGGCTAGTTTCCTCCTGTTTTTAACATCTCCTACACCAGAGCTCGCTAACCAAGCCCATGCTGTACAGATGCTTGCTTAAAGGACAATGTCCAGTTATTAAGCCGGTAATTATTTTAATTTCTTTTTTGTTACTACGAATTAGGTTGGCTGAAAACCTTCCGTCCAGCTCCCTTATTAGTGTTTTAGTATGGAGTTGGCCTTCCGTTAATCTCCATTTCTTTTTATGTTCTCTTTCTAGCCATAACCAGATCTCCCTTTTAGCGGAATCCTTAGCGATTCCACATACGGGTTCTGGTACTATGAAGTTCCTATTAATACCTTCTTTGGCCAGTTCGTCGGCCTCATATCCGGGCATTCATATCAGCGACACAATATTGTTTTGTGCCAGTTTATTGAGGACCTTCCACAAGCCTCTATAGCCCCTAATATTTTTTGTTACTGTTCATTCATTGAATACACGGCAGTCTCTAATCGCTGTGTAAGCAGACTGCAATAAAATCATTATCCAAACTTTTAGGAGTTTCTGATAATTTGAAATATACTATAGTCTTTCATAGGAGATATCTAAATATGTCCCTTATTTCTTATTCTTTCAATTGATAGCATTCATCTATAGTAGATTTATAATCCAAAAACTACTTTCAAACCATTAGATTATAAACATAGGTGCTATTAGTAAGCCCATTTCCTGCTTTTCCGCTTCTTCCTAATGTGCAAGCATGAGGTTCAAAATTAAATGTAATGTACCTTCACACCTTTTTATGTCATTTTAGTGATCGTTCGCTACGATTTATTTGAAAACGTATTTTTATTTCCTAAAATTGATTTATTGATTAATATTAGGAATTCAAAAGATAGTTTCGGCTTATCATCAGACGAATGTCATAGAAGTTATTCTTCAAACTATAAGATACCATAAAATACTTCTCAGTAGAAGATTAAAATGGGAATTCGACTTAAACTTTAAAAAAAAAATTGCTACGTTTAATAAAGACGCATGGACAGTAAACATGATATCACCAGTCACCAGTAACTATTAACTTAACTTTAACATGTGCTTTTTTTCTTATGCTTTATATTTGGACAAATGTCACTATATAAAGAATGAATGTGACGTTTTCGATTGTTTGATTTAATTAATAATTATAACTACTGCCTTAAACGAACAATACGTGAGCATCAGTATAAATGAGGCACATAACAAGAATATTAATCAACATTTTAAACAAAGCGATTTAAAGTTGCACATCAGGGCAACTGTAGTAAGAAAAAATTATATATTTTTCAGCCATGACATAAAAACGATGCAATTTAAATTCATACAGCGATTTATGACATGTAATTATGTCAGTATTATTGTTCAATTATAAGCAAAAGAAAGTAGCCCATTAGGTAATTCTGAGAAATAGACCTCCGGTTCTTAATTTCCTTGAAATTACTTTAATACGATAATTCCAGATGCAGATATGATTGTAGAAGAACCGCAAATGTAATAAAATTTCATAATACACTTAAAGCTCAGTAATACAAATACATGTCATATAATACAATGTATTGGAGAGACACTGCTTCTAATTCTATATTTGCTCGAACTAAATATATTAATTTAGTTATTGTTTATTTTGCAGCGTAATTATCTTTAGTAAAATAATCTACAATTAGTGTTAAAATATTGATAACATGAAGCTTATCGACAAAAACTCGCGCACTTATAGTTAGCCGTCATCAATTTGTAGAAATAGCAAACATTAAAAAAAAAATTACGCAATTTTTTGATAGAAAACGACCTGGACGACTAAAAGTGACTACATCAACAAATTATCAAATACGAGATGCTACCTAGAAATTTCCGGTTTTTAATGTGGCGCGCAAAAGGATGGTAATACAGTTTTATATCGCTAAATGGTGTGAGCTGCGTCTATACTAAGTCAGTCTGTCAAACTGTATTTTGCTAGGTGGCGAAAAACAGTATTTGTGTTTATATTTGAGATATTCTGCGACACTACAATGTTTAATATGAAAGAGCAAAGAACGTGTATCAAATTCTGCTTCAAACTTGCAAAAACGATAGCAGAAACTAAAAATGAAACTAAACAAGGGTTTGGTGAGAATGCTTTAGATCAGACGCAAACTTATGAGTGGTACAACCGTTTTAAAAATGAACGTGGGTCGGTTAATGATGGTGAGCGCTCCGGTCATCGATCGACGGAAAACACGCCATGAAATGTGGCAAAAGTGCGTGATGCTATGTTGCAAGCCGAGCGGAGCAATCCATGACATTTGTAAAGCCGGCGACTGACTGAAGCCGAGCGCTGTAGTGTAATGTAATGTAACACGAGAATTCGCTAATCAGTCACCAAAGCGAGCGCCGAACAGAACCGCTCAAGTCGAGCAAATCGCGCTCCACTTGACTGTCGGTTTTGTGGCGAATCCCTTTGAATGTTACATTACAAGTCAGTACAGGTCGCGTCTTGTCTTCAATGTGAGCACAGTCATCGCATCTGTTAATACTAATTAGTAGTTGATATTGCGCCCAACTGCAAACGTCTATGTGCATTGCGAGTTCTATTATAATATTATTATATAATAATAATAATTATGTAATAATAATAATGGAGTGGTCTCAAGAGAAAATTTTGTTTTTTATTGAACTTTATCGCAATAAAGCAATATTATGGGATCCTCTGAACGACCGAGAAAACCGATCGATGATATCGGAGCACTTTTGAGCCGAGCGTTCAAAGTGAGCATTCGCTGAACGCAATTCACGGACTTTATATGTAATGTAATGTAATGCTCGATGTGAGCATTACATTACAGCGCTCGCCTTCAGTCAGTCGCCGGCTTAAGATTATCGGCTTGTCGTACGGCGATTGTCAGCGTATTCTGTCCGGTAAACTCAACATGCGGAGTAGGAACCTACATGACAATGCACCAACATACACGCACTACCCCGCGTCCCCTACTCTCTAGATCTTGCCCCTTGTGACTTCTTAGTTAACACTTTAACACACGAAGACTTCCAGCACTGCTTTCAGTCATGGACAAGTCGTTGAGATCGGTTTATTCGTGCGGTTTGAAGGGGATAGTAGTGAATAAGTTCTAAGAACAATTTATTGTGTTTTTGTCCACATTCCAGCAATTTTTGGGTAGCACCCCGTAATTACTACAAGTAAAGGAGATGAACTAAAAATAACGTCTCAAATTACATTTGTAGCAAATTCTGCAATTAAAAAGCAAATCTGTTTCTACTCTGCAGTGGAGGTTAAGAAATGGTGATTGATTTAACCGAATAGTAATGTATAAATCTCTGTTTCCTAAGTAATAATGAAGCATCAACATTGAACAGTGGAATATTAGAAAAACGTTTTGTGGAGCGACGATACGAAATTCGAACTCCTTCAAGACAAGAGTATAGGTTCGATGATCGATAGAATCAGATAGATCAGTAGAATCACGCACAATACCTTTAGCTATATGAGGGTAGTCTTTTATATTTTGCATATACAGCAAAAGTAGATACGTAGAGTAAGTAAGAGTAGATACGATTTTACAACAAAGTTTTTCATTTTAAAACGAGGGAAGTCTTTTATGTATTGCACACTGGGGCATAGAGGGCGCCACTAGTAAAAATTAACCACCATCTTTAGTTAACCTAAATCCAAACTTTCAGCGCGATACGTGTACTGTTGTAGTTATGGCGAACTATAAAAGTCAAAAAATGGAATCAAACCTTGAACATTTTCGTGTAATAACTTTTTATAATTTTCAAAGATAATTATCTCAACAATAATGCCTCGCTGAGTTGGTTTCTGTGTTCGGTAATGAAGCAACACATCAGTCAACAATTTCTCGTTGGTATGGAGAATTCAAACGTGGACGGATTAGTCTTAGCGACGATCCAAGAGCAGGTGCACCAAAAACAGCAGTCACTCAGGAAAACGCACAAGCTCATCAACGAAGATCGACATGTGACATATCGTGAAGTTGAGGCATTATTGGGAATTTCGAAGACCTCAATTCAAAAAAATTTGCATGAATAATTGTGGGTAAAAACTTAGCTTTCCGTTTGATACGGCATCTGTTGACAGAAGAACTGTAAACTGCTAAGGTGAATTGGTGTCAAAAAACTCTATACCGCTTCAACGCAGGAAACACTACAAACGTGTACAACATCGTGAGTGGTAATGAATCTTGGAAATACTCAGACGAGTCAGTCGTCTGTTTGGATGTTCCAAGGTAAAGAAAAGCCGACAACAAAGCCATCCGTTCTCGAAGTGTCTCCAAAAAGATGGTCACGACGACAATTGTCTCGAAAGCAAGTCATGCAGCAACAATTTCTCTACAAGATCAAAGAGCTGTTACTGCCGATTGGTATACAACCATTTGTTCGCCGCAAGTTATCGCTGAATTCCGAGAAACCAACCCACAACGAGAAATCATCCTCCACCAGGGCAATGCAAGTTCGCACACAGCTCGCAACAAAATTGAATTTTTAACGCAACAAAACATCGAATTGTTAGACCATCCTCCGTACAGTCTTGACCTAAGTCCCAGCGATTAAATTACCTTTTCGAAAATCAAGAATGGACTGCGTGGTCAAAGGTTCCCAGTCGTCAGAAGGAGCAATCGATGCCTTCAAAAACGCAATTTTGAATGTACCAACAAACGAGTGGAATAACTGCTTCCAGAGTTGGTACGAGCGCATACAAAAGTGCATTAATCTTCGTGGAGCATACTTCAAAAAACAATAAAACCCTCGTATTACCGCAAAATAGCTTCCAGATAATTATTATTTTCAAGTGTTGTATTGATGTTTTTATAGGGCATTTCATAAACGCATATCAATCTTATTAATTAATTCGTTTAATTCCATCTAAAATTTGGACTGTACATACATACATATCTGTTAAATACTAATTTTGCTATTTAACCAACTTTCATTTTATTATTAATTATTACATTACTTATAATCTTAATAATAACGGTACTTCAGATTGAATTTCAATGGGTAGGTACTATAATTTTAACAGCCGATTGATCTATTTAGACAAACCGCGTCAATCAATTGCATTCATGAAAACGTGTTTGCATCTGCATCAGACAAAATAAATGGAAAATAATTGAAGATAAAGCAGACATTTTTATTGTGTTATTTGTAATAGAATAGTTTATAAGTTTATAGTACATTCTTTTTATTTTGTTTCCTTCGTAATAAAAATAAATTCGATCGTTATGTATTTATTGTCTTCGTCGGTTTACCGCAGTGTAATTGATCACTAAAAATAGTGTCGCCTTTCAAACTATTTACGAGTATAGTAAACAAAATACAACATTGGTATGCATTTTTTGCATAATTCATTATTATGTACTTATATCAACAGTAAACATTAAAATCAGAGAAATGTTGAAGTGGATTGATTATATTTGAACTTTCTGTTACAACTTGATTGATATTAAATATTTTGTTGTTTTACAATAAAGAATAATAGCAATTATTATTAGTTTCTTATTATTATTATTATTTATATTAATAGATATTTGTAAAATGTATGGAGATATCTTTGAAAAAAAAATTGGCATAACAGATACGCATTTTCTAAGAAAGAAAATAAACATAATCTATTTAATATCCACACCTTACAAATCTAGAAATACAATATTGAACTAAAGTATCTTTTTCTATTTTGCGTTCGAAATGAACTCATTATGAAACCCAAAACAGTATCGAAATGAGCTCTATTTCGATACACTTTTTTTCATTTTTCAATGTTGGCGTTGTTCGAATACAGAAATAAATATCATTGCTGTCATATGATTTTAAGAATTTATGTACATTTGACAGATATGATATATGTTCGTATTTTACACAAACAACGTATGTTGTATACAATTGACAACAACATATATATGTTTCTATGTCACTCATGTTTATATTTTTAAATGAAATATCAAGTAATGTTAACGAAAATTAATAAAAAATATGTAATATAATATACTTCGCGGATAGCAAGATTTAAATTTGAAAATGTCAAGTATCAATGTGACCAACTGCATGCTTTATATAAAAATTAAACTCTGAACTTTCAAATTAAATAATTCCAATTTAAGCAATTTATTAATGTAAAAAACGCAAAATAGAAAAAATAGTATAAAAAACTCGTTTCATAAGGCCTTTTGCCGCACTCGCTCTTTAGAAAACTCGCCGCAAGCGGCTCGTTTTCTAAACTGATCTCGTGCGGCAAAATTGTGCCTTATGAAACTCGTTTTTTAATATACTATTTTGCAACCTTTTGAATCATAAAATTAATTTTTGAACCTATATTGATTCAAGTATGTATGTATTATATGCAGAAGCAGAAACAATCAACAGTGCTTCTGCTTCTACCTAAATAAGATTTTTATTAAATATGTGTTTTTAGACCCTCGTCTGTCGTAGAACTGTAACAAGAAACTTTTTTTTGCAGTCACACAAAGTAAATGTTCTTGTTTAAATTATTGAACAGCATCATTATGCTCTTTTAAAATTGTATATAATGGCTAAAAGTACAATTACTATTAGAAAATGAGATTATTGACAATATTCATAAATATCAACTGAAAAGTCCTTGAAAAGCTAAGTTGTAATACATCAATGACTTCAAGATATATAAAGAAACTTTTCAAACCCAATAAATTAATAATGCTCCCTATTAATTTTATTGGGTTTGAAAAGTTTCTTTATATATCTTGAAGTCATTGATGTATTACAACTTAGCTTTTCAAGGACTTTTCAGTTGATATTTATGAATATTGTCAATAATCTCATTTCATATATTGCTTGGACGGCCAGGTATTGATTTATTAAATTTGAATTCGTCTCGTCTAAGTCTTGTAAACCATCTTTCAAGTGTAATTTTCGAATGTCGTGACCGGACGTCTCTCTTTACTTGTGAGCTTATTTCGCCATATTATTTCTTGTAGGAATCCTGGTATTCAAGCTGCTTTATTTGCTTGTTGTTTCGCTTCTTGCTATAAATATCTGCCACCCGATGTCTCAACCCCCAGATACTAAAGGTTCATCACCTGTTTTATTATGTGCTCGTTGACAACTAACTGACATCTGATGGGGTCCTTCGCTATGACCATGGAGTAGATTTTTTCGTACGATATTGTCATATTAAGTTTTTGGGCTGCTATTTTGAACCTGTACAGGAGCGCTGTAGGTCGTCTTCGTTCTCGGCTGTAAGTACAGCGTCGTCTGCATAGCACAAAATTCTCAATGAGCGGTTACCCATCTTGTATCCTGCATTAACTTTGTTTACTGTTTCGATTATTTATTATACTACTATGATCATGTTAAACAGACA
Source organism: Melolontha melolontha (assembly GCA_935421215.2). Classification (NCBI taxonomy): domain Eukaryota; kingdom Metazoa; phylum Arthropoda; class Insecta; order Coleoptera; family Scarabaeidae; genus Melolontha; species Melolontha melolontha. The sequence goes on from OW285235.1 coordinate 212,609,967, forward strand.
TGAGCTGAGGCTATCTCCTTGTCATATGTCCGTTGATATATTAATTTCTTCTGTCATCTAAAATTCAGTTTTTATTCTCGTTCTGTTGCGGCTGCCGAGCTCTTTAACTATGTTTATATATTTTTTGGTCTCAATCTTTTTCTGTAGGAGAGTAATTACATCGTACTCTGTCGAAGGCCTGTTTCAGATCTACGAAGCATGTGAACGTAGGGTTATCATATTCTATTGATTTCTCTATCATTTGTATTAGGATGAATATTGCGTCGGTTGTAGATCTATTTGATCGAAAACCTTGTTGTTCTTCAGAGATGCCTACATTGTTGGCAATTTTTTGTGAGAGGATTTTAGTGAATATTTTCGAAATGGAGCTCAGCAATGTTATGCATCTGCAGTTTGCAGGGTCACTTTTTAGGACTTTTTCATAGATTGGGATGGATACTTGACCTCCATTCTTCTGGTATTGCCTTGCAGCTCGCAGAATAGAAGTCGTATATAATTAATTACTAAATTAAAATGATATAGTAGAAATTGGAAACGAACAGTACTTAAGTTGACCGTTCGATTGAAGGCACCTTAGTTTTTGGAGGGTCGTTTGCTATCAGTGCAATACAAAAGAAATAATTATATCAAATATGGCACAAAATGACTATGTAGTTTTTAATATTTTAAATTCGATATATTTGTCGATAATATAATTTAAAAATATGTATATTTAAAATCATTCTTAATTTATGCGAAAGGTAACAATACCTTAAAAATCTTCTGTGAATCCGATGCAGCATCATGCGGTGAGAAATATAAAATAGCTCACAATGTGAGCATATTCTAACTTGTTCATAATATAGGGAAAGTAGAGAGACTTCAAAACCTTAGGATCTTTAAAGTATTTTGAAACACACATGAGAAAACCAAGGGATTGTCTAAACGTAAATCCTAACTTCCAAATTCTAGAATACTGAGTGCATAGATACAATGATATAATCTAATAAAAGCGGAGTACTCTTCTTTGTACAAGTAACAACACAGCACTTATCGAAGTTTAATTTAAGACAAAATGCCTCACCAATTTTTTAATAAGATCTATATTGCTCTGCAAACTTAGAGCGTTATCATTAGTGTTTATATCATGCGCAAAAGTTAAAATGGGACATAATAACTCGTTGATTAATAAGACAAACAAAAATGGATACAGATTGGAACCCTGTGGAACACCCGACATAAAATAATGTTAACCTTTTTTGCGTTTATGTATATCGTTGTTAGTCTATAATTTACTTTAGTACCTACCTTTTAAATTTACCTTTTATTTCTATTTAGATTTTATGTTCTTTATCATTAGGTAGATGTTCGGAAACTTTTGTGACTGAGTGTACATGAAGAAACTGCATTGTTTGGATAAAAACCTTCAAAGCTTCTTACGTTAATTGGAACGACTGAACCTCTCCGAAATTCGTAGAGCATAAGGTGGCAAAAATGTTAAGGTGTTCATACTTGTTATCCAACAATACCTGTTTTTGAACGTCTGTAAATGAGATTGTTATAAAAAGTTACAGCCTTCACCGCAGTTACAGTTACAGCATCGTATCAACTTTTTTTATCTTTATTGCAATACATATTGGAGAATGTAATTATCAGAGAGCGGAGTCGAGCGATTGACGATTCATAGCCCATAGGCCTCTGCCTTGTATTCGCAATAGATTTGTTTCTGTAAGCGATCTGTGAGTTTCGAACAATTTGATACGTGTGGAAAACTGCATAAGTGGCACATACCTACATATGTAGTTAATATGTATCTGTCAATGCACAACAGAGCGAATGTAATAAACGGTTTGGTAACCGGCAGCAACTACTGCTGAAACAAAAGTAATGCTGACAAACGAATTGCGTATCGAAGTTTGAATAAAAATACAAATTTACAAAGAAGAAAACTTAAAACTATGTATTTTCTGTGAAATATTGAAAGTGTAAAACATAACTATGAACAACTAAAATTTGTTAAAGATGTTCCTGTGTTAAATTAGTCTTTTAGATGTTAAAACGTCTTTAAAAATAGAAAATGTCCGTTCCACATCACAACTGGTGATGGGGTGCGCGATTAAAATGTTGCAAAAGTGCACCATACTTCGAATGTATAGATTTTTCAATCGGTTTTGTGCAGAATTGATATAATATATTCAAATCTAGATTTCTGTTAAATATGGCATCAACTTTTTGTATCAGCTTTGGAAAATATCTTTTTAAATGATGAGACTAACTTATCAACATTTGGAAAATGACCCCTGATGTATTCACATTCTCTGTGTAGTGCATGTGCTGCACAAGTAACGTGTAGCATATTGGGATAAGATTGCTTTAATAACTTCCCTGTTTCCAACATATAAGCTGCCGCATCAGTCAAAAATAATAGCATCTTGTCTATATAGTTGTTATCCGATGACAAAATATTATGAATACATTGATCAATTACTTCTGCAACTGTTTCACCATTTACGACTGGAAATATTTTAGTCGCAATTAAGTTGGTATGAAGTTGTCGGATGAAGCATACCAACAACTACATTTAACACATATCATCCCATTACGTCTGCACTTACCCAAAGATAATGACCAGATAGGTTGGTTCGTATATTTTCAATGGTTCTCAAATAACATTTTGGTAAGTGGTATTTACGTAAAGTATATTCATCTGGTATATGACGATCAGTATATTTTGTAAGAAACCTTTTGAGGACTGGATTGTTAAGCTTTTCGAATGGGATATTGGCCGCCATGAAAGCTTCACACAGTTCTTCGTTAAAAGTGTCAGGTGCAAATGGTCGTATGTTATCTTGATGAGTTTTCGAAGAAACTTGTCTCTGCACATTACACTTTTGTGGACGCCTTAAACTTAATGAACAGGCACTGCAAAATATCTCGGTATCATTACGAATATGCAACCAATCTGTATGGCCTTTAATCCATCCTACCATGGTTTCCCTACGAGAATTCTCCATAATTAATTAAAATTAATGAAATTAAGGAAAAAGAAATAATAAGAACGGAAAGAAATGGACTAAAAAAAAGAAGAAACAAAAACGACTCCAAAAATAAGGTAGTAAATTAAACATAATTTTTTTTTTAAATTATAGGATAAATATACAATATAACAATATAAAACGGATTTTTTAAAATACTAAAACGTTGTAACCAAATAACATTGAAAGAAACGAAACCAGAAACAAGCCTTTATAGAAGAGAATAGAAAATATACTATCTCAAGAACAATAAATACATATATGTATATGCAAGTATAACAGCATGTAAACACGAGAATACACTTTGGATATTAGCAGATATAATTTTTTAAGCGATTATTTCAACGAAATCTAACGAAATAATATATAAATGTATATTCCGTCTTACACGCCACTGTTGAATTAAATTTATGAAGGAATACACACAATGTACTATTCATAACGTCGGAAATATCGACATCTGCTTGACGTATGCAATCGAGCAAGCAAATAGTGGGGCTGTTATAACATGCATATATAAGTCCTTTTAATTTTGTATTGTGGTCGGAGTTGCCCCCATTTCCACTCCATTGTTTCGTATTTCCCAGGGTTGTGACGTGTTTGTGTCTGATTAATAAATAATCGTGTGTTGTTGTGTGTTTTTGTGCGGTCCTGTGTTGCGTGTGTGTAGTCTGTGTGTTTGTCGCTTTTTTGCGTTTAAGTCACTGGTCAACAGTTTTTTGCGTTTCAGTCATGTGTGTTTAATGTTTGTTGTTGTAAAGTGTGATTATTTTCTCTGTTTGCGTTACGAAGTATTGTATCTGTTGTGTTGTTGCGTTTGTGGAGTGTAATGTTATTAGCATATTGCCTAAGGCAAGTGCTAATTTGTCAACTGTATTAAGTGTTGTGTTTTTTTGTTTTTGTGTCCAGGGATTTGTTGTTGGGGGTGGTGCTGGTATGTATTTAGGTTTTGGTGTGGTTTTGTTTGCAGGGTTGTTTGGGTTGTTAGGACAGTTTATGAATGTGGATAGGTGAGGACCACCGCAGTTTCCACACTTTGGTGGGGTTGTCTTCGTCTTTGTACATAGGTGTGTCGAGTGTTCGTCTCCGCATTTCATGCATTTGTAGTTTACATTACAGTTTTTTTGGTGGTGTCCAAAAGTCTGGCATTTGTGGCATTGTATTATGTCTGTCCGTTTGTTTAATGGTTCTATTTTAATTGTGAGTCCGCAGCAGTCGTGTATGTTATAAATTGAATTGTACTGTCTCGTTAGTTCGATTAGCACAAGTGGTGCAGGTATGCCGTGTTTACCGTTCATTCTTTTGATTTTTAATGTCGGGTAGCCTTGGTCAGTCAAGTCGTCTGTAATGTCAGTGTCTGTGATAAAGGTAGGAATGCCTCGCATAACTACCTTTAGTGTCTTTTCGCTTCTCAATTGAAAAGTGTAAAATTGTATATGTTCTTTGTCGAGTATGTGTTTAAGTTTGCGGTAGTCTTCGTCAGTTTTCGGTTCGATGTGAATACCAGGTTTCCCAAGTTTGTTTTGTACGGTGTTAATATTGTGTGTTTTGAGTATTAGTCGTATATGTGCCCATTTGTCTTTTTCTGTTATTATTATTGGTGCGATTTTGTGTTGTGTATTGCGTGTTTCGGTGTTTGTGTTTTGTGTAGTGTTTGTTTTGTCACTTACCCTGGGTGTACTGTTTGATGTTGACGGTTGTGGAGTGAATTCGGTAGTTTCTTCTTCCATTTTTTCCTCGGTTTTGATTTCGAGGGCGTCGTATGAATTTTTTGTTTCTATCGGTATAGTTGTTTCATCTGTTTTTGGCTTCTTTGTAAATTTCGGGTATATAAAGTCATCAGTTTTGTTTTCAGGTTGTTTCTTGTTCTGTGTTCGGTGGTCCGCCGGTTCGTCGTATTGTATCATGAATATTTGCCGTGATTTTTGTAGAAGGTTTTCAATGTCTTCGTTCTCTATGGTTTGATTAATGATAAATTCTGCGTCCTCACGTTGCTGTGGAGTAAATCTTCTTTTAAAACTGGGTCTCAGTATCAGTTTAATAATAGGAGTAGCAATATGTCATCCGGCCATTGCTTCCGGGTTCGCTTGACGAATGTCGCCTTCAGTGCTCTCAAATACAATGCTGTTGGAACAGATATCGCAGTGAGAATGTCGTTATAACATGCATACCGCCACAACGTTTTATCGGGGCAATTGGTCATTCAGTCGCTTCAGTCGCTCTCTGGTAATTATTAGTCGGCACTGATTTCGGGTTAAGTTATAAAAACTTTTTACTACAAGTTTAGTAAAACATCAACGATAGTATCTTTTCATTTTGCTTCGTTCGCAATTTGTAGGGTGTTAATCTTTGTTCTTGTATTTTGCCGCTTAGATTTTCCTTTATTCTTTTGTTTTCATTTCATTATGCTTTTTCGTGCATGGTTCTGCAGAGTTTTGTTTTATTTTTATCGAGTTTTAGTTAGAAAAAATTGGTACATTTACGAAAACTTTTTTTTGTTTAGAATTTGTCACTACTGACTATATTATGGGAAAAGTTAATCAATTTTTATTCTGTTGCGTATGCTTACTAAAATTATACTCCCATTTTTTTATACATGCTATCGTTCTACAAATATAAATATACAGTTGGTCATGGTTCTGGCTTTTTTAATAGTAAACAATATTATTATAGAATTATATTTGAACTTTAAACTTAAATGTAAATTCTATTCAATTTTAAGTCATGATTTATTGAATGTTTGCAAATATATATTTTAAAAAAACTTTAAAGTTTAAAGTTTACAATTGGGTGGCCATAAATAATATATGTAACGGGTGTTCAGAAACATTCGAAGTCAAAGAAGTCCTTGAAAATATGAAGTCATGTCTGAGATAGATTGATTTTTGACAGACAACAGTTGACATTTAATAATATAATTATTACAAATCAGATAATTAAGTAAAGATATACGATTTTTTGTTCAGAGCCCACTTAACTTCGAATGTTTCTGAACACCCGTTATAAAAGCCGGGCGATTACAGAATTTAAATTTAATTAACACACTTCTCGCTGGGCGCTTCTATATGATGTTTTATTTAGGGTAGTAGGGGTAGGGTGTAGTTTCTAGGGTTGTATCATATGTTCAATAGAAAAGTTCATCTAGTTTACTTTGACATTTCAGTCAGAATTGTCATTTCTACCAAATCTGTCTTGTTTACTTTAAGATTAAGATTCAGAAGATATTTTTTTAGTCCAAGCTTATTTTCTAAATGGTAATAAAACTGATGAATTTCAAGTTTTCAAATTTTGCAGTAGATTACATGTAATTAAAAGACTCTAAACGTCCAAACTTGTTTTCTGAAACTGGAAGTTTGTTTTCTAAATCAGGCAGCAGAGCAATTAAGAAACCCGCACCAGAAGTTGCCACCCATGTAGAAGAAATAATGCAAAATAGACCAGAAACATCTGTTTGTCAACTAAGTCAACAAATTATTATTTGACAGAATTCACACAAAAGCAAAAAAAAAATTCATACTATTCATACCGGGTCATAGCACGATTATCCACGAAGACTGTAATTTTGTAATGGGTTTTTAAACATTAGCAAAGAAGAACATTTTCAAAGAGTGTTTTTTACTGATAAAGCATGGTTTTATAAATGGTAATACCTAAATTCGCACAATATAAGAATTTGGAGTACTGAAAATCCAGATGCAATTATTGAACTGCGATTTAAAAAAATGGTATTTGGATATTAAGTCAAAGACGAATAATAGAACCAATACTTTTTCAAGGTACTGGTCAAATATATTGCACGAAAATTTTACCACAATTTATTGGTAAATTGCATGATTTTGCAGTAGATTACATGTAATTAAAAAACCCTAAAAGGTTTGTTGTAAATTGTTTTCTGAATCTGGTGGTTTGTTTTTGAAATCAGGTAGTGGAACAATTCAGAAAACTACACCAGAAGTTGTCACCCATGTTGAAGAAATAATGGAAAATAAATCAAAAACACCTGTACAATTCACACAATAGTAAAAATAATTTAGAACTTTATTCAAACCGTGTCATTGCACGATTATCCATGAAGACTGCAATTTTGTAATTGGATTACAAACATTAACAACGAAGAACCTTCGCAGAGTGATTTTTGCTGATAAAGCATGTCGTTATAAATTGCAAAAGCAAAATTCAGAAAATACAAGTATGTATATGGAGTACTGAAAATTCACATACAATTATTGAACTGCGATATAAAAAAAAAATGGTGTTTGGGCGATAAGCCGAAGACGAATAATAGGACCAAAACATTTTCAATGAACATTAACTGCTCAAAAATATCGTACGGAAATTCTACCACCATTTATTGGTAAATTGCAAGATTATTACTACATTCAAAATGCATATGTTCACCAAGATAAGGTAACTTGTCACTATGCAGTAGAAGCAATGAATTTTCTAAGGAAAGTTTTTAATGACTATAATTAGTCGAAATACAGAAATTTATTGACTTACACACTAATGCGAGTTAAGATCCTGGGGTTTCCTTTTGGTGGTCTCCTCTAGAAAACAGCATATTTCGAACATCTGTACTGAATTTTAATGATGTAATGTACACTAAATAATTAAAGACAGATGCATGAAAATTAACAACGAAATAATGCTGCAGGATGTTATCAGCACTTTTGAACGGAGAATTTTAAGAAGAATTGACTAAGGACAACATTTAATATTTACCTATTATACTTTGAAGTCAATAAAATATATTCTAGTTAACTAACATGTTATTTGTTATTTGTATTGCATATTCGAAAATACAAAAACATAAACGACTAAAGATTAAGAGTAGTTAAGTTTAATTTAAGAAAATTCAAAATGTTTAGAGCAATATTAAATTCAACCATACTTACTTCTCAATTGAACACATTATATGACTTTAGAAGGATGTTAACACATTTACGTAAGTAGTTTAAACAGACATGTTTTTTTTTACAAATTAAGCAAATTTTTTAAGAAATTTTTATACATTAGTGTACCAAAATCTTTCCTCAAACTTACAATTTATACAAGCAATATTTTTCTACTACTTCATTTACTAGATTTCGAACACTTCTGTGAGAGTTTATCTATAATTTGTAAATAGACGTCATTGACAAATTACTAATAAGTATCATATTTCAATACATAATTAATTTCTTAACATGTAAGAAAATTCTCAACACAATTCACGTTTAAAAAAAAAGATTTCACTTGTATCTTCCTGATTTTGATTAACAGTACTTTATGGAGCGTCGATAAGCTGTTTTCCACTTTTAAACTAGTCTGTTTTTTCATATAATGTTATGGTCTTTAACACATAATTTCTTCGAAATTGTGGGATGTCTACTTTCTAAAACGTATCTTCATTTCTAACACAAACATAAACATCTGCCAAAAATATAATATGTGGAAATGCGCGTGTTCAAAGACGAAGAAGAAAATTGTTACAAAATAAAACTATTGCATTTTAACATGACTGCTGGTAAGTATGTGAAATTAATTTTAACCATCAAATTTACTGCTGATTTTATACTGTGAAGATTCCTAACTAAGCAGAGTAATGTGGATAGCATATGTATGTTAAATGGAAAAAGTAGAACAAACTTTTATTTATTTACCTACTATTTTAGTGACTTTTTTAAATTAACAGCTCATAAATTTTTAACAGGGTCATTTATTTATTTATTTTTAGGTACAAAATAGATGAAAAATAAAATGAAATCTTGATAATTGAATAAATTCTTTGTGGTAACTCTTGGAAAAATTATTTAATTATTCAGAATATCTACATGGCAAGAAGATTTTGAACGGTGTAAACAATTCAAATAATCAAAGACATTATTCATTTTCATATAATGCATACGTACAGATACAAAAGATTCACTTTTAATATATATGATGATACATACATCAACATGTATGAAGATATGCACCGGTTAATTATCTTTAATACAGAAACTTTCATGATTTTAAAAGTTGATTTATTAAACCCTAAGTGAAATTAAATAAAAGATAATTTATGTGTACCTAAGTGGATTTAAAAGGGAAAGCAACTATTTAATTATAGTACACTGAGCTAAAGTATTATATTATACTATAACAATAAAGGCTCCAAATACATTTAAAAAAACTGTTTTCACTTACCCAACCAATTACGATACTCCAAAATATAAAACCGTACACCAAAAAACGGCTCTTATATTCATGTTGTAAACACTACCACCATACTGATTTTTTGACAAGAGGTTGACATTTCTTCTTATGGATTGCGCGAAGGAATTTTTAGAGTATATGGTGTTTTATTCAATTTAAGCACTGTTATTTTAATACAACAATAAGAATTGAGCTTTCATAGTAATAAGACATGGAATAAGTAAGTGTTTAATGTGCAATTTGGATATTTAAATACCGATACATATTAAATTGTAGGTTAAGGCTTTATATTTATGAAGTTAGAGGTGAACAACACAACATACTCGATCGATAAGGAATAAGCTCAAATTAATGGCGCTTAATTTAAATATTGGAATATTGGGACATGTGGATTCTGGTAAAACCAGTTTAGCAAAAGCTTTAAGCGAAGTAGCAAGCACAGCTGCTTTTGATAAAGATCCACAGTCACAAAATAGAGGAATTACACTTGATTTAGGCTTTAGTTCGTTTTCAATTTCAACTCCTTCTCATCTACAAAATCAAACGACAGCTCCAAAGTTGCAATATACTTTGGTTGATTGTCCAGGTCATGCAAGTTTAATTAGAACTGTAATTGGTGGAGCCCAAATAATTGATATGATATTATTGGTTATTGACATTACTAAGGGAATTCAAACTCAAACTGCAGAATGTTTAGTTATTGGAGAAATAACATGTAAACGAATGATTATAGCTTTAAATAAAATAGATTTAATTCCGGTACAAAAGCAAGAAAATTTTATTGAGAAGGTATGTTCTTATACGCACATACATTATTTGTACATAGTGAGATTAATTTAGTTAATTTACAGTTTCATTTTAAAAAATATTTTGTTCACTTCATTTTCATAAGCAATCATATCAAGGAAATGATGATGTGTTCGTTTAAAAATTTTTATAGATACAGTTTTCTGAGCTTTGATGTTATGCAATTTGAAAAGGAAAAAAACAAGTGACTTAACAAACACTAAAAGAAAAAAAAAACATATAATTTATTCTCAAATTTAGAAAAGAATTTAAAATTTTTCTGTGTGCGGTTTACAGCGCCTAACTGTTATGCAATTTAAATAGCAGGTAAATTAAATGTACATAAAAGAAACAGAAGTAAATATTTCCATACATAACTTTTATTTTATACCTAATTCAAGCTAAAAAGATATCAACTTGTATTCATTTTGAATTATGTGCAAATATAATAATTTAGGAAACAAAAACAGTATTTTAAATTTTTTTAAATATAAATAATCAGAAAATTGTGATTAGGAATAAATTAGAATTTGAACAATATTTTCATTGTGTGTTTTAGATTCATTGGATTCATTAACTCAAATGCAGTATTTTACAGATATACATAAATATATTTAAATTTACGAAATATTTTAGGTAAAAAAAAAATTGAGGCTAACATTAAGTGGTACTATATTTCAAGATAGTCCTATGGTGCCTGTATGTGTTAATCCTAATCTAGATTATTTGGGAACATCTACTTTGATCGAAGAAATTACTAATCACTCTTTCATTCCAAATAGAACACTTTCAGGGCCATTTCTATTTGCTGTTGATCATTGTTTTGGAATTAAGGGTCAAGGGACAGTTTTAACAGGTACTGTTCTTCAGGGCAGTATATCAGTTAACGATGTAAGTAAAATTATATTTAATATACTGAACTGAATGCACCTGTTAAACGAATATTTTTATCATATATTAACAATTTATAAGTGGTGACATATCTAACAAGTTAATGAAGTAAGTATTAGCTAAATTTGAATAGTCTTGAATTTGAATATTCATAGACATCTGTACAATATAAAATTTTTCTCCCAACTTCAGAAATAGTATATAATATAACTTAAAAAATTTTCACATTTAAGAAGATTGAAATGGTAAATATAGACATTCTGAGTTTTTTTCCATTTCATATATTAATTGCAGAAATCAAATGTTTCTTCTCATAAGGAATATATATATGCATATAACTAATGCACGATACACATACCCATATGAAACTATTAGAAATCGCATTTTCAACCATGAGAGCTTATAATGGTTTAGATGTGGTATTGAATATTCGTTGGGGGGTAGTTTTGCATGACCTGGAGAGTGGTATTATAAAACTCCCATTTTAATATATTGTGCAACATTTTTTCATTACTTCGCCAATGTATCAGCATGCAAATTACTTTGCGAAGCAATACAATTTAGAAAAATTTATTTACCTATATTAGTTTATACTGAAATGTATACAACCAAATATACAGGATTCCCTACACTGATTTTTCAGTTATTGAAACCAAGTCATCTAATTAATTAATGTATTTGTCAATAGCGTAACGTTCACAGACAGCTATTTAACTTTATACTCCATTAATAATCAAGCCTATTGACCCACTGCATAAAAAATTAATGTTTTATCTAAATTGCCTCTATGTTCTTGGGAATCTTTATAATAAAGTATTTCTATAATTTCACTAATAACTATTTGATAAAAAACATTACTACATTCTTTATGTAAATATTTTCTTTCCAGTTTTTCTTATTAATAATTAAAAACGTTGTCTCGTAACTTTCTATAGCATAAGGCACAAGTGAAGTAATTAGGAATTTTGCATATCCTTGATTACACATGTTAGTTAATGTTTTGTTATAGAGATATATTCCCGAACATTTATCTTTTTCCATAAGATGATAATTTAGACTATAGACTATATATAGACTACTTTTCCAAATTCTTATTACATAATTGGTGAAAATCTTTATATGCACTATATTTTTAAATAATGCTGCAATGGCATTCAAAAAATCTGCGAGAGAAAGTAATTCATGAGAAGTCACTCCATTTACCATGAGTTAGTCGGAAATTTTCTATTAGATATTACATCAGTACATCTTGATACATTAACAATGCATAGCATACAAAAAAGGTTTAAGTATATCAATACGTTAAGCACGTATTACGCATGCATAGCATGTTTTAAGTGCTTTCTATGCAAGCACTCCGAAAAGAAATCATGGTCAAATTATTTATTTTATTATAAAAATGCGTAATGTACTGTGTTAAAAGAGCGCTGCTTGAGTTTATTGGTGTTTTGCCACACGTTTGAGCGCCAAATTGTTAAAATATGAACGTTTATGGATCGGGCGTTGATTTTGTTCCGAGCTAGCTGTAGCATCCTAACAATAATAAAATGTTGATCCATCGAATGTCCCCCTAGTATGTAGTATACTGAAAGAAAGTTATTAAGTAAAAAAACAACGTAGTTCTTAAAGTTTTATTTAATATTTGCATAAAAGAAACGAAGCTTTGAAATAGATTAAAATAATTAAAAGAAAGCTATATGTACAGTTAACGACGAATAACTATTTACAAACTGAAAATAAATTAATGGATTTGTAAATGTTATTAAAATAATATAATTAAGAAATGATAAAGTTTCTTGCTTGTGTTTATTTGGGACGGCGTGATTCGCTACGTGAGCTCTAGTTCTTTTATCATACCGTGGCCGAACAACGAGAGAGGATGTTCCTTTACCGTTTTTTAGCGACCTGGTCGTACTAAGGGTGGGTTTTATGATGTAGTTTGGCGATAAGCAATCATATTGCAAATAGCGATGTCTAAAGATTTAAGAGTTAATTATATCATTAAAATTAATATCATCAAAACATTCCTTGAAAAATATACATTAAAATGATACGTCGGGCGATATGGTTTAGGTAAACTATACACTAGCGGATTAAAGGCGACTATTAAATTCTGTAAATTTTAATACGCGGTGGATATAATTTTGGCTTACAGAAAATACTGTTCAATGATAAGTAAAATTACTAATTAAGATATAATTAGAAGAGAGAAATGGACAGATACAATGCGATACGAACACGACCGTATTGACCAACTGAAATTCGAACTTACCATGCTATCATAAGAACCTGATGTAAGACAGGAAAGGATAGTAAATATTTCTTCCTTGTCTTGCATAAGGAATTTGCCCATGTACCAATCGATTATTACAAATTTTCAACAACTTCTGTAGCTATATGTAAATTTTGATTATGATTTCGATATTAAATAAATTATTTGTTTTCTTTTTTGTTATAGTATCATTTCAATGCCATAACCTTTTTTTACAATGAAACCAAATGAAACTGTCAAGCATCAAGTAATGTGTCATTATGTGGAAGTGGTTAAATTATGAATTTTTTCGATGGCTCGTTACGATTATTACGTAATTACATTACGACAATTTACGGCGATATTTCTTCCAGACAATCATCTTATTGATGTTTTTTGAGGGCATTGGGTAATCGCATATCAATTTTATGTACAGTGAATTCTATTTATATTGTGTACTGTACATACATACCTTTTCAATACACCATTACAAAATTTGAACTTTTTACGTAAAATATATTCGTACCAGACGAAATAAATGGGAAATAATTGAAGATTAGATATTTTTTATTGCTTTATGTCTAATAGCATAGCTTTCATTCAATAAACATATTACCTTTGTTCAGAATAAAAAATGTCTTCGATGGTTATGTATTATCTTCTTATTTGCACAGTTTACCACAGTGCAATTGTCCATTCAAATGGTGTTCGCATTTCAAACTGCATGTACTAAACGAAATATAACAAACTGTATATCTTCAAATCTCTTTTGTACACATGGAGATATACCTCGTATTTTACCAAACTTTCTCTTCAGCCAGTGTTTCTGTCTTACGACATCATCAGTCTGGTTAATGAAGTAACTTTTAATAGCTCGCCCTTCGGAACAAATAGCAAATATTTGTTCTATCAGATGGCACCAGATAAACTAGTGACATCTGACGGACAAAAGTGACTACTCCGATAATAGCGATTTCTTTTTGAGGCTAGCCCTATACGTAACGAAGAGAAAATACGTATATTGGTGTACTTTATTAACTCGTCGCCAGATGGCGGTGCCATCTGAAAGGAAAGTTTCAAAATATATTAACTTGCCCTTGACCCAATGTTGTCAGCCCTACCGATTCTTCGGTAGATTTACCGATTTCGGATGATTTCTACCGATCTACCGATTTTCAACACAATACTACCGAAAAAATCAAAACTACCAAGCTATGCATCCAAATTGTTTAATATTAAATAAAAGGATATATAAATGTGTTGTTTTTATCGCGAATCGATAATATGTATACATATATCACAATAAAAATTTGTCAGGATGCTCGCTGCAACTAAATCAATATTTTACAGAAATTAAATTTTTGGATCCACACATTGTTAAAAGTGGCACTATTCACATCATTACTGGTGTGGCCATTAGGTTTCCAAATTTACTTAACGATCTTAATGATATACAAAATTTCAATACAGAATGGCGTCTTTTGCGAAATACTGATATTATTCAGTCGTATTCGAGTAATACTGAAGAATTTTGGCAACAGATCAATGAAACAATTTATGGTGATGGTACTCTGATATTTAGTATATTAATAGATTTTGTTCAAAATTTACTTTGTCTTCCACACTCATCCGCAAATGTGGAGTGAGTCTTTTCAAGTATTAACTTAATGAAAACTAAACAGGGGAACATATTAGCGACTGCAATAATATGTGGATTATTGCATTCAAGCAATTTATTGATAATAAAAGTTGTTTCGATTTTTCAATTGAAGAAAAGTTGCTTTTAAAAATGAATAATCATAATTTATATCCCATAGATTAGGATATAAATGATGTTTATTTATATTTTATATTTCAGAAAACATTCTATTTAGCTAGTTATTTCTATTTGTTTACTTTGAATAAAATTAATTTTGATTTTATCCTTTGTAATTTTGTTTTCTTGTTACCTCTGAAATGTATGTTCTGCAATTCTGCTAGAGTTAAATATATCTAAGTAAGGAAAGGAAACTGAAAATAAAGTCTGCATTTTTATCGCAGATTGGTTTTTTAGTAAAGGTACAGTAATTAATAAATATATATGTATGTATATAGAAACTTATAAGTAATTATTAGAGCAGACCAATTTCCGTGTGCGCCATGAGCGCCGGTATGGGAGTGTAGGTAATTCGTAATATATTAGAATATGCGATAGAATAGGGACGCAACATGAGCTTGTTACCGATATAAGTATAGAAGTAGAGTAGTAGAGACATTTATTCTATCAGAAATAATTAAATATACATTTGGTTTTCTGCTATTAAAGTAATATGCATAAACACACGAAAAATAAGAATAGTACATATTATAGCAGCGTTGTATGTACCTATAAATAAAATGGAAAATGTATGAAATCAGTGATTGTATGCACGACAGAGAATTTAAAAAAACACTTACTGTTTTAAGCGTCTTCCAAGGATTGACAAACTGGAGAAACTCGATTGTATATTTTCAACATCAGGTGCGTTTCTAAGGTTATTTCTGAAAAACATGTCCGCCGTGAGGAAAAAATATGTATATATTCGGAAAACGAGCGTTCTACATCTAGTGATGTTACATTCGCATAATTAAAATACTTTTTTAAGCAACTTAGCGCATCTGTAGACGTGCCCTCACAAATACGTGTTAAGGTGTCAAAATCTGCGTTTCTGTCTAAAACACTTTCAAATTTAATTAGAACACTTTCCCTTTTTGCGTCTTCTACAGCACACAGTTGTACGTGAACATCTTTAACGATTTGCAGTGATTCCTCTAACGACAGCGACGAATTTTCTAAATTTGTTATTGCTTCTTCTAGTCCCAAGTAATTCTCACGAATACTTTGTAAATCCATTTTAATCTGGGCATCTTGAAATTTTTTCTGGCTTGTATTGATAGCTGCACTTTCTTTCGGATCGAATGATAAAACCACGTCCTTAATTTTTTCAAAATGTCTGATAGTCATGATAGTAAAACCCCGCCCGTAACCATGTACCCCCAACGTGTCAGAATCGGCTGTGGTGGCTCAGGGGTATGGGGACACAATTCGTGAAATTTCCGAATACGTTTTGGAGATTTCAGGAATACTGCCTTTGTACTCGATATTAAAGCATCTACCTCTGGATAACATCTACGAACCTGTTCTGCCACAAGGTGTGGAGCATGGAGTTTACAAGTAATATGTAACAAGTTAGGACAGAATACATGATTGCAGCACCATCGGTCATAAACATTAATACTTGGTCTTTCGAAAGTTTAAATTTTTCCAAAGTATCTAATAGCACCTCTGAAATTTTCTGGATGCTAATGAAATTGAAGACGTTGGTTGATGTGGTTCCATATTACGCGCCATCACATTAACTACAGATTGTTTTTTGCTGTCAGTTGTTTCGTCCACACATAACCATAGTTTTTTATTTTTCAGTTCGGCTTTGATTTTATTTTCAACCTGTTTAGGCACCGATGGTAAATTCCTTCCTAACGTTGTCGTACTCGGTAATGTTTGATTCGCGTATTTATTCCAAAATGAAATAAATGAATCATTACTTAACAAGGTAAATGGCAGTGTACACACAATCATAGTTACACACATAGTTCATGTATAAACTGTTGTCAATTAATTTTGTTATTATTGTGCTACGAACTGCTTACGTGTTCTTTACAATGTGTTTTGACCAACACATTAGATATGTATTGCACACTAAACATTTAATTTTTGAGTCATCGTATATTAAGTCCGGAAAATCCATAATAAACTTATTCACTTCGTCTGACAACGGTCGTTTTCTCGATTTATGTGTCGACGACATTTTATTACGTATGCTTACACTTACATGCAGTTTGAGCAAGTACCAAACACATACTGGATGCTTTTTATTAGTTCTGATGTAATACAATCATCCTCACATCGGCGCACATGGTGCGCACGGAAATTGGTCTGCTCTAGTAATTATTTATTATTATTTAATAAAGCTTATATAGATACATATAGCAAGCGCCAATTAAGTTGACGCGAGGAGGGGGTGCGCAGAAGCCGTTTTTAAAAACGTTCACCCCCACTACTCAAGAAATTGTCAGAATACATTTGTCATTGACGTTTGACGGAACATAATGTCTTTGCTAGGGGATCATACAGTGATACACGCTCAGAGGTTAGGATCTGACATTTGATGTAAAACCAAATACAAATTTTCCCACTACTTCTAATCCTGCGCGAACTTACCCCTCCTCGCACCAACTTAATTGGCGCTTGCTATACATCTATATTACTTATTGGCAATAGTCAGCAGCATGCATAGATAATAATATTATAAAAACTTTAAATCTACCGATTTTTTTACGGATTCTACCGAAATTTTTTGACAAATCTACCGATATAACGTTAAGGCTAGCTGGCAACACTGCCTTGATCATTCAGTAGATAGGTTCTCGGAAGAGTGTCGGTTATGACAATGTCATCCAAGGTCCAATGCAAAAGAAAGGCTTCCTTCTGTAAAGATGAATAATATACCGCGATTTTTTTAACATTTATAAATTTGATTTATTTCTGAATAATACAATTTCGAACGGGATTAGAAAAACTCTTGATATGTGTAGTGTCTCAATATAACTTTTTTTTTTAATTTATTGTACAAATATCCCAAAATGTTTCAAATTTTACGAATATTTTCATTGATGAAGGCCAATTTAAGAAAAATAATTCGAAATCTTAAAGTTATGAAAAAGGCAAGCAACAAATAGGTAAATTATACACGCTGTCCTGGAAAGAGAGACAACGTATGAAAAATTTAAACATGTAATTATATAGAATATAAATCCAAAATGTTTTCCCAAAATTTGCTTGCATACGCGAAAACAAAAATGACAAGGATATTTAAAAAGTATTTGTCCCGTCATTGCCTTAAGAGTAAGGTACCCCTACTATTTATGTTACAGTCGATCGGCTTTAAGTATCGAAACAATTGCGGTCCCGATTCAGTCAGTTGTCGATCGTTACATGTGTGCATGTGTACGTTCCATATGATTTTACATTTACGTGTTCTATTAAAGGTAGATTGTTACCAAATTGGACGTGAAATGCCTCGTAGAGCACACATCTTGCATCTTCTTTTAATAATTGACAGACAAACTAAACGTATAAATTCTTAACAGCTGATTTTTGTACAAGGTTGTTGAACCCTTAGCATACGCACCTGCTGTTATAACATAATAAGTTCAATAGATAAGACATTCCGAATGCGTAGGCGGCACATAATACACTTTTCAGAGGGTCTTTAATTTTGGGGTGTTCGCGTCGTAATTGACTCACAATTTTTTGGATTCATATTCATCTAATTGCATCTTTCCTTTTTCAGGCGTTGTCTCTTTCTTCCAAGAATATCATCTATACATATTTAGTGCGATTATTGCATAATTTACAAATTGCTGTATAACGCTGGAATGCCCAAACTATACTGATAATGAATTTTGGTGCAATCAGTGCAAATCTATGCTATTCTGTATACAAGCTGTCCCGTATCGTTATATTCAAATTTTAGGAGTGTAAAGTAGACTTCATTTCAATTAACAAAAACGCAAAACTTGTATATCCATTTTTATTTGTTTCAAAGTTACAGATCTATGAATGTGATTGTCAGATCATGAAAAAAATGTAATCCTAAAGTCAATACAAACTGATTTTATTTAATAAAAGTTATACGATTCAATAACAGGCCTGTGATTGTTACCGTCGCATAATAAAATGTTATCCTAAAATAAATAAACACGTGGTTCTTACTTATTTCTTAAGTCCTGAGCCATGAATATCATACAATAAAAAAATGTACAGATGACTGTTAACGTTGCATTTTTTAATAAAGGATTACTTTACGTTTAAGTTCACACAACAGCTTATTAGTGAGTGGACACGTTTTCTTTATTTAAAATGCCATACCGATTTTCTTCTCAAGAGTATGCGGACATGCATTTTGTGTATGGCTACTGTAACGGCAGTGCACGTTAAGCAGTTATTAAATACCGACATCGGTTTCCCGATAGGCGCATTCCTCATTACAGAACGTTTCTGGAAGTACACAGACAATTTCGGGAATGCGGACTGCGTGATTATATTTTCGACCGAGGCGTAAATTTGCCAGCAGACTTAAGGAAGAAGCAGTAGCTATTGTTACAAGGGATCCGGCTCTTAGTGTACGTTGAATCGCTAGACAACTAGGAGTGCCACGAACGACAGTTTGGCGAATTTTAAAACGTGAGGGCTTATATTCATATCACTATCGCAGGGGACACGGTTTGCTTGAGGCAGACCACTATCCTCGCCTAGATATATTAATATGTGCCTGGATATTAAGAAAGTCACGGCTTCTTTTTAATTTCTGCAGAACAGTCCTCTGGACAGATGAATCTACGTTCACGAGAAGTGGTGTTACAAATCTGAGAAACCTGCACAGGTGGTCATCAGAAAATCCCAAAGCTATACGCTCATCTAAATTTCAACATGAATTTTCTATTAACGTTTAGGCAGCCCTAATCGATGACTTGTTGATTGGTCCTGTCGTTCTTCCTGGGAGGTTAAATGCGGACAATTACCTTCAATTTCTTGTTGACGAACTGCCGGGTCTTTTAGAGGATGTCCCACTGAATGTTCGACGAGACATGTGGTTTCACATGGATGGGACACCACCACATTTCGGAATTGCTGTCCGAAATTGGGTTAACGTCAATTATCCAAGATGGATTGGTCGAGGTGGCCTGTTGCATGGCCACCCACATCACCCGATCTTAATCCCCTTGACTTTTATTTATGGGGGTACTTAAAACAATTTAGTCTACGCGCAAGTTTCTAACACAAGAGAAGAGTTGTTGGATCGTATTCACCTGGCTGCCGAGCAAATTTGACAAACAAGTATGAAATTCGGATAAGTACTTCTTCTGTTGGCTTACGGCCACAAGCCTGCATTCAACAAGGAGGTGGACATTTCGAAAATATTATTAATTGGACTTTCTTAAATAAAATCAGTTTTTATTGGCTTTAGGATTACATTTTTTTTCATGATCTGACAATCACATTCGTAGATCTGTAACTTTGAAGCAAATAAAAATGGATATATCAGTTTTGTGTTTTTGTTACTTGAAATGAAATCTACTTTACACTCCTAAAATTTGAATATAAGGGACACTTGTATATTTAAATTTTCTTTGAATAAAATCAATAGTAACAACTACTCTTAGAAGACATTAAATATAACAAAGAAATGTTTTTTCTTATTTTTAGGTAGTCCAAATTCCTATTATGAACCTAGAAAGAAAAATTAAATCCATACAAATATTTAAAAAACCCGCTACTACAATATCACAAGGTGATAGAGCGGGCATTTGTGTAACCCAATTTGAATCAAAGCAATTTGAAAGAGGATTAATTTGCTCACCTGATACTATGAAGTTCATAAATTGTGGAATAATATTTGTAAATAAGATAAAATATTTTAAATGTCCAATCAATTCTAAAACCAAATTTCATGTAAGCCTTGGTCATGAGACTACAATGGGAACAGTGACATTGTTCACTTCCAAAACAAATGATTTTAATTTGGAAGATGAATATGAATTCATCAGTAGTTTAGATTCTAACAATGATGAATCTGACACTAATTTAAAATATTTCATGTTGATTGAATTTGAGAAGCCAGTACTAGCTACCGAGAATTCGTTAATTATTGGTTCAAAGCTTGATTTGAATACGAACAGTAGTGCTTGCAGAATTGCATTTTGGGGAAATCTATTACATTATTGTAAAGATAAGGATTATAAAATATCTTTCTTACCTAAATTGAGGATATTTAAAGTGAAAAATAAAAATGGTGTAGTTGAAAGAGTTGTAAATGATAACACAGTTATTGTAAAAAATATGTTTAAAAAAGAAACAGATTTAGAACCATTTATTGGTATGAACGTACAAAGTACTTCTGGTGATTTGGGACGGATACAATGTGGTTTTGGAAAAAGTGGGAAAGTAAAAGTATTTTTTGAAAATAAATTAAAGGAAAAATCTGAAGATATATTAAGTGATAAAGATATAGGAATAAAAAAACAAATTACGAAAATTGATATATTGTTAACTTTCAAGAAATACATTTATGATATCAATAAAAAGATATATCAATAAAATGCGTTTTCTTTTGAGTATTAATTGTAATTTATCACACAGAGCAATTTTAGCAAAAATTTTTAGTATTTGTATGAGGACAGAATAATATATAAGATCTCCAACACAATAAAGTAAGATTAAGGAAGGATAAGATAATGAAATTAATTAGTGTCATGAGACCCATAGGCAACCAAATATACAAGCCTTTAGGGTCCAACTCTTCCCAAATTATTCGGCACATATGCGCAAGCGTCTCCGATGTATATGATATATGAATCGAATAAAGAATAATATGAACATTGTATGTGTGTTAGTTATGCAAAACAGTTTTCTAATATGTATAATTTGGGCAATGGTTAACAATTGGGGCGCCAGTATGAATACATATTGATATGTATGCCACCATATAGGTATACAAATGTGTATGCGTACGCACAGCGATGTCAAATCTAATTAGGAATTATAAACCATATTTAAGTTGCGCTTTTATTTAACTACTTACTTGTTGCATAATAAATTAAGGAAATTATTTATTATCCCGTTAATAATTAAATCCCATATATTAATTAAAATATTAAGTATTTTTTTCATTTGTTGGTTTTTAAATAAAATATTTACTTAGGTGTTTTCTTTTGAAATACATATTTTTTTTCTATAAATAAAATATATGGATAGCTATATTGCTATATTATATTAAAATAAAATCTATTATACCTACCAATTTAATTTCTATTGTATGTGTTATGAGTATATTTGACAACGCTGTTAATCGCAGAATACATACACGTCTGTACACATGGTTGCATACAAATACTTGTTGATACTGGCGCCCCAATTGTTAACCATTGCCATAATTTGAGATTACATGTAAACAAATTTCATCCCAACGACAATATCTAACCTATTGCTTTCATTGCCGCCCAAACTGGCAGAAAATTTCAAATATAAATAAATAAATCTTTCTCAACAATATTTACAAATTTAATCATAATATGAAACAACACATTAAAAATAGTAATAATAGTTAATAGAGTGCCGTGTAAGTGCTTTGTGGAATGTGCATTACTATGGTATATTCCAAAAAGAGACAAATTTCTGAAACAGTTGTTTCTTATTGGTCCAGAGCAGAGCAAGGCAAAATAACACCGTAGAACATTCGGTTTTTGCCATCAATTGTCAAATATTTTGACACATCTTTATATTATGAGTTTTGTTATCATATTATTCAATTATTATCATTATTATATTACTTTAACTATTTTGCGGTGTAGATTACTTCTTTCGTAGATAGCTTCGATTTGAAGATTAATAGATTATGTAAATAATAAGTAATAAGAGAACTTCAGTTCTTATAAAATTCTAGTTTAGTAGCTGTTGATTTCAAATATGGATGCAGAACCCAGCACCAGTGCTGCTAAAAGCACAAATGTGCGTTCTCCTCCAAGGAAATGAGAGAAAGCAAGTCATTTGAGTAGTGCTGAAAAGCAAACAGCAATAAATGCTTATGAACAACTTGTGACGGATACACCCGATATGAGAAAAGGTGACATGATTTAAGCAGATTTCTCAAGTACTAGGTAACTTTATAGAGTGCAACAAATTAAATGTTACATGTTATATATGTTACATATATAACATACCCCGTCTTACAAGATATGATTGTAGAAATTTCAAGACCGACAGTATATTAGGTTATCAAGGAATACAAGAAAACAGAAAGCTTCAGAGCCAAAAAAAGAAACAGTGGTCTTACTGAGAGAGAGATGATTTTATAAGATGGAGACGACAATATCTGAAAGATATTTCATTATACAGATCCCAGAATAGACCAATTTTCTATTTAGATGAAACCTGGTTGAATGAGGGCCATACAGTGCATCTGAAGAATCAGTTTTAATTGGAATTAATTGTCATACACTGTTACAGTTGTAGAATTTAAGCTATTTCCTACTGTATTGCATATTATGTATTAGAAACAATGTTTATCAGTAAGGACATGCACTATTTGACCTTTTTTTTCAACAAATAAATGAAATAACATGTTTTTTAGACAAATGTACTTATTTTCATGTGCTGTAATTACTACATTTACCATTCTGCTGTCTTAATTGTGGATTTATCTCTGAACAGTCCATATACAATTTAATTTTCTACTGATTTCATATTTCAGACAGATTTTCAAATTTAAATTTACCGCATAAAATTAATGTATAGGCTGGGGGTCTGTTCAAAAATTTGTCTCTGGAATATACCATAGATCCATATGACAGATAATTGTACCTTGACATTTTACATTCGATAACCTTCAAAATTTTAAAAAACTCAATCACGTTAATTTTGTTAAAATTTTGTCAAACGTCAAAATGAGTGGGACAGTTTTTTTGTCTACCATTTACACTGCCTGATATATAAAACCCGTTCACTTACATATTATCAATGTAAGCCAGGCTTATCAAATTTGATATGTCTTATTTGACTTAAGATATAACTATGATGTCAAAAAGTGACAGTATAAAAATATTTGTCAGTTTGTTTACTCTTGGTTTGAAATGCCAAGTGTTTTGCTGCCAATGTAAGCGACTTGTATTCGCGATTGCAAACTGTGAAGCAGAACTCGATAATGATGGACCGTTGCTGCCTTTATCAGCTGTGGGAGAAGTAAAATCGTATTTCTATTTTGCTATATTTACATATTGCACTTTTTGTTGTATCGTGCAGCAAAAGTTTTAGGAGTAAGAGTGACATCTGTCAGCAGAATTTGCTCGGAAATACAAAAAGGACACGCAATTTGCAGCCCTAAAGGGAAACATGATAAAAAGAAACCTATAGTGGAGATTGATTACTTCGCTGAAGGTGCTATAAGTTATGTTGTCTACGAAATGTAGATATAGTAAAATTTTTGAAAAAATGACTATTATAAAATAATTGTAGTATAATTATAGAACATCTTACCCTAACATCTTTAAATACTATACTTGTTGAAAGGGATATTTTTATGGGTGGTAAAATATCTATGGAAAGTGTTGCAGAACATTAAATACCATTATAAAAAGGATGATCCAAGAAGAGCGAACGTACTATATAGGAGGCATGGTGTTTTTCATATATAGTAATAATTCTCCTTAGGAATAGATCTGCACTGGTCTATGGCCGGTCAATATGGCCACATAGTTCTCCGTCTGCCACCATACCATTGCATATTTAATGTGATGGCGAATTTATTGTTAATCATGGCGAACACTGAGAATGACGACGATTTATTTTCAGATTAAGGTGTCACTTATTTTAAGTTGTTGGTTTATAATACCTGGTACCTTTAATTTTCTTTCAATATATATATTGATGTAACACGAATGTCTTTTTAGTATTCTATTTATTATTAAATACATATAAAGTTTTCACCTGTATTTATTGTTTGATTACTTTGTAAGTGAATTCATAAATTCGGTTATTTATAAATTATAACCTAAATATTGCAAGTTTGACATAAGCGTTTACTACCCTAACCTAAAATGTAAACAAATCTATTTTGCCAATGGATTTTACAAATGATTTCGCAACATTGTTGTGAACGGCGTTTAGTATACATATGACTTACTTTTATTGTGAGGTATATGGGCAGGTGTAACTTAAGGAGGTAATTAAAAAATATATTTTTTCTATTTTGCGTTCGAAATGAACTCATTATGAAACCCAAAACAGTATCGAAATGAGCTTCATTTCGATACGCTTTTTTTCATTTTTCAATGTTGGCGTTTTTCGAATACAGAAATAAATATCATTGCTGTCATTTGATTTTAAGAATTTATGTACATTTGACAGATATGATATATGTCCGTATTTTATACAAACAACGTATGTTGTATACAATTAACAACAACATATATGTTTCTATGTCACTCATGTTTATATTTTTAAATGAAGTATCAAGCAATGTTAACGAAAATTAGTAAATAATATGTAATATAATATACTTCGCGGATAGCAAGATTTAAATTTGAAAATGTCAAGTATCAATGTGACCAACAGCATGCTTTATATAAAAATTAAACTCTGAACAGATGCACTGTAATCTGTCATTTACGTTTGTTTGTGTTTCATTGTATATTAGTTTCTTTTTTTATTTATTTCGTATCTTTCTCAAGTAGTTACACAACGTGGTAAAGCATACATCTTCCACCGATTTTCGCAAAAATAATTGTTGGGGAGTAAAATAATTAAGAGGGGGTGTTTAGAGGACATTTAGGGAAGCAATTTATCCCAATAAAGTTTACAAATTTAATTATTTTACTCCCCAATAATTATTTTTGCGAAAATCGGTGGCAGATGTATGCTTTACCTTAGCCTTAACTAATGGCACTGAAACTAATGGCAAATTAAGAAGATTGTCTCTTCCAAGCCTAAATTTGCCAGGTAAATTTTTAGTGTATTTTTTCGACCACAAGAAATTGCAACAATTGTGACTCCAGAAAAGTTAAGAGGTAAGAAACTGCATTGTTAAATATTAAGTGTTTGTATTTGCATGCTATTTATTCACGTATACTATACTGCTCAAGATTTCTGACAATTTCGAAAGCTATTCATTGTCAATATTAACATATGCAATACAGTCAACAATTGTATTTAAAATTGTTGATTTTATTGAACGCAATAGTAGGTATATCAGCAATACTTGAATGCTTTTTTAAAAATGAAGTTTGAATTATTCTCTATTTTTTAATAGATATCTGTATTAACAAAATTCTTTTCAGTATCTTTACAGAAGTTACCGAAGCAGTCATCAAGTTTTACCATTGAAGACCCTGTATTATCTGTGTCTACACCTCTTAATCATATTCTAGAAACAGATTATTTGACATACAGAAAATTTTGTAAAAAAAGAACTAATAAATAAAATTATTATTGTATGTTTTTATAACTTTAAAAATATATATATTTCAAGTGAATTACACTTAATTCTGTATGAGCCTTCTCTTTAATAAGACAAAACTATTAGGATAGTTTATGATAATTTATTAAATTTATATATATTATATTGCTGCAAAATATTTATGTGTACATATAAATTATATGAAATTAATCAAATTAATTAAATTAAAATATCGTTTAGTATTTCTTATTTTCTTGGCTGCGAAATATCTATATGTATACTCCTCGTCAGGAAAGATGATCCTGCGTCATCAATAAAAATTGTATGATTCAAATCAGTACTTCGGCGTCATATTAAATACTGTAAATTGCAAAATGAATATGGATTGTAACTTCGTTTCCGGGCCAAATATATTTGACACAGTCGGTCGAATTTGTAGGTTATATGAACATATATAATCGAATGACATCTTAAGTTATATTAAAATTACTATAAATTGAACAAGTTGCGTAAAAAGCAAATCAAATTAAACTATAACACCACTTGAAAAATAAAATGAACTATCAAGAATTGACAACATTTAAGTCATCATTCATCATATAATATTATGTAATTCTTTAATCATTTTAATGAATGGCAAAACCAAACAGTTTCAAGTTAGTTGTAAAGGCATTATTACTGGAATTGAAATTATACAATAGACCAGAGTATCTACTTTGTATAACTGTAATTACATATTCACTGTTATGACAGTTTTATAAACATTATCCTCCCAATTATATCATAGAATAGCCCTAGATATTAGTTAAACGTTCTACAGTGCCTAATTTTAAATAAAATTTGGAATATATTGCAATATAACTTAACACTGCCATAATAGATAAGTTGAGTTTTGCACAAAGGTCGGTATAAATATTTGAAATCGCAGTATGCATTATAAACAAAACATATTCATACAAACTTATTTGCTGTGAAATGTTTTTTTTTGCTT
The DNA here is from genome assembly GCA_935421215.2 of Melolontha melolontha. Taxonomy (NCBI): domain Eukaryota; kingdom Metazoa; phylum Arthropoda; class Insecta; order Coleoptera; family Scarabaeidae; genus Melolontha; species Melolontha melolontha. Next base: position 212,637,108 of record OW285235.1, read on the forward strand.
TGAAATTATTTGTTGACTGCTAGTAAAATAGAACTTGTACGATTGCAGAAAGAAATTTTGAAAAAGGAACATGAAATGGAGTGAGAAAGAAAAAGTTTAGTAATTGAACTTTCTAAAATTAAATTGAGCAAACAAAAGTTATAGATTTATATAATATATACAAACAATAGTTATTTTATTTATTGTTTTCATCAAATTGTATGAATTTGTTTTGTGTATATTAAACATTTTTAAGTTAACACCAGAAGATTCTAATCTTCTGGTGTTAACTGGTGTTAACGGTATACACATACCGTTTATTATAATATAAAAGAATATATACAGTGGAATGGAATAAAGTAAAATAATTGAATAAGACACAGATTAGTGTGGCTTGTTATGCGTCACTACCAAATGTATTAGATACACGATATATTGCAGACTATGCGAAAATGTTAGTTTTTGTCATAGTATTCAAAAAGTGGCATAGACTTCTGCTATATTGTGGAACTCAAACCTAATATTGTTCAGCAAAGTTGATGTATCTATGCCATCATGGAACAGACTAGAGCAGACTATAAATATACTATATTGTGATGACTCATCCAACGATACGTCACCTATCACACATCTGGCACCTTCTCGACAGATATAGAAACGGAAAGATCGAGACTAAGAAAACATGAGAGAGGTGCGGCAGCCAATATATAAGCCGCCGAGGGAGGGATTTAGGGGATTCCATACCAAATCATCGCCGAGTGAACTTACATAAATATAAATACGTAAATGTTCTTATTGTTAGTAATTACTTTTTAAATTGTTATTCGTTTTTATTATTAATATAGTGTGTACCTAAATTACCGTTAGTTTTATTTAAGGACCCAGAAAGACAAACATTATTACAATATTACAACTCAAACAATAGACATGCCATGCCTTATAAATTTATAACTTTGGGATCGCCAGTCAGGGGTACATTTCAGGGGTGGGAGGGACTTAAATGAGTTTGTAGCAGGCCAATCTATTGATTAGTTTAGTTTTATTGTTTTAGTTTTGAGTTACTTGTATATGTGACGGACAGCGACACGGTAATATCTACACATCTACTTGCATCTAAGAGAATCTAAACAACTAATGCAGAATTTATATCATGTAACGTAATTTCGTGCTTGGGATGAAAAGCACAATATAAATAATGAAAAACTGTTATTACTTGTAACAGATGGAGCTGCATATATGAAGGCAGCTGGTCAGCTCTTACAGCAAACATACAATAGTGCGACGCATATCTGTATTAAATATAGTTATGGCAGGACAGCATCACTCAGTACTGACTTTATTGCAAAATGACATTCCAAAGCTTTTTGTAATGAAATGTACAGGGTCCGGCAACGAAGCGGGGACGGAAGATTACACGCGTATTTGAAAGTTAGTCAAATATTTAGTCATCGGATATCCTTCCGTACCATCAAGCGCACGTTTTAATACTAATACTACTTAATAAATATTTTGTTTTATACAGGGTGTTCCAGAGGGAAATGCCAGACTAAAGTTGCATTTTTTTAAATGGAACACCCTGTATATTAATAGATAACATGATCCGCGCTTGAAAGCTGGTTACATCGATATAATGTTGTATGGGTCAATAGTTGATAGTTTCTGTGTAAATAATTATTTTACTTGATAAATTGATACATTTCAGTAGGCTATTCTGCATAAGGAAAATCAAAAGATCCGAAACCAATAGAATAGTATATTTTCTACTAGTATGCACTTTCGTTGCTACGTGAAATAAATTCTGCAACTGCTCGCGTTATACAGAGTGTTCACAATTACGCAAAATCGAAGAAATCTCGTAATTTTTAAATGGAACACCCTGTATATTTTTAGCTCATTGAAAATCCCTTTTACTACGCTTTCTATTGATACCTCATTTGATGCACCTAGGATGGATTATTTGCTAATATTTATTTTTAGAATTGAATTAATGAAAAATGCTTGTATTTTTAGTAGCTAATTTGCGCTTTAAAACCCTTCTGTAAGATCGGATATTCAACCCATTAAGTACGAGAAAAAGTTGATTTTCACTGAGCGGTGAAAGCCAACATTAAATTAATATAAAGTAATATAGCATTTTCAATAGATTCCCTGCTGATCAAGTTATCTGGTGTTAGTTTAATAAAAAATTTGCACTAATTAATTTGTATTTTAAAGAATTTTGTAAAACCAACTATTTTATGAATACCTAATATGAAACAATACATACCTAATTAGCTTAACATAAATCGAAATTATGTAGGAAAGAATCAAGTACGAGTAGTATTAAAAGTTTGCACTATATTAAATAAATACAAATTATTAACCACAACATAAAATTTAATTAACAAAAGTAGTAGCACGGTAAATAAAAATAAAGTAAATGTAAATAGTAAATGCAAATAAATCAAAGAAAACTTTCAAATGTCCTTTCATGTCTCTCAATACATAAATAAAGCCGCCTGGTGAAATTCTGTTGAACATGCTGTAATATTTCTTGGCGAACATTTCTATATGCCTCTCTTATGCGTTGCATCATATTTTCCCTTGTTGTAGGAACTTCCACATAAACTAGAGCCTTGACATATCCCCAAAAGTAGAAGTCCAAGACAGTAAGATCTGGACTTCGTGGAGGCCAAGCGATTGGACCACTTCGTCCTATCCATTTGTCTTCCTTCCATCGCCCTAGAAACTCCCTAACGTTAAGGCTGTAATGAGCAGGTGCACCATCGTGTTGCAACCAGAAAATTTGTCGGGTGTCAGCATCCACATGCTCAAGTAAATTAGGCAGTTCGTTCTGCAAAAATGCCAAATACGTATCGCCTGTAACGGTTCCATCGAAAAAGTACGGCCCAATGATATATGGACCAGGTATACCTCCCCAGACGTTAAGAGACCATCTATTCTGATTGTCTAAAAGGCGTATCCAATCCGGGTTTTCTGTTGCATAATAATGCCTGTTATGTTTATTTACCGCCCCATTACTTTTAAAAGTAGCCTCATCGCTTCACAAAATCTTTGTTAAAATATTTGGCATTTCTCGCATTTTATTTAACAACCAACCACAAAAGTCTGTTCTTTTAATGAAATCATCACCATGCAATTGCTGACTTAATTCCATATGGTACGGATGATACCTATGACTTCTTAAAATTCTTCGTACGCTCCTATCTTCAATAGCTGTTACCTTTGAAATACCGTCTATACTTATATGTGGATTTTCCTATATTGTTAATAATACGGCCAATTCGCTTTTTTTATTGATTACCGGCTTATTTATTTCTCTCTTCTTGTAGGTTACACTACCAGTTTCTGTAAATCTCTCTAATAACCTTTCAAATGCTTCCGGTCTTGGCTTTCTTTCAAGTTTGGAAATCTCTCTGCATATACTCTACTTGCTAGGAGACAATTTCTTGTACACTCCCCAAGAATAAATATCATATTCACCATTTCTTGAATATTAAAATTAGTCGTTATAGCAATTTCTTTTAAAGATTGAACGAAATACAGTGTAAGATGGAACGAAATTTTTGACAACTTGGTTATTAAGTATACAAGCTTAAAACTGACACCAGATAACTTGATCAGCAGTGAATCTATTGAAAATGCTATATTACTTTATATTAATTTAATGTTTGCTTTCACCGCTGAGTGAAAATCAACTGTTTCTCGTACTTAATGGGGTTTGTTCTTGTTATAGACCATTTATGGATAATTTGTTGAATATCCGATCTTACAGAAGGTTTAAAAGCGCAAATTAGCTACTAAAAATACAGGAATTTTTCATTAATTCAATTCTAAAAAGAAATAATTAGCAAATGATCCATCCTAGGTGCATCAAATGAGGTATCAATAGAAAGCGTAGTAAAAGGGATTTTCAATGAGCTAAAAATATACAGGTATTCCATTTAAAAATTGCGAGATTTCTTCGATTTTGCGAAATTGTGAACAGCCTGTATAACGCGAGCAGTTGCGGAATTTATTTCACGTAGCAACGAAAGTGCATACTAGTAGAAAATATACTATTCTATTGGTTTCGGATCTTTTGATTTTCCTTATGCAGAATAGCCTACTGAAATGTATCAATTTATTAAGTAAAATAATTATTTACACAGAAACTATCAACTATAGACCCATACATCATCATATCGATGTAACCAGCTTTCAAGCGCGGATCATGCTAGCTATTAATATACAGGTGTTCCATTTAAAAAAATGCAACTTTAGTCTGGCATTCCCATCTGGAACACCCTGTATAAAACAAAATATTTTTAAAACATGCGCTTGATGGTACGGAAGGATATCCGATGACTAAATATTTGAATAACTTTCAAATACGCGTGTAATCTTCCGTCCCCGCTTCGTTGCCGGACCCTGTATATGTAACTCCTTCCATTTGTGCGCTTCATATGCATGTGAAAAGCTACCTCCGAATATAGAGAAGCTCACAAGAGGTATCTATAATTACTTTGTTCATAATCCCAAACGAATTAGCGAATATACCGAATTTCAAGTATTTTGTAATACAAAAATCCATAAAATTTTACGCCCATGTCGAATCCGATGGTTATCCGTACATAGCGTTGTTTCGCGGTTATTAGAACAGTAAGGACCTCTACAGTTATATTTCACCGATGTCGATAGTACCAATGATATCATGTCTGTAGATAACATATTGAAAACGATAAATGATCCTGTTACAAAGTTATTTTAACAATTTTTAGAATATGTTCTACCCTTTTTTAATAACTTGAATTAGGAAATGCAATCTGAACACCCTAAAATACATTGTCTATATAAAAACATACTATTATAAAAACGTTATTCGATTGATTCATAAAAAGGGATTACCTTCAAGGTATTTCGGTGGCAGACGAAAGTGATACAAATAATATCCAGCACGTCACTTACCAAAGAGCAATTATCCTTTTTTAGACTAAGATGCTTGGATTTTTATGTAGAAGGATGTGATCAAATAATGAAACGGTTTCCTTTAAAGAATAATGCTTCGGAAAAATTTCAGTTTTTAGATCCAGTAGTTGTAAAATCAGGATCAATTCAATCTATTACCGACATAGCACTTATTTTCCCGGATTTTTTATATAATTCCGACCTTCAAACTTTGGACAATGAATGGCGTCTTTTAAGAAATACTAACGAAATTAACTCTTTTTCTGATAATGTAGAATTATTTTGGCAAAAAGTAGAAACGACGACATTCGGCGATGGAATACGTATATTTATTTGTCTTACAAAATCTGTTTTTAATTTACTTTGTTTGCCGCATTCTTCGGCCAATGTTGAAAGAATTTTTTCTACAGTCAATAATTTAAGAAATAAACAGAGAAACAAGCTAGGTACGGATACAATCAACGGGTTAATTCTTGCTAAGCAATACATTGAAAATAAAAGTTGCTTTGATTTTCCAATTGAAAAAAAAACTAACTTTGCGAATGGCTAAGCTTACACTATATAAAGATGGCGAAAACGAGTAATTTTTTGTAAAACGAGATTTTTTTAAAAAATTTGTTTTCAAATTTTATATTCTATTTAATGTAAATATATGTTACTTATATCAAATTTTATATTCTATTTAATTTAGTATTTTTACTTGACAACTATTAGCTATTAGAGAGCTTCAAATTATTTTTTTTATATAAAAGTTTTATTCGCTTCTTCACTTTTAGTAGTGTAATAAATAATTAATTTTCATCAAATTTAAATTAATATTTCCTGAAATTTGTCTAATTATATTTCTGGCATTTCTTTTTATTTATGTTTAATATTTTTGGTTTGGGGCTACATTTTTATAATTTCCTTTTTACAGATTACGAACTGGGAAAATGATCTTTTGTGCTCGTCGTTTAAGAAAGATTACGCGTGTCTTCGATGACTAATCGAACTATATGACGTACTATCGCAGAATATAGTCAAGTGTTAACTAAATATACGGTGGGTTACGTTAAATACGGTTAATATAAAGTGTTAAAAGCGCTATAAAAATTCGTTCGCGTACGGTTATTAAATGAAAGTGTTTGGAAGTGATTGGAACCACGATAAATGCTGTCCTTTGTCCCGTGAAGGTAATGAACATATTTTTATTGTATTGATTTAATTTTTATTTGGTACAGATTAATGGTATATTCATTATACAATAAATTTATAATTTAAGTAGACAAGTAGGATTTGCACGTACTTGTGAATTACCCACAGGGTTCACTGTAATCAAATATCGAAGATACACATTTGGGCTTTAAATTATTAACAAATATCCTTGATTTGTATTGATATTTATAATCTTTATTAATTATTTCGGTATTTGAAAATATATTTACGTTAAAATCGAAAGCATGATTTCCCAATTAATAGCGTATCAATGTGATCTTTTTTGTATAAACTCTTTAAAATATAAAATAAACCATTTTATTTTCCTCAAATTTTAACATTTTAAATTTTGATAGTACAAGAGATATACTTAATAATAAACTAAATACTTTCAATATGCCCAGGGTTTAATAACTTGTTTCTTTGTTGCAGATTTAAACACAGACACAAAGTGTTGTGATGTGTCATTTGAGCCACCTTAAAGATGTCCTTTGTGTATCCTTTGTAGCAGGATTTTACGACGAAGGTAACGCTTTTTTTTATTTGACTGTATCGTGCAGATTACTTTTATTATTTCTTAATTCGATTAAACCATATTTAATATTGAACATATTCTTAATTAGTCTTAATTAACATATATCTTCTAATATTTAGGTAATAAACCATTAGATTCTTAAAATTTTTATTTAATAAATTTAGTATTTTCTTTCCTCATATCTCCAGCTTCTCCTGTTCTTTATTTCCAGCTTATTACCCACAATTTCCTTGTCATGATTTTTCTGGTCAGTAAATTCGACTTCTGTATTTTGAGCTGCGACACTACATTCCTACTCCTTCCATTTGTGCGCTTCATACGCATGTGAAAAGCTACCTCCGAATATAGAGAAGCTGACAAGAGATATCAATAATTACTTTGCTCATAGTCCCAAACGAATTAGCGAATATACCGAGTTTCAAGTATTTTGTAATACAAAAATCCATAAAATTTTACGCCCATGTCGAACCCGATGGTTATTCGTACATAGCGTTGTTTCGCGGTTATTAGAACAGTAAGGACCTCTACAGTTATATTTCACCGATGTCGATAGTACCAATGATATCATGTCTGTAGATAACATATTGAAAGCGTTAAATGATCCTGTTACAAAGTTATTTTAACAATTTTTAGAATTTGTTCTACCCTTTTTTAATAACTTGAATTAGGAAATGCAATCTGAACACCCTAAAATACATTGTCTATATAAAAACATACTATTATAAAAACGTTATTCGATTGATTCATAAAAAGGGATTACCTTCAAGGTATTTCGGTGGCAGACGTAGATTTTAAAAATCCTAGACATTACCTGCAGATTGAGGATATGTATTTTGGCGCGAAAGTGATACAAACAATATCCAGCACGTCACTTACCAAAGAGCAATTATCCTTTTTTAGACTAAGATGCTTGGATTTTTATGTAGAAGGATGTGATCAAATAATGAAACGGTTTCCTTTAAAGAATAATGATTCGGAAAAATTTCAGTTTTTAGATCCAGTAGTTGTAAAATCAGGATCAATTCAATCTATTACCGACATAGCACTTATTTTCCCGGATTTTTTATATAATTCCGACCTTCAAACTTTGGATAATGAATGGCGTCTTTTAAGAAATACTAACGAAATTAACTCTTTTTCTGATAATGTAGAATTATTTTGGCAAAAAGTAGAAACGACGACATTCGGCGACGGAATACGTATATTTATTTGTCTTACAAAAAAAGAGTCTATACGGGGTTGCGGGGTATTGTAGTTGTGCGTAAGCGTTTCTCTTGCTTTACTGTGCCCCATGTGCGACTTTTAATTAGTAGTTTTTACCTACTGATGATGACAACTTAGTTGTCGAAATACGTATTTAGGATACGATTAATAATTGTGGTAAGGGGTTATATACCTTTTTTAAATTTTTACAAAATTTGTTTTTAATTTACTTTGTTTGCCGCATTCTTCGGCCAATGTTGAAAGAATTCTTTCTACGGTCAATAATTTAAGAAATAAACAGAGAAACAAGCTAGGTACGGATACAATCAACGGGTTAATTCTTGGTAAGCAATACATTGGAAATAAAAGTTGCTTTGATCTTCCAATTGAAAAAAAACTAACTTTGCGAATGGCTAAGCTTACACTCTATAAAGATGGCGAAAACGAGTAATTTTTTGTAAAATGAGATTTTTTAAAAAAATTTGTTTTCAAATTTTATATTCTATTTAATGTATATGTTACTTATATCAAATTTTATATTCTATTTAATGTATGTTACTTATATATTGTTGTAAATGATAAATAAAAGAAGATATTCCTGAAAAAGCTGTAAATTTTTTAATCTACCGATATTTTCTATAATCTACCGAATATTGCCGACCTTTCTACCGAACTATAGTCTATTTTTAAACTAAGAGGAGTAAATGGAAAAGCCACATTTACACTGTAAAAGTTACCAAATCAATAACATTCTGAATGTTATTTTAAATTTTCGTATTTTATTAGTTTTTCTTTATTCATTGAGCTCAAAGGCAACATTTAATTTAGCGTTATTTCCCGCTTAATTTTGAATATAAACTCTACATCAATAAAGTCACAACGTAATTAAACATTTATTAAAAATTATTTACATTAAACACAAAAATAACATAAATAAAGGATTTAAAGAAATCAAAGGCTCCGTTAACTACTTGTTACTTGCAAAAATTAAACAAAATAATCTATTCTAAATCTGAACTGTCTGAGAAAGTATCACTGTCACTATCAGCACCAATAGAAATAATAAACGGTTCGATTAGATCATCTACGATGCCATCTAGTGTGGCCATTTTTATTTCTTCCTTAATTATATGCTCAACACAACTTTTCCAATTAACATTTAATTAAAGTTAATTTGCTTCATAAATTTGTACAATGACGAACGGGACATTTGTGGTAAATCTGGACGTTTCTTTATTTTCATCAAAATTTTGTCCAACGTAGGTAATTCGTTTTTATAAAAGAAAGCATGCACTATTTGCCGCACAGACTGTTTAACTACTTCATCGTATGCAGCAACATTACCAGGTCGTCCTCCATAGTGTTTAGATGCAGTAACTGTACCAGTCTCATTATACTCTTTTATGGTGCGATATACTGTCGATTGTGCAACGCCTAAAAGCAGAACATTATCAAATTGGTTACATTATTCAATCCATGAAAACTTACCCACGTAAGCGTTTGTTACTACGGTGTTACTAATTTTAGAAACAATAACAGTTTTTTTAAGATTCGGTTCATCAGTTCGCAGCTGTTTATACATATTTAAAACACATTGCTTTTCAGCAACAGATAAATGCCCTATATCTAAACGTTTGCGTTTTTTCGGAGGTGAAAATGATGCTGAACTTGTTGCAACAGTATCCATATTTATATGAATATTGAATAATTATCGATAACTACAGAAGGGTATCTTAAAGGTTTCGCAAATTCTAAAAAGAACGGATTTATTTACGTTAATACAACAATACAACTGAATAGAACAACGGGAACACAACAGAAAACGAAATTTGACAAGCGTTTGACATCGATAGGTCAACACGCAATTTTTGCATAACGTAATCCTACCTCTGAAGCAACCAATCACGCATAGTAATTTTAGCGCGATTAATTTAAAACGCTCCTCTTAGTTTAAAAATAGACTATAGTAAGAGTCAGGGTTACCATCACTGTCTCTGAACCACACTGACTTATACCTGTTCTATGACATTGACGTCCTATTGCGGAGCTCAGGTAGGAAACAGATTTCAAACATGTTGGAAGATTTTAATAAATACAATAGAAATATCAATATTTCTTTATTAACTTGATATGTTACATTGACCATATATTTGCAAAAAAAAAATACATCCAAATTAATATACCTTCGATTATCAATAAATCCTTATGATCAGCATCGGCTGTTATAATAAACATATGGAATGCATTTGACAAATATTTACATAAAATAATAATGTATAAACTTAATTATTGATTAATGAATGGTATATGATTATATTATCGAAAATCAGTTGGCACTAAAACGATTGTGTATTATAAAAAAATACTAATAATTGTGATATGAAACGTACAGCATGTTAACAAAAATTTATATTTGGTAACTTGCAAGAAATATGACGCGAAGAACAATGTCATTATTAGTATGTTTTTTTTTAGGGGTTTATTAAATTTTATTTATAATAATAAGCTTTATACATACATAGAATTCTTCGATCGTTGAAAATATTTTACATAGGCGACTCAATTGACTAGTAATACATGTAGTAATATATAACATTTATTCTTTTTATTTTTACGTTAATACCTATACATTGTCTCATATTATTGTGCCATGTGTGAGTTTTTAACAAATAAATAAGCTTTTATTAAATTTTTTAAGTGCACAATTACATGTACTAACATTATGTGAAACTAGTTTTATAAAAGTAACAAGCGAATGAATGGAGTGAAAAGGCCGTAATTGTACACTTTCAATCACTGTGGTAGTGCTTGGCTGTTTGTTAATGTGCATTTAATATTCCTATTATGTAACAACGTTCATTTTACTACTGTTTAACACTTTTAACATATATTTTATACCTAGTATTTGTAGAAATACAAGTTATAAGAATTATAATTTTCTTTGTTCGTAGTTTGTAATAAAGTGAAGATTGTGTTTAGTTTATTAAATTTACATATGACTTTAAATTTTTAAAATTTGTGAAACGTAGTGGAACAAAGTGGTAATTATTTCAAATTGCCCTACGTCGTGTAAACGAATAAACTTAATGTATAAACTGTTTTGCCAGTAGTTAAGTACCTAAATAAATTACATGAAAAATAAATTCGTTTAAAATAGATAATTTTTTTAGTACAAAGGAAATGTTAATAAATAGTTTTAATTAAGAATTAAGTACTAGTTTTTCAAATATCTAGATCTATCTTCGTTCTTAGAGAAAGAATATTATAGAAATTTTCTTTCATGTTTGGCTAATTTTTACTTAGGATGTCTATACACAAAATACTTTTTTATGTTTTATGAACATACTAAAACAGGAAGCATCGAGAATACCTAATTGTGCCTTATGCCTGGTTTTATACAAATTCTATTCAAAATAATGTTAACCATCTTGGTATCTATTTTGACTAACAAACTGTTAATGAGCTTTTGGGATGTTTGAAGCAATATCGTTTGACAAAGTTCGATATATCACCAACATCAACTCTATGACGTAATAAGACACTTTGTGTATAAACAACACAAATTGCAGGCCTGTAGCAACCTAAGTCCTAACCTAACCTTCTTATAACTGATCTAAGTGATATTATCTGTTTTCAAATATGAGGGCTTAGCTTACTATACGTCTGCAATTTGTTTTGAGAGAAAATTGTAGACGATAACAGTTTATGATCAGATGTAATACCATACACTGTTGTAAAAACATTTACATATTCTGAAATCGGAGAAAAATATAATTTTTGGTATAATTATCATTATTACTCCTATTTATACTACAGTTATTATCAACACTGCGATAACTTTTTATCGTGGAAAGATGTGATTACCGTTGTTGGTGTCATTTGAAGAATTTTTGACAAATTAACAGAATATTTAATGGAATAACTTCACTTATCCATTTGATATATTCTGAGGTTTTATTGTTTTTCGGATAAGATTTTAATTTACATACAGGGTGTGTATAAATTTGTGGATAATCTGCACGTGGAGTGTTTCCTTGTACTATTCTAAGGTATTTTTAATTAATTGATTATTTTTATTTTTTATTTTTTAGAAAAACGATGTAAAAAATTAACATATTTCTACAATTATTTAATTTATTAGAAATATAATTTTGAGTAAACGTTTAAAATTATAATAATTTACTGTTTACAATAGAATAATGTAAAGTTCTTATAAAGCTCGTGTAAAATTATTATCAACCATTGGAAGTTTATTTTGAAGGAATATATCGAAGAATAACAAAAGGAAAGACGCCACGTGTAGATTGTCCACTAATTTCTACACACCCTATAAGTACTATAATTCTCAGTTATAAAAGTATTAATAGTAATTATTTTTATTTCAAATGCATGTGTATATCAGCTTATAGTATTGTAATACGAGGGAAAGTCATTAAATAAGTCACAAACTGCTGTAGAAAAGCTGAAAATAGGAGTGAGTTGTTTCCCTATTTGTCAATAGGTGTCACCACAATCCAGATTTATATTTCTCAAGTGACAGTTGGTGTGCGCGAACACAGGCAGTGTTAAAATGGCGACCGTGCTCGAAGATTGTACTGTGGAAGAGCAACGTGCTATTGTGCGTTTTTTCTGGGCAAAAGGACTTTCTGCAAAAGATATTCATAAGGAAATGTCTCCTGCTTACGGTGAAAAGTATTTGTCGCGTAAAGCCGTATATAACTGGGTCGAGAATTTCTCTCAAGGACGCTCAAAAGTTGTTGACGATCAGCGAAGTGGCCCCCCCGTTCAGATTTCGACAGATGCAACACTTCGACGGCTGGAAGAGATGATTCGAACTGACAGGCGGGTAACAATAGACAGTATAGCAACTGCAATAGGGTGTTCTCATGGTTTAGCCTACGAACTGATGCACGATCGTTTGAATTTCCGAAAAGTTTGCGCGCTGTGGGTACCTAGACAACTGACCGAGGAAGAATTCGAATGGGCTTGTCCTTGCAACACCTCTCTCGATACACAGTGGAAGGGGAGAACATGCTTAACAGGATTGTTACTGGTGATGAGTCATGGGTGCACCACTACCAACCCGAAACAAAGCGTGCTTCAATGCAATGGAAACATCTTTCTTCGCCGTCAACAAAGAAATTTAAGATTGTGCCCTCAGCTGGTAAGGTTATGCTTACCGTGTTCTGGGATTCTCAGGGAGTGCTCCTAGCCCATTTCCAGAACAAAAAAGAGAACGTGACTGCTGAATCATACTGTAGAGTTTTGTTGTTGCTTCGGGATGCAATTCGACGAAAACGTCGAGGCCTACTGACGAGAGGAATATTGCTGCATCACGATAATGCCAGGCCCCATTCGGCCCACTTGACCCAGACGAGAATTGCGCAATTAGGGTGGGAACATCCGGCTTACAGTCCCGACCTGGCCCCAAGCGACTATCATCTGTTCGGTCCACTCAAAAAGCATCTTGGCGGCAATCATTTCGAGGGTGACAACGATGTTCAACAAGAGGTACGCACGTGGTTCAGACGCCAGCCCAAACACTTTTATGCAGGCATTGGGGCATTGATAAAGCGATGGGATAAGTGTATTAATGTAGATGGAGACTTTGTTGAAAAATAAAACTTGTTTTTGGCTACCTATTTCTCTAATTATTTTTATAATAACTTTTTGTGACCTAATTACTGACTTTCCCTCGTATATTAACGACATCTCCAGATTAACGGTGTCAGAAATACTTTATATTACGAGTTTAAATAAAAACGAAATGTATAGACTGTTGCGTTGACAGATAGAAATGATTAGTAGTAACAGTAGCATTCTCAAATAACACATCTCATGAGAATATTTAAAATTCTTTCTTTGATAGAATTTCATTAATTTCATCCAAAGAAAAACCTTCATGACAAAACAGCATTTCTATGTAAATTAAGTACAGTACAAAATATTTTATACATCAAGTTTGTTCCTTTGGTCTTTTACTTGAGCTAATTCTAAGATCACTAAATTTATCTTCTATATTTATAGTAATATATTTGCGACAATTTTTGTAGAAATTGATGCGTTTTAACATGCAAAAGAACAATCTTAATTCTGTTTCATTTTTTTAGGGTAAGAGTATGTACACATAAGCTGGTAAATTACCTAAGGCGTTACTTTGTCAATTTGTTAAAAATAAATTATAAGAATTGTTATATTCGAAGATCAAGTTTACAACATTTTATACTTTCCCTATAATTTTCGAATTCCTCTAGAAAATTTTAAGTTTTAAACTTTAGGTATCTATAAGTTTACTTACTTCAAATATTAGTAACTAGCATGCCGAATAGATTAAACCTTTAATTGTGAATATTTTATTAGTTATTATAAGTTAGTTGCTCGAACTAGATTTTTCTTTAGCAGATTTAGTTAAATATGATTAAATTACAATTACTGCTATAATTGTAGTTTTTAACAAATAATTTTCGGCTAGTTAGAATATTGTGAAATCATCATTTTAATGTGTTGTTCAATTTAAGCATTTAATGTAATTATTATTGACATGTTTAGTTACTTATCTACTTTTAATGATTAATAAATTGTAGTACTAATTACTTCGCGAATTTAATATTTTCACACATTTGTCTGATGACGAATTAAATTTAATTTGAAAGTTAAATGAAACATAAAATGTCTTATTTTGTAATTCCTACATTGTCAAATATAACTTTACACATTTAATTAGATACATATAAAATTATAATAAAAAATAACCATAATTATATTTATTGTATCATCTAATAAGTGCATTTAATGATGAACATTTATTGATAATTATTGAGACAATAATATTATAAGATCTCAACTTTATCTTGGTTACTCATAATACGTTAGACACAAACTCAAAATATATTAGATATAAAATCATAATACAAAATCATTTTTGAACATTTATATCTACTTTGTCGTAATTATTAAATATGAAAGATATGCGTTAACGTGTGCGATTGCCAGATTCTTAAGTTTCTTTACATATAGTGAACATTCCATTGATTCTTCAGTATTTGACACACTGCTTATTGAAACGTTAGTAAATCTAAAAATCTGTTCTTACACTTTTCGCTGTCTCAAAAATTAAAAATAATCTTCATAAAATTACTGATTTATTTTCATCTTTGGTGGTACGATAAAGCTTTGAATATAACTAGAATATTAGCGATTTAGACCATCTCGGACGCTGCGCAGGTGACTCGGCTCTGCCTCCTCACCTGGTTACGTCTTCGATTACTATAAATCGACTAATATTCTCATTATATTAATAGCTATAATATAAATAAACACGATCATGTTGCTAGTTCATAGTAGGCCTCTTAAATCATTGTTTTGATAACGAAAGTTTTAGAATAGGTTCTTCCTTCTTTTGATAAATATGAAAATATGTAGTAATGGTTATCAATAGATAATTTTAAAAACGGACAATATCAAAATACTTCACATTAGTAAATAAAATATTCAAAGTAATCAGTAATTACAATCAATAAATCTTAAATTATTGTTTAGTGTTGTTTTGTTTGTCATTTGTGTATAACAAGCGCCAAATAAGATGGCGAGAGGTGGGGATGCGCCGTAGTCGTTTTTAAGTCGTTTTTCAAAATGCTACACACTTACTTGCAACTTTATGTAAAACCGAACACAAAGTTTCCCACTATTTCTAATGCTGTGTGAACCGACTCCCACCGCTCGCCATCTTATTTGGCGCTTGCTATACCAGGATATTTACGACAGAGTTGTTACTTATTGTATTAAAATTGTACAAAGTGTATTTGTATTGAATAAAGTAATTTGAAACATACTTGGTAGGTAAAACCTCACCAAATTTGGTATAAAACAAAAAACAATTTAATAATATAAAAATTTTAAATATTTGTGAAAGTATCCCTCCAGAGACGCAGACACGCGTCTCATCTTACTACAGAAACATCAGTGTGCCGAAGCTGGAGTGATACGTTCACAAAAACACCCTTTCCATATTACAGAAGATATTAAGATAAAGCGTAAAAGAACATTCAGCACTGTTCATCGACGAACGCCAAAACAACTATCACTGTCTCCATAACAAGTGCAGAGATACTTTAACGAATATATGAACTTGTATTACGGTCTTCACACCCGATTTTTAATAATATTTTATAATATTAAAAATATTTTTGTATTTGTGTTGGGTGGGGTCGGTATTTTTTAAATAAAATCGTCAAAAAGGTAAAGTTTAAAGAGAAGCAAGTTAACATTGAAACTCGAGCTAATTTCTTTTATCCCATTATGTATTAAAATTAATTAAAAAAAAAGTGGCGTTTCCTAGTGAGAGGGGGGGGGGGGATCCGTATGGAATTTAATGCAAAACCTATTATTGATTAAGGAAATTCAAGAGTTTTAATGAATATATACAAGGTGACATTGAAAAAACTACAATGCATATTACCACGCGATAGAAGACCATAAAATACTAAAAAAGTTCTTATACACTAATGTCTCCGATCGCCTTTTGTTTACTTTCTACAAGTTCTTAAAAGTTTGTTAGAAATTTTTTTTTTTTTTTAAATTTCGTCTGATTGTGGTGGCATTATTGAAGCAAAATTACTGTACTGTAGTTTCGAGTATTATTAGAATATTATCATAGTAATTATGGCACTTGTCAAATTAATATTGCATTAATTTATTCAAGTTTGTCGTGTTCCTGATCACGTTTGTGTTTGGTTTTGCCGTTTTCTAAAATTAATTTTGACAACGGTTCTCTTTACTTTTGAAGAATACAGGGACATGATTATGTGTTATGGTGAAGCTCGATCAAATTCTTCCGAAGCTCAACGTATCTATCGATAGAGATATGCATTAAGACATGTTCCTAATATTAGAACATTTATTGACGTGCATAGACGTTTGGGAGAAGATGGCTGTTTAAAAAAATCAGAAGTTAATAGTAGGGGCCACCAGAACTCATTGTACTGTTGAAAATGAAGAAGCTGTTTTGCAAATAGTAGAAAATAATTCGAGAATAAGCACCAGAAAAATAAGTTCAGCTGTATGGAATGTTAACCGTGAATTAGTTAGACAAGTCTTTAAGGAACAGCTTCTTCACCCGTTTGGAACAGGATTATTTACTCCGTGTACAGTATTGCTAATCAATATTGCTAAATCAAGAGCAAAATTATCTATCATTAATTTTGTTCACCAATGAAACAGGTTTTAGTCGCGATGATGTTTTGAACCTATATAACATGCACTATTGGAGCGATGAAAACCCTCATCAAACCGCAATATGGAATTACCAGTATAGGGTTTTCTATTAATGTGTGAGCGGATATAATCGACAATTACCTAATTTATTGGAAAATGAACTGAACAATTTATTAGAAAATGTCCCATTGAACATTATTCAAAGAATGTACTACATGCTATTGAAGAGAAATAAATTTTCTGATGAAGTAAGTTAAGATCCTTTTTTTTAATCAGCAGTACGTCAAATTTTTATAAATTATTAGAATAATTAGGTTAACAGATCTGTCATGGGAAGAAATTTAAAAAAATAATTTTCCGACACACCTTTAAGATCCTATATCGTAAAAACAAAAGGCGATCAGACATTAGTGTATAAGAACTTGTTTAGTATTTTATGGTCTTCTATCGCGTGGTACTATGCAATGTAGTTTTTTCAATGTCAGCTTATATATTGTAATTACTGATTAATCATTTTAAACAAATTTACATTTAGTTTCAACTCTTCACCTTTTAATATCTGCAAAATTATTTGTTGATCAAAATTGAGTATGTATATTATTTATAAACAACTTTTCGCGAATACAAAATACGTGTATAGTAGACAGCATCATAAAATTGTCAAAATAACCCCTACCGTAACGATACACACAAACACATACATATGAATATATTTAGAAAGTTAGGCCCTTACATTTAGTCGAGTAAACTCTTAGTTAATTAATTGTCTAATATACCGAAACAATACTATTAGGGAAATTTAATGAAATAAATCAAGCAGTATGTTATATACGTTAAATTTATAAATACAATTTTTCATCAAAAACTGTTTGATACATCCATTAACAAAACGAAAACGATACTAACTGGGCTGTTAACTGAGAGCAGTTTTTGAAGCGCATAGATTTTATTATACATGAACTACGGTCTATATCGCTAAAACGATGATATTCAAGATAATAGGGGTACAAGAGGACACCAGCCTAGTCAGCTAACAGTGTATGTTGAAAGAATTTACTACGTACAGAAGATGGTCAAAAGTATATTCGTGAGTAATTGCTATTTTACACTGAAAATAATCAATTACAATAGATTATTTTCGTTGTTATGCTTCAGACTATTTTAGAAATTATTTGAAGGTTTTTGATAAAATGAACCAATTGAGAAGCCAACACTGTTAAAAATTGTAAGTAAAATTACTACCTAACATTAATCATCGTTAAGGAAGTTGACCACGTCAGAACAATGTCAATAATAATTTGGTAGTCGACATTTAATCAATATTTTTAAGTGTAGTATTTATATTAATAAGTTATAATTTGCAAAGAAGACAATCCAGAATATCGTTGAGGGTTGGTACTGGGCATTCAAATTATGTTACAATTTATTATTTTAAATTGTATAAATAAAGGAAAATTACATATTTTTGAAAACTTGATCCAGTTTTAGTATATATTAGAAATAATTAGCAGTTTTGTCAATAAATACATGAACCGCTGAGATAAATACCAAATACTTTAATAATACTATGCATATGTAACACTTGCCAAATTTCACCTTTCACTATATTATTAATTATGTACAGATTTTTTACATTATTCAGTTACTTAAATTAGTTATCATAAATTGAGCAGATTATTTATTCGCTTTCGAAAATTTTTCAGCTCTAGCCTTGCATAGTATTGTGAAATAAATTATTAACATGATTCTTTAAAGTACAAGGTATTTTCGCGATCGCATTTTCTTTTGGTCTAATTAATATAAATTAATATAAATATATATTGATGTGTATTTAGTTAGATCAAATAAAAATTCTTAACAGGTTTGGCACAACAAACAAATATAATATAAAAGATAAACTTCTGGACATTGATGGATATACACATGTTACAATTTCAATATCTAGTCAAGAGTAATAACTTGTATTTACATATCTAATTTTGGAAAATGCATGAGGTGAAACATCATAGGAAGATCAGATAGATTTGTTACTACATTTCGCAAGCACTACCGAAAATTTCATTTAAATTTATTTAATAAATACTATCAATAAATCGTACAAAATATATTTACAAGCGAAAGAAGCTTTGCAATTGAAATAAATACTACAAAAGATACTGTATTTGTTAAAATACATAATATTATCACCCTGTCTTCTATATACAAGTTAAAAACAGTAACTCATTAAGCAATAATACATTTATATTTAACAGAGCCGTATTACATAGAAATATTCTGAATTATTGGTTTAAGATATTTTATTTTGGTTTTATTAAATCAGTCGCGTTTCAGGAAGTATGAAATTTCCAATTAGATGCATTTTTTTAGGTAAATTGGTCAGGTATATCCCTTAATAAGAGAAATACATTCTTTAGCATCCTTTAGAAATGTTTAGAAATATCCATAAATAAACGCAACAGCACTGGTGACCTAATTAAAACACCTTTATATTATCCACCAAAGGCTTCTTGTTCTTGTAAAAATGTATATTTTACTTCTTGTTTTCATGACCGATCACGATAATTTGTTTGCTATTTCAATTTTTAACAATGAGAGTAATATAGGATATTGTTAAAATCTGTCTTTATCGTGTTGAATCGTGTTTACTTTATTATAATAGTTATTTATATATCAAGAGATTAAAGGGAGCTTTAATCATGAGGAGAAAGTTTAAGTCATGCGCGTTTAGCGAGTGACTTAAATCTTCCGAACGAATAAAGCTTAGTTTAATTCCGTGTTATATACAATATTTTATTTATTATAAGCATTTAGTTAATAATTTACTGAGTTTTTAACTGTGACAATTATCAGTCAAGGTAAGTACGAAGTTCAGATTACCGTGATCGTTGTCAAAGAGAATAATTTATGACATGTGATTTGTGAAAAAATAGTATGTGATTAATTAATTATTTACATCTAAATCGTTAACTGACGAATAAGATACTTGTCGAAACTTCATTATAACAATAAGAAATAAGTATTAAACTTCTAGTTTCAATATTTTTTTATTGTAAATCCACTACAATATTGTTTCACCATACAATGGCTTCATCAGGTGGATGAAAAACTGAATATTTAGAATACAAGTTTGTATATTTCTGTACAAATTATTGAGAAAAAATGATGGTGGAAAAATTTTTACAATCTTAAATTTAGTAGAGGGGAGTTGTTTAAATCTAATTGGTCATTCTAAGTTAAGTTCTTGCCTTTTATCTTGAATACGTAAAATTTTGAAACCTATTAAATCTATGATTGATATCTAAACAATGATTTTCGAAAGTTGAATCTGTTTTCTTTTCTTTATGGCTTCTCTCGTGTTCTTTTATCCTAATTTTGAACGTCCTTCCCGTTTGTCCTATGTATACCATATTACAATCTTCACATGTTAACTTATATACACCAGAGTTTGATTCTTTGTCTATTTTGAAGTTTCATTTATTTTTAGTTTTTCTTTAAATAGGAGCAAAATGCAAAGTAATGTCTTTCACCAGAGGATATGAAAGCATTATATTTAATTACCATCTGCATAATGCGTGTTTGGAGCGTGTTGAGTTGGTTAGGGACCTGCGTATATTATTCGATACGAGGATCGTATTCAGTGCACATATTAATTTTATTACTTTGTCAGCGAGAAAAGCCCTGGGGTTTATTATTAGAAACCGTAGTACTTTCACTGATGAACGGGCCCTGAAAACTCTCTTCTTTTAGTTGGTTCGTTATCATTTCAAATACAGCTCAGTGGTATGGTATCTACACTATCAAACTTATTGTCGTCGGCTGGAGATGGTGTTTTCACTCTGATCGAATTTATCCTGAGAGAAACACTGACCATCGCATAGGTACTACTTTCACGCTTCGACCTGCCTTCCTTGATATTTAGGCGAGTTTCCTGCAGCATTGTGTTCATTTATAAAATTTTCCGATGTATTATAGACTTGTCCGATCTTCTGTAACATATGGATGTGCTTGTGCAGTTCATGTGTGGCTGTGAATTGCGAATTTTTATCCGATTTCTGTGTGGAAAGAACATGAAGGCTGCTGAAATTCATCGTGAACTTTGTGCTGTTTATGGTGAAAATGTCATGAATGTCAGTATGGTTAGAAGATGCTGCCGTATTTTTTGAGAAGGATGAACTAATGTCCATGATGAAGAATGGAGTGGAAGATCAACTGTTGTGACGAACGAACTTGTGGGTAATGTCGAAGAAAAAATTTGTGAAAATCGGCGATTCACAATCACAAGACTGAGTGCCTTTTCCCCTCAAATTTCGCGAACAGCTTTGTACGGGGTTGTTACTGAACGTTTATGTTACCACAAATTTTGTTTACGATGGGTGCTAAAACTTCTTACCGAAGACCATAAGAGAATGGGATCGGCACGCACTTTTCACGTTACGATGTTGGTGAAGATTTCCTAAGGCATATCGTAACAGGTGATGTGACTTGGGTCGCCTATTTCAACGTTGAGACCTCTGGTGTCGCTCTAACTCGCCTTCGAGGAAACCCTTAAAGTGCCGTCAAACTTTTCCTACAAACAAAATCATGATCACTGGGAACAAGAAAGGCGTCCTTCTTGTAGATTTTATGGAACGAGGAATCACAATTATAAATACTGAAGTCTACTGCGAACCTTTGAAGAAGCGTAGAAGAGCTATTCAGAACAAGCGACGCGGATTATTAAGTTTGGGCATCGCTTTTCTTCATGACAACGCCCGCCCGCATATCGCCGTTCACACGGTAGACTTACTGCAGAGTAATAGATGGGAGGTGTTTGAGAATCCTCTTTACAGCCCTGATTTTGGCTCCTAACGACTACCATCTCCTCCCTAACATGAAGAAATGGCTTGGGAGCCAACGGTTTGAGAGCGGTGAAGAGCTGTAGGACAGTGTTACATGGCTTAATTCACAGGCGGTAGAGTTCTATAAAGAGGGCATTAAAAAGCTGCTTTAACGCTATGACAAATGTCTCACTCTAAATGGCAACTATGTAGAAAAATGCTGAATGTTGTAGCTTTAAGTTATATATAATAAAAACCTCTAAATATATTGCTACGAAAATAGTCGATACATAACAAGGCAATCACTTAATTCCTAATCGATTCATTAGTACTACCATTTTTTTTTATAATATGCTCTCGCTTTTTTCTTTTTAGGGCGCAAACACGACGAAAGACTGATGTAGGCAAATATTGTTCAGGTGAAAGGTATCTTATTGCCGAATTATATTCTATTATCAACATCTTTGTATAGGCACCAGGAAATAATAAATATTCACATTAATAATTAATATAGGATAAATGTTATACAAGAATTTGATTAAATTTATATTTTATCGAAGACAGAGATTGAGCAAGTAGCTATAAAATAAGAAAATAGTCAATGTTTCTTTATTGAAAAGTTGCCAAGTATTTTCGATTATTGAATTTAATGTAAGTACTGTAAAAGAAAAATAAACATTTGGAATAGCATTTGGAATAATTTTCAATTTATAATATTTCTCGATAATAAAGTTTCTTAACACAATAAACCAAATTATTTATTGAGTCCTAAGTTATGAGTCATATTATTTATAGAGTCATAACTTATGTCTCTGTAAATGACTTGTAACGTTATGATTCTGTGAATTATTATTCTTGTTTATTCTTTATCAATTTTAAGTAATCACTATTACTTTGTGTAAATACATAATCATATATGTATATGCCTGTTAGTTCAGCAAGTAATTTTTACTCTACTTTATTGTAAATTTTGATTTTAGTAGTTTACGAGTATATTAGAGTAATCAGTAGAGCAGACCAATTTCCGTGCGCGCCATGTGCGCCGATGTGAGGATATTCTTATTTTTCGTGTGTTTATGCGTATTACTTTAATAGCAGAAAATCAAATGTATATTTAATTATTTCTGATAGAATCAATGTCTTTACTTCTATACTTATATCGGTAACAAGTTCATGTTGCGTCCCTATTCTATCGCATATTCTAATATATACCGATAGGTTCAGCCCGCTACGGGCCATACGCAACAATATACGTATGGAACGTAATGCGATGTGGCAACGTGTGTACGATGCCACTCCGCGTGCGCATACATAAGTCCGATGATTGAGAGCAACAGATTGCCCGTCATTCGTATTTAGCTTTGCAAACGTAAAGGTAGTTATCATGTCAGTGTATACAACCGCAGAGAAGGTACAAATAGTTTCGTGTTATCTTGCCGGCAATTCCTGTCGAACAACCGCTGATTTATTTGCTGTAGAGTACGTAAATCGGCCTATTCCTTCGCATTCGATGATTTAAAGGATCGTAAATGCGTTTAGGAAATATGGCTGTGTAGTCGGAAATTGCCGCAAATGCCAACAAATTGACGAACACCCTCATATCCTTCTAATACCTGCCGATCGGGAGGAGAGAGACGTGAGGGTTTGTTCGTTAGTTGAAATGGGCGACCTTAAGTCTTAAAATTTAAATTTATTTTGCAGAATTATTGATTTTTTTACTTATATCTTTTAGAAAACGTTATTGTTTTTTTATTACTTAAAATTACTTTTCCGTAGCAGCTAAGAATACAATAATAATAATAATAACTTGGACCTTATTATGTCTGAATCAAATGGGCAAATTACGTATACAGAACGAATATGCAAACGACTATATCCTTGCGCGGTTTAGTCTTACTAAATTCATAACTGCAATGTGCGGCAATTTAAGCTACTGCGCGTTGAGGAGATTCGCTGTTGCCACTTATTGCTGGTTATGGCCCGTTCAGAGCTGGTCCTATCGATATAATATTGCAATATTACACTCCCATACCGGCGCTCATGGTGCGCACGGAAATTGGTCTACTCTAGTAATTAGTATACCTGAGAATATGGAACAAAGGAGAAATACATTTTCATTATGTAATGGTACTTACTCACCGTACTGAAGTATTAATTTAATATACAGGGTCAGGCAAATGTGTGGGAACACGAGAGTTCTGGCAAAATTGTGTTCTATTAAAAATAACCTTTATAAAAGTTTTTGTAGTATTTTTATTATACTCTATCACATACTTTATTTTTCTAGAACTTTCACTTGTTTGGAGATATGACGTGATTGGTAGTTTTTTTAAATGGATCAACCTGTATATTTTCACATTCTTGGATAGACACATTTTCAAGAATTACAATGTTATACGGTTTATATCTTATAACATATTGGAAAAGGTTAGCAACAAGAAAATATTGAAAACAAGACAATTCATAATAAATGATCAAACTGATGACTTTGTGCAGCCTGACAGTATCCTAGTCTATCAACGAAGGACCTTAATGACTTCTGAATCACGTCTTGTGCTATCTCTTGAAAGGCCATCCTAATTCGATCTTCCAACTCTTCGAGCGACTGAGGTTTAGTTTAGTCCTATAGATATTAGGTTTCGAATGCCCCCAAAGGAAAAGGCTAAAGGACTTAAATCGGGCGATCGCGGAGGCCATTCAATATATTCTCTTCGACCTATTCAACGCTGTGGAAATACTTCATTTAGGTATGCACGCACGTCAATTCCATAATGCGGCGGGGTTCCATTTTGCTGATACCAGATGGCATGTGAGAATAGTGCAGGATTTATGGGATTTGGAAATGAATTAATGCCGGAACAATTTCCTCGCGCTATAATTGTAAATAACAGATAGCGCTCAAATTTTCCCTAATAATGAAAGGTTCGATTATGAAATCCGATGAAATCTGCCCGTACATTTAATTTTTGAGGATATTGTGTGTAATTTTCTTCCATCCAATGAGGATTCCGATCACTCCAGTAGCGACAGTTAGGTCGATTTACGTGTCCATGTAGGAAAAGTGTCGCCTCGTTGGAGAATAAAATGTTACTGATAAAGTTACCATTACGGTCAATCATATTCATCATTTCTTCACAAAACTGCATCCTTCTATCGGGATCATCTTTATTTGATTATTGTACTAAATGTACTTTATACGGATGAAACTTATGTTTCGACAATATCCTCTTTACCGATCTCTCGCTAATATTGTGATATAAGGACAGTATTGATAGTGACGTTTTTGGTTCTTCTTGAAGAACATCCAATGAATTATCATCATTTGTAGCAGTTCTATGTCGATCGGTTTTTTGGCAAATTTTTAACACTTTCCGTTACATTAAACTTTCGCAACACCCTTGGCACTGTTGATGCATTATTGCATGCATCTTGTAGAGATCTCCGCCTGTCTCCAAAACCAACCATCATCAACAAAGTAATTCTTTCACGTTCTGTTAGTTCGCCCATAATGAACGTCTATCTTTGTTGAATGGAAACTATGTGTCACTATTGAGTATGACTGTCAATAATACTAAGTAATTCCAATACTTTAATTTTTGCTTAAAAGGTTTGCATGGCAACATAAAAATACGAATATTTTTTATCAGGTGTATCTGACAAAAATATGTTTATAGCCAACGTTTTTTTTTTTTTAATATTTCAAGTCACACACTAACCAAACCGTATACCATTGTAATTCTTGAAAATGTGTCTATCCAAAAAATGTTAAAATATACAGGTGGTCCATTTAAAAAAATTACCGATGACGCCATATATCGAAACAAGTGAAAGTTGTAGAAAATTAAAGTAGAATAAATATACTACAAAAACTTTTATTAAGGTTATTTTTTAATAGAACACATAATTTTGCCTGAAATCTGGCGTTCTCACACATTTGCCAGTCCCTGTATATTGTAAGTAGTTTTACTTGAATTATGTCCATAATGGTATTTTACTACGTCAACACTTTCAGAGTAAATATCTATTAAAAACAAATATTTGCGGGAAAGTGGGAAACTGTAACAGTTTTGGTTATTTATGAAAATTCTATGTTTGAATTCATATGTTTTATAAAATAATTTTATAATCTTATAGAGAATTGTTAGAAAAAATACGGCTCTGTATATATATTTTATAGTTTCATTGCTTTCATTAAATCTTATTATATAGAAAACAATAATATAGTATTACTGCTAATAAAGTGATTGTTTTTCCTATTACTTGATCCCTCTAAGACTAACCAGTCTTACTAAACCTATGTCGGAGCGTATCCTAAATTTTTCCGTTGTAAAAACAAATGTATTTCAGTAAATGAAGGCCGTTCTAAATCTTTTCTACGCCAACATTCTAACATTAAATCGTTAATATCTTTATTACTAACTGGCCGTTGTAAATATATATACTGGCCATCATCACAGTGCATATGTGCTAAATTTTCCATAACATTAGGATCACCCAAACCATCATATGGTAGTCTCCTAGATAAAGTTAATATTTCCCATAAAGTAACAGCGAAAGCCCAAACGTCACTCTTAGTTGTATATTTTCCTTGGTACACAGATTCCCAAGCCATCCAACGTATTGGTAATGGGGTTATACCATCCACTTTGTAATAGTCATTTGTGTAAAGTTCGTTATATGTGCCGAAGTCACAAATTTTTATGTGATATGCTTTCCCTACTAAACAATTTCTCGTTGCTAAATCGCGATGTACGAAATTTAAAGATTCTAAATATCTCATGCCTGAAGCAATTTGAGCGCCCATGTACAAGAGACAATTAAAGCTAAGAGTTTTTGCTCCATATAATATGGTGCTACTATTTTCTGAAACGTGGCTTTTCAGAAACTGGCACAAGTCTCCATGGTCTAAGTATTCCATCACTACACATAATGGCTCGTCTTTGGTACAGATGCCTAACACTCTTGCAATATTTTGGTCCTCTAATGCTGCTAATATTCGAACATCTCTATAAAAGTCTTTCCTGAAAGGAAAAGAATAAGTAATAATACTCGGAGTAATTTTTACAAATTTTATGATGATAATGTTAATATTAGGGTGGTGCCAAAGTTCTCTCGCTTACAATATAAAATATTATTTTAATAAAAAAAAAAATATAATGACAATTAAAAACTAAAATGCAGTTCATTGTGTTGCGATTTTTTAGAGAAATTTTCAAATCATGGCGAATTCGATTTCTCTGGCTTAGATGGAATATCTACCCAAAAATAGCAAATTTATTGGTAGACATAAACAGATGGTAGCTTGATAAGTCAGGGTTGTATGCAGGATGCGATAACAGTTTTAAGCCTACCAAGTTTTTCGAGTATATAAGGCGTTTTTCGAACAGTATGCGGCCTGGTCTTGGCCTGCTGAAAAGGTATAAGATTTTTATTGATCCATGCGTTGTTTAGGATTTATAGTTCTGTCTTTAGGTACAAGCTCAAAACGGATAATACTTGCGTAATTTCACCAAACGCAGAGCATCGCCTTTATTTCATTTTACATTCTACAAGTCTAACAACTGGTTTGATATGTTAGGATTGCGAAGATAAATCCAGTTTTCATCGCGTGCTACAAATTCTATGAAAGAAACATTCATCTTGGGAGTTTATAAGTAGATCATTGTAGATGTACACGCACTGCTGTGCTTGTTTCAATATTAACTCGTTGTGTACTTCTTTGACCTATCCATCGTGTGAAAGTCCAAACTCTTGCAATAGTTGCAGCGTACTGGTAGTTGGAGTTGTTTCAAAAATTTGACGGAGAATCTCTTAATTTGTAGTTGATGATCTGCTTGAATAGGGTTCTTCTTGAAGGTCAGTTTGTCCATTTCAGAATTTTTTGTAGCAGTTTTGCGTAGTACGACTCGAGATGACTATTATGCATAAAACAAAAAAAAAAACAACTTTTGCGCCACCTGAATATTTGTTTTGCAAATTATATTTACAAATTGGTGTTCTCATACCTTTCTTTGTCGGAAGCACTTTCACCCAAGAACTTAATCGCTACTAAACGTGTTCCCAAAGTTAAAGCTGAGGAATACTCTGCTATGCCATCGGCCTCTGCTATATAGACCTAAAAGTAAATATAAAATTCAATATACTTGATGTAAATCCATTTCACAAATTAAAATAAAAATAAAACACACAAATGATGTTTGTTAGATTTACATTATATTTAAAAAATATATATGACAGCTGTTTCGCTATACAGTAGCTTCTTCAAGTATAACAATAAACTAATGTTACATACTATATATCCAACACAACCATATTGGGTTACTTCAAACTATTATCATAATTGCTATATGTTAACCTAAACTGTTTCTAAATTCGTGAAAAGTATAAAATTTAATAAAGTAACAGAACGATTTGGCAAAACCCCATTTCACAGAACAAACAAATTTATCAACGGGGAACAGTTCAAGTCTAATTTATCATTTAATAGTATTTCAGAATTTTTGAGCTTCTTAATTTCTAATAACTAAGCAGTTTAGTTTTTCCCCTTATTTTCGACATGGAGAATATCAAATTGTAAATTAAAATCGCGGTCTTTCTCTAATAAATGATAAGCGTATGTTAACTCAGTTTTCCGATTGATGTAGGAATATTGATGATCCTTGATACGATTATTAAAAGTTCTTCCTGTCTGTCCAATATATGTTTTAGTACATGATTCGCATGATAGCTTATAGACTCCCGATTTATTATCTTTAGTAATTCTGTCTTTATTATTTTTGATATACAGTAAAACCTCTAATTATGGACACCTCCGACAATCGGACACCTCTAAAAAATGGACATCAATACATGGAATCAAAGACATAAAATATCATTTAAAAGTGTGTGTGGTGAATCTGCCTATGTAAACATGCAAAATGTAGACGATTGGAAAGTCAAGTTGCAATCAATATGCAAAGATTACTCTCCGAAAGATATTTTTAATGCTGATGAAACCGGTTTATTTTTCCGCGCCCTTCCGACAAAAACATTTGCATTAAGAAGTGATAAATGTGCCGGAGGAAAATCTGCAAAAGAACGACTAACTATATTGTTGTGTTCAAATATGGAGGGTGATAAGGAAAGGCCGTTAGTTATCGGTAAAAGTAAAAAACCTAGATGTTTTAAAGAAGCTCATGTGGATAAGTTGCCGATAGGACGGATATCTAACAAAAAAGCGTGGATGACTTTGGATATTATGTCAGCTTGGTTAAAGAACTTTGATAACAAGATGAAGAAAGAAAAAAGGCATGTAATTTTGTTTCTTGATAATGCCACTTCTCATCCGAAGATTTCATTGGAAAACGTAAAATTGTTTTTTCTGCCTCCAAATACTACCTCGCATTGTCAACCTATGGACCAGGGTGTGATTCAAAACTTTAAGGTAATTTACCGGAGCATGCTTGTAAAAGGGCTTTTGGCGTTAATGGATACTGAAAATTCACTAGAAATGGTAGAAAAAACATTACGGTAGTCACTGCATTAATATGGATATCAGCTGCTTGGAAAAAACTCTCGCCTGTGACCGTAAGAAACTGTTTTCAAAGATGCGGATTCAATCAAAGTGACAGTGATCTAAGTGCAGAGTGCGATATAGAAGATAATATACCACTAGCATTTTTATTTCCCAATTTTAACACCACTAATTTAGATTTAAGCACATACGCATTAATTGATAATGAGTTATTTACTGAAAATCCTAATGTTTCCATTATAGATTGTATCGATGAAATTACTGATATCAGTGATGAAATGGAAAATGAGATTGAAGAGGAATTTGTAACTAGTATAACAAATATTTCAGAAGCCCATCAAAAATTAAAAGATCTTGAGAACTATTTCTTAAGCACTAACAGTTTTAACATTGCTAACAATATTTCTCAAGCTCTTCTTGAATGTGAATCTGAGATATTTAAACATAAAATGAAAAAAGCAAGACAAACAACAATTAATGATTATTTCAAGTAAAATCTAGCATAAAATATGTATGTATGTATGTGTATTAAGTATTGTAAATTTTTTTCGACTTTCGTCTTATTATGTGTGATTAAATTGATATGAGAATGAATATTTTTTTTCACCTCCACATTTTGGACACCTCCATATATTGGACATTTTAGGATTCCCCGTCAGTGTCCATTATAAGGAGGTTATACTGTACTTAGCTAAATTGTTATTCGTCTTATAAGCGATATTAATATTTTCTTTTTTAAGGAATTTTGATAATTTATCTTGTTCTTGATTTATGTACGTGAATGAATTAAACTTCTTGTGTGCCACCTCTTTAATAGTAGGGGAAAAAGCTGTTATATATATTTTTTAAATATAGTGTAAATCTACAAACATCATTTGTGCGTTTTTTTATTATTTATTTTTATTTTAATTTGCGAAATATAAAATTGGTTATTTTTGGTTTAATCAACAAGAAGAAGACACTGGATTGTATTTAGACACTTTATGTGCCTCATATTATTTAAGTAGACTCTCTTAGCTCTACACAAATTAACGAAGCTAATGGAGAGGTTAGCGTACTGTTTGAGATTAGGTTCTTTAATCGTAAAAAAATAAATAAATAAAAATGTATAGTGTGCTACCCTTGCTTTCTCTTACGATGTGAATAATGGAATAATCAAAATATGTATATTTAGCTATATTTAGCATAAGAGGCATAAATCTTGCTTTTCAGTTTCATGGAATAAAATAGTCCAAGATTTATTAGCGATTAATGTAGCGTTTTTACAAGTTTGGTTATATATGTAACATTAGGGTGGTCCTTATTTTTCAACTTTGTTGTTTCGACCGTAACCCGTCAAAATGTTCGTTATAGTATAAAAATACGGTGTGCAAAAAATTATCACGATTGGGCGAGGATAAGACGTGGCGCATCGCTCTTGAAATTTGGTTCAAAAATATTAAAAATAAAATTTTCTTGGTTGTAAAAAAATATATTTATTTATACTAAAAAATATATTTAAAATATATACTTGACTTGAATTTTAACATGTTTTAAATTTCCTTGAGACGATGTCGTCTTAAAACTTCTCTGGTTTTCATTTAAAACCAAATTTTTAAGAACTAGAATACAAAGTAAAATCTATATATTTATATACATATATGGTGACATATTTTCTTAAGAAAATAAATGAAAATTAATAAAAAGATACAAGAATGGTTTACTTTTGGAAAACAGAGTTAATAAATAGGAAAAACATAAAACATTCACTTATTCCCTGTGGCCGCAAATTTGATAATGTTACAAGATCTCTGTCTGACAAGGGATAAATAAAAATGCTTTGTTTTTAGTTATTTATATGTTATTTTATTTCAAAAGAGAATATTTGTTCACACTGGGGTAGAGTTTCCGATAATCCGAAACAATTTGCACTATCAATTGCTTTTCTTCTTCATCCTTGGATAACACTAAATTAAAATCTTCCATTAGCTTAACTGCTCGTTCTGCCGAGTCATTAACAACATTCATATTTCCAACGATATTAAGGCCAACGTTAAAACTAGGTTCATTTACCCACTCCTTTGAATCTTTTGTTAAAAAGTCCGTTGGAATATCAAATCTTTTAAAAAATTACGTGATTTTTGGGTTATAAAATATTCGATGTTCTTATTAAGATATTGGCTTATAGTATGAGGAGTTACGATCAATTTTTTTAATTCGCAATCAGTAGGGTCGCACCATAAGATTCTTCGATTCATATGTAACATTTGGATCATAAAAAGACAACGCTGCTGTTTCTGGGGTTAAATACCACAAATTATTACTTAATTTGCTTAGTGACGCAGGACTAATCTTCTCATTAACAATTTTATAAGCATGTAAATCTTTCAGCAATCTTAAATCCTGCATAGGGGCTTCTGCTGCAACTGGTGCTTGTATCCAAGTTTTTAAGTACACCCTTACAACAAAGATGCAAATGTCACGAATACTAGTTATCTCCAATTGTGTCATTTTAAATTCGTTTCGAAATAAATATAATTTAAGGCAATAATTATCTTTCGACATACAACGGGCGTGATGAAATGCTCCAGGCTTTTTGAAGGTAAATTCCGGAACTGTACCACCAAGAAAAACTATACTTAATTGAACAAGCTCTTTATAATCATCACGTGGTTGCTTTACTTCAAGATTTTGAGATGCAAATTTTATAATCTCGGATACACTCCCAACTGCATCCTTCACAATCTGATCTTCAACACCACTCATAAAGTTAATTTTGTCAATTTTGATCCAAGCGTCTCTTCTAAATCTGCTAAATATTTGTACGTTAGGGCCTGATGATTTTTGCATTTTTTAATCGAAAACACTTCTTAAAAATATTTCATAGATGTGATGATGGCATGGTAAATATAAAAGATCTTTTCCGATCGCTTGCTCTAAAAGAACACAAGAGCCTTGAAGTCGGCCTAAGTTAGAAGCTGTGGTATCGCAACATAAAACTTCTACTTTTTTAATTAGGTTCCATTCTTGCAATAGGTCATGCATAGGTCATACACTACTTCCGCTTGTTGCTTTCCCGTTCCAGATGATATTGCTGGGATTCCAAGTAATTGTTCCTTGCCATTGTATGAAATAACTACTGGAATCCGATAGATTCTTTTCCTATTAACGATGGCAAAATGTTACCACCCTAGTGAATTTTAATCAATTGTCATTTTATGGTCCCTTTTTAATTTTCTTAAATGCTGCACCACAGTGATGCCAACTTTTCTTAACAAAAACGCGTAAGAGTATTCGAAAAAAGGGATAAAAAGCTATATTTAGAACTCGTTGGCTTAAAAAAATATCTATGCTTGTAAACTATTATCAGGATATGTAAATAATTTAGTTGCCGCTGCAATTTTTGAAATTTGATTATAACTAATTTTTATAATCAAATTCTTGTTACAAATCGTGGCAGTTACCGTAAATTTAATTAAGTTATAATAATAAAGTTATAGGTATATTGTATACTAAAAAATATAAATACATAAAAAAATTATATTTCTGTTCATTTTACCAACAGGGGTCACCTTGAGAGGCGCTGCGCCACGCCTTCTCACGCCACATTTCTAGAGGAGTTACGATCTATAACTTCAAAAAATTAGTAACATATACACATATATTAAGAAGGAAGTAGAATATTAAGTAGAATATCTAAAGCAGAGGTGGTTTTACTGAAGGTCAATGCGATGAAGCCGGTCGATGTCGTATCGGTTACAAAGAATCCCACAGTTGATAAAATGTAAACTTAAGACATTCATAATTTGATATTAATATTTCTTATTGATAGCTTTCAATAACATAATGACAACTATTGAAGGAAAACTAGAAATGCATGCATTCTGGAGGATGTCAATATTTGAAAGGACTTAATGAGTATTTTATGTTAAAATTAAACCCAAAATTATTCTTACTGCTGTTACTGAAAAGACGAGAAGTTTCTATGGTGTTGCAGCAGTTTCTATCTCCATTACGAGGGATGTCTTTTATGTTTTATATACTGGGATATAGAGGACGCCACTAAGCAAATGTCAGTACCAAAAATTAACCTCCATCTTTAGTTAGCCTAAATCCAAAGTTTCAATACGATATGTGTAGTGTTGTAGCTACAACGAACTGTCAAAATCGACAAGTTAGTCGAAAAATTTACGCGCAATAATTTTTTATAATTTTCGAAGACAATTATCTCGACAAGAATGCCTCGCCGAGTTGATTTCTGTTTTTGGTAACGAACCACCACATCAGTCCACAATTTCTCGTTGGTATGGAGAATTCAAACGTGAACGAATTAGTCTTAGCGACGATGCAAGAGCAGGTGCAACAACGGCAGTCACTCAGGAAAACGTCGATGCTGTGCGCAAGGTCATCAACAAAGATCGACATGTGACATATCGCGAAATTGAGGCATCATTGGGGATTTCAAAGACCTCAATTCAAAAAATTTTTCATGAAGAATTGTGTGTAAAAAATTAGTTTCCAGTTGGATATCGCGCCTGTTGGCCGAAGAATAAAAAAACAGCTAGGGTGATTTGGTGTCAAAAAAATCTATACAGCTTCAACGCAGGAAACTCTAAAAACGTGTACAACATCGTAAGTGGTGATGAATCTTGGATTTACTCATACGAGTCAGAAAATAAATGCCAGTCGTCTGTTTGGGTGTTCCAAGGTGAAGAAACGCCGGCTAAAGTAATCCGTTCTCGAAGTGTCTCTAAGAAGATGGTCGCGATATTTGTCTCGAAAGGAGGTTATTCAGCAACAATTTCTCTACAAGATCAAAGAACTGTTACTGCCGATTGGTATACAATTATTTGTTTGTCGGGCGTCATCGCTGAGCTCCGAAAAATTTTTATCAGGCTATTTGAGCAAATAAGAGAGACCGGAACTGTGACGCACAAAAAGAAAATTTACAACAATCTACCTATTACTAATGACTTAAATCAAGCACGAGTTCTTAATACGGTAGAAAATAATCATCATATAAGTATTCGCGATTTAAGTCAACAAACCAACATTAGTGCGACAAGTGTGCGTCGCATCTTAAAGAAATACGCCTATCACCCCTATCACATAGAACTGCACCAAGAATTGCCCGGTCAAGATTATGAAAATAGGGTAAATTTTTGTCAGTGGGCTGAAGAGAAATTAAGACAGAATGCACACTTTTTTGATTACGTCCTTTTCACTGATGAGTGTACCTTTAAGAATAATGGACAGGTTAATAGACATAACATGCACTATTGGGCAGTAGAAAATGCCCATTGGATGCGAGAAAGAGTCACGCAGAATTACTGGTCCATTAATGCTTGGGGAGGGGTGATTAATAATAAATTAGTGGGTCCCTTTTTTTTTAATGGGCATCTAAATGGGAACACGTATGCTAATTTTTTGCAAGAAAATTTGGGACAATTGTTAGAGGAAATACCTCTGGACGTAAGACAACGTAAGTAACCAAACTATTAAATAATTTCAAAAATATTTTACTTTATTTTCTGCTGATTTAAGGTATGTGGTTCCAACAAGATGGCGCACCTCCCCATTTCAGCCAAATTGCAAGGGCGCAATTGGATCAGCAATTTGGAGAGAGGTGGATAGGTAGGGGTGGCCCCATCAGTTGGCCAGCACGGTCTCCAGATCTAACGCCGCCTGATTTCTATTTGTGGGGAACTATAAAACAAATGGTCTTCAGAGAAGAAACATCAACAATGGAAAATATGAGGGAAAGAATCAGGTTGGCGTTTGAGGAAATTAATCATTTAAACCGTGCTGATACTGTGTTAGAACATTTTAAAAGGAGACTTCGACGATGCATCGAACAGGAAGGAAGGCATTTTGAACATTTGATGTGAATAAAAAAATTGAATTTTAAAATGTGTATCCAATGTGTAAAACCACGATTTACTTGAAATCTAATTAATATTTTTCAATTCTGATTAGAATCTTAAGTTCTAGAAGTTGAAATGGCCATCATAACGTGGCGAATAAAATTTGTTAATCTAATGTAAATGCAGTTTTTTTCGATTTTACGGCCTTCTACAAACAATATTAAAAAACTAATATGCACTCTCGAAAAGCTAATATCCACTATGTATACTGTATAATTGCGTTCCTTTCCTATAATATTAAAGGTCAAAAAGTGGGGTGGACATAAAACTTGGCGCACCCGGTACCAACAAACGAGTGGAATAACTCCTTCCATAGTTGGTTTGAGCGCATGCATTAGTGCATAAATCTTCGTGGAGAATAATTCGAAAATCAAAAAAATTTTTAAAAGCTATCTACCGTTTTATTTCAGCTCTATTTGCAAAATATAAAAGACAACCCTCTCGTAGTACTACCAGAGGCTGATTATAATAAATAAACAAAATTTGCTGATGATTTTCAACATATATGTTTGAAATAACAATATTGGGACTTTGACAGATACAAGTACAGGTCCAAATGCCAACACACTTCTAGTCGATTTATTAATATTGTTTCCTCTGGATTTGTAATGTAACAAGAACATAAAGTTGAATATTTTCTATCTTACGAATATCTTAGCCTTGCACATAATCAATCTATATATGTAAAATATACGTGTACTCATTATTAACGCTACCGATAATCTAAATATTGTGATGTGCGTTATGCGACGCTACGTCAGGCTGTGACCTAAGCGACGACGTCATTGACTGTGCACGCCACAGGCCTTTCCAGAATAGTCGAGACTCGGATTATTCTTGGATGACTAGATGATTTTATAAACGCTCAAATGGAAGGATAATTCATTCAACCTATGATCGTCGTAAATTTACTATCGTAGACATATATATATATATATATATATATATATATATATATATATATATATATATATGAAAAATTTTGTGAAAAACTTATCTGCGCGGAATGTGCATATATCGATATTTCACTGTTTTTTACAGATCATCAGTGCACCTTACCGAAGACAGACATGATATTCACTTCTATACTACGTGTATATATACGAACTGTAATGAACTTCATGTGTATGAGAATTAATAATTATTAAATCTCATTTTACATGCGATTGTCGCTATAATTTGTAGAATTGTAGAATTAAATGCAACAAATTATAGCGACAATCGCATGTAAAATGAGATTTAATAATTATTAATTCTCATACACATGAAGTTCATTACAGTTCGTATATATACACGTAGTATAGAAGTGAATATCATGTCTGTCTTCGGTAAGGTGCACTGATGATCTGTAAAAAACAGTGAAATATCGATATATGCACATTCCGCGCAGATAAGTTTTTCACAAAATTTTTTATTTGTACTGACAACTTGTACAGTTGATGTCGCGGCTTGTTGCGTCTACAATCTAGGGCAAAAGTGATTTGCCGAATTGTAGAATTAAATGCAACAAATTATAGCGACAATCGCATGTAAAATGAGATTTAATAATTATTAATTCTCATACACATGAAGTTCATTACAGTTCGTATATATACACGTAGTATAGAAGTGAATATCATGTCTGTCTTCGGTAAGGTGCACTGATGATCTGTAAAAAACAGTGAAATATCGATATATGCACATTCCGCGCAGATAAGTTTTTCACAAAATTTTTCATTTGTACTGACAACTTGTACAGTTGATGTCGCGGCTTGTTGCGTCTACAATCTAGGGCAAAAGTGATTTGCCGAATTGTAGAATTAAATGCAACAAATTATAGCGACAATCGCATGTAAAATGAGATTTAATAATTATTAATTCTCATACACATGAAGTTCATTACAGTTCGTATATATACACGTAGTATAGAAGTGAATATCATGTCTGTCTTCGGTAAGGTGCACTGATGATCTGTAAAAAACAGTGAAATATCGATATATGCACATTCCGCGCAGATAAGTTTTTCACAAAATTTTTCATTTGTACTGACAACTTGTACAGTTGATGTCGCGGCTTGTTGCGTCTACAATCTAGGGCAAAAGTGATTTGCCGAATTGTAGAATTAAATGCAACAAATTATAGCGACAATCGCATGTAAAATGAGATTTAATAATTATTAATTCTCATACACATGAAGTGCAATATATATATATATATATATATATATATATATATATATATATATATATATATATACGAGCCCCGTCCCGTTTCAATTGGCACACCTCTAAAATTTTTAGTAAGTAACATTTTAGAAGAAGAAATCCTGTTCATAAATATGTTAAAAGTTTTTTATTTTTCATCAAGCCTTTTTGCCAACAATTACAAACTAGTTTACAACTTATTTCGAAAATAAAAATCAATAATAATAATAATTATATATAAATAAACTTCAGACGAACAACCTTTGACAAACATTAACGAAACTTTGCCATTGCGTTACATCGCCTTTAGCTTTGATAACGGCATGGATTCTCCTGGGCATTGTATTTACAAGTTCTTGGCAATCTTGTGCCGTGAATCCATGCCATATTTCTCGAAGTCTGGTTTTCAATTCTCCCACTGATCTTGCAGGAGCTGTGCGCAAGGCCTTTTTCATTTGATACCATAGAGTCTCTATGGGCGATAGGTCAGGGCTGCTTGAGACCCATTTTAACAATGGAATATTATTGTCCTTAAACCATTTTAATGCTGTTTTTGACGCATGACACGCAGCCCCGTCCTGCTGGAATATAAAATCATCCCCCGAATTCAAAGTTTCTTCCATCGTGGGTAACAAACATTCTTTAAGAATGGTTAAATATTTATCGGTATTGACAATACCATCTATAAAATATAACCGCCCGACACCTTTTGCCGACATCGACCCTCACACCATAACGGATGCCGGAAATTTTACTTTTCGTTTCAGACAATCTGGATGAAATGTCTCATGTCTTTCACGGAGGACTCGACTCCGACTGTCACCTATACAGACTTCAAATCGAGACTCATCACTCCAATGTATTTTGTTCCACTGTTTCAAGTCCCAATTACTATGGTCTCTGGCCCATTTCAATCTATTTTTCTTTTGTGTTGAGGTCAATAAAGGTTTTTATTTGGCCTAGAGAAAAAGATATTTAACAAAACAAAATTAGTATTTCAAAAGTTTCACCTTGTACGACCCAAATCCAAGTTTCTTAGCTTCTCTGTGACATGTGGATCTTGATACACGTCTTCCTACAGCATCACTCCATAATTAGCACTCAACTGGCCATAATTAGCACGCCTATTTTGTTTTATTATTCGATTCAAAGCTCTTCTGTCGTTATCAGTGAGTTTGCTTTTCTTTGTATTACGGGGTTTTGGGGTCACTGAACTGTTTCTCTTGTAAAATTTTATTACATTTCTAACACTGTACCTTGATATATCCAACAATTTTCCAATTTCAGAATATGAATTCCCTTCATTCAATAGTTTTACAATTAGTGACCTAATTTCTTCATCAATTGCTTTACCTCTTGCCATTGTTTATTTAATTACAATAACTACAGGGTATAGTAATAATATTTACTGCCCACAATATAACCCAACGATGAA
The DNA here is from genome assembly GCA_935421215.2 of Melolontha melolontha. Taxonomy (NCBI): domain Eukaryota; kingdom Metazoa; phylum Arthropoda; class Insecta; order Coleoptera; family Scarabaeidae; genus Melolontha; species Melolontha melolontha. The sequence goes on from OW285235.1 coordinate 212,676,030, forward strand.
TTAATGGAAGTTTTGACATATCTTTCATAGCTACCTCGATTTTTACCAATTTTTATGTGTTAAGAATACATGAACAAATCAGACACAAATGGTTAACTGGTGAATTTTGTTTTTATCTAATATATTTTATTTGAAGTACATATTTAACATATATTGTCCAACGTTTAAGAGTGTTATCCTTTTATTTTTCAGTTAAGAAAATTGATAGTAACCGTTTTTCAAACATGTTTTGAGTAAAATTTAAAATTTTAGTAGGTGTGCCAATTGAAACGGGACGGGGCTCGTATATATATATATAAATGAATAAAAATTCTGTTATTCAGTGCTTTTATTTTATAATTATAGTGGTTTTTAAAAACTGTGTATTTTATTAAATGGAACCCGAAGAAAAGACTTGTCACAATATACTAATCTTTACGTATTACGTATATGTTACGTACTTTTTACGCTTACAGACCTTGTGAACAAGGCCTATGAGGGAGATAAAAAATGTAAAGATGCAAATGGCAGATGCAACATACAATCGTCACCAATTGCGTGTATTTAGATGAAGACCTGATTGCGGAAATGCACAGTATAGGAGCATTATATCACGAAATTATAAAATAAAACTTCCACAAAGCTGTTGGGCCATGGCGAGCATGGAGTGGAGAAAGAAGGAGTGTGTTCCTTGGTTAGAGCACCCTTGTGTTCCAAGAATAATTCCATCAAATGATATAAGATAGGATGGTATCGAGTAGTATCTCTTATAAAAATTGTTCATATTTCTTTATGGGTATAGTGAAGAAAGGCATCCAATATGTTAAGAATGTAAACTGGCGGACAAAACAATTGTCCGACTCATTTTAATGTTTGACAAAATTTTAACAAAATCAACACGTTGTGAATCAGTTTTTAAGCTGCGAAGGTTATTGAGATGCAAAATGTCAATGTAGGTACATTATCTGCCATGTGGATCTATTTAAATATTTTATTTATAGATTATAATAGTTCGTATGCCATTTTTGAGACATCGATAATCTATTTTACAATGCTAAAAAAATGAGTCGGATAGTTTTTTATCCGCCAGTTTACAGCGGCCATTATACCCCCCCCCCCCCTATATATTTACATGTACGCTGTAACGGCATGACAACACCCAAGGACAAATAGTTAGTGTAATACTTATTTTTCTTGAGCGTCAGCACATCTGTAGGCTTTTCTGGCTTGAACGTTCACTAGATCTGAATTCTGTCGAGATGATCTGGGTTAGGATTAGCCGAAGGCTATAATGCTATCCGGTTCTCCTGGTTAGTGTTGAATAATTTCAGTACAAGGTAGAGCGTGCATGATAAGTGGCTGCTAATTTTGGAAGTTAATCATTTTTGCTCTGGGCGACAGCTATGAACGATTTGACTTACTAAATACTATTCGTACATAAACTTTCAAGGCATTCTTGATGAACAAGGTGTACGTAATATTTTTGAACGACTGTGTAATTACAAATCAATATTTTATCATTGTAATCTTATATTTGAGTATTCATTGCAGAACGATATAATTCATAATTTCCTTAGGGACCTACGGTATGCTCATTGAAATAAATTTTACTTTAGAGGTATACGAGCTATAAATTCACATTTAAATTCACCACGAAATCAAAAACTCAGTAAATTAATATTAAACAAGGGGATCAATGTTTCAGCTATGTGGAAGATGACAAGTTCTAAAATGCCGGATATTTGATTTATTTCGTAACGTTTACACCAGCAGTAGGTTTTTTTGGTGTTGATAAAAACTAAAACGCTCATTTTTGCGAACATAGGTCGAACTTTTTCTCGTAAACGCTTCATTTTATCGACAATAATATCGACAAAAGTCTTTATAATACCAGATGTTAAAAATTTAAGCATTCAGTTGTAAAGATTAGCCCGCCCCTGGTAAACTAAAAAAGCTAAATATGTTTCAAGGACACTATTTTAGGAGGTCCATACTAGTTTCCATCACATTAAATTTTTATTAAATTAATTTTAAATTCTTTAAAAATAATCAAGAAAAACCGATTTCCAGAGGCGTCCTTCAGAGACGCATATCTCCGTAGGAAGACCCTGTAAGAAAAAAATTTATAGGAACTTGTCATCCTATTTTTTCATGTTCTATCTGTATCCGAGAGATTTCCCACATTTTCCCGGACACCCTGTATACAGTCTGATAAGCTTTAAGTATTAACAAAGAATTTACTTATTGTAAGAGATGTTTATGAAAATTTGATAGATAAGAAGGTTCATTGCATGCATTGTGTAGGTCCGTGTATGCCGGACATATGCTTATATTTTAATTAAGCGTAGATCTCGACGCGAGACGGTTGAACTTGTGTTGATATAAACACATATATCAGTATGTCAAACGAAATAAAACGTGAAAGACAAGCAATTCTTGACGCAGTGAAAATGTTTATAGGAGAATTTCCCGATCCAATGGTGCAAGTTTTTTACCGATTTCATTAATTTTAGGTAAGTGTAAGATATAATTTCTTGCTGGTTTCTTTACAAAACGCGATGTATTTGAAGACGTTTGTACATATTAACTAGTAGAACTCTGGAATATTGGGAAAAATAACAACTCTATCAATCAATGAATCTGTAATAGTTTGTGAAATATGTATATGTATTTGATACCCGATGATTCTTTTACATTCACGCTGTATATTGGTGTATTTTATTTGATAATATAATAATAGTTCGTATAGCTCAATGATTACGCTCTTTTGAATTAAAGTTGTCATCATTTATTAAACAAATAAGAGTTCATAGTTTAAACACGAAATTTAGGATGGCAATTTGCTGCTATTTTCAATAAATAGGGCTTGTGAAAGTAACATTAAAATTACCACAAACATAATACTAGTTTGTGTTAGCATTCTATAATAAAATAATATTTGTTTTCTCTTGGAGTTTAGAATGACGGATTTGAAAGTAACATATTAGTAACAGATGAGATTTCCACTTAAAAGAAATCAAAACAACATGTTATAAATGATAGATAAGTATTTATACTTTGTTCTTAGATTGTAAACAGACTCGTGAGAAAAAAAGTGATATTTAGGTACACTGGTTAAGATAGACAGGCTAATATAAACGATCCTGGTAATTAAATACAGCGCACGTGGAGAGATTAGATAGAAAAGTGATGTTTAACTTAATGCTACAGCGAAGGAATGCCATGAATATAAGTTTTTTTCATAGTACAAATACACTGAAGAAGTATAAACAGGGAGACATAAGGTTGGATAATTCAGAAGTCCTATAAGTAGAAGGTATGAAGATATTATGTGTAAGATGTCGAAATATAAAATAGTACACTGTTGTATACAGTGTTTTTAATACTACACTAAATACAAAGTCAAGGAATGGGATAACTTATTCATTATTTTGCACCGCTCTACATATCTAATTTCAACCAACTAGAAAGACATTTTCTTTGGTTTTATTAAGATAATCGTCAATATTCGTCAACGTTTTATATACCGTTAATACCTACTTTTATTTTTACAGGAATATAGTTTCTACGCCGTCTCATTATCAAATGAAATACACTAATATACAGCGTGAATATAAAAGAATCATCGGGTATCAAATACATATATTTCACAAACTATTACAGATTCATTGATACATGAATAGAGTTGTTATTTTTCCCCACATTCCAGAGTCCTACTAGTTAATATGTACAAACGTTTTCAATACACGTTTTGTAAAGAAAGCCCGTAAGAAATTATATCTTACACTTACCTAAAATAAATGCAATCAGTAAAAAGCTTGCACCATTAGATCGGGAAATTGTCCTATAAACTTTTTCACTGCGTCAAGCATTGGTTGTCTTTCAAGTTTTATTTCGTTCGACATACTGATATATGTGTTTATATCAACACAAGTTCAACCGTCTCGCGTCGAGATCTACGCTTAATTAAAATATAAGCATATGACCGGCATACACGGACCAACACAATGCATGCAATGAACCTTCTTATCTATCAAATTTTCATAAACATCTCTTACAATAAGTAAATTCTTTGTTAATACTTAAAGCTTATCTGACTGTATACAGGGTGTCCGGGAAAATGTGGGAAATCTCTCGGTTGCAGATAGAACATGAAAAAATAGGATGACAAGTCCCTATAATTTTTTTTCTTACAGGGTCTTCCTACGGAGATATGCGTCTCTGAAGGACGCCCCTGGAAATCGGTTTTTCTTGATTACTTTTAAAGTATTTAAAATTAATTTAATAAAAATTTAATGTGATGGAAACTAGTAAGAACCTCCTAAAATAGTGTCCTTGAAACATATTTAGCTTTTTTAGTTTACCAGGGGCAGGCTAATCTTTACAACTGAATGTCTAAATTTTTAACATCTTATAAAGACTTAAAAAAAATAAAACTAGATAGCTTGAACTTTAGATTTAAAAAAAGATACTCTTGTTTATTGTCGATAAAATGAAGCATTTACGAGAAAAAAAAGTTCGACCTAGGTTCGCAAAAATGAGCGTTTTAGTTTTTATCAACACCAAAAAAACCTATTGCTGGTGTAAACGTTACGAAATAAATCAAATATCCGGCATTTTAGAACTTGTCATCTTCCACATAGCTGAAACATTGATCTCCTTGTTTAATATTAATTTACTGAGTTTTTGATTTCGTGGTGAATTTAAATGTGAATTTATTTGAAGTATGGAATACACGTTTATTGAGTATGCAGATATGCATCTGATGTACGGTTTTGCGTCTTGGAATGCTTTAGAAGCCAGAAGATTATAACACGATAGATTTCCTAATCGTGCTTTACTAAACCAAAAGCCATTTCAACGAGTTGCCTAACGTCTAAGGGAGAATGGTGGGCGATTCCAGTTAATAATGTAATACATATTATTGATCTTCTTCATAATTTTAGGAAAGTTTGGAAAAAATAGTAATGATGGTGGTGTGAGAAGAACCGTACGTACGCCGCGATTAGAGGAACATATTTTAAATAGTGTAGATGACAATCCATTAACATTATCAGCACAGTTTAATACTTCAAAAACAATAGTACATGAAGTTTTTCGTGGACAGCTGTTATATTCATATCATTTGCAAAAAATACATGAACTGATTCCTGAAGATTTTCCTCGTAGAATGCAACTAAATAATGTAAACTTCATGATTATTATTCTTTCCACGGATGAAGCAAGGTTTACCAAAAATGGTATCACGAATTTACACAACACACATCTATGGGCTGATGAAAATCCTCATGCCACTATTGTTTCGCATCATCAACATCAGTTCCAATCAATTAATATTTGGAGAGGAATCATTGACAATTTTTTGATTGGACCATTCGCATTGCCAGAACGATTGAATGGACAACTATATTTGGACTTCCTTCAGAACGTTTTTCGAGATTTAATAGAGCACTTACCACTTAAAACCCGTTGAAACATGTACTTCATGCACGATGGCGCACCACCTGATTTCAGCGTTCGTGTGCGGGAGCACCTGAATAACGTCTATCTAAACTGTTGGAAAGGTAGAGGAGGACCTATTGCCTGGCCTCCCCGATCTCCGGGTCTAACGCCGTTGGATTTTTACCTGTGGAGACATCTCAAAAAATTGGTGTATTCCACTCCGGTCGACACTAGGAAGGAAGTTCTACAGAGCATCACGTTTCATTTTGATGTGATAAGGAACACGGCTGGATTTTTGTTGCGGGTACAACACTTCTTAATTCGTCCTGCCCGCGAGTGTATCAGACTTCACGGAGCCCATGTTGAACCCTCTTATGAAATTTATCAATAATTTCGTTAAGGTGTCTCCTGGGGCACAACTGTGTTTATATTAAGTACTTTAACCAAAAATTAAAGAAAAATCGATTTCAAGCGGCGTCCTTCAGGGACGCATATCTCAGTAGGAAGAGCCTGTAGAAAAAAAATATATAGGAACTTATCATCTTATTTTATCATATTCTATCTGCATCCAAGAGCTTTCGCAAATTTTCCCGGACATCCTGTATATTAACAAAAATGTTGAAAACGTTCGTATGTATATATTAAAATCGAGGAGCTTACTGAGTAGGATCCTGGCACGTGGGTAAACGTCTGACAATTCTATACAAACGAGATATTGTTCGTGAGTTCATGAATTTGTGTACAGGAGGCAGATCCAACTCAGTTTGCAAAATGGCGATGCTGCAAGAAAACGAGTTTTGTGTGCTTGAGTATGCGAGCAGTTTCTCGGTAATTACGGTTCAACGCGCATTCAGAAGGCAGTTTCAAGGAGACTCACCAGGTCAGCAGAGCGTTCTGCTTTGGTATCGTTAATTTAAGGATACAGGCTCTGTAGAAAACCTAAAAAGCGCCGAAAGACTACGTGTTGCGGACGATATGCTGAAAGACGTTAGGCAAAGTTCTGTGCGTACCTCGCAACAATCAACGTGCAGAGCAAGTCGAGAGCTTGGGCTTCCGCCGAAAACTGTGCAGTTGCCATTTAAACCATACCGCCTACAGATGGTCCAAAAGTTACGTCCCACGTACCACGTCAAACGTAAGGAATTTTGTAATGCGATGCAACAAGTGATAGAGGGAGACGATTCTAATTTGCAAGCCGTCTGGTGTTTAGCGATGAGGCAACATTTCATCTCAACGAAAAAGTACACCCATACAATTTGCGTATCTGGGGCTCAGAAAATTCTCATGTCACTATCGACCCCTTCTTCTTCCAGGAAAACACTGTGACTGGCAGAACATACCTGGATATGTTGCAGTTGTGCTTGTTTCCGCATTTGAACGAGGATAGCAACAATTTCATCCTCCAGCAAGATGGGGCTCCACCTCATTGGTATCACCACGTACATAGCTATCCTAACGAAGAACTCTCTCAACGCTGGATCGGGCTATGCGCTGAAGAAGATTTAGTTTCGTTCAGCTGGTCCCGATTTTACGGTGTGGGATTTTTTTGTGTGGGGGTACATTTACATGCCACCACTTCCAGTTTCCCAGGCTGAGCTTCTAGATCGCTTTACTGCTGCTATGAGGAGCATTACTTCGGATACGGGTGTGTAGAGTGAACTGAACTACCGATTAAACATATGCCGTGTGCCAGGATAGGTTCATATCGAATATTTGTGATTGTATGCCAAAATGAACTGGAATGTGTTGTGTTTATTTTTATGTATCATTGAGTATTATATCTGTAATAATTTGTGAAACTTGCAACCCGATGATTCTTTTATGCTCACGTTGTACTAAATGAATTTAAAAAATTCTCATGCTTGTTACAATTACAGTATATGGAATATCTACACTTCCACAATTTGTTTACTGTGTTCACATCAAGAGTAATTAAATAATGATCTTGTCTACAACAAAGTTGCATACAGACACTAATTCTGTAAATGCCTGAATGTTCATTCACTTTGTTAATATATTACTAATTTACAGTTCATACAATAACAAAGCTTAATATTCTTATACAGGCTGGCCCAAAATGACCGAAGGGGTTTGAGTTCATTATAACTTCTTATTTAAGACATAATTATTAAATTTTTTTTATTTTAAATACAGTATATTAATTTTAATTTAATTTCATTTTCCATAACCTTTCGCAAAACTTCAGGTGTTATGTTGTTGATTTCGTCGCGTATATTATTTTTTTAATTGCTGTATGGTTCGAGGCTTATTAATATAGACTTTTCCTTTCAAATAACCCCAAAGGAAACAGTCTGAAGCGGTTACATCCGGTGAACGCGGAGGCCAATTAAAATCGCTTGTACGGGAAATAATTCGTTCACCAAAGATGTCGCGTACAAGAGCCATTGTGTCCCTCGCAGTGTGCGCTGTGACTCCATCCTGTTGGAACCGTACTTGCGGATGGTTTTCCACGGCTGGCCTTAAAAAATTTTCCAACATTGTCCGATATCTAACACCAGTGATGGAAACGGCGACACCGTGTTCATTTTCAAAAAAATATGGGCCAATTATCCTTTCCGACGAAACACCGCACCAAACGGTACACTTAAGTGGGTGTAATTCTCGCTGTTGAATTACTCTTGGACTTTCCGTAGCCCATATCCTGCAGTTTTGCCTATTAACGAACCCATTTAATTGGAAATGGGCTTCCTCGTTCATAATTAAATTATGAATAAAATCATGATTTTCTTCTGCTTTTTGACGAAAATAAATTGCATAATCAAGTCGTTGCTGGTAATCTGTCGGTTTCAATTGTTGAACAAGCTGAATTTTGTATGGAAACATTCTTATTGGATGCAAAATTCTCTACAGCGACCCTCTTGAGAGGCCAAGTTGTGTCGAACGTCTCCTGGTTGATGTTTCTCCATCTTCCCGAATACTCTCCTGTACCCGTTCAATATTGTCATCCGTGTGAACCGTTCGTCGGCTGCCGGCACCAGGAAGGTTCCTTACTGCCCCTTGTTCTCGAAAATTTGCAATCAGACGGTTTATTGTTGACTCTGAGGGTCCAACCCGCACATTAAAATAACGACGATATGCACGCTGAGTCAAAACAATGGATCGTTGATTTGAGAAATAAAGTTCAACGATTTTGGCACGTTGTTCAATTGTGTACTGTTCCATTTTAAATTCCCCAAGTCTTCTTTACAAAATGCAGGGTGGCCCAAACTGACCGAAGGGGTTTTAATTCCTTATAACTTTTTTATTATATATTTTTTTTTTTGTATTCAGTATTTTGTAAAGAAGACTTGGGGAATTTAAAATGGAACAGTACACAATTGAACAACGTGCCAAAATCGTTGACCTTTATTTCTCAAATCAACGATCCATTGCGATATAATTTTTTTAAAAATATTCTCCATTAATATACTGTATTTAAAATTAAAAAAAATTAATAATTATGTCTTAAATAAGAAGTTATAATGAACTCAAACCCCTTCGGTCATTTTGGGCCATCCTGTACTGAAAACCAAAAAAAAAAAAATTATAAAAAAAAAAATTATAATAATAAAGTTATAAGGAATTAAAACCCATTCGGTCATTTTGGGCCACCTGTACTAATGAATAAATTAACTTAAGTCCTTTAAGGCTTACACAATCGCAGACAAACTTGGGCATAAACTCCTAGACAGCAAGATATCTCCGTATTTAATAATGGCGTCTTTAAATTTTCCATTTTGACTAGACTGTTCATAAAAACGAGAATTTATAACATAAATTCTATTAACTCTTAAGAAATTTAGGTAGCAAAATTTAATATAGTTGATAATAAAATATAGTAGTGCTATAGTGAAATAGTATTTCTTGAATTACATTATTTTTATAGCATTTCATTAAGAATGATGTTAAAAATACTAGGTGCAGCTATACTTACTGTCCCAAATGCGCCTTCGGAAAGTTTCGATAGCATTCTTAGTCGATGTCTTGGAAATTCTGGCAGTGTTGAATCTTCTAATCGTTTCTTAAGAGCTGTTAGTGCTTCTTGTTGGGTTGGGGTCTGCAGTAATTATCGGTGTAAGTTAATATAGAAAGGTTTAGATTTTCTTAACTTACCCCGCTATGACTGTTTCTAGGCGATGAATATCTAGCACTTTTCGATGTAACACTACTTCCTCTACTTCGTGATATTGGAAGTGTTGCTTTTTCAGACGCAAGTAAAGGTAACGTTCCAGCTTCAGGGATTGCATAATCGTATGCATCTGTAAAGTGTACTTGTAGTAACTCTTTTCGCTTAATTATAAACATTTTGTATATTGTCATTAAAAAGTCTCGAACTCTTAACTATATAAAATATACTGTAAGCAAATAACTGAAATAGCCTTTATTTGCTTTATTTACGAGGGTAATTCAAAGATTGGCCTTCTTTTTATTTTTTTCTGAACGTAATTGAAGAGATACTGCAAAGCGGTTTTATATTAATTGAAGCAACTATGTTAGCTAATGCCATAAATAACTGCAACTTGTTTGTGTAAATGCTGTCAGTTATATTAATAATGCCGTGCAACAATGTGTGAAATTCTGTTGCACAACGTATTATTATTAAATTTCTTTTCAAGGGAGGTGTAAAAGCGACTGGTAGTCATCAGAGACTCTTTAAGCAGTTTAGGGAAGAGTTCCTATTACTCAGAACAGCCTTTGACTATTGTAAATCCTTCCAGGATTGTCGAGAACACGTATCGAATTTGCCGCATACTCGTTCAGCGTCTACTGTGAATCTTGGGAACATTCAAAAAGTTGACCAACTGATCCCTAGCAATAGACTAATAACTGTAAAGGAAATTACTAAGATTGTAAATACTAGTGTTAGTAGTATTCTAATTATTGTTCAAGACGAGCTTAAATTTAGTAAAGTTGGCGCCATCTGGCGCTAACTTTCCGTGGAAGAACAGCAGAAACAACTTTAGGTTGCAGAGAACTCCGGGCTTCGCTACGAGTATGAAGGCAATGACTTTTTGTCACGTATCATAACAACTGATGAGACCTAGGTACACCATTATGTGTATATTCCATTAAGTAAGAATGTTCGCATGGCAAGGCGTCACTCAAACTGACGTCCGCCCAAAAAATCCAAAACACAACCATCGGCTGGCAAAGTGATGGCAACTGTATTCTGGGACGCTATTGGACCATTTTACGTCGATTTTCTTGAAGAAAGAAAAACGATTAATTCAGCTTATTACAGAGAGCTTTTTGAAAAGGTTAGGCTGGCTGTACCACAAAATTCATACTAAAGCAGTATGAATTTGTTTTCACATACATGTTGTGCGGGCATGCGTTTGAAAGGGTTCAAGTTCAAATACTACAGTTTTACTTGTATTTTGAAATGCATAGTCCAAGTTTTTTTATTTGTGGGTTGCTGGATACAATTGTGTGTAAAGTTATAAATAAGGCAGGCAACACTTAACTCTAGTTCATCTATTGATGAACTAGAGTTCACCAAGAATAAATTAATTTATAAATGACGAAATATTGAGAATGAACATTTGAGTTTTAATGTAGACTGGCAACCAAATTAGCTATTTTCCCTTTGTATATATATATATATAAACAATGCAGTTGTAAAATGCCAACGTGCTAACCTTTTTTTTAAATAATAATAAATATACACTGCATGCATAGAAATCGGCCCACTGTAAACTTTTGACTTTAACTATACTTTTGTTTCGAATATTTATCAGATCAAGAAAAAATATATACTGTGTGAAAGACAATTTAATATGCTTTGATATGAGTTTAAATTTATTAAAATTTATTTATATATTTGATAACCAAATATAGTTTATTTTTCCTTTATGGGTTAATTATAAACAATGCAGTTGTAAAATGCCAACGTGCTAGCTTTTTTTTAATAATAATATACTTGCATGCATAGAAATCGGCCCACTGTAAACTTTTGACTTTAACTATATTTTGTTTCGAATCTATTTATCACATCAAGAAAAAATATATACTGTTTGAAAGACAATTTAATATGCTTTGATGTGAGTTTAAATTTATTCAAATTTATTTTGGCTTAATATTATACATCAAACAAATTATTTTTTTTTATTACTTAAGAAAGTATGGTTTATTGATAACTACCTAAATTAACACTTAAATTTTAATAAGAAGTATGACCCCTTTTTAGCCTAATAACATCTCTGATACGATTAGGCATAGATCCAATAAAGTTGGATATTGTTTCTTGTAGGATGTCAACCCACTCATCTTTTACTGCAGCAATAACCTCTGGGATCGAGGCATGGGCACGAGATCTAGCACGACTTTTTCGTTTTAGCTCATCTCATTCTCACTTGTTCGATCGGATTAAGATCGGTACTGCATGCTGGCCCATCTATAACACAAAAATCGACTTCTGTAATGTAATTTTGAACGATTCTTGCGGTGTGCGCCCTAGCATTGTCTTGGATAAAAATAAATTCGATTCCAATGTAGTCAACGTAAGGAACCACATGAACTGCGAAAATCTTCTTGATGTACCTAGCACCCGTTAAACCTCAATAGAAATTGCACCCCAGATCATGCAAGAACCACCTCCATAACCATTTATCTCAACAATGCAGCATTCTGAAAATCACTCTCCTGGTCTCAAGTACACTTTTCTTCTTCGGTCGTTGCCATAGAGGCATATCCTGGTCTCATCTGAGAATAGAACAGACCTCTACTGTTCCAGGGTCTAATTCAGATGCTCCCGTCAAAACGCAGGTGTGCTTGACGACGAGCTACGATAAGTTTTGGACGAGGTGCTTGTGTTTTACAAGTCAGATTACCTTAGGCTTCGTCTTAACGGAGCCGTTACTGCACTTAAGCCGCATTAAGGCGACGATTTCTTAATGTTGTTGACACGATAAAGCAGTCCTCACTATCCGTTGTATACCACTTTCCGCCGGTTTCAGGTCGCCTATGAAAGGATCCAGTCTCCTTATGACATTGGTATATTCTTCGAACATCTGCGCGTGTCATATGCAGCTGTCGAGTAACAGCTTGCAGACTAAATCCATTTTAAATCAAAACAATACATTGGGCGGCGCTTTGTTGTGTAGTGTGCATTAAACTAACACACTTGAAAACTAATCAAATTATGAAGAACCAACAATGTGCAAATTTCAATTGCTAAGGCAAAAATTTCAATCTGTTGCAAGTTTGTTATTCTGGGTTTGTTAAAGTTCTGGGAATTGTGCTCTAATTAAATTACGCAGAATTATGTTGTCGATAGACAAGTCTCGACATGTTTACACTGCTACCCTTCAGTCTGATTCAAGTCTTCGATCGATATAGACGCGATTTTGTAGCACTGTTTGTGTAACCATCGAAGACGTGGCTAAATCTCAAAGAGCTAAAATTTTCTTTTTGTGAAAACTTCAGAAATTATTAAACGTACATATGCAAGGAGTGTTTGGTAAGTCTGCAGAATCTAAAAGTACTGTATATCGGTGGATCAATAGTTTTCAAAGTGGTAGAATATCATTAGAAGATGATCAACACAGTGCTCGCCAGAGCAAGTCGGTGAATGAATGAAACATTACTGCCATGGAAAACCTACTGAAAGAGGACAGACGAATGACTATTTCTCCAATTAGTCGCGCCTAGGAATAGATACATGACAAGTTCATGAGATCTTACATGATTGTTTGGGCGTAGGCAAGGTTTCAGCTAGTTGGGATCAGAAGAGAAACTCAATAGGTGATACTTGTCGTCAACTTCAAGAGTTGTTAGCCCGTTACAGTGATGAATTTTGGCAATGGATAATAGATACTGACGAAACGTGGATTCCTTATTTCAATTCTGAGACTAAAAGTCAATCTAAAGAATGGCGTAAAGCCGAAAAAAGGCCTTCACTTAAGGCGCATGCAGTTCCGTCTGTTGGAATGGTAATGCTTACTTATTCTGCGATTGCAAAGGGATTATTTTTATGGATTATTTGGCGAAAGGTACTACAATTAATGCAGAATATTACTCGAAGCTATAATCCGGACCACTGCGGCAGGCAGTTATCAGAAAACGGCCTGTGAAGTTGTATAAGCGTCCGTTATTGCAACAGGATAATGCAAGACTGCACACCGCAAGTAAAACTAAGGATGTTTTGAATTATTTACGATGGGAATTATTTCCGCATCTATTTTATTCACCGGATCTCGCACCGAGTGGTTTTTATCTGTTCCTAGATTTGAAAAAACCTTTATTTTCGTTTTGAGAGTTTAACTGACGTAAAACGTGCCATAAATAGGTGGATGAGGAAACACCTAAAATGTATTCATGTATCAAATGGCGATTATGTTGAAAAACTACATTGTAATATTGATGAAAATTGATAAAATAAAAAAAAAAAAATTAGCTAAATTTTCAGAACTTTGGAATTTCATAAATTTAAACTCACATCAAAGCATTTTAAATTGTTTTTCAAACAGCATATATTTTTTCTTGATCTGATAAATACAATATGATCATTTATATTTACCCTCTAGCAAGCCATGAAATTATTTCTTGAAAATATCGTGTTGGTAGTGACAAATAAAATACATCTGTCATTATGTGTATGTTCTGATAAATAAAACTCATCTGTCATTAATGTATTTATTAATTGACACTTAAAAATGTTTACAATAAATCATAAAGTTTTTCTGATCGAATCATACTTTAGGAATGGTGTAAAATTAGATAATGGAGAATGGTCGTACTCCTTGCAGCCTTGTATAGAAGAATTTCGGGCAGAATTTCCAAATTTTCCAACAACATATGACAGTTTGCGGCAATTAATTCAAAAGTCAGTGGTTAAATTCCGTGAAACAGGGTCTGTGTCTGGAAAACCAGGTGCTGGTAGACCACTAAAGCGGACAGTTGAAAATATAGCAGATGTTGAGGGACGAATAAATCAATCACCTAAGAAATCGATTCGTAAGCTTTCACAACAAACGCAACTGTCATATGGGACCTGCCAGAGAATCCTTAAAAAAGTCTTACAAAAATTTCCATACAAATTTCATTGTGTGCAAGAGCTTTTACCAATCGATCATGTAACCAGAGTTAATTACTGTCAGTGGTTCTTAGGTACGATTAATAACGATGACGTTCTTGACAAATCCTTCTGGTCCGATGAAGCATGGTTTCATTTATCAGGATATATAAATAAACAAACAATGCGCATCTGGTCTAGTGAAAATCCACATGAAATTCTTGAAACACCCTTGCATTCACAAAAAAATAGGCGTTTGGTTTGCTGTTTCTCGTAGACGGATTATTGGTCCAATATTCTTTAATAATACGATAAATGCAGAACGATATCGTAATAATTTATTGCTACCATTTGTAAATCAATTACATGATGATGAGCTCCGCGAGGGATATTTCCAGCAAGATAATGCAACAGCCCATAAGACAAGAGAAACGATGGAATTATTGCATGAATTCTTTGATAATCGAATAGTAGACTTTCCACCACGATCTCCGGATTTAACAATTATGGACTATTTCATTTATCCACATCTAAAAAATAGAGTATTTACGAATCGTCCACATACAATTGAAGAACTTACTAATGCTATCCGAAATGTTTGTGAGGAAATTACACCACATAATTTAAGGAATGCCTTCAATAATATGAGACGAAGAGTTGCGCTATGCATAGAAAATGAAGGAGCTCACTTTGAACATTTATTGTAGCTGTTTTTATTATTAAACTTTTTATTTTTTCAACTGAAACGTTTGTATGTAATTATTTGTCAAAATGACAAAACCTAATCTGTCATCAGTATAAAATAACCTATATCACACACACGCTGCAAAATAAGTTAACTTGAATTATAGTATCAACTTAAGTTTAAAAAAGAAAAATGTCATTGCCTTCTAGAGGGTAGAAATATATGATCATATGGTAGATTCGAAACAAAATATAGTTAAAGTCGGAAGTTTACAGTAGGCCGATTTCTATGCAGGCAAGTGTATTTATTTGCTTTCACATAACCTATAGTTCAACTCATGATGATGTTATTCGATGTATAATGAAATACTAAGATTTAAATAAAGGGTAATGTAATTCTGTTTGTTTTATTGACCGATTACTATGACACACACTTGCCCATATATGCGATTATATCGTATACGACTAATATATTTACAAATATTTCGTTATGTATAAGCAAGCAAAATAAATCTAAATTTATCTGTGACGACTGTTTTTATAATGTAATATATACAAACAAAAATGGCATTCCAATCATTTGTATTCCATATCTGAAATAAGTTTACCTGATTGTGTGGCAGTGAATTTCTTATTACTATTCATGAGAATATCTTGCATTTCCATGACGACAGAACTATAGCTGTAATAGGGTGCATACTTCAGTGCCTGATACGGTTCCTGATATTCATTACTCTCCTGCAAATGATCAAGTCCTGGATGGGGTAAGGGCAGTGTCGACCTCAAACTAGATTTGATAGAACCATGACTTCTCCTGCATTCATCTATTTCCGTAACACCGTATGCTTCAATTCCATTACCTTTTTCGGTCGTATTAAATACAGAATCCGTTTGTAGGTGCGGGAGCGTATTGTCGGGAAAACCAATATTCGATGAATTCGGACTTCGCAGGAATTTTTGATTGCGAAATCGATTTATAGTTAAAAATATAACAACTCCAAGTAACAGAATAATAGCTATAAGACCAATTACGATGACAGCCAAATAATCGTTAAATTTATTGTTATGAATTGGAATTTCGATTTTGTGTTCGTTCTGATTTTTATCTTGATTCTTTACGGGCGATAGAGTTGTCGGTTCCAACTCTGGAGTGAAATTTCCGTGTGCCACAATGGAATCGAAATTAATTTCACTAATTAACATCCATCTAGCGGCAAAATGTAATTGAATTTTTACAAATTTTCCGATTCGGTGATGAAGTTTTATCGTGATATTTCGAGCGTTTTCAAATATTCTGTCCTCCACATATTCGAATGAGATGGGTTGGCCCCTATTAAATCGTTTTCCCCCTATACTAAATAATATTTTCGCAGATGAAAATATCTGAATATCTTTGGTAAATAAATTATTGCAATAAACGTGAAGTGCAGAAAATTCGCGAACTTTCTCGAATTCGAATTTGATGTCTATAGGTTTATTAGATCTAGTATCATTCTTCCAACCCACCCAAGCCTGACCGTTATATACATCATGAAAGTCATCATGCCCGTATTTTCCATCAATTAATTGTCCCAGACCATGTTTTAATTCATGTCCGTCCCATGGTCCATCGTAGGCTGAATCAAAAAATTCCCAGGTTGGCCCGCGTTTATCACCTTGAGGCATTGCATAACTCAGTATACCATCTGTCCATTTACAACCATATAGTTCAGCACGCAAACACACAGTCCGTTTATGGTAACTATATGGATAAAATCGTATTTTGCTTGCCCATATAGGCGGATCAAGATCTTGCTTAGCCTCCAGGTAAGTATTGATGTTTCCTTTAAGCACCTGTAATGAAAAAGAATTACAATACTACATTCAAATACATTTGGGAGTTGTAAAAATTAATATTTATACTATTCTAGTAAAAGTAGTTCATTTAAGAAAGAGATTCTAAACAGTAAATAAAGATGGAAAACTAGGAACCTAAAGTTTACGCAACTATAGACTTATTCATTTCGTGGTCCGGATTTGGTAGCCCTGTTTCAGTGACATATGTTATATAGAACTGTCATCCAAGGTAACATATTGTTATGGATTTTTCATTAAAGAAAAATACTTTAATTATGCGATATATTTGAATATTTAAAAATGTACATAAATTTTGAACATGTTTGTATTTTAAATATTATAAATGTTAAGAGGCAAAAACTGTTTTCCCGGCATGCATTGGTATCGTCCTCATGTTGAGAGGCCTTGTGTAAAATATCATGGAGACAAAGATTTGCTTTAACACGAGAACGGTGTGTTTCTTGAAAGATAAATATATTATATATAAATTAGTTCGGGTTGTTTTTTGATAGTGTCCATAGTTTATGGTATTTCATATTAATTCCCGATATTTCTACGAGATTGTTATTCTCGTAATTTGATGGTTTTAAAAGATTAAACAACTGTTCTCGTAAGTCTCCGAATTGTAAGTAGAATAATTTTTTTAATGTCGACATAAATTTAAAAATCAGATTATATTAATTGTAGTTCTATTGTTTTGGAACAAGTAGGAAATTGTTTTAAATAGTAAGAATAAATAATAAAGATTATTATTAGATTTCTATGTTATAAAAAATTATTATAAATTGTAAAATTTTGCTCGCTTGGAATCAAGGGTATTTTTTCTTGTGTTTGATGATTGCACATGTGTAGATTTTGTCGTGTATCAGATTTGATTATACAGTGTGGTTCTCTAGGGAGGAATTAAACTTTTTTATTTTTAGATAAGTTTGTTCGAAATTAAGAGGAAGTTTTTTCATCCACTTAGCGGTCAAATGTACAGTGGATATATTTTACCTCATGTATTATTGAAAGATACAATATCTTTATACTTTATAAAGATAGTTTTTTTTTCCTTTTTATTTCTTGTATTAAATATTCAGTTTAAATTTTATCCTGTGTTTTATTTTTGCTATAATGTTAATACTAATAACGTTAATAAATTAATAAAAATTAAATAAGTAACTTATATTATATAATTTAAATATCGTGAATTATTCACTGGCGCCAGACTTATTTTAGTTTTAACACGGATTTCCGATTGAAACCCGAGAAGTTAGAAGTCTCATATTTGGAAATCAACCGGCTGAGTAACCTAGTTGGGTAAACTAGTTGTGGATGGCGGCGCAGTAATCCTACAAACCACTATTCATAGCAATATGTTTAGTTTAGCCATTCTACAATATGAACCGTTTAATAACCGTTCAACGTGTTATAATAGTGAAAACTTACTATAGAAATGGTAATTCTATAGTAGGTACGTTTCGTGTATTACGAGATTTTGGTCCACATAATCGTACATCTGAGCGCATTATAGGCAAAACTGAAAAAATTGGAGACACTGGATCTGTAATAGATGTGTTAAGCGCACAGCATTCGAGTCTATCTTACAGGATATTATGACCAATTTTGCATTTGGATTTGCATCTCTATCTATATAAAATTCAGCTAGCTCAAGAACCGAAGTCGGCTGATCATGAAATTCGTAGAACATAGCTGATTTGGTGCTCGAACAACAGCGTTTGGATGACGATTTTTCGCATCAAATTTTCTTCAGTGACGAGGCTCATTTTTAGTTTGGTGGATATGTCAACAAACAAAATTGTCGCATCTGGGCAAGTAACTATCGGAAGAACATTACATTCACAAAGATTCACAGTAATAGCGTGGTATTGGCTCTGGAGATGCAATAGGTCCGCAGTTTTTTAAAATGATGCTACAAACCGTCAATTCTGATCGCTACAGCAACATGACCATTTTTTTACGTGAAATTTAAGATATGTTGGAGATATGTGGTTTCAACAGGACGGTGCCACAAGCCACACACGCCAGTTGGCTTTGTTGCGGGAGAAATTTCCATAATTTCACGTTTTGGTGATTTGAATTGGCCACCAAGATCTTGCGATTTGTCATTGCTGGATTTCTTTTTGTGGGGGTACGCAAAGGATCGTGTTTATCCGGACAATCCTCAAACTCTTGACGCTTTGAAAATGAACATCCGCCAAGTTATGGCCGATCCGTTGCCCGCTTTGTGCCGACAAGTCATCGAAAATTACCTCAAAAGGATCCAGTCCTGCAGGATGGCCCATGGAGGACATTTGACATATATAATCGACACATAATGGCGATGTCCAAACAATATATCGAAATAAAAATCAGAATTGTTGTAGTTTTGGAAAAAAATACATACGAGAATATTATTTGCAAGTAATATTCGTCATTTATTTTCATGTAATGCCGTCCTTATCAATTTTTCTAATGAAAATTCCCCACCTATATAATAATATTATTTTAATTTTTAAATGAATTTGTTCCGCTATTAGAATATTATTTGTAACTTTACCATTTTAAATATACAAGATGTCCCGTATCGTTATGTTCAAATTTTAGGAGTGTAAAGTAGACTTCAATTCAAGTAACAAAAACGCAAAACTTGTATATCCATTTTTATTTGTTTCAAAGTTACAGATCTATGAATGTGATTGTCAGATCATGAAAGAAAATGTAATTCTAAAGTCAATAAAAACTGATTTTATTTAAAAAAGTTCAATTAATAATATTTTCGAAATGTCCACCTCCTTGTTGAATGCAGGCTTGTGCCTGTAAGCCAACAGAAGAAGTACTTATCCGAATTTCATACTTGTTTTGTCGGATGTGCTAGGCAGCCAGGTCAATACAATCCAACAACCCTTCTCTTGTGTTCGAAACTTGCGCGTAGACTAAATTTTTCATGTATCCTCATAAATAAAAGTCAAGGGGATTAAGATCGGGTGATCTGGGTGGCCATGCAACAGGGCCACCTCGACCAACCATCTTGGATAATTGGATAATTGACGTTAACCCAATTTCGGACAGCAATTCTGAAATGTGGTGGTACCCCATCCATGTGACGCCATATGTCTCGTCGAACATTCAGTGGGACATCCTCTAAAATACCTGACAGTTGGTTAATAAGAAATTGAAGGTAATTGTTCGCATTTAACCTCCCAGGAAGAACGACAGGACCAATCAACAAGGTCGCCCAAACGTTAAAATGTTGAAAAATTCATGTTGAAATTTAGATGGACGTATAGCTTTGGGATTTTCTGATGACCACCGGTGCAGGTTTCTCAGATTTGTAACGCCACTTTTCGTGAACGTAGATTCATCTTATTCACAAAAAATATTAATAGTGAACCTGTATTGTGTTCTTCACACAAGATATTTAATAATATTTTATATTATTAAAAATACCTTTGTATTATACAAAACTGGTGGGGTTTTACCCACTCATGTATGTTTCAATTATTCTGATACATTACACATGCGGTTAGTCCGTAGTATGAGTGAAGACACAAACAAAATACAGTTTCTAGAGAGACGGCTGTGCCACCTTTGGAAGGGTGTCGTTGGTTCGCATTGGTTATGTGGACAGGGCGAGGTACTTCGGCTGTCTGACAACACGCAGCGCTGAATTTACTTCTACGCTGGATAATTTCTGTGATATGGCGATGTGTTTTTTTTTTGTGAATGTGTCTGAAGATATCCATTCTCTAGCAGGGGCGTACCGATGAGCCTGTAGAAAGGCAAAATACGTATCTACGTCTCTGGGGAGGGATATGTTCGGACACGTTCACAAAAAATATTAATAGTGAACCTGTATTTGTGTTCTTCACACCAGATTTTTAATAATATTTTATATTATTAAAAATACCTTTGTATTATTAAATATCGTTTGATCGTGTGCACTTCCAGGCCATCTAGCAACGATATTGCAACTCTTTAATTTAGCATCTGATACTGTTTGTATATTCAGAGAAAAGAATCCTCTTCTATTTTTACGTTAACTACTACTAAACAGTGATGAATCTGTATTTATACCAATTTCCATTATATTATTTTCGGATAACGAATGCACGAATGACAAGCACATAAAATGTCTTAAATTTATAGGTTAAAGCTGAGTTAAAATGCCATTAATGCGACGATTTTGCGACTTTAAGATAAAGTTATGTTAAAGTGCTAAAATTGTGTTATGAAAAACATTTCTTCCTTAAAGTAACTTTAACAGTTTAAAGTTAAACTAATGTTCGTTATGAAAACGGCCCTTAATAACGAATATACGAATATCGTTTAAAACAGACAATACTGTTACAGAACATTATTAAAACAACAAAGAATCATATTCTGGTGTATATAAGTTAACATGTGAAGATTTTAATTAAGTATACATAGGACAAACGGGGAGGACGCTCAAAATTAGTATGAATGAACACGAGAGAAGTCATAAAGAAAAGAAAACACATTCAACTTTCGCAAATAATTGTTCAGATATTAATCATAGATTTAATATAGATTTCAAAATTTTACATATTCAAGATAAAAGCAGAAAACTGAACTTGTTAGAAACTCAGGATTTAATAGATATAATAGTTTAGGATTAGAATGAACAATCAAAGATTGTAGAATTTTCCTCCATTTTTTCAAAATAATTTGTAAGCTTGTCTTTTAAATATTCAGTTTTTCATCCACCTGATGAAGTCATTGTATGACGAAACAATATTGTGGTTGATTTACAATAAAATTTTTGAAACTAGAAATTTAATATTTATCCACTTAAAATATTGTAAAGAATAAAAAGCTTACTTTGCATTCAAAAATCTGCAAAATTTAAGCATTTATTTTATATTTAAAAGGTTCGCCTTCATTCAGATATTGTTTGGTTAATCTGTAAATAGCAATTATGCAGAACTTTACAAAAATAACGTTAAATCTCGTAAATGCGTTATATATTATAGACTTGAAATTAGTCTACCGTTATATTTTCGTGTTTAAAAGGGTGTGCAATTTTAGAAAGAAACACGTTCACAACAATAGAACGTGGTACAAAGCAACACATAAAAAATTCCATATAAAATTTCTGTACAACAGCGTGTTGTGTGAACAATTAAACAAAAGCCACCCTTCGCAAGCGTGTCTAGAATGTAAAAATGTTAAAATACTTGTTTGTCTTTTTTTTCCACCAAAGACATGTGCGTGACCTGACATTCGTTATCAACAATATTATGGTGAAAATAGAAAAAGAAGTACATAAGTGTGTTGAATTGAATAGAAGGAACAGAAAGACCAGGCGCCAAATAGGCGAGTGATCGCGTGACATCGGTAAATTAGAACTCTAGCATGATTTAGATTATTACTACGTCGTGGCGCTGATAACCGTTGGACTTCTGTACCTGCAGTTTGAGATCGTTGTGAACGCTGTTTTTAAGGGGGAAAACCTAGGACATTGTTATTCCAGAAGGAGGCCGTAAACCAAGTTTGCAATATGCGTGATTTCAACAATATGCTTATGAGAGATTAAAAATAATCTGCTGCATTAAATTTATTTTTAATCCTATACACACATTTCCATATTGCGCTATTACCGTAGTCCATGTATAATAAAATAGAGTTTGTTAATTTTATAATACATTTTATAACTAAACTTTAAGATTCATCAAATGGAAGCTAATTTAGTATATATAAATGCGTTCAATGTAAATTTGTTCATATTCGAATTTATAGTTAGAAAAACATTAAATATTCAGTACTTTCTGTAGGCTTAAAACTATAGTCTGTTTTTTTAATTTTACGAAGTAACAAAAAGCTGAAAATGTGACGTCATTGTTCCGTTATTGGCTCAATTCGAAAATACCGCTAAAAAGACAAGAAACTTACATAGATATACATAATTACGTAATTACTTGAATTGTATGAAATTGTTTTCTTTCAAATTTTATTTTATGACATTAATTATTGTTATTCGTAAAAAATCTGGAGATATTTAAAAAGTTTTTGGTAATAGCTATGTGTAAAATCTGAGAAACGATAATAATTGAGGTAGTTTAATGTCATATTTATTTGTAATACTGTAATATAAATAAAGTATACGTCTGTTTTAAAAAAACAGCTTTAATTTCTACTGGAACACATTCTTAAAACACTTTGTCATCTTTATTTATTTTCTCTCTTTCAAAATTTGTATTTACATAATATCGGTCGTTCCAATAAGAATGCACAGTTTAATTTAATAGCAATAGCTGTTGCGTCAGTTGGACCTTGTAGGGGTGAAGATGAAGGTCCACTGTCAGAATTCGTTGGTGCTCTTCGAAATATTCAATTGCTGTGATCGACGGCGAATCGAAGTTCGGGGATTTCGGGCAACACTTTCCCTTACTGCAGCTACATTTTCAGCAGATCGGCCGGTACGATTTCTTCTTGGTGTCTTTACATCACAACTGAACCACTTTGTTAAAATTTTTTAATTACTCGACGAATTGTCGATGAATCTGGTACGTTTCGCCGACCGTATATTGCACGCAATCTTCGAAGTGTTTCTACGTTCCTGAAGTAAGTTGTGACAATGACAACGCGTTGTTCGACATTAGGACGATTCATTTTCACTAACTGCAATATGTCTAGTTGACAGCTAACCAAAAACACGAGTTGCCAACCGACCAGTACGAAAATGGCGCCCTTTTCAACATGTACATTCTTATTGGGACACCCGACATATGATGTAAGTACATGTGTTCAAAATATATTTTTTCAAATAATTCCATAGATTTTACAAAAATATTTACTGTATATTTATTATATTTTACGCTATAATTACTATATATTATAACGTTCTTTTTTAATCATTACACATACATCGCCCTCTGTGTAGAGCTAAAAGAAGTCAATGCATTGGTGGCATAGTAGGCAACCAGTTATACACCACTGACGTATTTTTCCAATTGTTAAATATTTCTGATCTTTTATTCATACTTGAATCTTAAATTAAATGCATTTTATTGAAAAATAGATAATTTATTTAAAACCGTTAATTATTCCAACCCAATATACCTTGTGCGAAGACAATTTTAAATATTTTTAACAAATTCAAAGAAGATGGATAGTATTCCTTTAAGGATAAAATATATCTAAGATAGCAAAATTAGTGTATTAAAAATGTAGAAAACATGAAAGCGTTGGTACAAAAACAAAAAGGTACAAATAGATGTTACCATTCTATGAGATTGTAGAATGTCCTCACATTACTTCTAGTGACACGTTAAAAACAAATAACACCTCCTGGTATCTTACGAATAAGTGGTTTTATAAAATGGAGAAATTTATCTTAAAAAGCAGTAGTGGGAAATTCTTGTAGGTCATAAATATGTTACTATTTCTTTAATAATCACAATAACTTTTGGAGTGTACAATTATCTGACAGCATCACTACTGGAATTAAAGATTGAAGAAGGGAAAACATTATGCAACAAACTTTTGGAATCTGTTAAAGCAAGGCTATTTTCAAATGAAGGACGATCAGTTATTAGAGTAGCAACTGTTTTTGACCCTCGATTTAAAAGAGGTTTTCGTAGTACTGAAAATGCTACTGGGGCTGCTTCTTTTCTAGAACAAGAAATGTTTAATATTATAAAGAAAATAGATCCTGAAAATATAGAACAAATGCCTGTAATCGAAACACACATTAGTCCACATTAAAAGTAACTTACATTATTTGAATTTTTGCAAGAAAGAATAAAGGAAAGTAAATCAATTACAGCTGATGTAATAATAACTAAAAGGCAATACCTCGAAAGGCTAAATTCAAATCAGGACGTAGATCCTCTAGGGTAATTGCATTTTTTATTTAGATTTTTTTTATTAGGTAACAGGAATGGAAACGCTTAGAATAATGTGCTAGGAAGTACTTCTGTATTCCAGCAGAATTCGGCAGAAAGTGAAAGTGTTTAGTGCAGCTCGTTTAATAATAAAACAGACGTGCAAGACTAAAACCGAAAAATGTTAATATGATAATGTGCCTGAATTCGGCAGAATTCGTGCAGAATTCGGCAGAAAGTGAAAGTGTTTAGTGCAGCTCGTTTAATAATAAAACAGACGTGCAAGACTAAAACCGAAAAATGTTAATATGATAATGTGCCTAAATAATATTAATAAGTAAACTAAGTATTTATTTTATTAAAATGGTAGCAAAACTTTTTCTATTAGCTCAGAAAATAATTCAATGGGTTTCATATTACTATGGTTTCTAACTATTAAATATATGAGTGCTTTAGCATTCGAAGGGAAATTATTTAGATTGCCATCAGCGGCGGCTCGTGCATCAAAAATGTGGGGGTTGCAAATTTAGTGAATACTAATACTTTTTACAGTAGGTAAACAAGGTAGGTAACTAAGTATGTTTTATTAAAAGTTATTTTTGCTAAGGTACATATAAAGAAGAAAAAAGGCTTTTAAAACTCACTGATTCTGATCCTGATTTTATTGAAGCAGAAAATCCATGCGACGATCTTTCGCAGTAGCAAATTTATCTATAACCCTTTGATTAAAATCTGGAATACTTTGGATAAAATCCTTTTCTTGAGAAAGCATCGCCAATGCAGAAAGTCTCTCTTGTGCCATGCTGTTTCTTAAGAAAGTTTTTATTC
This sequence comes from Melolontha melolontha, assembly GCA_935421215.2. Taxonomy (NCBI): domain Eukaryota; kingdom Metazoa; phylum Arthropoda; class Insecta; order Coleoptera; family Scarabaeidae; genus Melolontha; species Melolontha melolontha. Next base: position 212,701,641 of record OW285235.1, read on the forward strand.
TCTTCAAAGTAGAAAAACACCGCTCCGCTTCAGCTGATGACATCGGAATTGTAATTAGAATTTTTAAAAGTTTTAATGTTTTACTAAAAGTCGCACTTAGTTCACTTTGTGAAATGATGTCATAAAGAGGAAGCAAACCCGAGATTGATTTAAATTCTTCCGTTTCATAAATTACGCTTAGTTCAGTACGGAATTTCCGTTCATCAAAGTATGGGTAAGACTTAATTGTTTCCTGAAAGACATTTTCAGGAAAATGGAGGCTGTATTGATTAAATTTATCAGAACAAAATAGAGACGTTGCAGTTAAGTGTCCAGTAAAGCTAAACCTATCTTTGGCTTGACAAACAATAATATCACAAACTTCCTTTGCTTCTCGTGTATATTCGTTTCCATCGATCTTACGTCGTTTTGAAGTTGATGAGCCGGGCCCACTGTCACTTGTATCCGAAGTGTTCGTTATATTATTTCTGATTTGAGCTAACTGAGTTTCAAATGATAATATATATTTATTGGCCATAAGGGGATCAATTTCTCTAGTTTGAAATTTTGCATATAATATATCTACTTGAGGCATTATCTTGTAAAATAGATTTAACCAGAAAATAAAACTCTTATTAGTAAGAAGCGTAATATAACCTGAAGCTTGATTGATAGTAGTGATATTTACAGTTTTACTTTCATTCAAAATTCTTCGCATTGTTTCTATAATTTCTTCTCTGTGTTCAAACACAGTGGCGACAATTCTGGAATTAAAATTCCATCTGGTTGGGGCCGAACGAGGCAGTCGCTTTTTAACTGTTTCGTCCAATATTGCAACTCTTTGAGAACTATTTGAAAAAAAGGTACAAATTCCTTGTAAATTTGCAAAGAATATACGGACATTAGTGTTGGCAGAGGCAGCATTCAACATAACTAAATTTAACTGATGCGCGTAGCAGTGCACGTAAGCAGCGTATTTATAAGTTTGTTTAATACGTGCCTGTACCCCATTATGCGATCCGCCCATGACGGCTGCCCCATCATATGTCTGGGCAATCAATTTTCTTTCGTTATCTTTAATGTGTGTTTCTAGTTCTGCAAGAATGATTGTAGATAGCGTTTTCAAATAGTAAGGCAAGGAAAGCAGAATAATGCATTTTTTATACTACAACCGCAAATCCACAAATGTTTATTATAAATATCCTTATTAAATAGTCTATTAAAAGTTCGCGTCTTACTGGAAATCGTTTGTTTCAGATTTAAATTCGGAACAGGTCTGCCCAACCGCTTTATTTCAATTTTTTCGGCATACGTTCTTTTATAGAACGGATCCACTATTAAACTCTGTTCTAAAACTGAATTCATTATTATTTAAAAATAAAGAGCATAAACACTTTTAAACACACAAATACAACTTTTTTAATCGCTTTTATACCGTTGCACCGTAAGCAAGAAATACGTGTATCGCTTTGGTTGCACTGCCGCTGCAACACTATTTTCGTTTATGGAGATATATCTGAAAGACGTTCGACAAAGTTCGTCAGCCGTATAGGGATATATACGTTCGTGGATTGCGATGAGTTTGCAAACCAAGTGTGTTATTCTCTCATTTATTTAACGTATTCATATCGAATTAGATATACCTATTATATTTATAATAGTTCATTTATTCTGTGAGGTAGTACAAATTTTTAATTTATAATTTAAAAGATGTAGAATTACGCTTTTTTTCATTAAATTAAATCTATTAGTTTTGGTGGTTGCGCAAACTTGCAAACCATAGCAGAAACCGCCACTGATTGCCATACAGAATGTATATGAAACTCTTTAAATCTATTACGGAAGTGTTTGCTTTATCAGTAAAAATTATTTTATTTAAAATTTCTTCGTTATCATTTAACAAATTAAACATTACATTACAAAAATCAGGTCGTTTTACTTTATCGTCCTCGAAAAGCTCTTGCTGATTTGATATCTTGTATGGCTTATAGTTAAATTTTTTCAGGGTTTTGAACACCGAACTATACGATACTCCAAAATGCCTGGCTACATTTAAAAGCGATCCTACTACGATCTTCTACATAACACGGGATATTCAGCTTCATGTGTTCTGTTAACACGTGATGGGTTTCAATTTTCTTCGTGGGAATTTAGAAAACAAACATCGTCTTTCAATTTGTTAAAAATATTTAAAATTGTCTTCGTACAAGGTATACGCCTGTTGGGATAATAACTGTTTTAAATAAATTAGGTATTTTTCAATCAAATGTATTTAATTTAAGAGTTAAGTATGAATGGCAAATCAGAAATTTTTGACAATTGGAAAAATACGTCATTAGTGTATAACTGACTACCTACTATGCCACCAATGCATTGTCTTATATTTATTTAGCTCTACACATAGGGCGATGTATGTGTAATGATAAACAAAGAACCCGGTTTTTCTGAAACGTATGAAATTATATCAGAAATCAATTTTTAAAATGTTTGCAATATTTGCTTCCGAAAAGCATTATGATTATGTATTATTTCAAAGTATAGTTTTCTGTTTATAGTGTCGACTATATCACATAGATGTCGCTGATTCCGTTGGTGTTGTGTGAATATGGTTTGCTCCTCACATTATTTACGTCACTCCGTCGTTTATATAGGTTGACAGACACAGTGACTCACAATTTATATACTGTGTATTCAGAATGCTTCAAAATGTAGGATAAAAGAATAATTGGTGTGTAGTTTGAAATAGATTTTTTAGAATTCTATTTATGAACTGATTTAAAAAAACTCGTTTCAAATTATTTGGATAACTTTGCTCGAAAGAGGAATTAACAAAGTATGTTTAAATTAATTTAAATTAATACGGTTGGCAAACCACAGATCCAGGATGAGAACTTATTTTTTCTTTACTTTAAAGACCGGATTCAGTTTCATACTTAGCTAAGGTAAATAATAGAAAAGAAATACTATGTATCTGAAATTATATTTCTTATATTAAGGGCCGGCTTCATAATCAATTTAAGGCGTCGTTAAATTTGAAAATAAATTTTAACTTTAGTGATGCGCTTCATAATCACTGTTTGAAGTACAAGGCAACATTCACTCTAAAGTCGCATTTTTGCCATTCTAAATCAGAAGTCGGCTTTAAACTTGACCTATCTTCAATTCATTGAAATACAGAAATACGTGTATTTTCTATGGATACATTGTGTGTACCTGAACCCGAGCAACCAAATGACCATCTTATCAACAATCTACCAAACCCAGGTGCGGCGCGTGATGACGTATTTGGGAGTGCAAGTACAATGATACGAGTGCCTCGTGTGTTTTCGGTGTTTACTAAGAAAACGTTACAGTTAATACACGAGAATACACGAAGCACTCGCATCATTGTACTTGCACCCCCAAATACGTCATCACGAGCCGCGCCTGACCAAACCGAGGTTGATATGTAAGGCAGCTATTAATAAACGAGCATTTTGCTGGTCTGTAATATTATATCATTAGCTATAATATAAAGTATGTGTGTGGAACAACAGTCCTTAATAGCTTAGTCGCAGAGCAATGGTCCGGCAAACCATGGACGTGGCTTCGAATCCTACTTACTAAATTTGAACAATTAGCGTCGTAAAATGTAGAAAGCATTTATTTCATTCACATTATTTCGCGAAAGAGCACTGCTCTGTGTACCACCCCAAGTAGTGGATGAGCTGACATCCAATCTAAACTAGAAGAAGAAGAAGACGCTACAGCATATGTTTACATAGGTAACGGCTGTCGATGTTATAAGAACTGTATGCTAAGGTCAATAACTTCGTACAAAATCAAGCTGTTTATACATTCAAGTAACTTATTAAAAATTAAGAAGTATGTCACATTAATTTACAAACCAATTTAAAAAATCATACTAAAAATAATTTGTGGGCTTTCAGAACTGATATAATTTCGTGAATTATTTTTTTGTTACGAGAAGTAAGTACTATAAGGATTCGGAATGCCACTATTGTATTTACACCGTGCATTGCTTGTGTTTATAAAAACGCTCAAAAATGACGAATGTCAGCTGTTAAGAATTTGTGTACATTTTTAAAGATAATGAAAGATATTAAAACAACGAGCTCTACGGGTATTTGAAGTCCTATTTGATAACAATCTATCTTTAATCGTATAGAACGTACGTAACGATCGACAACTTGACGAAACTTAGAGCAAGATAGACAACAGTAAAACTAGTCTTTTTGTTATTGTGCGTCAGCATAAAATATCGTCTCTGATATAGTCGATCGCGCAGTAGCGTGATAAACAAATGTAAAAGTGTTAAACGCTAATATAACTGTTGTACCACAAGGACTGCGTACTGTTTTTGATTATGGTACTCTTAAGGTACTGCTACTTCTGAACATTTTCATGTTTTCATGTTTCTATTGGATGTTCTGGTATTGGTTTAAATAAAAAAGTTTACAGCCGTCATGGATCTTATAATAGTGAGGCAGCTTTGCCAATGTAAACAACTGGTGTCATTGACTTTAATGGTGAAATATTCCTTCAAAAGAAATATGGAACAAGTAATTTTGATCCACAACAACTTGGAATGAATCAATACCAAGACATGTTAATATATATTTTGTGTTAGTTAGTAACAGTAGCAGAGACCCACCTGCTCCAAATACTGGCAAGTATCAAAGGAACATTCGTGGATGGCCAGTAATGAAATATTTTTGTCATTTTTTTTCGCGCTTATAAGAGGGAATTTTTGGAAAATATTTTGGAAGCACTTTCTATATGATCACGTCTTTTCATTTTTCATATGTTTTATTTTTATTGTAAGGACACCCGGTCAATCCGTCCTCGTAAAAGGTTCTCAGAATTAATTTTGTTTGGCAGCGAAACATGGCGGGTTAAATTTTCAAATTTTTTTGTGTAAAAAATTTATATTGAGCTACAATTATATAAATAAGCGTGTATATTTGAATATTATTTCATTTGATTCAAATAACAAATAATGTAGTTTTCGTCAATATCTGAAACTTTAAGAATACATTTAGATACTTTAGACACGATATAGAATTTGGGGGTAATTGTCGTACATTTTAAGATTACAAATATACATTTGTTGCACTTATTCAATATAAAGAGAATTTTGAATCAGTTCTTGTATACTTTTGCAGATAGAGACAAAAAATAAGTTAAAAATATTAGACTCACGGTGAATATATTATTTACGGAAGTGGCAATAATTTTATGTTGGCATACGAATCACATATTTCGTAGAAACAGGAACAGTTTATAATAAATACCCTAACATTGTCCTGTAGGACATTATTTCCAGAGCTCATTATGTGGGAACGTGCATTTAAACACCGAACTTGAAGAAAGTAATTGTATTGTCAAAACGACGTTCATTATTTTTTATGTGCAGTTCGAGTATGGGGCATATGTTAAGAATGGCACTGTTGGACGGAGCACGTTCGAGTCATCCAATTAGACGAAAATCTGGTGCTAAGGTAAGACATGTGAAGCGTGGGTTGTTCTATCGTATAAGAAATTGCAATAAGCCAAGAAAACGTGTGTGGGTAGAATGATAAGATTTTACAAATTAAGGTTTATTTAATTAGAACATGCAGATAAAGAGAAAATGATAAAAATCTGTGGAGTTATTCAGATAATTTTTCTTACATCTTTCTGAAGAGTATATTTTAACATGGGCATTAGGTGCACCCTATGTTTCCCATATTTAATCAATATATTAAAGATTATTAATAGAGAACGGACACGCTTACCACATGACGCAAAGCCAAGTGCAGTACTGGCGAAAGGCTGTATTTCTAAAATATTTAATTTTATTTATATAATTGGAAAACGAACTGGTGGTGATCTATAAAATTACGAAATACATATTTATTTGTTGAAAAGTTGTATTTATAAAGTTTTTAATTTGATTTATATAATTGGAAAACATACGGGTGGTGATCTATCTATCTAAAATTACGAAATACATATTTATTAATTAATTTTATTTATATAATTGGAAAACAAACTGGTGGTGATCTATAAAATTACGAAATACATATGTATTTGTTGAAAAGTTGTATTTTTTAAGTTTTTAATATTATTTCTATAATTGGAACATTTTTATTTGTTCATTTTGTCGTTCAAGTTGAGTAAAGGAGTATTAATATTGACTAGCAATAGTTTCTCAAGGTTTTCTTCTGTCAATTTTGTTCTCTTTGAATTAAGTACATCCTTATAAATAGAAAACGTCCTTTCTACATCGCAACTGGTTATAGGTGCATACTCGAAATATTCTTTTATTTCTTCATATTTAGCATATTTTGTGGAATTGTCTCCATACATAATTGCTGCAATGTAATTAAATCTGGATTTCTATTAAGAATTGTTTCAAACTTTTGCCGAAGGCGACATCCGAAGTCACTTGGAATACTTTTCAAATTATTAACAGCCACATCTAATGTGGTTAATCCGTCATTTAATTTGAGATTTCGATTTTCAAAATAAGTGATTAGTTTTGGCAATTTTACAAAGTGTTCGTGAAGAAAGTACAACTGATTTTTTAAATTTGGGATTTGTGTGAGCTCCTTGCACTCACCAATACTTCTAGCATCCTCCTTTAGAAGTGTTACGAAATGTTTTAGACTATCGAAATTCTCAGCATAATAACTAGTAGCTTCCAGCCATGTTCCTCATCTAGTTATTAATGGAGTGGGAGGCAGTGACAGAGATGGAAGTTTTTCCCTGAAAAGAGCTACTCTCAATGGTTCTTTTCTGAAAACTTTTTTAAAAGCTGATACAAGTCTCTATCAACTTCCGGAAAAGTGTCTCTGAAATATTCACAGATTCTGTGGAGAGCATGTACTACACAAGTAATATGCAGCATATTAGGATATGTTTTCTTCAATAGTCTGCCTGTTTTTAACATATACGCAGCACTATCACTGACAAATAAAAGTATTTTTTCTTTGTACGTGGCGTCCGAATGAAGCACTTTTTGCATATTCTCCTTAATGGTTTCAGCAACTGTTTCTGCATCAACTCTATTTATAACACTTGTTGCTATTACATATGAGTTATAGGGAATAGTTGGATGTAGTACACCAGCTACAACATTTACCACACAGCGTCCTAACATATCCACCGTTTCGTCGGCGCTTATCCATATGTATTGATTTAAAAGATGGCTTCTAATGCGTTCTACTGTTCTCGTATAGCACCTAGAAACATAATAATTGCGTAAAGTTGATTCATCAGGAACATTTCGACCAGTATATTTTTGAAGAAATATTTTTAAAGTGGGATTGCTAAGTTTATTTAATGGAATATTAGCCGCCATAAAAGTTTTACAGAGATCAGATGTGTTTGCGATCCTAAGTGACGAATTTTTGACGATATTTTACGGATTTTGTAATAAATTTCGGAATCACTGACAATGGACATACAATCAGTATGACCGTCAATCCAACTCGCCATTGTTTTACAATGCCGTTCTCGACATTCTTCCATATCATGTCTGAAAAAGTAACTTAAACAATGCTCTAGATCTAAATAATTGAAAACTAAAAATGTGTGCGTAAGTTATTGAAACTGAACGAAATTCAATGCACACTTACGTCGAAATAATTGGTAGAAATAGATTCAATCAAACGATATTAAACAGGATCTATCACAAAAATTACGATGTAATTAACAGTTAAAACTATGAAAACAAGAAACTTACTCACAGCACTTTATTTATCTTACGAAATATAAACTAATAAATAAAATACATTATAAAAACCCCGCTTCTATCTACGCTCATGAAAACACTTTAAAAAACACTATATTCTCCAAATACAATAGCTCAGTTGTCCATTGTTGTCGCTGCGAGACCAGGTGGCCGAGTAAGTCAAACAAATACTTCATTGAATTACGCCGGGATGTACTGTTCGACGTTATACACAATTCCAATTGCCGATTGCGTTTTATGGAAATTGCATCCGTTCTCTAATTATTAACCTCGTATACATATAATATCACATTTTCTTCTTCTTAATTGTCTTGATGCGCGGTCAGCAAAAATAAATATAACGAATTCACTATTTTAGAAGAATACATGTCGTACAGTTAAAATTATGACATATTTTTATTTAAAAATAATCTTTGTGTACGAATTTGGAAAGTAACTTTATTAAATTATATAAAACAGGGTGTGCCATAACTTATGGGCTACACAGCATTTGGGATAATAGACATAAAAATAGTAATTTTGAATCTAGTTTGCCAAAGTAAAATATTTGAGGTTAAAAAGATACAGGGTGTTAAAATAGAAAATTATGAAAACAATGCAGTTTTTTCAATATTTAAAAAATGGTTTTAATGTACTTTAATTAATGTTGAAAGTGTCCACCGTTAATTTTAATACATTTTCTTATGATTTTTATCAAATGACGTCTCACATTCGGAAAGATATGTTCAGAATTTCTAATAACATTGGCGCCTTCTTGAATTTCGTTCAAGTTCTTCCCGTTTGTGTGACTCGAACGTGCTCCATCCTTCCCGTGTATTGATTTCATCAGCGTATACTAAAAAAGCCTTCATGTGACCCTACAGAAAAAAATCTAATGGGTTTAATATCTGAGCTATGAGGTGGTCAAGGAAATTCACAACCACGGGTAATCCATCGATGTGGAAAACCCTGATTCAAATGATTTCGAACAATACATGTAAAGTATGGTGGGGCAACACCTTACATCAACCACAAATTTTGTCTTACGTTCAGAGGTATATCATTCGAAAGATCAAGTAAATCGTTTTGCAGAAAATGCAAATATTGTTCTCCATCTAGTATCTGCGGAAGTTGAAATGGACCAATCAAGAAATTGTTGATAATACTGCACCAAATAGTTATCGAAAACTTATGTTGGAAATGTCTTTCTCTAGATAGCCATGGATTTTCCAAAGCATAGTAATGATTATTTCTCCAGTTACTAATTCCGCGACTTGGAAAAGCTGCCGCGTCTGTAAATAATATCCTTTTCAGGAACATGAGGTCTTAGTTTTCTTTAATTTTGTATATTTTGACAAAATTCTAATCTGGCTTGCAAATCTCCTGGTAATACATTTTAAATGGACGTAAGATAGTAGGGATGGTAGGGAAGACGGTTGATTTACCAATTTCCGTAGAAGTTTCTAAATGCCTAGTACTTAATTTCGGATATTTAGCGATTCTAATCTCTTCTTGTTCGACTGTTAAAGTTTTCGATCGCCCGCGAAGATTTTTGTTATAAAATGAACCTGTTTCACCTAACTGATAAATATTTTTTGAAATATTTTTCGGACTAAAATGATTCTGGTTGGGTAAAGTTCTTCGTACCTTCTAAGTGCATCACGTCCGTTATAATTTTCTTGGGCATAAACGCAGAGCATATCTCGTAAATCACGATTAGAAAACTTATTAAGCCTGGCCATTTTTAAATGGAAAGATTGCGGTAGTTCGATAATGTAAAAACTAGTTTTTGACGTACCTATGACTGGAAAAGGTAGAAAACAATGAATGGTTTGTCTATATTAAAGGCACATTTTGTGAATTAAATATTTTTTACCCATCGGCAAAATGTACAACCGAATATTCAAATGTGAAAATCTGGGGAATTCTTTGAAAATTAGCTATCACTTTCAATACGCTATATCTTTTTAACCTGAGAGATTTTACTTAGGAAAACTATGTTTAAGATAACAATCCTTATGTCTATTATCTCCAAATGGTGTATGGCCCATAACTTATAGGACACCTGTATAGTGTGTTAAGTTTAGGCGAGTAATGAGAACGAATATTTATGGAATAGTTTTGACATTAAAATAAATTAATTATTTCTTGCAGTAGGTATATACGAGGTATGGTAATTAATAGAGCAGACCAATTTCAGTGCGCGCCATGTACGCCGATGTGAGGATGATTGTATTGCATCAGCACTAATAAAACGCATTCAGTATGTGTTTGGTACTTGCTTAGACTGCATGTAAGTGTAAGCATACGTAATAAAATGTCGTTGACACATAAATCGAGAAAACGACCGTTGTCAGACGAAGTGAATAAGTTTATTATGGATTATTATGGATTCCATGACGGACTTAATATACGATGGCTCAAAAATTAAATGTTTAGTGTGCAATACATATCTAATGTGTTGGTCAAAAACACATTGTAAAGAACACGTCATTTTTCGTGTTAGAATAAATGTCTCTAGTTCTATACTTATATCGGTAACAAGCTCATGTTGCGTCCCTATTCTATCGCATATTCTAATATATTACGAATTACACTCCCACACCGGCGCTCATACCGCGCACGGAAATTGGTCTGCTCTAGTAATTAAATAATGAGGATTTTTCCCTGTAGACTTTATTATGAAAAAGTGACTTAGTTTTAAGAATTTATCCTTACACAATAGTTTCGCTCGAATGTGACAGAATGTGACAGAATTCCAGCGGCTCCCATTGCTAAAACCACCATAGAAAATCATCAGACGTTAACCCCTTTAGAACCTCCGTCGTGCATCTTTGAATATCCTCTATCGCATTAAAACGGTGAATTTTCAGCGGAGTTTTCATATTGGGAAAAATTAAAAGGTCTGCAGGAAACAGATCCGAGTTATAGGGGGATGGGGCAGCACTGGAATAATTTTCTTCGTCAACAATTGCTGCACAACCTACGCAGAGTGGGCAGGGACATTATCATAATGCAGAATCCATTCTTGGCCAATTCTGGTCTCACCCGAGCAATTCTGGCGCACAACATTTTTCGAGAATGTCAGGGTATTAATGCTCAAGTCCTGATCAGAGTTATGGAAAATTTTCAAAATAGTTTAAGGTTTTGTTAAAAGATATTATTTTCAATAAATAAAATTGCATATATTAAAATTGTTATGTATCGCAAGTTGGTTTAATTTCGTCGTTCGTCAACAATTTTACAGATTTATGAAAATGTGTCATACCAGCTGCCGACTATATATCCTAATCGGCAGCCAATTTTGTATTCTGTTGTTACCAAGACTTTAAGATTGGCGGTGTTTGCAATTTGCAAAGAGTTTGTCTTACAGATTTTGCTACAAATGACATCAAAGGTCAAGATATTGCCATATCTGTAAAGGAAAATCCCATTTATCTACAAACAGGCTGGCGCAAAGGTATGATATTAGTCGTCGTTCAGTAGGAAGAATTCATAAAAAAGAAAAATGCCATTCTTATAAAATTCACCTCGTTCAAGAACTGTCTGATGATGACTTCGACTGTAGGCAAGAGTTTTATGAATCAATTATGTAAATTTATAATCGTATAAGTAACATAGTATTTTTGGATGAGGCAACATTTATTTGAACGGTACTATACATAGACATACTGTCTGTATTGGGCACAGAGTAATCCTCACTGGATACAAAAGGCGTATACGCAAGACCCTAGAAAGATTAACGTTCGGGCTGGTATTTCTAGAAACAGAATAATTTTTTTTATAGAAGAAATTCTAAACTGTCAAAGAGATTTAGAACTTTTAAAAAACTAGAATATTCCTGCATTGGAGGAAAATGGTCAATTTGCACTAAACATCTGATTTCAGCAAGATGGGGCACCCCTTCTCTTTACAGTTATCGTTCGAGATCGATGTTAGGGCACATGTGGCTAGATTTGACACTTCTGCGTAATCACTGGTCGTAAATCCGTAATGACTAGTTTTTGTTGAGTCGTCGTTGATTCAACTTGTGAATGAAAGGTTTTCTCTTGCTAAGTGGTTCGCAGAATAAAAAACACCTGTTGAAGGCACACTCTTTAATTATTAAATGGAGAAATCTAATGGTACATAAGCCGCAAACAAAATATGTTGTTATAAAACTTAGTTACATTTCTAATTTTAGTCTGAAGCTGCTTAAAATGGCATGTGTGATCTCGTTGATAGATCTTAGCAAACTTAAACTTTTATTTCTAAAATATTAGGCAGGTAAAGCAGAAATGCAGTCATAAGACCCCACCCTATTTCTTACGATTGGTTGAAATAGGATAGGTATATAAGTTTACATAGACTTGACATCGCTATATTGTATGGAATAGATAAATAGATGGGTCAGGAACATACGGTTTTACTCAGATTCGACCTTCAATGAATCGTGTGTCCGAAATATTATTGTTTAATACAAGAGACCTGGGGAAATGTGACTGTAATGAAAATTTGTAGAAAGTCCGTCTGGCTTAACGGGCAGTCGAGTGTTTATCACAATAGGCGGCAAGATTTTGATTTAAACATTACAAGGCTTAGCTGATGTGCTAAACATTTGGTGACCACCTGCTACACCTTAAGTAAAAACAATACAAAATAGAAAAAGGCCTTAATAAATAACTGTAAACTAGATGATAAATTCGTATTTCAGAATACATTTTCTAAGAAGGATAAACAGAAACATTATTGAGAGCTAAACAGTTTAATGCAGGCCGTTCTTTGAACAATACTTCTTGGGTAAAGTAAGTAAAAGTATCTTATAAAATTATGTTTGACACTGCCATAAACATTAATAACGGGGAATGCCTGGTCGCTCTGAATAAAGTGTCTAAATTTCAAATTATAGAGAAATCTTTCCTAAATAAAATTTCATTAATTAATCGAAAGAAATTAATTAACAGCGTTCTCCAAGTTTCTGGACAATGATTAGATCGAACTTTTGCCCACAGGTGGATTGTATGGAGAGGCGTAATTGAGTGGCCAGTATGTTCTCCTGATCTCAATTCACTAGAATACGTTTTGTGGGGCTATCTAAAAGAGAAAGAGTATCTTATCCTATCTAGAAATTTGGGAGATTTGGCTGAAGGAATTAATGAAGAGACACGAAGCATTTCACCAGACATTATAGCCAGGGTTACAAGAGAATTTACAGACATATTGACTTACTGTCAGGAAGTAAGTAGCATGCATTTTGAAAATCTCATAAATTAAGTTTAACTTTGTTTGTATGACCAGTTTATTTTCTTCTCCTTGCCAATTAAATAAATAAAAAATACTTAGTGATATACTTTGTCGAAATCATGTTTTCAAAGAGAATCACAAAATTTTTAAAAAAGTACAATTTAAAAGTATTATTTTAGTATGTAAGATTTTTTTGAATATTATATTTAAAAATTCTTTCGTTCCTAATTTTCGTGTCTAATTCTTTTTTACAATATCTTTTTTAATTTAACAGATATTTACATAGTTCCATACATTCGCCAATCGCTGTATATTCTGTACTAGACTACTAAAATAAATTTACAAACATTAACATACATCTGTATAATAAATATAGAAGAAAATGTGTAACAAATACTATTTTGATAGTCCGAAATAATCGTTAAATTGTTTAGATATCCGTAACTGAGCACACACTTTTTCTAAAACAATAAAACTATTAAATTATCCATGTAAGACTGAATTAAATGGCCCATAAAGTCATTTAAACGAGATCAAGTCCTCGAACAAACAGGGCACTAAAAATCCGAGAAATATGCTTTACTTCAGTCCGAGTCTGTTTCCTTTAAATGTTTTCGACGCTTATCTAAATCGTCTCATAAAGTGGTAAAGTTAATAAGAACTTTTATTTACAGGACTTTCGCAGTTGCAATAAAACCAAGGACATTTATTTGGAGTCGTAAGTGCCTTCAAGGTAGCAGCACACGCTTATTACGTCAATTTGTCAACAATTGTCTTGCTTCAGAACGGCGCCAGCTTTGATTAAGATTTTCAACCACGCGTAAAATATTAATGAAATAAATGACAGAAAATATTAAAAAAATTCTTGTCTCATTTACTTTTGCACAAATAATACTTTCTTCTGTTAGGTATAGGTTCCATGGATTTAAATTTTTTATATATTCATTTAATGCAAACTATAAAAGAACTTGATTTGTTTAATCATATAGTATTTGTTAAGATAGGTTTTCACCTCTTTGATTGACGAATACAAAATAGGTTTGTTAATAATTACTTTATTTAAACCTTTGTATAGCAAGCGCCAATTAAGTTGGCGCGAGGAGGAGGTGCGCAGAAAACGTTTTTAAAAACGTCCACCCCCACTACTCAAGTAATTGTCAGAATACATTTGTCATTGACGTTTGACGGAACATAATTTCTTTGCTAGGGGATCATAAAGTGATACACGCTCAGAGGTTAGAATTATCTGACATTTGATGTAAAACCAAATTCAAATCTCCCCAGTACTTCTAATCCTGCGCGAACTTACCCCTCCTCGCGCCAACTTAATTGGCGTTTGCTATACACCTGAAATACAATTTGACCTAGTAATTAATTTAGGTGGAGCCCTTTTAGATTTGTCTGTTAACGCTTAATAAACTTTAAACTTTAACTCGTCAGATATGGCAGAACTGATTCTATAGAATATTTTTAACATCGATATAATTAAAATAAAATATCTTCTTAGGCCAATAAGGGTACAGATCCTACAATATGTGACACGCTCTAACTAATAATTAGAGACAGGACGCAACAGGCTAAGTAGTACAGCACGCAGATATTTAAATGGCACTATTCATTCGGCTAACCGTACACCTGTTTTTTGTCGTTGTATTGCGACATAATTCAATATTATATATAGTTAAATTCATTTCTTCAAGGGCGTAGATAGAAGCGTGAGGAGTTTTTATAATTTATTTTATAATTTTTTATAATTTATTTATATATTTCGTAAGATAAATAAATTATGGTGAGTTAGTTTCTTTTTTTTTCATTGTTTTAACTGTTAACTGTTAGACGCGTTGGAATCAGACAATTTTAACGAAGAACTCTGTGAAACTTTAATGGGGATAAATATTCCATTAAATAAACTTGACAATTCCACCTTCAAAACATTTCTCCAAAAATATACTGGCCGAAATCTTCCTGATGAATCCACCTTACGCAAATATTATGTTTCTATGTGCTACACGAAATCAGTAGAACGCATTAGAAGCCATCTTTCAAATCAGTACCTATTGATAACTGCCGATGAAACTGTCGATATATTAAGATGCTGTGTGGTAAATCTTGTAGCTGGTGTACTACATCCAACTATTCCATATGGTGTATATGTAATAGCAACAAAAGTTATAAATACAGTTGATGCGGAAACATATTTTGTGAAACCCTAAAAATACTTTATTACGCAGATAAAGTATCAAAACATTGCTAATTTGTGTCATAAAACATGTCATTTATGTTTTAAAAATATTGATGTGGTAGCCGTCATTGTCACATCACATAATGTGTCGAGTTCAGCTGACGCCATGATGATTATACTCGCAACATAATTAAAAGTGCTCAATTAACTCAAACTAAGTTTATTTAAGCAGAATGAGTAAAACTGTGGTTCTAACATTCTAAAAATTACAGAAACATAGAATGTCCATTTTTGAACTTGCCTTTTTTCTAGTGTCTGTCAATGTGTTAACAGAGTTGCTCTGTTAACACATTGAGAGACATGCTAATTCAAATGCTAGCGAGAATCAGGTTCCCTCCAAACAAGGATTTGAATTAGATTTTAATCTGTTGATGCTCCTCATAATACCATCTTTTGTAATATTGTAAATTCTTAAGGAATCCATGCTAGCAGCTTCAGTCTGTTGATTGTAGCGACATACATTGTCACAGTAAGCATTAGACAAAACTCTCGCAAAATTCTCAATTCTATCATCAGGTGTACCTGACACAATGTAAGAACTACAGAGGCATCAGACTACTGAACGCGGCATATAAGATTTTAACAAACATATTGCGAGATAGGTTGAAGAAGCACACAGAACAACGAATAGAAAGTTACCAGTGCGGTTTCAGGAAAGGAGGGTCAACGGTGGATGCCATACACATTTTAAACAAATTATGGAAAAGACATATGAGTATAACCTGGTAACACGCATCGTTTTCATAGATTTCAAGCAGGCCTTTGATAAAATAAACAGAGAACAAATTGCGGAAGTCCTAAAGGACATCGAAGTACAAAGATTAGAAAATTTATAGAAATGACAATGAGGGATTCTAAAGCCAGTGTAAGAATGGAACAAGCAATGACGAAACTTGATACGAAACTGAATTGGAGCAGACACCTAGCCAAAGTGGCAGACAGGGCGGCGCAGCTCTTCTGGAGATGCAGAAGAGCTGTTGGCAAGACCTGGAGATTAAGACCAAATGTGGTACACTGGTTGTACACAGCAGTAATAAGACCAACGATTACCTATGGGGCAGTTGTCTGGTGGAGGAGGACGGAGCGGACATCGTCGGTGGGGCTCCTCACGACTCTCCAGCGACAGGCCCTGTTGGGAATCACGGGAGCAATGAACAGCACGGGAACCGCTTCCATGGAGGCCATCGTGGGTCTCCCTCCGCTGGAACTATTTATAAAGGCGGAGGCAATGGCTGCGATACTGAGGCTGAAGGCCAATGACGTATGGTGTCCTAATAAGGTTGTAGGGAGCGATATAGATATCACAGGAACTATACTGGATGAGCCGATATTTCAAATGCCGGTGGACAGTATGGCACCTGAAATTATGTTTACAGCTAAGCTGAACATACTTATACCGACCAGGGAACAGGCAAAAAGTCGCTCGATCGATTGTGGTGCCGGCACCTGGTACACTGATGGATCACAATCTAGTCAGGGGGCAGGTGCAGGCATATACGGAATGTGCCCTGGAAGGAAGATATCGATATGTCTGGGGAAACATGCTACGGTTTTCCAGGCCGAAGTGTTAGCAGTCGCAGCCTGCGCCGGTGAAATTCAGGAAGCCGGCTGCGCAAGCAAAAAAATTAACATAATGACTGATAGTCAGGCGGCTATTAAAGCCATTATGAACCCATCTACCAGGTCTAAGCTGGTGAAATATTGTAAACAGGTCCTCAATAACCTGGCACAAGACAATACAGTGTCGCTCATATGGGTGCCAGGACATGAGGGAATAACCGGACATTGTCCTTTAAGGAAGCATTTGTACACCATGGGCTTGGTTAGCGAGCCCTGGTGTAGGAGATGTGAGAAACAGGAGGAAACAAGCCTTCATGTAATATGTACGTGTGAGGAACTGAAGGAACTCAGACAGAAATATTTCGGGAGAGATCTATTGGATCCTTCGAGTGTACTCAAACTTCCCCTGAGGAGGATAGTGGCTTTTATCGAGGACACAAGACTAAACAGAGTGGAATTGAGACATCTATTGGGGATAGTACAAAGAGCAGTGTGCTCAAGTGCCTGGACGTGGTGGCGTCCACCCCAAAACAGAGAAGAAGAAGAAGAAGCAATGACGAAAGATGTAAAAATAAGAATAGGAGTAAGACAGGGAGACGCTTTCTTGGCACTACTTTTCATAATCGCACTGGATGCCATAATAAGGAAAATTGACAACTTTGGCATTTTAAATAAACATCTTGTGCAAAAAGTTGCATATGTGGACGATGTTGCAATAATAGCCTGGAAGAGGAAAGAACTGCAAAGGGCTAGTAGAAATAAAGTGTACGAAGCGAGGAAAAGAAACCTGGAGATAAATGAGCAAAAAACAAAATATATGTGTTGTAGCAGAAATGACAGAGAGATGATGAGCTAGAGCTGTGGAAGTTACAGTTTCGAAGAGGTGAAAGAAGTTAACTTTCTGGGAGTCATAATCGATAGGCGGAATGAGGTACTTGATATAAAAGAACAAAATCCAGAAAGGATATGGAGCCTACTATTGTAATAAAAAGCTGCTGAAGGACAAGAAATTACGGTAAAGGGTATTAGTAATGCTATAGGTATGAAAGACGTTACTTTACGTTTTACTAAATCTCGTATTTTCTATACATATGGTTATGCATTTCAACAATTAGAACATAAACAAGTTGTGAATTCCATAGATAGAACAGATAGAATGGAATTATGTACTCTTTTAGTTGTTTACCGGCTGACATGCTTGGATTTAACATTGACTTTTCAGAATTTAAAATATTAAGTGGCTCTGTAAAAATTCTTGGAATAAATGTAACTATTGTTCCGCAAGGATTAAGGACTACTTTTGATTATGGTACCACATTAACAGGTACAGCAATTTCAGAACATGTATCTACTGGCTGCTCTGGTATTGGATTAAAAAAAAAAGATTATATACAAAAAGGTTTTGTTTAAGTATGACAATACGTTAAGCACGTATAAAGTGTTTATACAATATGAAACAAACATGTAAATAATTTACATATCTGTAACTGTAATTGTAACTGTAACTGTAATTGTAACTGTAATTGTCCATGTGCATAGTTACAGATATGTAAATTATTTACATGTTTGTTTCATATTGTAAAAAAGATTATAGTCGTCATGGTTCTTACAATAGTGGTGCTGCATCTCCAATGAAACCTATAGGTGTTAATGATTTTAATTGTGAAATTTTCTTAAAAAAATTATATGGAACAAGCAATTTTGTTCCTTTACAATTAGAAATGAACCTAGGTATTCCTAGACATGTCAATATGTACTTTTTTATGGTTAGTAATAGTAGTAATAATGAAATTGAATAGGGGAAGGGACAATCATGATTATGAATTATGAATTATGACGCAGTCGATCCGATTCGATAGATGCCCTCCCCTCCCCCGCTTACTTTCCTCCGCCGCAGTGGCCGCTGTGGATAAAAACCAAAGGTTTTAATTACTTACCTTCAGGAGGAACAAACTGAGATTATATAAGACACTTATTAGGCCAGTAGTAACATACACCGTAGAGACACCATCGTGGGAGACAGTGGGAGAAGATGAAAAGCTAAAGATTTTTGAACGCCGCGCAATAAGAAAAATAGTACGTGCAAAAAAGACGGGAAATAACGAATATAGAGCTTCGACGAACAATGAGATCAATAAATTATTAGTACAGAAAAATACAGTGAGAGAAATCAAGGCTTTAAGAATAAGATGGTACGGTCACATAATGAGAAGAGAGAAAGGAGCACCGATAAGAGAAATAACAACATGGAAACCAGCACAAAATAGATCCAGAGGGCGACATAGAAGCAGATGGAAGCAACAGGTAGTAGAAAACTTAAAATCGCTAAATGTAGAGGAAAGGAGACAACAAGTGTCTAACAGGAACAAGTGGAAGAAAATAGTCGAGATGGCAAGAAGTCACCAAAGTCTGTGAGAAAAAAAACAAGAATGTGGACTAATCCACCGAATGGACTAGGATTCATAGAGTTCCTTAAAAGGAATAGCTATAATTTCACGCCGAAATGTTTTAGTTTTAATAATAATATCATCATCAGGTCACTCCAAGATAATGCATTCCAGATGCAATCCTAAATGATCCCTTTCTAAGATGGATGATGGGTATACTGCCACAAGGATCATATTTAAGATTTTGCTCGCTTGCATATAAAAAGAATTTATAGGCAGACTCCACCTAACCTTTCGTAATTCTTCTTAATCTCCTGAAT
Source organism: Melolontha melolontha (assembly GCA_935421215.2). Classification (NCBI taxonomy): domain Eukaryota; kingdom Metazoa; phylum Arthropoda; class Insecta; order Coleoptera; family Scarabaeidae; genus Melolontha; species Melolontha melolontha. The sequence goes on from OW285235.1 coordinate 212,721,069, forward strand.
TCGTAATAAAAAATAGTAAATCAGTAGATTTCCAATTTCTAATGTTTCATAAACATTGATAATTTGTTTCGTGGAGCATTGAAATTTCTAAATCCTTGTACGTGTACATTTAATGTTACGCACCGTTTAAAGCATAAATAAGCCTAACCTAATATTAATTTCAAAACAGCTTTAATTACTGATGAGGCCAATTACAACATTGCTCAGCTAATGTAATATTACGGAAAACGCGTTTTAATTAATTACACAGGAATTTATCGAACGCGTGCTCATAATTACGCTAGCGATAATCATTTTTGAAATTTATAGTTTTATTGATGTGTAGTATCATGTGGTTGACTTTAACATGTTATTATTATGCTCATTAGTTGACACATTTTGAAACATGCGTATATGTTTACATGCTTAAATACAAAAGTATTATTAATCATAGGTAAAACGGAAATGTTAAATTAGAGATTTAATTAGAAAACTTGTATTACGGTTTTATATGTTGTGTGGATGTGGAACATAATTTTAAACTTCTAATTTTAGTTTACGAATTTATACGTTTCATATTTCTATATATTAAATAGAAATGCGGCATATATTTAAAAAAATATTTTCCGTAAAATGTATGAAACAGAAAGAAACAAGAGAAATCCTTAACCACAATATAAATCAATACATTCTAAATACGTCTTTCGGAAACTAAGTTGCCATCTTCAGTAGAACAATCTGAGAAAGAAAATTAGTGTTAAACATAGCATCTTTGGTTAAGGCAGAACCTTTAAAGAGCTCTTCGCCAGATCGCCAGAGATAACACTACATTTCTAACATTAAAAACGAATTCTTATATACTACTTAAACCTAGTGCAAAAATTAAAGAAATGTGAAGAGTAAAGAAACATGCAGCGTAAAAATAATTACTACAGTCTCAGTAAAGTATACAAATTGAACTGAGAAATTGGTCGATTGTTAGAATTTATTAAATTACTCTTATTTATATGTATGTAAATACTTTCGCAGCCCTCTAATTCTTCATAATTATATTCTACAATTTTGGATTATATAAACCTCACAACTTCATCAAAGAATTTAAACCATGAACGTTGAATCCTTGCTGGAAAAATTTGTGGTCAGAAGCGGTTCAAAATGGTAATTTAATTGATCCATAGCATACATAATAAAATGTCGTCGACACATAAATCGAGAAAACGACCGTTGTCAGACGAAGTGAATAAGTTTATTATGGATTTCCCGGACTTAATATACGATGGCTCAAAAATTAAATGTTTAGTGTGCAATACATATCTAATGTGTTGGTCAAAATCACATTGTAAAGAACACGTAAGCAGTTCGAAGCACAATAATAACAAAATTAATCGACAACAGTTTATACATGAACTATGTGTTCTAACTATGATTGTGTGTACACTGCCGTTTACCTTGTTAAGTAATGAATCATTACTAATGATTCATTTATTTCATTTTGGAATAAATACGCGAATCAAACATTACCGAGCACGACAACGTTACGAAGGAATTTACCATCGGTGCAAACAGGTTGAAAATAAAATCAAAGCCGAACTGAAATATAAAAAACTGTGGTTATGTGTGGACGAAACAACTGACAGCAAAAAGAATCTGTAGTTAATATGATGGCGCGTAATATGGAACCACATCAACCAACGTCTTCAATTTTATTAGCATCCAGACGACTAGAACAATGTAATGCCGAAAAAATTTCAGAGGTGCTATTAGATACTTTGAAAAAATTTAAACTTTCGAAAGACCAAGAATTAATGTTTATGACCGATGGTGCCGCAACCCATGTGTTCTGTAGGCCGATCTCTTAGAAAATATTGTCCTAACTTGTTACATATTACTTGTAAACTCCATGCTCTACACCTTGTGGCAGAACAGGTTCGTAGATGTTATCCAGAGGTAGATGCTTTAATATCGAGCACAAAGCAGTATTCCTGAAATTTCCAAAACGTATTGGGAAATTTCACGAATTGTGTCCCCTTACCCCTGAGCCACCACAGCCGATTCTGACACGTTGGGATACAAGGTTACGGGCGGGGTCTTACTATCATGAACATTTTGAAAAAATTAAGGACGTGGTTTTATCATTCGATCCGAAAGAAAGTGCAGCTATCAATACAAGCCAGAAAAAAATTCAAGATGCCCAGATTAAAATGAATTTACAAAGTATTCGTGAGAATTACTTGGGACGAGAAGAAGCAATAACCAAATTAGAAAATTCGTCGCTGTCGTTAGAGGAATCACTACAAATCGTTAAAGATGTTCACGCACAACTGTGTGCTGTAGAAGACGCAAAAAGTGAAAGTGTTCTAATTAAATTTGAAAGTGTTTTAGACAGAAATGCAGATTTTGACACCTTAACACGTATTTGTGAGGGCACGTCTACAGATGCGTTAAGTTGCTTAAAAAAGTAATTTGATTATGCGAATATAACATCACTAGATGTAGAACGCTCGTTTTCCGAATATAAACATATTTTTTCCTCACGGCGGACATGTTTTTCAGAAATAACCTTAGAAACCTGATGTTGAAAATATACAATCGGGTTTCTCCAGTTTGTCAATCGTTGGAAGACGCTTAAAACGGGGTTTTTTTAAATCCTCTGTCGTGCACACAATCACTGATTTCATACATTTTCCATTTTATTTATAGGTACATACAACGCTGCTATAATATGTACTATTCTTATTTTTCGTATGTTTATGCATATTACCTTAATAGCAGAAAACCAAATGTATATTTAATTATTTCTGATAGAATAAATGTCTCTACTTCTATACTTATATTGGTAACAAGCTCATGTTGCGTCCCTATTCTATCGCATATTCTGATATATTACGAATTACACTCCCATACCGGCGCTCATGGCGCAAATTGGTCTGCTCTAGTGATAACCAGTAGTGATGAAGAAGAGATTATGTAATACCTATGTACAACATTTTATTAATTATTGCTTTAATAAATAAAAATGTCTTTTAGTTGAAAAATTAGTTCTATATTTTAAATTCTGGAACCTAACCTTGTTTTCTTTATTAGATCTTCGTTTCGTACAACACGAATTTGTACAACACGGTGTTTTTTAGGAACTTAACTACCGTGTTATACGGGGGTCACCTGTAGTTGAAATTAATGTGCCTGGCGGACTAGGCGTTAGCTACATCTGCCAGTGGTACAATGATGGTGACTGTCAAATCCTCAAATAAAAGATGTAACAGGTGTAAAAGGTGTAACAAAAGGGGTGGATGCAACTAAATTGCAATATTTCGCAAAACCTGGATGCAACTAAATTGTAAAATTTCACAAACACTATGAACTAAAATTTTTGTTACTTTGTTGTGGTTACGTAAAATCCTGTTAATGCAGTTTCTACGTAAGGCACGAGTCGATTTACACAAGCGGCGTGGTGCTCTTGAATAGTGACGGTACGCTAATGAATATTCTAGACGCCTTAGTCCCTTATTTTTAACGGGTTTTCCTTGAAGAACATTACTTGGGTAATACCCAGCAATGAGTTGACAATAGCCGCAACTGAAAGGTGGAATAACAAATACAAAAAACGCTCTACTAAGCGAAAATACTTGATTTTGAATATAACGAAATTGTGACAATTTATGAAAAATAAACGAAAAAAAATGCTTTTCGAGTGTAACCGACTATTTGAAACTTTTTTTTTAATTTGCATCCAAGTTAATTTCGCAAAAAAAAAAAATTAGTTCTTTTGTTTAATTTTACTTAAGACAATAACGAATTCAATATTCTTCAGTATGTTAGTTAAGCATACAGGTGTCCACGCGAAAATTAATACAGAATTATTTCTAGTGTTTTTGAAGACAAAAACCGGCAGCAACTACTGCTGAAACAAAAGTAATGCTGACAAGCGAATTGCGTATCGAATTTTTAATAAAAATAATTTACAAAGAACAAAACTCAAAACTATATATTTTCTGTGAAACATTGAAAGTGTAAAACATTACTGTGAGTATGAGCAACTAAAATATGTACAAGGTGTTCTGAGTTAGATTTAGATGTTAAAACGTCTTTAAAAATAGAAAATGTCCATTCCACATCACAACAGGTGACGGATGCGTGATTAAAATGTTGCAAAAGTGCACCATACTTCAAATGTATAGATTTTTCAATTGGCTCTGTGCAGAATTGATATAATATATTCAAATCTTGATTTCTGCTAAATATGGCATCAACTTTTTGTCTCAGTTTGTTTCCAAATTCAGAAGGTATACTTTTAATTCGATCGATAGCGGTTTCTAAGTTGATTTTGCATGTAAGTAATCGTATCTGTAAGACACTGGAAGTTAGCTTTAATAAAGTTTAGCTGGTTCTGTAAATTTTCAATTTGTATCAGGTGTTTACAATTAGAAATGCTTTGCGTATCATCATCTTGAAGATGAAAAACAAAGTTTTTTAATTTATCCAAGTGCTGTGAATAGAAAAATGCTGTTTCTAGCCATGTTCCACACCTAGTTAATACAGGAACTGGAGGTAAAAGCAAATTTGGAAGTATTTCTCTATATAACGTGTGTATAAATTGTCGCAAAAGCTACACACAGCGACGTTCTTCGTTTGGTTCTGAATAAAAAATCTTAATGTTAAAATGTCATATCATGCTTCGTATGTTTTCACGGGGTTCTTGAAGTTCAGACTTTTAGTGCGTAACTAACCTTTGCTCTTCGATATCTGTTAATAGAGATAGATGCAATTTAGTTTAAAGAAAAAATTTTTACTAGTATTATTTCGTAAACGTTTTCTTTTTGATTTAAAAGCTTATTTTAAATATTTATTCATTAACGTACTTCCACGAAAAACACATTTGGCAACGTTGTAGAACAATAAGTTTGTATTTCAAAGTGAGTTCAATCAAAATCATTACTGTCAAATTTTGACATTTACGAAATTACGAAGCATGATACGACATTTTAACATTAAGATTTTTTATTCAGAACCGAACGAAGAATGTCGCTACGTGTAGCTTTTGCGACAATTTATACACACCTTGTATAATGCCACTTGTGAAGGTGCTTTGTGAAGTATCTTTTTAAATGATGAAACTAACTTATCAATATTTGGAAAATTACCCCTGATGTATTCACATACTCTGTGTAGTGCATGTGCTGCACAGGTGTAGCATATTGGGATAAGATTGCTTTAATAACTTTTTATTTTTAACATATAAGCTGCCGCATCAGACAAAAATAATAGCATTTTGTCTTTATAGTTGTTATCCGATGAGAGAATATTATGAATACATTGATCAATTACTTCTGCAACTGTTTCGCCATTTACGACCGGCAATATTTTAGTTGCAATTAAGTATGGTTGGTATGAAGTTGTCGGATGAAGAATATCAACAACTACATTTAACACGTATCGTCCCATTACATCCGTTGTTTCGCCTGCACTTACCCAAAGATAATGACCAGATATAGGTTGGTTCGTATTTTTTCAATGGTTCTCAAATAACATTTTGGTAAGTGGTATTTACGTAAAGTAGATTTATCTGGGTGTATAACGATCAGTATATTTTGTAAGAAACCTCTTGAGGACTGGATTGTTAAGCTTTTTGAAAGGGATATTAGCCGCCATGAAAGTTTCACACAGTTCTTCGTTAAAAGTGTTAGGTGCAGATGGACATATGTTATCTAGATGAATTTTAGAAGAAACATGTCTCTGCACATTACACTTTTGTGGACGCCTTAAACTTAATGAACTGGCACTGCAATATATCTCGGTATTATTACGAAAATGTAACCCATCTGTATGGCCTCTGATCCATCCTACAATGGTTGCTCTGCGAGAATTCTGCATAGTTAATGAAAATAAAGAGAAATACTAAGAACAGAAAGAAATGAACTAAAAAGAAGAAACGAAAACTACTCCAAAAATAAGGTAGTAAATATAACTTAATATTTATAAAAAAATTATAGGATAAATATACAATATAACAATATAAAACGGACTTTTTAAAATACTTAAAGTTGTAACCAAATAACACTGAAAGGAACGAAACCAGAAACATAGAAGAGAATAGAAAATATACTACCTCAAAAACAATAAATACATATATGTACCTGCATGTATGACAGCATGTAAACACGAGATTACGCATTGGAAATTAGCGGATATAATTTTTTAAGCGATTATATTCACGAAGTCTAACGAAATAAATGTATATTCTGTCTTACACGCCACTGTAGAATAGAATTTATGAATGAATAGACACAATGTACTATTCATAACGAAGGAAATAACAGCACCTGCTCGAGGAATGCAATCGAGTAAGCATATAGTGATGCTTGTTATAGCTGGTCATTCAATCGCTTCAGTCCGCTCTCTATTTATAACATAAATATATTAACTTTACGTTCACCGTACACCTCAGGGTAAAAGGTTATTGATTATGTATGTATGTATGCACCCGGTATATTTCATATATAATAATATAAAAAGCGATTTTCGTATAACTCTGCTTTTTTGTTTGCGGTAAGTTTTTAAGAGTCATAAATAACTGTAAGGATACTTCATGCTTCAGACATAAAACGCGTACATTATATCGTACACTCTGCTTTAATAGTGAAAAGCCTTTACTGTGTGCGGCTTAATGTATGTCGATTATTATACAAAGTAGAAAGGAGTGGTAAGTTAGTCTTTCATGGAAGAAAAATCGATACTTTCCCTAGTCGCGTGACACGGCTAATAATAAATGAATCCGAAAATGTGGGGTCTTTCTTCGTTAATCATGGAAACTAACTATGAATAAGCCAAACCGGCTTGAAATATAGGACAAAAGATACAACTTTTGTGTGGCGAACATTCATACATTTAAAATGTATTCAGATACATACACACAGATACGTACACAGCCATTCAATTAAAATCAACAAGTACCAGTATAAGTAAGTTGGATATAGACACACATAATACAGACAATAACGTTATCTAAATAAAGGAAAAAAAGAAACAATAAAAAGTGTTTATATTTGTCTGTAAAATTCCACAGACATTGATTATCATTAAATTAAAGAGTATAAAATTTACGACCAGTAAATCTTTATAAAATTAGATAAACTACCATTGAGAGTTCTTATGTTTCTTTGAAAAAGTCGGTAACGTGAAATCAAAGAGAATGGAGCCTCTGCGTGTCTATATATTTTTCATCTGAACATCTAGCCTGGAAGTAATAATAACTTAAAACACTTCTACGCCATATGGTATACAAAAATAAACTCGCTTGGCAAGATTGCACTTTCGATAATTGGTCTAAGCGTTTTATGCTGTTTTAATTTTAGTAGGCGTTGTGATATTTATAATTTATTAGGCGTATATTATTAAAGACTAATTTTGTGTATAAAACGCGACAAAACAACACTTTTTATGTGTTCCTCACACCCTTACAAATTATCTTTCATTTAGAGAGGAACGAAGCAAACGAAATTAAAGAGGCTGAAACTTTTTAATTAAGATTTTAGAGTGCTTAAATAGGTTAAGTTTCTATGTATTTTTTACTGGCATATAATGTGCTTGGTTGTACATAATTCGTTGTTCCGCTTCCTAAAATATTTTTTATTGATCTTAAGTTAGAATTCTTCACATTTTCGGTGGCAGTTAATACATTTAAAAATAAAGCTGCTTTGGAATTTAAAGTTCGTTGCGACGATAAACATTAGTCATTTAGAAATGGTCGACTGATGAATAATTAACATTGTTGTGTTTGAAAGGCTTGTAGTTGGTCACTAATGTTGTGAATATTATTTCTTAATGTCATTTACATGAACAGGTGTTAAATAGTTTGTTACTTATACAAAAGAAACAATAATAAACAACTTTTAGTATTTTGTTTCAAGTTTTAAAATTTTGAGATGTACGTTTTTGAGTAAAATTTATTATACCTGCTGTCCTTGAAATAAAAAGACAACGTATGAAAAATAGAAATGTAATTACGAACCCTAACAACTTAATGTTCGGACGATACTAATTTTTATAGTTAATATTTTTTTTAAATACTTAAAATTGTTAATTATTCATTTTTATTTCTGATTTGGTAAATACACAATTTCAAATCATTTCTGACAAAAAATAACTGTTCTCTTTTAAAAAGTATAATTTCAAAAATGAAAAAATGAAAATCCTAGTAAATGACATTGCCTATGCTATTAAAAATGGGTCGTGGTGAAGCTATTTCAAAGAAAATTCGTGAAATTGTGGTGAAGCAGTACAATGAAGGGAAAAGCATGAGTTCAATTGGAAAAAAATTGAACATGGCGAAATCCACTGTAGGAGACATTATTAAATGTTATGAATTCGAAAAATATGAACAAATACGAAAATCGAGATAGTAGTACTGGACAACCAAAAAAAGTGACTTACAGAATGACGAGACAACTTGTAAAAATATGTAAAACCCACCGAAGAGCCACTCTAAGGGATGTAACTGTTCGCTTCAATGCAGAAACTGGTGTGAGAATTACGCGAGAATGTTGCAGGCAGTGGATCCACAAATCAGAACTCGGTTCTTATAAGGTATGATTCAAATATACTAATATATTATGTATTTGAGTTTTATTTCATTTTAAAAGATTTTACTATACGCGAAAGAAAAGGCACTGTTAGCAAAAGCCCAAATCAAAAATCGTTTAATCTGAGCCAAGTCTAAATTACACTAGACTAGACAATAGATGACGAGTCCAAAGTCATATTTAGCGGCAAGTCCAAATACGAAGTTTCTGTGGTTTACAATAGGAAACGTATTGTTCGGGATCAAACTGAAGCTTTTAGCAAGGACTGTTTAAAAAGGACTTCGAATTTTGCAAAGGCTATAATGATTGAGGGTGAATGTCTGAAAAGGGTGTAGGAAAGATGTAGATAATACATGGAATTGTTAATGCCAATAAATATCATCAAATTCTTAACAATAGCCTGATTCCTAGTGTAAAAGGGCTCTATTCCGACAAAGACTAGATTTTTAAACAGGATGGGGCATCATCCCAGACGGCAAAATCAACAAAAAAACGGTTTGAGGAACAAGACATGAGAGTTTTAGCATGGCCTTCAAGCAATCCAGACCTCAATGTTATTGTGACCTTGTGGCACTGCATGAAAAGCTACTTAAGGAATAATTCTCAACGAACAAGTGAATTAAAGACAAAACTCTAAGAAATTTGGGAATCCTTTACACCAGATTATTGCAGGTTGCTTGTGGAATCTATTCCATCCAGAGTAAAAACTGTTATAAAGACCAGATGTGATGTGACTTCGTTTTAAGTTATGTAATAAATTATCGTCCGAACATTAAATTGTCAATGTAATTTGTTCATTTATTAATTTGTTAAGCTTCTATGTACTTTGAGTTTGAGTAAAATCTATTCATTTGATAAATATAATCTTTCATTGTGTGCCAAAGCTAAATAGGTGAATATTAAGTAAAATTACAAACTCTCAAATAGAAAATCAGAAAATATTTCGAAAAATTGGTATCGTCCGAACATTAAGTTGTTAGAGCTCGTATATAGAATATATATCCAAAACAATTTCCCAAAATTCCTTCTCATAAGCGACAAAAAAAATGACAAAGATATTTAAACAAATTTTGTCACGCCACTATGCGATCGACTATAGGAAACGTGCCTTCAAATGCTTTTCCCATTATAGTAGGCTGTTTTTTAAGTAATTAAGTAATCAAAGCTTGTGTTATTCAATTTGATGAAACAGGGGCAATAACTCGTAAACCTAGCGGTGGAGCACCTAGAAAACGAACAGCAAATTGCACAGAGGATTTGGACAATTCACCTAAAAAGTCAATTCCAAAATTATAACAAGTTCGTTTGTCAGTGAGAACACTATTTAAAAAAAGGACTTAAAGGTCGTTTCCGTATAAAATTCAAGCAGTTTCGGAACTCGAACAGGTACACGGAAAAAATAGATTTGCAGTGTTTACTACAATTTTACAATTAACATTTTATAATCATCATTACTTCAATTGTGAGTATTACATCTACACCGTAGTAGTAGAAACGTATGGTGATTTGTATATAATAGTTGTAAGTACATCACTGACCCCCTATCGACGCTGCTGTTCAACCTTGCATTAGAAAAGATTGTCAGAGATAGCAACCTTAATAGAGAGGGACACTTGATGAACAAAAGTCATCAGGTCATTTGCGATGCAGATCACATGGTAATAATAGCAAGAATGGAACATGAATTGTTAGAAATAACAAAAAGGCTGACAGCAGCGGTACGCAAGATGGGTTTAGAGATAAATCAGGAAAAAAGTAAAATAATGAGAATTGGAAAGCAACATAACAATGGAATCTGTAAAGTAATGACTGAAAAAGGAAATTTGGAATTTGAAAGAGTGGAAGAATTTAATTACATGGGGGCACTAATAACAGCCAGATGCCAAGAAAAAAAGGAAATCAGCATGAGAATAATAAAAGCTAACAAAAGTGTAGGAATGGTAAACCCCCTAATCAGGTCAAACCACCTATCAAGGAAAACTAAATTCAGAATATATAAATCTGTTTTAAGATCCACATACTGTATAGTTGTGAGACATGGGTGATAAATAAAAATCAGAAAGAAAGGGTAATGAGATGGGAGAGAAGAATTCTTAGAAGAATCCTTGGAGGAAAAAGAACGGAAGAAGGTTATATAAGAAGAATGAACGAAGAAGTATACAGCATATATCGAGGACCAAATATAGACGAAGTAATAATAGTTGGGAGACTAGGATGGCTGGGACATTTGGAAAGGATGACGGATGACAGGATATCTAAACAAATAGCGTGGAGAGAGCCGGTCGGTAAGAAGAAAAGAGGAAGACCAAGAAAAAGATGGTGGGAAGTAGTGCTAGAAAACCTAAAAGAAAAAGATGTGGTAAACTGGAAGATAAAAGCGAAAGATCGAAAGATATGGAAAAAGATTACACAGCTCTGGGCCTGAATGTCCTGTTAAGCTACACTATATATATATGTATATATATTGTTATATTTCGCGCTTTTAATATATTGAATAAAATGTTAATTACTGTTATAACTGCCCCAAAACGCTGGGCTCTAAATGATATGTTACGAATATGTTGATAAATAAAATTGTTTCTACGTACGGTATAATAAAATGAATGAATGTCATAAACAAAGGTCATGTAAAATTCAAATTGGGCTCATTCAATACTTATCTGTTTTATTATCTTCGGCTAGCTTCTTTCTCTCTTCAGGGCTAAGGTAGGTTCACTTCTTTCCACTTTTACTTTCTTTACGTAATTTATTAAGTTGGGAACGGAACAATATCTCAAGTATTACAAAAAAAACAAAGTAAAATATTGACAATTAACTTTATTAGGGATAAAAGATTTTGCAAAGTTTGAGAAATTTATATTAATAATTTCGTGACCCACAAGTAATATTAAGTGAGACACACTCGACGGTTGGTATTCGTACAGTATAATAATATGGTGTAAGACAGGTGCAATAATGTGTTGTCTTAGTAAAATAGTTTATAACAGTGACATGGCATCAAGTTTTACAAATACAAATAGTAGATGCCAATATTTAAATAAGTTGACTAAAGATTACAGTGGTAAAATATCGGTGAAAGTAATATAAATAGTTAGTTGTGGAATAACAAAGTAAAGTTCTAGAAATGTACATGCGCAAGAAAAAATGGCGCGGGAAATTTTGTTAAAATTAGCAAAAACCTGAATCTTCGTATATAATCTCCGTTGCTTCTTGCGCCTGTGTTCTGGAGACGTCTTCACAACGGGAAACGGGAGAATGTTTCTGCTACGGTCCCTCGGGATCACTTGAAATTTGTTGAAATCTCCAAGTCCGACTGCGTCTTGAGCGAATGACCGATTTCGATCGTCAACGATGTTGGTCAAGCTACGGTGAGATTTTTATGGCGGTAAAAACTTTAAAAATTCGTAAATCTCGGACTATTTGGTCGGCGGCTGTTAAATTTTGTCCACAGGTGGTTGGTAGGTAGGTGTAACGTTTTGTAATATTAAAAATCTCTTGCACTTAATAATTTCGCTTAATTATTTTAATTATTACGGAGCACAAAAAACGTGACCTCTCACTGTGACGACTAATTACCGACGACTTGCTTTTTCATTTGTTTTTAATTGCATAACTTTCCGCTAAATCGCCCCATTCTTTACTTGCATTAAATTTGTTAATATTATTAAATTAGACAATTTTACAGTATAAAACAGTTTAAAAAATTTCAATTTGATTTATAAAATGATTTTGGTTGAATAACATATGTTTTATGTGTTTACAAACACTCCGTCAATATAGGTTTATTCTCGGGTTATTGCACCGTTGAAATTGTGGGCGGGGCTTACTCGTTCAAATGCATTTGAAAATAAATACGTTACATTTGTTTGAATAAACACGCGTTAAATATGTATTTGAAAGAAAAATGAATATAAACATTCTAATAAAAAAATTAGAAAAATAAGTTAATAATTTCTAGGTAAATTTGTCGTCAAAATAACGTATTTATTCTTTGAATCGATCTTTCCCCTTCTTAATATTAACGTACAAAGTAGATATAAACATTGTGGTATAAATATTAAGGTTACATATATTCTTTGTTTCTTTCAGAGAAAGCATCCTTCTTGCAATGCCTCAATTTCCCCCTTGATTAAAAGATAGAAACTTATTGAGAGCTTTTAATCAACCGTATCTAGGAGTAAGACAGAAATATATAAATGCAGTATAGTGATCTGATGAAAATTTAATGAATGTGTGTGTTCACGTTAAAAATATTTCAAATTCTATAAGTAGTTCTTTATATTATTCTAGTTAATAATTCCCTATTTAGTAATTGTCATTAAATGGTTAAAGTTAATTGTTTTATTTTGTTTGTTCGGGTTCTTTTGTTTGAAAACCCCTTTTTAATATTAAGTAATTATTTTCTTCTTTCTTTTTTTTTTATTTCTTATTTAATAATAATATGATTAATTTAATTAGCCTAGTCTAAATGTAAACTTGTGATTAATATAGATTATATACTATAGTACTGTAGTACTTATTATTGTTTCACGGACTATAACATGCTTGGCTGGTTTGTTCTGAAAGTTATTTCGGCTCGTTATGTATATTTATATAAAAAAAAATACTTTATTATTTTGTTAAGTGTGGTAGTCTTGTAACATAGTTATATGGTATCTACCTTTAATGTAATTTGTTCCGGGTTCAAAAAGTTCGTAGGTGTTGTTACCAATGATTCTCTTAATCGTATAGGGACCTTGGTAAGCTTTCAGTAGCTTTCCCATTATTTTGTGTTTTAAATCTGTTACTCTTAATCTCTTAACTATAACTTGGTCTCCTACATTGTAAGTTTTATACTTTTTAATTGCCGTATTTCTCTTTTCCTCCCATTTTCGCTTTCTTAGTGATAATCTTTCTCTGACTTCTTGTAAACGGTTACGTAAATTTATATGCTCAGAATCAGTCCATGGTCGTTGTGGTGGTTGTCCTGTGAATAAAGTTATTGGGCAGTGATTATACACTGTGCTAGGTGTATTGTTTATAGTAAATTCTATCTGTGGTAACAGTCTGGCCCATTTTCTGTGATTTTCGTCCAGTAATATACGTAAATATTTTATCGTTTCGCGTATATATCGCTCGGTAGGATTTCCTTGTGGGTAGCGGATTGATGTATAGACGGTGTGGATGTCGTGTGAATGTAAGAACTCCTTGTATCGATCGTTAGTAAAATAGGTAGCGTTGTCCGAAAGTATTGTTTGTGGTTTTCCATACTGTGCGAAGTAGTCCACTAAAGCTTGTAAAACGGTGTTGGTATCGCATTTCTGCGTAGGTATGAGTTTGATGAACTTAGAAAATATATCACATATTACCAAAATGTGGCGATAACCTTTAGTGCTAGGAATAAGGTTTGATAGAAAATCAATTGATATTAACTCTAGTCTATCATATGCAGTTATATTGTGGCTTATGTTGGTGTTAGTGAAAGTTTTATCTTTGGTTATTTCGCAGAGTCGACATTGTTTTACCACGCTGTTTATTATTCGTTCGTCATTTATACAGTAGAAAGCTTCTCTGTAGAGTAACCAGCATTTTCGTGCACCTATGTGTGTGTATCTTCGGTGTATATATTCGGTTATTTCTCTGGTGTGTTGTTCGTTTGTGACGTATACAGTAGTTCTTCCTATTTGTTTTACTATGAATCGGTCCCTGATTGATATACCTTTATATTCACCTACAGTTCTTAAATGTTGTCTTATTTCATCGAAGTCTGGGCTTGATTGTATTTGTAAGATTTTTGTTTTCGAGAAAATGCCTCTCCTTTGTAGATTTATTAAGTTGATGCAAATATTCTGCCTCTTTACGTCCCCCTCCTGTCTCGTGAGTGCATCGGCCGTTACCATTTCTTTTCCAGGTTTATATTTTATTGTAAACTCGTACTGTTGTATTAACAAAGTCCAACGATAAATGCGACTGTTATTAAGTTTGCAGCTCATGATGTTGACTAAAGCTTTGTGATCCGTTTCTAATACGAATGACTTTCCTATCAAATAATATCTGAGTTTCGTTAACGCAAATACGATAGCAAGCATTTCCTTCTCGGAAATCGTGTATCGAGTCTCGCATGTTTTCAACGTGCGTGATATAAAATAAATAGGGATTTCTTGATCGTCTTTCATTTGTACTAGCTCTGCTGCAATTGTCTTGTGTGAAGCATCTGTTCGCACAACAAACGGTAGAGTAAAGTCTGGGTGGTGTAAACGGAGATTTTCTATAAAGTTCTCTTTTAAAGTTGTGAAGCATAATTCGCATTCAGCCGTCCAGTTCCATTTCTTCCCCTTCTTGATTAGTTCCAACAAGGGTAATGTTTTCTCGCTATAGTTTGAGACAAATTTCCTATAATAGTTTAACACTCCTAAAAAACTTCTTAACGTTTTTAAATTCTTCGGTCTCGCATACTCCTGAATGATATCTAACCGTGTCGGGTCTAATAAAATGTTGTTCTGATTAATCACATATCCTAGATAGTTAATCTCATGTCTAAAGAATTGACATTTCGCTAAGTTAAGTTTCATACCATGGGTTTTTAAGGTGTTCAGAATAATGTTAATATGTTGTAGGTGTTGTACCACAGTTTCGGAAAATATGATAATGTCGTCTAGGTAATGTAAAGCGAATTCATCATATCTGTCTAGTATACGATGCAGAAAACGTATCAGAGCGGCTGGTGATGTCTTTAAACCAAATGGACATACTCTAAATTGATATACTATTCCATTCACTAAGAAACCACAGTATTTTCTGGATTCTGGTTCTAAGTTTATTAACCAAAAAGCATTCTTTAAGTCTAATTTACTATAAATTTGTTTACTTCCGCATTTTGTTAATAAGATGTCTATGTTTTGCGGCATTTCGAATTCTGGCTTAATTCGTTTGTTCAGAGCTCTCGCGTCTAAGCATATTCTTAATGATAGGTCCTTCTTTTGAACTATTACAATGGGATTAATAAAGTATGTGTTCGATCTCTCGATAATTCCGGATTGTTCTAATCTCTCTAATTCTAAACTAACTTTCTGTTGATAGTGGTACGGAATAGGGTAATTCTTACTTATTAATGGGCAGTCATTGTCAATATTAATTGGATGTTCATATCCTTTTGCGAAAACAATATCGTTATTAATTAAAGTGATGTTTTCGTTTAAAATGTTAATTAATTGCGGTACGACGTTTGAATATGGTATTTCCTGTTTATCAATTATGTTCGTTATATCATTCTTATCATTTATAATGTCAGTTGTCTGTAAATCCTCCTTAATCTTTACTTCTCCTTCGCCCTCGTAACTATCTCGCGTTCCTAACAAATCTGGCCTATTTTTCACTCCTATATATTCATTATTTATAATATTATCATTTCCAACTCTATCAATAAACCTTTCTTTAGCTCTCCTATAGTACGGTACATTATATTCTAATAAATTATTTATTACAACTGCTAAAACTTCTTTCTTATAAGTATTATATTCTTTCACTTCCTCTACGGACAAATGTTTATTAAATATTAAATTGTTCTTTCCAATTGATAAAATACCCTTTTCAAAATTCAATATCATTTTCAACCTGTTGATATTATCTATACCCAATATACAGTCATATTGTAACTTCTCTATTACGTAACAGTGAATTAAATAACCGATTTCGTTTATTCTTATTTCGGTATTGAGTTGCTTTGTGACAGTACCCATCTTCTTTCCATTCGCAGTAACTATGTCGGTACCCTTGGTTTGAACAACGTGTTGTTCGTATCCCTTTATTTGTTTTGCGAGATCTTCTCTAACTAATGTAATCTCGGCTCCAGTGTCGATTAAACAATTTAATTTTATGTTGCTGAATTGTAAAATAATAATGGGTAGAGAATGTACTTCATTTGCGGTGTCCCCTGCGTCTTCTATGTTTAAGAATTCCTCTGGCGATTGGTAGAATTTTATATTTTGTAACTTCCAGAGCATGTTATAGCCGTTATCATTATTTAGTTTTGTTGGTTTGACGGTCCGGGTGTTGGGTTCTGATACGGATCGTCTTGTAAAATTGGAGTTTTTTTTTGTAGCCCCTCTATGTTCGTTCTGTCAGGTGATAGCGATCGATGTCGCCGGTAAGCATTATTACCTGGACCTCTTCCTCTGCTTGCGTAGTGATTTATTCCGCGT
This sequence comes from Melolontha melolontha, assembly GCA_935421215.2. NCBI lineage: Eukaryota > Metazoa > Arthropoda > Insecta > Coleoptera > Scarabaeidae > Melolontha > Melolontha melolontha. The sequence goes on from OW285235.1 coordinate 212,737,807, forward strand.
CTCGATTGGTGAGTTTGTGCGCGCTGCGTGTTATAGGTATCGTTATTGTTGGGTCGGTTATTGTTATAATTATTATTTGACGAGTTATTCTGATAATTGTTCGGATAAGGTCTGTTGTACGCATGTTGTGTATTCGGTCGATTCTGATTGTTATAATTATTATGAGGATGATGGTTGTAGTTGTTATTATGATTATTATTCGGGTTGTATGGTCGAGAGGTTGCTGGTTGATAGCGATTGTCTTGAGCATAATTATTTGTGTTGTTATTGTTCGAATAGTTGTTATAACGTGGTATGGGGTTGGGAATGTAGTTCGGTGCTTGTGGGTTCCTAGTGTTGTTCGTCCGATTATTAGGCTGCTGTTGTTGGTTGGTTTCAGCGAAATCGTCCAGTCTTCTGAGTATCTCGATTAGGGAGTCCATGTCAGTGACCTTCTGACAGATAATCGCCTGAGTATCCGTGAAAATAAAATGGTTTAACAATAGGCGCGCGATCATTGATTCACTCATGTCGCTGATGTGCTTGCACTGGTTGTATACGCGAGATGCATACATCTCCCTCGTCACTTGTCCCAATCTAAATTTCCCTGTTAGTAAGCGAACTTTGGCCCTGTTCTGCTGGTTTTCGTCCCAGTAGTTCCTCGTAAATAACACAACAAATTGATCTAAAGTATGGCAATGTTCCTCTATCCTTTGAAACCATTCTTGTGCGCTATTCCGCAATGTTGCTCGCACTACTTCGATCCGGTGTTTCTCGTCCATCACGTCCTCTAAATACCGTAGTATCCCATTTAAATACGCCATGGGGTGTACTCGAGTCATATCTCCGTCAAAATGTTGCAAGTTTTCGATTTTTATTATCGAATTACCTGTATTTATGTTATGTATAGGTACTGTGTACGTTCTAAGTTTATTTTCTAATTGGTTTAAGTTGTGCTGCGTTTCATTATAATTTTCGGTTTGTACCGTTTTCATATTATCTAGATTTAAATTCACCGCCTGTATTTCTTGAGTATGTATTTCTTTATTTTCATTAATTTGTGTATTAAGCTCGCGTCTTAGTTGTTGGGTCTGTTCCTCATTGATTTGATTATATGTTGTTAATTTTGTATCTAATGTGCAATTATTTTCTAGTATTATTTGATTTAAATCTTTGTGTAGTTCTTTGTTCGCTGTATTAATTTTTGATTCAGTTATTTCGTAAATTTGTGTGGTTGAAGCTTCTAGTTGTTGTGCCCACTGTAAATTTTGCGCTTTAACGGTCTCATCTAGTTTTAGGAGATACTTCAATTCATTTTGTTCCATGGCCTTTTGTGTTGCGGTGATTTCTGCAATTTGTACGTCGATGTCCCCCTTAAATGTATTAAGTTTCATTTCTATGTTTGTGTTGTTTAATTCTATTTTTTCATTTATGTTGATTAGGTTAACTTCTAATCTCGTCGTAAGTTCGTTATTTAGGTTATTTAAATCTTGTTTTAGTTCGCTATTTAAATTCGTTAGGTCTTGCTTTAGTTCGCGATTATTAGTATCTAGTTTGTTATTAAGATCTTTATTGGCAGTGTTCATGTCTTGATTATTAGTATCTATTTTGTTGTTAGTGTTATCTAATTTGGTATTTAAATCTTTATTTGAATTGTTTATTTCTTGCATTTGTGCCATTAACATATTAAACATGTCCATGAATTTACTGTCAGGCGAAACACTGGCTTCTTCTGAAACGGACGGTTGCGTTACTGTAATGTCCCCCTGTTCACTCCGGTCTTCTTCTACTGCGTGTTTCGGGGTCTTAGCTCTGTGTCTTGTATCCATTTTAGAGTATATTTAGTTAGTTTGTGAATTATATTAGTATTAGTACAGGTAGTAGTAATTATATTGTAAATATGTTAGTTGTAAAATGTTGTTGTTTGTAATGTTATTAGATTTAATTTACACACGTAAATGCAATGACAAATAACAAAAATATATGTATATAAAAGAAATATGAATCTGCACTTTAATATTTCCCTGTAACAACCCTTGAATATCTTACCGATGGTCTCGAATACAGCAATCCCCTGAAATGCAAAACCGTGCTCTCTCTCTGAAGTTCCACAAAGACAAAATAACAAATACATAAACAAATAGTACAATATGGTAAATGCTAATACAACGGTTCTCCTTGTTTTTTATTTATAATTTTTATTAATTTATTGATTCTTTGTGCCACGAAACTTTGTTACTTGAGAAAGTGTTCCTTCTTAATATTTTTAACAATAGAGTGACTGTTTTATTGAAGTGTGGAGTAGAAGTACGCCCCAAACGTTAGGGTGCCATTTGTTATATTTCGCGCTTTTAATATATTGAATAAAATGTTAATTACTGTTATAACTGCCCCAAAACGCTGGGCTCTAAATGATATGTTACGAATATGTTGATAAATAAAATTGTTTCTACGTACGGTATAATAAAATGAATGAATGTCATAAACAAAAGTCATGTAAAATTCAAATTGGGCTCATTCAATACTTATCTGTTTTATTATCTTCGGCTAGCTTCTTTCTCTCTTCAGGGCTAAGGTAGGTTCACTTCTTTCCACTTTTACTTTCTTTACGTAATTTATTAAGTTGGGAACGGAACAATATCTCAAGTATTACAAAAAAAACAAAGTAAAATATTGACAATTAACTTTATTAGGGATAAAAGATTTTGCAAAGTTTGAGAAATTTATATTAATAATTTCGTGACCCACAAGTAATATTAAGTGAGACACACTCGACGGTTGGTATTCGTACAGTATAATAATATGGTGTAAGACAGGTGCAATAATGTGTTGTCTTAGTAAAATAGTTTATAACAGTGACATGGCATCAAGTTTTACAAATACAAATAGTAGATGCCAATATTTAAATAAGTTGACTAAAGATTACAGTGGTAAAATATCGGTGAAAGTGATATAAATAGTTAGTTGTGGAATAACAAAGTAAAGTTCTAGAAATGTACATGCGCAAGAAAAAATGGCGCGGGAAATTTTGTTAAAATTAGCAAAAACCTGAATCTTCGTATATAATCTCCGTTGCTTCTTGCGCCTGTGTTCTGGAGACGTCTTCACAACGGGAAACGGGAGAATGTTTCTGCTACGGTCCCTCGGGATCACTTGAAATTTGTTGAAATCTCCAAGTCCGACTGCGTCTTGAGCGAATGACCGATTTCGATCGTCAACGATGTTGGTCAAGCTACGGTGAGATTTTTATGGCGGTAAAAACTTTAAAAATTCGTAAATCTCGGACTATTTGGTCGGCGGCTGTTAAATTTTGTCCACAGGTGGTTGGTAGGTAGGTGTAACGTTTTGTAATATTAAAAATCTCTTGCACTTAATAATTTCGCTTAATTATTTTAATTATTACGGAGCACAAAAAACGTGACCTCTCACTGTGACGACTAATTACCGACGACTTGCTTTTTCATTTGTTTTTAATTGCATAACTTTCCGCTAAATCGCCCCATTCTTTACTTGCATTAAATTTGTTAATATTATTAAATTAGACAATTTTACAGTATAAAACAGTTTAAAAAATTACAATTTGATTTATAAAATGATTTTGGTTGAATAACATATGTTTTATGTGTTTACAAACACTCCGTCAATATAGGTTTATTCTCGGGTTATTGCACCGTTGAAATTGTGGGCGGGGCTTACTCGTTCAAATGCATTTGAAAATAAATACGTTACATTTGTTTGAATAAACACGCGTTAAATATGTATTTGAAAGAAAAATGAATATAAACATTCTAATAAAAAAATTAGAAAAATAAGTTAATAATTTCTAGGTAAATTTGTCGTCAAAATAACGTATTTATTCTTTGAATCGATCTTTCCCCTTCTTAATATTAACGTACAAAGTAGATATAAACATTGTGGTATAAATATTAAGGTTACATATATTCTTTGTTTCTTTCAGAGAAAGCATCCTTCTTGCAATGCCTCAATATATATATATATATATAATATCTTCGTGACCTTGGTATGATAAGGTAAACTTAATAAGTCGGCGATTAAAGGTCTGGTTTATTACTTCAAAGTATATATATTTAAAATAACTCTACATGTTTCGGCAATGATGCCTTTATCAAGAGAATACAAAATATAAATGACAGAATATAAATGTCAAATAATTAAGTTGCTATGGTTTAAATTATTCAAAGATACATTCCATATATTCCAAAGTTTACCATATCATACCAAGGTCACGAAAATATTATATATATATATATATATATATATATATATATATATATATACATCACTGACAAGAGATTATTTAAATAGCTACAGAAGTTGTGTCAAATAAAACATATTACTACTATGTGTAGCAAAATTTACTACAATTGTAGTAATTTGTTTTGTAGATTCTTTTCGTGTAGATTTTGTCATGGGAACACAGTATTGTCTATGGGTTTTGAATAACATAAATAATAATGACGTTCTCGATAAATGCTTCTTTTCGGATGAGGCTTGTTTCCATCGTTCAGGATATTTAAACAAGCAAAATATGAGAATTTGGTCAGCAGAAAACCCTCATGAATTTGTGGAAACTACGCTACATCCACAAAAATAACATCTAGGTAGCAGTTTCAAGAAGACGAATTATTGGGCCTATATTTTTTAATCAAACCATAACTGCTTAAAGATATCGAAAAGAATTATTAGAGCCGTTTATTAATGAAATCTATGATGATGAGCTTACGGAAGGATATTTCCAGCAAAATAATGCACCAGCGCACAAATATCGAGAAACAATAGCTTTTTTGCAAGAATTTTTCGATACAAGAATTATTAATTTTTCTTCAAGATCTCCAAATTTGGCAATTTTAGACTATTTTATTTTTCCGTATTTAAAGAATACCATTTTCAGGACCAGACATCAATAGAAGAGCTTCGTAATGCTGTTGTGAATTCTTGTGCTGACGTAACCTAAGAAATCCTAATAAGTAGCTTTGAAAGCATGAAGCGTACATTTCAACTTTGTCTTCAAAATAATGGTCAACATTTCCGACATCTGCTTTAGTATTGTTTTCTTTTAATTTTGACTATATGTAATAAAAACTAAATTACTAATTATTATATATATTTACATGATATAACCAAACTATCAAAATAATACGTTTGTGATAGATTACGTGCACTGTCATCAACCATTAAAAAAAGCATGGGCGTCTCTAATGAGAAAAGTTTTTGAAGGCACGTTATTATAAAGAGTATCAGAGACGATATCTTAAAGTCAGCAGATAATAACGAATATTTTTTTTATTGTTCATCAAATAACCTTTCCTATTCAGTCAGTTGTCGATTGTTTCTTAAGTCTTTGATTAAAGATAGATCGTTACCAAATATTACGTTAAATGCCCGTAGAGCACACATGTTATTTTCTTCTTCAAATACACCTTCTTTAAAAAATTCATCGAATCCTTAGAATACAAAGCTGTCTACACAATGTTATTTAGAGTTTTTATAAACTTAAACATTGTATTAAATAGCGGTATTTTTTATAGATGTTCTAAATCTATTATGTTTGTTATTTCTCGTAACGAAAAGAAAAACGTTTACGTAATACACAAAATATAGATTTCTAAAATTTTTAATAGTTCGCTTGAATGCATAAACAAATACATTTTTACGAGGTTATTGGCATTAGCATACGACAATGTATGTATGCTAAATTATGCAATGTTATGTATGTAAACATACGCTGTAGCGTATATGTATGTGTAACTTCAATTGAGGTATTTATATTCTGAATATTCTGAATTCATAGGCGCCGCGTAATACAATTTTCAGAGGGCTCTTAATTTTGGGGTTTGCGTCGTAATTGACTCACAATATTTTGGATATATCTTCTATATAATTGAAACTTTCCATTTTTCATACGTTGTCCTTTTATTTCAAGTACACCCGGTATAAATACTATTTATATATACATACTAGTTTGATGCGAAATGTCGGATTTGATGAGTAAAACATAATTTGCATCTACTTTAATGCCAACTTGGGAACAATTTTGCGCCATGCAAAATTTTTTCAATGATTTTATTAAAAGCATCGCGAGATACAATAGTTTTGACGCGGAAATAATGAATAAATTAATTAAAAAGACTAATTTAAAAAGACAATCCGCGATTCCACACGTCTGTTACCTCAACTAAATTGTGAGAAGAAGTACGTGTGCTTACCATACCATCAGATTATGAAAAACCTAAATAGGGTTGTTAAAGCAGTCTCCAAAGTTGCTTTTCAGTCCGAAATTACAATTAAAGCTCTCGTTGATTATAACAAAGATAAATTAGATACGAAACAGAAAACGGGTATATTTGAGATTGATTGCCGCGATTGTAATTTGAAATATATTGTTGAAACAAAACGCTCAATAATATCCCGTTACAAAGAACATATTGCATATTAAATTCAATAGACACGAAAAATCCAGTTTTGCCTGTCATGTATTAGAAGCCAATCATAATATTACGGTAGATTGTTTAAAACTAAAAATACAAACAATCCCTGGCAGCTTGACATAGTAATAAGAATAAAAAGAACGCATTCACGCCACTTGCCTTTTCGAATTCTTAAGAAAAATAGATAAGAGGTAGAAACGAGGATATGAGAATAAACAGATGTGTGTTATTTTTGAAGAGCAGTAGGTTAACCTAATTTTAGTTTCTTAAAACTACGTAGACGCCTGGTAAAATGTTTTGCAATTGTTTGTGTTAGCGTTACTGTGCACTATGTACAACACTGTGATTATTCATTTTTGTTGTCGAAATATGTATTTAGGATACGAGTATTAATTGTGGCAAGGGGTTTTATCCATTTTTTAAAGTTTTTAGTTAGCAACTGTTTCCGAAGACTTTTCACAAAGAAAAGTATGATGCTCTTATAGATAAATTAACTAAGGAAGGTATTATAACAGAATAGTTGTTTTAGTTTGTTATAAATTACGCCTAGAATGAATTGTAATGCTATAAATGGCGAGATTAATCAAAAACGTGTGAATGAAGAAGGGAAGAATTACAAAACTACATAAAGAAAATAAAACGATTTTTTTACACTCTGTACAGGATTTAAGCAAGAATTTCATCATGAAGTCAATGTATCACTTAGACAGACTTCATTACTTCGTACGAGAAAGGTTTAATTAGTATAGGGGAAACATGTGCACCAGCAAAAAAGTGACATAATCGAGTTGCTAAATAAATAAGAAATATATCTAATATCTGCAATTGCTCGCATATTATGCCACCGGCTTTATTTTATACATAAAACAAAAAAAAAATGCATGCCAAATTTTATACGTGGCCGAGATATTTAACTAATGAAGTTTATCCTATGACTAACCGGCTTTATCATTAGATTTGAATTCCAACGAATATCTTTTGGTTGATGTTAAGAAAACTGTTTTCGCAATCGAGTTGATCAACTTTTGCGGACTGAAATCTATGTGATTATTAGTTTGTAACAAAGTTGGAATTTGACGGGTTTTATGCTCAAACAATGTAGAACAATACTAGCGTAGAAGGCTATGAAACAAATTGTAAGAATATATTATTCCTTTATATGTTTAGTAATAAACTTTTACGTATTTCTATATTATAGAAATGCTATTTTTTGTGTACACCAGATCTCAGATCATTAAGTGGTTTTAGTTTTATAATGTTTTTAACTAAATCTGTATTACTATGTCGCACAGAAGCGTAAAACTAAAATATTATTGTATGAATGTAACACATATATGTATTTAAGCATGACGATGAACAAATTATCCACGAACTTCATGCTTATACGAGGCCTGATCCCTTTGCTCCGCCCCTGATCCTTTTATAAACCAAAACATTTAATTTAACGTCGATTGTAACTTGCTATATATAGACTAACGCTAGAAAGTTATAAGTCTGAACCTGTTAAAGCGTGCCTACAGTAGACGCTCTAAATCGAGAGACTCAGTACCAAAATGGATCGTTTCGAGCAACGAGCGGTGATTAAATACTTTAAAAGAGATGACCCCCAACTGAAATTTATTAAGATTAGGTGGGTACATTAGGGGAATCTGCAGTATCATATGACGTAGCCAAAAGTTGGTGTCGTGAGTTTAAATGTGGTAGATAGTCGCGTACAGATGAACATGCAGATGGAGCGCCCATAACCGTCATTACCCAAGAAACTATTAAAAAGGTCCATGATCTCGTGTTGCAAGATCGATGTGTGATAATTAGACAAATAGTTGAAGATACTGGTCTCTCATACCATATGGTATATAATATAATTACAGCCGAATTTAACATGAAAAAATTGTTTTTAAGATGGGTATCACGAATGTTAACAGATGCACACATGCAAACTTGAAATAGTATATTAAAAAACAAGTTACATAAGGCACCATTTTGCCGCACGAGATCAGTTTAGAAAACGAGCCGCGATAGCGGCGAGTTTTCTAAAGAACGAGTGCGGCAAAAGACCTTATGAAACGTGTTTCCTATACTATTTTTTGTATTTTGCATTTTTTACATTAATAAATTGGAATTATTTAATTTGGAAGTTCAGAGTTTCATTTTTATATAAAGCATGCAGTTGGTCACATTGATACTTGACATTGTCAAATTTAAATCTTGCTATCCGCGAAGTATATTATATTACATATTATTTATTAATTTTCGTTAACATTACTTGATATTTTATTTAAAAATATAAACATGAGTGACTTAGAAACTAATATATCTTGTTGCCAATTGTGTACAGTATACGTTGTTTGTGTAGAGTACGAACATATATCATATCTGTTAAATGTACTTAAATTCTTAAAATCAAATGACAGCAATGATATTTAATTCTGTATTCGAACAACGCCAACATTGAAAAATGAAAAAAAGCGTATCGAAATGAAGCTCATTTCGATACTGTTTTGGGTTTCATAATGAGTTCATTTCGAACGCAAAATAGAAAATAGTTATTTATTGTACAAGTGTGTTATGTTACAAATAAGTCACGCGAGAAAATGTTTAGCTCACGAGTCCGCTAGGACGAGTGAGCTACTTTTCTCAAGTGACTTATTTGTAATTAACACACGTGTGCAATACAAAACTTTATCCAACACCTCTTAAGATCCGTTCAAAATGGCTTTTAATGTTTTATAAATTTGATGTTCCATGTCAAATTTAAATTATAAATTTGACGTTCCATGTCAAATTTAAATTATAAACGACTAATGCAAAAAGTTCATATACAGTAATGCAGTTACTATGGAGAATAAATAATGCAAATCAACAAGCAAACAAAATTAGTGATTGATTAATAATACTGCAGTTAAAAGTTGATGGTAATGGAAGAGTTACAAGAGGCTGTTTTCATTCCGCTAGAAGTTAAGAAAGAAGCTCAAGCAGCATGTTATAAATTACTACCAAAAAAATCGAAGGATAATTACGACAAAGAATTTTGTCATTTTGAAGAATGGAGAAAACAGCAAAGTATCACTGGAATTAACGAAGAAGTTATGCTGGCGTATTTCCATATTTATAGAAGGAAAATAGCACCTTCTTCATTGTGGACGAAGTATTCCATGTTAAGAAGTACTTTGAAAGTGTATATGAATAGTGACATATCGAAATACGGAAAACTGATTTCCTATTTGAAGAGTGAGGCAACAACCCACAAGTCCAAAAAGGCGAAAATCTTGGAGAGGCTACATATAGAGAAGTTTCTGAATGAGGCTCCTAACAATAAATATTTGATGATGAAGGTATTATTTATTTTCTTATATTTAATTCAAAGTATTTATCCATTATTCGTTCGTGTATTCTAAGCAGGTTGCCTTAATAATGGGTATATCAGGTGCGTGTCGTTGTGATGAAATAACTAAGCTGAAAGTTGACTATATAAAAGATAAAGGAGGATACTTGTATGTTTCGATACCTGACACAAAGACAAACGTATCTAGAAGTTTCACTGTTATGGCAGAAGGATTTACAACAGATATTCTTGACCTCTACAGAAAATATGTCTGTATGAGACCAAAAGGTATTCCACATGGCAGATTCTTCCTAAATTACAAGAAAGAAAAATGCACTATCCAGCCAGTTGGAATTAACACCATTTCTAAGATACCTCAGAAAGTTGCATCTTTTCTGAACCTACCAGAAGCTCAATTATATACAGGACATAGTCTGAGACGTTCGTCAGCATCTCTTCTGGCAAACGCAGGAGCTGATATTACCATAGTTAAACGACAGGTGGGTGGAAATCGTCCATTGTGGCAGAAGGTTATATATAAGATTCAGTATCCAACAAGATTGATATAGCCAGAAAGATACAAGGTCCAGACAGTCTAACGTCCTCGACTTCTGGTCATCAAATTTCTGTTCAGGATACTTCAAATACGTCTTCTAGTATAAGTACTCTAAATTCGAATAACCTGAATGCAGAGTCAGATACAAAGAGGATTTCCTTCAACTTTAATATTAATGTAAATGTTAATTAGTTGCTATTGTTTACCCTTTAGAATTAATATAAATGTGTTAATACTATAGCAGTTTGAATGTCTCTATGCAATCTAAATTTCACCTTGTGAACTCACTAGTGAGTTATAAGCTACATAATTGATTTAAAATCGCCATAGTTATAGGTCTATTATTAGGAGGTGTTGGATAAAAGTATATATTTATACTTAAATTAACAAACACCTGTCAAGCCAAATGAATTATTATCAATAGCATGAAAACTGTCACTACTAATTTAATACGACTTATGTCGTATGGCATTTCTAAGGAAATTATGACGTTTAAGGTTAGGTCAACTAGAAAATTATAAAACTATATTTTGGTCAAAATTAGATAAAATCTTATATGCAACACGTGATGAAATGTTATTTTGTGTAACTCATGTCATTTTGCAGGATTTGCAAATATTCCATTTCGTTACACAAAATAACCCATTTCATAAATGGTTATATAAATTGCTACTTCAGTCGTCTTTTAACGCAGTATAGACACGACAAAGAATTTTTTTTGAAAGATTAGTGACAATGGATGAGTCCAGGTTCCATAATTATGATATAGAGACCAAAATACAGACTAAAGAGTCGACACATCGAGGTTCACCACCGCTGAAAAAATTCAAGATGCAATCTTCAGCAGGGAAGGTCATGCTATTCGTATTTTGGGATACTGAGGGCGTAATTTTAGTAGATTTCCTTGGGAAGGGGCCTACAATTACAGCTGCTCATTATGCCAATTTAATTCCCAAATTACGTGACTTGATAAAAGAAAAATCGGGGGAAGTTACGCAAAGGTGTTCTCTTGCATCAGGGTAGTGTATCCAGTCACAGGTCCGCCATTGCAACAGGTACAATAGCTCAAGCAGGCTTCGAATGCTGCTTCCAAAGGCTGTTTCCAAAACGTAAAGAATACTTGCGTGGTAAACGATTCCCGTCAGATAAGGACGTGATATGTGCGATAAATCAGTGGTTTGCAGAGGATGAACAACCTTTTTTTCGAGAAGCTCTAGAAATGTTAGAACATTGATGAGAAAAATGTGTTAACCTTAGCGGGGACTATGTTAAAAATATATGTTAGATATTTGCCAATTTTTTATTGTGAGTGGGTCAGGCGTGGAGCAAAGGGATCAACCCTCGTATATATCTTTAATTTTTTGAGAGAACACGTATATTAGTTTTTAAAAATCTCACCTCCTCTCCTTTGTTGTTGTGGTATCGCATCCATTTACCAATTCTTGGCCTCCAATACTCCAAAACATAAGCTTCTGCATATTCAACACCTTGTCCATTTCCAAAACGACCCTGTGTCCCGATTGAGGTAATCACATGTACTGTCTTCAAATCAATTTGGAGCCACTCTTCGGGTTCGGTAGTTGCTTGCTTTTGAGGACACCATGCTCCACCGTTGTTCTCAGTTCGAACTCTAAAAATAATAATTTTTTTTTTATTAAAAATGAATATTATAAAAACAAATAATTAAAACTGTAATCGTAAGAAAAATTACAGAAAGAAGTTCCTAGTTTTTGGAGAAGAAAAAAAAGAAGTATTAGGCTTATAATAACCTCGGCATGCTTCATAGTTATTTTTCATGTTTTTCATAAGTAAAAAACACAAGAGCTTATTTTTTACCGGATAAATTTCTCTTTGGAACGAAATTATTTTGCCAATCACTAATTTGACGAGAAAAATTTACATGAAAAAATCGCTATTTTTTTCTAATGTAAGTTTTTCGAGAAAAATTACTGATTGGAAAAATTTTGAGTTAAAAAGAAATTTATCCGTGAAAGAAAACCTCGAGTATTTTTTGGCAAGATAAATTAACGATATGAATAAACAAAAATAATAATTATTTTTATTTGAAAGCAAGAGAACAGTTATTAAATGTACAATTATTATAAATTGTTTGGTTTGGTGTATTAATTTTAATATTATTTTCTTTGTTGCTTTCTACAGACGTTGAATAATTGTTTTGTCCTATTTTATCGCATTCGCGTAAATTACTGACAAGATTTTCGTGATGTTCAGGGTCAATTTGGAGATTTAATTGATTTAATTTAATTGATGATGAAGAAGTTATCTTTATTAATTGTTGGTCACTTACTCCTACTTTAACTAAAAAACAGTGGAAAACAGTACTAGCATGGTTTGAATGATTGGTAATTTTAATATTAGTGATATCCAGTCCAATTTTAGATGCAGAATCTTTGGTCTAAGTAGATATCACATTTATTCCTATTGGAACATTTTTATACCAATTATTAGAAGTTGTCTTGCTCCAAAAGGGATTTGGAGTTAAAAAAAAGTCGTTCAGATGTTACATTTTCTTTTCTTTTTTCAAAGAGTAATTTTAATAATTTAACCGGACAAATACTTTCATCCATATAATTTTTTGTCAACCATTTACTGTCCGTAAATTTTTTCGACCCACCTTGTGCTGTCTTCGAAAATATATAATTATATTCAATTATTCCTGTTGGAGTTCCTTCTTGATATTTTTCTTCTTTAAAATGGTAAATTTTACATTTTACAGCTTCTCTTCTCCTCTCCACGCTAATTCATATGAAGCTATATGAAAGAATCTTTTTTGTAATCCCTCTGTTTTATCTATATTCCACAATTTTGCCATTTTTACTTGTCTATTGGCATAGAACTTACTTTTCTTTTCTCGGGAAGAGTTTGTAATTCCCTTCGTTTACAATTTTTTGCATCACGGGATTATTTAAAAATTATGTCGGCAAAAGGATCAAGATTAATATTGCACTCACTGAAATATTTTTCTTGAATCATCTTGCAGTTGAATTCCAGATTGTTTTAACCGTATATTATTTATAATATTCTCCGTTTTTCTTTTTCATATTATGAGCCCAATCTTTTAATATATTTGCTATTTCGTGTAAAGGAGTTATTTCTGAAAGTTTGTAATTTCGAACTTGACAAAACTCGTTAAATTGTCTCCATATTGACGATCTTGTATTTCTTGTTGATTGCGGTATTGATTTTTTTATATTTGTTTTTAATTTCTTCAGATGAAATTTCCCCAAACCGACTCATAATTATACATTTTACGTTCAACGATACTTAATAGTTATTATAACTGGCAGCTGCCAAAATAAATTAAGTGATGCAGGGCTGCTAGATATATAATCCAATTTTGTGGAAGAAGCATTTTTATCGATGATAAAAAGCTATGTAGCTTTTTATCGCTGTCAAAGTAACAAAAATGTCACCATCAAATGAGCATTTTTATATAGGAGTTAATTTATCAGAATCAAAATCAATATTAGTATATTGGCTATTGGTTATATTAAAAAAAATATTTTTAAAGTAGGAACACAAAAAAGCCAAAATGCATTGAGAAAAATGAAGCCCGTAAAAAAGAAAAACAAAAAATAGGACAGGGGATATTTATACTAATTCATTTATTTTGAGAATATCCACAAATAGCTCAGTAAATTTAAATGTCAAAAACTTTACAGCTTTTGGGAGTGATAGGAAAATGCTTTGGCCGTGAAACTTTTGATACGCAACAATAATACAATCTAAGTTGCAATTTTTCACACACATACACAAGCAGATAAATCCAGTAAACTGAGTTTATGTAGATATATAAGTAGTATGGGCAAATTCTATGTACAAATTTTAATGTGATGACTGTAGAGTAACGAATCCGTGACACCGAGTGATTGATATGCCAGCAAGCACGTAGGACTGAAGGATGTATTAATATACCTTTGTTCGCCCTTACTTTCTAGGAAATATTTTTTAGTTTCTCAAGGAATTTCTATACAATAGCATACTTTTAGAATAATTTCTTATCACATTTCTAGTAATTTGGGCTTACATGTACAGCTACTCATTTGCTTACTTGCTTCTGAGAAAATAGTTAATGTATGTATTTGTTTCTACCTTAGGCTTTATTTATTGTTGTACTCGTCGATGTAATGGGAATTATTTTTTGAAAACCCAAAGGTCATATATGTGCATATAAGTATATTGGAACAACATTAGAAAAATTTAAAAAAAACGAAACGAAAAAAAGAAACAATGAGTTGATCGTATCAGAATTTTAAGATAAGTCGTTTCGACGTGACAATTTTTAGTCATTTATATAAAGTATCTTTCTGTTGAATGATTATCTAAAAAAATAGTTAATTAAGGACATAAAAAAAGACTATTAAAAATAACAATTTTTCAAATGAGTTTCAAAATATAATTTTGAGAATAAGAGTTTTAATCGGAGTTTTAATAGTGTTATTATAGAAGAAAATTAGAAAAATTATTTTTATTCTGATTGCAGATTTTCTGCTGCCAACACAGCAGAAAAAGAACATGTTCACAAAAATTATTTTTCTAATTTTCTGCTATAATTACCCTATTAAAATACCGAAAATGATGTGTTTATAATATACTAAGTGACTATAAATGATTGGTTTGCTTGGTCCTTCGCTTTATACAGGTGTTCCAGAACTCGTGCCCCGGAGAAAACTGATAACTCCCGACCACAATCTAGATAGATAAATTGCTTGCATAACAGAGCTGGGATATGTTGAAGATCCACTAATTCCAGAACGGGCACTCCAGATGTTAATGGGAATAAAGTCTGTTGGTAAGCTTATATTATTTCACTGTCAGAATGACATGAATATGTCTAGCAATGCAGCGTAGTAGTGTCCGTTGATTGTTGAACCCTTTGCAAGGTTGTCGAGAAGAATTATTTCTCAGTTATCTCAAAAAAACTGTCGCCGTCACTTTCCCTGCAGACAGCGATCTTTACCTTCTTCGGAATTGCTTCTTCCACCGCAATTCACTGCATTGACTGCTGGTTAGTTTCGGGTGTATGGTGGTGTACCCAGGTTTCACTGACGGTTATCAATCTCGCAAAAATTCCGCCGGATTTTTTTATACAGGCCAACATGTCCGTCCGAATGCGCTTTTGGTCGATCGGCGCCCATTGCGCAGATAATTTTCTCATATCTAAATCTTGAGGTAAAATTTTGTGGACTAGCTCAGATGATATCCCGCAAGCCTCAGCTATATCCATAACAGTCAATCGACGATCTTGCATCGCTGTTTGATGTACTAAATCGACCATTATGTCAGTTGTAGCAGTTTTCGGACGCCCGGAACGTTTCTCGTCTAAAATGCTCATACGACGACGTTTTTACTAGGCCACCCAATGTTTTCTCGTTGTAAATGAAGGAGAGGCTTTACCGTATATAAAGCCTAACTCATCTTTTATTTACTGAATCTTTTCCCCTTTCAAATGAAGGAATGGAGAATTTCGCCATTGTTGAACGACAATGTGAACTGACAACTTTAGAAGCGTACCATAGACCAACTAATGATCAGTATGACTTGCAATTTTGACAGTTTGTCGAACCATCTATCGAACAGCGATATAATTTTTTTTCTACAATAACTTTATATGTCGGTAAGGCCGTACACATTTCTAATATTAATCGTAACCATTTCTTGATTTACTTTTCCAAAATATTAGGTTGTTCGAAAAAAATTGTTTTTAAAAAAAAATTAGTAACTTTGTTTGCAAAGCATGTAAATATCTTTTTTTTATTTTGTAGATTGTAAACGTAGCTGTTCTAAATAATATACTACAACGCTGTCCATATTTTTCTGTCATTCTACAATGGATAATCTAAAAGGAAGAGTTCTGGAGCTATTATTGTATGAGCTTAGGAAGGGAAGTCACGCAGTACAAGCGACACGAAGTATCTACAAACAAGAAGGTCATGGATCTGTTAATATAAGAAAAGTTAATGTGAATTTAGAAAACTCAGAAATGGAGGTACTACTCTCCGAAGAAAACGTGGTTCTGGTCGTCCTGTAAAGGTTAATTAAGATGTTCTTTTGCAACTTATTAATGAAAACCCAGTTACTACGACACGTCGATTTTCTATCCAATTCAATTATTTGGTGCTACTTGAAAGGATGTGGTAAGACTATTAAACGGTCTACCAATATTCCACATGATTTAAACGAAGGTCAACGTCAACATTTGCACCGAATTACTTCAATATCCGCGAATAATTACTTGCGAAGAAAACTTGATTTTTTTAAGAACCCCTACTGCCACAAATAATGGCTTAATCGTGGGCGAGCGCCGATTCCAGTAGCGAAAAAGGATCGTTTTGGAAGAAAAGTGAAGCTCTGTGTTTGGCGGAATATCTTTGGTGTGATCCATTTTGAGTTTCTTCCTAATGGCAGTGCGGTTAATTCTGAGCTTTATTGTGCTCAGCTTGATAGAGTACAGGATATTTTGCGTTTACGATACCCTGCGTTAGTAAACAGAAATCAGGTAATCTTCCATCAAGATAACGCCAAAACTAGATACTGCAGTTCGGACTCAACAAAAAATTTTCGAGCTTGGATGGAATATTCTTTCGCATCCAGTGTATAGTCCTGATATTGCTCCTTCGGATTACCATATGTTTCATTCGATGGAACTCTTTCTTAGGGAAAGAAACATCAATGAATTTCAGGAAGCACAAATAGCATGCTAAGAATTTTTTTATTCCAAATAAGTTGGCTGGGTATCGTTACGGAATCCAATTGATTGTAGAAAGATGGCAAACGGTCACTAATGCAAATGGCAACTATATAGTTTAATCTAAGTTCAAGAACATTTTTTTGGACGACCCTTTATAAGATGACATTCTTCGCTTCCGAATACTGCAGTGAAAATTTGATTTCCATCACTAGTGGGAGAAAATCCCATAACGTTAACTTTCGTTCCTAGTGACGAAAATTACCTACTAGTATTCATCTGCTTCTAGTTGCCTGCTGTTGCTATATCGCGTCAGTTTTAAATTACGTCAGTTTCTGCTGTTTGTAGCTTTATCATGATTTCTGATTCAGAAAGTGATTTAGATATTCCAAATACACCACCAGAAATAGTAAATCAAGCTAAGAAAACCTATGCGGGCTTATTACGAGAAAAATCTGGAAAGAGGTACGAAGAAGTCTATGTAAAATTCATTGAAGAGAGGGCTGATAATAGCGTAAATTCATATTCGGAAATTGTGCTGCTTGCTTGCATATTTTGCAAAGTCTACATATTTTATGTATCAATATTTAAATCATAACTAATTTAAATATGAGTTTTGTAATTTTTAATTGAAAATTAAGTTTTTGTTTACATAATTTTTTTAATGCCATAGGCGAGGTCGTAGAAAAAGTATAGTGTTTAACTCGTCGAATCATTTTTTAAGCTCGCCAACATTACCAAACTTGGCTTTGCGTCGTTCGGTAAACTGTTCTCTCGCTTAAAAAATGTTACTTTCGTCCCTCGTTACATAATATACTATTTTCCGAACAACCTAATATTTATTTTATATATTTAAGTACGAATAGTTAGTTTGAGCATTGTAGTGCAAATATAATTTTGAAGCAACTCTTTAATCAATTTTGCGAACGCTTTTATAAATTCACGTGACCTGACTTACGAACTACAATATAATGTTGTGACATATAAATACGATTGCTTCACTATTAGGAGATTATACAACAAGAACAATTTTAAATTAGAGAATCTTAGCAGATGAAGACAAAAAAAATGTAAATTCATCGTTATTGCTTGCTACAAAGTAAAATGTGTAAACAATTCATCCTGTTGGTGAACAAGTAATAACTCAGCGGTAATGCTTTCTTAAACTATCTAACATTGTGTTTAAACTATTCAAATAAATAAACGCCGTGAGAAACTTCAACTCGCTTTACGATTTGTTACATACAACGAGAAATAAATATATCCGTACCTCGACGGATAATATGGCTGGTACATAAAAGTTTCCTGTATTAATATTTTTATGTGGGCGGATGTTGAACAAATATTTATTAATTGAGTTCGAAGTAGAAACTTGGTTATATTATTACATTGGAAATAGATTACTAAATTCGATGTTGTATACGGATGCTTCTCTATTTGTGTCGTCACCAAACTCAAAACAGTCGACTAGAAAATTCAAAAGTTGTCCTGTTTTATATCTAAGATATTTGATGTTTCATTTAGCAGCTATAAATGTCAAAAAGGTTGTAAAAGAAGAAATAAGTTAATCTGTTTTAATTTTTGTATAATACACCAGTAGAGTTAGAAAAAATATTTACTCTTCTATGGTAGAAACATCAGATTTGCTTATATTTTTAAATAATAATGCTGTTATACAGGTTGGCCCAAAATGACCGAAGGGGTTTTAATTCCTTATAACTTTTTTATTATAATTTTTTTTTGTTTTCAGTATTTTGTAAAGAAGACTTGGGGAATTTAAAATGGAACAGTACACAATTGAACAACGTGCCAAAATCGTTGAACTTTATTTCTCAAATCAACGATCCATTGTTTTGACTCAGCGTGCATATCGTCGTTATTTTAATGTGCGGGTTGGGCCCTCAGAGTCAACAATAAACCGTTTGGTTGCAAATTTTCGAGAACAAGGGGCAGTAAGGAACCTTCCTGGTGCCGGCAGACGACGAACGGTGCACACGGATGACAATATTGAACGGGTACAGGAGAGCATTCGGGAAGATGGAGAAACATCAACCAGAAGACGTTCGACACAACTTGGCCTCTCAAGAGGGTCGCTGCAGAGAATTTTGCATACAATAAGAATGTTTCCATACAAAATTCAGCTTGTCCAACAATTGAAACCGACAGATTACCAGCAACGACTTGATTATGCAATTTATTTTCGTCAAAAAGCAGAAGAAAATCATGATTTTATTCATAATTTAATTATGAGCGACGAAGCCCATTTCCAATCAAATGGGTTCCGCGTTCACCGGATTTAACCGCTTCAGACTGTTTCCTTTGGGGTTATTTGAAAGGAAAAGTCTATATTAATAAGCCTCGAACCATACAGCAATTAAAAAATACTATACGCGACGAAATCAACAACATAACACCTGAAGTTTTGCGAAAGGTTATGGAAAATGTTTTGGAAGAGCACGAATATATGAAGCAGAAAATGGCCACCACTTGCGAGATATAATTTTTCATAATTAAATTAAAAATATTCTCCATTAATATACTGTATTTAAAATTAAAAAAAATTAATAATTATGTCTTAAATAAGAAGTTATAATGAACTCAAACCCCTTCGGTCATTTTGGGCAACCCTGTAGTTATTTGGGAAACCTAGTTTTTACAGTTGCTTTGTTTAAAACAATTTTGAAAACGTTAATATCATGTAATTGAAATCATTTATACTCTACGCAAAGCACTGAAGTTTGTTCTTCAAACTTATAGATAAGTTAAGTGACACCGTTTGCAGACTATGTTATATCTTTTTAACAAACAACTATACACTATCGCTCAAAAGTATTTGGGCACCTTTGTTTTTTCGCACTATTTGTATTATATTGAAGAAATACATTTTATTACTATTAAGTAGTTCTCCGATACGTACTGTAAAACTAATAAAATAATAATTATAAAATGATTTACCCTATTTACAGCAATAATCCGATAATCCTTTTTTCTTCGTAAAAAGACAGTTTCGGGTTTTTCGGGAATTTTCCGGTTAAGATCTAGGTAAGGATTAATTTTTTTTTCTGCTGACTAA
Organism: Melolontha melolontha; assembly: GCA_935421215.2. NCBI lineage: Eukaryota > Metazoa > Arthropoda > Insecta > Coleoptera > Scarabaeidae > Melolontha > Melolontha melolontha. The sequence continues at coordinate 212,757,898 of OW285235.1, forward strand.
GATCTGACACTTGTTTTTAATTAATATTGGTACGCTAATACCAAATACGAAACCCATTTGTCCCTATCACGTCAAGTTTTCTTTCTACTGCACTTCTTGTTTACTAAAGCCTGGTTATTTGATGGACCTCAAATTAGAACTTTAATCAGAGATCCAAATTTCATCAACTCTATGAACGAAGCTGAGAAAGAAGCCTAGACTTGATTAACAATGGTCGCGAACTATTTTCTTGGAAACAAAAAAGCCTGCTTTTATAAAAATCTAGTGCAAACAATACTTAAAAAATTTCACCGCCTAGGCTGTAACATGAGCATATAACTTCATTTTCTTCATAATCATGTAAGCGATTAACAATGCGAGAGATTTCATCAAGAATTAAAATCATGGAAACTCGGCACCAAGGAAGATGAGATCCTTAATAATAAATATCATCAATATCATGTGTCTTTACATCAAGATGTTTATGGAGTTGATTTACAAAATCGGGTAACTTTTCTTCTGTGGGCATGTGCACAATTACAACAAAACCCCAATTTTTTTCGGTACGTGTTACGACGAGGCGTCTTTCATAAACCACGGAACGGTTAATAGACGCAATACACATTACGGGAGTGTTGAAAATCCGCACTGGCTTTGCCAAGTTGAACACCAGCGCCTTTGGACTGTCAAAGTGTGGTATGGAATAATTGAGAACAAAGTCATCGGCCCCTACATTATTGAAGGCCATTTGAATGGTGAAATGTACCGATACGTTTTGGAAAATGCCAGCACTACTTGAAGACGTTAGCTTAGAAGTGCGACAGAACATGTCGCTTCAACATGATGGTTGTCCAGCACACTATTCGGTGGTAGTACGTGAAGTACTTGATCGTTCAATAGGAGTCGGATCGGTTGAGCTGGTTCAGTAAATTAGCCTGCTAGATCACGAGATCTTACTTCGCCAAATTTATTTTCATGGGGTTATCTCAAATGCAAAGTATACTATCAAGTATCAGCAACACGTGAAAATATAATTGAGTGAATCAGAAATCCTTGGGTCGAAATTCAAAAAAATACACTTTTCAGTTGTCTACACTCATTTGAAATGCATTGAAGTCGAAAGCCGTCATTTTGAGCATTTACTTTAATTGAAAGTTGATGAGGCGAGGGGAAATATAGCACGCTGATAAGTGAGAGGCGAAGGGACTTACATAAATGAAGCATCCTGACACGTGGAAGGCGAGGAGACTCAGGTTAATTAAGCACCCCAAGGTAGTACGAGGGACACCTTTTACATTTTTAAAATAGACCACTAGATGGTGCTTTTGACATATATAATCACTATATTCTTAAAGTTTGACATTTTTCAATGAGAAATCCGCGATAGCTTAGAAATTAAGTCAGTAGTTTGTTGACAGTGACAGTTTTAAGACAGTGAGTTTGCAAAATAATGGAGATTACGTTCGTAAAAAAGGCCTAACTCCATAAGAATGCATTATATCGCTTCGGTCAAGTTTTGGTAATGAAGCACCATCAGAGAAGACAGTTTACAATTGGTTTGCAGAATTTCGTCATGGTCGTGCCTCAGTGAGTGATGAATTACGTAAAAGTCTGCAAAAAACTGTTGTTATTCCAAAAAAAACATCGATGCTGTGCGGAAGATGATAGAACACGATCGACATGTGACTTACAGTGAGGTCGAGGCATCTCTTGGCATATCGCAGACTGCAATTCATTAAATATTACATGAACATTTATTTGTGAAAAAAATATGTTCCAGATGGATTCCACATAACTTGACCGAAGCATAGAAAGCAGCTCGTGTCAATTGGTGTAAAGAGATGCGCAAAAAATTCGACGTAGGAACCGCAAAATCTGTTTACAACATCGTCGATATATGCTTATGAGCCGGAAACCCAGCAACAATCTATTGTATGTTTATTCCAAGACGAACCGAACCCCACAAAAGTTGTTCGTGCAAGGAGCATTTCCAAGAAAATGATCGGTTGTTTCTTCGACTGTACAGGACACATCGCAACAATTCCTTTAGAGTATCGAAAAACTGTTAACGTTGAATGGTATACAGTAATTTGTTTGCCAAAAGTTATAGACGTAATCAAGAACAACAACCGAAAACGTCGCTTATTCTTCACCACGACAATGCGAGTTCCCAATACAGCACGTCTAACAGTTGACTATTTGAAGAAAAAAGTGTTGAAATAATGTCTCATTGTCCATATTCACCTGAATTTTCGCCGAATGATTTCTTTTTGTTGCCAACTGTGAAACAAAAAATGCGTGGACAGCGATTTTCAACACCTCAAGAAGCAGTCGAAGCCTTTGAAAATCATGTTTCTAAGATACAACCTTCAGAGTGGAAAAAATGTTTTGAGAACTGGTTCGTACGCATGCAAAAGTGTATAGACCATAAAGGCGAATATTTTTAAAAACAATAAAATAGTTTGTTCCCAAAAATTGTGTTTTCTTCCCAGATTTTGTAAAAATGTAAAAGGTGACTCTTATACTACGTACACGTCGTTGTTGTTGGGTTATACTAAAAGTAATTTATTCAGCAGCAATTTACATTTCTATAGGTGACATTTTCCCAGTTATTCGAAATTGAAATGAATAAAATTCTTCTAAGGCTAATTTTGATTATTAACAAAGAAAACGTATTTCTTATTGCACACGTAGTGCAGAATCGTATCAGTATTCAGTGCGAGAAACTTAAAAAAAAATTAATTTAATCGATTACAGCGCCATCTATGATGAATTGCAAAAAATGTTTCAGACAAATTCTACGTACTTTTTTCAGTAAAATTCGAATCTGTAACAAAATATACGGGTTCCTATTTAAGATTTTAAAGTTACCCTCACTTCACCTACATGGACGGAGAGAAAGGCACTACTTTCAGCACTAATGTATTTTTTCCAATGAATTATTTAATTTTAAGTGTGACATTTTTTCGTGAACTGCTTATTTTTCCAGATATTTGGAAGTTTCAAGTTACAAAATACTCTCGATATAATTGAATTGATTCGGCATTTACCTGATGAAGATCCATAATTAAGAATAGAAATAAAACTACAGTTTTAATCTTCACTTTTACTCTTTATTCGTAAAACGACAATTGTTTCGCCAGCACAGTGGCTTCCTCAGGTGTTTACATCTAAACAGTACGTTACAAACTAAATAAAAAATAAAAAATAAAAAATATATCTATAAAATCAAAAAGGATGGTATTTAAAATATTTTACAGAAATCTAAACAAGTATTGTCGGTATTGAAAAATGTGGCGCATCTGGTCGGCCCTAACTGTATATATAACTGTAAGATATATGTCGGTCAAACAGGAAGATCGTTTGAAAAACGCATTGCCGAACTTTGTTCTTCGTTTAAAAATAAAAAACAAGATTCTACTTTTGCGAATCATCTATTAGAAGAAAACCACTCTTTCGATAAAGATTTTCAAATTCTGCCTTTAGAAAATAAAGGCAAGAAATTAAATTTACTGGAAAGTTTAGAAATAAATAAATTAAAACAGTCACAAATTTTATTAAATAATAAATTAGATTTAAATAACTCGCCTTTATTATATTTATTTACTTAAAATCTGTTTAGACAATAATACAAATGTATATGTAGTTTATTAAACAAATTTATGCGTAAACACGTTTAGTACCTCATAATATACAGTTAGGGCCGACCAGATGCGCCACATTTTTCAATACCGACAATACTTGTTTAGATTTCTGTAAAAATATTTGAAATACCATCCTTTTTGATTTTATAGATATATTTTTTATTTTTTATTTAGTTTGTAACGTACTGTTTAGATGTAAACACCTGAGGAAGCCACTGTGCTGGCGAAACAATTGTCGTTTTACGAATAAAGAGTAAAAGTGAAGATTAAAACTGTAGTTTTATTATTATTCTACTCTCGATATAGTTAGAAAGAATTATTGTTTTGACTTTTTATGTAAAATGTAAAGAATGTAATAGTTCTACAGAAATACTTGTATTTACTAGGTTATTTTATACAACGCTATGCATCTTTAATGCTGCAGTAACTTCTGAAGTTTATGTTAAATAAACTAGTAGACAATAAAAACTCACATTGTAGGTGATTCGGGTAAATTATAGGTTGCATATTTTATACCAACTACTTTTTATGTAAAATTTTCAAGTTTTCAGTAGCGGAGATCGATGAATAATGGATAGGGACGCCCCGGGGACCATTCCCAAAGTACAAAGCTGAGGAAACTTCCAACTCTTTTATAGCTCGCATTTTCCTTTCTTTAACGTGAAAAAGTAGAAATGTCGCAACAAATTCAAAGCCGTTGTACCATTTTAACAGCATCTAGGTAGATGCTTCCGCTTTTCATGTTGTAATCAAACACTTAGTGACCCAGATTTCAAACGTATACGGAATATGCGGAAAAATTGATAAAACCAGATGTTCAAACTTTTTAAATTAAAGTTAGAAATGTAAAGTGGGATCAAAATTGCGAAAAAAAACTTCTTTATTACTTTTATTCATCGTGTTAATAAATTTTGACTAGAATGGGGGAAAAGAATCTTGAACTTTCTGGAAAATGCAATAACAGTTCTTAATACAACACTTTAAACGTATGATTGCCGCTTTCACTTTTTATGAAAATTATTTGCATTAATGTACACCAACTTCTGGTTTTGCAGAAGTTTGGATTGTAAATTACACCAGGTTTTGCCCAGTCATTGAAATAATGCGAAAATCAAGAAGGATAGTCTGCTCGGCTATGCGAAGGACACCTAGTTGTGATACTTGGCTTTTGAATAGCAGATATTAAAGTTGTACTAGTTTAAAAGAATCCTATTTTGTAACAAAGTATTATATTTGGGTATGTGTATGTCATATCATATGGCCTGTCAAATAAATACCGTGAATTGTGTATTTAAAAAGCCCGCGTATGAGGTATGAGAAACATTTTTTTTGTGTAAGTTGTGTAAGTAATGTAAGCAACAACGTACAGTTCATAAAGTATACCTTTTCAGTTCAAGGCCAAATTCGAAGCATTGTTATGTCATCATAAAATATAAAGGTCAAGTTTTGAAATATTTTTAAAATTTTAATAATGGGTGTTTCAATAAGAGTGCAAGATTTGAATTGCCTGCCATGTTTGATAGTCATAATTATACGTGATTATGATGTAACAGATCGAAAACTGACAGATGGGAGTTAGTAAACATGGAGCATTATACGATAGAATAACGCGTACTGATTGAACATTTTTATCAAAATGATGAAAGTTTGATTGCCAGCATTCGTAAACTGCGTCCAATATTCGGTCGACAGAATGTTTCTAATTCAACTACAACGAAAAAAATTATCGAAAAATTCGAAAGGACTGGTGCGGTTAGTGATGTGAAACACACGACACGAGCACGTAGAAGTCGTTCAGAACAAAACATCACGTCAAGAGTGTGGCCGAAAGTCGAGAGACGTCGATTCGTCGCCGTGCACAAGAATTGGGCATTACAAAGGTCACTCTTCAGCGTATTATGACTCAAGATTTGCATCTCCACACCTACAAAAATCCAATTGACTCAACAACTTCTGCCAACAGACCATGCACGGTGAAGAGAGTTCACCAATTGGATACTTGAGCAAACAGAAGTGAATGCCGATTTTGCGGACAAAATCATTTTCAGTGATGGCCTCATCACTGAAAATGATTTCCACCTTGATGGCTTCGTAAATCGGCAAAACTGCCGCATTTGGGGCTCAGAAAATCCACGAATGATTCATCAAAAAGCAATGCATCCGAAACATGTTACTGTTTTGTGTGCATTGTGGTCTGAAGGAATAATTGGACCGTATTTCTTTGAAGATTATTGTCGTGATACGATAACGCAGTTTTTTGTGCCTCGATTGGAAGATATTGCTCTTGACGACATGTGGTTTCAACAGGACGAGGCCACATGTTATACCGCCCGTGAGACATTTATTGTCTTGCACGAGTTTGCTCCTAGTCGTGTCATTTCCCAGTTTGGTGACCTGAATTAGCCGCCACGATCTTGCGATTTGACACCTCTTTCTGGCTGTGGGACTATCTGAAGTCACGGGTTTATGCCGTTAAGCCCGCAATCACCGAAGCATTGAAGGTCGAAATTAGAGGCTCTATCAATGTAATATCGCCACATGTATACAATAATGTTATTGCGAATTTTGTCGAAAGAGTATGCCTATGCCAGCAAAGCCATGGCGGTCATTTACAAGATATTTTGTTTCATACATAATTCCCAAATGTATACATTATAAATCAATAAATATTTCAATACTTTACTACAGAAAACCATGTTTTATTGAACCTTAAAATCTTGCGCTCCTATTGAAACACTCTTTATAACGAAAAAAGCATATTTATAACCTAGATGTCAAAATAATAATAATGAGTAAAGTGGCAACATGAATAGTTCAAAACTATTGTTTCTTTTCTAGTTTTGTATAATATTGTCCAGCCAAGAAAACTATGCGGAAATTATTACTTTAACATTCGAACAAATTACTGTAAATGTTTTTTTATTTATTTATAATTATTTATTTATTTATAATTATAAACTCACGAGAATATTCGATCAAAAATTTATTTAAAAAGAAATATGTCAAGTTAGATATCAATTATTAAATGCATAGATATTGAAAAAGATCTTTAATGTTAAAAAGTGTTTACATTATCAATAGAGACCGGACACAAGAGGTTGATGACTCATCGCCCACGAGCGTACTATTGAACATTTGTATTTTGTATTTTTAAAATTTTACATAATTATACTTAATAATAATAAAACGGGTATATATACCGCTATAAAATACGAAATACATTTTTATTTGTTCATTTTGTAGTTCAAGTTGAGTAAAGGAGTATTAATATTTACTAGCAATACTTTCTCAAGGTTCTGTTTTGTAAAATTTGTTCTCTTTGAATGAAATACATCCTTGTAAATAGAGAACGTCCTTTCTACATCGCAACTGGTTGTAAGTGCATGCTGGAAATATTTTTTTATTTCCGCGTATTTTTCAGTTAGATGTTGTGGCATTGTCCCCATACACAATTACCGCAATGTTATTAAGTCTAGATTTCTATTAAACACTGCGTCTAACTTTTGCCGAAGGCCACATCCGAAGTCACTTGGAATAATTTTCAAATTATTAATAGCCACATCTAATGTCGTTAAACCATAATTTAATTTGAGATTTCGATTTTCAAAATAGGTGATGAGTTTTGGCAAATTTCCAAAGTGTTCATGAAGAAAGTATAACTGATTTTTTAAATGTGGAATTTGTGTTAGTTCCTTGCACTCAGAAATATTCCGAGCATCGTCATTTAAACATTCAGCGAAATTTTGTAAACTATCGAAACTCTCTGCATAAAAACTAGTAGCTTCCAACCATGTCCCGCATCTAGTTATTACTGGAGAGGGAGGCAGTGACAAAGATGGCAGTTTTTCCCTGTAAAGAGCTACTCTCAATGGTGCTTTTCTGAAAACTTTTTTAAAAGCGGCAGCATATTAGGATATGTTTCCTTTAATAGTCAGCCTATTTTTAACATATATGCAGCACTGTCACTTAGAAATAAAAGTACTTTTTCTTTGTACCCGTCATCCGAATGAAGTATATTTTGAATATTCTCGTTAATGGTTTTAGCAACTGTTTCCGCATCAACTGTATTTATAACTTTTGTTGCTATTACATACGCGTTATATGTAATAGTTGGATGTAGTACACCAGCTACAACATTTACCACACAGCGTCCTAATATATCGACATTTTCGTCGGCACTTATCCAAAGGTACTGACTTGAAAGATGGCTTCTAATGCGTTTTACTGCTTTCGTGTAGCACTTAGAAACATAATATTTGCGTAAGTTGAATTCATCAGGAACATTTCGACCAGTATATTTTTGTAGAAATATTTTTAAAGTGAGATTGTTAAGTTTATTTGATGGAATATTAGTCGCCATAAAAGTTTCACAGAGTTCTTCGTTAAAATTGTCAGATTCCAATTGGTCCAATTTGTGTGCATGTGTTTGCGATGCTAAGTGACGTTGTACGTGCGATTTCATGGAATTTTTTAACGATATTTTACAGATTTTGTAATAAATTTCGGAATCACTGACAATGGACATACAATCAGTATGACTCGCCATTGTTTTACGATGCCGTTCTCGACGTTTTTCCATATCATATCTGAAAAAGTAACTTACACAATGCTCTAGATCCAAATAAAATAAAACTAAATATGTATGCGTACGTTATTGAAACTTAACGAAATTCAATGCACACTTACGTCAAAATAATTGGAAGAAGTAGATTCAATCAAACGATATTAAACAGGATCTATCACAAAAATTACGATGTAATTAACAGTTAAAACTATGAAAACATGCAGCATTTTATTTATCTTACGAAATATAATCTAAATAGGCTAAATTATTAAAACTCCACACGCTTCTATCTACTCTCATGAAAACAGAAATTTAACTGTAAATATCCAACAAAAATGTCGCAATTCTCGATGAAAACAGGCGTGCCGCTAGCCAGATTAATAGTGCATTCAATAACTGCGTGATGTACTTACAGATGTTGTAGACTATTTATATCGTCCGTCGTAATGACGTCATTTCAACCCGATGTGTCCGGTCTCTAATTATTATGAATGACATACCTAGCGGAAGAATTTTCTTGCAATATATCTGGACTAAGAAGATTGGGAATATATGAATTCGATGTTTAATTTAGATTTCTACTTAATTATTTTATTGTAAATAATTTTTAATATATTGGAAGAGAATGTAAAAGTTATGTTACTCTTATGTTAACTCTTTTAAAAAGAATTAAAACCTTTTGAGAGTTATCAGTATGTTTTTAAATTATATTTAAAATTATACATAAAAGATATAAAAAAATATATCGTCCGTCGTAATGACGTCATTTCAACCCGATGTGTCCGGTCTCTAATTATTATGAATGACATACCTAGCGAAAGAATTTTCTTCCCTAAAACTTAATATCCATTTTCTCTTATTATTTCAACTATAATAAATATCTTCTTTATGATGTTTTACTAATCGTATTAATTCATTGAGGCGAAAAGAATGGCACTCAACAAGAAAGAATGGGCAAGGATGATATATGGAACGAAATTAGAATAAAATAATAATGATAGATTCTGATAGGATGCACTTACTGATCTAATGTACTGTAACTTGAAGGAATTGTTTGATTTTTGTATTTAACCTTAACACCTAACGGTAAATAAAGTATTGATAAAATATATATATATATATATATATATATATATATATATATATATATATATATATATATATATTAATTCATTACCTTTAGTCATTGCGGGTGAATACCTTATCTTTTTTTTCTCAACCATTCAACAATTTCTACTTTTTTGAGAAGGTATTTGGTTATTTATTTTCAATAACACTATGATAAGGAGAACTATCCATTATTATAAGTAATAGTACCTCAAGATTTCGTATAAGTTGATCATTTACCCATTGCTTCAACGAATCACCATTTATTTCTCTATGGTTATTGTTTTTATGAAGGAATCAGATTAGCTCTCTAAAGAAGCTATTTTATGTGCTGGCATATATAATAATAAATCGTTTACCATCATAGCCTTCAGGTTTCCTAACACTTTTTACATTATCATCTTGCCATGATTCATTCTATTGCCTTTTCAAAATATCCAAGTTTTATCAGGGAAGACGACCGAAACTTGAATTTAAGTTATATTTCCTTAAAAACACATTTCTTACGCAGACTACATTTAATTTTTCTTCAAGCGTTCTCCTGTTACACTCTTTCTTATATATAAATCCAATATCTTTAAGCAATATTGCTAAAGAAGTAGTAAAAATTCTTTCAATGGAGACTGTGGTTAAATAATAATTTAAAAAGGTATATAACCCCTTACCACAATTATTAGTCGTATCCTAAATACGTATTTCGACAACTAAGTTGTCATCATCAGTAGGTAAAAACTACTAATTAAAGTCACACGGGGCACAATAAAGTAAGATAAACGAGTCTTTACAGGGTTGCAGTGTATAGTAGTTGTGCGGAAGCGTTTATCTTACTTTATTGTGCCCCGTGTGACTTTAATTAGTAGTTTTTACCTACTGATGATGACAACTTAGTTGTCGAAATACGTATTTAGGATACGACTAATAATTGTGGTAAGGGGTTATATACCTTTTTAAAGAAGTAGTACTCGCATGAACAAATTCTTTCATAGCTCCATTCATTGCTTAGAGTTTTTAAGGTAAGAAATATCAGTGAAATAAATAGGTTACAAATGTCAAAGTGATAATCAAAATATTTCATACTTATTGGCACTTATTGATACTACTATTTATTATTAGTATTGTTTTGAAAAAAAAAACGATTCTGTAATTTTTGATGACAAAATAAATATTCGAATCTGAAACATGCTTAACCAAGAAGTCAGTATATTGGAAACAAGTCAATCATGAAGTCAATAAACAACGGTATTCAAATAATTTGGCAGTAACTGAATATCATAAGACTATCTCCTGGATAACTTATCCTTTCTATTTAATATAATAGCGGGTGTTCAGAAACATTCGAAGTCAAAGTAGTCCTTGAAAATATGAAGTCATGTCTGATATAGATTGATACATTTACTTAGTACAATTTTATAGGTTATCATACACGCAAATGTCAGTTTATGTCGAAATATATTACTTTAATATGCCATATTAATTAATATAAACTAGTCAAATAATGATTTTAGAAGGTAACAGTAATTAATTTGCAAATTTCAAATTAAGTATTTTGATATTTTAGAGAATTCTTGCTGAACAATAGCACCTCTTCATGCGATCGCAGGAAAAAATTACATAATCCAATTAATATGCTATTCATTCTTGCGTAATAAAGCTCATCTAATCTGTAGTAATATGTAAAAAGACAGAGGAAATAACTTTACAAGTAAAGGTTTTATTCATCTTATAGTGACAATAGTATCTAGTTATCGTACTAGTTTAATATATTAACATTCAATAAATTATTGTAAGAAATGGCTTAAAATAAATTTGAAACAAATAAATTGTTTGTAGAGTCCTTAGATTACAACCTTATAATAAATATCATAAATTGTAGTTGTATAAATTACCAACAATAATGACCATAATTATAAAAGATGTTGAAAATGTCCACCACCTTCGTCCAAGTATTTTACGCACCTCCTCCGAATGCTACTAAATACATTTTGCAGTATGGGACTATTTCTAATTTCACTAATTTTATTTATAATTCTGTCTTGGAGATCTATATAATCTTGCACTGGTACTTGATAAATTGAATTTTTTAAAAAAGGCCATAAATAGTAATCATACGGTGTAAGATCACAAGATCTTGGAGGAAATTCATGATCGCTGTTCAAACTAACTAAACGATTTCCAAACACTTCTTGTAACATATTCATTGTTTCCCCCGCTGTGTGAGCTCTAGCACCATCTTGTTGAAAGTATCCCAAAGCTAGTTCATCATCGCGAAAGAAAGGCAATAGTATTTCCTGTCGATATCTTTCTGCAGTCAAGGTACCATTAAAAAAAATTGGACCAATAATCCGTCTTCTACTTATAGCGCACCAAACACCAACTTTCTGAGGATGTAAAGGAGCTTCAACATAAAAATTATTGGGCTTTATATCAATCCACATTCTCATGTTTTGCGAGTTAACATATCCACTAACATGAAACCATGCTTCGTCTGAAAAGAAAGTTTTGTCTAGGACATCATCATTAAAATTATTTGTAAACCATTCGCAAAATACTACTCCTCGCGGATAATCAATATCGAGGATTTGTTGCAAACAAGTTATACGATATGGGAATAACTGTAAATCTTCTTTTAAAACTTTATGGCAAGAACCAACTGACACCCCGGTTTGTTGAGCAACAGTTCTTACTGAAGCTTTTAGGGGCATTAGTCATTATTTCTCTAACATTCCCAATCACTTCTTCTGTCCAGACTTTTGGTCGCCCACCACCCTCTTGGCGTCCCACACTACCAGTTTGTCGAAAAACTGGAACAATTCTGATTAGTGTACACCGAAGAGTATTATAATCAAAAGCAAGGTTGGGAAATTCTTCTCGAAATTCTTCCAAACAAGCTTGAATTGAATACTTCCACTGGCCATCGATCTTGTGACCATTTCGAAAATATGCTTCAACCATGAATGCTTTGTGTACGTTAGTAAATACCATTTTCAAAATTAAAAAATATAAATTAGTATCTTCGATATTAGATTCTGACAATTTTTGACAGACAACAGTTGACATTTAATAATTATTACAAATCAAATACTTAAGTAAAGATATACGATTTTTTGATCAGAGCCCACTTGACTTCGAATATTTCTGAACACCCGTTATTTTAATGACGTACGTCTTGACGTAAAATGACAAACGTGTGTAGTATTACGCGCGTATTATTTGTGTTAGAAAGAGATAAAGTACAATTTGCTGTTCACACTTCACACTTCAGTATGAACTGAAAAGAAATAGTTTATGAACTGTACACTGGCTTGCAATAAACTCCCGTACACCTAGTTTTGGCTGTATTAAATTGACGTTTCTGGTGACATTTCTAATTTGACATTATTCAATTTAAATCAATCAAAATTGATCAAAATGTTAAAAATATCTGAATGTAATAAAGTATTAATATTATTAAAATTAAAAGACGGATGGTTCACAAGAAATGTAGCTAGAATATTTAATATAAATAAAACCACGGTTTTGAGTGATTTCACGCAAATTTTCCAAAATCTTTGGACAACTGCCTGCCGCAGAATTAGCACTTCCGAATTAAAACATTATGCAAGTGCTAAAAAACAGTTGCTATTTGTGAAAAATAAACAATCCTGGGAAAAATTTCTGGGAAAGTGGCAAAAAAATATTCCAGTCAAGCCACGATGGTCACGTGAATATGTACCGCCCAGAAAACACAAGATGTGATGAAAGATATATGTATCCGTCAAATAGATCTGGAAGATTTTCTGTTAACATCTGGGCATGGATGTGTTCACAGAGTGCTGGAGCTGCATGGCAAATTGAAGGCCGTTTAAACTCACTATAATATCTAGATATTTTAGAGAATGTTATGCTTCTGTCAGTATCACAAACATACCCTAATAATACTTTTATTTTTCAACAAGATAACAATCCTGTGCACACCGCCAGAGTTATTACATAGTGGATTACCAATCGGAACGTTAACATATTATATTACTTTGGCCATCATGCAGCCCGGATTTAAATCCGATTCAAAACGTTTGGGGTGTAATGGTGAAACGAATGGATGAACGAAATTTAAGATTCCGTAATAAAAATTAATTATGGGCTGCAATTGAGAATGCTTGGGAGCAATTAAGCAAGGATCAGGATATTTGGAGAAACCTTATTCTGTCAATGCCAACAAAACTTGCAGCACATGTTTTGGAGCTAATGGTACAATGATTAAGTACTGACTCTTATAATTAGATATTTCTATATTCGCATGTTTATCGATATTATTAACAATATACACCGTGTTAGGGAATGATTTAGCCAAAATTAAAGGACAGATTCTTCATAAAAAGTTCTGCAAGAAAACTTATTATCGCTTTTCTCCTAGTCGTATGGTTTTGGAGAAAGACGATGTCCAAGATAGACCCTCACAAATTTAGGAAACTACTGATTTAATCTCTTTTTTTCTATCAAGTGACGTGTTGATTAAAATATTTAAGAAGTTACTTAGCAATTTTAAAAAAGTAAAACGTCATGTCAAATTAACAGTAATTCTGCTCAATTTAAAATGGTTCAATATTCCATTCAATAGTACGCTGACACGCACTTTGTGTATGGTGTCTGTGGTGTAAATGATGGACGCAGTTAGAAGATACGCAGAACGGTATCCTCATCGTAGAATATCTAACAAAAATAGTTTCATAGTGGTGCACCAAAGGCTTCGGGAAACAGGTTCGGTAGTACCAACAAAACAAGAAGTGGGAAGAGGACGTAATGAAGGAATGGAGGCTGTTGAGGAAACATTCTTCAAATTGTTGAAGTAGATCTTTCAACCAGCACTAAAGAGTTAGCTCGCCATGTTGGAGTTAGTCACTGGACAGTATGGAGGACTCTTAAAGAATCTCGTTGGTATCCTTATCATTTAGAAAGAGTTCAAAGTTTGAACAAGGACGATTTTGTCGTTAGACGTCGATTTTGCAATTGGCTGTTAACAAAAATTGCAAAAAAACACTATGTTTTCGGAACATATTTTAATGACTGACGAATGTTGTTTTACTAGAAGTGGAATTCTTAATTTACACAACAGGCATGTCTGGGCCGATATCAATCCTCATGCAATAATTGAACAAAATTTTCAACGTCGATTTTCTACCAATGTGTGGGCTGGAATCATTAGCACCCGACTTATAGGCCCATATGTTTTACTAAATCGTTTAAATGGAGAGAGGTAGAAAATGTAATTTTTTTACAAGAAGGATTACCAGGATTACTAGAAAATTACCTTTGGAATTACGTGGAATAATGTGGTTCATGTATGATGGGGCCCCTGCACATTTTACTCTGCAGGTCAGAAACTTTTTAAATGAAATTTACGGTGAACGGTGGATTGGACGAGGTGCGCCACATGCCTGGCCACCTCGATCACCTGATCTTAAGAGCGGTGATTAATATCTTTGGCGCTACATGAAATCACTGGTCTACAAGACTTCGGTAGAAAATGTGGAAGATCTTGAAAATCGCATTATGGCGGCTGCAGAATTAATAAGAAATACGGAAAATAAACTAGCTCGGATACGGATACAAACCAGTTGTTTATAACAGGTTTGTATTAATTTGTATACATTGCTTCACTAGCTTAACTGAGTACGCCTAGATGGCAGAAACATATGTATTAAGCAGAAGTAAATGCTGAAAATACGAGGTCTATTGTCCATGTGCATAGTTACAGATATGTAAATTATTTACATGTTTGTTTCATATTGTACAAACGCTTTATACGTGCTTAACGTATTGTCATGCTTAAACAAAACCTTTTTGTATATTTACCGCCATCTGGCTGCTTGTTAATGGACTACATCTACATACGTATTTTATCGTTTCTCGTAGCAGCTTAGCTGTTCGAACGATAGGTAGCCCTCCAGACAAAGTCTCTTTCGCCCGTAAGATGTCAATTATTAAATAGTTGTCTTCTTATAGGACGGAACTTGCATGATCTAGGCGGGCTATTTCAGTAAATTTGAATACGGATACAAACCAGTTGTTTATAACAGGTTTGTATTAATTTGTATACATTGCTTCACTAGCTTAACTGAGGACGCCTAGATAGCAGAAACATATGTATTAAGCAGAAGTAAATGCTGAAAATACGAGGTGTATTGTCCATGTGCATAGTTACAGATATGTAAATTATTTACATGTTTGTTTCATATTGTACAAACGCTTTATACGTGCTTAACGTATTGTCATGCTTAAACAAAACCTTTTTGTAAAACTAGCTCGAGTAAGTCAGTCACTAAACAGGCGTGCGAAGCTTGTTTTGGAGCAAACGGTGGACATTTTCAACATTTCCCTTAATTATATGAATTTTGCGTTGCTTTCTTTTTGTTAATTTAACTAAATATCATAATGACTGCTTAAAATGTCACAGATATCATAGGCATCTGTAACAAATAAACGTGTTGCCTATAAGTAGTTTTATTGTTTGTCTCTTGTCTTTATTAGTAACAAATTTAACTATGCTTTTTCTCCAAAAGGCTACATATTTCACAAAAATAGCATATAACTTCTATGTTTGTATTTTATAAATAAATCGATATGTAAATTTTGTCTAAAGCATTCCCTAACATCCTGTACAACCTATTAATATAAGAAATTTTGGCATCTTTATTATTTCATTAGTCGTGAAACAAAGAATATGTTACATATCTGAAGTAAGGTAAACACGGTTTTTGTAAAATTCCCACAACGTACGCAAGGGTTGTAAATAGTAGAGGAAGAAAGTTTGTGAATGTGGTCATGAAATCGATTTAAGCTATCCATACAGTTCCTGTGGCAATAAAACTTGGTGTAGGCCACAGGCGGCATTACAAACTAGGCAAAGTACATAGAGCCGCTTTATTGATCCATGAAGACAGGAGGGAAGGGTTTTAAATTCTCATAAACCTGACAGAATCCGCCGTGGCGAAGATTGAGTGGCGCAACAGACCCAGAGGGTGCTTTCAAATTTTCATATTCCGTCTGTTTGCTTCCAACGCCTTACGCCATCTGTCAATGTCAGAGATGAAACACGTTCTTTAGGCGGTTGGCCAATTCCATGAATTTCTTTCAGAAGCATTCAATTTAGAAACATGAAGGATTGGGCGGTTACGTTCGTGGTCGCGGAACTCGCAGTCTTATTCGATTAGCATAAATTTAAACTTACCGGCCGTGTTGAGGACCTACGTTGCCGCTGTCAAACGAAGAACTCGCTGTTATATCTTCATCCTTTATGGCTCCATTTTCCATGCCCAGTGGCGCGATGCACTGAGCTGCAAAACAAAATGTGCACATTCAGAATTAGAGCGTACAACGGGTTATGAATATTGCCCTTTGTTTTTGTTTTTATATGCGATTTTAGTTTGTTTCGCGTTGTAGTCGCAATTGGAAATTTCAAATAAACATTTTCATCTTCGCAATTTCGAGAGTAATGAAAACTTATTACAGGCAGCGAACTTTAATTTGTAATAATTGCGATTGGGCAACGGTTCTAAGTTGTGTATAGAAGTGAAAATTTGATACGATTCAGAGCAAATTGAAATATTTTTAAAATGATGCATTTATTTTACTATATTAAAGAGAAAATAATAATTTAGTAAATACATATTAAATAATTAATAAATCTGTCCAAGCAACACTTTATTTATGTAAGTTTTTCTTTCTATATTTGTAACTGTTTACAATATTTAAATAAACTCTCTCCTCTTTGTTTTCTATGTCAAAAATGCATTGTGTTTGATACATATTGTTATGAATTTTTCCCTAAATTATATTTAAAATTTATTTAAAATGAATGTACAATTATTTTTGAATTGTAGAGTATATTTTTGAAAATGTATTTTAATCTGCGTGAGCAAAAACTTGCATTATTGAAGTTCGGCTTTATGTGAAAGCGATTGCGGGTGATGTTGAGGGGCAGACTAAGTTTTACCTTGACACAAGAACGTTGTATTTCACTGAAAAATATATAGATTTATATATGTATTTTGATATTTTGATTGTGTTAATTAGTTGTTGTATCTTTTATTCAATTCCCGTATATTGTTCGAGAGTTGTTATTCTCGTAATTTGTTGGTTTTTAAGATTTAACAACGTGTCTTATGAGTCTCCTTAAAAACTTTCCACGTTTTTCCGATTGGAACCCTGAGAAGAAAGAAGTGTCATTGTTGGATATCAACTGGCTGAGTATCCTAGTTGGGTAGATTAGTTGTGGATGGTGGTGCAGTAAATATATAAACCACAATTCATAGCAATATGTTAGATATATATATAACAATTTAGAACATAAATTGTATAGTGACTTGAAATCGCGAAATTGTTTTCATTAAAAATTTCAGTTAAAATTAAAAGAACGATTAGTGAGTTACAGTGTGGCCCAAATATTAAATATGCACATACAGAAATCTTACAAGTGTAAGCACAGATTCGAATAAATTACTTGTATATTTCTGGACATAAAATACTTTTTAATATCCAGAAAATCGCATTAATGATGATATACGAGGTGCTATCCAAAAATTCCCGGAATTTGAATGTGGCGCGCGAAGGGATGGCAGTATAGTTTTATACCACTAGATGGTAAGTAGTCTGTCCAAGCGTTCCTTTGCTATACTCTGTTTTTTAATAAGAGAAACAAACCGCCTCATCCAGCATTATACAAAGGTCGGCATAAGTCAGGCAACGCTCTCGAAAAATCGGCATAAGTCCGGCAACGCTCATAAGTCTGGCAACGCTGTCGAAAAAGATTAAAACGAAGCATGTTCGTGCATCAGACAGTTGTCTCGGTGTCATGATAACATGTGCTCGTCGAGTAGACGCGTTTTCAGAATGAATAACCGATACAAGTTCACGCTTCAAGAAAGAGTTTTTCTTTGTTACGTCGTATCTTCGTACGAACGCGGATTACGAAACTATGTTTACAGAATTTCAACAACAATTTCCGAACTCGCCGCTACCAAATCGTTCAACAGTACCCTTCCCGACCTCCGAACTGCAATTGAAGAAGAATTTGAAAATCTTCGCGGACGGCTTGACGTGCTTCGCCGGACCTGCCTCACCGTTGAGAAACGTTGCAGTAAATGCATTGATCAAGATGGCCATCAATTTGAACACTTACAGTAACCCTTTATCGAATCCCTTTTGTAATTTCTTTGAATAAATTCATTTTGACGCTGCATTTTTTTCTTTTAATGCAAATTTGTTGCCTGACTTATGCCGACCCCTGTATTAGACATATTTAACTGACAGCAATTTTGGCGGTAAATTTAAATGATAAATTGCAATGAAATAAGGTAGCACTTCGATATTAAACTGAACTGCATTACAGATTACAGCTGCAAAAAAATAAGTGGCAATAGTTTTAATATCTATTTTATTACTTGAATTATATTTGTAATACATAAAATAAATATTTACATAAAAATTATATTCATTTAACAAATTTCATATTGGATGTGATAATCTAAAATATGTACATATATATAATGATTAGGTTACAACAGAAAGAATATTCATTGTTAAATATTACTGAGATAAATTTGATTACTTGTACATTTTTCTTCCCTCAAATACCAATAATCCATCATCAACAAAACCGTTTTTAGAACAAATATGTAAAATAATTAAGGGTCTTCCCTTACCAATGGGATTTTTTAGAACGGCAGTTACACCATCTATAAATGCTTGTCTACGTATTGTAACATTAATATACATCCACACTTTTGCTTTCGTGTGTCCTTCATTAAGCCATATTTCGTCTAATTTTTGGGCTACATTTATTTAATTGAAGATAACTATCTTCGTCTCCACAAAATAATATCACGTTTAAAATACCTATGAATACATACAATATATTACATAAAACACTTATATACTTTAATACCACAACTAGGCTGTGGATCCATTTTCACAAGCAAATAGTTAAAAAATATATTTTGTTGGCTAAACACTATAGAAACACAAAAAAAAATAATAGAAAAATACTTAAGAAAAAATATTTTTTCTATTTTGCGTTCGAAATGAACTCATTATGAAACCAAAAACAGTATCGAAATGAGCTCTATTTCGATACACTTTTTTTCATTTCTCAATGTTGGCGTTGTTCGAATACAGAAATAAATATCATTGCTGTCATATGATTTTAAGAATTTATGTACATTTGACAGATATGATATATGTTCGTATTTTACACAAATAACGTATGTTGTATACAATTGACAACAACATATATATATGTTTCTATGTCACTCATGCTTATATTTTTAAATGAAATATCAAGTAATGTTAACGAAAATTAATAAATAATATGTAATATAATATACTTCGCGGATAGCAAGATTTAAATTTGAAAATGTCAAGTATCAATGTGACCAACTGCATGCTTTATATAAAAATTAAACTCTGAACTTTCAAATTAAACAATTCCAATTTAAGCAATTTATTAATGTAAAAAACGCAAAATAGAAAAAATAGTATAAAAAACTCGTTTCATAAGGCCTTTTGCCGCACTCGCTCTTTAGAAAACTCGCCGCAAGCGGCTCGTTTTCTAAACTGATCTCGTGCGGCAAAATGGTGCCTTATGAAACTCGTTTTTTAATATACTATTCTCCATCAACTGTGTGTGTGCAATTTGACGGCTCTAAATTACCAAATATGTATGTGCAATGTATATATGACCGGCAATTAGCCAATCGTAAGTCTATATTTTGGCGGGCCATTTTTAGGTTTGTCTCTCTGAATGAAAAACATAGTATAGGTGGCGGCAAACAGTTTTTGTGTTTATATTTGTTGAGTTATGTTATTCTGTGACACTACAATGTCTGATATGAAGAGCAAAGAACGTGCATCAAATTCTGCTTCGAACTTGGTAAAACGGCAGCAGAACCCCTGACAAAGCTTAAGCCAATGTTTTGACTAAAGCATCCTCTTTCTCTAGTCTCACTCTTTCAGACTAGTCCAGACGCAAAGTTATGAGTGATATAACCCTTTCGAAAATGAATGTGTGTCGATTGATTATGAAAGTTCCGGTCGTCTATGGACGGAAAACACGCTATGTGGCAAAACCGAAGGAAAACAATCTATGACATTTGTAACATTGCCGGCTGGTCGTACGGCGCTTGCTAGCGTATTTTGTTTCTCTTATTTTTCGGTCTAAACCACTATAGTTCAAATGACCACTTTTTCTGTGCGAAATTCAAATTTTGAAGCAGCCGTTATATATTTTTTTTTTGCTGCTAACCAGTCAGTAAGAATCTAATTCAAACAAGGGCTAAAATTTTTTTTGTTTAAATTCAAATACTGTTTGACAGATCGCAATCAAAGTCACCGAATTGATATTTGTTAAAAATATTTTGTGCAGTATCAGTTTTTAATAAAAAATTTTAAGCGTTTATTGGAAAATGTGTGAATAATTAAGAAAAAGTTTTTATGGAAAACAACGAGACATGTAAGTACTTAATGTTTTTTGTTTAAATGCTTGTAATTTATTTTCCTTTTCTGGAAAACAGGCAATTTTTTTAACTTAACCTCTAAGAATTTTTTTTTAATTGCATTTTTAAGTTCTTGATAGCTTTTTAAATTTTGTTAAAGTTTGTTAAACATAAAGTTGACAGAAATGGATAGATCGAAATATTATAAATTCATTTCAGTTATGTACAAATTGCTTTTCTTTTGCGATTTCTGAGAAATATATTTTTTTCTAGGTTACTTTGCTGTGAAAAAAAACGAACTTTTTAAAGTTTGGTTGAATGAGCGCTCAAAGAAGACAAAGTATGGTGCCGTTATCAAGCATGTGTTGAACAAAATTGGTGCTCCTGATATTAACGATGATTGGAGAAAGTTATTGGATGAAAAGGTCCGCCTTTTTTGCAACTATTTAGGAACCAAATGGGACTAATGCAGGAGAAAGGAAGAAATATCTCGAAATAAAAACATTACATGGCTTAATGGTGACATACGTTTTCAAATTAAAAACGCAGCTGTAAAAGCAACTTCTTTGGCTGTCGGACGTCCGGAGGTTCCATTTTGTAATAAATCAGAATATGGAAAAAGAAGAGCAGCAGCAGAGCTCTCAACCGCAATAGGTGGCAAAACCGAGCTATTAGTTCGCGCAGCAGCAACATCAGCTCGGAAACAAGGAGACTCTCAGACTTAGCTGTTGTTCTTAAAAAAACTCTTGCTAGCCCGACAAGATCCTCTTTTAGATGCGAAGTCCAAATGCAGACCTTTAGGCATAAACAGAAACAATAGCAAGAGCACCCTGCTGAATCGCGGCATAAACTTTATAAAGCCCACAGATTGCATCACGCTCGCAAAAAACAGTCGAGTTAATAATCTTCTGGATGTTTTTAATAGAGCTTTTGATATCTCTGATCCTGTCATCTTTACAAAATATTTGAGCAGGCGCGTGCAGCAACACAAGTTTTTAAATCTTCCGCTTGAAGTTATCGACCTTTTAAGTGGTAGTGAGCCAACAGAGAATCTTGTTGAAGACGATGACAATAATGAACAAAATGAAATTTTACCTGCTTATTCAATCAATATTTTGAATGAAATGTCCTTACAAAATGAGTTACAGTTAAAGACATTACTACTAGGATTTCTTTTTAGAGGATACTTTCGCGATAGATCCTAGCAACAGCAGCAGCATTGTTTCCGCATTTCCCCAGCACCAAATGCATGTCTGTATAATTGTCGTTTGAAAACATTTTAACATAAATTAAAAAAATCACCAGCGCAAAACAGGAAAACTCGAAAATGAAGAACTAATCCACGTAAAGTACAGCTAAGAATTTGAACATTCAAAGTGCAACGAAAATTAATAATGTTGAAATGTGCATGACAATTTGAAAACGTTAAAATGACATTAATAAGCAATTTTCATTCCGATATTTTTTTTTACGCTAAAGTGGTTTAAGAGTAAGTTCATGACAACGTTGCCATGTTTTTTTCAGGTAAAATTAGCATAAAATGATTTTCGCGAAATGGTATAATTAGAAGAGAGATTAATTACAAAGCTACTTATTCCTGAAAAATTCTATTGTGGTAAGGGTTTTTAATTTTTTTTATTCTACTTATCCCATTGACCATATGAAAACCAATCTTTAAAATATTTTCCAGTAATTAAGATAAACGACATCTAAGTGTTAACTTTAAATATTTATTACTTTGAAATTAATAGCGATAGAATTTTTTACATATTTAGCTCATGATCCTTGGTCCTCCCATAATAACGTACCATCCAGGTGTTCCGTGAATTATGGGACACGTCGTATACGTCGTATATATATATATATATATATATATATATATATATATATAATATATATATATATATACATTTAATATTATATTATATATAGATTTAATTAGTTGGCGATTTAAGGTCTGGCTTTACTCAAAAATGCATATATTTAAAACAATTTTACATGTTTCGGCAAGTGATGCCTTTCTCAAAGAATATAAAATATTATTATTGATTTATATTTTATATTCTTTGAGAAATCACTTGCCAAAACATGTAAGATTGTTTTAAATATATTCATTTTGGAGTAAAACCAGACCTTAAATCGCCAACTAATTAAATCTACTACAACCTACAAAGGTCATGAAATAATTATCTATATATATATTATAATAAAAACATTAATTGAATATTTATTGAAGACACTAGTTTTAATTCGTTACATTTCTGTTATTGGAATTTCCTAGAAGGTTGGAAGTCTATTATATTTGTATTGTTTTTTTTCATTTAGAGTGTCAAATCTATAATCAAATTTCAAAAGTATATGACTTTCTTACATTAACCAAAATTATAAAACTATGTAAATTTATTTAAAATTGTATACTATTGTTAATGTTTGGTAATATCAAAGGTTATGTGTGAAGGAAAATTTAATTGTAAACCAATAAGTTCATAATATTAATTAAGAATCAAAATTATTGTATAAATGTCAAATACTTTGGAAAATTCCGTATAACTAAAGCGACCAATGAACTTAAAAAGAGAAAAGCTGTTGGGTTGCTATGGGGTTATTGAAACAATTAGGGAGAGAATTTTGGCATTTTGAATAGTTCAAATGTGTTTTTATTTGGAAAGAAGAATTAAAAAAAAAAACGTTTAAAACAAGTAATTTAAACGTCATATTCCTTTTACCATCTGTTATACGTTCTCATATATTCTGTTGTGATCAAAATAATTATTTTACGTTTTAATTTTGAGAGAATACAGCTACCCTTTCCTGTTTTAACCTTAACTGGTCACCCCGAGCCAAACAGGGATATTTATGGGATATTTCTAGGACCCGTATAACCTGGAAAATCAAGTTTATCCGTTATCCGAATGAGACTGTTTACTTTGCTGTACTGAAGAATTCATTATCTGAAGGTATTCGTTCAGTTTGTGACCATCATAGCCTGAATCTGGAAACATTTTAGTCAGTACGTCAGGTGGACCAAGGCTGATCGCAGAGATTAGGAGTATTTAGTAGAAAATTAGAATAGTTTGAAGAAGGTTTTGTGCTAAGTCTGTATTATTGGTATTATTAGGAGAACAGATGCATTTGCTTACCGGAAGTGGATAAAGATTAAACTATTGACCATTTTAGAACAATTGTAAGTAAGAAGCTTATATACATATACATTTATTAAGCGTGATTTGGAATTGCCAGAACCAATTTTGTTTGTGCAGCCAAATATTTGACCTATTTCCGTTATTTCAATTTATTTGTTTCACCTAAGAAGTTCCACATAATCTTTAAATTCTATTTTGTTTTCAATAAATAAATTGTTAAGTCTTTGTTTAACTTGTATGATTTGTTAAACATTACCAAATCTATTATACCAAATTTAATATTCATCTATAGAGATAAGATCTTTTCCTTTTAATAAACATTTTTTAAAGCAACCAAATCAAGTCGTTTCTGTTGTTTCTTTGCCAGACAAGAATCTTCACGACCCTGGAGATGCTTAGTGAACTCATGCTAGATAATTTTCCAAATTATACTAAATATCAAATTTTCTTTTAAACCAAAACTCTATTTTGGCTTTTCCAGCGTTTTTACGCTAAAATAATTATTATATTTGGCACTCCAACGTTTGCCCTTGACAATAACCTACTATATTTGGCGGTCCAGTGTCGGACTGTTAAATACACATTACAATATATATATATATATATATATATATATATATATATATATATATATCTACTAGGACGTAACCATTAATAAGCGCAAACTCTAAACTTTAAGTGAGAATATGTTACAAATAAGCTCACTTGTATTTAGCTGATGAGGAAACTACTCCAATTATATATAATATGAATCAGTTTAGTTCGGTCAAATTAAATTTAACTTTATTTTCATGATAATTGTAGAGCAAATCTCGTATAACAAACTCGCTGAACTATTAAATACGTAGTTGTATAAATAGCGTGCACAATTTTATGTGACGTACTATACACATATGTAAATATGTGGGATAGCTACAGAAGAAATGTTCAACACTTGCTAGAAGTAACTCTGGTAAATGTAATAAGACAATATTTCAAAGTGCAAATTCGCATTTTCCTTTCTTGACCGTTTCTCTTTGTATAAAATGTAAATTTGATTTGCAACGTAAATTTCCAAGATTGCTAGATGGCCTTTTTAGGTTTGCATAAAATATAGCCGACCTTTAGAATTGCTGTGTTAAAATTCAACATTTATACATTTATAAAGTGAGCAGATATATTACAATGTTTTTGTTTTATCTGTTTTTCTCAATTTTTTATATTTTCAAATAACTCTAAAGATTTCTTTATATAATTAGATGGTATAACGATACATATATGCATACATATTCTGTCTGTATCTGTACACATGGAAATACACCTCGTATTTTACCAAGGTTCACTTCAGCCAAAGACACGTGCTTCTGTCTTACGACGTCATCAGTCGTCATCAGTTTATGGGCTATTTCCATAATTTGTAGGATTGGAATAATCCGATGTTTCGGCAGTTAGTCTACCGCCATTTTCAGGATAGTTCTGAGATGGGTTGGATCTTGTCGAACTACCGCCTGACATATTTGTTTTCCTAATTTTTTAATTGCAAAATGTACCCGTGTGAGATTCGAACTCGGTCTGAAATTCCAAAGTTTTAATTAAATCAAGCACACTAACCACTACGCTATTTAGGCGATAGAATATTATTTCTTAAAACCTATGCAGAATATGTTGCGCAGTAGCCCTATATATTATGCTGCAGTGTGTTGTATACGCAGTAGTTTGTGTTCAACGTTACAGCGCTGTGTTGTTGTGGGCGCATTGGGCTATCTTATCTATCCGTCTCTGGTACCGTAGTTGTAGGTCTTCTCTGTACATTTTTCAGAATAATTGATAGTCAGATATCTTTTATCTCCAGGCTTGGTGTACTTATGGCGTTTGGCGTTATGGTCATATACGCTGTCTCTTTAAGCTTTCTTTTGGTCTGATGGTCTTCCTTCCCAGGATTACTGCATTGTTCAATGTAATCCTGTGCCACTCTTCTCAGATATGTTGCTAAGCGTGATTCGTCGATTTCTCCCAGTAGGACCAATTTCTGATGTTATTTGGTCAATCTACTACCCTGAAGACGGCAGTATTGACTGCGGAAACGTCGCATTATTCAAATCCTACAAACGATGGAAATAGCTCAAATATCTACTTAATTATTCATCATCAACTTCTCGTTAGGAGTAAGAGCATGTTTGTTGTATTACTTGTGTATTGTAGCAAGCTGTTTATACCAATAGTGTTTGATATGGTCAATACCTGGGTATTTTCAGTTGTGTGTTTGTTATTATTTGTGTTAATTTTTTTGCTGTGGTTGTAAACGTCTTTTGCTTGGTTAAATTATTTTCTTCGTTCTTTATCCATTGGGTATTATATATTATTATTATTATTATTATGAAAATTTTAAATTAGTGTAGGTATGATGATGAAAAAGAAATAAAAATCAGATCAAATGTTTTACCGTTTTCCGATTTTGTTTACCATTAACTTTATGCATGTACAGAAAGGATCAATGAAATTTATTTGTTTGTTACTGAAGCAGCCTATTATATAAATAAGGACGCATGTCTCGTTACTGCGGGGCTGTATTATAAATTGATCGCTATCATAAACCAACCGCAAAAAAAAAGGAATACTGGTTTGAAGGTTTCGATATAATTTAGAAATGAAAACAGAGCTTATTTTATGATAACCAAATTGTTACAAAAGTTTTCCAGTGACTACTTACATTTCATTTGTAATATTATGGAAATTAACAATTACAGTGACGAATATTTTTGCAGAAACTTCGAACAGCTTCGACCGATAAAATATTTACAATAAACACACACAAAATAAAATACCTATCTGCTGAAACAGGTGTAGGTGATGCCGTTTTGGACGGAATATGTTTACTTGGGATATTTAATATTATTTTGTAAAGAAAATTAATTTATTGAAGTTAAAAGAAGAGAGTCCGCTTGACCTGAACAATGCACCGATATTAAAGAACGTCGATATCCAATTACCTTATACAGAATGGAAACAATCCATTCTGTATAAGGTAATACAAAATAATACAAATCTATTTAAAAAACAGATGTGTATCTGTATATACATTTAAGCTTAAATCGCCCACAAGACATAGCAAATTTCGTCCTATCAGGTAGCACTATATAATAAGTGACATCTGACGGACGAAAGAGACTATACCGAAAAAGGCAACCCTTCCCTTGACCGGTCAAGCTGGTACAAAAGAGAAGAAAATACTTATATAGGTGTAGTCCATTAACACGAGCCAGATGGCAGCAAATATACAAAAAGGGTTTAAGTATGTTAATACGTTAAGCACGTATTACGCATTTGTTACAAATGAAACAGACATGTAATATACATATCTGTAACTGCGCACATGGACAATACACCTCGTATTTTACAGCACTTACTTCTGCTTAAGACACGTGTTTCTGCCATCTATAGGCGTCATCAGTCAAGCTAGTGAAGCAATGTAATACAAAGTAATACAAATCTATTTAAAAAACAGATTTTAAAAAACAGATTTGTATCTGTACATACATTTAAACTTAAATCGCCCACAAGACAGCAAATTTCGTCCTATCATGTAGCACTATATAATAAGTGACATCTGACGGACGAAAGAGACTATGCCGAAAAAGGCAACCCTTCCCTTGACCAGCCAAGCTGGTACAAAAGAGCAGAAAATACGTATATAGGTGTAGTCCATTAACACGCTTTAAGCTTCAAGCTTTTTTAAAAGCGGATTCAAGTCTATCAACTTCAGGTATATATCTTAAGTAAAGATAGTCATTTTTTTAGAGTAACTTAAAAGCACTCGATCGCCCTCATTTTGCTTACACAAGGAAGTCGAAATTTTCAATACTATAGTAGGGGCATGCCCGAATTTTGCTTTGAATTATTGTTGCTAACGTAAAAAATATTTCCAAATCTTAAATATTAATTATAATTTGTGGAATGTATAGACCAACGTATTGCTAAAATTTATATTTTATTTTCATTGTTCAATTTTCCTTATTACTATTTTAAATTGTAAATTGATTTTTTAAAATATTTCATATTCAATATTTTTAAAATATTTCATAATCTAATTATTATACTGAGTGTGTAAGAATCTTATTGTGAGATTTTTCGAAGGGTCATTGGATAAATTACCAACTGATTTATTATCTATATTAAGTAAGCAAGTTATTTATTAATAACTTAATGATTTATTTTCGCAGACAATATTGCTTTTGGTCTTATAACTTTTAGGCGTTTAAATTTAATAAATTAATATAATTTTACTTCAATTGAAGCTCCAGTATTTAATTGCTTTTTTTATGGATAATTAATGTGCATTACTTTTCTATAAGTTACAGATTACTATACTGGGTGAGTCATTAGCTCAATATCAATTTATTACCTTTATTTAAACTTTATTTATATAACTTTCGTATTCATTATGCAAGTTGGTCACTGATATTTTTAATTTCTGATTTTAATTCATTATTAATAGTGGATCGTGTGTTTTATTCAGATATTGAATTATTTTTGTTGTTATTTCTTAATATTATATTTCTTATGTTTATGGCTATTTTGTTTAACATAGATGCTTGTCGACATATATTGTCTGTTGTAAATTACATCTTGTTATTGTTATCCTATTTGGGCGTTTTATTGTTGTGTTAGAATTTGTCCACGTATTACCTGTGAATTATTTAGCTTACTTTCGACAGGGTCTGTGTTCGCTGTACCGGTTTAAGATTATAAACAGGGTGGCGCCTATATTTAAAATAACCTTTGCCTAGCTCGCCTCTTAACTGAATTAGTATCTCGACCGAAAATTTCCGGGGCTATCGTGTTTGTTGGGTATGTTAATAAGTTGACTAAGTAGTACGTTGTATAGGAGGGCGCATGTACTAGTGCTTGAAAAAGCACGTAGCAATATCTCACACGCGTTCAAGAACCAGAGAAACCAGACTCGCATGATATGTGTGTGAGAACATCAAGAGAAACCTATTTGTATATGAATTTATAATTGTTTGAATATTTTACTCCCAAATCAATTTTGGGGAAGTACAAGCTGTGTAATTATGTAAATGAAAATTTTAACAACATTGGCTCGATAGATATTGATTCTTCATTGAGCTAGACTTTGTTTTGTGCTTCAGTGGGGATGGCATAGTAGTAAACTAAGGTTTCTTCTTCTGCCCGAGTATCTCACGGGACCATGAAACGCGTCGTGTCATCTGGTCGACGGTTAAGGCATTTTAAATCCAAAGGAAGGAAACCCTCACACTAAGATCCTCAAGAATGGTTCGAATAGCAAATGCATGAATGTTAATGAATTTTTTATCTCGAAATAGCTTATTACTTGCCTATCGCACTTGATCATGTTCTGACAGTATTTATGTTCTCTTCTGTAACGGACGACGTGAGGCATCCTGATGTTGGAGCATCTTCAATTAAATTGAAATGGCATATCTGTTGGTATCATTAGCATTGGTATACGTGGTATTAGCACATTTTCTTCTTTGAATTTGCTAATTAAAATTGTTACTTCGTTGAGATTGTATAATAATCTTTTGACTGCCAATTTGGGAACATCTCAAAGACGGGGCGGGGCGGATAAATGTTTTTAAGAAGTGTGATAGGAACACCAACCGTCAGATTAATGATGTGGGGTGGCAATCCAGATAAATCAAGCGAATTTAAGAATTAAGTTGGATAGTTTATTGCCTCATTTTGATCCGTAACAGTTATCTGTTGATTTTTAAGTGTCTGTTTCTCCTGGTAACATATACTGAATACTGAAATTAATAAAATTCGCATTCACATTTTTTGCAGCTAATATTGTACGTCCACTTAACCATTGACGACTTTTGCAATTTTGTTTGATATCTGGAAATACGCACTGAAACAATTATTCTTGTGAGGGAGTGATACTGTGTGTTTTTCTTCAATTTTAATTTTACCATTTCCAATATCCAATCATTGCAAAATGCTCTGCAGATGGGTCGTTTTATAATTTAATAAGCATGTTTGTCGTGAATTAAAATTTATTAACATGCCTCCACAAATGTAATGTTTTTAAACAAGTGTTTCGTTTATCAGCTGGCATTGAATGTGGAATAACAGGTAATGCCTGTCGAAAATCACCAACTTTGAATATTAGTACACAACCGAAGGGCCGGCCGTTTCCACCTAAATCTTGCAATGTTCGATCCAATGCTTCCAACGACTTTTTTACGCGCCATTGTGTATTCGTTCCATATAATTATCTTGCATTGCTGGAGTACTTTGCTGATTCCTGATGTTTTCGAAATGTTGCAAGTTGGTGTTTCGCTGTTTTGTATATTTAATGGCAATTTAAGTGTTGTATATGCTGTTCGACAACCATCGAAAAGAGTCGCCGCAATTCCAGACGTTGCGATTGTTAAAGCGATATTATTTTGTGCACGTACGGTTGCTTAGTACCATTAAAATAAGAAATGTTTTTCCTGTGCTACCTGGCGCGACCATGAAATACATCGTATCACTCCAATTATTTGTTACTCGAATTATCGCCTCATAAATTGTTCTTGTTCTATTTTTTTACTTCAAGTCGAAGTCCTGTAAGTTTTGCCCTACGTCACATGAACAAAAATTGTTACGTAATGTTGTGCCATCCACATAAGTATTGTATAGGGTCATTCAAAAAGCGCACTCATAGGAGGTCCAAATATTTGACTGTAGAATTTCCCATTAAACGAAAAATATGTGTTGTTAAATATAAAAGTGATTACATACACATTTTCATTTGTTAATCAGATACAAGGTCTCACACTTCCCAACAATTATGTGTTGATTTCGTTTGATGATATATCGCTTTTTACGAATATACCATTACAACTAATGACAGATCTTCTCTCTTCTTCTCTTCTGCTTTGGATTGGTCGCCAGCACGTCCAGGCACTTGAGCACACTGCTCTTTGTACTATCCCCAATAGATCTCTCAGTTCCACTCTGTTAGTCTTGTGTCCTCGATAAAAGCCACTATCCTCCTCAGGGGAAGTTTGAGTACACTCGAAGGATCCAATAGATCTCTCCCGAAATATTTCTGTCTGAGTTCCTTCAGTTCCTCACACGTGCATATTACATGAAGGCTAGTTTCCTCCTGTTTTACACATCTCCTACACCAGGGCCCGCTAACCAAGCCCATGCTGTACAAATGCTTCCTTAAAGGACAATGTCCGGTTATTAACCCGGTAATTCTTTTTTTTTTTTGCTACTACGAATTAGATTGGCTGAAAACTTTCCGTCCAGCTCCCTTAGTAGTGTTTTGATATGGAGTTGACCTTCCGTTAACCTCCATTTATTTTTATGTTTATTTTCTAGCCATAACCAGATCTCCCTTTTAGCGGAATCCTTAGTGATTCCACATACAGGTTCTGGTCCTATAAAGTTCCGATTAGTACCTTCTTTGGCCAGTTTGTTGGCTATCTCATTGCTTTTAATTTACTCAAGTCCTGGCACCCATATCAGCGACACTGTATTGTCTTGTGCCAGTTTATTGAGGACCTGTTTACAATATTTCACCAGCTTAGACCTGGTAGATGGGTTCATAATGGCTTTAATAGCCGCCTGACTATCAGTCATTATGTTAATTTTTTTGCTTGCGCAGCCGCCTTCCCGAATTTCATCGGCGCAGGTTGCGACTGCTAACAATTCGGTCTGGAAAACCGTAGTATGTTTCCCCAGACATATCGATATCTTCCTTCTAGGGCACATTCCGCATATGCCTGCACCTGCCCCCTGACTAGATTGGGATCCATCAGTGTACCAGGTGCCGGCGCCACAATCGATCGAGCGATTTTTTGCTTGTTCCCTGGTCGGTATAAATATGTTCAGCTTAGCTGTAAACATAATTTCAGGTGCCATACTGTCGGCCGGCATTTGAAATATCGGCTCTTCCAGTATAGTTCCTGTGATATTCTGTATGACTGCCTACAACCTTACTAGGACACCATACGTCATTGGCCTTCAGCCTCAGTATCGCAGCCATTGCCTCCGCCTTTACAAATAGTTCCAGCGGAGGGAGACCCACGATGGCCTCCATGGAAGCGGTTCCCGTGCTGTTCATAGCTCCCGTGATTCCCAACAGGGCCTGTCGCTGGAGAATCGTGAGGAGCCCCACCGACGATGTCCGCTCCGTCCTCTTCCACCAGACAACTGCTCCATAGGTAATCGTTGGTCTTATTACTACTGTGTACAACCAGTGTACCACATTTGGTTTTAGTCCCTAGGTCTTGCCCTGCGCCGCCCTGTCTGCCACTTTGATTAGGTGTCTGCTCCAATTCAGTTTCGCATCAAGTGTTATGCCTAGATACTTCACTTCATTGGTTAGTTCTAACCCTTGTCCAAACAGCCTTACGCTGCCCAGATAATTTAGTTTTCTCATGTTGGTAAAGGCTACCAACTTGGTTTTTTGAGGATTGACAGTTAATCTCTCGTCAAGGCACCATCTTTCTACAATTCTCAGAGCATTTCGCATGATGCTTGCCACGGTCCTCGGGAATTTCCCCTGGGACACTATGACAATATCATCGGCGAACCCCTGCGTCCATATTCCCTAGTCATTTAATGTCCTGAGGAGATTATACACTACTAGACTCCATACTAGCGGTGACAATACGCCTTCTTGAGGACACCCTTTTGTTGTCCTCATGGAGATCGTTTTGTTTTGCATTTGGGCATGAACTACTCTGCTACGCAGCATGTCATGAACACAGTTGCATGTGGTGCTTTTTATTTTTCGATCTCTTAAAGACCGAATAATAGAAGACGTCGCGGTGTTATCGAAAGCTCCCTCTATGTTCAAGAAGACTGCAAGTGCAATTTCCTTGTAGTGTAGGCTCCTTTCGAGCCCTCTCACCAGGCTATACAGGGCACCCTCACCTGATTTTCGCATCTGGTATGCCCATTGCAGTGGGTGTAGAGTAGGTCTAGCCAGAGCTACTTCTTTAATATTTAAATATATATATATATATATATATATATATATATATATATATAATAACTTCGTGACCTTGGTATGATATGGTAAACCTAATCAGTAGGCGATTAAAGGTCTGTATATTACTTCAAAATATATGTATTTAAAAAACTCTACATGTTTCGGCTGTGCACGCCTTTATCAAGAGAATACAAAATATGAATGACAGGATATAAATGTCAAGTAATTGAATTACTTGACATTGTATTTAATTGTATTTAAAAAACTCTACATGTTTCGGCTGTGTACGCCTTTATCAAGAGAATACAAAATATGACTGACAGGATATAAATGTCAAGTAATTGAATTACTTGACATTTATATCCTGTCATTCATATTTTGTATTCTCTTGATAAAGGCGTACACAGCTGAAACATGTAGAGTTTTTTAAATACATATATTTTGAAGTAATATACAGACCTTTAATCGCCTACTGATTAGGTTTACCATATATATATATATATATAAATATAATATCTTCGTGACCTTGGTATGATAAGGTAAACTTAATAAGTCGGCGATTAAAGGTCTGGTTCATTACTTCAAAGTATATATATTTAAAATAACTCTACGTGTTTCGGCAATGATGCCTTTGTCAAGAGAATACAAAATATTTTGTATTCTCTTGACAAAGGCATCATTGCCGAAACATGTAAAGTTATTTTAAATATATATACTTTGAAGTAATGAACCAGACCTTTAATCGCCGACTTATTAAGTTTACCTTATATATATATATATATTGAGGCATTGCAAGAAGGGTTTCTTTTCTCTGAAAGAAACAAAGAATACTTGTAACCATGATATTTATATCTAATATGTACTTCAATACCAAGAAGGGGAAAGATTGATTCAAAGTGTAAATACGTTATTTTGACGACAAACTTGCTTTGAAATAATTAACTTATTTTTCTATTTTTTTTATGTTTACTTTCAATTTTTAATTCAAATTAATATTCAACGCGTGTTTATTCAAACAAATGTAACGTATTTATTTTCAAATGTATTTGAACAATTAAGCCCCGCCCACAATTCTAACGGTGCAATAACCCGAAAATAAACCGATATTGCCAGAGTGTTTGTAAACACATAAACATATGTTATTCAACCAAAGTTATTTTATAAATCAAATTGTAATTTTTTTTACTGTTTTACTCTGTAAAAATGTCTAAAATAATAATATTCGAAAAGATAATGCAAGTAAAGAAGGGGGCGATTTTGCGGAAAGTTATGCAATTAAAAACAAGTGAAAAAGTAAGCGTCGGTAATTAGTCGTCACAGTGAGAGGTCACGCTTTTTGTGCTCCGAATTAATTAAAACAAATTGGTGAAATTATTAAGTTCTGGAGAGTTTTGAGTCTACACAACGTTACTCACACCTACGATATACCTGTAGACAAAGTTTAACATCCGCCGACCAATTAATTCAAGAACTACGAATTTTTAAAGTTTCAATACGTTAATTACCCGCCATAAGTTTCACCGTGCAACGACCAGCATCTTGGTACGCTCGAAACCGGTCATCCGAGCAAGCCGCCGTCGGACTTGGAGATTTCAAAAAAACTCAAGTCATCCCGAGGGACCATCGCAGAAATATTATCCAGTTTCCCGTTGTGAAAACCAGCAGAACACAGGAGCAGGAAGCAACGGAAGCTATATCCGAAGACTCAGGTTTTTGCTAACTTTAACCATATTTTACGCGCCATTTTTTTTTACTTGCTCATATACTTTTCTAGAATTTTCTTTGTTTATTCCATAACTAACTATTTACATTGCTTTCACCAATATTATATCACTGTAATTTTTATTTCACTTATTTAAATATTAGAATCCACTGTTTGTAATTTTAAAAAAACTTGATTCTATGTTACTTTTATAAACTCTTTTAATAAAACAACACCTAATTGCACTTGTCGTACACCATATTGTTAGACTATAAGAATACCAACCGTTGAGTGTGTCTCCCGTATTGTTATTTGTGTGTCACGAAAATTGTTAATGTAAATTCCAAACTTTGCTAGATAATTTTTTATTAATAAAGTTAATTCTCATTATTTTACTTTGGTTTTCTTTGTAATATACTTGAGATATTGTTCCGATCCCAATTAAATAAACTACGTACATAAAGTCAAAGTGGAGAGAGGTGAACCTACCTTAACCCTGAAGAAATTAAAGAAGCTAGCCGACGACGAAAATAACCAAAAACAGATAAGTATTTAACGAGCCCGATTTAAATAAACTTTTTATTATACAACAATTCACAGTTATATAACATTCATTCTTTTATATACATACGTTTTTTATATATATTAACAATTCGTTATATTACATTTTGTCAGCCCAACTTTTGGGGCCTTTATAACGATAATAAACATTGTATATATATATTAACGACTTTGACACATTACATTTGTCAGCCCAACGTTTTGGGGCGTTCATAAATATAACCTCATATAATAAACACATTACAGATATATTAGATCACGCTTGACACATTACAATATATATATATATATATATATATATATATATATATATATATATATATATATATATATAGTAAATAATATATAATGACAGATGTCATAACTAGTAAGTGGCACATAATTGATCCACACAGACTTATTTAAATCAATTTTCTTGTCGCTGATTACTTTTATATTTAACAATACATATTTTTCGTTTAATGGGAAATTCCACAGTCAAATATTTGGAATTTCTATGGATTCGCCCATCAGCCCCATTTGAGCACAGATCGTTATGGATCAGTTGTTTGAGAGTGTGATGGCTAAGCTACCACTTCCATTACCGTTCTTGTGCAAGTATGTTGATGACATTGTTTGTTCTGTGCCACAAGAAAAAATAGATCTAACATTAAAAATTTTTAACTGCTACAACAAAGATTTACAATTTACTGTGGAAAAAGAAAATAACAGTGTACCCTTCTTGGACGTTTTAGTAATTCGTGACGAAAATAATTCTATCATTTTGAATTGGTATAGAAAGCCAACATCCTCTTAATCAGAAATATAACACCGTCATAGCTATGAGAAACGGAAAAGCACATATATGCCATGAAACCTTTCTAAATGACAATCTTAAAGAACTTTTCAGCACCTTCGTCAACAATGGCTATCCTAAGCATATACTTAATAAATTTATATATAGCTCAAACTTTTATGATGGCCCTATTGAGGACGTTCCTGCAGACAGTGTGATTTCCAAAAAAAATCCCATACATTGGTGGTCTTACTGATACAATTGTATCACACTTCAAACAATTTAATAACATTTAAATTGGTAAATACAACACCTATACTTTTAAGAAGTTGTATAGTAAGACCAAAGACATAATTACCTTTCTTATTGAATAGTCAATTGTCTACAGGATACCATGTTCGGATTGTTGTAGCGTTTATATAGGTCAGACATCGCACTGGCTAAAACTGCGCATCACACAGCATAAAAGTGATGTCCGTATTGGGAAGGGATCTTGTGCATTAGTGGACCATGCACTTGATCGTGACCATACATTCAATTTTGTCGACGTTAAGATCTTAGATGTTGAAAATAACCATAAAAAAAGAACCTTTTTAAAAATAGTCCACATTAACAGAGACACAAATAACGTTAATTATAGATCTGATACTAAAGGACTAAGTATAATTTATTTTAATATATTCGGTCTGACGGTTAGTTGACCATCTAAAAATTTTTTGTTAATTGGTCTTTTTATTGTTAAATTTATAGTGCATTGTTTTTTGGTTTTGATATTCTTGTGACTTTAGTTTTTTTTGCTATGTTTCGTTTTATATTTTTTATGTTTTAACTTTTACAAATACATTTTTTTTAAAGGTTGATATGACACCTTATAGCTATAGTTACATAGTTATATTTAAAATAAGCTTTTACATGTTTCGGTAAGTATTACCTTTATCAAAGAATTATAAATGACAGATATTAATGTCAAAGTTATATAAGTGATCTAGTCATGATGAGAGATACAAATTCATAAATATATTCAATTCAATAAGAATAATTCATGATATAACAAAAGTTTGATATCTAAACTAATATTATAAAGAGGAAACATTTGTGTTTTTGTATGTATGTTTGTAATGTTTTCACACAAAAACTACTGGACCGATTTAAAAAATTCTTTCACCATTAGAAAGCTGCATTTTCACTGAGTGACATAGGCTATATTACATTTTAAAAAAAAAGGGATCCCCAATAAAAATGCATTAATGTAACCCAAGGTGTGAAAAAATTAGTCACAAAAAATCTGTCATCGCGTACGCTGCGGAAACTATTGTTGATAGAACAAAAAAATGTTCTACAGTATTATAGAACGTATTAATATCTACAAAAAAGTCCGCGAAACCATATGTCCAACTACTGTAGGTATGCCACTATAACTACTTTTTTACATTTTAAAAGTTAATAAAAGTGCCGACAATAATCAAACCATATTATCCATACCTCTGTATTATTCCTTATCCTATTAAATGATATTTTATTAAAGACCATTTCAATACCAGTAAAATACTTTTTAAATTATTAAAATCGGACATTCCATTCAAAAGATATAACGAATTTAAAAATGTCAATCTAAAGAAAATAATGTTATAATATAATGTAGTAGTATAGCGATGGCCATATTCATTTTATTTGTAATAAATTGACAATCGAAAAATTATAACTGGAATAAGAATAGTATTGGCAGAAGGAATTTAATAACAAGTTCAGTGAGAATGAAAAGTAATAGGAAACAGGCACAGAGAAGCTGTTATAGAAAGAAGTTAAACATAAAGTGATATAAAATCCAAAAATTAAGGATCACAAGAAAGGAAGATTAAATATTTAAAAGAATACACTCACTATTGTATTTATTCAAGGTAGGATCGAAGAAAAGAGAACATATACGATACAAATTTTATTAAAAGAATTTAATTAACACTGAGATATTTCAAAGGTGACGTTTTTGAAGTAATATCAACAATGTGTCAAAAGCCAAGTGCCAGGAACATTATTAAAATAGCGGGTTACATTGTTTATAAGTAGAGCTGAGGATGTTTGCGGTATAACCATGGTTATATCATGTAACCATAGTAATTTACTATGGTTACATGATATAACCATGGTTATACCGCAAACATCCTCAGCTCTATTTATAAGTTATGTTAAATAACTAAATGGACTAAACAAAAAATGTAATCAATTCATCAGCTTTACAATTAAAAAAATAATTTTTTGTCAAAAACATTTTTTTCCTTTAACTTCACATAGCCACAGCAACGCAATTGGATGATTTGTTTTCCAAGTGAATTTATATTTACTATAATACATTTATCTCTTTTCTCATTCATTTCATTTCAGATTGAGTCACAGCGAAGCGTGGTCGAGATTAGCTTGTCAATTATAAAGAAAATGGTCATGAGTTATTATTAGACTTGCACCCGTGGAGCGACGTATGATATAAAGCTGTTGGCATGACTACATCACTCATATAACTTTGACATTAATATCTGTCATTTATAATTTTTTCATAAAGGTAATACTTACCGAAACATGAAGAGCTTATTTTAAATATATACATATTAATGTAAAACAGACCTTCAATCGCCGAATAACTAAATCAACTATATTGTACAAAGGTCAAGAAATAATTGTCTCTCTCTCTCTATATATAAGATAGGTATAGATATTGTCATCTCAAAGCAATTATTGTGTTCTTCCTAATCCAGAGATTTGGAGTGGTTTTACTTTTATTACACAGCGAATATTGTTAAAACAATCTATTTCAAAGGTTGATTAGTAATTACATAATGAAATATTTTGTTTTTTTAATAGTATATTTGCATTTGGATGAATAAATTTCACAAAATCTAACCTCAATATAAACCGTTATTGTCTCTATGGGGTTAAAATCAGGATCTGTAACTAATCGCATTAGCATACCTAACGTGTAAATTCGACTTTCTCCAACAATTGTCATTACAAATTCATTTCAATGACGTGGTGTCTTGCTGAAATGATAGATTACTCAAGTTTGAAAAAAAACTTTCTGCTACGTGGCCCGATAAAGATTTTCCAATCTATTTTTGAACGATAACTTAGTTTATTATTGATCAAACAATTACGGTGGCGTGTAAAATTTGCATGATGATGCTTAAGTTTCGAACTATAATTAATAATCATACTGCGTACCGTTAAACTTCAGAGACGATGGGAACTTTCCGTATAAAAGTATAATCAATTCGTGTATTGTATGGTATAGCTACATTAAACATTAAAGAATTCTGTAGTAAAGTTCATTTTGTTCGTTTTTATAAAGAATAAACATTATATTTCCAGCTGTTATTGAGAATATTTTATTAAGATTTTACCAATCTAATAATTCTAATACAGGGTTGAAAAAGTGCATATATTAATGCATTAAGTAAGTAATTTTTCAGTCTTACAAGTTAGAAAAATAGTTTATCAAATATAAATATAAGGGAGATATGTTTTAGATAAGGGCCGTTTCTGAATTCTGAGAGTGAGAATGACGAGTGATCGCCGCAGTACGCATGCGCGTCTGCACCCACCATGCTTTGCGCGTTTAGACGCCATTTGCAGTGGTATCGCCTGTCTATGTGCTGAGCTATAGAAGTTTATAATGTTTAAGAAAATTGAGTCGGCCGCCGACTGTGAGATACGATCTGTAATTTGATTCTTGAGTGCATGAAATTTGACAGCAGCGGAAATTTACCGTCAAATTAATGAAGTTTACGCTGGTAATGCCATCAATGACAGTAAATTCGAAAGTGGGTGAGACTGTTCAAGGGCGGACGAGTTAATGGTGAGACACGCCCTGGCCGACCTTTTATGATTTACGAAGACTTGGTTCGTGAAGCGGATAACGAAATTCGAGAAGACCTAAGATTAACGATTTCAAAGTTATTAATTGATTTTCCACAGATTTAAAGGACTGTTTTTACACCATTGTTTCGGAGAAACTGAAATAAAAATTGTGTTGTCGGCGGGTTCCAAGACTGCTTTCTGACGATCGCAAGAGAAAAAGATTGGGTTGTGCTTTATCGTTTTGTATTCGATACGATCAGGAAGGAGATACATTTTTGGACCATATCGTTACAGTAGATGAGACTTTTGTGTCTCACAAGACCCAACAGTCAATGAAATGGCAACACACATCGTCGCCAACCAGAGTGAAAGCCAGACTTCAGCAAGAAAGATTATGGTAACTGTATAATAAGACAAGAAAGGGACTTAGTGGATTTGATGGTGAGGCAGCACAATAATCGATTTTAATGCGTATTGTGTGACGCTGAAAAAACACCGGCGCGGCGGAGGAGGAGTTCCTTGGTGGTCGTGGTTTGGGCCGTCGTAGGTTGGGTTTCTTCACAGGCGGCAGATTTCTTTGACATCGAAATTCAAAAACTTAAGACCTAAGCGCTGGGCGGAGAGGGAAGATGCCAGAAAAGAATAGGACTAGGTCCTATTAAAAAATGAACAGAGAAGAAGATATTTTCTGTTTTATTTTGATGATTTGGTAAAATATTTTTTTAAATTTATCAAACCACTTTCAAGTTAAGTGCTACTTCATGTTTATATTGTTATATAAGCGAATTATAAGTTGTTTGTTATATTATCTTAAAGTCTTAAAGTAGTGCAATTAATATCGCTCTACATACTACTGTGATTAAAAATGTCGAAATTAGCTCATTTAAATCGCTTAGGTTAATCATTCGGACTCAATCCCTTTTTTATAGGTTGGTAGCTCTGTCCTTAACATTTTTCAAAACTTCATATCATTGTTACTGACTGAACAAAAGATCGTTTTTCTGTTATGAGAAAAAGGGTTTTCCACGATTTTCATAACATTTAATTATGTTGAACAAAACCTTTTGTTTGTGGAACGGAATTTCTGCCACGGATGCGTTGACGAGGTTAGAAAACGGTTTTGGTGATGAGTGGATGTCAAGAACATGAGTGTTGGCGTATTGTAAAATATTCAAAGAAGATAAAGAAGGCATTGAAGATGAAGACGATGCCAAGGAAATAAATGATCTTGTGCACAAAAATCGTCTGTTGACAATTACGGACCTTGCAGGTAATACTGGAATTTTATCTGGATTGATCCATGCCATTTTAAAATACTATTTAATCCTGGGGCGTATCTTATTTCGACATGTTTCAAAATCGCCCATTTCCTTCGAAGAGGAAGGATGTGTTAACCGTCTGTACAGAGATTATTCTTGACTTCGAGTATTATTAAACACACCATTACGAGAAATGCATATATGGTTCTGATCTCAAAATAACCGATAAAATAGAGTGACGTCCCAAAGATGAAACACACGTCAAAGTCGTAAAAAAATTAAAGTCAATTTTCTTTGATTACCATTGGTGCGCTATGAACAAGGAATAAGGAATATTATTCGAGAGTTATATTAGGATAACTCATGGTTATAGAAATAGATTTGTTAAAAAAAAGTTTAAAATACTATTTACCAAGCCACCAGAGCCTTGCAGATGATGGCGAGTACCGAAACCTCGATTAAAAATTTTGAATAAGGATCAAAACGCTTCGTTACAGAGGCTTGTAAAATCCAAATCATTAAGAATTTACAGTAGCGTAAAGAGAAGTCAATTAATAACGAGTGGGAATATCTGGACATGGAAAAGTTATCGGAAAGAAAAACGAAAGCGCGACACAATTTCAACGAAATTTTTGAATATCTGCAAGTTTAATCTAAGTGAGCTTTGTGAGTTTATATAACCGCGGACGAAAAAACAGACGAAACAATGGACTTTGTTGATGAACAAGAACAAAAGACAGCAAAACTGGATCCATCTGCTAGGATAGGTTATGACTACCGTGACTACGGTTATGGCTACGGTTTTTTGGGATTTACACAGCATAAACTATATCGGCCATTTGGAAAAGGAAGAACAATTACACGATTATATTATGCTTATTTAGCAGACCATTTAACTGTTGAATTAAAGACACTTAAAAAAAAACACTTAGCGAAAAAAAAGTGTCGTTTCACCTTCAAATTTGATTTCGAATTGATGTCTCATCCCTCATATTTGTTTGATCGGGCTTCCTGCGATTTGTTTTATTCTTGAACCTGACGAAATGATTCAGTGAACAGAAATTTGCATCGAACGAGGAGGTTGTTAAACGCGAGAATAATAATTTTTGTTTGTTTTTGCTTACCTTTCTTAAATAGATGTACAGTTTATTTATTTATAATTAAATAATGTTCGCTTCAAATTTACACTTTGTATACCGAAGTTATAATTATCTTATTTAAGTTGTAAACCTTTATCTCTATTCTAAGAAGCGGACATTCTTTACATTTACAAGTTTATTACCAACTTTTTTAAGGCGTGAATTATTATTATTTTTATTGGACTATTTCTGCCTTGATTTATTATTCAATTATAGAACAATACTCAGCTTTTAATCTCACTAGCTATTCATAATTTCACGTAGAATTTAATCTAAACTTTGTACTTAGGTTTAAGATTAGGACTTAATTAGCATAGTTTAAAAGTATATTGCCGGGTATTATTGTTAGCAGATACCATCTACCAAGGCAATCAAAATTCCCTCGAATTATGTCATCATCTGGCTGTACAATCGATATGGTTCGCTTTATTAATTATGTAATAGTTTGTGGAGGTAATGGCAAATTTTGCCTGCTTGTAGTATTTTTAAAAACAGTAAGAACCAGAGTATCAATTAAACAACAGTAAGAAATAGAGACTCATTCGAATCACAACACATCAACGAGCAAGGGTTCAAACACTAATACAAAATCAAAATTAAGTATATACATCAAACATTGGATTCAATAAAGAATTATTATAGTGAAAAGTCCGTTTTTATTATCCAACAGAAAAGAAGTGAAAACTCCAGCGCAATTCTTTACAGAGTCCATCGCTGAGACAGGTCTATTTTGCAAAGTTTTAAAGATTCTACTTTTTGGAAGGCTTAAAAAAGTTGGACTATCGCTGGTCTATGTGTGAAACGCCATTAATACTAAATGAACCAATTATTTAAAAAATAAAACGTTTTTTGTACCACCGATAGCTTTTCATTTAAAAGGCATGCTCCCGTTAAATGTTTCTCGCTTATATATACGAGGGCGATTCGTAAAGTAAGCTCCGTTTCCGCCTATTTAGTAGAGGAATGTATATACCGGCACCATGGCAGCAATTCGGTGTAGTCTGGTTCAGTGTGAGTCTGGCAGTGCTAGTGAGAGAATTATTCGGACATCCTTTCGTGCTATTTTGGTCGTTTAAAATGACTGCTGCAATTGAAAATTCCGTCGACTGTGAATTGTAAGTTGTTACCCGATTTCTTTGTGCAAAAAACATAAGGCTGCTGTGATTCATCGTGAATTTTGTTCTGTTTATGGTGGAAATGTCACTCAGAAGATGGTGCTGTGCTTTTTGAGAAGGACGAACTAATGTCTATGATGAAGCACAGAGCGGAAGACTAACTGCTGTGCCGAACGAAATTGTGGATATTGTCGAAGAAAAAAGATCGTGGAAATCGGCGATTTACACACACAGAGTTGAGTGCCTTTTTCCCTCAAATTTCACGTAGAGTTTTGCAAAAGATTGTGACTAAAAATTTAAGATACCGCAAGCTTTGTTCCCGATGGGTGCCAAAACTTCTTACCGAAGATCATAGAACAAAGAGAATGGAATCGGCACTAATTTTTCTGGCACGTTACGATGTTGAAGATGAAGGTTTTCTCAGGCATATCATAACAGAGGATGAGATTTAGGTCGTCAACGTCGAGACGAAAAGACAGTCAATGCAGTGGGGTCGCTCTAACTCGCCTACGAGGTAACCTATAAAGTACCGTCAAACTTTTTCTGCGAGAAAATTCATGATCACTGTCTTTTGGGACAAGAAAGGCGTCCTTCTTGTAGATTTTATAGAACGAGGAACCACAATAAACACTGGAAGACAGTGTTAGAGCATGGCTTAGCTCATAGGCGCCAGAGTTCCATGAAGAGGGCATTAAAAAGCTGGTTCATCGCT
Organism: Melolontha melolontha; assembly: GCA_935421215.2. Classification (NCBI taxonomy): domain Eukaryota; kingdom Metazoa; phylum Arthropoda; class Insecta; order Coleoptera; family Scarabaeidae; genus Melolontha; species Melolontha melolontha. The sequence goes on from OW285235.1 coordinate 212,801,865, forward strand.
ATGGCAAATGTCTCAATCTTAATGACAACTGTGTAGAAAAATAGCTGGAAGTAGTAGTTTCAAGTTGTATATAATAAAAATGTCTTCATGTATTGGTGTTTCTTCTTTAATAACCAACTTACTTTACAAATCGCCCTTGCATAATGGTGTCTGTCATTGTGCTCTAAAGACAAAATAGATTTTTATCTTTATTGTGATGTGAGTCATCTAGAAAGAGCTTCTGGAAGGCCCTCGAATGGGCTATACACTACATAGGAACCGCTCAGAAGGATTATGGGCATTAAACGAGTAATCGCCGTCGTGTGATATTATATAAATGTAAATAAATACTCATATAAATATATATTGTGAACTGAATACTTTTGTTATTAGTAATAACTTTAATTGTTATTTAGTGTATTTTGTTTTATTGTTTATATAGTGTGTGTTTAAATTACCGTTAGTTTTACATCGAAAGACAAATATTTTACATTATTATTATTTGTGGAACACATTGTATTTATACATATATGACTGTTATTTATGCGAACATGTGGAACCACACGAATTTATGAATAGCTTTAGAACAATTAAGAATATACTTACATGGATCAACAGTAAGGGTTTCCTTCACTAAATACAACAAACTGAAGGCAGCCAAGACAATGAAAGTCATAATTTAAGCACGAGGATATATCCCCGTTATTCTCGTTTCTTCAAGGCATCTGAAACAATAACACCGATTTTAGTTTATATACACACGTTTAAAGAAAACATCAAAACATGGAAACGTATCCTCGATGTCTATGTATGAACATAGTTAAAGTTATGACGGATAGATTGAATATGTAATCTCATACATGAAGGTTGATATTTAACAGGGGTATCTTTAATCCGAAAACTACGTTGATGAGAAAGTAAATCTCCTTTCTCGGTCTCGCGGTTATATGTTTAAAATAACATGCTAATGGAAATGCGCACCGTCGTTAAGCGAAGCATTTCCGTGGAACAATTGATTTAGCCACGAGAAACGTTATTTCGTATTTCCCTAATCCTATTGACGACATGGCCTAACACTATTGACATGTACCCTCCTGCTTTGGAAGACACTGGTTAATATTAATGAACCAAAGGGAAGAAACCGCATTAAGAATAAGGCGGGATTATTAGTGATTAGCGGCAGACATCCGAACCGTAAGCTGTAATTTTATATCGCACAAAGGGTTTTTATTACGCGAAGACGTCAAATGTACAAGAAACCTCAGCAAAGATTTTTATTACTTTGCGTGTAACTTCTCCTTCATAAAATGTTATGTTTGTGTATTATTGAACTAAAAGTTTTAATGGCTTACAGGAAACAACGTATAAATTTGTTTCACAAACTACTTTAGTCTTAAGTGTTTTAAGCAATTGGTCATTTTTAATAATTATCGTAAATGGAACATCAGAATTGCATCAATAGGGGAAATTATTATAGGGAATTTTAATATATCTAAAGCAAAGTACAATTTAAAATATGTTTGATTTATTTAAAAACGTGCACGATACGCAATGCTTAATTATAATAATTAGAGGGATTGCTCACGACTGGCTTCGATCATATTTAAGTAATCGAACACAAAGAGTACGTTGTGCAGGCAATACATCTGAGGATGTAAGTATTGATATCGGGATTCCACAGGTTTGAAACCTTGGCCCAACACTATTTTTGGTCTTTATTAATGACATCTCTTCATGTTTTGGGGGAATTAACTGTACAGTCATTAATTACGCCGACGATGTAAGTGTAGTTACTACGGGAAACACGATAAATGAGCTATGTCATTTAACTGACCTTGCATATGTCAATTTATGTCTATGGTTTGAAACTAACAGACTTTATACTAACCAAGGAAAAACAGCTTGTGTTATATTCCAAAATATAAAATAGGATTTGGTAACAGATATAGAAATTGGATTACATTGTCACCGGTTCTCCATCAATGATCAGGCTAGGGTGTTGGGTTTAATGATAGACAGTAATTTTAAATGGAACAATCATATTCAAAATTGATGTCAACGATTGGGTAAAATATGTTTTACATTGAGGTCCCTGAAAAGAACATGCAGTCCGGATATATTAAAAACTTTTTATCACTCAAACTTCTTATCAGTTCTGCGATATAGCATAATACAATGGGGATGTTCGTCGTCGAGCCAAAGAATATTCTTAATGCAAAAAAGAGCGATGCGTATAATTTTCGGCCGAAAAACAGCAGAGTCGGGCCGGGCTTTGTTTGAGGAACATAAGCGTCTCACTTTCTATGACTTATACATACTTAATGTACTGTGCTTTGTGCATAAATGTTATGCTAATTTTAATAAAGAGAATATAGATCATACATTTAACACGAGGCAGGATAATTATTTGTTACCACCGAAACATAATACGTTCTTTTACCAGAAGGGATTAGAGTTTAGAGGATGTATCCTCTACAACAAATTACCAAAAGAAATAAAATCAATTAACAGTTTTTATTTATTTAAGAGAAATGTCAAGGAATGTTTACTGCATGTTCATTGTTACACAATAAATGATTATTTGGCAGATTCACACATAACTATTACATATTGTTTAACGTTTTCCAACATGTTGTCGTGCTGTATCTATATTTTCTTGTATTTTGCTACACGAAGCATGTCTTCGAAATAAAGTTATTATTATTATTATTATTAATTAAATTTAAGTTAATAACTTGTCAACACACAGTATCCTGGAGACAGACATGACTTCCACTTCTATACTTCGCGTATATATTAGGCGACACATACAGGTAAAATGAGATTTAATACTCATCTCATTAGTTCTCATTTGCAATAAATTCAATATATTAACTATAGATACGCGAAGTATAGAAGTGGAAGTTTCCAGGACACTGTTTGTTGACAAGCTCCAATAAGGGCGAAATGCATTCACACATTCCAGGATAGATGTGACTCTTCACGAATTTTTCATTATACTGTTTTTACTCTTTAAAAAAGCACGTTGTTCCATTTTGTAATTTTGAGAACACAAAAAAAAATTTGCAAAATTTTCGCGCCATAAATGTTCGAGAACTACTACACCTTTTTTATTTAAACAAACATTATATCATAGGCTGGGCTTTATACTAAACAGTACGCCTAGGTGCCGGATGATGGCACCACTAGTATTTTCTTTAAAAAAACAGTACGCTCTCTTCCAATTGATTGTATATATACTTATAAAAAATTTATTTATTTACAATTTAATCTAATTTGCTAGTACCGCTGTTATTTTGTTAACCACGTTTGATAGTTACATAGTGTTTATTAAACAATTCGTAAGAACAGCTATATATTCATTTCATGACACTAAATAAATTTACTATGAGGCATGTAAATATTTATTTAAACTTGCAATTTAGTGCAAATACATAAACTCTAATGTACACAAATCCGGCAATATCCAAACATTTACATATTAGTTATTTGACGTTTAATAATAGCAATTAAGTGCAATGAGAAATTAATGTTGCATCTAAATGTATTATGCTGTGTTGGTCATAACTCTATATTTACACTAGATAATTTGCAGTCGTTAAGAGATATTATAATGGCCCAATCTATCAAGAAATATAATATGTTAATATATATGCGTTAAGACTGTCGAAAATTTCCTTCCTTTATGCATACATACCTATACACATACAAACACGCGTATATATACATTTGGGTAGAGAATATTTATTGGCTACTGGGAAATTGGCGCCAGTTAACAAATATTTACTCAAGATATAAATGTTTCGCCTTATTCAATATTTAATATTTTTGGAGGTCGAACACATTTGACATGTTATTGAAAGGGTATATACCGGGTGTTCCATATATACGGTTTATTACCTATTAAATATCATAAAAGGAAAAATTGTTAATATAATAATTTCGCTAATAATAATAAATTGTCGACACGTTATTTATCATCAATTTTACGAACACAGAACACTTCATTTAATGTTATTTTATCTTACGAAATTGGTATGGTATACAATAATAAAATAATCACAACATACAAACTTGTTTAGATTATGAACACTGTGGACCGAGCGCTCTTCTCCATATAACTTTATCGCTGTCGTCAATAGTAACATTTCATTCATAACAAAATTATGACCTCACCTTAAAATATTGTAGTGATTTTGTGTTTTAGATCATTGACCTTTTTCTGTAATATAACTGTACATATTGCTATGAATAGTGGTTTGTTGTACAATAGCGACACCATCCACAACTAATCTACCCAACTAGGATACTCAGCCAGTTGATATCCAACAATGAGACTTCTTTCTTCTCAGAGTTCCAATCTGAAAACGTGGAACTGCAATATTATTTAGGCGCCAGTCAATCGTTCTTGACAAATATTATGGTTATTTATTTAATAAGTTACTTATTTTAATAATCAAACAATAGTAAAGGTATTAGAAATAAAATGAGCACAAGATAAAATTTAAATTAATATTTAATACAAAAAAAATCAAAAAAGAAAAAAAACTATCTTTATAGAGTATAAAGATTGTGTATTATACAATATACAACGAGGTAAAACAATTCACTGAATATGACAGCTACGTGAATTAAAACTTCCTCTTTAATACTTTCGAACAAACTTATTTAAAATAACAAAGTTTTTTTTAATTTCTCCCCAGAGAACCACACTGTAAAATCAACTTGAAAACATGAATAAAATCTAAGACATGCGCGATCACATGTAACAAAAAAATACCCTTGATTTCCAAACGAGCAAAATTTTCAGTTATATATTTTTTACATAGAAATTTTAAAAATATTCTTTATTATTTATTCTTACTAATAATAATAAATCTCTTAAATAACAATATTGAATACAAGATAAATATTCTTATAAAATTAATCAAAATTTTATGAATTCAGGAGACTTACAAGACACGTTGTTTTACCTTAAAACCAACAAATTACGAGAATAACAATCTCGTAGAATTATAGGGACTAAAAATTAAATCATTTACAATGGTCACACAATCGAAATCAACCCGAACTAATTAAATTAAAAATATATATATATATATATATATATATATATTTTTCAAAGAAATTCAACGTTCTTGTCTAAGGTCAGAAGTAGGTCTCCCCCTCAATATATCTCGCTATCGCTTTCGCATAAAGACGACCACCAAAAATCAAGTTTTTGCTTACGCACTTTTATCTAAATATATCGGATATACACAGATATCCAAAAACAAAGGACATTTATTTTTAATAAATTTTAAATATAATTTAAGGAAAAATCCATAACAATATGTAACCATCGAAACTGAAGGAATCGGTGGCACAATTGTCTAAATTGTTAACGCTACCCCTACTCTTCATGTTATAGTCGAACTTCTTGAAATGCAATGGCGGGACAAATATTTTATAAATATTTTTGTAATTTCTTTTTCTCGCGTCTGCGGTGGAATTTGAGGAAAATGTTTTGGATTTATATTCTATATAATTACATATATCCGTTCATCAAACGCTGTCTTTTTCTTTCAATGAAACCCGGTGTAACAAGTATAATATAAAGAAATACATATTGTGTTTTAATATTAAATTAAGGAAACTGCAGAGCTTTCAAAGCAGATATAAAGGTCCAATCTGAAACATTCAAAATGTCAATTCCAGATAAACGATTTACGTCTGATGACACTCAATCGATTATGCTTACCATTAGTTAAGTTCAATGAAAACAAATATTGAAGGTGTTAGCTGAGATAGCATGAAATGGAGGTACTTGGAACGACAATAAAGAAAGATGATTAGAGCAATCTTAGTTATTACGCAAAAGTTGGAATCCAAACTTGATAAATGCTTTACGCCTTCTGCTCCCCAGCGATTCAAGCCGTTTTATGTTAATACACGATCGATCTGATTTATATCAGTTGCATGATAAGGAGATCAAAACACACAACAATATTCAAGTATATATCTAACCATGGCATTATAAATAACAATAAGAGAGATAATATTCCTAAAGCTTCTGTATACCCCTTTTATGAAGTCATATACCTGTAGAGATTTATTTTTGACATTATTAATATGTAAAATAAGCATTAGACTAGAGTCAAAAATTACAGCCAGGTCAGTAACATGATCAGCCCTTTCAAATGTACTGATTTGAAGCTTATAATTAAAGAAGTAGGTATTCTTCCTTTTTTTACAAGTGATAATATGGCAATAGTTAAAATTAATCACCATATTGTTGGTTGAACACTATTTCGCAAGCAAATTAATATTTTAGAAGTGATTCCTCTTCCAAGCAAACATACATCTAAATATTTTTAAATCATTTGCTTACGCTAGTTACATAGAAGAGGTGAAGTCTTTGTACAAGTAATATAGATAATTATTTCTTAACCATTGTATGTTATAGTAGATACAATTAGTCGGCGATTTAAGGTCTGTTTTATTTTAATATATATATATTTAAAATAATCTTACATGTTTCGGCTCATAATGTCTTTTTCAAAGAAATTAAAAATATAAATATACTGTCATTTATATTTTAAAGTTCTTTGAAAAAGGCATTATGTGCCGAAACATGTAAAATTATTTTAAATATATACATATTAAAGTAAAACAAACCTTAAATCGCCGACTAATGAATCTATTATATAGATATGTATATATATATATATATATATATATATATATATATATTTAGTGTTTATAAGAATTTTCTTTTTCTTTTTTATTTTATTGGCCGTGTCTTAATATTAAAAATAATTTTTCATTGTATTAATTCTTGTTTCTAGTTACTTGAAAAAGACTGAATAATAATAAAAGTCGAAACGTCGTAGAATAAAACATCAAAATTCAATAAAGGTCGCTAAACCAATAAAAAGTCTATTATTTATATATATATATATATATATATATATATATATATTGTAAAGGCTCTGTGATGCTGGTAATATAAAATAGGCCTCACGTTCGAGTGCCAAATGTAAACGTTCGTTGATTGTGTATTTAAAATATAAGCCTCACGTTGATGCGTCAAATGTTACGCTACGGTGGATAACGTTGTATTTTAAAATTATGAACGTAATGTAAATAGTAATGGTAATATGAATGATAGGATTAAGTTTGAATCTATTAATTGGGCGCCATAAGTATGAAATAAATATACTTAGAACAACGCTATCTTCACCTTATCGAGCCAACTAGTCATCGGTTGTATGAAATCTATAAAAAATTCAATTGTATCCCAGGATCTTCGCAAGTAAAGCTGTTTAAATCTTTATGTGGTGCTTGATTAAATAATATAATAGAAATTACTCTTACAACTTAACTCTAACAAATAAAAGATTGAATAAAATTAAATATAATATGTTTATTGAAAAAATAAAAAAGCAAACTGTAATGTAAACAACAAAAATGGCTTTAACGTTAAAAGAAATAAGTTTTATAACACTAGCACGTGTGTGAATAAAGTTCTCTAGGTTCTGTGTATCTATAAATATAAACATGTACAATTTACTATGCTTAACAATAAGAAAACGAGTAAGTACTTCTTAAATTATTAATACAACGATGGTTTAATGTTCTAAGGAATAATATGATCTGTCTGAAGGGTAAATCAATATAAATAGACTTCGAGTTATTTTATTTAAAATATCCAATTTTAATATTAATTAAAATGTAAAAACTGACGACTTTGTGATAATATTGTTAGAGTGAACCTGTATTATTGTTCCGTAAATGTGAAATTCCAATTTTGAAGCAATCTCGTTGATGGATGTAAGTTCGGACGCTTGATAAATCCTTGACGGTGTTCGCGGCTTGCTGGAAAGGACGCGTTCGCCAATCTCTCGAACTTGAAATGCTTATGATGTTCGAATTTTCGTATGGCCTCGGACAAGTGTTGGATTCGAGGCTTGTTCTTTATTCTCGTTGAATGTAGCCAATTTACGGTTAGTATACTTCTTTTATGGTTTTCACTGGTATTTAATATTTTATCGATGATAATATTTTGTTGATACTTTGAAATACGACTATGCGTAGAAATACGACGATGCGTTGAAATACGACTATGCGTTTATGTAATTTTTAAAAAGAAACGTTTTGAATTTAGGATTATACTGAATAAATTGGATTAATTACTTTTATATAAAAATTTCTAAAATGCGGATCGAAAAATACGTCTGTATGCTAATTAGATTTTAAGATAAAGACGCCTATATCACTTGTTTATCCTCAAAGCCTAGTATAATTATTACAAATAGCCTCGAAGTTTCAATATTATTGACTGCTCTTACAGGCATTATGTACATATTTTAATTATTTTCTAAGATTGATAATATTTATTTATGAATTCTAAAGTTAGGTTATCAAATATTCTAACGCTAAATTAGTTGTTATGCTCATGCTAAATACAAGCTTGGCGGGTTAGTTTACTTTTAAATAAGTGGGCGTGTTTAACTAATATCGATACAATATATTTTTATGTAGATAAATTAGATATAGGTGATTTCGCGCTAATATTTGAATTATGAAATAGAAGTAATGAATATAAAAATAATTAAAGAAATAGAAATTAGTTAATTTAAAAAACACAATATTATCGTCATATTAATTTATATACATTTCGATATTAATTTAACATATTAACTTCGCCTGTATTAACCTTTTTTATGCTGAATTTAGTAATTGAATATTTTGTATTCCCCATCATAGGTGCTGGAATATGGGTATGCTTGTCCCATAACAATATATATATATATATATATATATATATATATATATATATATATATGTATATATATATATATATAAGGTGAACTTAATAAGTCGGCGATTAAAGGTCTGGTTCATACCAAGGTCACGAAGATATTATATATATATATATATATATATATATGTATTAAAAATATACTATTACAATATAACAATGTGGTTGTGAAACTATTTAAAAAAATAGGGTACGAGAATAATTAATCAATATTAAATAAAATATAACAATATTTATTAATTACGTTGGAATTAAAAAAACTTGGTTTTTAGCCAAATTAATTAGAAACAATAAAAAAATTAAGACTATTACCGGCTTGATAATCGAGTATTGTCCTTTAAGGAAGCATCTATACAGTATAGAATTGGTTAGCGTGCCCTGGTATAGAAGATGTAAAAGACAGGAGGAAACTAGCCTTTATGTAATATGTACTTCTGAAGAACTGAAGGGACAGAAATATTTTGGTAAAGATCTATTTGATTCTACGAGAATACTAGAATTTCCCACGAGGAGGATAGTGGTATTTATCGAGGTCACAGGGCTAACAATATGGAATTTAGAGATTTATTGAAGGGTGGTACAAAGAGTATTTTGCTCAAGTGCCTGAATTTATCGATGTTTAACCCAAAAACTTAAGAAGAAAAAGGAAGAAGTTGCTAGAAACGTTATGATATTCACATAAACGCAATGTTTTTGTCAGTCGAAGCTCTTTTTGGACTCTTTGTACGACGAAGCTAATCTTTGAAGCTTCCATTGTTCTCAATGTATTGTTCATCTTTTTTATGGATTTGGCGTTTAATTTTCTAAATAGTTAATTAGAAAACTTTTGTAGGTGTTAGTGAATGATATTTTAATTACATGTTTCTTATACTTTCGTTCTTGTTTGTTTTGTTCCTTATGTATGTTGTACTTGTATTTACAGTATATGTTTTTTTTGTGTCTACTGTCTTTTATTACGACATTGTACCCGCGGTATAAAAATATATTAACAAATACATTAATAATATTAATGCCAATAAAGTGTACTATATTGAAAAGATGCATTGTGGAAAATATCATAACTCTCAATAAAATGTTCATACATATCAAAGACTTTCAATCAATTTTTCTATATTGATTATTTAAAACAGCACCTGTTACCGCTTTACAATTTTTTGGAATATACTCTTGATACAAATACTATTTCCAAATGTTTTATGGCCCACAGGTAAACTCGCAGCAAGTACTCCTTATAATCCGCTTAGTGTTAAATGCAGGCATTTTAAAATATTTTGAATCTTACTGCATGTATTTCCAATTTCTTCAATAATAGATTTTTATGGTACATACATGAATTAAATGAATTGCTTTCTACATTTTACAGTGCCAATTATTTTTATTATATGCAATATGTGCCGATTTCAGGCCTAAAAATATTAACATCTGATTCTTTAATATAACTTAAGGCTGGCTAATTTATTCGGAACCACAGTCCTTAATAGCTTAGTGGCAGAGCAATGGTCCGGCAAACCATGGACGTGGGTTCGAATCCTGCTTGAGGGCGAAATTTTTTCAATAAAAATTCGAATAATTAGCGTCGTAAAATGTAGAAAGCAATATTTAATTCATTCACATTACTTCGCGAAAATGCAATTAATGTGGTACACACATATTTAGGAATCGTCATATTTAATTAACAATGGATGACCATATTAAGGGTCTATTGAAATCGTTCGCTAATAACTAGAGAACGGATACAATTTCCATAAAACGCAATCGGCAATTGGAATTGTGAATAACGTCGCACAGTACATCCCGGCGTAATTCAATGAAGTATTTGCGTGACTTACTCGGCCACCTGGTCTCGCACGACAACAATGGACAACTCAGCTATTGTATTCCGAGAATATATTGTTTTTTAAAGTGTTTTCATGAGCGTAGATAGAAGCGGGGTTTTTATAATGTATTTTATTTATTAGTTTATATTTCGTAAGATAAATAAAGTGCTGTGAGTAAGTTTCTTGTTTTCATAGTTTGAACTGTTAATTACATCGTAATTTTTGTGATAGATCCTGTTTAATATCGTTTGATTGAATCTATTTCTACCAATTATTTCGACGTAAGTGTACATTGAATTTCGTTCAGTTTCAATAACTTACGCACACATTTTTAGTTTTCATTTATTTAGATCTAGAGCATTGTTTAAGTTACTTTTTCAGACATGATATGGAAGAATGTCGAGAACGGCATTGCAAAACAATGGCGAGTTGGGTTGACGGTCATACTGATTGTATGTCCATTGTCAGTGATTCCGAAATTTATTACAAAATCCGTAAAATATCGTCAAAAATTCGTCACTTAGGATCGCAAACACAACTGAACTCTGTAAAACTTTTATGGCATTAAATAAACTTAGCAATCCCACTTTAAAAATATTTCTTCAAAAATATACTGGTCGAAATGTTCCTGATGAATCAACTTTACGCAAATATTATGTTTCTAGGTGCTATACGAGAACAGTAGAACGCATTAGAAGCCATCTTTTCAATCAATACATATGGATAAGCGCCGTCGAAACGGTGGATATGTTAGGACGCTGTGTGGTAAATGTTGTAGCTGGTGTACTACATCCAACTATTCCCTATAACTCATATGTAATAGCAACAAGTGATATAAATAGAGTTGATGCGGAAACAGTTGCTGAAACCGTTAAGGAGAATATGCAAAAAATGCTTCATTCGGACGCCACGTACAAAGAAAAAATACTTTTATTTGTCAGTGATAGTGCTGCGTATATGTTAAAAACAGGCAGACTATTGAAGAAAACACATCCTAATATGCTGCATATTACTTGTGTAGAACATGCTCTCCACAGAATCTGTGAATTTATTAGAGACACTTTTCCGGAAGTTGATAGCCTTGTATCAGCTTTTAAAAAAGTTTTCAGAAAAGCACCATTGAGAGTAGCTCTTTTCAGGGAAAAATTTCCATCTCTGTCACTGCCTCCCACTCCAGTAATAACTAGATGGGGAACATGGCTGGAAGCTACTAGTTATTATGCTGAGAATTTCGATAGTCTAAAACATTTCGTAACACTGCTAAAGGAGGATGCTAGAAGTATTGGTGAGTGCAAGGAGCTCACACAAATCCCAAATTAAAAAAATCAGTTGTACTTTCTTCACGAACACTTTGGAAAATTGCCAAAACTAATCACTTATTTTGAAAATCGAAATCTCAAATTAAATGACGGATTAACCCAGTGGCGGCTGGCGCATAAGCGCTGCAGTGCTGCAGAGCTCCCAAAAAATTGGGCGGGCGAACCTGTATTAGTTATAACTAGTTTTCTTTTACATAATTTTTCCGACATTTCTGATGTTTATAAAAGCGTAACATATTGTTGTGAAAATTCTCCCCCTGTATATAAAAAAAATTGCATATTTTTCTAAATCATCCTGTAGAGGACATCAAACCCTACAATTTGACACCTCAATAATCAAAATCCGATCAGTAGAAGCCGAGATATTCGCTTCCGAAATTCCAACACTAACGCCGGTTATTATCAAATAATATACAATAGGCGACCAGTGGAATAACCAACCTAATTCGCGCGATCGCTCACTTGTTCCTTATCTGGTCCACACGAACGTGCTCTCATAGCTCTTTCAAATACCCGCGCGCAACCCGCTACTCCCGCGGCTGTCTAAAACCAATGCGTGATTTTAGCAGGTATGTTCGCTGCATTCAGTCTAGCGCGGAGGACCGGAGGTCGATATGATTCGGTATAGGTATTTAATATTTTCGCGTGTTTTTTACTGTGCGGCGAGTTTAACGTAAAAACAATAATATTAGAGTGCGCGTGCTTCTGTTTTTGTGTATTGTTGACAATTTATATAAACTCTGTGTATTATGGAGGTGGTCTTTAATTTAATTAATGTGAAGAGATTCTTTAAATATTCATACGAAGAAAAGATAAAATTAAAAGCAAATGGTAGGCCATTAGTAGATATCACTATTGAAAAAACTGGTGTAAGTAGGGGGAAAAATTATACACGTAAATTTAGTAGCGATATTTATTCAAAAAACGAATGGATTTGTGGATGCAACAAAAAAAATGCTTAATATTGCTTTCCCTGTTTACTTTTTGGTGGCGATAAAGCTTGGACAGAAATAGGGGTCACGGATCTAGAGCACTTGAGTTTGAAAATAAAAAGACATGAGAATTCTAAAAGCCATCTTCATAATTGTATGGAATTTGCGTTACTAGGGTCAACTAATATTATGGCTCAACTAGATTCTGCTTATTGGGTAAATATACAGAGACATAATGAAAATGTGTCAAAGAATCGGTATATTTTATCAAAAATTATTAATTGTATAAAATTTTGTGGAGCTTTTGAATTGGCCCTTCGGGGACATGATGAGAGCGATACTTCCGAGAATCCGGGGATATTTCGTGGACTTATTAATTTTTCGGCTGAATTAGATGCAACTCTAGGTGAGCACCTAAAAAATTGTTCGGTATTTAAAGGCACTTCCAAAGAAATGCAGAATGATCTGTTACAGTGCATACTTGAAGTCTGCCAAGAACAAATAATTGAGGAAATTAATAATTCTCCGTTTTTGGCGATCATGGCGGACGAAACAACGGATGTTGCTGCAAAAACTCAAATGGTAGTTATTTTTAGATATGTTCGTGATGGTGAGCCAATTGAACGTTTTTGGAACTACGTCATTCCTGAAAAATGTGATGCAGAAACACTTAGCAAAACAATTTTAAGTGTCATAGATGCTTTAATTCAAAATTCACCTACAAACTGATTGCACAGAGTTACGATGGAGCAGCGGTGATGAGCGGACAACAGGCGTTCAAGCATTGATTAAAAAAAAAGTACCCTTTTGCGCACTATGTACATTGCTATGCCCATCAATTAAATTTAATTATATCTAAAGCTGCTTCTGCAAATTCGCAAGTACGTGTATTTTTTGGAAATCTACAAGACATTCCCGGCTTTTTTAATAATTCACCCCAACGAGTAGAAGTGTTAAACAAGATTGTAAACAGAAGGATCCGCCACGACGCTACAACCCGTTGGAATTTTAATATCAGGACCATTAATGTTGTGTACGAAAATAGGGCCTCTCTCATTGAGTGTATGGAAGAAATAGAAGAACAATTCTCCAACAACACAGTCTGTAGTGCAGCCGCCTCTATTCGCCGTACATTAAATGATCCGATCTTCAATTTTTGGCTGACTTTTTTCCATCATGTAATGCCCCATGTAGATATCCTGTTTAATCAATTGCAGCAAAGAAAAATTGAACCAACTCTAGTAAAAGACGCTATCGAAAATTTTGAACGCAGTATAGGCCAAGTTCGAAATAATATTGACAACATCATAAGTGAAGCATCAGATTTAATAAGCGATGAGCCACCACCAGAAAAACGCAAACGTCCAAATAACAGCAGATTTAATCATCGAATTTCGGCTTTAGAGGTGTGTGATGTTATTCTAAATTGTGCAAAAGATCGATTTCATTTTAAAGAGCATCTAGTAGTGGCATCACTTTTTTTTTCGGAATGCTTTGGAGAGTATTGCAGTAAATTTCCTGAGGACAAACTCACTTCCGCATGCTCCTATTATCCCACCCTTGATAAAGAAAGATTACGAACTGAATTGTCTGTTATTTACTCAAGAACTGATTGTAGATCTTTAAAAGGCGCACTACCTCTTCTAAAATTATTAATAAAAAACAATCTGGGAGATACGTTGAAGGAGACTAGAAAATGATTAGAAATTGTAATAACAACTCCCATGACAACATCAGAGGCCGAACGATGCTTTTCAACACTAAATCGAATTAAGACGTTTCTCAGAAATTCAATGACCGAAGATCGTTTAACATCTCTTTCCATGCTATCTATCGAAAAAAAGTTTATTTCCGAAATAGACAATTTTAATGACAAAGTGATAACAAAATTTGCAAATCGAAAAGAACGTAGAATAGATTTAATTTATAAGAAATAATTTGTTAGTAAAGTGGTGCTTAGTGACTCTTATTTTTTTGTGTGACAATTGACAATCGTTCCAGAAATCCATTACTTCAGTGCGGAAGGCGAAGAAAGCACGATAAGATCGATGGGAGACAACCTCTTACTGCCCGTGCAAGGTAAATTTTTTTGTAAAACTTGCAGAACACCTTAAAATTTTTAGCACGAGCCGCCACTGGATTAACCATATTAGATGTGGCTGTTAATAATTTGAAAAGTATTCCAAGTGACTTCGGATGTGGCCTTCGGCAAAAGTTGGAAGCAATTCTTAATAGAAATCCAGATTTAATTACATTGCAGCAATTATGTATGGAGACAATTCCACAAAATCTAACGGCTAAATATGAAGAAATAAAAGAATATTTCCAGTATGCACCTATAACCAGTGGCGATGTAGAAAGGACGTTTTCTATTTATAAGGATGTACTTAATTCAAAGGGAACAAAATTGACAGAAGAAAACCTTGAGAAACTATTGCTAGTCAATATTAATAGTATCAGAATAATTGAAACATACATGAGTAGGTAAACCCCACCAGTTTTGTATAATACAAAGGTATTTTTAATACACCAGATTTTTAATAATATTTTATATTATTAAAAATACCTTAATATTAATAGTCCTTTACTCAACTTGAACGACAAAATGAACAAATAAAAATGTTCCAATTATAGAAATAAAATTAAAAACTTTAAAAATCAAACTTTGCAGCAAATAAATATGTATTTCGTAATTTTATAGATCACCACCCGTTCGTTTTCCAATTATATAAATAAAATTAAATATTTTAGAAATACAGCCTTTCGCCAGTACTGCACTGGGCTTTGCGTCATGTGGTAAGCGTGTCCGTTCTCTACTAATAACCTTAGGCACTAAAGAAACGGTCTAATGTATAAAGTAGGTAATAAATAAATTAGCAAATGTAAATTCTTGGAATCTAAGAAAATATTATAATTTTAAATATGTTCATAAAAGTACATTATACAGTGATTTACACTTGAAAATGCACGTTAAATACTTATAAAATTTGAAATGTTATTCTTTTATGCCAAATTTATTTATATCTAACACATGTAAAAATATACAATATACAATTCGCGAAGAAATGTTGTCCTGTTCCCTAGAATTACTTGCATAAATAATATTCGATTTCTTAAATAATTCATATTATTAATACTTCATGTAATTGTATAGTTGTATAGTTAATTTGTATAGTTAAATACAATTTTTATTCAAAATGTTCCACATCCATACATAGACACACAAAGATAAAGCAGACGTAATACAAATAAAAGTTCAAAACGAGCAAATAAAAGCAATTAACACTAATGTAACGAAATCTTACACACTAAATTAACTTACTGACGTTGACCTACATTGCACTTGTGTGTGTATATCGCCGCTGAACATAATATTAGGTTCTTTATCTTAAATTACATAGATGTAGAGACGAACTCAAATAGATTGTACGTAAATATAAATTGATATTCTTGGTTCGTTAAATATACAATCTCTGTTTCTGTAGGTATATGTAGTTGCCGGTTCATCCACCGTTTGGTCTCGTACATAAATTTGATCGTTCTACTATAACACTCACACATAAAAACGAAAGGTACATATACAATATTACGCATGTGTATATTCAGTGATCGACCTTTTACTACACTGACCTACGACGGTGGAGTGGCCTGACACATAGACAGCGGTCAAAGAACCGAACAATTTATTTTCTGAAGCTACAATATGTTCCCATCCAACTTGCAAATTTCATTGATTATAATTATTGTATATTGAACAAGTTTTCATTTTAGTTTGAAGTAGATAACTTTCGTACATTTGCCAAAATATAAATATCGGAAGTGTAACTAAATATTTGAAGAGCACACGGGAAGGAGGATCTTAGTCCAAAATATGGAAAATCGGGATTAATGCGCCAAATGGAAGTTTAGCATACAAAGTTTATGACATTCATAGTAAAACACGGAAAGACCGATCTAAGTTCCTTAAAATCACGTGTTAAAATAAGCGTACAATGAAAGAGCGATATAAGTCCTTCCAATTTACGGAAAACCGATCCAAGTCCGATAGCCAATCCAAGTCCGATAGCCAATCGAAGTGAGGGAGTCTATTTATTCGTGTTTATTTTTTAGCCTAATTTCTAATCGTGTTCAAGCCTGTAGTGCATTTTTTGTCTAGCGTTATCAAGGTCTGAAATTAATATTATTATCATGTCTAGTAGTGTTAGCGACTCAGTGCCATTGCCAAACTTTTTAAGTAATACACGAAAGAGAAAGTCTTGTGGTCGTGTAAGAGATGTGGAAAAACATGTCCGAAACCATACATTTGAGACTGGGAATCTTTGTAGGTGTAAAAAGCGTTGTTTTCAAAAATTGTGCGACGGCGGAAAAAATAATATTATAAGAAAATTCAATTTATTAGAAAACAAAAATTCCCAGAACAGACATTTAGCTGGGTTAATTTCAATGCTGCCAATTACAAGACGTTGGCCACGGAAGAGCGAAGATATTGCAAATTTGAGAAGCAGTGCATTTTGTTACAAAATTATAGTTCAAAACGAGGAGAATGATGGATTCCATGAAATGTCGGTGTGTCAGCAGGCCTTTATCAGTCTACATGGAATAATAAACAGAAGACTAATAACAATAAAAAGTGGTCTTAAAAGGCAAGATAGCTCAGTTGACGATATGAGAGGTATGTACACATTACATTACAGAAATATTAGATCTGTGTAAGATTCAAATTGTAGGTAGGCATCAAAATCGACCACATAAGATGAGTTCAGAAATGGTGCAACTTGTTGAGGAACATATCAGATCATTTAAGGGTCGTGTATCTCATTATAGTTTAAAAAAGTCAAGGAAACTGTATCTTCTAGAGACTCTAAATATTAAAAAGATGTATCTTTTCTTTCGTGAAAAAGGTATAAGTTATGAATCTTACAGACGTATTTTTACGACAAAATTTAACATTGGGTTTGGGTACCCTAGATCAGATACCTGCAGTTACTGCGACGAAGTTAAAGTCAAAAAGGCTTCCTTGGAAACTCAACTAAAAAACATAGATGCTGATTATCAAGAAAAGAAGTCAGATATAGAAAAACAGCTGAGAACTACTGAAACTGAACACAAATTACACAAACTTAAGGCGGAAACTTTTTACAATAGAAAACGTAATGCTAAGAAAAATGCCCAAAACCAAGTAACCTTTGAAGCTATAACAATGGATTATTCAAAGAATTTACCAACACCAAACATTACAACTAATGATGTGTATTACAAACGGCAATTGACGTTTGTAAGCTTTAATATTCATATCCTTTCTTCAGGGCAGTCTATTTTTTATACATACCCGCAAACTGTGGCTAAAAAAGGGTCAGATGATGTTGTGTCCCTTTTGAACCATTTTTGCTTTAATTTTCTTGACGCAGGAGTACGACATTTAGAGATCTTCTGTGATTCCTGCGCTGGCCAAAACAAAAACTTCACCCTTTTAAGATTTTTGCATTTTCTGGTACATAAAAAAAAGCGCTTTGACTCTGTGATTGTCACATTTCCTATAAGAGGTCATTCCTACCTTGAATGTGATAAGGACTTTGGTCTAATTAACCAAAAAAGCGAAGTTGATGTCCCACAGCAATCGGTGGAAGTTTTTAAAAACGCCAGATGCCAACCTCGGCCATTTGATGTTGTAGAATGCAAGCAAGACATGTTTTTCGCCTGGACAGGGTTTCTAGCACCAACCTACAAGAAGAAGTGCCCATTTTCCACAAGACCGCTAAGAGAAGTTCGTATAAGCCATAAACATCCAAGAACAATAGAAACAAGAGAAAATTATAACGGAGCGAGACAAAGCTTCATTATTGCTGAGCCAAATGTGGCCTGGCAGGGATCCCCAAAATTGTTGTAATAAACAAGCTATTCCGGTGCCAAAGAAAAAATACCTACAGCTACAGGAGCTAAAGAAATTCGTTGCTGAAGAACATCAAAATTACTACTTGGAGTTGCCGACCATAGATAACAATAGGAGTTATGATGAATTTGATGTAAGTTTCCTAATCATTTTTTGACAAAAACTAAAACTAAAACATTTTTCCTTCGTTGCAGGAACTATAAGGAACAACACTCTTCCGAAAAGAGAAACCTCTTGCTCATAATATATTACATATTATGTTAATGATAACCTGTCATTTTGACAGTTTAATACATATGTCCAAAAACAACAAACGGGCCAGGTCACAGTGGATATTTTCGTTACCCAAAAGGAAGAATATAAAAAAAATTTTTTAGACTTGGATCGTTTTTCCATTTTTTTTTGTGTATTTGAATTATTTTTTGTTTTTTTTTGTGAAAAAATTTTGTTTTGCTCATCATTGCTTTACTTCTTTCCAAAACGATAATAAATCATCTAGTTAAGGCAAATAACGGGTGTTCAGAAACATTCGAAGTCAAAGTAGTCCTTGAAAATATGAAGTCATGTCTGAGATAGATTGATTTTTGACAGACAACAATTGACATTTAATAATTATTACAAATCAGATACTTAAGTAAAGATAAACGATTTTTTGTTCAGAGCCCAGAGCTTCGAATGTCTCTGAACACCCGTTAGATATTTTGTTTTTTTGTAGGATGTAATAACAGGACACTTTCAAACTTTAAAACTGATTTATCTCAAAACTTGCAAAATGTGACTAAGATCGTTCTTCCCGTGTGCTCTTCATTTAGTTTTGAAAGCTTTAAAAGAAACTAAGATAAAATCAACTCTTGGCAATGATGCTTCATCATTTTCAACAATAAAAAAGTCGGCAATAGAATGGTCGTACATCGATTTAAGATGATGCGCATCCCGATAAACTAAAATCGGCGACAATCGTTGACATCATTGAAAAAGCTAACAACGCAAGTTATAAATGATTGTCGTATCAAGGTGTGGGAGTTAGTGAACATTGCAAAGATCTTCGACGAACGGGTTAGATTCATTTTATACGAGGGAAGCGACACATGTTCTCGGCCTGACAGGCTTATACATGTTCAAACGTGTTCGAAGTATGTTGTGTCATAGTTGCATATGCGTTAAGCCTAAGAGTTATCAATAAAGACGGCAGACTATGTACCCACACTGTCAAATTTAATAATATTTAATAATATAATTTAACAGTGTATTAGATAAAAATGTAGATTTTACAAAATTAGGGCAACTTTTTACCAATACTGAAGATCCATTGTACAGATACAAAGAGCACTTTAACTATGCAAATATAACATCTCTCAACGTCGAACAATCCTTCTCAGTATACAGGGTGTCCAGAAACTCTCCTGACAAACGAAGACCGGAGTTTCCTCAGATAATTTTAAGACAATTAAACCCAAATTCACCTAGTCCGAAAATGCTTCCTAATGGAGCTAGAGTTATTTGAAGATGGCGCCTTGTATTTATTTTTTTTAATTCCTCCAGAACGCTTCTATTTAGAAAAACAAAAACTGGTATGCTTATTTATCCTCCAGAGATGAATCGATTCCATCAATTTCGAATTTCTAGTACCGGTCATAGGCGTCCGTTTTGGGTAGGTCAACGGTTATTTTAAGGCATAACTTTTTTGTCTTTAACTTTTAAGTATTAGTGACACTAGATTATTAAATTTTCAGGTATTCCAGTACTAAAAGGTACTCTTACTTTAAGTCGGTAGGATATACCGTTTTATAGAAAAATCGATTTGTAAATTTTTCGTTTTTTCTTCCCAAAACGGACGCCTATGACCGCTACTAGAAATTCGCAATTGATGGAATCGATTCATCTCTGGAGGATAAATAAGCATACCAGTTTCTGTTTTTCTAAATAGAAGCGTTCTGGAGGAATTTAAAAAAAAATAAATACAAGGCGCCATCTTCAAAGAACTCTAGCTCCCTTAGGAAGCATTTTCGGACTAGGTGAATTTGGGTTTAATTGTCTTAAAATTATCAGAGGAATCTCCGGTCTTCGTTTGTCAGGAGAGTGTGTGGACACCCTGTATAAACATATATATACGTCGCTACGTACGAACCTTTCCGAGACTAATACAGAAACATATATTATGGTGCAGTTTTTTCATCGCGCACATCCGCATTTTTTTGCAACAATGTAAACATGTTGGGTAAGTTATTTATGTTTTTTCTTAACGTTTTGTATAGGGATTCGATATATTTATTTTTAAAAAATTTAACCGTGTATTATTAAATTTGACACTGTGGGCACATAGTCTGCCGTCTTTAGTTATCAATCTGGAATTAGATAACGTCACTTTCGGTATTTTTAAGAAGTCCATACTATTCGTTACTCAAACCTTCAGTAATCGTAGAATGTATCCGTTATTTTTATTACTTAGATTATTTTGATTTCTTTGATTACTTCGATACTTTGATTCATTTACATATTCATTTTAGATATCTACGAGTTTAACGTTCGGTACCGGCATTCATCTTATTGGCCTTATTATATCAGAAATCGGTATTATTTGCTTTCCAGAATAAATAATGGTATACGTAGCTGCTTTTCACTGAATTTGCGCAAATATTTAAACAAACTGCATAAGTTTCATCAAATTTTATTATAATGTATTTATTGTAATATAGCAAGAAAATACACTTTTAAACATTACATATAAACGTTTTGCGACATCATGTAACAACAGGTAAAGTGTAAACTAATAAAATGATGTCGATTGTTGACGGATGAAGAAACATGTTTTACCTTTTCATCATTGTATTTGTTGTGACTTTACTTATAATAGGCATGCGGTCGTAAAGCCTTCCTCACATTAATTTAATTTGTAAGTATATTTATATTGTATAGATATTATATATGTTGCATTACGTACAACTTAATTATCGTTACTTTAAATAAGCAAATAAGTAATCAATTTAAAAATAATCACTGGTAAACATAAACAGCTTATTTGAAATTTATTTACTTATAATAAATTAAATTGGCTGCACATTCTTTTGGATTGCAAAATTCTTTGTTTATATTCATTTGAGAAGTCTATATTTAAGAAGTATGCTATAGAGTATAGATAATCAATGAATATAATATTTTGTATCTGTAAGTTTATACTATATAAATATAATACATATATATATATATATATATATATATATATATATATATATATATATATATATATATATATATTGATATAAACCAAATGATATAATTTAAAGTAAAATAAATTAATTGATTACTTTGAAAAATACAAATTATTTGAATATACACGTACGGAGTTATAAATGTGATTTATAGATGGCGTTAGAGTTATTTTTATACAGTTGACACAGGTGAAATTTATTTGAACATGAATACAATAATATAAACAGTTTATACTTAACTTAATCTGCCTCCTTTATGTGCAAAACTTATTACTAAGTATATTATGGGTATCTTAATCAAGATGTGGCTAGCTCAGATTATGGTGAACAAGATTAACGTAAATGTAGGTTCGATGTATTGATAGAAGATAGTTATTCGTTTAAACTAAGTTATACTAAGTGAATGATCTTCCAAAGTTGAAAGAAGAATAAAACAAGTGGATGAATTGTAAATATCACTGGTTTATTCAGATTCTCAATGCATAAAAGGTAAGTTTAAATACCATATAGTATAACATTTGCATGAAAAGTCACGTGATTGGATATAATATAAAAGTAAGGTTAAATGTTCCAATGTAATAGTTATAACTCAGATATTTAAATTAGGTAACACAAATTCAAATTTAAAAAGAACTGTATTTTTCGGTATTAAACTGTATAGTGATCAAATGCTAACATTTTAGGAATTTAAATGAAATATAAACGATCTTTTTCAAAATGTAACTAATAAAAATTTTATATTTTAGGAGATTATTAAATAATAAAAACACACAACGTTGTATTAGATTTACACTTTATTTAATAATATTTAACAATGACTATATAACAGCTGCTTCACCGTACAACGGTTTCTTCAGATATAACAAGCGGTACTATAAAACATTTTACTTAAACGTAAATATTTTTTATTTTATGACTTAATGGTATTCGCAGAAATTGGAAACCGAAATATTTTTACCCGCCTCTTTTAGTATAAGGGATACATATAGATAATATAAATTATATTATAGTGACACATATCTAACAAAATATTTCAATCAAAAATAGGAAATAAATTCAACAGAGGGGAGGAATTAAGCTCTGTTTTGTCATTTAATAATTTATTTGAAAATTTTTGTTTATTAATTTGCATTGCTTCTAATAAATCGAGTTTCTTACTTTTCTTTTCTTCGTGTAGGATCTTGAAATTATTATTAAAACTATGGCTTTCTTCAATTAAATGGTTGGAGTATGCTGAATCTGTTTTCCCATTTCTAAACGAATAATAATGTTCGTATATGCGCTTTTTGAACGTTCTACCTGTTTGCCCGATATATGTTTTAGTACATGTGCCACAAGTTAGTTTATACACACCTGACTTATTATAATGTGCTGTTTTACTTTTATTGTTTTTGATGTAGTTACTAATATGGTTGTTGGTTTTATATGCAATGTTTATATTTTGATTTCTTAAAAATTTTTCCAATGCTTTATTTTGTCTGCCTAGGTAAGTAATAATTTTAAATTTCTTGTCATGATCTTTAGTAATCGAATATATATCTTGTATTGCTTTAGTTTCTCGTTTTTTGGATATTATTTTATATAATCCAAATATAATATCCAAAAAAACGAGAAACTAAAGCAATACAAGATATATATCCGATTATTAAAGATCATGACAAGAAATTTAAAATTATTACTTACCTAGGCAGACAAAATAAAGCATTGGAAAAATTTTTAAGAAAACAAAATATAAACATTGCATATAAAACCAACAACCATATTAGTAACTACATCAAAAACAATAAAAGTAAAACAGCACATCATAATAAGTCAGGTGTGTATAAACTAACTTGTGGCACATGTACTAAAACATATATCGGGCAAACAGGTAGAACGTTCAAAAAGCGCATATACGAACATTATTATTCGTTTAGAAATGGGAAAACAGATTCAGCATACTCCAACCATTTAATTGAAGAAAGCCATAGTTTTAATAATAATTTCAAGATCCTACACGAAGAAAAGAAAAGTAAGAAACTCGATTTATTAGAAGCAATGCAAATTAATAAACAAAAATTTTCAAATAAATTATTAAATGACAAAACAGAGCTTAATTCCTCCCCTCTGTTGAATTTATTTCCTATTTTTGATTGAAATATTTTGTTAGATATGTGTCACTTATAATATAATTTATATTATCTATATGTATCCCTTATATTAAAAGAGGCGGGTAAAAATATTTCGGTTTCCAATTTCTGAGAATACCATTAAGTCATAAAATAAAAAATATTTACGTTTAAGTAAAATGTTTTATAGTACCGCTTGTTATATCTGAAGAAACCGTTGTACGGTGAAACAGCTGTTATATAGTCATTGTTAAATATTATTAAATAAAGTGTAAATCTAATACAACGTTGTGTGTTTTTATAATTTGATATGGATTTACATCAAGTAAAGGCAGAATCGATTCAATCGATTATTAAATAAATACTCAATTTTGATGCTGGTTGTTTTTCTGTATGGATGATGGTTATTCGGATCTTGATGCCCAGAAAAAGCGGGTTCAGGTGTAGGAGAAAAGCTGGTTTTGTTGCAAATTCTGGTTGGCGTCCTTTAGAAATTGGGGTTTTGGTTATCAGTGCTCAGCGGGTTCAGGATGAGGTAACCTTCGTAAAAACGATGCTAGTGGTTCGGGAACTTATAGGATATCTTTTTGGTAAGGTTTAGCTAATTTATTTTAGATTTTTATCACTTTATTCCTTCACACACTTTTATAAAAATTAGACGCGTTGTACCATTTTTAATTACACAAGCTAACTCTCTATTGTCTTTGTTAATTCTCCAGGCATCTTATTTTTAATGTTGTTTATATTTATTTAATCTCGTCAATAATTTTCTCAAAATAAAATAGATTACTACTACCAATCGTTTTGACATTTCACCTAAATTATTGTATTAATTTTACAATGGATAAAAGTTTATTTTAAATGTTCAATTTCCGCTGAATACCTATTTACATTTGGGGATAATTCCCGCCTTATCTGATTCAAAATAGGTACAGCTATAACCATAATGTGTGACATATAATTCCAATCAATTAAGTTAAATATCTTCGGGGAAATAAAAATGTATATGAAAATGACTAAGGTGAAAGGTTACAAGAAATTCAACAATTATGTGATACAAATTTGATAAATTAAAAACGCGGTATTAACTGTATTGTTATGGCATGAGAAAAATGCAGTTCTAACAATGACTTATTCTACATTAACAATTTAAATATTAATTCTGTATTTTTGTTCTAGGCCTCCTATGTACATGGGTTAGCCTCATTACAATATATATATATATATATGATCGTAACTATATGTACAAAAGTAATTAAATACGATTGTAACGATATGTACCGAAAGTAATCAAATACGAATGTAACGATATGTACCAAAAGTAATCATATACGAAAGTAACGATTACATTTTCAAATAGGTAATCGTTACTTCGGATCCGCTTGTGTAGCGAATACTAATGTACCGAATACTTTTTTAAAATCACTAGTCTCAGTTAACAAAAATTTAATACCGCGCGGTCATTAAATTCTTAAAGGAAGAGGCCTACTCAAATTAAACAACTTTTAGACGGGGTTTAGGTTTATGGTGATTTATTTTCTTGATATTCTAAATTAAAAGAGTGGGTAAATTGTTTTCGTTTGGAATGGGAATCTTTTAAAAGTGGTGAGCCAATTGAAGTGGTAGCGCCAAAAAAAATTCATTTATTGAAGAATTGGTATTATCGCCGTTTGAAGGTGAAGGAATTATCAGCAATATCTAATATTTCTGAAAAAAGTGTTCGTCAAATTCTTTATGACATTTCGGGTGTGAACAAGGTTAGTTCAAAATGGGTATCACGACTTCTTTCCGCTCCTAAATGACAAAGTAATGTTAAATGTGCCCGTTCGTTTTTAAACATTTGTGGAGAGGATCCAAAATTGATTTTGGAGATCATTATCACAGAAACTAAAACAATGGTTATATATTATGATCCTGTATCCAAAAAAGAGTCGTTGGAATGGCGTCGACCAGATCAACTTAGGCCTACAAAGGCATAAAGGCGAAAGTTGTTGAATAAACGAAAAGATTAAGGTCACAATATTTTGAGATCCCAAGGGCATTTTACAAATTACATTAAAGATTGCAATATAGCCGCCAACAGCACATATTATTTACATTATTATTATAAAGGGTCTTTCAAATTGAGCGCCTTTTTTAAAAAAATAAATAAAACCTATAATTTGCACTGATTTTCAAAAACTTTTATTGGTAATTGTAGTATCAGTTGTGATATTTCTACACGAAAAATAATATCTGACAAGTGATCACCTCTTGCTGCTTCACAGCTGCTCACGCTTTTGTTAAAATTTTCTATTACATTTCGACATAATTGAGGCTCTATTTCACCAATGACAGGACTAATTTCATCTGTTTGTTCAGGAATCGTATGTAGTTTGTTCTTATAGACATGGCTTTTTACGTAACCCCCCAAAAAATAGTCCAAGGGTGGTTAGATCACATGACCTTGGTGGCCAATTAACATCATCATTTCTTGAAATAATTCTATCAGGAAATTTTTGTCTTAAAAAAGCAATTGTTCATTAGCAAAATGAGGTGTTGCACCGTCCTGTTGAAACCATCTATCCTCTAAATTAATATCATTCAGTTCAGGCCACAAAAATTCAGTTAATATCTCACGATATCGAACACCATTCACTGTTACAGCATCACCCGTAGTATTTTGAAAGAAATATGGTCCAATTACACCACCTGACCATAATTCACACCAACTAGTGTCTCACTGAGGATGAAAAAGTCTTTCATGAATCACTTGTGGATTTTTCTCACCCCAAATTCGACAATTTTGTTTGTTAACGAAACCACCAATGTACCTACTCATCATAATCAGAAAATAAAATTTCTGTTTAAAAAATCGTCTGATTGTTCTTTAATCCAATTGACGAATACACGACGTTTCGCATGGTCCAATGGCTTTAGTTCTTGTGTTATTTGAACCTTATATGCCTTTCTAAGCTAAATCCTTTCGTAAAATACGCCATGTTGTTGATTCACTGAGTCAAACTTGTTGTGAACGTCGACTAATGGACATTTTTCAGGTGCTTTAGCAACACTTTCACGAATCTAATCAATATGCTCTTATGAACGACCACTACAACTGTATCTTTCACTTTCTTGATCATCCACCGAAACAGTCTCTTGATATTTTCTTCAATAGTTCGACCAATAGTTCTTTCAAGTGGACGATCATGTAAACCATAAAATTCACATTTTTCACAGAACGCAGATTTTCATAAAATAATACCACAACTTGAACGTTGTATCGTGTGAGAAGGCATTTTTATAAGTGTCATACATCACATTTCGTAAATGTCAAAATACCTAGATGAATTCAGTGCGCATCTCTACTTTAGTTATTTTTAAAATAAGGCGCTTAATTTGAAAGACCCATTTTATATTCTTCAAAAATATAGAGGAAATTATCAAAAGGTGTTCAATTACTGCATGGTTCATACTGCTGCAGTTTTACAGTCTACATTTTGCGAACATAGATTTGAAGAATTGAAGAATAAGACCGTATGGTCTTAATATGGCTGCTAGCGACTGCAATTTATTTACTATTTAAAAAAGGATATTTGGAGACGCCATCTATGTGACAATATTAAGTTATACACAGCTGTACTACAAAATCTTAAGGAGTAAACATCAGATTCTTTTTACAGGTGTAGAATTATTAATTAAGCGTTGTAATAAATGCATTAAAATTAGTAGAAATTATTTACAAAAATAAATTGCAAAACTTTTAAAACTTTATTTTTTCTATGCGAGGCACAGTGCGAAATTTAGGAAGTTTAGCGGAACTTTATTCAATTTTTGAAACACGTAAAATGCATAAGATTACTAAAAATCTGGTGTGAAGAACACAAATGCAGGTTCACTATTAATATTTTCTGTGAACGTGTCCGAATATATCCTATCCCCAGAGACGTAGATACGTATTTCGCTTTTCTACAAGCTCATCGGTACGCCCCTGCTGGAGAAAGGATATTTCCAGACACATTCACAGAAAAGAACCACCTCGCCCTATCACCGTAATTATCCAGACCGAGCGCAGAAGTAAATTCGGCGCTACCTGTTGTCAGACAGCCGAAGTACCTCGCATACCGTCCACATAATTAATGTGAAGTAACGACGCCCTTCCAAAGGTTAGCACAGCCAATCTCTCTAGAAAACTGCATTTTGTTTGTGCCTTCAATCATACTACGGCTTAACCGCATGTGTAATGTATCAGAATAATTGAAACATACATGAGTAGGTAAACCCCACCAGTTTTGTATAATACAAACGTATTTTTAATAATATAAAATATTACTAAAAATCTTCTCTGGCTTTTTCTTCATGTATTTTATTAGAAAATTGTCAATTATTGGCATTTAATTAATTGCAAAATCTTTCCTTGCTCGTGTGTGATTTGTTCGTGGAAAAAGTGATTTTTAAGAAGTAAGTTAAATTTACATTTTTAACTTTAGTGGAGATTTTAAAAAGTGATACCACATAATACCAGCTTGAAACGCACAACATTTTAAAGTTTTTTTTCCAAAAAGATCTTCTGCGATATTTTGCGATCTTCTTTTAAATGAAACATTTTCCAGAATGACTTTTCAAGTTTCATATAACTGTATATTCCAAAAAGTGGAAGGAAGAACCGACATCGGATGCCATCATTGGTTTTGTTTTGGAAAAATAGGCTCACCAATGTTAAGATCTGATGCTCTTTGCAGTTTAAAGGCAACTCTTCGCGCACTGGTTTGTAAAATACGAAAAAGGTGGAGGGAATCCAGTCGAAATTTAGCATCATTTCTGAATAAAAATGCTGTCTGGCTTGAAAATAATGTAAAGTTTTCAAATGCTGTAAGGGATGCATTGCCCAGTGGATCGAGGACCAATGCAGGCAGACCTAAAGAAGAATTTAGGTATTGTCATCCTAAAGTGCAAAACAGAAAAGTGCATCATCTTTTGAAGTCCGGTAGTCAAGACGAGTTAGTCAAAGCAACCGTAACAAAGCTATACCAATCTAGAAAACGAAACTCTGCAGCGATTGTCAAGGAACTGGCATCTGCTTCTCCAGAAAGGCGAAGCAAAATCAAAATGGCTCTCATGTTTTCTTCAAACAGCCCACAAAAATTAACTCCGGACCAGGCTCTGGCGCTACTTATTGATGCAAACTTATCGTCAAATCAATACAACATTGTTCGGGATCAAGCAAAACATCACGGTTGCACTTTGTATCCACCTTATTATGTTGTAAAGGAGGCAAAGAGGTTATGCTATCCAAAGGACATAATAATAACTGAAGTTTCAGCTGAAGTATTAGTTCAGTCGCTTATAAATCATACCATAGCAAGACTTTGTACAGGGCTAGAAGAGACTCTTAGAACTTTGTCAAACGTTAAAGCACTAAATATTATCGTAAAGTGGGGTTGTGATGGGGCGGAACAAGTTAACTATCGACAAAAGTATATGGACAAACATAGCTCTGATGATAGTATGTTTAGTGTATCAATGGTACCAATCCAAATGTGCTCCGTAAATGATAATGGTGATAATCAGTCACTAATTTGGAAAAACCCTGCTTCTTCTTCTACACGGTACTGTCGCCCCATTAAGTTCGTTTTTACCAAAGAAACAGTCAGTGTAATTACCTCAGAAGTAAACAAAGTGAAAGAACAAATATCTCAACTTACTCCAACCACTATACTTGTAGATGGCAAGCAATTTCAGGTTACAGCACATATGATCTTTTGTATGATTGACGGTAAAGTATGCAATGCTGTATCATCCTGTGCATCATCACAAACATGCTACTTATGTGGGGCTAAACCTAGTGAAATGAACAACATCTGCGATATACCTCAAAAAAATATAAACGAATCCTTTTTATCCCTTGGACTATCGCCCCTCCATGCATGGATAAGGTTTTTGGAATGAATTTTATATATATCGTACAAACTTGATATTAAAGCATGGCAAGCTCGTGGAGCAGAAAATAAAAAAAAAAGTTGCAGAGAAGAAAAAATACATTCAACAAAAATTCAAAGAGGAGCTTGGCTTGCTTATAGATATGCCAAAATAGCAGACCGGAAACACAAACGATGGTAATACCGCGAGGAAATTCTTTAGAAATGCCGAAAAGTCTGCCGAAATAACTGGCGTTAACTTAGAATTGATCAAACGTTTTCATGTGCCTAAATTGTGGTCTTAAAATTGATTCAGAAAAGTTCGGCGAATATGCAAGAAAAACTTTGGAATTGTATTTGAAAGAATATTTCTGGTACTCAATGCCCGTAAGTGTGCATAAAGTCCTTTGTCATGGAAAGGTTATTATAGCCTCTTGCATTCTTCCGATCGGACAATTTTCTGAAGAAGCTCAAGAGGCAAGGAACAAAGACTGCAGAAAATATCGCGAACTTTTTACTAGAAAAACGTCAAGAATTGACACAAATACGGATTTATTTTATCGACTGCTTATTTCGTCGGATCCGTACATCGCTAGTCTTCGTAAAGCACCCAAAACCAAGCATAGTGAAGTTACGCCAGAAGTTTTAGTGTTGTTAGAAAGATTTGCAGGCCCGTGTAATGATTGCGAGTCTTCAGACGATTGCAATGAGTCTAGTTTTGAATAGGTGTTCAAAATGTTGTTATAAAATGTATGTTTTTTTAATTGTTCTATAATAAAAAACACAAATAAACTCAAAAACTTTAAATAAAACATATTAATTTTTATTAAAAATTTTAAAAACCAACAAATAGAACTGTTTTGAATAATTAAGTTCCGGTAAACTCAAGAAATTTCGCACTGTGCGAGGCCGAGAAAGACTGAGTACGAGCTTGTTTTTAACATAAATAATTATTAAATTATATGTATAAATAGGAAATCAAATTGCATCGAATAGTTTTTCCCGAAATTAAATTGTCTCTCTAATGTTTGTTTATGTAATCTGTGTGTGCTACAGTATTACTTTAGGATAACGCTTTATTAAGTTCGCATTATTTTCGATTAGAACTACTTTTCTCCTCTTTGTAACGCATACGCATTTAAATAAATGTAGGTATTAATGCATGACCTATAACATAATCTTTCGACAAAGGAAACTAAAGTGCTAGGTCAAGAAATTACAATACAATATCAGTTGGTACAAATACTCATAAGTTTATAAAAGTCCATATATACACCGAAATTTAGGCTGGTAAATTTAAAAAAAAAACGCTAGGGGCTATAACAATAATTATATCATCGGAACTAGAAATTCAATTTTTTTTCATTTCTAAATCAATGAATTTATCAATGAAGATGATTGTTGCCTCTCTTTGATGAAGTAATTTTAAGGATCTTAGTGCAAAATACGGAATAATTGCACACTTTAAATGAACTTTAAATTCCGTTTCAAAAATTAAGCCTTTGATAAAGAAATACCTATAATACAAGTATAAATTTATTGATTCACTTAAAAATAAATAGATGTTTTAATTTTTCTAAATACTGAACTAACCTAAATATGCATTTATTACACAAAGCAGGTTGTAGTTAGATGTAAAAACAGTAAACCACTAAATATTTCTCAAATAAAAAATTTTTGCGACATTTTGAAAATCTGCCTCAGATTGTTTTACTAGTTCTACAGTTCGGGTTAATGGCAAATTAGATTCCTCCATTTGTGTTATTGTTTTAGAAACAAAGCTATAACTGATTTTTATAAACGAAAGTTGTTTTATTTCTTTGTTTTCGAATAATTGCTTAACATCAGTGAGGGATTGGGAAGATTCGTCAGAGAATTCTGAAATTGGATCTTTTAGTTGACAGAAATTCTCGCAATAAAAAAAGGCGGCTTCCAACCAAGAGCTACATCTTGTAATAATAGGTTGAGGAGTGTTTGGTAGTCTTTCTTTATAGAATTGAACCCTTAAAGGCGCGTTAGGGAAGGTTTTTTCTCATGTTGAGGAAATTAAAGAAGAGGTAAATATTCTCTAATCTCTTCAGCAACCCTATTTAAAGCATGAACAAGCCATCTTACATGTATCAAGTTTGTATGAGAAAGATTTTCAAATTTTGCACAGCCTTTATCATGTACGGTGCTATATCTGACAAAATGAGCAAAAAATTATCTCCAGGAACTGGTGTAGGATGAAAAAATGTTGACTGCAAAAACAACCCTACATGTTTCGGCAAATGATGCCTTTATCAAGGAATATAAAATATAAATGACAGTATATTAATGTCATACATTTCAGTTGCTATGGATAAAATTATTCAAAGATACATTCCAATTGAATAATAATAAATCATGCCTTAGTATTCTAAAATAACTCATGTCTTGCGCTTCCCTGTTTTTGTTGTCTATCTATTTTGGAATACTAAGGCATGATTTATTATTATTCAATTGGAATGTATCTTTGAATAATTTTATCCATAGCAACTCAAATGTACGACATTAATATACTGTCATTTATATTTTATATTCCTTGATAAAGGCATCATTTGCCGAAACATGTAGGGTTGTTTTAAATATATCCAATGTGTCCGGGAAAATGTGGGAAATCTCTCGGATTCAGATAGAACATTAAAAAATAAGATGACAAGTTCCTATAATTTTTTTCCTAGCGGCCCTCCCTACGGAGATACGGCCTCCTAAAGGACGCCACTGGAAATCAATTTTTCTTGAATAACTTTTAAACTACTTATTATAATTTAATGAAAATTTAATATGATAAACAGTAGTAAGGACCTCTTAAAATACTGCCCTTAAATTGAAATTAGCTTGTTTAGTTTACCAGGGGCGGACTAGGTTGTACATTTTAATGCTTACATTTTTAACACCCTGTATGATAAGGAGTTAAAAAAAATAAATTTGGATACCTTGAACATTAAGCTAAAGAAAAGGTACTCTTGTTTATTGTCGATAAAATGAACCGTTTTCGAGGAAAAAAAAAAAGAATTAATGTTTTATTTCTATTAAGAAGAACCATGTTTTTTATTTTTTTTGGTCTGCAACAAAGTGTGATACAAAAATCATTCTACGAACAAAAAACTTTTAGTTTAGGTTATTTAATACGACAAAATTACAAAGATTCTTAGAAATGCAGTTTTGTCCCAGAAAGGCACCTTAACAAAAATTATGTTTAGAAATGTACTCACTAAAGCTTGCAACGATTGAACCTAAATACGCTAATTAGAAATAATCAATTAAAAACTTCATAAGTGGGTTCAACATGGGCTGCGTGAACTCTGATACACTCGCGGGAACGACGAATAGAGGACTGCTGTACTCGCCACAACAACCCAGCATTGTTTCTTATCACATCACAATGAAATGTGATTCTCTGTAAAAGTTCCACCCTAGTATCAACCGGAGAGGAATACACCAAGGTTTTGAGATGACCCCACAGGTGAAAATCCATTGGCGTTAGGTCGGGAGACCGTGGAGGCCAGGCAATGGGACCTCCTCTGCCTATCCAATGGTTTGGATAGACGTTATTCAGGTGGTCGCGTACAGCAACGCTAAAATGAGGTGGGGCCCCATCATGCATAAAATACATGCTTTGGCGGGTTGCAAGTGGCAAATGCTCTATTGAATCCAGAAAAGCGTTCTGAAGGAACTGTAAATAAAGTTCACCATTCAATCGTGGCGGCAATACGTATGGTCCAATCAAAAAATTGCCAATTATTCCTGCCCAAACATTAATTGATTGGAACTGATGTTGATAATGATGAACGACAGTGGCATGAGGGTTTTCATCAGCCCATACATGCGAGTTATGTAAATTTACAATACCATTTTTGGTAAATCCTGCTTCATCGGTAAAAAGAATAGTGCTAATAAAGTTTGGGTTTGTTCGTTGCTGATCTAACAGCCAGTTTGCGAACTGGATTCTACGAGGAAAATCTTCAGAAAGTAGAAGATGCACTTTTTGCAGATGATAAGGGTAAAACAACTGTTCTTTAAGTACTTCATGAATTGTCGTTTTTGACGTATTACGCTGCGCGGCTATTGTTCGAGTACGTATTGAAGGAGTATCACCTACAGTATCCAAAATATTTTCCTCCAATTGCACTGTACGTACTGTTCTTCTCACACCAGCATCAGTACTTTTTTTCGCAAAACTTCCTAAAACATTAAAGAAAGTCAATAATGTTACCTTATTAACTGGAATCGCCCACCAGTCTCTCTTAGACGTTGGTCAAGTCGCTGAAATGTTTTCTGATTTGGAATATTGCGATTAGGATATCTTTCTTCATACAACCTTCTTGCTTCCAAAGCATTGCAAGATGCAAGATCGTACATAAGATGCATATCTGCATACTCACTAAATGTGTATCCCATTATCAAATTAAATTTACCAAGATATTCAAAATTCAATAAATTAATATCGAAGTAAAGGATCAACGTGTTAACAATATGAAAGAATACAAGATTTAAAATTTACACGTCAATGTAAGATATTTATTAATTCGTGGGTACCATAGTAACGTTTGTAAAAACAATGCGTTTTTTAGTACTGAAAACAGTTTTATTTCAGACTTTTGTATCACACTTTGTTGCAGACAAAAAAAAATAAAAAACATGGTTCTTTTTAATAGAAATAAAACATTAATTCTTTTATTTTTTTTCTTCGAAAACGGTTCATTTTATCGACAATGAGCAAGAGTACCTTTTCTTTAGCTTAATGTTCAAGGTATCCAAATTTGTTTTTTTTAACTCCTTATCATACAGGGTGTTAAAAATGTAAGCTTTAAAATGTACAACCTAGTCCGCCCCTGGTAAACTAAACAAGCTAATTTAAATTTAAGGGCAGTATTTTAAGAGGTGCTTACTAATGTTTATCATATTAAATTTTCATTAAATTATAATAAGTAGTTTAAAAGTTGTTCAAGAAATATTGATTTCCAGTGGCGTCCTTTAGGAGGCCGAATCTTCGTCGGGAGAGCCGCTAGGAAAAAAATTATGGGAACTTGTCATCTTATTTTTTAATGTTCTATCTGAATCCGAGAGATTTCCCACATTTTCCCGGACACATTGTATATTCTGAAGTAAAACCAGACCTTAAATCGCTAGCAAATTGAATTTACCATATATATATATATATATGTACATATACATATATAACGTGTGTGTGTGTCGTTAACCTTTAATAATAGTACGCGTAACGTGTAATTGGCATGTTAATAACCAAAAAATATAGAGGGATTTATTGACAGCGTACAAATATTATGTAGTTGTTTAGCCATAAAGTGATACACGTTGAAAATCTCATAAACGTAAAGCCCCGCGTGAAAGAAAACTCATTTTATACCCGTCTTTTATTGATTAGGGCCATGTGACCCAATTCGCGATTTAATGCGATTCTATTTTCGTTTACAACTACTGCTACAACAACATATAAAAACACTTTATTACTGCTATCAATTTAAATGCCAAGCATATATAATAAAGGGGATATATCAATAAGATTCATTGAACTAAATCCGTTAATTATGTTCTGCAGATAATTAAAGAAAATTCAATATTTTCGCATATCTGATAAATTTTACAACAGTCTTTGCAAGTCTAAAGACTGTTGCAGAAATTTGTGGGCTTTACCAGACAATATAAAAATGAAAAATATTCTTCATGTTAATATCGAATGATAAACTTTTTTATGTTCTCGAGTTTAAATTTACTGCTCTGCATTAATTCCTCATTAATTCTTGACAATTGATATCTTTGCGTGGAAATTTGTCGTTTCTACTAAAGTCATTGGAAAATATTTAAAAATCTATCGTAACTATATCGAGTGATGAAAGTTAAATTTTGGAATTAATTTGTTATAGAAAATCTAAAATAATTATTTTGAAAAACATTTTGGCCTCGCCTCATACGCGCTAACTTCAATCATGCCCACTGTTATTTAAACATCATATACAAAATATAATCTGTACAAATACGAACGGTAATTAGCGAAATTGAAGTTGTAACGCTAGAAAGCGTGTGGCGAGAATTTAGATAGAGATTAGAAAAATGCGCAGAGGTGAGTGGCTACCTTGAATAATTGCGTTTCCGTTACTTTAAATTTGATTTCGGAAATTATGTGTTTGAAAAAGTCATAACAAATATTGGTTACGAACGCTACCTTCTTGAATACAAAGTCACTTCGTTTTATTCCATCTGGCACACACATATAATACTACGCTCATGAAGCACAGCTAAATATTCGCTTCTTCAGTTATTATTACGACCGCGTCCGTGGGGTGACTTAAGATATTAGACTGTCGGCATTTAATCTTCTGGGACAGCAAGCTCCTGATTCCATCCCGCCACCACCGGTACGATAAGCTAGTGCGTTACCACTACGTTATCGGTAGCCAATAAGAGAACTCGTCGATCCGAAAATACCGAATAAGATGATGCTATGCGCCTTCCAACAGTATGAAAACCTGCTTTTACCCATCAAAGAATAACAATGATGAAGAACTTGGGTCATTAGCTGTCACAGCGAACACACGTTTCGCTAACACATCACCATAGTATTCACGCGTAACCAATCATAGAATACTAAGGCCAAGTATATGCAATCAAAGGCGCAGTTAGAGAAATCCCATTATAACACGACTACAAATAAACTGTTGCAGTGACGGAACACATTTCGAACACGCTCCAGAAAAATATGAGGAAGCCAAACATTCATCAATAACTGCCAATTTAGATAACATTTGACGACAGTTGTATTTCTACTAATTATTATTAAATTTCAAATATATATATATATATATAAATCATTATTTTTGGCCCAAGAAAAATTAGAGACAATGCAAAGTCTGCAGAGTCAGTTAGTATATATATATAAGTGTCCCGTATCGTTATGTTCAAATTTTAGGAGTGTAAAGTATACTTTACTTCATTTCAAGTAACAAAAAAGCAAAACTTGTATATCCATTTTTATTTGTTTCAAACTTACAGATCTATGAATGTGATTGTCAGATCATGAAAAAAAATGTAATCCCAAAGTCAATAAAAACTGATTTTATTTAAAAAACTTCAATTAATAACATTTTCGAAATGTCCACCTCCTTGTTGAATGCAGACTTGAGCCCGTAAGCCAAGAGAAGAAGTACTTATCCGAATTTCATACTTGTTTTGTCGGACTTGACAATGAAGATTTGTGACAAATGTTTGTGTCGGCAGATATTCCACTACATAAATTAAACAATTTAAATGTAAAGTTATTTTAGCAAAAGTACATCAGCAAATATAACATTTTCGACGAGAGCACGTTAAGAAAAAAATATATTCGCTGTATCTATGCAGAAACATGGGATAGCATTAAGAAGGTTGTTGCAAACAATTATTTTTATATATGTGATGAAACTACTGATAGTGTGGGCCGATACATACTCGTAGTTCATTTAATGATTGGTATCCTTAACGTATGGGTTCCAGCAAAATCTTATTTCATTTCATCTAAACAGTTGGAAAAGGCAAATAATTTGACAATAACAAGGTTTATACAGGAAGAACTGGCAACTTTCTTCTTACCGGAATCGATTCCAACAGAGAAAATTCTGATGTTTTTGACGGATGCTGCACTATACATGGTGAAGGCAGCTTTCAACTTGAAAATCTTTTACCCAAATTTAATTCACACAACTTGCTTGGCGTACGGACTGAATCATGTTGCAGAAGAGGTCAGAAACCATTTTCCCTTAATAAAGACTTTAATTAGTAGTGTTAAGAAAGTATTTTTTAAAGGCCCCAGTCCGAGTTCAGTTTTACAAAGAACTTCTACTCGGTGTTTCGCTTCCTCCGCAACCAGTAATCACACGATGAAGAACGTGGTTGGAGGCTGCTATTTTTCAGAGTTCAGTTTTACAAAGAACTTCTACTCGGTGTTTCGCTTCCTCCGCAACCAGTAATCACACGATGAGGAACGTGGTTGGAGGCTGCTATTTTTCATGCAAATCATTGTGAAGGAATAAAGACAATTATTATAGATCTTGATAGGGATGCACAATCTGTGATAGACGCCCAAAAGGTGTATTCAAGTAAAGAAATACCTCAGCAGTTGGCGTTTATTAAAGCCAATAGCAGTTTTATTTCCACTTTTTTATTGCATTTGGAAAAATAATTTATGTCGCTAATCAAGAGCGTTGAAATAATAAACAAATTTGAAAAGTCATGTTTTGATGTTAAAAGAGGAGTGGGACAGTCCGTGTATGAAAAATTTTTAAGTGTAATAGGAAAAAATGAGGGTTTAAAAAGCTAAAGGACATTGCTAAAATCTTGTGTGGTGATTCAGTAGAAAATATTGAGTTGACAATAGATGATATTGCTAATTTGAAATATGCTCCTATAACAAGCGTCGACGTAGAACGAATCTTTTCAATATATAAATACATGTTTTCAGACAATTTTTCTGTTGAAAACTTTGAGAAATATGTGATTGTAAATTGTTTTCATAGTTAATTTGTTGTTAAATGTTCTAAATAAACTTGTAGTAAACATAATAGAATATTTTTTTCTACAGCATTCCATTTTCTAACATTCCTCGTACTTTTTAACTGCATATTTTTCATAAGGAAGTGCATATTTAGGCTAAAACATCTGCATATTTTCAGTTTTTTTTTGCATATAATCCGGCCTTTAGTGATAAGTGACTAATGCGGCTTATACATTGATATACTAAATTTCTTTGGTGCCTTAGTAAACTAAAAAATTAGAATAAAAATGTACATATACGCGTACACGCATACCTATATACATATTATGTCTACTAATAAACCATTATGAAAATAATAAAATAAAATAAAACAATAACTTAGTTTTACCACTTTATTCACATATAATCGTGACCGCGGTTTCGACATACAATGTCATTATCAAACTGCAAAAGTTACTGGCCTACATAGAACTTATAAATGACACAAAAATATATGGGGGTGGTTTATGATGTTATTTAAAATTACTACTATATACTTAACTATTATATACAACATTGGAAAAGAGGTGTATATATAAGATCCAACTGGTCGTTTAAAACGATATCTATTGTGTTCTTCCGGCTTTTAAAAATCTCTAGGGCCTCTAAAAGATTTAATATACAACCTTTCTCGGCCAAATGCAATATTTTACGGTGACCAAATGTATGCCTTTCTGTAATAAGATGGTTTGCGAATGTTGAATCTGTCTTCTTTAGTTTATAAGACCTCCTGTGTTCTTTTTCCCGTATAATAAAACTTCGACCAGTCTGACCTATGTATACACTTTTACAATCATTACAATATAATTTATACACTCCTGATTTGTTATTGAAATTTGTTTAACGTTTTGCGTTAAAAATGTAATTACTTGTTTTTACATATGGTTTGTAAGCTATACTAACATTACTATTATTTTTTGAAATTATATTTCCAATTTGCTCGCTTATTTTACCGAAGTAAGTTATCGAGACAAATTGTTTCAAATTAGCACTATCTTTAGGATATACTAAACTAAGGGCCACTTGTAACTGTTTTTTCTTTAGTATACTGTCAATTACGCTACTTTTATAACTATTGTTTACCGCTATTTGTTTTATAGTATTGATTTCACGAACAAAAGATTCATTAGACAAAGGAATATTTAATGCTCTGTGTATAATAGAATTAAAAAATGAATGTTTGTATGTCTTAGGGTATAGTGAATCTTTGGGAATAATGCAATCAGTGAAACTAGGTTTACGATATATATCAAATTTTAAGCTCTGATCTAATTTGTTTAATTTTAAATCCAGGAAGTTAATACTGTTATTCTCTTCTATTTCTACTGTAAAATTGATATTAGAATGGATTGAATTTATGTAGTTCAGAAATGTTTGTAGTTGTCTATGAGTACCCTTAAAGCAAGCTAGGATGTCGTCTACATACCGATACCAAAATTTAATGTTTTTTACCTAGTTGTGATGAAAGAATTTTTTCTGTAATATGCTTCATGAAAATTTCAGCTAATAGAGGACTTAGAGGTGAGCCCATTGCCAGACCTTCTGTTTGTTTGTAGAATTTGTTGTTAAATGTAAAGTAAGGGCTCACCTCTAAGTCCTCTATTAGCAGAAATTTTCATGAAGCATATTACAGAAAAAACTCTTTCATCACAACTAGGTAAAAAACACATTCAATTTTGGTATCGGTATGTAGACGACATCCTAGCTTGCTTTAAGGGTACTCATAGACAACTACAAATATTTCTGAACTACATAAATTCAATCCATTCTAATATCGATTTTACAGTAGAAATAGAAGAGAATAACAGTATTAACTTCCTGGATTTAAAATCAAACAAATTAGATCAGAGCTTAAAATTTGATATATATCGTAAACCTACTTTCACTGATTGCATTATTCCCAAAGATTCACTACACCCTAAGACACACAAACATTCATTTTTTAATTCTATGATACATAGAGCATTAAATATTCCTTTGTCTAATGAATCTTTTGTTCGTGAAATCAATACTATAAAACAAATAGCGGTAAACAATAGTTATAAAAGTAGCGTAATTGACAGTATACTAAAGAAAAAACAGTAACAAGTGGCCCTTAGTTTAGTATATCCTAAAGATAGTGCTAATTTGAAACAATTTGTCTTGTTAACTAACTTCGGTAAAATAAGCGAGCAAATTGGAAATATAATTTCAAAAAATAATAGTAATGTTAGTATAGCTTACAAACCATATGTAAAAACAAGTAATTTCATTTTTAACGCAAAACCTAAAACAGATATCAATAACAAATCAGGAGTGTATAAATTATATTGTAATTATTGTAAAGTGTATATATAGGTCAGACTGGTCGAAGTTTTATTATACGAGAAGAAGAACACAGGAGGTCATATAAACTAAAGAAGACTAGTTCAACATTCGCAAACCATCTTATTACAGAAAGGCATACATTTGGTCACCGTAAAATATTGCATTTGGCCGAGGAAGGTCGTAAATTAAATCTTTTAGAGGCCCTAGAGATTTTTAAAAGCCGGAAGAACACAATAGATATAGTTTTAAACGACCAGTTGGATCTTATATTTACACCTCTTTTCAAATGTTGTATATAATAGTTAAGTATATAGTAGTAATTTTAAATAACATCATAAACCACCCCCATATATTTTTGTGTCATTTATAAGTTCTATGTAGGCCTGTAACTTTTGCAGTTTGATAATGACATTGTATGTCGAAACCGCGGTCACGATTATATGTGAATAAAGTGGTAAAACAAAGTTATTGTTTTATTTCATTTTATTATTTTCAAAATGAATTACCACAAAGTTACGGCTACCAGTATTAATTTTAATAAACCATTAGTTTCCAAATTTTCATATAATGACTGAATTGAGATAACTACGTTCCATAATCATATTCGAGAAGATAAACGGTATAACGCTGCCTATCAGTATAATAAAATTCTATTATTTACGAAGGCAATTAGAGCAAAGATATCGATTTTTTTATGAAGTGTGTTCAGTGAACCGATGTGTCGTCTGACATTTTCCAGATCATATTTGCTTTTTCACACATGAATACTTCGAAAGTCTTTAGCATCGATAAAGTTTACATACCTGATACTTTATATATCATTAATAAACACTCTCCAGAACATTGTCCTGCACAGACAAGCACGAAAGCAAACAATTTGACTTGCAAGTTCAACATCCTTTAGACGCACATGTTTCTCTTTTCTTTATAAATATGCAAACACACATGCGTACGCATTTACACGCGCCGATCTAATAAAATAATTAATATCCTCGGCGATGCACACAGCTAATAAACCATGCAAAGCGAGGGATCCACAATATTATTAATCGTAGTTCCTGTATAACTGTGATAGTACATTTAAAGTGAATTTAAATTGCAAATTCATATATGGTTCATGTTATTTAATTTTATAGTAGGGATGTATCTATCATAAAAATATGTTGGAGTATTGATATGACACATACACATAATTCACGGCTAGAGGCATTTTAAAGAGTAAAACGTGGCCTCAAAATTCGGTTCATTTTTGTTTTATTGCAAATAGCTCCGTAATTGTTTTGAGAGAAAAATATTGATTAATACTCTTTTTTTATAATGAGATTATAGTGATGTTAGTGATCAACAATTAAATAATAGTCTATGTAAAATTTAATATGAAATAAATTTAATACTAGCCCAGATTTTTAAATTTAAAGTAAATTTAGCGAGTAGTAAATTTCAGGGTTGGATTCTACATATGCGTATACACTATGTCCAAGCTAAGAATGAACTGCACGGCGATCTCGGGAATGGTAAGAGATACAAAGTTGTTAAAATGGGAAAAAAGTTGCGCACTTTAGTGACCTTTTACATGGCATTTACGTAATTCAATTATGCTTTTTGAGATATTTAGGAAAATGTGCTTTTTAATTTTCGTTTTTATTTTTTCTGATTTTATTTTAAAAATTATCGAAAAATAAATAAGACTTGTTAATTGTCACTTTTAAAGCTCTATAAGATGGTGTTCTTACATTTTTAATTTGACGTTTCGATTTTGAGAAACCGTCATCAATTTTATTTTTTTACAAGGATGGAGAAAAAAGTACACCTGTATCGCATGGCATTTTTCATTGCAAAAGTGAATTTATTGTTTTTTTAGTATTGTTTGTAGTAGTTCTTCCCTAGTTATAATAAAGTGCTATGGCAGGAAGCCTAGATAAGTTAACTGGACTATGTTTAAATGAAAATGACGGAACACAATCTAAAATAGTGTTTTGAGAAATATGTATTTATTATTTTATAAATTGCATGTGTATATTACAATTCTGAACTCACAACAGTTGTTCAATTGTATCTGGGTAGGCGCTACAAAACGATTAATTATTTTACAATTTTCACGTTAATACTTGTCACTTGCGTGTTACTTCTTCTAAAGAAACGTTTTAGTGTGTCG
This sequence comes from Melolontha melolontha, assembly GCA_935421215.2. Taxonomy (NCBI): domain Eukaryota; kingdom Metazoa; phylum Arthropoda; class Insecta; order Coleoptera; family Scarabaeidae; genus Melolontha; species Melolontha melolontha. The sequence continues at coordinate 212,844,832 of OW285235.1, forward strand.
TTGTTGCTGTTCTTAGGGCTTGTTTATTATTTTTGTTGTTCGTTGTCGTTTGTTAAGCGTTGTTTCTCTGAATTATTCATACGATTTAATTTACTTTTGAACATGAAGAGGAAACGATTTAGTAATACAGAAAAATATGATATGCTAACATGCCACATTCTGTGCCACCATGTGGCCGATGTATACGCCTTCGAAGTCATTGCATGGAGTTTCATAAATAACGCGTGTTTTCTTTAATGTAGGTATTTTGTCATCGGCCGAACAACACGATATCTTCAAGAACGCTTAAATGGACAAAAATTTTCAAATAATCGTACGGCCTTTAAAAAACATATCAAACAAACAAAACACACTTTCAATTTCGATGAAACCGCAATAATTACATCTGAAAAAAAAAGCAAGAAATATACTAGAAAGCATCCACATACAAAAAAATACGAATTCAGTTAATGATAGAACAGATTTAAACAACTTGTCAGTAATATACTTAGCCATTATATAAACACTTATATAAACATCACAAAAATAAAATTAAAAAACCGCATGTCTGAGAATGGCTAAACCAACCTCCCTCCGCAAAGTGTTGACAAAGCTAACATTCTTTCCACCCGTCAAAATAAACACATGGCCGAAAACGGTCTGCCTGCCAATTAAAAAATAGTTAAGTTATATTTAGAAATGCGTAACAAATACGTAACGATATATAAACATCACAAAATTGAATGTAAGTAAATTTATTATATCTCTTATCATTTTTTAATATTTAAATAAATTTTACAATTTTAGAAAAATATACTATATTTAGTATTGAAAATTAAATATTGTTTTAATTACCCATTTAAGACCTAGCGTAGAAGAAGATTCTGCACCGCTCATTGACTAATGTCAATATCACGAACGCCAAAAGAACCATCGATGTCTTCATAATAAGCTTAAGACTTAGCCAGGGGTTTTCATCTGACGGACACAGTTGCAACTTGCAGAAACTGTATTAACATGCCTCCACTCTACATCGCACACAACCGATAGCGTATATAACAAAATAATTTGAAACATACTTGAGTAGGTAAAAACCTTACCATGTTTTGTATAAAACAAAAAAAAAAACATTTATAATAATATAAAAATATCATTAAAAAAACAGGTGTGAACACAATACAAGTTTATATTTGGGTAAAACCAATTGTATACAGCAATACCTTTTTTAATAATATCGAACCGATTTTCAATAATATTTAGATATTATTAAAAATGTTATTATATATACAGATACTAGTATTATTTTTCGTTGTTTTTTGATTTGTTTTACTGTTAGTATTAATTTCTTTATAATTCATTAGTTGCTTAGTTTATGTTGTTACTACACGAACTCTACATAAAAATGTATTGCTCTGTTTTTGGATCCAATCTCTTGAACAATATGTCATTGTTATTATTATTTTAATCAAAAATCTAATTAACTAATTTTCACTGCATTTTACATAATTTTAAAAGCTCTTTCATATTAGGCAATCAAAATTTTAGGATATGGGGTGTGGCAGGGTGGGGTTAAACATTAGATTTTTAAATTAGAATCTAAGATGTTTTACATATGTCATAGAACATCAAAAACCAAATACTTTGATATAATATGTTACAATATTTTTGGGTGGGTGGTGTATACCGCGCATATCCTTTCGAATATGCGTGACTTTGCGGGGGACTTTAGACACTACCGTTGAGGACCTCGGCTAGAGTGTTTGTTTTCAGCTGTGTGGTTATTTGTAAGGAGTAAATTTATACCGAAACAGGTGGTTTATTTGGCGCCATAAAGTGTTCGTTGGACCTCAATTTATATAAGTGGATTGGCGTTGAGGTCTATGCCGCAGGTTAATTGTGACCGCGAACATCTGTAGGTGAGTGTCTTTCCCGTTAATTTTCCTTGTGACATTTTTGTGCATGAATATACATGTTTCGTTATTACTAATGCATAAAATAACAATTTTAGAGTTCCTGATTTGAGTTCCAGCTACCGGCTTCTATAGCTGTTTTTCCATTCATGTTTAAAATCATCGGAACTGGAGAATCTGTGGTAGGAGTGAATTAATCCACGTGAACCGGAAGTTATAACAAATACCACGTGTGAAGCGGAAACGACCCAATTTGATGTGGTTTATCTTCGAACTTTATCTACAACTTGAAAGGTAGTGCTGTACTAATTGCGCCGTTTCAACTGACTGATTATTTCTCAAAACTTGCGTTTATGTCATATATAGTAGCATAATTATCGTCACATACTCCCCCCCCCCCAAAAAATAAAGAATTATTAGTTTAACCCCTTTTGCATTGAACAGTTAGTAATATCGTTGCTTGCATAATAGATAAATATAGTTCATATGAATATATCCTTTTTTTAGTTTGGAATCTTTAAGAATTTCTTTTATCTGTTTAGAGTTTAGAATTGTTAATACCGATTTGTAATTATTATTGTGAACTTATGATTTGCGATGATGCAATTACTTTGGACGAAAAATTGTCGACTCAATTTGTTTAAGAATAACGTACGTGCCTAAGGGTGTATGTTTTTCTACAGGGTGGCCCAAAATGACCGAAGGGGTTTTAATTCCTTATAACTTTTTTATTATAATTTGTTTTTTTTTGATTTCAGTATTTTGTAAAGAAGACTTGGGGAATTTAAAATGGAACAGTACACAATTGAACAACGTGCCAAAATCGTTGAACTTTATTTCTCAAATCAACGATCCATTGTTTTGACTCAGCGTGCATATCGTCGTTATTTTAATGTGCGGGTTGGACCCTCAGAGTCAACAATAAACCGTCTGGTTGCAAATTTTCGAGAACAAGGGGCAGTAAGGAACCTTCCTGGTGCTGGTAGACGACGAACGGTGCACACGGATGACAATATTGAACGGGTACAGGAGAGTATTCGGGAAAATGGAGAAACATCAACCAGGAGACGTTCGACACAACTTGGCCTCTCAAGAGGGTCGCTGCAGAGAATTTTGCATACAATAAGAATGTTTCCATACAAAATTGTCAATTGTCCAACAATTGAAACCGACAGATTACTAGCAACGACTTGATTATGCAATTTATTTTCGTCAAAAAGCAGAAGAAAATCATGATTTTATTCATAATTTAATTATGAGCGACGAAGCCCATTTCCAATTAAATGGGTTCGTTAATAGGCAAAACTGCAGGATATGGGCTACGGAAAATCCAAGAGTAGTTCAACAGCGAGAATTACACCCACTTAAGTGTACCGTTTGGTGCGGCGTTTCGTCGGAAAGGATAGTTGGCCCATATTTTTTGGAAAATGAACACCGTGTCGCCGTTTCCATCACTGGTGTTTGATATCGGACAATGTTGGAAAATTTTTTAAGGCCAGCCGTGGAAAACCATCCGCAAGTCTGGTTCCAACAGGATGGAGCCACAGCGCACACTGCGAGGGACTCAATGGCTCTTTTACGCGACATCTTTAGTGAACGAATTATTTCCCGTACAAGCGATTTTAATTGGCCTCCGCGTTCACCGGATTTAACCGCTTCAGACTGTTTCCTTTGGGGTTATTTGAAAGGAAAAGTCTATATTGATAAGCCTCGAACCATACAGCAATTAAAAAAATAATATACGCGACGAAATCAACAACATAACACCTGAAGTTTTGCGAAAGGTTATGGAAAATGTTTTGGAAAGAGCACGAATATGCGAAGCAGAAAATGGCCACCACTTGCGAGATATAATTTTTCATAATTAAATTAAAATTATTCTCCATTAATATACTGTATTTAGAATAAAAAAAATTAATAATTATGTCTTAAATAAGAAGTTATAATGAACTCAAACCCCTTCGGTCATTTTGGGCCAGCCTGTATTTATAAGGATGTATTTTTTTTTTTACTTATAATCAGAGTCATAGAATATGTGGTATTAAGTTTTCATGCATAAGGTTTAATTTCGAAACTGAATGCGTACCTGAGATCTCACGTAATCGTATACCGTTTTATTTTTGTTGACATCATATATACAGTCTGGTCTTATACAGCCCGTACAAGAGCTTTGATTCTTTTTGTATTTCGAATTTATAAGTAGAGAGTGTTGATGTCTAACATTCAAATATTTATTTAAAGTATTAGATACCTGAACTTAACTTTATACAGGGCTTCGCCCATTCACATATGTTGAAATGAGATATGTTTCGTTCTTTTTTTTCTACCTTAACTTGTAAATTTTGTTTTCTTCGCGAACTTTCTTAATAAATTTGGTTCTTTTCTTAAATGTGGGACTTTGACTTCATATTATCTCCTGTATTCGGACTAATTATTTGTAGTGGGTACGTTAGCGCAACTACGTCATCCGCGTGACGTATAACCCCTTGGCAAGCAGCCCTTAAAACGCAGTGGCGCCCTTTTTAAATTATAGTCAGCTTATCAACTTTTCGCACGACCATCTTCACTGAGATCTTCGCCGTTTGCACTTGCTGACTGTCTTGTAAATTTAAAATCATCCTGCCCACGCAAGGTAAGTCCGAGGAGTATTGTTGGATTGCGCAAAATTTAATTAAAGTCAGTTTTCGTGGTCTTTTTTTGCACCTGGTGTAGGTTACAAATACTTAATTACCGAGATATATGATCATTCATGTATATTTATATGAAAAGAAATGGGTTCAATTTACAATGTTTTAACACAAGACACATTTCCGGAATGCATTAGTAAATCGTTAACATTACAAATTGTTTGATTTTCTTATTATTACGAATCGCACGAAAGAAACTGGTGAATAGAATTAAAAGAAGGAACTAAATTTTATCTGATCAGATATTAAACGTGAAATATTTTAAGAAGCTGTACGAGGAACCTTTTGTTTATGTTCGGCCGTCTGAGGATATCTTGGAATGTGTGAATTCAAAATTTAGTTCAGCCCGTAAAAAGTATTGTTTATGCCAAGCATGTGATTATTTGTAATAGATCATAACAAACTCTTCCTGTGTCTATTGCACTATACAAATTCGAATTCATATTCACAAATGTGTGTCTCAAATACATAGCAAGTTGTTCTAGTTCCATAGAATTACTATATTAAATCCATGTTTTTTTTAATAGGTAATTTTAACAGACAGTAAGTGTAAAATTTGATTAACATTATTGAAATTTAATACTACTAATTATTTAGTTCTGAATATTAATAAGATTCTATTTATTTTCTATTGATACCCAATGTAGCGGGGGAATTAGTGATGAGGGTATACCCGCATTTCTAGATATGTCAAAGACATTGAATCGAATTATACACCTTGAGTCAAATGTATTTATTAAATTTGGATTAATTACATTATTGATTTTAGAAACTGGTAAGATTTTGGGATTAATTTCACAATTTAGACACATTTCAAACGTAAATCACGATCCTCCAATTTCTTCTTTCTTGAATTTAATATAGTGTATGAAATTACATGTTGATGCTGTAATTGTGTGTATATAAGATTATATTTCGAGCTACTTGAAAGCTATGTGTCTATGTTTTTGCCTTTTTTAATAATCGTGTTAACACAAAAAACTTAATTCGGCAATACATATCCTTTTTAGTATCTTTAGTTTTAGTTTTAAGTACAAAATTGAAAATTGTAATAATAAGCTATTCTATATTCAAATATAGAAAATATAAGAAACTCCTATAAAATAGAAATTAGAAACTGAAATGTGAAATGTTTGTTATTATTATTATAAAAAAATTACGGATGAAAAAGTAAATAACAAATTAATTAACTAAGTTATTATGTAATAGTACTTTGGGGAATATTTACGCAAGATTGTGTTAAATTTATATAAAGAAAATTCAATTCAGAATGTTTCTTACAACTAATTATAATCAACTAAGAAATAGTTTACATGTAAAAACATTAGACGGCTTGATTAACAGAAAGGCAAGGTCCCACGCGGACTGAAAATTACCACTCATACGTAGAAAAATTAGAGTACAATTAATCACATTAGTTAGTTTATTACTGAGATCATTTATAAAGAAATATTAGATCTCGGGACTTTGGACACTACTATTGAGGACCTCGGCTAAAGACTAGTGGTATTTTTGGTAGACTAGTGGTAGACTAGTGGTATTTTTGTTTGTTTGCCGCAGTTTGGTTATTTATATAGAGTAAAATTACACCGAAATAAGTGGTTTATTTGGGGCCATATAGTGTTTGTTGAACCTCAATTTATATAATTGGATTGGCGTTGTGGGTCTAGGCCGCAGGTTAATTGTGCCCGCGAACATCTATAGATGAATGTCTTTCTCACTAATTTTCTTTCTGACATTTTTGTGCCCAAATCTACGTGTTTCGTTATTACTAATGCATAAAATACAATCTGTAGGGTTCTTGTTTCGAGTTCCTGCTACCGGCTTCTATAGCTGTTTTGCTGTTCAAGTTTAAAATCATCATATAAAGAAATATTAGATCTCTCATGAAATTTACTTTAAAAACATATTCTTATAGCTAATTCGAATAATTTTAATTTACGTATTTTTCTTATGATTCAACTGTACCGCATATGACTACTTACGAGATTATACGAATAGGTTATGTGAGTTTTAAAAGTAATTAACATCAAATTAAAATTGTTACTTTACTAAAAGCGGATTTAATAATTCTAAAATATTCTAAAATAAAAAGAATAGCCTCTTTATCCATATGTCACACTAATGGCCTATATACATATATGTAATTATATGTAATTGAAGCTAAATATTTGTTTTTTTGAAAATATGTAATACGATTTGTTTTTGAACAATTATCTCGAAGCCTGTGAGATCTTTCGTGATCTCTAAAAGATTTAAAGATACAAAATTTACGAGCCCGCATTTACGTAAGTATAGATGTTTACATATTTAATTTTGAACATTTCATAAATTATAATTATTAATAAGCACATCAGCAAATTCATATCATTCATATCAATTGTGGGGCCAATAATTAATATTCATATATATATATATATATATATATATATATATATATATATATATATATTGATAAGATTCTGATGTTATAAATAATAAATTTGATATAATGTAATGATGATATTAATAAATGAATATTAATAAATACCCCTCAATGATTCTTAAATTTATATATCTCTGTCATCAGTTTCACTCTTAATGTAATACACAGACGTCGTGGAGAGCAATGAGAATCTTTAAGACTTATCTTAATATATGTATCCCAGGTTTATAGTCGGTAGCCATACAAATATAGTAGTAATAGTGTCTTAAGAAGATTATTATAAATGTTGACTTCAATCTGTATGAATAAAGAAGTAACACAATTACATTTTATAATCAAAAAATGTTTATTCAATTATAGAAATCTATATAATTATTAGTCGTGATTCGGTTACAACTGCTTGTTGGTGAGTTATAAAACTACTCAGAATCAATAATTATTTAGATATATCACAAGAGGTTGTGAATATAAATAAATTAATAAATATAACATTTACCAACTTAAAATGGATAAACAATTAAGGTAAGTTTATTTTGGTGTCTTTAAGTAACTATTCTAGAGATCTAAGCAGTGTTTAAATGTTTTTTCTATTTTGCGTTCGAAATGAACTCATTATTAAACCCAAAACAGTATCGAAATGAGCTTCATTTCGATACGCTTATTTTCATTTTTCAATGTTGGCGTTATTCGAATACAGAAATAAATATCATTGCTGTCATTTGATTTTAAGAATTTATGTACATTTGACAGATATGATATATGTCCGTATTTTACACAAACAACGTATGTTGTATACAATTGACAACAACATATATATGTTTCTATGTCACTCATGTTTATATTTTTAAATGAAGTATCAAGTAATGTTAACGAAAATTAGTAAATAATATGTAATATAATATACTTCGCGGATAGCAAGATTTAAATTTGAAAATGTCAAGTATCAATGTGACCAACTGCATGCTTTATATAAAAATTAAACTCTGAACTTTCAAATGAAATAATTCTAATTTAAGCAATTTATTAATGTAAAAAACGCAAAATAGAAAAAATAGTATAAAAAACTCGTTTCATAAGGCCTTTTGCCGCATTCGCTCTTTAGAAAACTCGCCGCTATCGCGGCTCGTTTTCTAAACTGATCTCGTGCGGCAAAATGGTGCCTTATGAAACTTGTTTTTTAATATACTATTATATAACTAATTGAATTAATACTTTAATTAATACGTAACTTTTAATTATTTGAGATAATGTAAAAATAGTAGTTAAATTACAAAGGACTTGTGGTTGTTGGTATTTTCTAGAGGGGACAAGGGTCGCAACAGCCTCGTAAGTGGTGTACAGCCAGGAAAAAGATAGGATATAGGTTATCTTCCAACTTGGTTATGTAGGATGAGGAAATCCTAGGTTTCAAATTATATTTAATATTTATAGCACTTTCAATAAGTTTTCCAGGCAAGTTTCGATTTGTTTCGTTGTAAATTTTCGATTATTCGTAAGAGCGTCCCATGAGAATGATGCAAAGTTAGTTAAATTGTCAAATTTTACTTCTGTCTTGTGTTTTTAATGTTCAAATGGATAATATAATTACTATGCACTTTTATTAATAATATTTATCACGATCTTGCTGTTAATGCTGTTAATTCGATTTTATTAAAAATATTCGGGGCAGGTAAAATTTCGATGCGTACGGTATCAACATTTTAAAAAAACGCTATTTGTCTTTTGTTTTATTTCAAAGCCTTTTAATGTGTAAATTACCTTGACCTTTATCTTCAAATAAATGATTTTAAAAATTTACAAATATGTATAAATATAATTTTAACAGCTGATTACATTGGCTGCGCGTATTTCGCATTGATCATTTCGCGCGCGTTTGCTGTTTAAATGGTGGGTGTGTCTAAACTAATGTCTATACAATTTTGAATATTAATGAATTAAATATCTTCTTATTCGCGTAAATGAATTAAATGAATGATAAAGTCATGAAAAGAAAAATTTTAATAAAATATAATTATATGTAAAGTACAAAAATTATCGGGATATTAATTTATTTAATATTAAACATTAATTAGACATTAATTTTCACATGCATACGTCCATATACAGTTACGTTCCTATTTACATTTTCCTCTTAAATTGATTTTTCTTTTGACAACTGTCATTCATTTTCCATTTTCCATTTCATTACCATGTGCTTTGAATAAGAGCTTAATATTTTTTTACATTAATATACAATAAATTCAATAACTTATTCTAAATCTTATTTCCTTTTGCTAGTAAATTGTGTCATTTATTTATATATTTTGTATTTTAAAACATCTCTATCTTTTACTATATATATATACATATATGTGTTCATTTGAAAAGTCAATCTAGTAGCATGTGATTTACTGAGAACATTTTGAAGTATGTCGTAAATTAAAATTTACTACTTAACCTACGAAGTAGTATATTTTGACAGTTTCATACATACAAATAAATAACAAATGTGATTGACATTATCAAATGTCATTTGGATTTACGTTTACGGAACAACAAACACATACTAATATATATGCGTCTTATTCTATCAAAATTTCAAAGTAACCTAGATTGACTTTTCAAATGAACACACGTTATATATTAAGGAAACAGGTTAAACATAAAGACAGAAAGAAAACTGTAAATTATAATAGGAATTTAACAGTCAGACGGTCAAGAGGAAAACAAGATAAATTAATTAGATGTTCTTCACTTTCAGAACGCATAGTTTCACTTAAATGTTTTCATTTACGATAGTTCAAAACTCATTATTGCTGAATTAATTTAATTTTAGGACTAGTCCTATTATTTTATAGTGTGGTGCATTATATTTTTTTAATTAGCGTGAATTTGCAAACAAGACTCTTACTTCTACATATTCGTTTTGTGAAAATGTGTGTGCAAATATAAAGCAGACCAGCCGTTTTCCAGCATTATTATTAAAACCAAGTATTACTGAAAGAGTTAAATGTATGTACAAGGTATACATATATTTATTTGTTTAGGACTCGAGCACATGCAATAATTAATTTCCAGTAACCGTATCATGAGGATATTGCACCTAAACACATCTTGTGTATAATTTTATTTAAAGCAGATGCTAAACCAACGGACGTACAAATAAACATACTAACTAGTATGGCGCCAACGCAGTCTTCCTATCAAAGTATTGTGTCAATCAATGGAACGATAGTTTTCCGATTGTAAACTGACGTGAAATGAGTCGCAGGCAACATGTGCATGAAAACACTTAAACATGTAATATTTGCATTCAACGTTAAAAGTAAACTTAGAGAAAATGTAAAATAATGAAAGCATGTTAGACGATATTTTTACATTTTAATATTAGTTGGACAATCATTTATGACAATTCATGCAAGTACTTGCAAGTATTTGCGTTGACGATAGATTATACGTTCAATTAGAGTTATTAAGAAAAATATTAGTTACAAAATATATAAAAACAACATTGAGAAAAGACGAAGACTAAATAACTAGGTTACAAATTATGTTAAGGTCTTTTCGAATTAATTTTTGCTTCTTCCTGGAACGTTAATGTACAGTAAGTAATATGAGATGCCTTGGGACAGTGAATATGACTTGGTACATGTAGATTTATAATATTTTATAGTACTGTCATCTATTGGTGACTAATTAATTGGTGATTAAATAGAAACAGGGGTAAGCTTAATGTAGGTCTGCACATCAAAGTAGCGGTGTTTATTCGAATATAATTATTCAAATATTCCAAATAAGAATTGGTTTGGGTGCACGCGTTGTTGTACATTTTGATGAAGACTGTGAACAACTTCATATAACTCTTTTGAAATATTACTTGGTAAGTTCCTAATTGATTTACTATAACATCGGCCTTTTTTCTCAATACACGTATTGTTGTATTTCGCTTTTTTAATCATAATTTATTATATATATATATATATATATATATATATATATATATATATACCGATAGGTTCAGCCCGCCACGGGCCATACGCAACAATATACGTATGGAACGTAATGCGATGTGGCAACGTGTGTACGATGTCACTCCGCGTGCGCCTACATAAGTCCGATGATCGAGAGCAACAGATTGCCCGTCATTCGTATTTAGCTGTGCAAACGTAAAGGTAGTTATCATGTCAGTGTATACAACAACCGCAGAGAAGGTACAAATAGTTTCGAGGTATCTTGCCGGCATTTCCTGTCGAACAACCGCTGATTTATTTGCTGTAGAGTACGTAAATCGGCCTATTCCTTCGCATTCGACGATTGAAAGGATCGTAAATGCGTTTAGGAAATATGGCTGTGTAGTCGGAAATTGCCGCAAATGCCAACACAAATTGACGAACAGCTTCATATCCCTCTAATACCTGCCGATCGGGAGGAGAGAGACGTGAGGGTTTGTTCGTTAGTTGAAATGGGCGACCTTAAGTGTACACGGCAAATTGTAGACGAAATATCCTATATTGAGTGACTTTCTTAAAATTTAAATTTATTTTGCAGAATTATTGATTTTTTTACTTTTATCTTTTAGAAAAGTTATTGTTTTTTTATTACTTAAAATTACTTTTCCGTAGCAGCTAAGAATACAATAATAATAATAAATTGGACCTTGTTATGTCTGAAGCAAATGGGCAAATTACGTATACAGAACGAATATGCAAACGACTATATCATTGCGCGGTTTAAGTCTTACTAAATTCATAACTGCAATGTGCGGCAATTTAAGCTACTGCGCGTAGAGGGGATTCGCTGTTGCCACTTATTGCTTGTTATGGCCCGTTCCGATCTGGTCCTATAGGTATATATAAAGAACAACTCACAATGAAAAGACAAATTAAAGAAATGATTAGTATTAAGCAGGAAAAAATCCAATTAACAACAGAAATGATATAAGAAATTTAAGCAGTATATACTATAACTTAATTGTGTAACGATCTACAATTTACCATCATAATATATTTTTTTGTTATATATCTTAAGTTATTTAAATATCAATTATATTTAAATATCATATACATTTGCTTATCATGCTGACTGTTCCGTATTTTGATTCCTGTCTGGTTGTCCTAGTAGGTTTTCGTGGTTTTCCTTCTCGTTTAGGCAAATGCCGACAACTTTGCATCTTAAGACGCTCCACGGGCGCATACGTAATAGTAACTCATGTCTTGCTTTTCCCTGTGTTTGTTTAGTGCTGATGTGGTCCTCTACTGGGTTGTAGCCTAGCATATGCGCTACCAAACTCTAGGGGGGTCTGCCCGATGGGCGGACAGTTGCCATTCCGCCTTTCCAGCAGGAGCGAGGAACCAAGCTACGCGGCGCAAATCACGGCACCGCGCAATGCACACACCACTAGGACCGGTCCTGGGCGGCAACCTGGCTAGGCTGCCGTTAACAGCACACACACGTTCGACGCGTGCAGTGCCCCCGCCTTGGCGGAAAACGTTAAGATGGCACAAAGTGTGACCGTCGTCGACCGAAGTAGCCGCTAAGTGTGTTCCCTCGGTTGGCGACGAGCAACCTCGTGCAGGGTTCGCTTGGCTGGTCTGCGCCTTGCCTCGATGGGGCGGGGGTCGGGCCGTCGAAGTACTGCACGAAAAGGTAAAGAAGTTGCCGGGAAAGGGTTGGCGGCCCTGCGCAACGGCTGGTTATCCGATCTCTCTAAATTTACGCGACCGGTCACTAAACACACGCACGAGCGCGCCAACATACAAAACCCTACCCTTACGCTCTCACACAAACACAAAACCACACACCCAAAGAGAGACGCAAGCTGCCAGCAGCAACCAACACACAAGTTCATACCCAGAAAGAGACACAAGCTGCTAGCAGCGAGCAACACATATGTTCACACCTTGCTATCTGTTTTTGGAATACTAAGGCATAATTTATTATTATCAATTGGAATGTATCTTTGAATAATTTAAACCATAGCAACTCAATTATTTGACATTTGTATTCTGTCATTTATATTTTATATCCTTGATAAAGGCATCATTGCCGAAACATGTAGGGTTGTTTTAAATATATATACTTTGAAGTAAACCAGACCTTTAATCGCCGACTGAATGAATTTACTATATATATATATATATATATATATTTAATAAAACTATATTTTGCGAGTGACTTGGGATAACATACAAACGATGCCAAATAGGTATATTAGGCTCCGTAATACAAGAAAATATGCCGCTTTTCAGCAAGAGAACTTAGAAAAAGCCATCGCAAATGTTGCAGATGGACAGCTTAGCATACGTGCAGTGGTATAAAAATACCTATATGCGATATAGTGACCTGTGTCACAGTATTTCTCTCAGGTAGATCTATTAATGTTAGAATTTGTTACCTCATGGTAAACAATTGTTTTTAGTTTATGACAAGCTTAAATCTAAGATTTATATGAAACATCGTTATGTTTGTATTACTTTTGAAAAAAATCAAACTTTTGCATTTTTTTTAACTTTGGAGATGTCCCAAGCTATATCTAACGTTTATACATGTCCAATTATTAAAAATCACGTGAAATTGAATTTAGTAAAAAGTGTCCCAAGTCAAATTCTTCGAAGTCACTTGGAACACCAACTCCGGTTTTAAAAATATTGGAACCTTGACAAGATTTTGTATTACACTTTTGAAAGACTTACTTATTACTTATTACGATGTCCTTCACTTATATTCTTAAAGGCAAATGGTAGTATTTTACACACAAAGAATTATTACAAAGAATGTCATGAAAAGTATCCCAAATCACCTCATTTTACACATATATTATTTGCATTTTTTTAAGAAACTTTGTGCGAGATTTTTTATCCTGTTGTTTACGTTGTTTCTTCATTTACTTCCTTCCTTCGCAACTGCAGAACAAGCAAACTGCTAGTGTTCGTGTAAGATTTAAGTGGGCTGTATTTAAGATGGTTCAAAATAAAATAAGAAAATAAGATGGGATGAAATACAGGACTAATCACTGGTTGATAACACAGGACCTCTGCTGCAGGACCATTCACTACAAGTTCAAATGCACTTCGTATGTGTGTGTATAGCGTCTCACTTCTGCCGATCAAATGTCCTGATATGTGGTTTCTCGATCTTCTTCTCCCTTTTCTTTTAAGCGTTTTTTTTTTGTGGAAATGAAGGTTTATAGGATATTCTACTACAATGTAAATTAATAAACTCTAAATACGTATTTCAGCAACTAATTTGCCATCTTCAGTAGAACAATCTGAGAAAGAAAGATAGCGTTGAGCCTAGCGTCTTTGGCTAAGGTACAATCTTTAAAGTTATACTCTTCACCAAATCGCGAGGAGAATAACACTTAGTACTCTATTTCAGTTTTTCTACTGCAGATGGCAACTTAGTTGCTATCAACTGAGTTTATATTCTCGTTAAGATTTTTTATGTCTCAGTTTTCACCAATTCTAATTTGTTACTACTTTACTGTTTTGATTGTAGATCATAGCAAAATTAGTATTTTTATTTGCGGCGTTGAAGAAATATTTATTTTAATAATAATCTTATTTACGAGGAAATATCAGAAAATCACGAGACTGCTGTAGTACAAAATAAAGCATTTACTTAGAAAACTTCAACAACTATCCTTCAAGGTACTCTTCATTCTGTGCAATACATTTGTCCTATCGTTTTATCCACTTGTCCATTGCATACTTTGAGACATTAATTCAGGGTTGTAATGATAAACCCAACTCTCGTCACATGTAACCATATTGTTTAAAAACTGTGGATTATGTTGTAGTTGTCTTTTTCACTGCCGACAAATTATCACTCGTTTGGCTTTTTGTTAATCGGTCATCACTTTTGGAATCTATTTTGCTGCGACCTTTCGGTACACTAAATCTCCATGAAAATTTTTTCGAGGGGAACTATCAGACAAATTAACAATATTAGAAATTCGATATATGCCAATTCGACGATCATTTTGGATCAAGTCGTTAATTTCTGCAATTTTTGAATCAATCCGTACCGTATGTGGTCGCCCGCGTCGAAGTTCATCTTCCACTGATTCACAACCGCCTTTGGATTTCTTATGCCACTCAAGCACTCTACATCTTGATAAACTATCATCTGAGCATGCAGTTTTAATCATTCCAAAAGTTTCAGTTGGAATTTTGCCCAACAGAGCACGAAATTTTATCGCATATCCTTGCTCCACTCACATTTTTTTGATGGGTACATCAAACACCTAGGATTTAGTAATTAATTTGTAATAAACGTCAAAAGTTAAATCAAAGCCTACTTGATAGTAGGGGGAGGGGGCGCATATGACCATTTTTACAGAAATGGCTGGTGTAAGAATATTTATTTAAAATGGTCCTCTTTTGCCTTGAGCTAACGTTCATACTTTCTTGTTACCATTGCTAATAAGGAAATGTTTCTAAACTTATTCTGAAGTGCATTTTAAAAAATACCTGCAAACAGTTGTTAGTGCTCCCCCCCCCCCCCCCCGTGATATTACATAAAATTGTATTGCGAAAGTTTAGTTACTTAACATTGTATGAAAATAAGTTAGCAGAAAAGAAGTTCTCGCAGTTTTAGTTGAATTGGGTGCTGATAACTTCGAAACAAGATCAGAATGATCAAGTGCAGATATGTAATCGACTAGGGGATAATAAAATTTATATCCTGGTGTCTTACATCGTAAGTGTTTGATTTTAAACTCGTTAAGGTTCTAACATTCTATGACTATTCCTACATAATAAACTGAAGTCATCCCTATGGGCAACTTTACCAGAACTAAGTCATTCTGATGCATTTGGTCATTGTCTTTATAAGCTGTACGTTTTCAACATCTCTAAAATCAACCCCTCTTTCAACAGAAGCTGTCTGGGTCACTTGCCTTTTCTCTTGGTTGAAACAATTTTGAGAGGCTTAAATTTCGAGAGGCGTAGCAACCCCTGTTTTATCTATATCGTAAATCTGAGTAGGATTGAACTTGTGTTTAGTTAATACCAAAGTATAGTTTTTGAAAAATTCTGACACGCTGCTCAAAGCTATTTTAGGTTTGTTTCTCTTCACGAAAATTTAAGCCATTCAATTCCAGCTATCCTATTAATCCTCCATTGGGCAGGAATATTACATTCTTGTAAGGCAGATGAATAATCATAACCCAAAACCCTGACTTGTTTGTAAGTTAACCCATAGTCCATGTCTGAACATCTCTGGATGTATTTCACCAACTCATTTTCCTGTTCATTTGTAAAAACCTGAAAGGCATTGTATTTGCTGTAATAAAGATTATCTATTGCTTAATTTCGTTGTAAAGGGTTATCAATCGCTTCGGTGGGTACTTTATCTTTACTTGTGAATTCTAGAATGAAGTGTCCCTCTTTTCTACTAGCCATTCTCTCAGACATTCTATTATTTAATACCTCTTTAATCGCATTTCTTATGTTATTTTAACTTATTTCGGTTCATCGTACCATCTGAAAGAAAACGTTTATACTTAAACACAGTTTTAGGTTCAATATGATCTCTACAACATAATACATTATAATTAGGGACATGGCACATTCAACCACTTGGTTGAAAGTACCCCATCTCCTAGTAGTTGAATGTGCCCTATGCTTACATGATCTGAAAAACTAAATGCAACTTTTATAATTACTATTTTCAGGTTAAAACCGCCATGATACTGTGATCTCTAATTACCACCGAAAACAGAAACAAATATCTGGTTTCCATAACATCATAGTATTAGACAAGAACTTATGAAATACATCAACTAAAAACTAATGTTAAAGTAACCGCGTATAACTGCACTAATTTACTTCACTCTTGCGATAATCACAATATGATAGCCGAACTACACTGGCAATGTTAATAGGAAATGACAAACAAATGAGAATTTTTTCAACCCCAAATTCAAATACTGAGAGGATTTAGAGCAGGTGGTTGAATGTGTGCGGGCGGCCCTAAACTCGTCCCCGAGCAGGTACTACCTAATGTCTGCTACATTAATTCGCCCCCTTGCTAATTACGGTGTTTTAATCCCTTACCTTAATTTGTCTCCGGACAAGAGATTAAGAAATTTATACTTTCTTGGAAATATAAATACAAAGTTGTTCTGCCTATTAAATACAAATTAAATTCAAATTTATCTAGATTTAAAATTTACCCAAATCTACCATATATACTATATACTTATAATTCGTCAGTTTGAAATAACATTCCTGGCTAGGAAGTGCTTTTTATTTGTGAGAAAGCATGGACAGCTTCGTCAGTTTAAGTGAACGAAATCAAGTGCTAATTGTAGACTCTGTAAAATTTATCAAACACAAATCCTTAAAAACTGGTGAAATATGTTGACGATGTTCTAACCGCTCTTGTAAGGCAAAAGTTTATACTGTGGGTGCAGAAAATTTAATTGTGCGCAAAGAAATAGAATATAATCATGAAAAGAATCTGAAAAAACAAAACAGACAGATAGTAAGTGCTAGTTAGTGTTAAACGTAAAGCAACCGATGACATTTGTGAGTAGCCTTCAAAAATAATACATTCAGGTCTAAAACAAAACACGGATCATTTCAGTACAATCACCGTTCAAAACATTCATTACATCCATATCAATCTATATAATAACAGAAGAAAATCTCTACCGCCCTTACCGAAAAATAGGGCGGAAGTTATTAAATGTGTTACAACATTGAATATTACGACACTGAAAAAAGAGAAGTCTTTATCATCGACGAAGTTGAAGAAATTGTATTCACGTGCCTAACAAATATGACTGTTTTATGCAATAGTGAAAAAGTATATGTCGACGGTACATTCAGTTACTGTCCCGATCATTTTCTGCAGTTATTTACACTGCATATATTACAAAATGGGTATTATATCCCACTAGTATTTTGCTTACTGCCGAATAAAAAGAAGTATTCTTACAAAACACTCTTTATTAACCTGTTGCGAAAAAAGTGTCATAGTTTGGGTTTAAATCTGAACCCAAAAGTCATCGCAGACGATTTTGAAATTGCAATCCACAATGCCATAAAAGCGGAATTTCCAGATTCCAAAGTTATAGGTAGCAGATTCCATTTAGCACAAGCATGGTTCCGCAAAATTCAAAATCTGGGTGTTCCTTATTATAAGAACGATACCAGTGAAATTGATAAGTGTCTGCGCTATATATTTGGTTTACCATTTTTAAATCCATAGGAAGTAGGCGGTTGTTATGCTCTTGATTTTTCGGTAATACAACCTCATGATGAACGTTTATCACGCTTTTCCGATTATTTGGCGGACAATTATATTTCAGAAGAAGCCGTTTTTCCACCTAGGTTGTGGGCAGAACTCAGTGATAGCATAGAAAGAAGCACAAACGCTTGCGAATCTTTCCACGCTAAATTTAATGCCAGTTTTTATTCTGCGCATCCATCAATTTTTCATTTAATGAAATTTTGAAGCAGTTTCAAACAGAGACTTGTATAAAAATTCAAAGTTTATCTGAACATGTAAGAATACGAGATCCAGTCGTGCGTAGACGTAAGCAGTGCGTAACTAGAAAAATTGATGAGTATAAAAATGGATCTGTTTCGAGATTGGATTTTGTTAAATGTATAGCTTATTTTTATAAACGTTAAATGTAAATGTTAATATACCGGGTGTATTATGAAAAACCTTTCGTGCTGTAACTTTTTTATTTTTTATCCGAATGTAATAAATTATACGTCGAACTAAATCGTTTTAAAAACACTGTAACATGATCCGCTTTGAATTTTTTTTTACACTTTGTTTTTGACAGACAGCTGCAAACTGTGTTTTTTTTTAAATTGCACCATATTTTTTTTTCCTTATTCAAATATATTACTTTTTCTGAATAAGAAACTGTAAACAACGATATCCTTGTATGAAAAAAAAACGAGAAATTGTAGGTTTTTTAAAAATTCGATTTATTCTGGTTTTTCCGAACACAGAGATTTCTTAAATGCATTTTAAATACTCTATTTCATTTTATTACCAGCAAATGTGTGTACCTTTTAAAATCACTTACATTCAATACTATATAGCCCATAAAGAATTACAAACCAATGTTATCAGTGAGCGGTGGGTCAACAACAACATTTACAGTGTTTATTTTAAAAATTTAAAAATCAAGCAGTCATATTGAACGATAAAAGTGCATTCCAAATTTTCGAAGAGAGCTGTGACATCTGTCAGTCACACATTCATTATAACATTTTCAACGATTTATTTCTAAATTTTGTTATTGAAATGGATAATGGCGAATGTGTGGATGCGATTCAAGCATATTTTGAATGCGGAACACATTCTGCAGCTGCTTTGCGACTTTATGGAAATCGTTTTCCTGACAGACTTCGTCCAAGTGCCGATAAGTTTGGAAGGCTCGTGCGAAATTTACGAAATTTTGGATCATTCAGAAAACCGAAAATAAACGCACGTGTAATTCAAGATCAAAATTTAGAATTAAGTGTCTTGCTTTATGTGGAAGAAAACCCTAATACGTCTACGCGAGAAATTGCTCACTACATGCAGGTATCACATTCTACAGTTCAGTACATTCTGAAGAAGCACAAGTTCTTTCCTTATAAACCACGGAAGGTGCATGCTCTCGGTGAAAACGACCCTCAACGAAGGGTTTAATTCTGCACGGTTTTCATGAATAAACTAAGGGAAGATCCAATTTTTTATCGTCGTGTGTTGTGGTCAGATGAATGCACTTTTGGGAAAAATGGTGTATTCAACAGAAATAATCATCGCCATTGGAGCACTGAAAATAACCATGTTGTGATGCAACACAATTTTCAAAATCGGTTCAGTGTAAATGTATGGTGTGGAATTTTAGGCGATAGAGTAGTATGGCCTTTTTTTTGTGGAGGGTAATCTAAACCAAGAAAAGTATAATAATTTGTTACGCAATATTAGGCGATTATTTAGATGAGTTGCCACTTGCTGAGTTAAACAGGGTGGTGTTCCAACAGGACGGTGCCACACTCCATAATGCACGAATGAATACTGATTTTCTAAATAATTATTTTGGCATCAGATGGATGGGCACTTACGGACCTATTCGATGGCCTGCTAGATCGCCAGATCTGAATCCACTGGATTTCTTTCTGTGGTCTTACATTCAAGATCATGTCTATTTGACTCCACCTGATACCAGAGATGATTTAGTAAGAAGGATAGTACACGTATGTCATGAAATACCACCAAATCTTATATTAAACGCAGCAGTTGGAGTTAATAGAAGGTGTCAAATGTGTCTGGAACAAAATGGGGCCAATTTCGAACATTTATACATATGATTCATTAAAATATATGATAGCTTGATTTCTGTAAATTTCGTATTTTTTTTTAATAATAATAAATTTGTCACTCAATTTAATGGAGGTGTCTTCAGGAAATAAATGTTTATTAGAATAAGTAAAAAAAAATATGTAGTACAATTTAAAAGAAAAAAATTACTACTGTCTGTCAAAAACGAAATGTCAATTTTTTTTTTAAACAGGTTACAGTGCTTTAAAAACGATTTAGTTTGACATATCATTCATTAAAATCAGATAAAATATAAGGAAGCTACAGCCCCAAAGGTTTTTCATAATACACCCGGTGTTTGTATAAAACACAAGCAGGCATTTCTATTCCATTCTTAATTAATAAAATATGTCTTGTGGCACTTACTGAGTTTTTCATTTCTTACATAAATAAATATGTTATCCATAGATTTTAAATAAGTATATGGGTGATTCATACTGCGATAAAGTCAGGGACGAATTCATGAAGCTATTTTTGTGGACCCACATTTGGGGACAAGTTTACGCATATTTTTTCAGGTACGAGTTTAACTAATTACTTAATTTTATTTCTGGGGATGAGTTTAGATACGTCCATGTGGCCCCCTTCCCCCTACATTAGAGATGGGGGTTTTGTGTTCTATTTTTTTGCGTTATAAAATTCTAGTTGTGAAAGAAGTTATAGCACCAGTCTCATTATATTTTGATATACCCTCGTATAATGGCAATTTTGAGATACATTCAGAGACATGTTAAGCAATAGAATGCTGATCGAAAACTGATTATTGAGAAGATGCGAAATATCAATAAGGTTGAAATTGTTTTCAAATTAGAATCGTGAAAAATCTAAATTCCGAGAATGAAGATATAAAGTCTTTTATTTTTTAGATACTTTCAGGAATATAAAATTTATATTCCAATAGTTGATTGGTGTACACGTGTGTAATAAAATTTCTAGTACCTCCATCAATATTTACTTATCTCTGTATTCAAATAAAGCAGATTTTCAAATATGTTGCTTTCATCTGTCTTATATTGACTTTTTCGTGTAGTATACTCGTTTATGGTTTGTTGAAACCGAGATAGGAGTGTGTAAAGAACGAATTTACGTTCCTCCAAACAAAAGCAATAAACCTGGAGAACAAAATTCCAATTTCTTGTCAAGGGATCGTTTGCTACGATGCATTTATTACTATCTTCATTGCTTGTTATTGGGGATTTTAGGTATTAGTGTTCGGCGCCGGTGGTCCAAAGCCTACGTGGATTTATGTTTTCGGCGTGCGATTTAACAAGCACGCCGACGGGACTGACACTTAATCCTTTATTTTGCAAATTTTCTTTGTTTACACGACATTTCTGTGAACTCTATATTAATATGCATTGATTATTGCCAGGGATCCGGTCACGTGCTGCGTGTCGGATCTCTCGTAGACTCAAAAGAATGCCGCGTGCGGTTTTACGATTCCTTTATCGGAATTATTTGTACCAAGTATAAAGCTAGGCCGTGTTATTGAATATTCAGAGGTTCTTAAATCTGAGAATTCTTTGTGATCGATTTGCATTTACATTTGATTCGCCAAAACCTGAGAATGAATTGCAAATAAACACATTTGGGAATTGAATTTATTCCTTGTAGGGTAACTGCTTCGGTGTGTCGGTAAAGATTAATCGACCTTACTGCATTTAGAATACGTACAGATAAAAGCTAATGTTTAATATATGTACATACAAATAATGTATGTATACATATTGCTGTGTACTTTGTGTTTGGTATAATTTAAATATAAAATGCTTTAGTTCTTGGTGCTTTGATACCTAGCATATTACCTAACTAGACTCTTGTTGTTGCCGATCAGTAAACGGAAAATTGAATCACGAAAAATATTACCCGTGTAAACCACATTTAGTGCAAGAATTATTACATATAGGACAGGGATTTTGATCGTAGAATTGAATTTTGCGACAGAGTGATAAAGTTTTGCAAAAATTACCAATATTTTACATACAATTTGCTATTTTCCGATGAGGCTACGTTTTGTTTGAATGGTACCGTTAATCGCCATAATTGTCGATATTGGTCAATAGATAACCCTCATTGGATTCTAGAAACAACATCTGCAGAAATTAAAAGTTAGGGCCTTTTTCATTCATGGTACCCTGACTGGTCGGAGATATTTAGATCTTTTACGTGATCAGGCTGTTCCTATTATTGAGTAAAATGGGGAATTCCCTGTAAGAGTTTGGTTGCAGCAAGATGAAGCACCCCCTCACTAGGGTAAGGTGGGCCAAGAGCACGCACTTAATTTTTGAAAGCATATTCTCAGAGTATACTTCAATTTAAAGATAAACTTATATCTTTTCTAAATAAAATATATATTCAGATATGTTTCCTGTACATATTTTTGTACTTTTTACAGACGATTTCTTTGATTTTTGTTTTTCTCAAGGTAAAAGATTTTTTTCTTTCACAGCTTCTTTTGCATTCTTAGTTGCTTCAGTTTCTTTCCCTTCCTCTTTCGTTTATTGTCAGTTGTCAGTTTTTATGCATCTTGGTAGAGGGTATGCTTCATTGACAAAATAATTAGATGTATTGACTAACTTATGCAACGGAGAGTTGGGTAATACAAAGAAAACGCGAGTCGAAAATAGAGGAAATAGAGATGAAACACTTAAGAAAATTATCAGGGAAAACGATATGGGACAAGAATAAAAAAGAAGATATAAGAGAAATGACAAAAAAAACATAAATATTGGGAAGAATAAGAAAGAAACAGCTAAAGTGGTATGGACATATAGTAAGAATGGACCAAGAAAGAATTACAAAAAGAATAATGGAGGTGGGAAAAATAAGGAAAAGGCAACGAGGGAGGCCAAGAATAAAATGGATAAATCAAATAGAGCAAATAGGAAGAAAGAAAGGAAATACGATGGAAGAAATTAGAATGATGGCAAGAGATAGAAAGCAATGGAGGAAATGGGTAGAAGAGGACTGGGTCTCCCAATCCGACGCCTGAAAAGACATAAGGAGTAGGACAAAGAATACGAAGAAGACTAGCTGGGTGTCTTCTTTCGAACTTGGGACTTCATTTTCTTTGTCATCCTCGGATATTTTATACAAAAAAATATTTTATGAAATTACCTACGTAACATTGAGTTCTGACAATTTATCTGGGTCAGTGGTGGCCAATGGAGTAAAATATAGATTGTTGTCCGCATTTGGCTCAGAACTGGTACTTGGCAATTCGAAGGCGATTAATTGCAATTTTTTCAATGTTACACCGAAAAACAAGTTATGGAATCATCTAATATGTTCTGCCAACTCTTCTTCCATATCCATCGTAAATACTGACTTAGAACGCCCTAGACTAGTAGGAACACTTCATTTCTTCAGCCGTTTACGCAAAGTTGATTCATTTATCACATATTCTCTTTGTAGTTGATCTTTTAAAATGTTCACTCTCAATTTTTCTGCAAATCTCTTCTAGCATAGAAGTAGTAAAACGAAGTTTGCGATCACTAATCCTTTTATAAGATGCCATTTGGAAAAACCAAAATGCATTTTTATACGTGCCTCCTACCTTCATACCTAAATATATTATTTATTTTAAAATTGTAAGTATATTTTGTTGTGGCGTCCAAGAGTAGGTACGCACAATAGTTATTGTGCACTCTTATGCGCACTCTTTGGTTTAAGGTAGTACTTAAAATATATAATTGTTTCAGCCTTTACTTGATGAAATTCCATTATAACTATTATCAGGATAAAATAAAACAAATTTTAATGAATTTCACTTTTTAATTAACACTGTTACGATCGTTTCGCTCCAACCTGAGCTTCATCAGACATATAACTAACTTATTTACTAATTTTTTTTAACACAAGTATACGGTAACAAACACATGTTTTATTTTAAATAGTTGAAGGAATGGGTACTTTTTATTACTAAAATGTGTATGCACAAAACTTTCACTACGGTTTATACAATACTGTTCTTAAGTAATAAAACTAGGGGTTTACATTATATTACAGGGAGGTAAAGAAATTCTATGGAAAAATACAATATGTGACTGTCTGAATATCAAATAAATAAATTTAGTAAGGGTGAATTATTTGTTTCTAATTGATCATTTGGGATCTTGTCGGTTTTTTTTAGTTTATTAATTTCAAGTGACTCTAATAAATTAAGTTTTTTGCCCTTATTTTCCACGTGTAATATTTTAAATTCTTTGTTAAAATTGTGGTTCGTTGAATTAATATGAGACGCATATGAAGAGTCACTTTTATTATTTCTAAATGAAGAAAAATGTTCTTTGACGCGTATTTCAAACGATCTGCCTGTCTGTCCGATTTACGTCATAGGGAAACTACCGCAGGTTATAGACTCCCCATAGACTCCTGACATTTTATTGTTGTTTGTTAAATCTTTATTGTTTTTTATAAATTGGGATAAATTGTTGTTAGTTAATAAGTTAGTTATATGTCTGATGAAGCTCAGGTTGGAGCGAAACGATCGTAACAGTGTTAATTAAAAAGTGAAATTCATTAAAATTTGTTTTATTTTATCCTGATAATAGTACTTAAAAGTTATATTTTCCATTTATTTAAACCGATGGCGCTATAGTGACTGAATACTAATATTTATTAGTCTAACCCACATATATACCGCCCAATCTCGCGACATAACCTTAAACTATTTATTTATACTACATGCAAAGTACATAAAATTTATAGTATCGAAGGTGAAAATTAAAAACGATGTATAGCACTAACATCTTACGTCTCATTAGATCAATTTTTTACTTGTACTTACCTTTGTACTAGACATTTCTTCTTACTGAAGTTCAACCGACTAGCACTCACTGTTTAAAAAATAACAACACTGCGTACTCTTACCAGATACGCACTCTTGCCCAACCGTACCCTATACCTTTAATGTTAGGAGTTTTTTAAACGAAACATTCTAAAATCGGTGGATTGGTCATAGAGGAATTATTGAATGGCTCGCACGGTCTCCAGATTTAAATCTCCTTGATTTCTTCCTTTTGGGTCATTTAAAATCTGTGGTTTATACAGGACGATCGAATAATCTGGACGAGTTACGGCAGAGAATAATTAAGGAAGTGTAATTAATTCGTGACGAGGCTTTGACAAATGTCATTCAAGAATTTGTTCACAGACTTGTATATTGTCAAGAAGTGTATACGATCATCATTTCGAAAACTCTTACCAGATGCGCAATCTTGCCCGACCGTACCCTATACCATTAATGTTAGAAGTTTTTTAAACGAAACATTCTCAAATCGGTGGATTGGTCGCAGAGGAATTATTGAATGGCTCGCACTATCTCCAGATTTAAATCCCCTAGATTTTTTTTCTTGGGGTCACTTAAAATCTGTGGTTTACACCAGACGACCGTATAATCTGGACGTATTACGCTAGAGAATAATTGAGGAAGTGCAATTAATTCGTGAGGAAGCTTCGACAAGTGTAATTCAAGAATTTGTTCACAGACTTGTATATTGTCAATAAGTGTATACGATCATAATTCCGAAAACTCATACCAGATGCGCAATCTTGCCCGACCGTGCCCTATACCCTCAATGTTAGAAGTTTTTTAAACGAAACATCCTCAAATCGGTGGATTGGTCATAGAGGAATTATTGAATGGCTCGCACGGTCTCCAGATTTAAATCTCCTTGATTTCTTCCTTTGGGGTCATTTAAAATCTGGGGTTTATACAAGATGACCGAATAATCTAGGCGAGTTATGGCCGAGAATAATTGAGGAAGTGCAATTAATTCGTGAGGGGGCTTTACAAATGTTATTCAAGAATTTGTTCACAGACTTGTATATTGTCAAGAAGTGTATGGTCATTATTTTGGAAACTCTTCTTAACTGATATTCATTTTGTTTATATTTTCTGTGATCATTTTTCTTGTTCTCTATAAAATTGGCATTATTTGATTTAATTAAACATCTAAAGTTAAGATCTATTCCGGCTAAACCGGAAGTATGATTCGGATATAAATCTACCCACCGTTTCTCCGATTTGCATTTAATTGACTGTGGAAAGTTTTATTAATATCTAAGTAGTCATACATTTCCCTAATCATGTATATGAAAAACTACTAACGAGCCATCGAAAAAATTCATAATTGGAGTAGACTGTGAAATTGGGTTGGTACTTTAATCATTTCCACATAATGACACATTACTTGATGCTTGACAGTTTCATTTGGTTTCATTGTAAAAAAAAGGTTATGGCATTGAAATGATACTGCAACAAAAAAGAAAGCAAATAATTTATTTAATATCGAAATCATAATCAAAATTTACATATAGCTACAGAAGTTGTTGAAAATGTTGTCCATTTACATCTAAACACAAACAATTTTCTTAATAAGAGTTTTGAAAAATTTGACACAAACTTATAGTTTCAATGTCAAATAATAAATGTTATTATGTGGAAGTGGTTAAAGTATCAACCCTATTTCACAGTCTACTCCAATTATGAATTTTTTGTACTCGCTTATCAAAACCTGTCATTTCACGATTCGATTTGCGTGCGTAAAAAGTCACTTTAAACACGAGTGCGTAAAAGTAAAGTTGGTACTTCCTGGAACTTGATTAATTTAGTGACATTTTAAAATCATAAATCCCTAACCTTAATAATATGCTACCCAGTTCGTTGTTTTTCTATGAAAATAAAAGGAAATGAAATAGAAATTGTTATATTCGGAAGGTATGTAATTCAATGTCAGAACAGCAACAAATATTATTTTTTAAATTTATAGAAAACTAAAAAAAAATTGTCAGAAGTGGGATTCGAACCCACACCTTCAGAGAGGACCAGAACGCTCGAGAACCCGTATAACGGGCAAGATAAACCTTGAGTCCGGCGCCTTAGACCGCCCGGCCATCCTGACAGATACTATTGTTAAAAATACTTATAAATATAAAAGTTTTGAAATTATATTTATATTTTATATAAATATTATTATTGTTTATAGTTCTCGTACAAAAAATATTGTACAAACTTCGTGCGTGAAACATTTCGCGAATTCGTGACCATAAAGCGCGAGCCGTAGGCGACTGGTCACTCATTCGCGAAATATGATTTCACGCACTTGGTTCGTAAATAACTATTTTCGATGGCTCGTTATAACAAGTGTATAAACCATTTCGATTCTTATGGTTACTTACACTATGGAAGTCTATTTGAATATAAATATCCTTTTTATTGAAATATTTTTTATTTTTTTAGATTATAGTTTGCTAAATAAGTATACTGCGTGACTTTTACAGTCGAATTGGGTGTACGAGCATGTGTCTTTTACGTACATCCTTATTAAGATGAGTAACCTTTTATTTATTATTTCTTATAACTTCTAACTATTTAATTTAAATTAAAATAACATGGCAAACGAGGTACTATGTCTATACTAAATTAGTCTGTCAAACTTTGCTAGGTGATGACAAATAGATTTTGTGTTTATATTTGTTGGGTTGTGTTTGAGTTATTCTGCAACACTGTAATGACCTGAAAGAGCAAAGAACGTGGATCAAATTCTGCTTCAAACTTGGTAAAACGGTAGCGGAAACCTTGAAAATTCTTAGGCAAGCGTTTGGTGGGGATTGCTTTAGGACAGCCGCAAACTTATGAGTGGTACAACCGCCTTAAAAATGGACGTGTGTCGGTTGATGTTGATGATGAGCATCCCGGTCGTTCATCGACGAAAAATATGTTACAAAATGTGGCAAAAGTGCGTGATGCCTATCCTACAAGAGCAAAAGAGGACAATCCATGACATTTGTAATATTGTCGGGTTCTCGTACTGCGTATGTCAGCGTATTCTGTTCAGCAATCTCAACGTGCGGCGTATAGCTGCGAAGTTTGTGCCAAGGTTATTCAGCACTGAATAGAAATGGCACCGTGTTCATTTGTGAACAGAGCTGATAGAAACTGCCGAAAGGGATGCGAATTTCCATACCAGAATCATTACTGACGACGATTCATGGGTGTATACGTGTGATTCCGAAACAAAGCAGCGGTCATCATAGTGGAAGACGTCATTGTCATCACGACCGAAGAAAGCACGACAAGTTCGAATCAACGTCAGGTCGATGTTGATTTGCTTCTTTAACGCATCGCGCACAAATAATTTCTCCCACCTGGTGAAACAGTTAACGGACGATTTTACTGCATTGTTCTTCAGCGACTAAGCGAAAACAATCGACGCAAGTGGCCTGCCAAGTAGAGCAACAATTCGTGTATCCTACACCACGACAATGTACCAATCCACACGTCACTTATTGTGCGTCAGTTTCTAGCTTAAACAAAGCCGGCAGTACTATCCCACCCTCCATACTCCCTAGATCTTGCCGTTTGTGACTTCTTTTTCTTTCCGAAGTTGAAACTGAAAGTCAAGCGACGTCGGCCGCAGGCAGTGTTGAACACGTTAACATGTGAATTGTTTCAGCACTGCTTCCAGTCATGGATGTCATTGGATCGGTGTATTCATGTGGAAGGAGAGTACATACATTGAAGGGGATGGTAGTGAATAAGTTGTCAGAACAATTTATTGCATTTTTTCCACATTCCGGGAATTTCTGGGTTGCACCTCGTATGTATGTACTAGTTTGTTTTTCCTTATGCAAA
The DNA here is from genome assembly GCA_935421215.2 of Melolontha melolontha. Classification (NCBI taxonomy): domain Eukaryota; kingdom Metazoa; phylum Arthropoda; class Insecta; order Coleoptera; family Scarabaeidae; genus Melolontha; species Melolontha melolontha. Next base: position 212,873,788 of record OW285235.1, read on the forward strand.
AGTTTATTTTTGACCAAAATCGTACCTATTTCATTCGAATCCTTGAAATTGGAACATTGATTTGGTGCCAATGTGCTGTTAATAGGGAATTACTACACAAATTAAATTACGCTCGAAGGTAATTATGAATACCCATTCTTATATAACAGTTTTTTCGGAATTAGGGTGCGTGGAAATCGAAGATTATTTCCGCAAATTTTGTGTGTGAATTTTGAGGTGTCATGCAATTTAATGCGGTAGACAGTAATAATTAGAGCAATAACGCTTGAATGAATGAATCATTGTCTATTAGCAACGCATTTGCACGTTGTATTAAGTACGAACCCAGGCGACCTATAAGTTTTCATCTTTGGTAATATATCTACTCGATTTAAGTATCACAGATGTTATTACCTATACAATATACTATAGTACACATTTTGATATATTTAATTATAAAAGAGTGTCGTGTCGCAGACAAAATATCGTATCTCTGTAACGTGAAAATGAACGCTCGAGTACACAACTCATTACTGGGGCAAATTTTCGTTATAAACCTCGTTATTGAACACCGCATTTATAATGTTTAACTTTTCGGAGCCAGAATTTCGTTGTAACAAATCGTGGATATACTGTAGGGTACTAAATTTGCGTGGTACATAATTAAACTTTTTAAGTGTATAAGTTTTTTTTTATAATACAGTAAATTTCATTATAGAACGCCGTGGATTTAAATACCCTACCTGGTTAATATTGATTGTGAAAGTAATTAAAGTTTAGGCAGTTCTTTTCTTTAGGCAGTAGAATAGTTAATTCTACTTGGCGATTTAAAAATATGTACATACTAGTATTAAAATCTGTAAACTTTTTGTATCATTAGCCAGCTTCAAGATCACATTTCCTGATTTTCCTGAAAAAGAAGTTATGATCCAAGAGCTTTCCTTGAGTAACATTGAAGTTGATATTTTTAACTATACCTATACAGTGTGGTCTAGCTTTGTCTAGCTATTTTATTGATAACTGATCACAGGCGCGGCTCGTGATGACGTATTTTGGTTTGCAGTACAATGATACGAGTGCCTCGTGTGTTTTCGGTGTTTACTAAGCAAACGTTACAGTTAGTACACGAGAATACACGAAGCACTCGGATCATTGTACTGCAAACCAAAATACGTCATCACGAGCCGCGCCTGACTGATCATCATACTTTTCACGTATATACAAAGGGCACTTCAAAAGTTTTGAAATATGACGCAATTGATTGTTGCATGTCATGACAAGTGACAGCGTGAATTGACACCTGTTCAAGCTTACAGTGTGGCTGGTGGCTTGGTCTCTTTCTGTTAGTTTCCTTTGAGTCGTGGCGGTGTAAACAGCTCGCTAGATCATCTTTGTTAAAAACTGTACAATTTTACGCTATAATTTTGCCCGTAGCTTGAATATATATAAGTGGTTGGAGGAAATAGTTAATGCTCTAGAAGATGATTCTCCACATCGTATGGCCGTATTCAAGTAGAAAAGAAGTCCCAGAGAATAAATGTTGGCTTGGAAGATGTTTTGCTCTACTTAGTCCGATATCCAGATGACAGAACATTGACGCTGTCACAAAATACTCTCAAGTCTGATAGATATGTAACTTATCGCGAGATAGAAGAATGTCAGAGTATTCATGCACCGGAAATTCATGCTATTCTGCACAAATATCTTTGAGCGAGGTAGGTTTATTCTCTATCGGTATATTATGCTCAAGATGCTCGAAGAACTTAAAAATAAAGCGTTTAGTTACATGAACAGCATCTTGCCAAGTGATTATTTTTGGTTTTAATAGTATAAAACATAGAACAAAGTTTAGCTCTTTAAAGATAAAGGCGCGCTCGTGTCTGTAAGGAAATCCCCATTAGTTAAGAAAAAATAGTGGTTGTTTTCATAGTTATAACTCGGTAGGAAACCAGGCATCTGCTTCTTCCCCTACAACAATATGCCGTCCGGCCGATCCAAGGGATGTACCGAATATTTGTCAAAACCCATGCTGAAGGTGCTGAAACATCCCCGTTACAGCCCATGTCTCGTGCCAATCGATTTTGCGTTTTTTTTTCTATACCTGAATATTTGCTGCTACGAAAACGTTGCACAATTCCCTGTTAAATGAAATGTTAGCGATATCGTTTTCGTGTGCAATTCTGTGATGAAGTGTGCATTTAATATATATTTTTCATTATAAAGTGTCTGTCTAAGTCACATTGTATTTGAATTGTTATATATTTCTGCAAACACTTCTACAAGTTTTTCTGCAGTTTAGGTTAAAAATGCAAAAGGTGCAATCCACTATTGGCATTTTAATTTAGACGAAATACTATCAAATAATACGTAAACAATACATAAATACTAAATTGTATATACAAGTAAATCGAAATAAATATCTATATAAACGATAAAACATAAAGGGTTCAACCAAGAAGTACTAGGTGGCGCAAAAGTCATCACCCTACGGGAAGATGCTATAATATTGGCAAATGGCGGCAAATGTCAATTCTGCTTTGAACAGGTACAAAATACTTTCAACAAGACAACAAGATCGCTATACTCCTCAAGAACGCGGAATAATTATTTCGATTTTTTTGCGGAATAATTCGTCGGTGGTGTTGGCGCAGCGTGAATTTCGGCGTAGATTTCCCAGTCGTCGGCAAACACTACGGCGTTTAGCCGCTCGCCTTGAAGAGTGTAGGACAACACGAGATGATGCCAGGTCTGGCCGGCCCCGAAACAGCCGTTCTGCTGAAAATAAGGTGGCTGTGACTGAAGATGTCGCAAAGAACCCCGGAGTATCGATCAGACAACGCGCCACGCAATTGGGCCCAATCGGTGGTCTTTACTGATAATTTTGGTGAAAGACTTTAAGATGTTCCCTTTGTAAAGTGCAGACAGTGCATAAGTTGTTAGCTGTTGACCGCCAATCGCGTGTAACTTATGCTCAAGCCACCCAGGATCTCGACCACGAGGAAGACAACTTTTCATCGAAAATCATCATGAGTGACGAGGCCCATTTCCCTCTCTGTGGACATCTGAATAAGCAAGATTATCGCTTCTGGCCCATCGAAAATCCGCGTATAACCCACGAACAGTCATTACACCCGCTCAAAGTTACTGTATGGTGAGCTGCTTACGCTGGAGGCGTCATCGGGGCTTATATTTTCGAAAACGCTGCGGGCCGAACGACTACTGTGAACGGCGAGCGCTACAGACCCATGCTCAATAACTTTCTCCTTCCTCAATTAGATGAATTGGAACTGAAGAATATGTGGTTCCAACAGGATGGAGCAACGGCGCATACTGCACGAGCCAGAACCGAAATTCTGAAGGCTGCATTTCCGGGTCGCCTTGTCTCTCGTTTTGGCGATTTACACTGGCCGGCAAGATCGCCCGATTTCACCGTTTCAGATTTCTTTTTGCGGGTTTTTTTAAGTAACCGGTCTATGTCAACAAACCTCAGACTCTTGAAGCCCTCAAAAGAGAATATCCGTCATGAAGCCTATCGCCGGAAGTTCTGACAAGAGTGATGGAAAATGGCATAAATCGGACCGTAGGGTAATCAATTCTGGTGGCAGCCACTTGGTAGATATCACTTTCTCGACTTAATTAAGAAAAAATTAATACATCAAATAAACATAATCCAAAGGCAGAACCAAAGTTTTGCATTCATAAAAAAATACAGCCAAAAACTATTAGTTTTGTTATTGTCGGTCAACTTTAAGATGTCGTCTCTGATACTTTTTATAATCGCACAGTGCACAAAATTTTTTTAAATATTTTTGTCATTTTTTTTCTCGTTTATGATATTTTGGATTTATATTCTATATAATTACATCTTTCCATTTTTCATTTGTTGTCTTTTTATTCAAGAACACTCTATATAAATCTGTATAAAGGAAATAAGAATTTTATTAAATATTGAACCAAACAATAATCTCACAATTCGCAGAAAGTGCAATAATGAAACACAGCTGCCGGTCCCTAGTTTTGCGTGCTTTTATAAGTAAATAACGTGCGATGGATATATCTAAAGGAGAGGTGATAAGAAGAGCTTTATCAGCTTGGAGTGGTAATAATAATATTAACAGATATACATATTCACTTATAGGATAATATATAAATACGTGGGATGCCTTTTTAGTGTTGCATGTAGTCATAAAATCAAACAGTGGATCGACTTAAAATGCTTTATTGCTTTTAAAAATATTTTCCTCAAAAATTGATACACTTTTGCATTTGTTCAAACCAATTGTTACAACAGTTATTCCCGTCTTCAGTTGGGACAGTCAAAATTGCCGTTTTGAAAGTATCTACTGCTTCTTCCGGCGACTGAAATCGTCGATCACGCATTCCATTCTTCATCTTTGGATACGTAAAGAAATAGTTGCACTATACGGAAGATGGTCTACTAATTCAATATTTTGCTGCTCCAAAAATTCAATTGTCTTTTGAACTTGCATTGTCATGATGCAAGATGATTCGTCATTTTAGATTGGTTTCTTGAAGCATGGCGATTATTTCTGGCAAACAAACGATTGTGTACAATTAATTAACATTAACCGTTCTTCGATCATGGAAAGGAACTGCAGCTACATTACCTGATTTTGAGACAAAAGTTGCGACCATCTTTTTAGACACACTTCGCAAACGGATAAACTTTTGTCGGAATCTCTTCATCTTGAAACACCCAAACAGCGGACTGATGTTATTTTCCATGGTTCATCGCCACTCACGATGCTATAGACGTTTGCTGAGTTTCCGTTATTGAATCGGCTCAAAGTTTTTGGCATAAGTTAACGTGAGCCGACTTTTGTTCTACGGTTACAAGATGCCGAATCCAACGAGAAACTAACTTTCTCACACCCAGTTCATCATGTAGGACCCTTTGGATTAAGGTCTTTAAAATACCGATGAGTGTCTAAATTTCATAATTTGTCACATGTCTATCTTCCTTAATCAGGCAGTGCACAGCATCGATGTTTTTCTGAATGACTGCTGTTCTTGAGGGATCTGTCCTAGGACCGTCGTTTATACTGGTGCGTCTACGTTGGAATTCACAGTACCAACGTGAAATTGTCGATTGATGTGGTGCTTCATCTTCAGAAACAACCAACCCAACAAGACATTGTTGTTGAGTTAATTCTCTCTAAAAGTTGTAAGAAAATATTACGCAAAAATTTTTTCGACTCAATTCCATTTTTCGGACAACTTATAAACTTAAAAAATTCACTATGACTAAATCACCTGCTGTATCTCGATGAAACTTTACATTTAGGTTAACGAAAGATTGATATTAGTTTTGACATCTGACGTTTTATTACTAAAAAGGCATCCCTCGGACATAAATAATGAAATAGTAATGATTACACGGGTCAACACAAAATTTTACTTTGACTTTAAAGCATAAAATTTCGATATTTTAGGTCGTAATTAGACGAAAAAAAATATATGACATGAAAAAGTTTGCTTTTGTATTTAAGAGACCGATTGAATGATATTTTTCAAAATCTGTGGTTTTAATTTTTAATTGAAGATGAAACCATTCAAATAAATATGTTTATTATTTTTATTAAGTTTTACTATCAAAATAACTTACAAAAAAGTGGAAAATAATTTAAAAGTGCACGCTTTTACTTTTTCTTTTATGTTCATAAGTACTTTCTCTCAATAAACCCCAAATATAGTCTCCCATCATGTTTTCATTGTATTGGCCTTGATAACGTTGTTCGAAGCTCATAATGTCCTGATGAAAACGTTCTCCTTGCGCTTCTGAATACGCTCCCATGTTGTTTTTAAATTTATCTCAATGAGCATGCAGCATATGTACTTTTAATGACATCCTGCAGCCAATGGCCTTAAAATTTTCTAGCATATCCGCAACTATCTTTTCGTAGTTTTCAGCTTTGTTATTTCCTAAAAATCCAGAAACTACTACTTTAAAACTATTCCAACTCGCTTTTTTAGTACAATTCAGCAACGTTGGAAATTTTTCATCAGCGCAAATCGGTCTAATTTGCGGACCAACAAAAACCCCAGCTTTAACTTTTGCTTGTGATAACTTCGGAAAAAACTTTTTCAAGTATCCAGAAGCTTCTGAAGTTTCATCCAGTTTTTTAACAAATTGTTTCATCAACCCTAACTTAATGTGCAGAGGTGGCAGTAACACTTTCTCCGCTTCAACAATCGGCTCAAATGTTACGTTTTGTTTTCCGACAACAAGCCATGACCGTTGAATATAGTGCTTAGCATCCGCTCTGCTATCCCATAAGCACAGATAATACAGACTGATACTTTGTATATCCGCTCTGTAGTCCCATTAAAAATCCCACAATTTTAAAATCTCCAATCAGCTGCCAGTTATACTCGCGATACTTTACAGATTCAAGCAAGATTTTAACACTGTCATAATTTTCTTTAAGATGTACTGAGTGAACGATTGGAAGAGATGGGAATTTACTTCCGTTGTGTAATAAAACAGCTTTTAAGCTTTTTGTAGAGCTGTCAGTGAATAAACGCCATTCGCTAGGAACACAGGGTATGCCAATTTCTTCGAACATACCTTTTATGTCATTGCAAAAGCAAAGTCCATCTTCTTCTTCTAGTCTTCTAGTCCGCTGATCCGTGATATTAACATCATCAAGCAAATTCCACTGTTTTAAGAGAGAGCCTAAAAGCTCTGCTTTATTTTTTGGCAAATTTAAATCTCTTATCAAGTCGTTAAAATCTTCTGTAGTAATAAGATGGTGTTTTGGTTGGTCTGGTGTAAGTGAAAACTCCTTATCGGAATTACTTTTATTAGAACTAAGAGATGAGCTACTTTTCTGCGATAAGTTTTTCCGTGGCACAGGTACTGGTCGTGTCAGGTCGTGTGCAATTGGAGCAGAAGAAGATTCAAGGTCAGGATAATCGATAGGTTTTGCATTTTTACCTCTACGTCTTTTACTCGGATTCACAATGCAAAAGTAGCAGTCATTGACGTGGTCTTTTGGTTGTCGCCAGATCCTTTGTATTGCAAATTTCACGGACCTCTTCTCACCTCGATACCAACCTAAAATGTAGAAATAAAAGCTAATATGTCTATTATAGTTGACTCACCGCTTAATTAAAAATTGCTTACCTTCCAAACATCTTTTACAATAACTACAAGCAACATGTGGAGCCCATGGCTTGTCTTGATGCCGAACAGGACAGTCAAAATATGCTTCGTAGGCTTCACAGAGAACGTCAGATGTCTTGAGTTCGCATTTTACGTCTCGAACTTTAATAAATTGACCACATATATAACAAAATGCATCAGCATCATATTTACACTTTCGCGACGACATTTTAAGTTTTTCTAGACTTGTACAAAACACCTGATCGTTGTTTATCACTCGAGTGCCATCTAGCGGCACTATGTAAACGTAAAAACCCCACTCTGATCGCGCGGTATTTTTAAATGTATTAAAATTAATTAAAATTTATAAAAAAAATCAAAAATGAGTATTATTACTATAACTATCACAAAAGCAAACTTTATACCAAAAAAAGCTAATTTTTTTTCGTTTTTGTGCAAAATTAACCGAAAAATCATAAAATAAACTTTAGGACAAAGAACGAAAATTTTTTTGTAGAGTCGTGTTATTTGTACCAAAATTATAACAATAAATTGATTTATTTATACATAACTTGTGTTTTAGTGATCACGTGTATACTGCATAAAACCTATACTGCGGGTGAGGTTCCTTTAACTCCACACGTAAGTCAAGGATAGGGACTGATCCCAGCATTGATGTTGCCACTCCTATTATGGAGGAGTTCATAAATCAAACTAGCAGAATGGAAGGTAAATCATCTGTGGACAACCAGCACATATTAAGAATTTTCCGTATTAAGTGCAAATCTCTTTGAGAGATAACCACATCTGTGGAGGTTCTTATATAAAGCGATCATGGGTACTAACTGTAGCTCATTGTCTTAGGTATATCAGTAAAAAGTATCCATTCACTTGTTCAATGGGCATTAGTTTTTTATACGATGACGACTCCGACGTACAAACTAGAATCGCACAAAAAGCAATCAAACATGAATACAATTTTCTAGATAATGATACAAACAATGTAAGACTTCTCATGCTTGAGAAACTTTTCACGTTGAGAATGAAAGTAAGCATTATAAATCTAGCTAGAAGACCATTCATCGATTACTCAATATCGTGTTGGGGAGTGACCAGAGAAGAAGATATAGATGATAGAACGAAACTTTCGGAACAACTTAGGTACGTTCGCCTACCTGTTATTGAACAGAAAGATTGTAGAAAGATTTTTTATCCGAAAAATTTCCAGAAACACTTTATTATTGATCAGGTTTTCTGTGCTGGATCCGTTGAAGGTGGCTATGATGCAAGTCAGGGTGATTCAGGAGGATCGTTTATCTGTAGTGATGCACAAGTTGGTATCGTCTCTTGGGAACTTGGTTGTGGTAATGAAGTGCCTGGCGTTTACGTCAATGTAACTAGTTATCTCGACTAGATCGATTATAATATCTGGACTAATCAAAGAAAACATTCCAGATGTAATGCAAACGCAATGCACTTACAATTAAATTACTTTTGTTTGGTTGTTATAAATAACTTAAAATAAAACAAAGGTATCCGATGTAATGTACAACTTTATCCGACATAATTAGTTGAATTATCAATATTTATTATCTGAATCTAGTGTTAATGTTGACAACAACAATGAAACCTACTTTCACTGTGCATAATAATAATAAACAACAGTACAGAAACAGATCTAATTTACTGAAATAATAAGTAAAACATGTTTAAAAATGTTGCTGAAAGTTTTATTAAATATACGAAGCTTGTGCGAACTGTAATTTCAAATTCAAAAAAGATGAAATGTTAAAGACCTGAGATACAAAAAATGTTAAACCGATATGAAGTCTGCTATTTACCGAAATAAGGAAAACAGGAAAGAGAGGTGTTAAACCCCGAGAATAGATGGTCTCTTAGAAAGGATGCTTTTAAAGGACAGACGTAAAGTATCAAAAGAGCTAAGAAGCGATCTCTAGACGCGACAAGGAGTTTTTCTGGCCGCTGGCGCTATAATATAGTGTCTAAAGGATTTAAATTTAGACAGTTGTAGAGCGCGGAAAAAACCCTAACTTATCGATTCTCACCGTAAAATACACTTTGCTTGGACTAGTAAGTACGGGTTATGGTCAATTGAGGATTGGTATTGTGCAATTTTTTTAGATAAATCCAGCATATAGGAATGTTTCTTAGGTGCAACGTGCAATTTCTCAATGTATTTAAGATAATTTACTAAAAAGAATTTATTCATAGAAAAAATAATATATTTTATTTTTTTCTTTGTTTACGTTAGCTTTCTGCGTTATCCGATCCGTATTTCGTAAGACGAATACGTGAAGAAACTATACGTTCGGATTTTCTTTTCTTTACTGTAAAACACGATGTCGACGTTGGATGCCGATGAAACTTTTGTCGTGAGTAAGGTATGTATAGCAGGGGTAAAACATCCCATGTGCTAAATTAAACAAACTTATTCAAAATATGATGGGTAATTGCCCAATCACAGTCTGCCCAAACAATCGAACTATCAATGGCAAAACCTTGAAAAATGTCCTTTCTCAAGGCTCGGTCCTGGCTTCTCTAATGTTCAACATTTACACCAATGATCTGCCACCCACGAAATCACGAAAATTTGTATATGCAGTTGACTTGACTTTATGCACCCAAACAAACAAAGAAGCCAGCATCTCTGTTAAAGTAGTAAAAAGGTGAAGACGCGCAATAATATATTATATAAATTTGCCAGTAATTTATGAGGGGCGAATGGGGAGACATTGTACTGGATTATCCTTCTGCTGAAAACTGTGCTGCTGGTATCGAAGCTTTCACACTATGCTAATAGATATACAATTTAAAGGGACAACAAGGATCGTCACCGATACTGTAAGATCCACTCCTAGTCTCTGTTTACCGATTCTTTATAACATTGCCTCGCCGTCACGCTGCAGTACAGTATGAATGGGCTGAGATTAGCAACAATATTGATCTTTTTATACGCGATGTTTTGAAGAGCATCCTCAGGACTACTGAAATCTAGGAGACCGATTTGAAGTTCAGCAGCTAAGTAATGTGAGTGATTATTGGATAGCCCTCGATGAACAACACCCTGAATTGAGGAATAGAGATTTAATTTATAATCTGCTGCATAAATGGAAACCAGCAGATACTAGTCTCTGTGACTGCCGAAATGTGGAACAAACTATGGTCCACATAGTAAACGGCTGCCCCAGAAGTTTCCCTGGTGACAGCCACGAGCTGAGCAACTCCTGCAGTATTGGACCTGCTGAAAAATGTAGATATTAGTGTATAAATTATTTTTATGATCTTCTTTCTTGTTATAAAACTAATTTATATACTAATATCTAAATTTCAATTTCCTTTTTTATGACATCGCTCTTATACGAAATTGTTTTGTTTTGTTTTACGCTTATTATGCAATCTGTCTTACTCGTAGCGAGAAGTTGTTGACGATGCACGATTAATCAAGTAGTTGTTTGGGATATTTCCATCGTGTGTAGGATTTGAATAATCTGATGTTTTGGCAGTCAATCTCTTACCGTCTTCAAGGTAGTCCTGAGAAATAGGCAGACCTCTCTAAAGTTAGGATGAAAGAACATCAGAAAATGGTCTGAGTGGAAGATACCGCCTAGCTCAACATGCCTGGGAAGAGGGCACAGGATTACATGGGACTATGCAATAATTCTGGGAAAGGAGGACCATCAGACCTAAAGAAAGTTGAAAGAGACAGTATATATGGCCACAAACCAAACGTGAAAGACCGTGAGAAAGCCCTACTCCACTGAATATAACTATATCATACAATTTTAATGTTCATGAGTTTATAGCACAATGTTGTAAGTATTTGTAACTTTGCACTTTAATTAATTCTAATTAATTATAATTAAGTCCATAAGTCTTTTTGAGTTTCACTCTTCTGATATCTTCGCCGTTATCTAGGAGCCCCAGACCCAGTGAATTGGGATATCTTTCGAGTCGTTGCAGATAGCGGCTACTGTATTCCCTAATCGTTTCCTCTACTATATGAACATCGAAATCATATTTACTGTCTCTATTTGTCACAAAGTAGGGAGTATCAATAGCTGCAATCAGCATTTTTGCTTGGAATCCCTCTATGATCGCAATATTGGATTTGGCTCCTGTATCCCATAGTTGAATTCCATTGGTCCAGACGGACGCAAGATGACATTATAAATCATCATACGAAATACATACGAAATAAATAAAACATGATAATAAGACAGAACTTGCGTGTTAGACGAATAACAGACGTACTTACTCATGGATATGAGCAATGTATTAAACAGTTGACCAAAATTATATAATAAGTGAATGAGCAGGGTAAAGGTAATAAAGGTGCTAAACAAATTAGAATGTTAGCTTGTATGAAACAAAACAAAAACTATATTTCAAGAACATAATAATAATAATTTGATGCAGTAACAGAGAAGAATGGAACCCATACACCATCGGCACATATTTAATAAGGCATAGTAGTGAGATTAATTTCAGTACTATTAAGCAAGTTGATATCATGTGAACGTGAAATATTGTTGTATTATACATCGAAATTTAAGAGAAGATATTCTTGTTACATAGTGTTGAATATCAGAAATGATTAAGCTTTTTTTGTATTATAGGCTCTGTGTTGATTTCAGGTATAGCAAATTATAATTTCATCGTATTATGTAATTTGAACTCAACGATTAAATCGAACTTATACATACAGAAAGTATAGTGGCGTAAATATAGCTTCCGGAATCCATTTATTAATTAGTCTTCAATCGAAGTGGTGTCTCATATAATACAATAATGATATAAGTTGGTTATATTACATAGTTGAGAGGTTATCATGAATACTGTCTAAAGCTGTTAATACACCATGTAAGAAATACATGTACAAAGAAATATACAGGGTGAGTTTTTTTGAATGTTTAGCATTGTGATCTCAGAAACTACTGGAGATAGAAAAACGCTTAAATGGGGAAAGATGCGCAGTTTTACGAGTTTGATTTAAAACTGCTTTTGTTTCTCCGATAACTTTCATGGCTTATTAGATATTCAAAGAAAACTAAATTTTACGATTTTCTTTAAACATGCTTAGCATCGTTAATAGTAATTTTAGAGAAAAAGTGTTCAGACAAAAGTTTTAGATAATTTTACGCCAAATAAAACTATGTAGCTAATATTTTTTTTTCGTTTTTCGAGTTATGACACAAACTTGTGATTTTTTAATGGAAACCATAGTTGGTTTTGACATCATTAAAAAGCTTATTTTTTGCTGATTACAATGATATAAGGTTTGATATTATTATTTTAAAAAATAAAGAGGATATAGACATTATTATGGTTTTTATGGAAAACAATAGAATTTCGAACTGATAAAATACAAACCAAACGAAAACTTCTTTTGAAATCTTATGTAGTAATAAAAAGAAAACTATAAGAACTTTTATTAAGGGCACACAACATTATTAATGTTCAAAGATACCTCCATTATTATTAATACACAAATTGCATCTCTTCACAACAGAATTTGTAGCATTGCGTACTTTACGCCTATCGATGTTATTAAAAGCAACTAAGACAGCTTCCCTTAAATCGTCGATTGTTTCATATGTTCTTTTGTATAATGTGTCCTTTAGTCCACCCCACAAGAAAAAATCCAAAACTGATAAATCAGGGGATCTAGCCGGGGTGCATTTCGTCCTATCCATTGATTAGGGAAGTTCAAATTTAAATAATTTCTAACATCCAGTTGATTGTGCGGAGGCGCTCCGTTATGTTGAAACCATTGCAGCATTGCTCGGGTTCTTAAATTTAAATTATCTAACATTTCCTCGAAATCTTGTAAAAAATTAAGATAACGATTGCCAGTTAGTGATCCATCAAAAATAAACGGAGGAAGAACAGTTGATCCTATAACACCACACCAAACATTAAACCCAAATTTAAATTGTGGTCTCCTATGTTCAACGTGAAGTGGATTTGTTTGAGACCATATGTGCTCATTGTGCCTATTAAACATTCCACAATTTGTGAAACGAGATTCATCAGTCCATAATATTATCATTGAAAAGTGTGGATCGTTTTGGCACTGATCTTTAAACCATCTACAAAGAGCTATTCGTCTGATGTTATCACCTTCATGTAAAGTTTGTGATACTGATAATTTGTAGGGACGAAATTTATGCTTCTTCAATACTTTGACAATAGTGCGTTGAGAGGAGCCCATTTCTGTTGAAATTTGTCGGGTCGATGTATATGGATTCTGAGCGACACTTGCTAATATGTTTATTTCTCTATCTTCATCCATCCCTTTTTTTGATTTTGGTTTAACGAACGAACCATAATCTGCTAAATTATCCCATAATCTCTTAAAAGTAGGTAGCGACGGCTGACGTCGATTAAAATAATTTTCAAAATAAACTTCAGCAGCTCTAGTAGAATTCTTCTGGCACTGAATGTAACATTCAACCGTATCACGCTTTTCTACGTTAGAAAATTCCGTAGCCAATGCAAACTTATGATTAACGGCCGTTTGCACCGCTTATAGTTAAGTTACAATTAAATTAATTAATAGTTAATTGTCAATGTTTGACAATTAACTTGACTTAAAAGTAAAAATTAACAGCTCTCACTTCTGTGACTCAACGTGAAAGCAATGTTAGTATATTTATCTCGACTGCTCCAACGAACACTATTGTAACTCAGATTTTTCGTTTTTTGAATTACAAAACACCAAACATTTTTTTTTTTAAGTTTTTATCTTATAAAGTGAACAATCCTAGAAATGTCTATATCCTCTTTATTTTTTAAAATAACCATATCAAACCTTATATCATTGTAATCAGCAAAAAATAAGCTTTTTAATGATGTCAAAACCAACTATGGTTTCCATTTAAAAAAACACAAGTTTGTGTCATAACTCGATAATGGTGAACGAAAAAAAAAATTAGCTACATAGTTTTATTTCTGAGATCCCAATGCTAAACATTCAAAAAAACTCAGCCTGTATGTAAAACTACATGTAAAAATTGAAACGGTTGTTGCCACAATACACGTTAATATTTAGAATCAAGGATGGCAATGACTTTATTGCTGGTAGATAGTAAATAAATATTGGCAGCACATGGAAATAGAAAAATTACTTGAAAAAACTTCTCTTGTGTTGTCTTTTTTTAATTTATTGTGAGTTTCTAAAGGACGTATTTGCAGTAAATAATAAATAAAAACCAAAAAAACTAATATCAATATTAAAAACTATAACACTGGTCTGCGACGTTTCTGAGATCATGGTTTTGTTAAGTGACTTATTACCATTTTTGTTCGATCAGGTCAAGCCTTCATTCTATCGTAAAAAAATAGTATAAATTAATTAACAGAAATTAAAGGAAATTTCGCAATTATTGGCAACGCCGCGCGAACAGCATGCTACGAGCAATTGTTTTTATTCTCTCGGTGCAGATAAAGCGGCCTCAGTCGGTCTTAACCTATTCGAGAAGCAGTACGAGTATTTTGATTTCAGTGCGAACGTTAGTATTTTTATAATAAACAGAAAAAAATGTACAAAATTACTCAGACAGGTTTTGTTATACATGTAAACAAATCACTTTACCTAATCGTAATCAAGCAATCACGAGGTTTGTGAAAATAATGTAGTTAGTCTACTTTGACATCAAACTCGGTGATCAAGACAAGTCATTCGCACCTCAAGTATGCGTAGAAGGTTTGCGACGTTGGAGCACCAAGAAACAAAAAAAGCCTACCTTTCGGTATACCGATGATTTGGCGGGAAGGCACAGATTATACTACTGATTGTTATTTTATTATGACTAATCTACGAGGTAAGAGTTTATAAAATTTCCAAACATCAGTGATGCCAAAGCTGAAATTTTTGACGATCCTCAAATCCGAGAACTGATGAAGGACCAGGAATTTGACCAGAATATGGTGTAATGTGGGTAGAATGGATCGTCCATGTAAGCTCTGTGTGGCTGGAGGATCGCTATGTAATGTCCCATGTGCCTGGAGGATCGGCATGTAATGTGGGTAGAATGGATCGTCCATGTAATGTGGGCCGTTTGGGCAACCACATAGTAGTGCAGGTTCGAGGCTGGACGGAGAATCAAATGATACACGAACGGAGTTTGGTTTACATACTATAATTAGTCAACACTTATAAATGGATAAAATACTATTTACATTGATTTACACATTATAATTACATCAACTCAGACAGGGTAGAAAGGGGGTATTAGGATGTACCCACGGCTCATACCACTGGCTGGTTGTTACTCTCGTTGTAACTATGGTAGTAACTATCGTTGTGACTATCTCTATGACTTAAACTATCGTCTATATATACTAGAGAAGATCCTTGTCTTACTTATCATTTGTTTCTAGAACAAATGTATAACCCTGATGCGTACGTCTTATGTATGCAACAAATCCGAGGTAAGGTCGTGTTTAGATAACACGTTAATGTTTTGTATTAAGAGCGAGGCTTCGCCTTGGCAAAGTGTTACGCATACACATGACTGCGTATCGAGTTATTACAATGGAAGGCAATGAAAAAAATCCATGATTTGCATTTAAATCCATTGACCAAAACTTTTTGGGAAGCTACCGAAGTCAAGAGTATTAACGAGTGGTCGAAGACCTGTTACAAAACTTTCAGTCTCTTGGTGCACGCATGTCTGTAAAAATGCATTTCTTAAGTTCGCATTTGGAATATTTTCCAGAAAATTGTGGGGATTTTAGCGAAGAGCAAAGCGAACACTTTCACGAGGACATTTGTGTAATGGAAAAGAGATATCAGAGCCGTAAATATGCGGGCAGACAGCTGGTGCCTCAAAAGGGATGTTCAAAAAATCAAGCACGCACGAAAATCTTTGAAAAACTTGTCCTGCCACAATATTTTTTTATACAGCATTGCTATATCTTAATAACCTCACTTTAAATAAATAAATTTTTAATTTGTGTTTGTTAAATTAAATATGTATGAAATATTTAGTGTCATATAGTTTAGCTTCCAATTTTTTCAAAATATACGTATACCAAAAAATCTCGATCTGATATAAAAAAATGAGCTACATTTTTGAAATCAGCACATGGCATTTACCCAAAAGCAGTTACAAAAACTTTTACCTCAGACAAAAAACAAAAGAAAAACGCAGATCAGTGTAATCGATAGAATTAACTATAGTCTGTTTCACCCAAACTTCGAAGTATTGGATCTTATGGAGAATAGCCTCTCTTATTAACTTATAGCGATGCTCATATAACTATCTTTTTTTAACAGTACGACGTTGCATTTATTTTGGCGCACTTTGTCTCTAGGGGAAAATTTTTATTTTGTGTTTGTTATATACTCCCTGTCACTTGAAATTTTCGATCTGTCATCTTTTGTGTATATTTCGTTTTGTTTGATTTTCTTTGATTTTTTCCCTTTATTTGTATTAATTCTTCTTTTTTTTTTTAAACTACTGCAAATTCAATAATATAAACAATTGTAAGTAAAATCGAAATAGTTAATTATTATCACATAAAAATGTAAACTTAGAGGTTGCAGGATGGAAGCCTGTAAAAGAAAGCACCAATGCGAAACCTTTTCTGTAAGAGAAAAACTTATGATTTATAATTGCTTCACATACTTTGCGAACAGTATGAGTGTTTCCAAGGCAGTCGAAGAGACGGCAAAAGCTTTGGACTGTGGCAAAGGAATTGTGTATTCCATTCGCAAAGAAAAGGAAAACTGTCCCCCTGCATCTGTAGAAAAAACAAAATGTGCCACTCCCAAGAATACCCGCTTGCATATATACGAAGAACATGTACAAATGCTTGTGAGGCGTAAAGTACACAGTTTCTTTTTACGCAATATCCCACCCACGTTGGATATGATATTAGGTGCTGTACGTAACGAAGAAGCTAGGTCAACGCTCTACAGATTGTTAAAAGATATTGGTTTTTCATTTGAAAAAATTGGCAAGAAGTTAATTATGATGGATCGAGATGATATTATAAGATGGCGTCATGCATATTTACGTAACATTAGGAGATATCGCAGCGAAGGGAAAAACATTGTATTTACAGATGAATCGTGGGTGAATGTCACTTTGTATCCAAAGCATGGACTGACACAACTGTAAGTACCTCTAGAAACGCATTCATTAATGACTTGAGTACTGGTCTAACTCCACCAAAAGGTCGAGGGCAACGATATGCTCTTATTCATGCGGGTAATGAGAAAGGATTTGTCACTGGTGCTGAGTACAACTTTCTCTGCAAAAAGAAAATACTTTAGATGCTCATGATGAGGTATGCGCAGAATTATATGAGAGCTGGTTCCTAGAATACTTACTACCTAATTTACCTGCGAACTCAGTGATTGTGATTGATAACGCTTCTTATCACAGTCGCAAGCAAGAAAAAATACCAACTACTGCCTCTAAGAAGCAAGAGATTTTCGACTGGTTAAGTGAGAAAGGCATTCCTGTTGAGGAAGGATTACTAAAACGCGATTTGCTACAAATTTTGTCGATACACAAGGATCACTATAATAAATATCTGCTTGATGAAGCAGCTGCTCAGAGGGGACATACCATATTACGTTTGCCACCCTATCATTGTACATTAAATCCTATTGAAATGGTATGGGCACAGGTGAAGAATTATATCAAGCACAACAATACTTCTTTTAAAACGAAGGAATACCAATTCTCATAGAAGAAGGTTATAAAAATGTTTCAGTTCAGAACTGGGAAAATTATATCAAACATGTTATGAATGGTAGGGCAACTTAATTTTCTTATTACTACTTTTTCTTATTTTTTTAAAATTTTTAGTTGAGGACGAGATGCGGAGATTAGATGAAATGCAGGATGATCCTAAAGAACTTATTTTCATTTGTCAGCTGAATCTTCTTCTGCTAGCTCTTCAAACATTGATGTATTTTAATTCATTGATTTACTAATTTGTTTATTTATTTTTGATTCACTTGTGCGAATAATATTGTCTTACATGAAAGTTGTGTACATTGTAAATGTCTCATATTTATAAAATAATCCAAAATAAAATTACATTATTGAATTAAAAAAAATGTCGAAACGATTTTGTTTAATTTATGCACATCTACCTATTTTTGCATTAATAATTTTAACTAAATTGAACGTCTTGTAAATACAGATTTAAGACGAGAGTTTTCTAACCTAAAAGGTAAACAACATGCATTTTGAATGTCAAATCGATAAATGAATATCTTACGTATAGCCAATCTATAAATGAAATAACCCTATTGTTAGAAATTAGGCAACAACAAATGCAATCTCCATAAGAGCAATACTTCGAAGTTTGGGTAACATAGACTATAGTGAATCTTAGGACTGCATCTATTACGTCAAATTTTTGTATGTCGAAACACATGTAAAAATTGCACGTCAAATTTGCTGTATACGCTTCAAGACACATTGTTAAATAAATACACGTAGAAATACATATAATTTATGATGGTGTATGACTAGCTTTATAGACATTTTCGGTTCGGAAAGATTTACTACAATACTTTAGAAGCAAGCATTACTGTGTAATTATACTACTGGTCCTTGCTGGAAATGTTTTCTTTGATATACATTTATGCACGTGTAACGTATTCCTTCATGTGCGGCTTTCAAAAATTTAAGCATATAAATTATATAAAACTTCGCTTCCTATACATGTATGCTCGTAACTTCACAATGCTTGATTTATGGTGTCTGAATAGCTATTTCGTGAACAGGCGTGACACTAATCAAAATTTAAATCCATAGGAAGAAACAGCTCATGTAATATTAGCTAATATATTACGACATCTACAACTGCTGCCAGCAATACTCGAAATAATGTATTTTAGACATCAATTGAAAGCAGAAATGCTATCGCAATTTATTATTTATTTGGATGAAATTAATTTTATACTTAAATATTCCAAATGAAATATTGAATATGATGCCATCCATGGAAATTTTTAATATCAACGACACATCGTCTTAAATAACTTAGGTATATAACTCTATTTTAGTTCAGAAGATAAATTAATTTTTCAATGAGTATCTACGTAATACGAAAACATTGTTTTAGGTAAATCTTTTTAACGAAATACCTATTTTAATCATTTCTAATTTCAACAAAAAAAGTATATATAATTAGTAGGGACCGGAAACGAGAGGCCGATGACTCATCGCCCATGTGATCTATAAAATACGAAATACATTTTTATTTGTTCATTTTGTAGTTCAAGTTGAGTAAAGGAGTATTAATATTAACTAGCAATACTTTTTCAAGGTTCTCTTCTGTAAAATTTGTTCTCTTTGAATGAAATACATCCTTGTAGATAAAAAACGTCCTTTCTACGTCGCAACTGGTTATTGTGCATCCTGGAAATATTCTTTTATTTCAGCGTATTTAGCAGTTAGATTTTGAGGTATTGTCTCCATACACAATTGCCGTAATGTTATTAAATCTGGATTTCTATTAAAAACTGCGTCTAACTTTTTCCGAACGCCACATCCGAAGTCACTTGAAATATTTTTCAAATTATTAATAGCCACATCTAATGTGGTTAATCCATCATTTTATTTGAGATTTTGATTTTCAAAATAAGTGATTAGTTTTGGCAAATTCCCAAAGTGTTCCTGAAGAAGGTACAACTGATTTTTTGAACTTGGAATTTGTATTAGTTCCTTGCACTCAGATATACTTTGAGCATCGTCATTTAAGCATGTAACGAAATTTTGTAAATTATCGAAATTCTCTACATAAAAACTAGTAGCTTCCCCATCTAGTTAATACTGCGGAGGGAGGCAGTGACAAATATTGAAGTTTTTCCATGTAAAGAGCTATTCTCAATGCTGCTTTTCTGAAAACTTTTTTAAAAACGGACACAAGTCTATTAACTTCCGGAAATGTGTCTCTGATATATTCACAGATTCTGTGGAGGGCATGTGCTACACAAGTATTATGCGGCGTATTAGAAAATATTTCCTTTAATAGTCTGTTTTTAACATGTCACTGACAAATAAAAGTATTTTTTCTTTGTACCTCTTGTCCGAGTGAAGCATTTCCTGCATATTCTCGTAAATGGTTTTAGCTACTATTTCCGCATCAACTGTATTTATAACTTTTGTTGCTATTACATATGCGTTATTATGGAATAGTTGGATGTAGTACACCAGCTACAACATTTACCACACAGCGTCCTAATATATCGACAGTTTCGTCGGCACTTATCCATAGATACTGATTTTGAAAGATGGCTTCTAATGCGTTCTACTGCTTGCGTGTAGCACTTAGAAACATAATATTTGGGTAAGGTGGATTCATCAGGAACATTTTGGCCACTATATATTTTAAGAAATGTTTTGAAGGTGAGATTATTGTATTTTACAGGCTTTGCAATAAATTTCGGAATCACTAGCAAGGGACATACAATCAGTATAACTCTTAATCCAACTCGCCATTGTTTTACGATGCCATTCTCGACGTTATTCCATATCATATCTGAAAAAGTAACTTAAACAATGTGCTGGAGCTAAATAAATTAAAATTAGAAATGTATGCGTATGTTATTGAAACTTAACGAAATTGACCGGACACTTACGTCGAAATAATTGGGAGAAGTAGATTCGATAAAACGATATTAAACAGAATCTATTACAAAAATTACGAAGTGCCTATGTATTTAACTCACCGTACTTTATTTATCTTATGAAATATAAACTAATAAATAAAATAAATTATATTCCTCACCCTTCTATGTACGCCCATGAAGAAAGGAATTTAACTATAATATTGAAGTAATTGCGTTACAATTCAACGACAAAAAACAGATGTGCGGTTAACCGAATGAATATGCTATTCAATAATTGCGTGTTGTACTTAGCGATGTTATAGACTATTTATAAGGTTCATCGTAATTTCGGCCCGATGTGTTCGGTCTTTAATAATAACCCTAGGAATTAACCCATAAAATTTATCTCATATATTTAGAATCACTCCGTATATTCAAATAAATCAGTAAAGTAATGACAGGAATTTACATGCATATTCATTCACAAATAAGTGATTATAAATTATCAAAATGACAAAAGCAGCTGTCAGCAAATTAACCGTTGCATGCCTGATAATACACAATTGTAGTATTAGATAAAATAGAAAAAAAAATACTAAACCCAGATTTCCATTAAAATTACAATTATGATGTGTATGCACGAAGAAAATATTGATTCCTTATCTTGTCAGTTCTTAATATTACTCATTGTGTGCTCATACCTATATAATCTTGTTGCGTTTCTTTTATTTTCATGGGACACATGTCCGATAAAAGGACATTACTTTCTTGTCTCTTCAGTTCTTATGAAATACACATGTGTACGTATGTATACATTGTTGTAGTCTTAATAACAGATAATTTATCTGGAACGGCATTTCCTTTATCAAATAAAAAGTCATGTTTTCTCGTATCTGAACGTCTAATTTCATGAGTCAATAAGTCACTACGATGACACTCTTTCTTCGCGTCCGAACAAACAAACGATAACGTAAATCAAAAGAATTGCCCAGCGTTCACGGTAAAGTGAATACCTACTCCAGGCAGACAATATTTCATATCAGATATCGCATACAGGAGAAGAATAACCCGACCGTTCCTTTTTTCCTATTCTTCGTGACGTGATGTAACGGTAACGATCGCGTTCCTTTTTCGCGTCGCTTGGTACCGCCATCGTTGCCATCGTTCTACTTGGGGATGGGTTAGCAGTAACCTAAATATAGAGCTACCGCGAGCAAGTGGAAAGTTTAATTGATTCTAACACACCCCAAATTATGTCACCACATTTGCCAGAGATATGAAAAAAAAACGGCTTCCAGTTTTGAGTTTTCAACGCAAGCACACATCAAATTTTTGTAGCTGTACACGGCATCCTAAAAGCACCACAGTGTACAATATAAATAATTAACTCAGTAATCTTCTAATTTATTCGAAAATGTTTTAGGGTGTTATAAACATAGACATTAGTTTAAGTAAACGTGTTTCAAGGAATCTAGGCTTATAATGTGTGTTTTTAAAGACCTTTTTTTCAATAGGGAGAAACTCTGATATTATGACAGTTAATTTGATAAGTCATACCGACCTTTTATTCTATATTGTTTGACATTTCATAATGTAATGACTTACAACCGAACAGCGTTTACAAATTGTGGAAATTTATTTCTAAAATTAGTGTTCCGTAAAAAATGTTCACAGAACGCTTCGCCGAATTTACGGTATTACAATATCGACCAACTGAGACAACTATTCGCAACATAATTAAAAAATTTCGCACTCAATTTACTATTTTGGACTCCCGTTCACCAACGAGATTGCGTAGACTGCGCATTCAAGAAAATATCGTCGCCGTTGACGCCAATGTTGAGGACGAATCAATTTCATCGATTCGTCATCGGGCGCAAGAACTTTGCCCATCGACTTTGTGGAAGATTTTGCGCAAGGATCTTGGCTTACATGCCTACAAGATTAAATTGGTGCAAGAATTGAAGCCAATCGACCATCGTTTTCGACGTCATGCGTCAGTTCAGTAATTGGGCGCATGAAAAGTTGGAAATCGATCCACTATTTTACCACCAAATTGTGTTCAGTGATGAGGCTCACTTCTGGCTCAGTGGCTTTCTTAATAAGCAAAACTGCTACATTTGAAGCGACATTAATCCACAGGTGACTCATTAACTATCGATGCACCCCGAAAAATGCAGTGGTGCGGTTTGTGGGCCGGAAGTATAGCCCGATTATGGGCTATACTTCTTCAAAAACGAAAAAAACCGAACTGTTACTGTCAATGGTGATCTGTATAGAGCCATGCTCAACTATTTTTGGTTCCCAAAAGCGTGTGAATATGGTCTGGAAGACTTTTGGTTTCAGCAGGATGGTGCTATATGCCATACTGCCTACAAAACAATCGATTTATTGAAGGAAGTGTTCGGTGATAAGATTATCTCCAGAAATGGCCCTGTACACTGGCCTCCAAGATCATGTGATTTGACGCCTTTGGACTATTTTCTGTGCAGCTATTTGAAAGTCATTTGTCTACGGGAACAAGCCAACAACTATTAAAAAACCAGACTTTAGCTTTACATAATGATTTCAAACGCATTGGCACCATGTACTGTACTGTATATAAAAACTGATGTTGGTAGGAATACATGTACAAACCACCTGCCTAATTACACAAGTCTTCAAAAACATACTTTTTTTCAGCTGCATGGAAAGTTTTTGGTAAATATTATATTTTCTAGTCTGCTGAATTCAAAAATTATCTCCATTTCCCTCCATCACGTACGGTCCTTTTTTTGCAAAATAAAAATGCAAATTTATTCCCATTAGGCAGTAAGACTGTTTTGAGGTTTGTCTTTGACAGATCAGGAATAGGCGGCACTCATATGAATCATATTCTATTTCAAAGGCTCGTGCCGAGAGTATGGTGTGATTAATACCTGTGTTAAGGAATACAACGCCATTGTTTTGCATTTAGTGTTTCTCGACGTAATCTCCTTATAGCTCTATATACTTAGTCCAGCGACGTTCCAACTTTTTTAAGCGATTCAAATAATAATTGTCCTCCCCATCCCCAAATAATTGATTAAGATTAACGATAAAAAATAAGTACTAAACTGCTAGTTCCAAAAATTGTATTGTAAGTCCACTACAATATTGTTTCGCCATTCAACATACTATTTCCAGCATAATGGCTACTTTTCCTGATAAGTTTACCTCTGGTGATGATGGCATTCCCAGCTTCCTGATCAGGGACACCAAATTTGTTCTATCAGCACCACTAACCAAAATTATAAACCTAGCACTGCAGACATCATCCTTCCCCGATAGATGGAAGTGCGGCCGTATTGTTCCTGTATTCAAGAAGGGTGATAGCAGACATATTTCAAACTACAGACCGATTTCGCTCTTATCAAACTTTGCAAAAATTTTCGAACAAGTTTTGTTTGATGCTATTTACTTCAATACCCATTCATATATCACACAGCACCAGCATGGTTTTATGAAAGGTCGGTCTACTACTACAAATCTAGCTTGCTTTACGCAATATACGAATGAAGTCTTGGACAGTAGGGGTCAAGTGGATGTTGTTTATATGGATTATTCACATGCTTTTGATAGCATCAACCATATGTTGCTACTTCAAAAACGTGATAGCTTTGGCTTATCTCCGAATTTATACATGTTGTTGGGATCTTATTTATCTAATCGATATAATTATGTGTTTTATAATGGTTATAAATCGTACACCTT
The DNA here is from genome assembly GCA_935421215.2 of Melolontha melolontha. NCBI lineage: Eukaryota > Metazoa > Arthropoda > Insecta > Coleoptera > Scarabaeidae > Melolontha > Melolontha melolontha. The sequence goes on from OW285235.1 coordinate 212,898,228, forward strand.
TGCAGTGGCTTCTGGTACCGCAGGGTTCCAACTTGGGACCTTTGCTTTTCTCATTATATATGAATGACCTTTTTCCACTGTTAAGATGTCAGGCGCTAGCTTACGCAGACGACATCAAACTATTTTCTGATATCGCCAAACCAGGTGATGCTATTGGCTTGCAGCATGATGTTAACATTCTTGTGGAGTGGTCTCAGAGGAATGAATTGTCTTTGAATATCGACAAGTGTGTGGTGATGTCATTCTCCAGGAAGAACGCACCAGTCTTATCACGTTATTTTATAAATAATCAGCAGTTGAATAACACAAACTCAGTAAGGGACCTGGGAGTGACGTTTGATCCGGAGCTATCTTTTAATGATCACATTGTGGGCATCTGCCACTCGTCTTCGAGAGCATTGGGCTTCCTCATTAGAGCCTCGGGGTGCTTCAGCAGCATCTCCTTGCTAAAATCTTTGTATTTCACTCTTATAGTTCCGAAACTCGAGTATGCGTCTATTGTTTGGTATCCCTTCTACATCTCGCAACAGTTTCCAGTTGAACGTATACAGCGCCGATTTGTAAAATACCTCTTCTTCAAATCTAATCGTGTATATCCTGACTGGAACACTTCCTATGAAGAACTGCTTCGACTCTATGGGGTTCAGTCTTTGACTGTTCGTCGAGTTAACTACAGCGCAAGGTTTCTTCATAATCTTCTCCACAATAAAATTGATTGTGCCGCGCTGTTGTCTAGGGTCAGATTCAATGTGCCTAGTGTGAGTACCCGTAACCCTGTTACTTTCTTGCTGTCGACTCCAAGGACGAATCTACTGATGAGATCACCGATATTCCACATGATGAGGAATGCTGAGGCATATTATAGTGACATATTCATTGGAAAGGTGGACACTAAGGATATGTGAACCTTGACATCATAATTATCGGTATTACTTATTTGTTATATATCAAAATTATTTTAGTTATGTAATAGTTTAACATAGTATGTATGTGTATTCATACATCTAATTTGTGTACTTATTGCTCTGTAATTGGGATTACCTGTTGGGCAAATAAATAAATATTATTATTATTATTATTATTCAATGACTTCATCAGGTGGATGAAAAACTGAATGTTTAGAATACAAGTTTGAATATTTATGTACAAATTACTGAGAAAAAAATGGTGGTGGAAAAATTTTTACAATCTTAAATTTAGTAAAGGGGAGTTGTTTAAATCCAATTGGTCATTTAAAGCTAGTCATAAATTATTATATCTATTAATTTCTAAGTGTGCCAATGGTACGGAGCTACATCCTGTTGGAAAATGAAGTTTTGTGAATATTCAGTAAGTTGCGGAAAAAGCCATTGTCCAGCATGTCCAGGTACGTTATTCCACTTACAGTGCTTTCCATAAAAAAGAATGGTCCATAAACTTTTGTCCGTGATAAGGCACAGAACAGATTTAGCTTCATCGAGTCTCTCTCGTGTTGCAATGTTGTACGGGGATTTTGCAGACCCATATGCGAACATTGTGTCGATTCACTTTTCCACTAAGACGGAATGTAGCTTCATCGTTAAAAATAAAGCGCGGCAGAAACGCGTTATTCTCCATCATTTCTAGCATATAATCACAAGATTTAATACGCTTTTATTTGTTATTCTCAAGGAGATCCTGCACAAGTTGTAAGCGATAGGGCTTGTACAGCAAACGCCGTCTCAAAACTCACCATACAGTTGGTTGGGTTATTTCTAGTTCTCTACTAGCTCTATTGGTTGACTTTGTTGGCGTATTAACAAAACTGCCTTCTGACAGACGTGGTTGGCCCGGGCCTTTGCTTTGCATAGATATCCAGTTTGTTGAAATTGCGTAAACCAACTGCTTTTCCTAGTTGGTGGTTCAATGCCGAAGAGGAGACGAAATGCCTGCAGCACTATAACTGCCGACTCACTTCTTGCAAACTCAAGAACGCAGAAAACCTTATGCTGTATAGTAGCTATCTTACTCACAACTGACGGTGACACGAAATGACTGCCTTTGGCACGAGTACCCCTAGCAGCCATTTACGGAACTATCACCGCCAAAGCAATGGTAAACAAAACTTTGGAACTTACTCTTTCCTTTGGTATGTAAACTGGTCATATCCAATTTATATTTCGTGAAATACAAATTAATTAAATTGGGTCCATCCTTTTCAATATTTAGAAAAATAAGAAAAGAACAACTAGCAAAGCAGGATTATTTTTCGCCATGACAATGTCAATATTTGATCGGTCAAAACATCGAATTGATGGGCCGTTCAATCCTGAATTGACACTGAACGATTTATTTTTGTTCTTATATGTAGAGTATAAACAACGCAGTCAATGATTTTCGACGCTAGAAGAAGCGGCTGATGCGTTCAAAATGCATATTTTGGAGATATTGAAAAAGTGTTGTGAAAATTGGTTCAAACGTATGCAGAAGGTTGTCAATCATCATGGAGAATATTTTGAAAAAGAATTTTCACATATAAATATTTGCTTTTGTTTGTTATTACGGATGCACAAATAGCAATCACCTTACAACCGAAGTGTAGGAGGATTGGCGTCAATAGTCCTTCACCAACCACATTCAGTTATTGGTTTAACGAATTTATAAGTGGGAGGTGTACATTAGGAGATTAATCACGAATTTAACAACTGGCCATAGCCGTTGGTGTTGAAAACATTACGCCATAGAAACTCTAGTCAAAGAAAATCTGAATACCACCTATAGAAAGATTCAAGAAGAATTAGGCATCATCTCCAGTACATATTATTTTAGGCATTTGTGAGTTTGTCACATTATGACAACGCTACTTCATATACAGCCGCATAAATTCTTCACACGAAGCTAGAATTCAACTCATTACTAAATCAACATACAGTTCAGATCTTACAACCAACGATTTCCGTTGTCACGGTTGACTAAAGTTTGATGCAAGGCAAGAGATTTTCCGACGCAACTGAAGCGGTTGCTGAATTTGATCGATACTTTGTAAAGACTTATAAGAAGAGGTATATTCTGCCTAAAATGGCTTATTTTGAAAAACAACGAAATTAGTTGCTTTAAAATCTCGTAGTTTGTTTTTAATAACTAAAATTTTTCAGAACAAACCTCATAACTACGAGTATAATAGGAAAAATAGAGACGTAAACAATATATTAATTAATATGTAATATTTATAATAAAAAATCTATTATGCAATTAACAATTTAAAGCTTGAACGGTCATTATTTTATTTGCGAAGGAAAAGCTGTATATATTGAAAATGTATAAAATGTGTAAAACCTGTATATATTGAAGCATTGTGTACTGCCAGTGTTTTGTTACAAAGCGTCCCTAAAAAGATCCGTTTACCCAAAGAAAAGTTAATCAAACAAGAAATAAGGCTTGGAATAGACTTTTAAAAATTCTATTGTACGGTTGCAACGCAAATTTTTGGAAATAACACAATTAAATTATTTCCTTTAACAAGTATAGTTAGTATTACTGTACTTATACTTACTGTAGTATACTTTGATTGACAAGTTATAAAAAATATGCTATTATGACACAAAAGTGAAGTGCATTTGGGTCGTTTCTAGATAGAAATAAAACTACGGTTCTAATCATCACTTTTAATCTTTAATGGTAAACACGACAATTGTTTCGTTAGCACAGTGGCTTCTTCAGGTGCTTACATCTAAAGAGTACGTTACAAACTAAATTAAAAAATATATATATATAAAATCAAGAAGGTAGGTATTATTTTTACAATGTTTTAAAGAAATCTATGAATTTACACAAGTATTGTCGGTAGTGAGAAAATGTGGCACATCTGGTCGGCCCTAACTGTTATATTATAGGGTACTAAACATGTTTACGCATAAAATTTGTTTAATAACCTATATATACATTTATATTATCGTCTAAACAGATTTTAAGTAAATAAATTTAATAAAGGCGAGTACTTTAAATCTAATTGGTCATTTAATAAAATTTGTGAGTGTTTTAATTTATTGATTTCGAAACTTTCCAGTAAATTTAATTTGTTGCCTTTATTTTCTAAATGCAGAATTTGAAAATTATTATTGAAAGTGTGGTTTTCTTCTAATAGATGATTCGCAAAAGTAGAATCTTGTTTTTTTATTTCTCAAAATTTCAAAATTTAGATTACAAACGTACAATAAGCATATTTCAAGTTATTTAAAAAAACTTAATATTAAATGAAATGAAACACATCACATCATACACTAGATTAATTTAATGTACGCACTTACTGATACACCTGCAGATAACATCTCATAGTTTAAAAATAAAATGTATAACAGTTAGGGCCGACCAGATGTGCCACATTTCCTCACTACCGACAATACTTGCGTAAATTCATAGATTTCTTTTCAAAACTAATAATAATTTATCCAAACATACTAAAAACAATAAAGATAAAACAGACAAAAATAAGAAGTCCAGTGTCTATAAGTTAATGTTTGGATGCGGTAAGATATATGTCGGTCAAACAGGAAGATCGTTTGAAAAACGCATTGCCGAGCATTGTTCTTGGTTTAGATTTTCCTTATCCTTTATTGCAGGATATACCATAGAGATTGCTTTTTTGAAAAGTTTTTTTGTCAGCATATTTTCAATTAAAGTATCTGTGTAGCCATTATTGATAGCTATTTGTTTGATTAAATTTAATTATTTTTCATAATTTTGTTTGGGTAGTGGATAATTAACAACAAATAGCTATCAATAACGGCTACACAGATACTTTAATTAAAATATGCTGACAAAAAACTTTTCAAAAAAGCAATCTCTATGGTATATCCTCCAATAAAGGATAAGGAAAATTCAAAATTTAGATTACAAACGTACATTGGGATACTTAATAAGCATATTTAAAGTTATTTAAAAAAACTTAATATTAACACGGTCTTCAAAACTAATAATAATTTATCCAAACATTTAAAAACAATAAAGATAAAACAGACAAAAATAAGAAGTCCGGACTCTATAAGTGTGGATGCGGTAAGATATATGTCGGTCAAACAGGAAGATCGTTTGAAAAACGCATTGCCGAGCATTGTTCTTCGTTTAGAAATAAAAAACAAGATTCCACTTTTGCGAATCATCTATTAGAAGAAAACCGCACTTTCAATAATGATTTTCAAATTCTGCATTTAGAAAATAAAGGCAACAAATTAAATTTACTGGAAAGTTTCGAAATCAATAAATTAAAACACTCACAAATTTTATTAAATGACCATGTAGATTTAAATAACTCGCCTTATTAAATTTATTTACTTAAAATCTGTTTAAACGATAATATAAATGTATATGTAGGTTATTAAACAAATTTTATGCGCTTAGTACCCTATAATATAACAGTTAGGGCCGACCAGATGTGCCACATTTCCTCACTACCGACAATACTTGCGTAAATTCATAGATTTCTTTAAAAACATTGTAAAATAATACCAACCTTCTTGATTTTATATATATATTTTTTGATTTAGTTTGTAACGTACTCTTTAGATGTAAACCCCTGAAGAAGCCACTGTGCTGGCGAAACAATTATCGTGTTACGATTAAAGATTAAAAGTGAAGATTAGAACCATAGTTTTATTTCTATTTTAAATTATGGATCTTCATCAAGTAAACGCCGAATCAATTCAATTGTTTCTAAATATTCTGGCATATATGACATTCGTTGATTGTACTATGAAAAATACGAAAAATAATTATCCTGTAATTTATTAATCAAAATTCTATATTCAGGTAAATTTTATTCAATCATATTGACTTTCTGATCTTTCAAGACGGTTTTTATTGTTATTCTCGTGTAATTTGCAGCAAGATTGGTAAAATGTACAACATATGAGGTACGCTGGCAGTATTCTTACTCGAGGGAAGTTCAGTAATTAGTTATCGTAACTTTTTGCAAGCTTAATCAAACTGTTCGAAAGTTGCATCCAAAGTCTTTCGAATCATGTCTTAACTTTGCTAAAATGAGGGCTGAAATACCGTTTGTGATCTACCGTCAACAAATGGGGGATACATCTTGTACATAATTCTTTCATGCTCAATTCATTATGCAAAATCGGAACCACTAATCTAGATAAGATGTACAGAGTCTCTGTGCATCTCACACACTTACACACTTTTTACAAAGGTCTCTTAGCACAATATCATGCATTTTTTAGTCATATTTGGAGCACAAGCGTTCCAAATACACTGCTTCCTACACGTTTAAACTCAACTTTTCATCGCTTTATGGCTGTAGTCGATGAAGATTGGTCGCCTTAAACATATTCTAGTACAGCTTTAGTTTCGTAGTTTGTTTTGTTATTTAAGAATAATAACTTAACCACTTATCACTACTCCACTATCCAAGTTCAAAACAATCTAAAAACAGTTCCCTTTCTACTCAAATAACACGTGTCCTTATGATCGAAATGAACGCAGATTTTAACAGCTATGTTTTGAAACAGAACCAAGTTCGAAAACAAATGAGATTTTCTTCTAGTGCTGCCCTATTTCGTCAGGCCAACCAATTGCTGATCCCTCGCAGTTAGTAATTTCATTTATCCACATTCTGTTTAGAAATTGGAAGACGAAAATGTACTTACTGTTAGGGATGTCAAGTTATCAAAATTACAAGTTTTTCTCTTTCCTAAGCATGTCTAAGGAGCTATACATTTGTGTTTTAAAATTTGTAGAACAGCCTCAATGTCAAACCAGGTGATTCAGTTAGCTATTGGAAAAAAGCTGGAATCCTTCACCAACAAACAAATCTGAACTAGATTCGTCCTGGGGAGGCAATGTGTTTCCTCAGAATCACTCAGGATATCATCCACATTGGGAACTAGTATTTCAGAGCTATGAGTAGTGTAGTTTTGCTGTTCACGTCACATCATAGGAGTGCCAAATCGAAATCAGTGTTTTTTACCCTTAAACCACAAACGAAGATCTTCCTCGCATCTTCTCCACACCTTGTTATAAGCCTAGACTTTGTCTTGATCCCCAAGTTTCAACTTGAAGTAACCAATACACTTTCTACACGAAATCACTTATGTTTCTTTGTTGACTTTTAATAGTGTATTCATTACAAATAAAACAGTCGTTGTCAAAAGAAATAACACAAACGCTTGGAACCATAATATATAACTCAAAACACGAGTGTAGTCACGTTTGAATGCAAAATGTAAATTGAATGTGACTTATACAGCAATCAATATCCTGAACTTATGTATCATATTGAAACATGATTAAATCTAACAATACGCTTGTTTATACTCATTCCTGATGCACTGACAAACATGCATAAAAATGCTCAAACCAGCCAAGTAAGATTCCTCACTTTTCACTAATTCTAAATGACACTACATGCACGAGTTTTGTATTTTGTATAGTAATTCCTTGATCAAAAATAAGAAAAAAACTTCTTATAAACATGGGTCGAATTCTCCACTGTTATAGATATATGGGTGGTCAAAGTTTCGCTATATTAGAATCGAGTAGTTTCTTGTGACAAAACTCAGAGTTTGTGCCTGTCTTGACAATTCTAAAAATGTCATTTCAGTTTACAAATCAAGAATATGCTGATATGGTCTTTTTGTATGGTTACAGTAATTGTAGTACTGTTAGAGCTGCGGGATTGTACGCTAGCGTTATCCGAATCGAAGATATCTTATGATAAAACTATTTAGAACTGTTTCCAATCCCTTAAATAAAGAGGATCATTTCCCAAACCAAACAGTGACCGTGAAGTTCAAAGTTATCAATACACACTACGCTACAGGAAAATGGCTTGTACCCGTACCATCTTCAGTCAATCCAGGACTCGAACCCCAATGATTATGCCACTAGGCAAATCTTTTGTGCTTGGATTTTAGAAAATGAAGATTGGATTCCGATTACACTTTTCTCTGACGAAGCGATTTTCACCAGAGAGAGAGTCACTAATTTCCACAACGAACATGTCTGGGACATTGAAAACCCACATGTAATTTTGGAGAACCATTTTCAGCACCGTTTTTCGATGAATCTTTGGGAAAGACATATTGGTAACGTTCTGCTTGGGCCGAATGTCTTCGAGCGAAACCTTAATAGCGCAATGTACAGAGATTTCCTTCGAAATCAGCTTGCGTTATTGCTTGAAAACCTCTCTCTGAATGTACGTCGACAAATGTGGTTCCAACAGGACGGGGCCCCTGCGCATGATAGATAATTTATGTGACAATTCACAAATTTGTTGAATGTAACTTTTCCAAATCGATGGATAGGACGGAACGGTTCCGTGCACTGGCCGGCTCGTTCTCCTGATTTTAACTCTATGGACTTTTGGGGCCACGTTAAATCAATTGTATACGGACAACAAAAGCCCAATACCAAAGAAGATATACTGGTAAGAATCAAACAAGCCTTTGATGACATACGAGAAGTGATTGAAAATGTAGATTGGCAGGGGAGTTAAGAAGAAGGCGGAACTATGTTTAACTGTTCATGGTGTACATGTCGAGCAGTTATGAATGTTCTTTTTTAACAATGTTCGTATTGTAATATTTCTTTTGTTGCTGGTATTACTGGTTTCAATTTTAAAATAAGGGCTTTTGGAAACGCGTTTTAATTGTAAATTATTTTAGAAGCTAGGAATTTCGCAGATTTTCTGTAAGTAAACTGAAAAAATATCGTATGTATATAGCGCAACTTTGACCACGCATATCTCTATAACAGTTGAACATTCGACCCATGTTCATAAGAAGTTTTTTCTTATTTTTGACAAAGGAATAACTATATAAAAACTTCGAACTACCTCGTCGGACAGCCTGTATAGTATAACATTTTTTGATTGCAGACCTGTGTTATTAGTTATTAACTGTACGTACAAAAACACTAAAACAACATTTTCTGTAAATTAATTACATAGTTTCCTTTCATTCGTCATGTCCAGAATAATCAACAGTAAAAACTCATGCATGCCAAATATCTAGGTAATATTAACCTAAACTCTGGCAGCTCTAATAGCGCTCGAATTTTCTAAAATCAGCTTTTGTACCGTCCATATCGTATGTGTCAAATTCATACGCATATTCTTTTCATACATCTATCCATTCCCTCCCAAAATCACATTGAATTGATTCGGATAAATGCAATTAGTTTCTTATAACAAAGACTTGCGCCTAATCTATTATGAAATTTCAAAACAGTATTTCTCTTTTTGTCTTATTGTACGGTTGATGAGCAAATGGTTTATTGTATGCTACCTGATATGGCCTGAGCATACGTCCAGAATTTCTGTATGTTTTATTATTTTTGAAGATTTAATTGATTTAAGAAATTTCTGTTTATGATAAATGATCTAAACGAATTGTACTTTCCAAGGGTTATATCAGTCAAAGTTCGTCACCGAGTTTCGATTCCGGGTAACAATTTAATACAAACGTCAATTCAAGCTTCAGGCGAACTATATATTGATCTAAAGAATATGAATTTTGTGATTATACCAATTGTTAAAGGTATTGCTATAATGTACTTTCAACACAAAAATCAATTAAATTATTTAAATTGCTATCTCTACTTTAATATATATATAATCTTTCTAATTTAATAAATTATGGACGGAAAAGCATAAGAGATTGGTAATTCAAGAAATAATGCTCAAGAAACCTAAAAAACAAGTATTACAAGACGACCTTCTTTATATAAAGCAAGAATAGTGTTTCTTATATCAAATTTTCTTGATTTAAGTCTGAGATTTTTTGTATTCTCACTAAACATGTTCCTCATTAAATATGAATACCTATGAATACATATTTGCTATTTACTAACCTGTTAATATACACGCGTTCATATTTCGGTTGTAAAAATACGAAGTAATATGTTATTCTATTTCCACGTCCTTTATGTAAATTCCGTTTTCAACTATGTCACGTATCGATAAGTGTAAACGATTTTGACAGGTAAACATCATCACATATTGAATCTGGAAAACGGAAATTACACGATAAAACGAATAGATATAAAAGAGGTATAAATCATGTATTACCAATACTGGATAGTGAATGTGATAAGGAAATACTTCAAAAGGTAAAGTGTCTCAAGTTGATAGATTGTCTCCACTAATAGCGGAGTCACCCAGCGAGTAATATCTCACTCAGAATTAATGTAGCTGAAATAATTCCTTTATAACGTCGAAGTGTATTTAAGGTTTCTGTTATGGTGTGATAATACGACTCGTGTATACACAAAAGCAGTGCCAAAGTAGATACATTTTTATGGTACTTAAATAAGCAAAATTTATGTATTTGGTCGATATATTTACAAATTTTTTAGAATATCCATTCTAGGAATATAAAAGGTAAAACCACCCCAATTAATTTCTTTACATGAATACTGTCAATATTTCTAAGTTTGTTTAGTATACATTTAAAGTAAGTGCTTTTCACTATTATTTTGTGTGAGAACTTGAATAGTATAACATACGATACGAAATCCAATGCATCGTAAAATAATTTTGATGGTGAGTTGAGTCGTGAATAAATTTACAAGGCGTATTTATTTCATAAATTACAATCATTCTCATGTAAGTTTCAATTAAAGTTGAAGATAAATATTGTATCAATAAGCAATTACAGGGGAGTGTGGAAAGTTTTCTTCTTCATATTCTTCTAGGAGATCCGTGAATCTGTTCTGTAACTGATTATTTCTTTCTTCCTGGCACATCGAGTTCCAGCTGTCTTGCCATCTTTTCGGTGGTCTTCCAGGGGGATTCGGTTCTCTCGGTTTTCCTTTCAACGTAGCACGGGCTATTTGAGTCCATTCTTTTTACGTGCTCATGCTCTTCGCTGTCTTCCTCATTTTATTATGTTTTGAACTCCGCATGTCTGTCTAATGTCATCGTTTCTCACTCGATCCTAAAGCGTTGTGCCTACTATTGTCCTCAGAGTCATTTTGGATGATTGCATTGTCCTTTTTGCTTTGCTGGTACCTGCTTTGCTGGTACGATATTTCAGAATCTTTTAACTATGTTCAGGATTTATTAAAAGACGCTGATCCACAGCACGTGTTCAATTATGATGAGACCAACATCACAGATGATCCTGGCTCTGGCTTCGATGCCGTAGATCAGTACTGGTCTCACACATGTTTTGTAAATGTGGATTCTGCTTTCTGTTCTCATGTGTTACCGTAAACCGGGGCTACTTTGCCAGTATTGGCCATATTTCAGTTTTATTCTTCTTTCATTTTTTGTTGGTAAGTTTATGCTTTTTTTATTTTCTTTTCAGTTTGATTAAAGAGTAGCTGCAGATAATGGTGCAAACGTATAAAAGAAGTGTAGGGTCAAGACCCTATCCAAGCTTCAGCCAGGAAAATTTGGCAAAAGCACTTGCTGACATTAGGAAGGGCATAAGTCAGGCAGAAGCCAGTAGAAGGCACATAATTTCTCGTAGTACACTTCGCAATACCTTATTTGGCAAGCATCAGAGAGATCCAGGACATCCCACCACCTTAAGTCCTTAAGATGAGCAGGCAATAACTAACGCAACTGAAGTTGTAAATTGGGGATTTCCACTAACTTCACATGATGTTGCTCAATTAGTGGCCAAATATGCCCAAAAACAAGGCAGAACCATTAGAAAATGGAAGAACAATCATCCTGGGCCCGACTTTGTAGCAAATTTTTTTACCAGGAATAATTTAACTAGCAGGATAGCTACAAACATAAAGAAGTCGAGATCGAGTGTCGGTCACAACGATATTTCAGAATCTTTTAACTATGTTCAGGATTTATTAAAAGACGCTGATCCACAGCACGTGTTCAATTATGATGAGACCAACATCACAGATGATCCTGGAACTAAGAAGGTCTTGGTCCCTCGTGGAACTAAAATAATCCAGAGGGTACGAGAACATTCCCGAGCAGCAGTGAGTATAATGGTGTGTGGGTCAGCAGCCGGAATGTTGTTGCCACCTATGATTGTCTATAAAGCCTTCAACTTATACGAAAACTTGACCACAGGCGGGCCTGCTGGAGCCATTTATAACCACAGCTCTAGTGGATGATCGACATGAACCTCTTCGACAAAATTTTCGTTTCTCATGTCCAAAACATGAATTCAGATAAAGTAAAAATTGTCATTGGAGGCAACTTAGACAGCCACTTTTCACTTGCTATTATCAAAGCTTCTCAGGAAAATAACATCTACATGACACAACTTCCTTCCAATTCGAGACATATCATGCAACCATTTGACGTTTCAGTCTTTTCACTAATGAAGTCAAATTTTAGATGACTGGCGTAAGACAAGCAGAACTAAAGGTACAATACCCAAGGAGCAATGTTCGTTGCTGCTCAACAGACTATGGACTGGAATCAGCCTTACAGTTGACACAAACCTGAAGTCCGGATACAGAACGACAGGAATACATCTTTTCGACGCCCAAGTCCTTCCTTCCAAGCTTCCCATAACGTCAGCTGCTAACACTTCTGAAGCAAATGCTCCATCACGAAGGTTCTCAGTGACAGTGTACTGGAATATTTTTAAGAAGCCAAAGGAAGTGGTGTAAATACCTCAAATAAAAAGTGAGGAATGAAGATTGCACCTGGCATGCGAATGATGGACGATACCCAATCCACAAGCGATGTACCTGCATGTGCTTCAAGAAGCTCTACCACTGATATTCAAGCATAACAGAGGGACTTCCCCAGCTTAGAAACAGGCCTAGGCTCTACTTCTGAGAGTTTTATATCTCGAAAGAAAGAAATCAGTGAAGGAAGAGGCTAAAGCTCCAAAAGGAAAAAAAAGGCCCTGAAATCTCGTCACATAATCAGGAAGACAGTGTTTGCAACATTTGTGCTGCAAAGTGGGAAGGATATCAAGGTGCAGATTGGATAAGATGTACTTTGTGCAAGAAATGGGTCTGTGGTGTGTGTAATAAGGACAGTATTAACATACAATATATGTGTGAAGAATGTGAAGACGATGATTAGACTTTGTATATTTTCTAAGTGTTTGATTTATGACTTAATAATTAGAACTTTTGTTCTTGACATTTTTTTAAATTTATTTAGTAAATAATGAAGTTAAAATTGGGCTTGATTATATTTTGTCTAATTACAAGGGTTTTCCTTAACAAATTTGTATAATTTATATTAAAAACCTTTAAAATATTATCTCAAATATATGTTTTCATTAATAGTGGGTACTTTAAGACTAGGAATTTCGACTTTAAACTGACAATGAAGCTCCTACGTGGGGGCTAAATCAGCTTTTCATTAAAAAGTGAGTACTTGACATGTTTTTTTTTTAATATATGTATGTTGTAACCACTATTATCTTATTTTATTATACATACGTATTGAAAAGACCTATATTTTCTTAACTATAGATAATCCTTGTGAATATCATATTCCTGTAAAGGATTTTATCATAAAATGTTTACGGTATGTGTTGTGGAAAAAGCAAATTATGCAAAAAAGTTGCTGAAAGTATGTAGAATTTGGAAATATAGTATATTAAAAAATATATTTTAATGATATTTACAATTTTTTTCTTGTTATTCAAAAACGAACCTTTGTTTTGTGTATAAATATTCGTGTCAAGAATAAAAACTTTACTGTTTGTATTCCTAGAAATGTTATGTTACTTATTAGTAGAATGGAAGATTTATAAAAGCAATATTCTTTTTAAAGTTCTTGGGAGTAATAAATTAGAAAAATTAGTTTTAAATTAAATAACAGAGAAATACGGAAAATACGTATTATCGAAATATATAGAATCTATATAAGTAGAAGTCATTAGCATGGAAATTAAAGAGCCTGCATTGTAGTGTTAATAGCATTATGAGTAATGGTTTTAGGATTATAAATTTCAACACTAGAATCAATTATGTAAGGATGTAAACGACTTAAAAGTTTAGATAATATTAGCGACTTGAACTGGACTGAGTAAATGGATATTGAAGCGTATATAACCAGGATTACACTTTAAATAAATTTCAATTTACTACTTTGATAGTTCATCGATTTCAATTCTTAGATAATAGCAACATACATATATGGCACAAAGCGTCTAACTTGTACGTTTAAAGGTTCTTTATTCGACACAATGGAGCAATAATTATTGATATTCCATTTTAAGAGAGTAATCTCAATATGCAGTAGTAATTTTTACGGTATTACAGGAATGCTGTTTATTCAAAAGGATTTTCAAGAAGCGGACTTCGCAAACACAATTTAAATTTACATAAGTGTTACATAAGTTATGGTAAATAATAGATTCAGTTGCTTATGTTTACATATTAAACATAATTATTGTGATAAAACATAAAGAAGCTATAATATACAAAAATTTCTAAGTTTAAAATTTAACAGTATACAGTGTAGTTTGCTCAAGCAGTAAAGCTATTAAGTATTTGGTTGTAAATTCTACACATCATGATGTAAAATTAACTTTGGGTAAAAATTAAAAATAGAATTAATGACGTATAAATTAATTGAACATAACTGGATAAGCAAAAACAAATTAAAAAGAAATCAGTTGAGGTTTTGTACTTTAAATGCACCTCGAGTATCATATACGTATTAATGTAGTATTGAAATCTTATACGTATATTTCCAAGAATTAAAAGGTAAACAAGTAACGTTATGTCAATAAAATTCTAGGTTAATTCGATTATTAAACGCTTAGAATGTAAGTAAATTAATAAAACAAACATTGTAAAATACAGATAAATTAATGCGGTAATATTACAATGTAAACAATGCCATGTGATATAGCACATCATGAGGGGCATGTTTAAATAATATGAACGCATCGAAAGGACATGCGAGGGAGAGCAAAGGACAAGACGACGCCATACGAACAAACCCAATGGAAGAAGGAGAAAGAAATACTACGCGAAAGCGAAGATCCTGCGTAGACTTGGATTCTAAGAAAAGCTAACAAGACTGGACGCGAAATTGACGCTGTTCTGGGAAGATGAGACTAAAAGTTCAATATTTCACAATAAAAATTTACAAAAACTTCGATAGTGCGTCACTTGAGTACGATTCTATTAGTAGTTATCCGCTTATCGCCGTTCCTTGTGTTACACAGCATGACATCATCGAGGCCATTGGGCAACTGAAGAATAAACATACTGCTGGAGGCGATAATATTCTTTCCTATTTAGCCAATGTCTTTGTTCATCCGCACTCCAAACTCTTCAATTTATCCATTCAAATATTTTCATTCACACAAGCTTGGAAAATCGCTAAAATTTGTCCTGTAGTTAAGAAAGGTGACAACACTGATATCTCTAATTATAGGCCAATAGCTTTTATTTTTGTTTTTGCGAAAATCTTTGAATCCGTCCTGCACAAAATAATCTCGTTCAAATGTCAGCCGTATATTGCTCCATCACAGCATGAGTTTGTGAAAAATCACTTCACTCTAACAAACTTGTGCGCCATAACCCAAGATATAGTCGAAGCTTAAGACGATGCTAGTCAATTTGACGTTATTTATACGGAATTCAGTCGCGTATTTGATACCCTGGACCATATCTTGAGTTTAACGATTCTCTACTTAGGTTTATGCAGTCATATGTCATATGCAGTCGTATGTATGTATATATACATCAATAAATATTATTATTATTATTATTATTATTATTTGACAGATGTAGCAAGCTATGGCTATAAATAAAGATTTTTTACCCTACTTGTGGAGTTCGTCAAGGTTCCAATTTGGGCCTGCTTATGTTTAATATATTTATTAATGACCTAATAGCATCAATTTACTGCAATATGTTGGCTTATGCAGATGACCTTAAAATATATTACACTATTACAAACATAAATGATGTAGAGTTTTTGCAAAAGAACTTGAATACTGTCCACAGTTTGTACCGCATGAATAAATTTAATTCAAATACTGACAAATGCTGTGTTGTAACTTACGTTGACAATACTGTTAAAGAGAAACGAAGCTCTACAAGGGATCTTGTTGTTACATTCGACAGTAAATTGATCTTCAGCGATCAACTCTCAGATCTGCTGTTAAGTCTCTGGGTTTTATTATCAGAATGTCTCGAAATTCCACTAATGTTGGTACTATTAAATCTCTATATTTCACATATGTCGTTAGTAAGTTGGAATATGCGTTACAGGCTGGACAGAGTCTATTCAGAACGAAATATAGACTACTGGGATTTGATTGTTAGGATGGATTGGAATTGCTAGCGGTGCGAAGACAAAGGAAGGGCGCATTACTGATGGGGAATCTACTGAATAACAGGATCCAGTCTCTCTGCAGTGCGTATACCATGTGTGCGTGTATATTGGTGAACGTTATAATCTATGTGTATGCTGGCGCCCCTCTCTCCGCTATCCCTTCAAGTTATGCACTATGCGTTCGTCGCTTTTACGTATGTGTGTGTGTCCATCGGTACGTGCTATAGTTGCTTTACTTGTGTACACTTGGCAGTGCGTATACCGTGTTTGCGTGTATATCGATGAACGCTATAACCTGTGCGAATGCTGGCGCCCCCTCTCTCTGCTAACCCTACAAGCTATACACTGGGCGTTCTAGGCGTTGAGTCGCTTTACTTGTGTACACGGCATCGTCTCAAGTTTTCATTTCAAACGGAGCATGCTTTTGAGTATAACAAAGTATTTCCAAACCGATTACGTTGCAACTTTTTATTGATTTTAAATATGAGTGATAGTGACAATCTAAAAAAAGTATATATTATTAAGAGGTCTCTGTTTCATTATATTTTTTCCTGTATATTATATAACAATAAGAAAAATATAATTTTTTTATAAATAAATTAAAAATATTTCTTTACTTTACTTTATATTCCCTTCTTTAAATAACAATCGATTTCGATGTTTCACATCTGTCAGGCGCCCCGTGACGGCTAATTCTTTTTCATGGACATATTGAAGAAATGGATCCAGCATTTGGAGAAATGTGCACTAAATTGTGATCAAGTGGAAAAATAGTTATATGTACTGGTAGTACAAAAAATTACTTCATTTTGAGACTCGTTATTTTGTATTTTTTTATGATTATAGAGTTGGAGGTCATATATATCAATCCACTCTCATTTAATATTTAATAACAAAAATTTTTTCATTGAAGGAATATCTAAAATCAGCTTCGACAATTCTTTGTTTCGCCAATTTTATAGTGCTGTATTTGGCAGATTACTCTATTGGTCTTGTAGAATATTAAACAAATATGTTGAAGTGCGGTATTTGGACTGTATTCATTCCACAACAGCTCAATAGGATTGAAATGTATGACCATTTTACTAACAACACTATTATTCGTAAAATATTATTTTCTTCCTTTTCATTTAAATAATTTATACATATTATCGCGCTGTTTGGCGTGTCGTGCACTGATTTAAATTTTACTTATTAACACTCACTATTGTATTGTCTTGGAATATTTGTAAAAAATTATTTCGCATTCAGTTCTCTTCAAATCTCATGTACCGATATTAGTCCCAAACAAGTACAATATTTTGTTTCACGGTCGGCAATATTTTTTTAGTTTTTAATATTCGGACCAAAAACACGTTTTACTCGAATTCAGATTCGTACTTGTTGTAATCTTCTGCTTTCCAATTTACGTGTGTTTGTGCTCATCGATACCATTTTAATGTTATCTCGATGTACAAATGTTTTTCTCGCAATAATGCGGTCATGCAAATTTGTAATTGTTAATCGCCGCTATCCTGCAGCTACAGACATTTGTCATTCATGGTTGCGTTTCATTTTAGTTGTTATTTTGGATACTAAAGACCACCATTCTCGGTCAGCTCACAGAGGCGTGGACAAGTGAGAGATTCGGGGAAGTCACTTTACCAGCACTTCGCGTGCTATATGTAATAAAATTAGAAAATACTGAGATTTTAATGCCATTTAAAGCGATTTCGAATGCCTAGTGGATTGTATCATTTTAGCCTCTTCTTCATTGGTTTGGCACTAAGTAATTCTATTCGAGAGGACTGCGATGGGTACAAATTCTGTCTTGGTATTTAACATCGTACTCGGTGATGATTTCTTTCACCATGTCCACTATTAAGTCAATATAAAGTACTTACTTTGGTGCGAACAATGGCGACTGGTAATAGTTACTAATATATTGGACGGGAAACTGAATTTTATAACTTTTAGTAACTTTTTATGTTTGATGATAACCTTGTAAGTTAGTAGTTTATTATTTAGAAGCAAGTTTTAAAATACAACAGAAGACTTCAGCTGTATTTATTGATCTGACAGCGGGCAAGGACACTGTGCGGAGACAGGGTGTAATATATAAACTTTTACGAGTTATTACATGTCTGAAAATTTCTAATATTATCAACATCATGCTTAGCAATAGAACCATCCAAATAATTATGGGCATCATTATGGGAATCAAGAATGTTAATAATGGTTTACCGCAAGACTCTATCTTGACACCCTTTTCCTCAGTCCGTACATAGCTGATATGCCTGATACTGTGTCAAGTAAATTTGCATACGCTGACGACTAGGAACTAATTGTGCGAAAAAAAAGATTTCAAAATTATCGAAACCATCTTCAACAGAGACTTACGTATTTTTGTAGCTAAGATGGAATTAAGTTCCACCTCAACAACAAACTGGCGAACAAGGGCGTCATTGTCTATTTTAAAGCAAGTTGCTGCTATGTGTTAAGAGGCCTTAAAATGGTCTTTTAATTCCAATCGGGATGACCAAAGTTGTCTGTAACTTGGCAACTCTTGTTGGTCGATACCAATTGTTGCACTACTTTGCGTCACGTATAAGTTTGTTTCAAACGCTATGGTATTCAATGAGGTATCGGGGAATAAATGCAAAAAGTAGTCAACAGGTTACTCTAGATTATTAGGAAGATTTAGTCGAACTTTTTCCTCAAATGGAATAATATTTGTAGCGTTTTGTACATTAACAGTCTATTTTACTTTTATGGCAAGAAAAGCTGTAAGTGACATTTCACCTTTACTCTCTGAGGCAACATTGTTTGTTGCAGTCGTATTAGGTAAATAATTGATATTGACATCCGTAGGTACTTCAACTCTCGGAAATCACCGAATACAGATCTTCGCTAGATAAATCAGTTAGATTAATTATTTTATACATGTTGAAAATTTGGGAAAAAGAAAGTAAGTATATTATTGGTCTTGTGGTCCCGATTGGAGCTTCCAAATCAAATGCGCGAAATAAGTTTTATTGGCCGCATCTAGCGGTATGAACGCAAATAGTGGAACAAACCAACACTTTCTGTAATACAATAACACTATTACTTACCCAAAGTATGAACAAGAAACTTATTTATTACACAAACTGTTAACAGAGCTTACATCTCTTAGAAACACGAAATAAAGGAGTCACTGCATCATGTCAATTATTAAATAGTTGTCTTCTTATAGGACGGAACTTGCTTGATCTATGCGGGCTATTTCAGTAAATTTAAATACAGATACAAACCAGTTGTTTATAACAGGTTTGTATTAATTTGTATACATTGCTTCACTAGCTTAACTGAGGACGCCTATATGGCAGAAACATATGTATTAAGCAGAAGTAAATGCTGAAAATACGAGGTGTATTGTCCATGTGCATAGTTACAGATATGTAAATTATTTACATGTTTGTTTCATATTGAATATTGTAAATAACGTTAAAACTATTTCTGGAGAGTTTGGCGTTCGCTTAAATAATAATATTGATGCAATTTCATTCGTAACTCTGATTTTAATGTTCTGAAAAGCTTTTGTAGTAATGTTCAAAATACGGAAATCGATAGATATATTAAATTTAAAGATTATTATTTCTAGGCACCACTCACTAGCTCTGATGTTGAGCGAAGTTTTTCTATATTTAAATACATTCTGTCTAATAAAAAAACGCACTTTACAGAACAAAGTTTAGAATATATTGTAATAATTAATGTGAATAAATAATATAGTTAAAATAAATGCTTAGTCAAACCACAGTAAGGTTTGACTAAGAATTTATTTTAACTATATTTTTAAGTTTATACTTTTCAATATTTTGAATTTTTTCACTTTATAAAGTAAATAGGTACATTTTGTATATATATCTGGAATTAATTTCAATTCAAGTTAATTTAAATTGATTTAACTTAAGTGTTTTATTTATTTTC
Organism: Melolontha melolontha; assembly: GCA_935421215.2. Classification (NCBI taxonomy): domain Eukaryota; kingdom Metazoa; phylum Arthropoda; class Insecta; order Coleoptera; family Scarabaeidae; genus Melolontha; species Melolontha melolontha. The sequence goes on from OW285235.1 coordinate 212,918,383, forward strand.
GTAAAAATAAATTTCCGTATATACATTTCATTGTCTTTATTACGACTCTGGCGAAATATATTTCACAACTCTCTCTGTTTGCATTAAAAGACGTACAAACAGACAACTTTTATCAATAGCATCGCGCTATAACATTCATATATACATGTTAAGTTCATCGATTGTATATTGTCGACACCGATGAATCACACCCGATACGGGATAGCGCCGTTTGCGCAGTCTATAGATGACATATGGTCGTTTGACTTTTACTTTGTAAAATTCTTGACAAATTTGAATTAAAAAATCGGGTATGTGAATATAAAGTTGCAGAATTGTTGCCAGCTTAATAAAAAAAAGTTTCATTCATTTATCGTTACATGTAAATTTAAATATCCAAGTTTTTTAACTATTTTCCAGAATATTTAGTCCTGAAATAATTTATTGCAATTATATACTACAAGGGCAATAAATATTAAAAGTAGGTACCATATTTAATTATTCATTTAAGTACAAAAAAAAACAAAGAACCACTAAACCGCATATTTCAAATATTTACAAAATACTTTTTCAAAAATAGACTTGTGTTTCATTCATTAATTAAATGATGTATTTCTTTTTATTCTTTCTTTATTGTTAGATGTTCTTCCTTTGATTCTACTTCGCATTCCGATTTAAAAATATATTTCTAAATTAATCACGCTTTTCGGTATCTAGGTCCCTACATTTCAGAACCAGCTGGTATTTCATATCTCTAACTGTGGTTTGTATATAAATCTTATATTTAATAATCTACTACATTGATGTATTTAGGTTGTTGAATGCGTTTGAATGCGTGTGCCATATCCAATTAAAATGACTCATGGGTTGTAAAATTACGTCTCCACATGCACACACGTGTTAATAATTAATAGTTTTGCTGAATCGATGCGTGTCCTGGGCGCAAAACTGTAATTAGACTAAGTTCATTGGTATTATGGAAATGGAGCATGCCCAAATATATTGTATTGTAATCCTTTGTTACTATAATAATGTTTGTTAATTTGAAAATATAACTATAAGTGTTTTACCATAATATGGTAAAACATATATTATATTGAAATTTCATTTATACACACCAGCAAATTTAAAGGAATAGACATAAAATCTTATTATCTTCTCTATAGTATACACATCGGTAATATTTCTCAGGTAATCTCCTAATACGAAGTTAGTGGGAGTAATTGAAATTTGTTTTACAAAGGTTCAATTAAATGACACTTGTTGAAAAAGAAAAAACTAACAGATGTCAAACTCAAACTGAATATGGTTTTAAACAGAATAACTTAATTGTACATTTTGAACATGGCACATCATTTAATATGTTTTTTCTTTTGCTTCAATAGCTTGTGTTGCCCCCACGAGCCCTTAAAGCTGTAGTCGTTCGTCTTCCCATACTTCTGATGACGCCTTCGATCAGTTCTTGAGGTAATCTGTCCCGTTCCTCAATCAATGCAACTCTTGCTTCTTCTCTATTTAGAACAGTTGTAATTCTTGACCTTAGTCTTCTGCTTACGATGTCCTACACATGTTTGATCAGATTTAGGTCAGGCGAACACGCTGGTCAATTTGTTGTATTTATACCCACTTCATTTGAAAAGACAGTTCCACAGGGGGCGACGTGTAAGCGCACATTATCTGGCATTAAAGTGAAATTTCTCCGAGCAAAAAGTACCACATGGTCTAGGAGAATATCTCTGATGTACCTATCTGCAGTTAGCGCTCCTCCAACAATGACCATTAACCCCGTTCGTGCCCTCAAATATATGCCGCCCTATGCCATAATTAAACGTCCATCAAAATATACAGTAGCAGTAAAATGAAATAGTCCATTTTGTTCTTCTTGGCGTCGATACGACCTTTACCTACCGTTAATTGAATTTACACAGATGCGGCTCTCGTCCGTGAACAAAATTTAACTCCGCTGGTCATAATTCCAATTTCGATGTTCTCGACCATGTTCTAGCCGCGCTACACGATCACGTCGTTGGAGTTCTGTGGATTTTTTTGGCACATATGAATTGAGACCAACTTCTTTAGATCTTCTTCTTACTGTACATTCACTTATGGTGGTTCCACGAACATCTTCCAGGATGCCTTCTGTTTAAATTGTGGTTTTACGTCTGCTTCCCAGTGTTTGCAATGTTATAAAACAATCATCTGCAACCGTGGTTGAGCGTTTACTGCCTTACGCTCTTCTTCTCACATACTCCCCAGTTTGCCTCCAACCACTTACATTACGATGGATGGTTGATTTTGATTTGACGAACCTTCGGCCAACTTTATGGAATGTTAGACCGTATTCGATCATTGCTACGGTCCTAGCAATGTCAGCCGGTACTAAGTCATCCAGCATTATCTGATTTTTGCAATACAAGCAAACTGATGACAACAAATTAAAAAAAACAAATTACAATCCGAACAAATTAAACTAATTAGTCAACTTAAGTGTTGTCTACCGATAATACACGTTTCATATGTAAGACATAACAGACATGTTTGACATTTTAACATTAAGAACTTCAAACGTTTACTGGATCATTCAAAGCTATCTAAATATAGACTATAAAATAATAAAAGAAAGAAATAAACTAAATTTACAATATGTTCCTTTAAATTTGCCGGATATGTATTTGCTTTACTAGTAGTATACTTCAATTAATTTTAGTCTTATTCCGATTTAGCACTATTTCTCGGTTTCAGTTTGTTCTACTGAAGATGGCAACTTAGTGCGTTTGTTATAACTCAGCTACTTATTTTCTAAAAGTAAAAGAAAATGGAATTAACTAGAGAGCATTTTCGAATTGTAATTTACTATGATTTTAAAAGAGGTTTAAGTGCTTATGAGTGCAAAGAGAGTTTAGATTCAGTTTTTAGTAAACAATTGGTTACAATTTACCGATGGTATAAGAAATTTGAACGCGAAAGGAATTCTGTTCAGTATCAAAAAGGAGCGTCCCTCCTACGGCTGTTACCTACAAAAATAATTAAAGCGGACGATAAAGCCACTTATGCGGTAATAGAGCATCAACTCAAGATTGGATCTTCAGCTGCTAAAACAATCATACACAATCACCTGCATTTAAAAAAGTGGTAAGTCTTTTTGTGCTGTATCACCTGACTTCCAAAAAGCAAACCGTGTAAGAATTTGCCATGAAACTTTAAATTTCTTAAATAATGGCGGGCACCAAATCTTTTCCAAAATAGTGACAGGTGACAAAATTTATATTTCCTTTTTCAACATTCCTACTCGTCAAAAGAGTCGGGTATGGATTCACGACGATGAGGAAACTCCTACAATAACTCAGAAGCAGTGAGCTTTGAAAAAGGTTATGTATGCGATTTTGTTCAGAAGTATTGACTTAGTAAATGCAATTGACAAAAAACAGTTACAGCTAAGTGGTACAATGAAAAATGTTTGCCTGAAGTGTTCAGTAGAGTTCCAGACAAAGGAATTATGCTCCACCATGATAATGGATCGTCCCATATGCAGATTTAACTCTTCAGTTTTTGACTGGCAAAAATATAAAAGTAATAGAACATCTACCGTACTCACCTGATTTAGCAATGTGTGACTTTTGGCTATTTTTTGGGCTTAAACGCAATTTGCGGGGTAGAAGGTTTGGGTCTGAAGAAAATATTGAAACCTATTTTGAAGGTATTCCGAAAAAAGATTGATTGGGAGCTTTTAAACAATGGAAAGAAAGAAAGAATGGTCAAGTGTATCATTGCTGAAGGGAATTACTTTGAGCATATTTAAAATAAAATCCTAGAAAATATTAAGCGTGTTTTTTATTCTCAATAATTAGAGCTTATCCCTCGTATTTATTAGTGCATTTAATGTTAAATAAAAGTATGAATGTCAGGGTTTGAACATTTAATCTAGTCAGTAAATAATTATTTTTTTGTTAAAATAAATAAATTTTTAAAATCCCGAATTTAAAGGACTTGGAAATTAGTTATTTTACCAATTCATTCATAGTTCATGATGTTACTAATGAAAACTGATTTCTAGGAAATAATGTTTTTGATCTCAATAGCAATGTGCAGGTTATTGTATCCAGAATTTAACAAGGCATTTACAAATCTAAAAGTATACAGGGTGTTCCATAAAATAACAAATTGGATCTCTATTTCTGTTATAACCGGAAGTGACACAGCAAATCTAATACTATTTTTAGAACCCTTGAATCTTTTTACAAGGTATACCAAATTTTATTTAAAAAGAATGAAACGTTGCAGAGATACCTAGAGGGGTCCATAATTTTTACTAACACTGTATAAATACGAGTACATATATTATTTAATCAATTACAACATTCATATAAGATATTTGAAAATAATAACGAGGAAGTTGAATTGAATTTTAATTAAAGTACTCAGAACTGACCAACGGTGAATTTTATTACAGCGAATTTTAATTTTAAAGATCAAGTTGTAAGAGAAACGTACATTGAGAAAATATGAGTAATATTTTCGATTGTATATCATCGCTGCTCGAAATGCTTTTCTTAATACGTATTTGGACCTTGCGATCGATACTATTCATTACTTCTTTGGACTCTAGTGGGTCCTTATATTGAGACGTGTAAACTGACCGTTATTGACTCTTGGTCGAAATTGCCTTTTATAACTGCTTTCCTGCCATTTATTCTTACAATGAATGTATGTTTTACAACTTTAATGTCATCACTATTCTTTGTTATCTAGTACTAAATTTATTTCGAGAATATCCGTCTAATTAATATGCGTATGCGTCTAATTAATAATAACTTTAGTCTAATACTGTACAATGACACTAATTCGTTGTTAATTAATAAGGAATTGAGTTAATTTTATTCACCAATATTCCGCATGTCATGTATTCCGGGTTTACCGAGAAAATATGTAACATATTTTGAAACACAAAAACAATTTCTTGTTCTAATACGTACAATCTGAACTTTAAATTGTGGAAATATTACTAACGCATGATTACGAGTTCACTCAGTTCACTGTTTGTTCTATAAGTTGTGGCGGACAGTTATTGTCTGTTAATAATTGCACACTCGTTCATCATGCTGGCAGTCCCGACCTTAGATTCGGGACTAGGCTGTCCGAGTAGGTTCCCGTGATTTTTCTTTTCGTTCTAGGCGAATGCCGACAGCTAAACATCTTAAGTCGTTCCACGGGCGCAGACATAATAATAACTAATGGCTTGCCAATGCCACCTGTAATTTGCTTCGAGCTGTTGAGGAATGCTAAGGCATGAATTATTATTATTAAACTGGATTGTATTTTTGAATAATATCATTTTATCCCTGACAATGTCACATATATAAATATGACATTAATCTACTGTCATTTAAAATTTAAAATTCTTTGAAAAAGGCATTAATTGCCGAAACATATGAGATTATTTTAAATATGTACATATTAAAGTAAAACAAACCTTAAATTGCCGACTAATTAAATTTACTATAATATACAAAGGTTAAGAAATAATTATCTTTATAGCGACAACAAAAAAAGGGGTAAAAGATATGGGTAACTTTATTTGAGTCCGACCCTGTCTAAGTTAAATATACGGATGGCAATACGGGCTTCCACTTCTAATTCATCAGTAATTCTTTTTACCGACGAATTATATTGTTCTGCCGGCATTTGTCAGTATCGCCATAAATTTAAAGAAAAAAAATATATGTAAATAATTCCATACAAATAATTGAAAACCAGGTATTGGACACACTACACAAAGCTTTTTTTTTCCAAACTATTTCATTTTAATAATATTAATTAAAATGCGGCATAGGTTTGTCCACATATTCGACGTCGTAAAGGCTATTATTGTTATCCACCAAAGAAACACATCGCCATATGTGCGGCCGAGTATGTTTTGGTAAGAAAACAATTCACTATCTTATGAATAGGAACATATTGTTAAAAGTATCGTCCGGAATTTTGTCGATTTTTTTGCAGGTCAATTAACTTGAGTTACAGCTGTATTCTGCTAAATATAGAATAAACAATGATATGGACCGACTTTAACTACATCTTGGCCCTAAAATTTGGAAATTATTAACGGATTACAAATAATTACAAAATAAACTAAATGACTAAATTGTTTTTCAAGATATTCCCCTCTTAAAATCAATACATTTTTGGCACGTCTACATTCTAATTCTATAGTAGCAATATGGCCTGTTTAAAATAAAAACTAGCAACTTTCTTCTTTTCAGTACTGCGAATTCGTCAGACTTTTATAGGCTTAGGTTCTGATTGGAAGATCTGTTGACCTGACTGATTTTTCATTTCAGAACTATAACAATAAATCCATTATTTATGACCAATAACGGTACTCGAATTTTATGTGCCGCTTGGACATTTTGTCTGAGTTTTTCTGCGCCATTCAATGCGTATTTCTTTTTGATCAGGAGTAAATTGATGTGGTATCTATCGTCAACAAAGTTTCCTCACTTTCAATTGTTGATGTAGAATGTTTTGGATTTGACTTCTATCAATGCCTAACGTCGCCCGAATAAATTCATATGGTGTCCGTCGATTTTCCTCAAGTGTTGCTCGAACAGCGGAAATATTCTCATCAGTAACAGCAGTTCTTGGGCGTCCTTCACAAAATTCTTCACTAAGAAACATTGGTTGTTTCTTAGTCTCTTCTGAATTCGTTGTACCAATTATAAATTGTTTCCTTCAGAGAGGGCTTCTTCGCCAAATGCAATGCATTTCTAAGCCGATCTTCACATTGTTTGGGCGCTAATTACGATTTAAAATCGTAAAAGATCATCAAATTTTCTCTAGTCAAATTGATTTTTTGATGAACGAAATTTTTAAATTATGATAATTAACAAACTATTAGAGCAAATCGGACAAACTGCACTGCAATCAACTCGCTAAACATTAAAAAGCAGCTGTCAAATAGAAACAAATTTCATTTTTCTTAGTGTTCCCCTCGTATAAGCATGTGTATGTCTATGTATACATGCACGCACATGTTTTTAAACAGTTTTGTATTAACCCTATATCGCGTAATGTAGCAGAAATGATACAACTAAAAGAAGCGCGTATTAATCTGTACTACAAATATTATAGTCTGCGCAAACTCCTCGTTGCATATAAGCTACAACACTTAATGTAACTGGGCATAAGGCATATATTAGAAACCGTTATTTTTCAAGTTATATTATTATTGACCTAACCCTTATGTGTGACCGTTACTACTAGTGTTCACTGTGATGACAATTAGTGATATAAAGTTTTAAAACGTAAAATTTTCTTCGTAATTGTGTCCGATTTTGTTCTATAAGGTAAAAGGATTTCTAATATATTTTACATTTTCAATATATATATGAAATATATGTAATAGTAGGCTATAAATTTTGTTGTATCATATCTGATACATTGCGTTTTTAGTATAGAAAATTTACGAACAAATGAATCATTGTAACAAAAGGAGGCCTCTTACAAATGAAGAGCTGGAAAAGTATGCGCAGCAATTGTGGGATAGTGATGATGGTCTAGAACAAGATGAATCTAACTTCGAACCTGAGAGCACCGAACTGGAAGATATACTAGATATACAAAATTTGCCTATTGTATTTGAAGATGACATGTCAGAAGTTGCAGACGAAGCAGAAACGCTAATCAATAGAATCTACTATTAGTAACGTAGTAAATAGTGATACACTTAAAACATGTGTTCCTAAAAAAAATGCAAATATAATTTGGAAAAGAAAAATTTAGTATTAGGTGATGCTAAAGAGTTCAGAGGTTCTGAAACATTGCCTTCCACATTTATGGACATCGATACCCCGTACGCCTTCTTCAAATCCTTTTTTACAGACGAATTGATTACGGAAATAACTTTCCAGACGAATTTGTACGATAGTCAAATAAATTTAAATAATACAACACATATTTCCGACCAAGACATTCGTAAATACTTGGGTATATGTATTTATATGTTACTTGTACATATGCCGAAGGTGAGATCGTACTGGAGTGCTAACTTAGGATTTACACACATAAAAGAAACAATGAGTCAAAAGAAATTTGAGAAAATTCGTCAAAATCTTCATTTCAATAACAATGACAATATACCTTCAACAAAAGACAACCATTCCGATAAACTTTATAAATTGCGACCAGTAATTGACACATTGTTATTCAGGTATAAAAGTGTACCATTGGAGAAACATTTGTCGATAGACGAACAAATGTGTGCGTCCAAAGGTAGACACAGTTTGAAGCAGTATATGCCTGCTAAGCCCCACAAATGGGGTTTTAAACTCTTTATTCTCAGTGGTGTTAGTGGTTTTTCATATAATTATGAAATATATACTGGAAAAAAAGACTATGAACTTGCAGGAGGTGAAATAGACTTAGGGGTAACTGGAAACTTGATGCAACGCCTATGTAATGTAGGATTATACCCCACAATAAAAATTTTATGGTATATTTTGATAACTACTACACAAGTTTATCACTTGTATCACATCTGGCACAGAAAGGTATATTTTCTTTAGGAACAGTTAGAAGAAATCGAATACCAAATTGTAAAATTCCTGTCGATAAAGAACTAAATAAACAACAACGAGGTACATCTTATGAGTATGTTTGCAATTTGGAAGGCGTTGACGTATCCTGTGTAGCATGGAAGGATAACCGAACCGTATGCCTTTTGTCTAGTTACACAGGTGTACTTTCAAAGACTACTATAAAGCGCTTCGATAGAAAGGAAAAACGTAAAATATTATTGTCCAAATATTATTACAGAATACAATCGCCACATGGGTGGCGTTGATCTTATGGACAGTCTTATTGGCCGATATAAGATTAAAATTAAATCTACGAAATGGTATCTTAGGTTATTTTACCACATGCTGGACATGACACTTGTTAACGCATGGCTATTATATAAAAGAGTAAATCAGCAGCGTAAAGAAGATTTCTCCATGCGGCTAGCCGACTTTAGAACAGAAGTAGCTTATTGTTTGTGCAAAAGTGGAAGTAGCACTATCAGTAAAAGAGGTAGACCATCTGATACAGAAAAGTTAATACAAGCAAAGAGACAACGCTCGGCAACGGCTTCTTACATTCCTCCAAAGGATGTAAGATTAGATGGGTGGAATCATTGGCCAATATACACTGAAACAAGGCAAAGGTACAAATTACCTACATGCAAACAATTTTCGTACATTAAATGCAACAAATGCAGCTTATTTTTCTGTTTAAATAAAAATAATAATTGTTTCCTAAAATTTCATACCAGTTAAGCTTATACTATACTTTGTTATACAATAACCCCCTTGTATCAAATCTGCTACAACTATATTTTAGAAAATAAAAACGTTTTAGAATAGAATATATTTTTTTAAATATTTTTTCGGAGTTCTGAACATAACATAATATTCAGGATTTTTTTTTGAGACCAATAAAAAAAATTGCGCGATATAGGGTTAAATGATTAATTGACGAAGCAGATGCGTGTTGAAACTTTTGTATTACTGTGTTTACACTTGATGTTGCTTAAACATTGACATGCTATATTTCACAATTCATATATATTAAAACATATTTGTACACGTCCACCTTGATATACAGCGCATACCAACTTGCATTCACAATTCGCTTCAATGCGAATTGGTATGCGTTAGGTATCCATGTGAACATATACATATATGCTTTAACATATATGTATTATTATATAGCTCTACTTTTATTGATTTATGTCCCAATATAGATTTGCACTTCTAAAATAAAGTAAATAACAGAAATATATCAAGACCTAAAGATAGGATGGACTTTTGGACTGAATTTATTGTTCTGTGCGATGAACTACAAAATGATAAAAAGCAGAAAATATTATTCAAGTAGGCTTCTTTTATTTTGTAAAATGACAATTGTCACAAATTATTTATTTGAATTTGACAGTCTCAAAAAATTATGATTGATGAATTGAAAGAGCAAAAATATGTGATTTAGTTAGACCACAATTGAAACTGTTTCTATAATTGAGACGACTTTTGCAGAATTATCTATGGCAAGATCTGTTTGTGGCTTGTTTATGATACAGTATACAGTGCTTAGAGCACTGAGAGAGTCGGAGACTGTCAGCTGCGAGGAAGTCTAGTCCTAGCAATTAACATGCTAACTGAGTAAACCATCAACACCGGTCAAGTAATTATTCACAAAAATGTTTAACTATCTTGCAACTCATTGACACTCTTGAAATATGGGATGGAAATAATTTTATCCTCTTGCGCAAAGGTTTAAATATTTCTATAGTTCGTGATAGTTGGATTTCATGTTTGCTAACACCAGATCAAGAAGGAAATAGATAAGCCATTGGTATGCCTTGGAATAACGTGTTTAAGGAGAAGATGAAGAATGGCGGAAGATTATTATTACTGCGGATAAAATCAAGGTGTATTATTATGATTCAGATTTATTTAGAGTATGGCTAACATGGATTGAAAATATACATCTACGCAGACCAATGTTAAATTTTAAAATCAAGGCCATTGATCCAGTCCAACACGGAACCTATGGCTTTAAGGAAGTCACTCATCTCACTTCCACATGCTATAAGGGGGACTCAGCTGTAATATGGTGAATAGTCTGCCGAGGTTCTCCGCATTCGCAAGTCGGTGTCTTAGTCAGTCCCCATTTATAGAATGAGTCACGACAAATACTGTGAGACCCTCTTATTTTGTAGGGTCTTCCATTCATGGCGAAGCAGCTTCATTCCTGGTAAGGGTACGGTAGGGCCAATGATATAGGCTGATTGACCGGGTTACAAGGCTACCCAAAACTCGTTCTAATACTTGGATTGAAATTTTCTACTATTGTTCTGCTAGCAGTAGTGGACTTCAGTCTCGACAGGTCGGCATCAGACGAGTCATCGTGTTCCGGGAGGTGGGGATTCAATATTATTTTATTATATTCTCTTACAAGACTTTCCTGTTACCGGATGGTAGGAGGTGTAATATGGCTTAGAACGACTTCGAACTTCTTTGCGTGGCAGCTGTTTAGCCAGACTGGGATGCATTATTCAGATATCGAATGAACAAGGATACGTTCCGAAATGAAGCAGTAGAGCTCGAAATCTGTAGAAATTTGGGTGTATTTTTATGATCTGGAGACGAAAAGATCGTAATGTGGACATAAAAACGAGGGCTACCACCAGAAAAAAGGACGAGGGTAAAAATCTTCCTTTAAATCTATGATCGAAATATTTTTTTAATTAAAAGTGATAGTATATAAGGACGGTATATTGCAAATTTTGTTATGCGTAGCTTGTATGAAAATAGACCAGGCAATAGTTATTTGATAAATGTAAAAAAAAACCTTGACAAAACAAACAATTTGACAGTCAGTCGGTTTATGAGTGCTTAAACAGTTCTTGTTTACCCAAGAAAATACCAAGAGGCAACGTATTATTAATGGGACGCTGCCTCATATGCTCATTGCTAACCAAGTGGCGTCCTTAACTAAAAGTTGTAGATTTTATTTCATAAAATTGTAACGAATAAAGCAGACAATTTCCGATTGGATTTTAGTTTTGACAGTTCAGTAGTTCTTGAAAAATGTGTAAGCCTTTTTATCGATCCATATTAAATACTAAAATGGCTTGTGTTGGGGCAACTAGTGGATTTTATCGTCGCTCCTATGTTGACTCACCGCGCACGGGTTGTAAGGCCGTATGCGCACTATTTTTTTATTATTCGGTGACAGTTATTAATGAAATGCGGCACATCCAATTTAACACCTTTATTTACATATTTACATTACTTCATACATAAAACTTGTTGTATAATGAAAGACGGTTGTCTTTTGATAAAATATGAGACTGGTGTCTCTTGATATTAAAAGTCGATTGCTGTCTTGAACATTGTTCTTACGACTGTTTGTCTGGAACGTTATTATGTTAAGACTTGCGACTGTTAGTAATTTATGTAGACTGTTGTCTTGAACATTGTTCTTACGAGTTTTGTAAGAACGTTGTTCTGTGGCGAATTGCTACTGGCGACTTGTCTTAGTGACTTGCGTTCGCGACTTGCTCTATTGTAATCGCGCGCTGAACTATTTAAAAACTTTTTAAACATTGTAAGCAAAATTTACCCTTCCCTTCAATTAACAAAATAGGCAACATGCGGCTAAATGACGAACAAAGGTCGGCAAGTTACAAAGAACTGCCTTGCTTGTGTAAATTCTGCTTACTAAACCAGCAAACGTTGCATCTACTTTTTGAATCTAACTGTATACATGTGGCACGTTCACTAAATAAAATAATATAATTTGAAACGTATCTAGAAAATGCGGCAATAAATGAGTGCCGGCATAAACAACGGTCGACAAATATGTATGCGGCAATAAATAGTGCCGGCATGAATATCTGTTGACAAATATGTAATACGCGATATCATAAATTTTATAGTGAAACGTTTGCATCTTAATACAATAAGAAAATATAATTATAGAGAAGGTTTTTTTGTTTCTGACTCTTATATTTAAATACTATAATCTATGATTTCTTTAAATTTAATGTGTAATATTAAAATGAATAATACTTATATTTTAATATATATGTAATACAAAATTAATAATATTTATGTTTACTATACGATATATAAATTCGTTTCGTTTATAAGACGAAACAGCTTGTATTCTAAGCAATTTTATTTATATTGCAGTTGCGATAACAAATTTAGAAACTGAAGAATTTTCTTTGCACGTATCTGTTTCTATTGTGAACAAAATAAAAGATAAAATTTGTAAATTAAAGGTGCCAGTTAATATTAAGAACAAGTATTGTTCAATTCTAGAAAGAAATGTAAGCTTTAAAAAACTAAACAGAATTAATGAGGTTTTAAATTTTAACTTTTAAATTGAATTTGATTAAGAAACATATTTCATCGGTAAATTTAAATTTGCTTCTATAACGACTTGCGACGTTGATGAGTATTTTTGGTTTAAAATATATTTTAAATGGCTGCGAACAATCTCTAACAGTTGATAGTACAAAGAAATAATGGGTTTTTCAAAAATGACTATTTATATGGCTATAGCTTCAAAGTATTTATTGAGTTTCAGGTGAAACTTCATATACCGTACGGAAATGTGGCGGAAGAACGGCGGAGAGGTAAACAATACCTTACCAGTACACAAGTACACCAGGCGCTAGGCGTGACTGTGTTGAAATACGAGTATATACGCAATACGTATTGCTGTGGACTTTTTCCCATAAAAAATATTAAAATTTATGATAAAGATAAATATCTTTGAACAGTTATTTTGAACGCAAGTGTATATTTTTGAAATTTATTATTTTTTGTGAAAAAAACTGGTTTTATATTCTATGCCTGCGCGCTTGATTTGACCTTTACACAGACATAAGTGTACTCTGAGTTAAGAAAGACGTGTTTATAAAAAGATAAATCTTTATCATTTTATTAAGTAACTTCGGGTTAATTTTTGATTTAATTGTTGTTGGTGCTGTGTTAATTCATTACCGATATTTTATACGAGTTTGTTGATCTCGTAATTGTTATATTTTACACTTTCTTACTCACGTGTCTTGAATATATTTTTTACGTAAGTAATATATTATTAAAAGATATCTTATTATTATTTTGAATGAATTGAATATTGTATTTTCTATTGTGTTAATTATCGTATTGATTTAGTCTTAGTTATTTGATATAAATAACAAAGGTTTTTAAAATTTCTAGTAAAAAAATTAAACTGTAAAATTTAGTACGTTGGTATATCAAGGGCATTTTTTGTCACATGTGGTTGCACATGCGTTAGAGTTTGCTTCGGTCTGTCAAATAGTTTGTTTATTTTGTTCTCTTGGGAGAAATTAAAAAGTTTCTTTGTAATTTATTATTTTTAATTTTGTTCGGTATCACAAAGGGTTTTGCACGCATGCAGCTGTCATTTCCATGCGTTATTTTTACCTTTATAATATTGTTAAATGAGGCAATATTAATCTTTATACTTTATAAAGATATTTTTTTTTTCTTTTGTATTAAAGTTTCATTTAAATTTTATTGTGATTATTATTTTACCTTGCTTCAAGAAAACAAGTAACTTAAAGATATTTATAACTTTTCTCAAACAAATTTTGAGTGGCGCTCAACTAACTATTTTACTAATTTAATAATTTTCCACTTTTCCGATTGGAACCCTGAGAGGAAAGCAGTCCCATTTTATGGAAATAAGCCGACTGAATATCCTAGCTGGATAGATTTGTCGTGAATGGTGGTAAAATTAATACAAAACCACAGTCCATGGCAGTATGTGTATACCACACCTACTTATCCAATTCAATGCTGCACTATACATTGAATAAACATATCGGGGAAGCTAAGTTGACGGGGACGCGTCTTGCACAGCAGTGTCGATTGGTCACCACATTTCTACACGGTATACTAGTGTGTGTCCTCTACAAATCTAACAATGGCACCGCTTTCGGAAGAACGTATTGAGCGTATTGAAATCTAAAAATTTCTTATGCAATAGTCGGTCCATAAAACAAATTCATTGTAGAATTCGTGGCTTTTGACAGTTAGAAATGAGTTAGAAATTCGAAATTTAGTTAAAAAATTTCAAAACACTGGATCTGTTCGAGACAAACCTCATTCAGGCAGGTCAAAAAGTGCACATTTTGATGAAAATATCGCCCCTGTACGAGAGAATATCGTAAATGATCCATCAACGTCAATCTCACAACGATATCAATAATTATGCATTACTCCAACAAGCTTATGGGGAATTTTACATAAGGACTTGCAGTTGCATGCATACAAAATTCAGTTAACCCAAGAACTAAAGGAGGCGGACCATCGATAAAGCTGAAATTTGTTATTTGGATGTTATAACAAAGAGCAACAGATCCCCATTTTCTGGATAAAATAATCTCTAGCGATGAGGCACGTTTTACGTTAAATGGGACAGGGAATAAACAAAACTGTCATATTGTGGAGAAGAAAATACTCGAGTTATACTTGGTACGATCGTCTCAAGTGCAAAAATGTACGGTTTGGTGTTGTTTATGCTCTTGAGGAATAATCGGCACATTTTGCTTTGGGGATTACAGTAAATGCAAAACGTTGTAATGCTATGTTAAGAGATTTTGTATGGTCTCAACTAAATGAAATTGACAATGAAAATGCATATTTTGAACAAGATCGTGCTAGGTGCTATACAACAGGAAAAAACATGACGTTATTACACACGGTATTTACTGGATGGGTAATCTCTGGGTATGCTGATGTAAATTGGTCGACACGATCTTGCGACCTAACACCTTTGGACTTTTTGTTATGGAGTTACTCTAAGCTATGCAAAATCTACTCTAATAAGTCAGCTAACATTCAAGCTCTTAAAAATAACATTCGAGTCTCTATGTGGGATACTGAAGCTCCCATGCTTGAACATGCTTGAACATGCTTGAACAAATCATTGACAATTTCAATTCTCGCGTAGCCGTGGTGGACATTTAAACGATATAATCTGTTACGTTTGATTATATTCAATATTACTTTGAGTTAAAAGAATAAAACCAGAAATATTCTTTACTATTTCTTTTTTACAATAACCACAACATGCTATAGTGTTTAGGAAACCTTATACTGGGTGGATTGTAAGTCACGACAAGGTTTGGAATTTTTAATTAATAACTTTCCATTTTCTTTTCTTTCGGAAATCTTATGGAATAGTTTGGAAAATTGACAATGGAAATATTCAGTACTTTACAACGCACCAAAATCATTCAGTTTTACTTTGACAACCTGCATTAAATTGTTAGAACTCTGCAAGTATATCGTCAACATTGTAACCTTAGAGTGGAATCAATAATTCGTCGCTTAATGAATCGTTTCCAGCAACAAGGTTCGGTAACTGACTTTACACGTACCGGGAGAATACGAACAGCTAGGACAGAAGTGAACGTGCATTGTGTGAGAAAGAGTATCAAAGAAGAACTAGAGTCGTCAACACAAAGGTGAACTGCTCAGCTTAACATCTCTCGTACCTCACTGCAGCGGATTTTACACGGTTTACATCCTTTCCCATAATATTTAAGTGGTGGAGGAGTTAAAACCTGCGGATTATCAGCAACGGCTAAACTATGTCGGATTTCAACAATTGGCAAGGGAAGAAAACGAGTTTAATGATCGTCTAATTATATCCAATGAAGCCCATTTCCACCTTAATGGAGTTGTAAATAAACAATACTGTAAAATTTGGAGCACTGAAAATTCTAGGGTTGTACGTCAGCACGAATTACACCCTCTTAAATGCACGTTTGATTTGAAGTAATATCACAAAATATAATCGGACAATTTTTCGATAATGACAATGGTGATGCAGTGATCGTAAATGGAGAACGATATCGGGTCATGTTTGAGAATTTTGCAAGACTTGCAGTGGAAAATAGACCTAGAAAAAGAACATAAAAATAAATGAAGGTTAACGGAAGGTCAACTCCATCCCAAAACACTCCTAAGGGAGCTGGACGGAAAGTTTTCAGCCAACCTAATTCGTAGTAACAAAAAAGAAATTAAAATAATTTCCGGATTAATAACCGGACATTGTCCTTTAAGGAAGCATTTGTACAGCATGGGCTTGGTTAGCGAGCCCTGGTGTAGGAGATGTGAAAAACAGGAGGAAACTAGCCTTCATGTAATATGCACGTGTGAGGAACTGATGGAACTCAGACAGAAATATTTCGGGAGAGATCTATTGGATCCTTCGAGTGTACTCAAACTTCCTGAGGAGGATAGTGGCTTTTATCGAGGACACAAGACTAACACAGTGGAACTTGAGAGATCTATTGGGAATAGTACAAAGAGCAGTTTGCTCAAGTGCCTGGACGTGCTAGCGTCCAACCCAAAATAAACGAAGAAGACGAAAGAAGAAGACCTATGGAATGTAGTTTCAGTAAGATGGTGCGACATGTCATATAGAAGAAGGCACACTGAAAGTTTTAAGAGCCATTTTTGGCGCACGAACAATTTCGGGAAGAGGTGCAGTGGATCTTGTTTTTGTGGAGTTAATTGAAAGAAAGAGTGTACGTTAACAAGCCTCAGACAATTCCACAACTAAAGGAAAACGTTCGTGCAGAAGTTAGGGACTTTAGCCACAGACACTAAGAGCCATTGTCAATCGTGTTATCGAAAGAGCTCATCACTGCGAAGTCGGAAACGGAAGACATTTATAAGATGTTATCTTTCGTTCATAATGTTAAATAATCTCTAGGATTTGTTCTTTTTTTATAAGCTATAAATGATTGAAAAATGTTAAGAATTAAGGAAGTATTAACTAATTAAACCCCGTCGCGACTTGTGGTATTTTATTGTTTCAATTGGAATGTTTAAAAATTATAATTTATTGAATCGATTCTGCCTTTACTTGATGTAAATCCATATCAAATGATAAAAACACACAATGTTGTATTAGATTTACACTTTATTTAATAATATTTAATAATGACTATACAGTACAAATCTCTTCCCTATAGTCACCTACAAACGTGTTTTACGTATGTGTGCGTTCGAGATGCGAGGAGTGGGGACGCACATAGCATGTATGTATGTATGTAGTATGTATGTACTGTAGATCAGTTTGGATGTAAGCAGTAAGCACATACATAGTATAAACGTCGATGAATGTTGGAACTACGTCAATAATAGGGACTTTATGTAATAATAAACACAAATAAGTGTGGACTTTTTGGAAGATTTTAATATTTTTAACGTTTAAAACAATGTCAGATATACCTATAACAATAACAATAAATAAAGCGGTAAATCATAATAACTTCTATATTCTATACATAATAAATAAAACTAGAATTAAAAAAATAAAAAGTAAACTATTTAATGTATTGTATGCTCAAAACGGTCTCCTAATGCAAACAAGCAATGTCCTAATCTGTCATAAAAGTTTCTCTGAACATTTATAATCGTTTGCGGTTGAATATTTAGGATAGATTCAACTATTTTCGCCCGTAATTATCGTTTCAAACGCAATGGTACGTTGAAAGTTAATTTGAAATACCCGTGCAATTTCTCTTATGCTGCGACCAAGATGATACTTTTTACGATATATTTTTTTTGTTCAATGGTAAAAATATCCATCGTGAATACGGACTATTCGCAAAAGTTGAGCAAACCATCCAACTTAACAAGTAAACTGTAACTAATGGCATGTATGGATCGCTTCGTGCGTCCCCACTCATCGCTTCTTGAACGCACACATACGTAATACACGTTTGTAGATGACTATAGGGAAGAGATTTGTACTGTATAACAGCTGTTTCACCGTACAACGGTTTCTTCAGATATAACAAGCGGTACTATAAAACATTTTACTTAAACGTAAATATTTTTTATTTTATGACTTAATGGTATTCTCAGAAATTGGAAACCGAAATATTTTTACCCGCCTCTTTTAGTATAAGGGATACATATAGATAACATAAATTATATTATAAGTGACACATATCTAACAAAATATTTCAATCAAAAATAGGAAATAAGTTCAACAGAGGGGAAGAATTACGCTCTGTTTTGTCATTTAATAATTTATTTGAAAATTTTTGTTTATTAATTTGCATTGCTTCTAATAAATCGAGTTTCTTACTTTTCTTTTCTTCGTGTAGGATCTTCTAAACGAAATTATTCGTTTAGAAATGGGAAAACAGATTCAGCATACTCCAACCATTTAATTGAAGAAAGCCATAGTTTTAGTAATAATTTCAAGATCCTACACGAAGAAAAGAAAAGTAAGAAACTCGATTTATTAGAAGCAATGCAAATTAATAAACAAAAATTTTCAAATAAATTATAAAATGACAAAACAGAGCTTAATTCTTCCCCTCTGTTGAACTTATTTCCTATTTTTGATTGAAATATTTTGTTAGATATGTGTCACTTATAATATAATTTATGTTATCTATATGTATCCCTTATACTAAAAGAGGCGGGTAAAAATATTTCGGTTTCCAATTTCTGAGAATACCATTAAGTCATAAAATAAAAAATATTTACGTTTAAGTAAAATGTTTTATAGTACCGCTTGTTATATCTGAAGAAACCGTTGTACGGTGAAACAGCTGTTATATAGTCATTATTAAATATTATCAAATAAAGTGTAAATCTAATACAACATTGTGTGTTTTTATCATTAAATTATAATTTATAATTATTTGCATGTATTAATTATAAATTATAATAATGATTATAGCTATGAGATAATCAAATATTTGTTGGATTATATATAAACTACATGCTTATTATAACTATTTTTTAGTGCATATTTTCTGCCCATTAGTTATTCTAATGATATGTAAATAGTTAGATTATTACAATATTTATAAATGCACATATATTTACGTAATAAACATATGGTAGTTATAAACATTATCGGTTACATTATCTCGAAAACTGATTTAGAACTCTGCAGCAATCACGATCATTAATGTTATCTAAATTAAATCCGTAGTATAAACACGTAGGTAATCATCGATGTGCATCACTTGAGCATACAAAAATCAGATAATCCCCGATGTCAGAGGAACTACATCTACAGTTAATTGAATTAACAGAGATGCTTTGTCTCTGATACAAGTCAATTATGAATTATCAAATTAGGGCATAAACTTTTGGTAGTCAGACAGGGATTAAAATTTCTCTCCGGTTTTTGAACGTTCCGACTGCCACGTGTTCGAATCAACAGGCCTCGGATGGGTGAGCTTTGATATGATGGCGCACCGAAGGCCCGTACTTCAGTAATTACACCGAGAATATCTCGCATTCCGCGTGCAGATTGTTCACAACATGGAAATTAACGCATGAAAGAGGCTTTATGTCTTGAAGATTAATGGTTGCTGCTCATCTATGCAGTGACTTGTTGACAATTAATGGTCGGAGTCACCTCGAAGGGCGATATTATAACGAGAATCCTGGGTATAATTGCAATTGTACCTAAAGCTCTGGAACGGTTTAGATTCCGCTATTATGTTCATATGAAATGTCCCTTAATGTGCAAAGTATGTACATATGCGAGAGCTTTCACACTTTTAATGTGTGTGAAACATACTCGAGGGTAAGCGTTACAATCGAAGCGTTTTTAATTTTTTGTAATTTGCATTCACAGAATTATACGCACAACTGAATTATCGAATTTATTCCATTAATCGATTATAATTATTGAAGCTGTATGCAGTTGAAAATAATAGCACATATTTCTCATACATACATAGATTATGTATATCAGGGATCGGCGACCTTTTTCGGATGGCGGGCCATTTTCAAAATAAATGTTTTGATGTGGGCCGCACATTCAAATGTAACTTAAATAGTGCTTTTATATCATATACGATATACGATATTTTTAAAAATAAATATAGAAAAAGTTTATTTTTTATTGACATGCTATAATAACCCTAATGTCAGAGAACAAAAATTTTACAATTCTTAAAAGGGAAAAAAAAGAAAATACAATTCCAATTACATATGTATAAATATGTAAATATAAAATATATAAAATACTAAGGAAAATAGTTTATCTTTCATTTTATTCATTCATTAAAATTCAATGCGCTTTTTGTTCTTGAATATTGTTTGATAATTCATTTAAGTCCGGTTGTGTTTGGGATACTGAGATCCTCAACAAGTTTTGTAAATTTTCATCCGTCAACCTCGTTCTATATTTTGATTTTATGAAATTCATTCTTGAAAATGTTTGTCCGCATAATAGGTGCTTGAAAAAATACAAATCATTGATTTTGCAAAATTTCTTAAATTGGGAAATTTATTTTCTGGTAGATTTGAATAAAATGCAATTAAATTATTTTCATCAAAATTATATTTATATACATTGTTAGATTGCAAATCAATTAACTCTAGTTGTAAATTGTCTGGTGCCTTTACAATATCAAATTGTAAAGGATTTTCAAATATTAATATGCCCATTTCTTTTGCATAAAAATCGTGAAACCGATGACGAAAATTTTCATCTAGTACTTTTAGTGACTCAATAAAAATATGAGGACACTGTTTGTCGTTTTTGGTTAAAAACGATTGCAAAGTAGGAAAATGACAATAATTATTCTTTTCAAGTTGAGAAATAAACAATTTTATTTTAAGCTGGACACTTTTGATTTCTGTAAATAGCTCGTTGATTAACTTTCCTTTGCCTTGTAGTGTTATATTTAATTTATTGAGGTAAGTCGTAATGTCCACAAGAAAACTAACTCGCTTATCCATTTAAAATTCGATAATTCTGGTATATTATTTTCTTTTTCTGTCAAAAACATTTCAATCTCGTCTATCAACTTGAAAAATCTTTTTAAAACTTTCCCACGGCTGAGCCATCTTACTTCAGAAAAATAAATGATATCTTCATATTCTGCGTCAATTTCATTTAAGAAATTGCAGAATGTTCGATGGTTAATACCGTTTTTTTGCGAATATAATTGATGGACTTTACTATAATATTCATAACATTTTTCAAATTTACAACTTGTGCGCAAAGTGCATGTTGATGGATAATACAATGAAGTTGTAGAGGAGGCTGTGTAATATTTAATTCTTTCAATTTTTTATTAATCATGCCTACCAAACCAGTATTGTGACCCGTCATGTCCTTTGTACCATCAGTTGCCACATTTTTTAATTTTTCCCACTTGAGATCGTACATATTGAAAACATCTAATAGTTGCAAAAATATATCTTCACCTCTTGTATTCCCATGGAGGCTTTTTAAAGCAGCAAGTTCTTCTGTTACACAAAATTGTTTATCAATTCCACGGATAAAAATAAACAATTGAGCGGTGTTAGTTATATCGTTGCTTCCATCAAGTGCTAGTGAAAAATACTCAAATTGTGAAGAATTTTCTTTTAATTTATTAAACATATTAGTTGATATATTTTCAATACGTCGAACTACTGAACGTGCAGACAAACTAATATCTTCAAATTTTTTAATTTTTTCCGGACAAATTTCATTTACAGCAGCCAAAATACATTTTTTTATGAACTCTCCATCCGTAAATGGTTTGTTATGTTCAGCAATTAATTTCGAAATATGTATGTAAGGACGTTTTGACCAATGCTGACTTTGTTCCTTACATTTTTTAAAAACGTTTTGTTGTGCTTCTAATGATTTTTGTAAAGAATCAATTTTATTTTGTCTGAATTGAGATTCAAATTTATCATATTCACTTTTGTGTTTCGTGTCGTAGTGGCGCCGCAAGTTAAGGTCTTTGAATACGCTTATAGATTCTTTGCAAATTAAGCATAAATAAAGCACTCTTTACCGTAATTATTAATAAAGAAATAATCCAAAAGTCCACTTTTCATTAAATTCGCGGTTTTACTCATTAATTTTTCTTTTCTTTGGTATTTTATTCATTTTTCCTACGATAAAATATGAATTATTTTACCAATAAATTAATAACCAATAAAAATAACATGTATTTCTCATTACCTATTGTAGTGAAACGTCATACGGTTGTCAATATGAACGTGTTTATGTGCAAAATGCACATATGAACATACAGTAGCAAACTGGCGAAATGAAAGAATGCTACACTTGCTAAGCGAGCCGTCGTATTCGCTGGGGAGAGGGGATTAAACTTACCCAGTAAAATAGGTTTCCCACTATGCTACTGTTAGCGCGCATTTTTGTCACCGGCCACATTTCGGCGCGCTCACACTCTAAGTTTGTTGATTTTTCCTAAAATTATATTGGTGCTTTGGCGGGCCGCGCAAAAAGTTGCAAAGGGCCGCATGCGGCCGCGGGCCGCAGTTTGCCGACCCCTGATGTATATAAATTAGAATTTAACGTAGGACATTAAAATATGTTTTAGAGTTAGTTGAATATGTTTCGGGTTTAATATATTAGCCATGAAAAAAGTATATTTATTAAAAAATATCTCCGGGCACGTAAGTGGATCAAGTAGCCAAGCTTTAAAACAATTGT
Source organism: Melolontha melolontha (assembly GCA_935421215.2). Classification (NCBI taxonomy): domain Eukaryota; kingdom Metazoa; phylum Arthropoda; class Insecta; order Coleoptera; family Scarabaeidae; genus Melolontha; species Melolontha melolontha. The sequence continues at coordinate 212,941,390 of OW285235.1, forward strand.
GATGAATTAAATATTATCGCCCAAACAAGACTGTGTTAATTATTACTATTTAGAAACGTTTATTTTAGCTTAAAATTCAAACTAAAATATGTGAGAAAAGATTCTCGTGCAATAAAGTTTCTGCTTCTGTTTACTGTGGTTCAACATTTTCTAGATTTCTTCCTATTCTTCTTAGTCATTATATAGACTTATTACTTAGACTATAATAAGTCCAGACACTCTGTTAGTACTGTGCTCTCGATGAAAGACATTATCCTCCACATGGGAAATTTTAGTACACTCATACGATCCAATAGATCTTTCCGAAATGTTTCCGTCTGAGTCCTTTCAGTTCATCACAAGCACATACTACATGAAGGCTAGTTTCTTCTTGTTTTGCACATCTCCTACATCAGGATTTGCTAACCAAGCCCATCTTGTATAGATGCTTCCTTAAAGGATAATGTCTGGTTATCAAGCTGGTGATAGTCGTGTTTTGTTGCTTTTAATTAGGTAGACTGAAAACTTAGCATCCAGTTCTCCTAGAAGTGTCCTAGCATAGAGTTGACTTTCCGTTAGTCTCCATTCCTGTTGATGTTTTTTTCTAGCTATAATCAGATCTCCCTTCGGACGGAATCCTAGGCGATTACACCTACAGTTCTCCTCGACCAGTTCATCTCATTGCCTTTAATCTCCTCATGTCTTGGCACCCAGAACAGAGACGCAGTATTGTTTTATGCTAGTCTGTTAAGGACTTGCTTGCAATGTTTAGCCAGTTTCAATCTAGTAATTGGGTTTATAATGGCTTTAATAGTGGGTTAAATATTAGTAATTATGTTGATCGTTCTACTTGGATATTCGGCTTCCCGAATTTTCTCGGCGCAGGCTGCGACTGAAAAAAAAACCGTATTTTCTATAAAGAGCACATTCCACAGATTCCTGTTCCTGTGCTATGATCAGATTGCAATTCATCAGCGAACGAGGAACGGGTGCCCTAATTTCTAAGAAATACAACACTTGATATATTGACGTTGTAGTTATAGCTTGACGTAAAAATATTGTAACATGATAACATTTGTATTAATCATCACCTATTTGTTAGACTCGGTATTACAAGAACATCCCTCCGATTTGACGTGGAAGTTGTGTAAAACGGTTTTCAGTAAATGTATATTGATGCATTTATTGGTAGTATCTCTGCAATCTCACAAGTGCGATAATTGATATGTACAAATATATAAGTTGTATTATTCTATATTTTACTTATACTTGAGTTTGTTTAGCTCAAATGTAAATAAATAGAGACTCTCTGAGGTTCAAGGTGGTATGAGTCGGAATATTACCGTTTGTTTGTGATTATTTAATGAACTATGGTTTAATTCTACATAAATAAGAAGGTAGTTTATATAACAAGTGTTCATTTGAAAAGTCAATCTAGTAGCATGTGATTTACTGAGAACATTTTGAAGTATGTCGTAAATTAAAATTTACTACTTAACCTACGAAGTCGTATATTTTGACAATTCCATACATACAAATAAATAACAAATAATAGGTATTTATTGAAAACTATAACAAATGTTGAAAATGTTGTTCTTCAAGGTCAATGCACATAAAATCCTCCGTTCAAAATTTCTGATGATATTCTGCAACATTACTGGATTGTTATTAATTTCCATGCATTTCTGTTCAATTCTCTGTAGCATATCATTCAAATTCAAGATAGGTGTTCGAAATATGTTATTTTTTAGATAAGGCCACAAAAAGAAGTCGCAAGGTGTTAAATCGCATGAACGTGCAGGCCAGGCAATTTCAGTATTTCGACTAATTATACGCTCATCAAAAAATTCTCTTAAATAATCCAAAGATTCTGCGGTACAGTGACAAGGTGCTCCGTCTTGTTGGAAATATGCATTTTGAAGTTCATCATCATGCAACTGATTGACAAATGGTTGTAAAATTTCCGTACAGTACCTTTGAGCAGTTAACGTTCCCTGAAAAAATACTGGTCCAATGATTCGCCTTTGGCTTATCGCTGCCAAAACACCAATTTTCTCTGGATGTAGCGATTCTTCATTAATTACATGTGGATTTTCACTACTCCAAATTCTTGTATTTTGTGAATTTAGGTATCCCGTTTTATAAAACCATGCTTCATCAGTAAAGATGACTATTTGCGAAAGTTCTCCATTATTGTTCATACAAACCAATTACAAAACTGTAGTCTACGTGGATAATCAATTTCTAACAATTCTTGTACTGTTCTGACACGGTATGGATAAAGTTGCATATTTTTTTTTAATAACTTGTGAGTTGTACCAACAGAAAGGTTTATTTGTTGACTCAAATGTAGAACTGATGTTTGTTGTTCATTTTCCAATTCTTCAACACGATTGACAACTTGAGGTGTACGTTTCTTAACTGCTCCGCTGCCTGATTTTCTTAAGAGACTACCAGTTTCAGAAAAAAAGTTTTCAAGTTCTATCCAAAGTATTCTTAAATTGTATATAATCTATTACAAAATGTGGAAACTCAACTTGAAATTCTACCATGCAATCTTGAACTGAATAAACCCATAAACCATCAAATTTATTACCACTTCGAAAATAAGCCTGGACTAAAAAAGTTTTATGTTCCAAAGTGAAAGCCGTTTTAAAACTGAGAAGCAATTTATTTAAACCAGAATCGACGAACGATTATTTTATGCACTAACTGATATTTGTGATAGACATTATCAAATGTCATTTGGATTTACGTTTACGGAACAACAAACACATACTAATACATTTGCGTCTTCTTCTATCAAAATTTTAAAGTAACCTAGATTGACTTTTCAAATGAACACTTGTTATTTGGATAGACCTGGTATATGTAGGTAAGTCTAAATTATAATACTACTAGCAAATATACCAGTTAAAAATTGTATATTTAAAAAAATGTAATTATTTTGCTGTTAGCGGAAAAAATCTATATTTTAAAGAAATTTAATACATGCTGTCGATAATAATATGAAACTGGACTTTTAGGAGCCATTAAGCGGTCTCAGGTGTCTGATAATCAGGATCCACATGATTTCTGAGTTTTAAAGGAAGCCCGGGAATAGCATGTATGTTTTCTTACCCCAAAATTCTGCTCCGGTGATGATTTTTGGTTGTGAGAATAATTAATATTTCTTAACTCGAGCAAATACAAATCAGCTATGTATTTATTTGTGCTTTTATAATTTTGAATGCGGATACCAGGGACGCTATCGAAAATTCTTGCTAGGCACGTTTGGGTACGTTAACATTGTTACATTGTTTATTTCCATAGCCTTGCTTTCGCATTATATGTGAATTTATATTGATTAAATATTCCTTATTATGAATAATTTAACATTGCTCATTGTTTCACTATACGTTTAAAATCTTAATCACGTACGTGTTTATTTGGTCGAGATTAAAATGTTAGTTATTCATTATATGGATTGTTTTCACCGCGAAATATTCGAATAGAACAGAAGATTCATGAAAATGTCAACATCATTTAATGATGTTAATAAGTTAATTTTGTATCAAATAAACATGATATAAATGAATATATTGAATTTTTTATAAGTACGGTATGCGGCAAAATAAACAGTACTGAAATGCGCATGTGTCAAATATCTATGTGTCATGCGCAGAAACGTACCGAGTGGTTTCCGAACGTGGTTACAACGTATGTGAATGTCTTTTTAATGTTAGTTGCTTCAGGATGGTTCTCACTGTTGCAGAAAAAGTTTTGATCGTGGAGAACTATTTTCGATCATACGAAAAAGCGGTTCAAGCTTAAAAGAAGTTGCCGACGCATTTAGGCCTAAGTTTATGAAACAAGCTCCGAGCAACGCCGTTATATTAGCAGTTGATGACAAGTTTCGTCGTACGGAAAATGTGCTTTGCCAACGTAAAGGTCACGTGGGTCGCCCAGTGACAGTCACAACCAATACGAATCAAGGGCGTATTTTGAATCAGGTGCTGCAATCGCCGAAACGAAGCCTCCGAAGATCATCATTAAAATTAAATGTCAGTGATCGATCGCTCCGTCGAATGTTCAAGAATATTTGTGGGTTTGCATACAAAATACATATCGGACAGCGTCTGACTGCAGCTGATAAGCGCGTAAGAGCCGAATACTGCGCACGTTTGTTGGCTACGTATTATGAGGACGCGTCGTTCTTGTCGAATGTTTGGTTTTCCGTTGAAAGCCATATTCATTTAAACGGATACATTAACAAGCAAACAACACGGTTTCTTGGATTCGAACGCTCCGACATCATCGTCGAGCAACCCCTTAATAGTGACCGTGTTACCATTTGGTGTGCTGTATCCGCACATGGCATATTGGGCCCGTATTTCATTGAAGCAGACGATGGAACGCCGAACCAGGAGCTCTATAGAGAACAGGTTATCACACCATTTCTGCATGATCTTCAGTGATTTTGTCGTGCCAAGAACCAGCCACGTAATCAACAATGGTTTCAACAACACGGGGCAACCTGTCACACGGCTAGGGAGTCTCTTCGAATGCTGCGCAATAATTTTGGGGATCGCCTTATTTCGCGTGGCACTAATTTCCCATACCCATCGCACTCACCAGACCTAACACCACCTGATGCGTACATGTGGGGAATGCTGAAGGAGGCTGTTTTCCGTACCGATCCACCGTCTGACATTCCGGAATTGCGAATTAAAATTCAAGGTTTTTTTCGTGCCATGTAACAACCTGTGTTCACAGACATGCTTGTGGACCTTCGCGAGCACTACGAATATTGCTTGAAACTGAACGGAGGGCAACTTGAACATCTGTTTTAACGGGAACGTCGTCGTGAATAATGTTTGCAACGCTATATAATGTTAAAGTATCGCTATATAAAGTAAAGTAAATACATAAATAATAAATAATAAACGTCTCATAATTTCAGTACTGTTTATTTTGCCGCATACTGTATTACCAAGTACTTTTCATTACCTTAAACATTGTGTTTAAGGTAATGATAATTATTTAATATTTTACATCTAGTTGTACACAGGTCTTCCAAAAGTTTATGCTACTATATTCTAAAGTATGATGATACATTCTAAAATAAAATTAATTAGTAAATTATTACAGCGTTTGTCTTGCACTTTTATGGGTGTCCCAACAAGAGGGCCAGATTTAAATTTGCCGCCGTTTTGTTAATACGAGTTGTACGGTGATTTTTATTTGACAGTTGTCACGTACAGACCACTTGATTTAAGAATATGGAGAAGTATTTAAACGAACAACGTTTAATTATTGTAAAAACACATTACAAAAATGGTGCAAGTTTTGCGAAAACAGTTCGCAATAATGCGCCAAATGAATCGAAAGTGAGGCGTTTAATTACAAAATTTGAGACCAAATTTACGCTGATGGATCAGAAGATCATTGTTCGTCGTCGTCCTTGTCGGTCACTCGAAAATATAGCCACAGTAAGGGAATCTGTGGCCGAGAATCCAGGAGCTTCCATTCGGCATCGTGGTCAAGAATTAAACATTTCCAGAAGCACTATGCAACGAATTTTGGTAAATGATCTGCATTTGCACGCGTAAAAGGTTCAATTAGTGCAAGAAATCAAGCCAAGGGACCATGCGCAGCGCCGTGGATTTGCTGATTGGGTGTTGGAACATCTTCTAATTAATGCGGATTTTTCGAATAAAATAATTTTTTCAGATGAGGCACATTTTCATCTTGATGGATACGTAAATAAGCAAAACTATCGGACTTGGGGTGCTGAAAATCCTCGTGTGATACTCAAACAACCAATGCATGCACCGTGAGTAACTGTTTGGTGTGCATTTTGGACTAGCGGAGTGATTGGGCCGTATTTCTTTGAAAATGCGGCTGGAAATGCGCTAACTGTTAATGGTGTGCGTTATCGCGAAATGTTAACGGAGTTTTGTGGCCCGAATTGGATGTAGTTGATGTGGAGGACATGTTTTTCCAATAAGACGGTGCGACCTGCCACACAGCATGTGAAACAATGGTGTTACTGCAGCCCAAGTTTCCAGGCCGTGTCATTTCTCGATTTGGCGATCAACATTGGCCACGAAAATCGTACGATCTAACACTGATGGAATTTTTTCTTTGGGGCTATGAGAAGGAAAAGGTGTATGCGAATAAGCCTGAAACAGTTGAACATCTTAAAGAGAAAATACGGCGCGTTATTGGTGAAAGAGAGCTACATTTATGCAAAAAATGTTATTCAAAATTTCAACAAAAGAATAACCCTGTGCTAGAGGTTTCGTGGTGGCCATTTGCCTGATGTTGTATTTCACGTTTAATCGCAACTATTTTTCTTTATGTTGAAATAAAGATGTTTGCTTAATTCTTTAAAATTAAATTCGGCGCTCTTGTTGGGATACCCATTATATATATATATATATATATATATATATATATTGTAAAGTGCCAATCGATGCGCTGAGTAGGATTTAACTAAGAATATAGTATATGAATTAATTATAAAAATTGAAAATCTAAAAGAATGAAAGGTTAATGATTTTAAATTTAAAATGTGGGCGCCAATATACAAATATCCTTAGTCGAATCAACGCTATCTGTCCCTTTTTAATATATCTAGCTAATTGCGGTAGAGCTTGAGTGTAAAAGTTAATTTTTAATAATCTCAGGGTTCACGGTCGGTCAGGTGTATTATTTGCAGCTACAAACCAATCAGTGTATTCTCCACTCAAACACAACAATCACACTTCACAAATAAAAGATTGAATTAGATAAATAAATAAAAATTTAATATCACAAAAATAAGAAAACTGTAACAACAAAATTGAGAGATAAAAATAGGAAACTGTATTTAATATTATATAAATTATGCAAGATGTGACAAAAATTGAAATTAATAAGTGCACATGTGGGAAATGGTGATGAGGTTATGTGTACGAGATAAAATAAACAAATATTTAATAGTTTTTATATCTTATATTATTTTGGTGAGTATAAGCTTATTTGTAGCTAAATATCTGTAAAATTCAACGCTTTAAATTGATGCTTACTTTAAAATTGAATTTGATACATGAAATAATAATTTGTAGCGATTAATTTGAGCAATTATAACTTTTAAAATTAAATAATTTGGAATAAACGTTGTAGGTGAACCTGATGTTGATCTCCTAGATCTGATATACTTCTCAATATGTGGATATGCGGCAGACCAGGAAGCACGGCCTCGTTCACCGTCTTTGGCGGAGTTCGTCGAGTTGAGTGGTGTAAATCGTTGGCTTGCCCTGCTCTCTGCTTCAAATGATGCTTAGGACGATATCTCACGTTTGCGTTGAGGTATTCTTGAGATTTTTTCTTCAAAAGGTGGGCCTTTAATTTGGTTATCGAATGATTCAACACTAGGTAGGAGATTTTCACTTTAAAGATGTTTTAAAAATTTATTTTAAGGAAGTACACTCAAAAACGGCCATTTATGTTGAAAGTTTTATATCAGATGACGCCGATCGCGTTTTATTTTTTATTCCAAAGCCTTATTTCTATATCGAAATAATCTCGTAATTTTAGTTTAATTACATCAATTTAAAATGTGAGTTTATACAATGTTTTGATTTTAACATAAAGGGAAAATTAATTTAATATTTTACATTAACCTAAAATATGATTTGAATATAAATTTAGTAATGTTTTCTACCGTAAAGTTTGCTTTAGCGGGGTTCATATAATTTTGAATTGGTGGGCGTGGTTATCTAGCGTCGATATAAACCTGATGTTGATAAATTAAATACCTGTTGTTTCGCGCGTATAATTTGAATAATGAAAAAATGAAATAAATATAAAAAGTTAGTTAAAATCAAAATAAGATAATGATGAATTTTAAAGTTATCGTCGTATTAATTTATTTACATTTCGATGTTAGTTTCACAAATTCCGTCCACCAATTTATTGTTTATACAGGTGTTTATATTGATTGTGTACCTGTACTTTCCATTGTAGGTGCTGGAATACCTGAGCTGGTTGTACCACTACAATATATATATATATATATATAACTGTTTCTTGACCTTTGTATGTTATTTAGTCGGCGATTTAATGTCTGTTTTACATTGATATGTATATATTTAAAACAATCTTACATGTTTCGACACACAGTGCCTTTTTCAAAGAAATTAAAAATATAAATGACCAATACATAAGATAAATTTATTTTTGCACATTAGGTAATATTTTGGCTGTTAGGAGCGCTATAAAATATGTTTCGAATCGTTATTTTACATCTGTCGAACTTTTAGAATTTAAAATTAATCAAAACGGAAATTATTTTACTAACTACGACTCACTATTCTACATAATGATTTCTTAGAAAATTGGTGAAGTCATACGGAGAAACGTGTAGCTGTAAATTATATTCGTCTGCCGGAAGTAGGAAACGTAAAATGTGGAATAATTAATTAATGCTATACTGCGCATTTTAAGCATGGATGTGAGTAGATGTAAATAACACAGAACATATAAATTTATGTATGTAGGTGCAAAATAAAATATACTAACAGGCATAAAATACGTACAACAAAAATTAGACTGCATGTTTGTTAGAAATATTCTTTAGGAAAAGCTCCAAAGCCTTTGGCAACCGATTTGTTATTTATGAAGAAATTAAGTTAATCTACAGTAAACTAATGTTTTCTGTAATCTCCTGATAATTGATTTCAATGCAAAATTGATACCCGATAATTACCATGCCAAGTTAATAATCCGTTTCATTATGTTTATTGATAACAGAAGTATATTTGAATAGGCGCATTAACAACATGTACAAATTACTGTAATTATTAACAGAATATTTACTGTTCAGCGATGTGGAAATTGTAAACATATACTATACAAGAATTTTACTTTATGATTATCACTAAAGTATTATTTCATGTAACTGCTGTTAATTTGTACTTAGATTGTTTTGATATAAAATCTTACTAACCTGTAAAACGTATTTTATCCGTGGCATGTGAATGATCTAGCAACCCTGCAATAGAAACATAATATTTTATTAATTACAGTAAAATCGAAATATTAACAAACATAATTTTAAGGTCCTGCTTGTCGAAGGAGATACATGTTGAAAGTCCATTATATACTCATTATATACTCCATTATATACTCATTAAGAAAATACAAATGTTAACGTTAAAATAACTATTTTCAAGTTTTAGCATTTATGTTTTATTAGTGATTAGACATAATTTGAATTGTTTTCTTGTTTTAAACAGAATTCAGGCCATTTAAACAAATAAATGATGAAGTAACAAATTTTAAAAAAAAATGCATTTCACTTATTCATTCATTTTGTCGCTTAAACGCATATTTGAAATATGCGAATTTAATTTACAAAATACTTATATACAGCAGACCGATTTTCATGTGGCCGGTGGGAGAATTTGTACGTGCGTCAAGTAAGGGTCAGTGTTAGATAGAGACAGTATTCGGAAAAATGAAATGCAAACTCTTTGTGCGAGTCGTGCATTGGGACGTAGTAAGGGATAAATTCAGAAACTCACATTGTTGAACATGTTTATAATGGTTTGTATCTCACTAAATTAAGGCAAATAGAAGTAAAATAAAACGCATAGTTTCATGTAACATGTTTAATTAAAATGTCTTACATTACCTACTAGCTAATAGCGTACTAACATCACATTAAGGGGATGACTGAATAAGATTGTTAGCTACACTTAACGGTAGAAAGGCTTAGGATTAAGTAAAACTAATTTGGATAATTAACTGAATTATTGGCAAATAATGTTTATGCTAATCTCTTTCTCATTATAATCACATTGTAAACTTTCTATATGTACAAAAGAACAGTATATTCTTCAACGAGCGTAGGCGAGTGTTGTAATAACATTATTTAATAGTCGTGGAGAAAAGAATATTATTAATACTAATATTATTGGAAATAACAATGAAAATAATAATTACAATAAGAAATAATACATAAATACTCAAAAATAATTATAGGAGAAAACAATAATGAACAATAACTAAGTTTCAAAAAAATTACGGTAAATTATACATATAATTATATAAAAAGTTATGCAGAATCACTATCACTGACTTCCTCTTCTCTCTCCGATTCAGAGTCTTCACCCAAATTAATAATGAACTGGTCTGTAACTTCGTCTATGAGAGGTTCGGCTTCCAAAAACTTTTGCTCCCACTTTATCGCGTGGTCACAACATTTATTCCATTCAGCAGCACTAAATTCATCAAAAAAGTTATCACATAACTGTTGAACATATCTAATAGTGAATGATACATTTTTTTGTGCCACATATTGTTTAAGAGATGCCCATACTAACTCAATCGGATTTAAATCTGGGTGGTATGGCGGTAATCGCAAAACACTATGGCTACGTTGTGTTAACATTTCATCTATCTCGAACGTTTTAAATGTTGGCTTATGTACTTTAATAATATTATATAAATCGGGCTTGAGCATGTTATTGTCGAAGTAAATATTTTTAGACCTTAACCAGTCTATCATAACTGATTTCCTGCTATTAGAATTCGGAGGTTTATCTTTTTGGACATTATGATAAGGAGCAATGTCAATTACTAGGACAGACTTTGGAGGCAGGTTTGGAATTAATTTTTTGTAATTTTCATAATTCATCTCGTGATGATAATCTCCCGTTGTGGTATTAGACTTAAAAATCAATTTAGCATTCGGAATGAATCCCGTCTCGCAGCCAGCATGAACAATAATTAGTCTTAGACCTTTTGATATAGGCCTTGCTAATCCTTCATTGGAATTGTCACTCCAACAAGTAGCCACGGTATGAGAACTGTGGATGTAAGTTTCATCCATATATATAATCGGTCTTTTTTCATTTCTGTAGCTTTGAATGGTACGCAAATAAGACACTCTTAACTGACGAATGTCGTGCTTTTCCACTAACAACTTTCTGTTGGTTTTTGTTTTTCTCCAACGAAAGCCCATATCTTTTACTACTTTCCGAAGAGAATCTATTCCTCCAGTGTATCCTGTTTCTTTAAATTTTCTTAGAATGTTTGGCATTGTAGGCACAATTTTGTCAACAGTAAAGGTATTTAAAATTGTTCTACGCAGCACACCTTTATCTGCATCGTCTAAGTCGGTTTTGGGCTTGGTTTTTTTTTTATTTTTCTTTGGCGATGTAAAAGATGAACCGGCACCTGCGTTTATTTCACTTTTTTCTTTAACAATCCGTCTAATACTTCTCTCAGAAACACCCGTTGCAGCAATAACGCGTTCATATAACTGATCCAGTGGAATTTTGAGTACCACTGAAGTTTTTTCTTCTTGCATATATTTAAATACATTTGAGATCACTTCACGAGTTTGACTGTGTAAAACACATTAATTTAATTTACTTTTAAACTCCATTACTCACTACCTTAATACGGCACTGCACTACTGTGTTTATCGCTTAAAACGATGTAAAACACTGAATGCCAGAGGTTCCCCTACCTATGAATTTCGTGCGCATCTCGAGGGCGGTACTTCTAACCGGCCACATGAAAATCGGTCTGCTGTAATTCATGCTGACCGTTCAAAAATTATTTTATGAAGACAAAAGCGTGTCAAAAAAAGATTTAGAGATTTATATTACAACTGGTAGCTTTGTATGTAGACAGCATATCAATATAATAATATCTTTATTAATCGTACAATCGTACTAGTAATGGCAAAACTTTTAATAATGGCCTTCTTCAAGGCTCGGTTCTGGGTCCTCTAATGTTTAGTATTTACACCGATGACCTTCCACACACGAAATCACAAAAATTTCTAGATGCAGATGACTTGACTTTATGCAGCCAAATTAACAATGAAATAAAAATGAAGAAGCAATATTACTTGATTTTCACTTTATTGAAACCCATTACATTAGTTTTGACGCACAGTGTGTTCCTCGGATGGAGTTGTAGATACTGAAGAAGAAGTTGAAGACACTGTGTGTCGAAACAATTGCAATGGGATTTTAATAAGAAAGTGGAAATTAAGTGGAAATTAAGTAATTTTGCTTTTTCATTTTTATTTAATTAATCATGAATTTCCATAAAGTAAAGGCTACTTCGATTTAAAAAAAACAAATTAACTATTTAGACGATGGACAATTACAACTTGCTGAAGATCTGCAAACTTTAGACGAATATTACAAAAAATGGTGCTTACAACCAAACTCTTCAAAATCTGAATCATGTGCCATGATTCATTTGTGCAACAAGGAAGCCAACAAAGAGCTGATTATTGAATTTGGTAGTAGTCGGATCAACCACAACCCCTAATCTATATATCTGAGGGTAACGTTAAACCGGCCTCTGTAGCACCTTTATAAAGACTACTCAAAAGGTGAAGACTTGTAATAACCTATGACATAAACTTGCTAGCAATTCATTGATTGCAAATGGAGAGATTTTGAGAACGGCAGCCAATGCACTGGTTTATTCTCCTGCCGAATACTGTGCTGCTCAGCTATCTGCTATCAAAGCTCTCACACATTGAGAAGTAGATATTCAACTTAATGATACAATTAGTATCGTTACTGTTAGATCCACTCCTAGCCTCTGGATATCGATTCTTTCAAACTTTGCTCCGCCGGATATCAGATGTCTCGCTGCAGCACAGAATGAGTGGGCTAAGGTTTCCTATTACATTAATCTTCCCGTACATGATGATTTGGAGAGCGTCTTCAAGACCTGACTGAAATTTAGGAGACCGATTTGGCCTGATATGGAAGTTCAGCATCCCATCAATGTGAATGACTGCTGGATAGCCCTCCTCGAATAAAACCCTGAATTGAGGAATAGAGATCTAATTTATAATCTTTCAGAAACTTTGCCGGGCATAACCCTTACACATAGGCAATGGTCTCAATGAAATAGGTTTCGCACAGGCCATGGAAGATGTAACTTAATGTCGTATAAATGGAAACTAGCAGATACTAGCTTCTGCGATTGTGGACATGTGGAACAAACATAGTAAACGACTGTCCAAGAAGAAGTTTTACGGGTGGCATCCACGAGCAGAGCAAGACAACTCCTACAGCACTCGACTGGTTAAAAAATTTAGATATTAGTGTAATAAATTGGCTTCATGACTTTTTTTCTTGTCATAAAAGTGATTTATACAATAATACCTAAATTTGGATTTCGCTTCTCATATGAAATAAATCGTCGACAAGTGCTCCAGCTCTTCTACACATTATGGAGATTATGGAGATTGGTCAAAGCTGAAAAATATTGGTCATTGCTGATGATAAGTAGAAGGAAGTATTTGTTCGTGAACATAGTGCCAATCCCTCGATAAATACTATAGGATAGAAACATCTAAAATTTCTTATGAATACGGTCAAGTAACCGTGAATAATCTGTATAGATTTATGATACCATTTATGATACCCACATATTCAATTTTGCTGATAACAAGCAAAATATAAACTCTTTAGAAGGTATTTTGTATTAGTGAAATATTTTGATATACGATAGGCATAGGTACACATTGCACTGACCTGAGGAGCAAAACAAAGGGAAGACCTAAAAATCACACCTAGGTCTCTATTGCGAAATTTATATCATACGAGGGTTGTTTTTTATATTTTGCATATAGAGCTGGAATAAAATAGTAGATAGCTTTTAAAAATGTTATTGCTTTTCGAAGTATTCCCCATGAAGATTAATGGACTTCTGCATGCGCTCGAACTAACTTTAGAAGCAGTTATTCCACTCGTTTGTTGATAGAGTCAAATTGCGTTATTGAAGGCATCGACAACTCTTCTGACAACTGGAACCTTTGACAACGTAGTCCGTCCTTGATTTTCGTAAAAGTAAAGAAATCGTTGGGACTTAGGTTCGGGCTATACGGAGGATGGTCTAACAATTCGACGTTTTGTTGGGTTAAAAATTCACTTGCCTTGCGAGCTGTATGCGAACTTGCATTACCTTGGTGGAAGATTATTTGTCGTTGTGGGTTGGTTTCTTGGTCAGCGATGACTTGCGGCAAAGAAATGGTTGTACACCAATCGGCGGTAACAGTTCTTTGATCTTGTAGAGAAATTGTTGCTACATGACCTCCTCTCGAGACAGATGTCACGACCATCTTTTTGGAGACATTTCGAGAACGTATGACTGTTGTCTGCTTTTCTTAACCTTGGAACGACCAAACAGACGACTAGCGTTTATTTTCTGGCTCGTATGAGTAAATTTAAGATTCAGCACCACTCACACGTTTGTACGCATGTACACGTTTTTTGAAGTTTCCTGCATTGAAGCGGTATAGTTTTTTTGACACGAATTCACACTAGGTCTTTTCTGTTCGTTGGTCATCAGATACGGTATCCAACGGGAAACTAGTCTTTACACACAATTCTTCATGCAAAATTCTTTGAATTGAGGTCTTTTCGCAATATGTTACGTGTCGACGTTTTTCTGAGCGAATGCCGTTTTTGGAGACCCTGTTCTTGGATCGTCGCCAAGATTAATCCGTCCACGTTCGAATTTTCCATACCAACGAGAAATTTTTGACTGGTATGGTGCTTCGTACTGCAATCATAAACTAACTCAGCGAGGTATTCTTGTTGAGATAATTGTCTAAATTTTCACGGTTTAATTTAATTTTTCGACCAACTTGTCTACTTTGACAGTTCATTGTAGCTACAGCACTACATGTATCGCACTGAAACTTTAGATTTAGGCTAACTAAAGATAGAGGTTCAATTTTAGTACTGACATTAATTAGTGGCGCCCTTTATGTCCCAGTATGAAAAACAAAAAGACATTCCTCGTACTGGAACAGATAAGCATCATGTAATGAAATTAAAAAAAAAAGCATTTAAATAACCCGTATATGAAAGGAAAAAGCAACAGAAACCAAGCAACGAATCATTCATAAAGTAGATGATTAGTAAAGGTCCAAAGTTAGATCGTTGTGGAACTCCGGATGTGTAAATGAATTGATTTGAAAAAATCTATTATAAAAAGTGTAATAACTGCTGCCTCTCATGTAAGACTCCATAAGACGCAATAAAGATGGTGCAAATCCAAAGTCAGTTAATTACTTTACTAAAATATTATGACTGATTTATGTTTCCTTTGTATCGAACTTCTTTATTTACTACTTTTGTGGTATCCATTTCGATCGGATCAACCAAAACTTTGAGTTATCCGTCATTATCGGTTCGACTATTGCTTTTTAAATAATTATCTTTGTCTAATTTCATCCTAATGGATAAAGAAAATAGTTTGCTTTGTATTTACGTGCTGTTCTTCCTATAATGTAAGTATATACAAGGTGATTCAAAGAAACGGGAAATTTTGAAAATTAAATAATTTCATGAAAATAAATTTATTTATATTCATTTAACAGTAAAAATGATGCCATTTTAGAATACATACTGTACAATTTATTTTTTGAAGATGACTTTCAATTCTTCAATTGTAGCAGGTCCACTAAATAACACTTTAGTTTTAAGGTAACCTCACAAAAAGAAATTACATCACAGAAATCAATGGTCGCCCAGATCCCCTGATCTGTCGGCTTGTGATTTCTTTTTGTGGGGTTACCTTAAATGCAAAGTGTTCTTTAGTCGACCGCCTACAATTGAAGAATTGAAAGCCAATATCCGGAGAGATATTGCCGCAATGTCAGTTGAGATGCTACGTCAAACCATGAACAATGTAGCGAAGCGACTGCAGAAATGTTTGCGTAGAGAAGGAACTCACCTGAAAGATGTCACCTTCAAAAAATAAATTGTACAGTATGTATTCTAAAATGGTATCATTTTTACTATTAAATGACATAAATAATTTTTTTTTAAATTTATTTTCATGAAATTATTTAATTTTCAAAATTTCTATGAATCAACTTGTATATATATATATATATATATATATATATATATATATATATAATAACTTCGTGACCTTGGTATGATATGGTAAACCTAATCAGTAGGCGATTAAAGGTCTGTATATTACTTCAAAATATATGTATTTAAAAAACTCTACATGTTTCGGCTGTATACGCCATTTATATCCTGTCATTCATATTTTGTATTCTCTTGAAAAAGGCGTATACAGCCGAAACATGTAGAGTTTTTTAAATACATATATTTTGAAGTAATATACAGACCTTTAATCGCCTACTGATTAGGTTTACCATATATATATATATATATATATATATATATATATATATATATATATATATATTGATGAAAAGCATATGGTGGTGTATTAAAAATATGCCTTCATGTTATAATTAAAAGAAATGTAAAGTTATGAATTAATTTAATTATGTAATTTAAAATAATATTGAATCCGCTAGCAAAGTTCAATATTCGACCTATAGATGTAGCTAAGGTTTGAGTTTACAAATGTCGCTAAAATAGGGGCAAAACAAAAACAATATGTAAATAAATAAATAACTTATACTTAACTTAATAGGTCTCTTCCAAGTGCATAATCTTATTGTCATAATTTTTAAATGTATATCTATATGGGCGCCAGCTAGCTCTAGTCTTTGTGGTGAAATTATACTTAATAACAACAATAGTGCGGGTCTGGTACTTAGTATAATAAATGTGTGTGATTAAACAAGTTGTTATATATCGAATGATTCTGGATGAATAATATAATAAATAAAACAAGAGAGTGTAGAACATAAATAAATGGTTTAATTGATAATATTCTTATTCAAAAAGGTAAGTGTTAACATGAATATATCATGCATTAACCTATAAATAGTCACGTGATCAAATAAGGTTATAATTGTTAGGTTAATTATTTGTAATTAGATAATGCAACAAAATTTACTAAAATTACTTTAATTAAAACGCAAGGAACTGTATTTTTCCGATATTAAGGTAAATTTATCAGTAAGTAAATGTTCTGCATAAAAATGATACCATCAACGATTGTGTTTAAAAATTAATATAAATAATTTCAATGTTATAGGAAATAGATATAAAAATAAGTACTCAAGTTTGGTTGTATGTGGATACTGGATATTCGTAAGGTTTTCAAGATTCTTTTCCTCGGGATTAAGGTTCTGGTAAAAGAATTATGCAGGTAGCGTTCCTCGGGATAGGATTTTCATTTAAAGACTTGTAGGAAGGAGTTAGGATTTGGATTTTTCGTCAATCGAAGCTTTATAGGTTGGTGATACGTAGGATATATCTTCGGGTTTGATAATTATACTTTAATAATAATTTTTCACTAACTTCTTGGAACACTTTTTTTACAATATGTCGACGCGTGCAAAATTAAATTCAACCACCACGCTAACTCGCATTTGTTTTTTTATCCAGGCTTCTTATTCGTGATTCTTGCTTGTACTTTTTAATCTAATATTAAATTTTAATAAATGAAGTAATTTACTACAACGACAAACGACAAATCGTTTTGATATTTTACAAAAATTATAAATTTAATTTTGTGATACAAAAAACTATCTTTGATATGTACAATCTTTCATTAGATACCTGTACTAAGTTGGGATATTTCCCGCCGTAAACAATTCAAATAAGTACAGCTATATCCAAAGTATATGTCTATAAAATATTCAATCAATCAAGTTAAAAATCTTCGGTAATACAATAATATTGATGAAAATTACTAAAGCAAATGACATAGAAAATAATAAAATACATGATTCTTATTTAAGCAATAAATACGCGGAATTAACTTCATTGATTTGACATGTGAAATATACAGTTCCGACAAAATCTTATCTTCTAAATTATTATAATAAGTTTTATAAATATCCTGTATTTTTGTTCCAGGGCCTCTCATGTAAATGGGTATGCCCCACCACAATATATATATATATATATATTTTCTCTCTTTCTCTTTCTCTCTTTCACTCTCCAAATATGGTAGACATCGTCTTCATTAGTTGTTATAGTAGCCATTCTGGAACATGTGTACAATATAATTTTATCCTAATTAAGATAGCATAAAGAATAGTTTCTACCATTAAATTAAATTTTAATTAGACCAACATCGAATTAAGTTAACTTTTTACTTTCCTGGTGGTAATGATGTATCATAATAATCGTCTTTACCGTATCATTAAAGAATACTTTAACTCGAAAGTTCAGGCAAAGACAAAGTGACTTTTATTAAAGTATATTTTCAATAAGCAGTTATCAAGTTAAGTGTTCGTAGAACTTTGTAACTTGAGGTGACGAACTTCTTCAAAGGACTCGACACACGCGCGCCAAACAAACTTCTAATATGTAAGCTTTTACGAACTATAATCTTGAAACTTTTAGTCTCTACTCACTAATGTTAGAGATTTATGGAATAAGTTTTATCTATAATGGAAATGTTTGCCTTTGCCTATGTTTCGAGGTTATTAAGATAAATAATATGCGATTTCTATGTTTATAAAAATTATTATCATTAGATGCACTAGGTTTTGAGTTTCTTGTTCTTTATTACCTTTAATAATATAATTTTAAACATATAAATTGAGAAAATAACACGTACAGTTATCCTAATGTAATTAGTATTTATTTATTTTCATGAATTAACATAAGCAATACATGCATTATTAATAACAATAACAACGCTGGTCAACAAATTTTCATTTTTTTAATTTTTCTTTAGAAACGATGTACAAATTTTATTCCTTTTATAGTTCTAACAAATGTAATAATAATAAATTTATTCTGGCACAGGTTTTGCAAAAAAAAAAATTGAGAAGTGAATGAAATAAAATTATTAAATTGATTAAACCCTCGCTTGGCACTTGGTGAAACATCTTGATAAATTTACGATGAAAAAGGAACACTTGTTTATATGTTTCACTAAATTTTATTTACATAAAATAAGACAATTGTTTCGGACTCTGCAGTCCATTTTCAATTAACATAAGAATAAATTATGTATAAATAGATGTATGTAACTACAAAATAGAAAGGGGATAACGTTACTAACAAATTTTCGTGTAAATGGAAACGGGGGTATTTTAAGATACAATATAATTATTCAATAGCTCATTAAATTCAAATAACTGCCCTCATTATTGGCGAAAGGCTAAACTCTGTTTGCTCGTTTACAATGTTTAACGACTTATTTTTCGCCTTTTAAATTTCTAATATTTCCAGGAGATTTAATCTTAATCCTTTTGAAGAAGAGTGTAATATATTAAAATTGTCCGATGAGATCATATGGTTGTTATCAATGCAGTGTTCTGAAATCCCTGAGCATTTCCTAGAATTTAAAATGGCTTTTCTGTGTTCAGTAATACGAGTGTGAAAACTTCTACCTGTTTGCCCGATGTAAAACGCATCACAGGTCATGCAATTGACTTTGTATATTCCACATTTTTGTGTTTTTTCAAATCTATCTTTATTGTTGGCCCACAATTTACCTAAATTAAATTTATTTACTGAAATAGTTTTTATGTTGTTTTTTGTTAATCTATTAGTGATTTTATTCGAGGTCCTACCTACATAATTTATGAAATAATATTAATTAAATTTCAATGTTCAACAATACTGTAACTGTAACATCATATTCTTCACTCGAAGCAACTATGAGTCTTGGTACTGGCAAGGCTTCTGAATGAGGTACTACACGAGTAGCAGAGGGCAGACTAGCACAATTAATATTTTTCTTATTTCTGTTGGAAAACCCGAAAGCCTTCGTGCAGCAAAAGTAGCAATCAGTTGAATGGTCCGTCTTGCAAATGGCATAGCGCTTTGACCGTTTGACAGTGCCTCAGAATAACAGAGTAACGTGCGCAGCAAATGCTGGGAGCTCATGGCTTGTCTAGGAGTTCAATGGTTAAGCCAAAATAGTGAAAATATTAAAGGTGTAATATTCCGCTTATGCTGGCGGGTAATGGGATGAGCGAATATATTGATCACAGTGATTATTCACACTAAATTCTTAATAATCGTTTTCACCGTTTCGTTCAGCGCGCCAATCCTGGTGATTACAGTTTTATATTATTCGCTTTGTGTCTCACTATTCACCGTTTAGAATATTGCACCATTAGCATTCACCGTTTAGAATCGTTCACTTCCATAAATTAATTAATATTTCACAATTCATAGTTTAGAATCGCTAATTTGCGAATACAAAGACAAATAATACTTGCTTAATTAGTTAATTAATTAATTTAATATTAAGTGTAATATAATGACCTCTATCGTAAATGTGACTACTATTAAATAAAGTACACACTTAAAATTGAGAATATTTATACTTATGTAATAACTAGACTACGGAACAGACGCTATCCTCTAATGAGTTATGCAGGCGCAGAGACAGAATCGGTTTCGCTTAATAATAAGATTGATGCAATATTCGCTCGCAGCCCTGATTTTAACGTCCTGAAAGGCTTTTGTAGTAATATTCAAAATACCGAAATCGGTAGATATATTAAATTTAAAGATTATTATTTCTATGCGCCACTCACTAGCTCTGATGTTGGGCGAAAGTTTTCTATATTTAAAGACATACTTTCCAATAAAAGAACGCACTTTACAGAACAAAGTTTAGAATATATTGCATATATGTGGTGTGACAAAGCATTCACTTTAATTATAGGTGATATAATTAATTTCAAGTTTATACTTTTTAATATTTTGAATTTTTTCACTGTATAAAGAAAATGCATTTTGTGTATATGTATATCTTGAATTAATTTCAATTCAAGTTAATTTAAATTCATTTAACTTCAGTGTTTTATTTATTTTCCTAAAAATAAATTTCCGTATACACATTTCATTGTCTTTGTTACGACTCTGGCGAAATATATTTCAACACTTCGTCTGTTTGCATTGAAAGACGTACAAACAGACAACTTCTATCAATACCATCACGCTATAACAGTCATATATACTGTTAAGTTGATCGATTGTAGATTGTCGGCACCGATGAATCACACCCGATACGGGATAGAGCGGGTTCCGCAGTCCAGTAATAATATACCGAAAATCTTAAATTATCATTGCAATAATTCCTAATTTTCTCAAAAAGGAATTAATAATCGTATCCTAAATACTTATTTCGACAACTAAGTTGTCATCATCAGTAGATAAAGCCACTAATTAAAGTGTCGTACTGTAAAACTGACACATATAATAACGCAACATCTTTACACGGCGTCCACGTATACACTTATTGTATGTATACGTGGACGCCGTGTATAGTTGTTGCGTTATTATATGTGTTAGCTATACTGTGCCCCATGTGTGACACTTTGATTAGTGGTTTTACCTACTGATGATGACAACTTAGTTGTCGAAATACGTATTTAGGATACGATTATTAATTGTGGTACGGGGTTTTATACCTTTTTGAGTTTTTACATAACCACAGTCTTCAAAGAAAGACTCATTCCTAATTTTAATAATAATCATTTCAATAATCAATGCGTTTCTATTTTTTATAAGGTAGTTTAAATA
The DNA here is from genome assembly GCA_935421215.2 of Melolontha melolontha. Classification (NCBI taxonomy): domain Eukaryota; kingdom Metazoa; phylum Arthropoda; class Insecta; order Coleoptera; family Scarabaeidae; genus Melolontha; species Melolontha melolontha. Next base: position 212,962,821 of record OW285235.1, read on the forward strand.
TATAAAAAAAATATGTAAGTAATTAGATAAAATTAAATTTTTATGAATAGAATAAAACGAAATTAAAAAGTATGACTCATATTATTAAACAAGAATTCCTATCCTTTTAATATCTGCGAATAGGGCAATATTTTCATATAAACAAAGTTGATTATTTTCACCGAGACTACGACAAACAGTTCTAATAGCAAATAGCTTGTAAATGAATTATTTATAATCAGAAACACCATTCACCATTAAAGATACAATTACTCCTATCACCGTTCACTGTATAAAAATATACTATTTTTCCAAAGCAAACAACGGTGTAGCGCTCACTTATTGTTAACGGTGATTACAATCACTGTTAAGAATCTCTACTCTTTTGAAATCATCGTTTGCCTTTTTACTGTGAATGTAGAATTACCGATCATCTCTAGTACTGAATTCTCCACATACATAATATAAACTGTTTAGATTGTTTATACACGTACGCGATATTATGAAATAAATAGACGTTCAGCTACCAGAAACCAACTTACGTCGAGTCGAAAGAGCCGTGTGTAGCTCTTTATATATCCACATAGCCAGATATCTACCAATTCTTAATTCGATTGATTCCAGAACAAAAATGGGCGTGGTTTAAGTGCTCTGACGAAGGAAGCATGTTAGGACATGTTCAGATATGTCCACTCAACGTTCGACAGAATAATATTTCCATTAGTATCGTTCTTATATAAAAGTAACTTCGAAATTTTCTAAAATTTAATACGTTTCTTGAAAAACTATTCACTAAATCATGACGTGATTGAGAAAATTTTAAATCAGATTCAGAATCAGTGGGACAAAAGACATAAACTACACTAATCGGTGCCTAAGTAAACCAAACTGTGTTGACCAGTTTAATTAGCACATAAAATTTTCAATAAATCGGGCGAGGCATCAGTCAGGCAACACTGTACATATTTTTCACTATTCGTGTTATCCTGCCAAAGGTCGCCATTAAATCGATAGCGTCGCGGCATCATTTCATTGCGTAATCATTATTATAGTGTTATTGGATTCGAGTGCGTTAAACTCCAATGGATCGTTATAAATACAAGAATGGAAGAACGTGTTTCTTTGGTAACTGCCTATTACAAGTGCAATGCCGTTTATGAAGCAATTTGTACGCAGTTTAGGGAAAAGCTTCCGCATAGAAAATTTCGACCAATTGGATCTGTTATTGATCAATTTCGAAGTGGTCGTGTGAGGTCTGTGAGAACAGAAACTAACATGCAGTTAGTGCCTGAAACTTCTGTAGAAAATCCCTCTCAGTAAACTCGTCGTGTTTCGCCTAACCTTAACATTTTCGATTGTAGTTTGCGTCGTATGATGAAAGTGTTCGGAATGATAGTTTATTGACTGAAATTATAGAAAGCGTTTATGGAGGATAACCTGATCGTCGCCTTGAGTTTGCTGAATGGTACGTAATTCGCGGGGAAAGTTATCCGACAATTTGTTTAATTATTATATGGAGCGACGAGGTAATGTTTAAATTAAATGGACGTATGAAAAGACTGCGAATAACCGCGTTTTCTAGGTTCACGGAAACCCACACCTAGTTATCCAAGAAAGATCATTACAGCATGGGCGGGGATATGTTCTACCGGCATTGTTGGTTCTTGCTTTTTGACGACACTGTATATAGCGAGAATTATTTCGAAATATTGCATGAATTAATAGCTGAAATAGAAAACAGCCCCTTATTCACTGGAAAACCCATGATATTTAAACAAGATGGTACACTTTGTCATTATGCTATGATTGTTCGTAACTTTTTAAATGCAAACTTTCCAGACTGGATCGGTCGACGAGGTCACTCAGAATGGCCGGCCAGGTCACCGGTTTGACCCATTGTGATTTTGAGTAGTGGGGTATTTTAAAAGACAGGGTTTTCCACTATAACTTACAAAACATTGAATAGTCTATAACATCACTAAGTACAACACACAGTTATTGAATAGCACTATTCATTCGGTTAACCGTACATCTGTTTCTTGTTGTTGAATTGTGACGCAATTACTTCTATATTACAGAGAAATTACAATATTCATGGGCGTAGATAGAAGCGTGAGGAGATTTTATAATCTATTTTATTTATTAGTTTATATTTCTTAAGATAAATAAAGTACCGTGAGTTACTGTTTATTACTGTTTCATTCAACCTACTACTTCCGATTATTTTGACGTAAGCGTCCAGTGAATTTTGTTAAGTTTCAATAACTTACGCATACATTTTTAATTTTCATTTATTTAGATCTAGAACATTGTTTAAGTTACTTTTTCAGAAATGATAGAGAATGGTATCGTGAAACAATAGCGAGTTGGATTAAGGGTCAAACTGATTGTATGTCTATTGCCAGTGATTCCGAAATTTAATGCAACGTCTGGAAAATATCGTTAAAAGATTCCAAGAAATCGCAAGTAATACGTCACTTAGCATCGCAAGCATATACACAGAAATTAGACCCGTTGGAATCTAACATTTTTACTGAAGAACTCTGCGAAACTTTAATGGCGGCAAATATTCTATTAAAGATATTTAACAATCCCACCTTCAAAACATTTCTCCAAAAATTTACTAGTCGAAATATTCCTGATGAATCCAGCTTACGCAAATTATTATATTTACGAAAGCAGTAGAACGCAGAAGATATCTTTCAAATCAGTACCTATGGATAAGTGCCGACGAAACTGTCGATATATTAGGACGCTGTGTGGTAAATGTTGTTGCTGGTGTAGTACATTCAACTATTCCATATAACGCGTATGTAATAACAACAAACGTTATAAATACAGTTGATGCGGAAACAGTAGCTAAACCATTTACGAGAATATGCACCAAATGCTTCATTCGGACAGGTACAAAGAAAAGATACTTTTATTTGGCAGTGACAGTGCTACAAATACATTAAAAACAGACAGACTATTGAGGGAAACATATCTTAATATGTTTCATATTACTTATGTAACACATGCTCTCAACAGAATCTTTGAATATATCAGAGACTCCGGAAGTTGATAGACTTGTATCCGCTTTTAAAAAAAATTTCAGAAAAAGCACCATTGAGAGTAGCTCTTTGTCATTGCTTCCCTCTTGAGTAAAAACTAGATGGGGATCATGGTTGGAAGCTACTAGATTTTATGCAGAGAATGTCGATAGTTTACAAAATTTCGTTACATGTTTAAATGACGAAGCTCGAAGTATTTCTGAGTGCAAGGAACTAATACAAATTCCAAACTAAAAAAATTAGTTGTACTTTGTTTAGGAACACTTTGAAAATTTTCCAAAACTACTCACTTATTTTGAAAACCAAAATCTCAAATTAAATGATGGATTAACTACATTAGATGTGGCTGTTAATAATTTGAAAAATATTCCAAGTGACTTCGGATGTGGCCTTCGGCAAGAATTAGACCCAGTTTTTAATAGAAATCCCGGTTTAATAATTTCCTCAAAATCTAACTGCTAAATACGCTGAAATAAGAGAATATTTCCAGTATGCACCTATAACCAGTTGCGATGTAGAAAGGACGTTTTCTATCTACAAGGATGTATTTCATTTCAAGAGAAAAAATTTTATAGAAGAGAATCTTGAGAAAGTATTGCTAGTTAATATTAATATTCCTTTACTCAATTTAAACTACAAAATGAACAAATGAAAATGTATTTCGTATTTTATAGATCACCACCCGTTTGTTTTCCAATTATATAAATAAAATTAAAAACTCTTTCAAAATAGAAATTTTCAATAGTACGCCCGTGGGAGATGAGTCTCTCATGTCCGGTCTCTAGTAATAACTGATGAAATGGAAGCAATATCATATGATAAACAATTATTACATCCCGCATGTTCGGCTTGCAAAAAGAGATGTTTGCTGTGCATTGAAGAGGATGGAGGTCATTTCGAGCATTAACATTAAGAATAAAATTGTAATTATACTGTTTAGTAATAAAAAAAGACTTCTTTAAATACAGTTTATTTTTTTATATTTAAATGTAAATCCGTTATCTAATTTATGCCACGCCCGGTATTTCAATATTGTTAGTTTTTTTAAAATATGGTACTAGGAAGAAAGGAAAAAAAACTTGCATTCAATAATAATTGGTTGCTAATACATGAAAAGAAAAAACTCTAGAAGTTCAGCACTATTTAATGAACCGACTTGATGGGCATAGATAAATTTAAATACTAGGGGAAAGAGCGAGCTATCAGCCAAATCGAATATACTCGAGCAATTCAGACGATTGTTGGAGAAGAGGAGGGTCGCAGTAAATAGCCCAGAGATATCGACGAGGGAGAAAAAAAAGTAAAAATTAATACTGAATGCTGGATGTGTATTCACGTAATATACTGTAAGAAGTCACAAAATGAATAAATGCAGAACGGAAGCAAAAGCGAGAAAGAAAATTAGCGCTATCTCTTAAAAAATTGCGATAAAAATAATTGCGGTTTAAATTACAAAAAAAGTTATTTGGACCTCGCCGCATGAGAAAAATTTTGTGGATTTCCACATTAAAAAAGGTATCCGATTTTTTCATTGCAGGGTTACTTTTAATATTGTGAAGATAACGTAGTTTAAGTTTATCATTTCTTTCTTATAGTATCTATAAAATAAAATTCTATAATTAATTTATTTGAGAATTTCACTTACTTATTTACGAAGTATTATTTTCGATTGTGTAGGTAAATATTTATGTAGGTAAGAACTTTAATTAAAAAACGCAGAACTTATAGGCAATGTTACTAGGTGATACACAAGTCTTGACAAGTTTATGCAGCTATCAAATGCAATATCGTTAAGTTTGATTCAAGTGTTCGACTGATATAGACACATTTTCGTAGTACTGTTTGTGTAACCATGGAAAATGCGGTTTAATCTCAAAGAGCAATAATTTTCTTTTTGTGGAAAAAGGATGTGAAAACTTCAGAAATTATTAAATGTCTGCTAGGAGTGTTTGGTGAGTCTGCAGAATCTAAAAGTACTGTATATCGATGGATCGATCGTTTTAAAAGTGATAGAACATCATTAGAAGAAGATCCACGTAGTGGTCGCCCAAGCACATCGGTAAATGAAAGAAACATTACTGTACTGGAGAACCTACACACGAATGACTATTTCTCAAGTTAGTGTAAACCTAGGAATAGGTATACGACAAGTTCATGATTGTTTGGGCGTAAGCAAGGTTTCAGCCCGCTGGGTGCCAAGGCTTTTGGGACCGGAACAGAAAATCAACAGGTCTGACACTTGTTGTCAACTACCTGAGCCTATTACGGTGATGAATTTTGGCAACGAATAATAACTACTGATGAAACATGTATTCCTTGTTTCAATCCTAAGACCAAAAGTCAATCCAAAGAATGGTGTAAACCCAAGTCTCCACTTAAGGCGCGTGCAATTCCGTCTGTTGGAAAGGTAATGCTTACTGTGTTCTGGGATTGCGAAGGGAATGTTTTTATGGATTATCTGGCAAAAGGTACTACAATAATCGCAGAATATTATTCGAACTAATTATCCCGAAGGATGTTTTAAACGATGGAAATTGTTTCCGCATCCACGTTATTCACCAGATCTCGTACCGAGTCATTTTCATCCGTTCCCAGATATGAAAAAACCTTTACGGGGTGTGCGTTTTGAGAGTTTAACTGACATAAAACGTGCCATAAATAGGTGGATTGAAGAGAAACCGAAAAAGTTCTTTGAGGATGGTCTAAAAATAACTAATTTATCGTTGGGATAAATGTATTCTATTAAATGGCGATAATGTTGAAAAACTACATTGTAATATCGATGAAAATTGACAAAATAAAAAATTTATAGCTAAATTCCCAGAACTTTGGAAGCATCCCTCGTACAATATAGGTATATATATATATATATATATATATATATATATATATATATAAAGATAATTATTTCGTGACCTTAGTATGTTATGGCAAATTCAAATTGTGGGCGATTTAAGGTCTGGTTTTCCTTCAAAAACTATATATTTAAAACAATCCTACATGTACATGTTTCGGCTAATGATGCCTTTCTCAAGGAACACAAAATATAAATATAAACACTATAGATTTATATTTTGTATTCCTTGAGAAAGGCATCATTAGCCGAAGTCGTAGATGCCATTAAGACGCTAAAAAACGGAAAAGCCCCTGGTCACGATATGATAACAACAGAAATGATGAAAACACTAGGAGAAAAGGTATAGAGCTGATTTTGAAAATATTCAATATGAGTTGGGAGTAAGAAATAATACCGAAGGACTGGAAAACTGGACAGATAGTACTTATACACAAAAAAGGAAACACGAGAGACTGCAGCAATTATCGAGGATTAACGCTTTTAAGCACAGTAGCTAAGGCATACGAGAGGGTATTGGAAACTAGACTAAGAAGAGTAACAGAACCCACAATGGATGAAGCACAGAGTGCGTTTAGGAAGGCAAGAAGTGTAAACGACCATATATATACGATAAAGCAAGTAATAGAGAAAACCATTCTTAGCCAATCAAAGGTATACTTTGCATTCATAGATTTAGAAAAAGCGTTCGATCGAGTTCCTAGAGAAGAAGTCTGTAATAGCTTACAGCAAAGAGGAGTGAATAGTAAATCAGAGCTATCAGAAGTGTTTATAACGATAACACTAGCTATGTCATAAGTAAAAACAGGAAGTCGGAATTATTTAAAACAGAGGGAGGTCTGAAGCAGGGTGGGGTGCTCAGTCCAGTACTATTCAATATATTTATGGACAAAATACTAAAAGAATGTAAACCGAAGCTAATGAATATGATTATAGGATACAAACATTTAAAGCCGATTGAAATAACTGAATGTATATTTGCTGACGATTTAGTAGTGATGGCTAACAGTGAACGAAATTTACAAAAGAATATAAATGAATGGAACCAAACATTAAAAAAATACAACATGAAAGTCAATACGAAGAAGACAAATGTAATGATGATATCGTCAGGAGTAGAAGAACAAATAAAGATATATATTGAAGATGAAAGAATAAAACAAGTGTCACAATACAAATATCTAGGACTAATGATTGAACGAAATGGAAATCAAGAAATTGACATTAATGAACGAATAGGAAAGGCGGCTAAACTATACCATGCCATGAGACAGACATTCATAAATAAGAAAGAAATATCTACCAAAACCAAGATGACTGTATTCAAGACAATATACAGACCTATTCTAGTTTACGGAAGTGAAACATGGGCACTCACAAACAGGCTAAGAAGTAAAGTGCAGGCTAGTGAAATGAAATATCTAAGTGGGGTTAAAGGAATAACACGCAGGGACAGGATAAGAAATGTTGATGTAAGAGCAGAATTGCAAGTAGAATCCATTTCAGAGTACATCGAAAGAAAACAGCTAAGTTGGTGGGGCCATTTACACCGGATGGAAGAAAACAGACCAGCAAGGAAGATATTGGAAGCCAGAGTTAGAATTAAACGAAGACCTGGAAGACCGAGAGAAACATACGAAAATATAGTAGCGAAAGCGATACAAAGAAGAGGACAGACGGTAGCCAATGCGAGGAATATGGCGAAGAACAGAAAACAGTGGAAAGACTTTGTAAATATAAAGTAGAGTATAGTAACAACTTCCCCTACACCGCAAGGTAAAAAAGGGGTTAATGATTATATATATATATATATATATATATATATATATATATATATATATATATATATATATATATATATGTATGGTGGAATTCAACGTGTATGTTGATGGTGAATAGCACTATGTATCAATAACTTACTACACCTTGTGTAGAATTAGGGTGTCGTTTTGAAGAAAAACACTGTTTTGGTTGTGTGACGTTTCGGTCTTAGATTTAGACCTTCCTCAGACCTGTTTTTTATTAAGAAGCAAACAAAAAAGGAATGTAAACAAATTTGTCAATATGTTGTCATTGTATAAAATAAAATGTATTACAAATACTTACATAACCTAAAATATATGGCATTTGTTTGTAATACTACACACACGAGCCTGTTATCGTGGCCTCTACATGTTACTATCATCTCTATGTCAATGATGATAAAACTAACAAAACACTAAACTTTTATTACACTATTACATATACTGCAAGCTAAAAACAGTCAGACAGGCCTGAAATCTCTTTATATTGTGTGCCGTGTGAATTAATTTTATCGCTAAAACATATTTCTCAGTGCACGTATATCAGTAAAATGTGTGTTAACATGTTCTACTAGAAATCGGAACAAAAATAAAAAATAAAAAATTTAAAAAAATATATATAAATCACAAAAACCCAGAAAAAAACAGAAAAACAAAAACACAAAAAGCACCACGCACAACCAAGGCTAAAAAACCCCATACGCATAAACAGGAAAAAATACTCGCCCTCACATTCTATAATCTTATTATGTGAACTTATTCTGTATACCCGGTGTTATATGTTGTAATTGTGGTATGTAGATATTGCTGAAACTGAGGGAGTCGGCTTTAGTATTTAGATTATATTGTACGCTCTTTATTGTTAGAGTTTCCAGGAATAGTCGTCTTGTGTAGTTTGGTTCTTTGAAAATTATTCTGACATCTTTGTATCTCGGTTGGTGGTGTGTCGACGCTATGTGGCTTGCCAATGCGCATGCCTGTGGTTTGACTCTACTGTCGCTGGCCACAGGCATGCGCATTGGCAAGCCACATAGCGTCGACACACCACCAACCGAGATACAAAGATGTCAGAATAATTTTCAAAGAACCAAACTACACAAGACGACTATTCCTGGAAACTCTAACAATAAAGAGCGTACAATATAATCTAAATACTAAAGCCGACTCCCTCAGTTTCAGCAATATCTACATACCACAATTACAACATATAACACCGGGTATACAGAATAAGTTCACATAATAAGATTATAGAATGTGAGGGCGAGTATTTTTTCCTGTTTATGCGTATGGGGTTTTTTAGCCTTGGTTGTGCGTGGTGCTTTTTGTGTTTTTGTTTTTCTGTTTTTTTCTGGGTTTTTGTGATTTATATATATTTTTTTAAATTTTTTATTTTTTATTTTTGTTCCGATTTCTAGTAGAACATGTTAACACACATTTTACTGATATACGTGCACTGAGAAATATGTTTTAGCGATAAAATTAATTCACACGGCACACAATATAAAGAGATTTCAGGCCTGTCTGACTGTTTTTAGCTTGCAGTATATGTAATAGTGTAATAAAAGTTTAGTATTTTGTTAGTTTTATCATCATTGACATAGAGATGATAGTAACATGTAGAGGCCACGATAACAGGCTCGTGTGTGTAGTATTACAAACAAATGCCATATATTTTAGGTTATGTAAGTATTTGTAATACATTTTATTTTATACAATGACAACATATTGACAAATTTGTTTACATTCCTTTTTTGTTTGCTTCTTAATAAAAAACAGGTCTGAGGAAGGTCTAAATCCAAGACCGAAACGTCACACAACCAAAACAGTGTTTTTCTTCAAAACGACACCCTAATTCTACACAAGGTGTAGTAAGTTATTGATACATATATATATATATATATATATATATGTATATGTAGTATTGTTTTAAATATATAGTTTTTGAAGTAAAACCAGACCTTAAATACAATTTGAATTTACCATATATATATATATATATATATATATATATATATATATATATATATAATGCTGTTTTAAACCAAGCTTGTCTGATGATGTTCAGTCTGTCATGGCTTACAGTATCTACTCCTGTATCTTGGTACCCTGTAAAACAATGTACGAGTTTCTAGTAGGGGCAACAAGGATAATTTTGATTCGACAAGTGCAATATATTGCACAATATATGTGTTGCAGCTTTTAATCCCTTTGATGCAACACAATCATTATGTAAGGGTCCTTTTATTGATGTATGACTTGTTATGAAACCTAAATAATTTGTGTTTGTCCTCAGGAGCAGCAGTTTTCAGTTCTCTTCTTGGATATACCACCAATGAATCCCTTGCGATATTTTAGTCTGGGTACATTTACCCAATACATTTGATATCTTTCACGGATTCAATCTTTATATGACTTTGGACCAGTTTCTTAGTTATTTCCAAAGTCAACTTTGGTTCAAGAAGCTTTTTTCTCTTCGCGTTGGTTTTTTTTATAACGGTTAGATTTTAAGTGTGCTGGTTTATTTTCATGTGTGCTACCTTTCAAATGCATATAGCTTTTTTTTTCAACCGATGGATAATGAAAGGTAGTTCTTTAAAAGATAAATGACAGAGGTTTAAGGTAATGTGATGAATGAAGCTTTAGTTCGAAAATGGTGCATTATATTTAATGGCAGACGGATGACTACCACTATAGATGGATTGACTTCGTTCTTTAAAGGACAGTTTTTTGTGAAATTGTTAGTAATGATTTGTGTTACAGAAGAGTAGGTGCCAGGTAGGTTCCTCGAGTTTTAACGGATGAACACAAACAAAATTGAAAGGGAGCTGCAACTTTTCTCAGTCGGTATGATGAGGACGACGAGGAGTTTTTAAACCACATTGCTGCTGGTGACGAGTCCCGAATTTTGCATAAAACTTCTGAAACAAAGCCTTTGTCAATGGAATGGCAATTTCCGATTTCGATCAAGACAAAGAAAGCCAAATCAATTCTGAACAGAAAAAAGTTATGGCTACAGTGTTTTGGCCTAGATGGGAGACCATAGGTGCAACGACTTATTGTCAGAGCCTTCAGCGACTACGCCGTACTATTCAAAAAACAACATGGATTGTTTTCCAGTGGTACAGTGCCTCTTCATGATAACACACGTCTGCAAACTGCTGCATTGACGAAGAACTTGGTTCGGTAGTTTAAGCGGGAGGTTTTTGAACATTCGCCTTATAGGCCCGGACGTAACCCCGACTGATTATCATCTTTTAGCCAAATTAAAGGATTTTTGGTGGGAAATTTTAATGGCTATGTGCAATTTTTGGAGAGTTTCGCAGTATCTTTTACTATTAGTAGTTGTGCGCGGTTCGAGGAATTCACATAGCTGTAGACCTTCACTATCCCTGAACACGGTGGCTGGCTGTAGTTTTGCGAGTGGATGGCTGGAGTTTGAATTTTTTTGTAGCTGGGAAAACTGAACGCTTTCATACTATGAACTGTCGCTTCGTTGATGGTCTAAAATGTTTTCAGTGTAATAATGAGAAAAGGCATTTTTAATTTCAAAAGTGTTTTTATTGTTCAATATAATCTGTTCTAACGATAGCGTATAGAATCCGAATTAGTTTTCTATGATGTCTCAAACTAGCTGTAAATTTTTACCATCGTAATTGTCTCTCCATTTGACAAAGAAATCCTGGTTAGAGAGAAAAACTTCGAGGTTTTAAAGCAACAAATTGAAATCAAAGAAAGCTAAACTGAAGGAATATAGCAAATGTTTGAAGAATTCATATTTCAAGTATCCCAACATTTCCAAAATTAAATCACTTTTTTTTCTTATTTGTGTCATTTGCTTTAAAGGGTTAGACTAGTATCTTGCGAACTGAAAGAAGTTGTTAGTGATTGGTTCAACAACTTTGTCGACAACTGAGAATGTGGAAGGCATAGAAAAGCTGTTTAGTTTATTCGTTTCATATGAGAAGCGAAATATAAACATATAAATCACTTTTATGACAAAAAAGGATTCATAATACAAATTTATACACTAATATCTAAATTTTTTAACCAGTCCAGAGCTGCATGAGTTGCCTTGTTCAGCTCGCCACCAGGGAAATTTGCCTGGGGCAGTTACTTACTATGTGGACCATAGTTTGTTCCGTATTTCCGTTGTCGCCAAGGCTAGTATTTGCTAATTTCTATTTGTATAGCATTGAGTTGTACCTTGCGTGGCCTGTGCGGAACCTATTTAATTGAGACCATTGTCCACACACCCGCAAGAGGTTCTGAAGGAGTAGGGGTGCTGTTCCAGGAGGGCCATCCAGCAATTATACACATTGATGGGATGAATTTCCGTATCCAGCCAAATCGGTCTTCTAGATTTTAGTCGAGTCCTGGGGACGCCCTCCAAATGATCATGTATGGGAATATTATTGTTGTTGGAAATCTTAGCCAATTCATTCTGTGCTGTGTCCAGACGCCTGATATCCGGGGGAGGGGGTAATGTTAGAAAGAATCAGTAGAAGTTGAACAATACTAGTGACGATCCTCATTGTATCGCTAAGTTGAACATCTACTAGCTTGATGTGAAAGCTTCGATACCATACACGAGCACAGTTTTCAGCAGTAGAGTAAGCCAATATAATGGCTGCCATTTGCAAGGTCTCTCCATTCGCTCCCCATGAATTCCTGGCAAATTTATGTAATATATTACTACGGGTCTTCACCTTTTGACTAGTTTTATAGAGGTGTAGCTTGATTGTCAGATACCAGTCTACCGTTACTCCCAGATATTTAAGGTGAGGGTTGTGGTTGATCCAACTATCATCAAATTCAACATTCTCTGTTGGCTTTCTTGTTACACAAGTGAAAGGCACATGATTCGGACTTTGAAGGGTTTGGTTGTAAGCGGCATTTCTTATAATATTCGTCTAAAGCTTGCACATCTTCAGCAAGTTGTAATTCTCCATTCTCTAAATTCTTGGCTTGGGAGCACAAAGCACAAAGTCATCTGCATATAGAAATTTTTGTGATTTTGTGGGCGGGAGATCATTGGTGTAAATGGTGAACATTAGAGGAGGTAGAACCGATCCTTGAGGAAGGCCATTCTTAAAAGTTTTGCCATTACTAGTTTAACCAGACTACAATTCGCCGATTGGTCAGCGTAGTGTGGATGCGTTTGCTTAGTTTAGCGCATGAGATGTTTTCAGACTACCTGAAAATCTGCTTCAATATGCGTTGTTAACGCGCAACAATTCCTTCCCGTTCTGAAAGCGGCTTGCTCTTTTATTAATAATCTTGTCAAAAAGCTTTTGAAACTCTACGACGAATGCTTAAATTTGAGCGGCGACTACGTAGGAAAATAGCTACGTTATCATATGTGTTGTAACCATTGTAAAACCGCTGACTTTTATTATTAACATGACAATTCGAACTGCCACTTTCCTGACCATCTGGAAACAAGCGAGGATAAGTCCAGTTTCATTTCATTATCTTACATAATGTTTGGAGAAAGAAGGGTTCCTTTAGAATTGCTCTCGTAAGATGTGGAGAACATTATGACATTACATGACTGTATTCTATCTAAATATTTTTTGATCTCGGTTCAGCTTTTTATATTTTAAATTTTCAAATATATTCTGTTCCATTATTTTGGTATTACTAAGTATTTGTTATAATGAAAAATGTTAGATAGCTTACAGAAAGTTTGACAACTTGATTAATATTTTAAGTGTGATAAAAATAATTTCTTAAATAGGATTTGTATTTAATACTACAAAGAAATACATTTTAAGGAACATTATTAGTTATATTTCTTTTTGGGTATTATTGTCTTTGCAGAATACAAATTCCTCGCTTTCTTTTAGATTTATGAGTGTAGGAGAAAGGATGGGAGGCGAAAACGAGAACATGCGAGTTGTCTTAGCAAATACGACAATAAAAGATTTGGATTAATTCGAAACAACAGGAAACTGAAACACGGAACATAAATCTTAAAAAAAGGGTACTTCGGTCAAGATTCAGGATGAAATATAATCCATTTTCCCGCACACAAAAAATTAATTATACTTCCATAAAGGCCGCTCGAACAAATAAAGGAATATAATTTATTACGTTATTCGACGTCTCTTTTCCTGTTCAGTTTGCGCGGGAAGTGATGACAGATAATTTGAATTCATTAAAAAAAAGCTCATTATTCATCATGAATTACATTACATATGCATGTATATACATAAACGTCATACATACAGTAGGTTTTGGTCGTATATAAGGCCTAAGATAATATTATATACGCTTCTCTATAATGTGAAATCATCTCCTCGTCGTTCAATTTATATTCAATGTAATTCTACGGTGTTGGGTCTATTATGTAATGGAGAGGGAATCGCGCAAGTTACAAGTGGGCTTACTGGTGGCGCGAGTCCCACATGATACGCTATAAATGTTTCCAGCAGACGTCGTAAAGCATCAGCGTCTCAGCCTCCAACCCCATTGGAGTAATTCGAGTCTACCTTGGACACGCATCTTGCCGTGCTAATTGAGCGCAACCGACTACCTTGTTATGGAAGCTATATAATTTACTTACGATAAATACTAAAATATATAACCGCTATAGAATTTTGCACGTTAATATTGGAATATTTATGTGAGGTTGTTTTGGGAAATGTGGTTTACTTATCTATTATAATATACATGTATGTATATATACACTGTGTCCATAAAGTATGGACACAAGCCCGTAATAACGTTATTGTGCATTATTTGACAAAATGCAAAGATATATCGATTAATGTTTTTTATTAGCTATATTTAGATGCTACTATTTTGTTTTTTTCCGTCGACCTTGAATAAGTTATGACATCATTGATAATTTTTTTAAATATCAACCCCATTTCTTTTGTGGATTTTGAAAGCTTTTACAATTCTTTATTCGATTATGTAAAAATTTTGGTATGTTACATTAGACAATTTTTGAGTAATAATTTGTGTCCATAAAGTATGGACACAAGCCCGTAGTAACGTTATTGTGCATTATTTGACAAAATGCAAAGATATGTCGATTAATGTTGTTTATTAGCTATATTTAGATGCTACCATTTTGTTCTTTCCGTCGACCTTGAATAAGTTATGACGTCATTGATAATTTTTTTAAATGTCAACCCCATTTTTTTTTATGGATTGAGAATTGTAAAAGCTTTCAACTTTTACAATTCTTTATTCGATGATTTAAACATTTTGGTGTTAGTGTTACATTAGAAAAGTCTATGCGACACAACCGGAAAATTTGGTCGTTTTACGACAACGCATCATCTACGAAACCAGACTAATCACTCCCGAAATATTACTGAATGTGCGAAATGGAATTTATCATCGCTTAGGATTTTGTCAACAAAATGAAGGAAAACATTTTGAGCATTTGTTATAAATTTAATACTGAAAATGTCAAAAATAAAACTTAGAATTACAACACAGTTTACTCAAAAATTTTCTAATGTAACATACCAAAATTTTAACAACATCGATTAAGAATTGTAAAACCTTTCAAAATCCACAAAGAAAAAGTGGGGTTGACGTCATAACTTATTCAAGGTCGACGGAAAAAATAAAATGGTAGTATCTAAATATAGCTAATAAAAAACATTAATCGACATATCTTTGCATTTTGTGAAATAATGCACAATAACGTTACTACGGGCTTGTGTCCATACTTTATGGACACAAATGATTACTCAAAAATTTTCTAATGTGACATACCAAAATTTTTACGTCATCGAATAAAGAATTGTAAAGGCTTTCAAAATCCACAAAAAAAAATGGGGTTGACATTTAAAAAAATTATCAATGACGTCATAACTTATACAAGGTCGACGGAAAAAACAAAATGGTAGTATCTAAATATAGCTAACAAAAAACATTAATCGATATATCTTTGCATTTTGTCAAATAATGCACAATAACGTTATTACGGGCTTGTGTCCATACTTCATGGACACAGTGTATAATTTAAACCAAATTATCGACCGTAATATATTGATAAAATAAATTAAAATCGGGTAAGCGGTCTGTCAATTAAAAAACTCCTTTATTAAATAACCCTATATTTCGCAACAAATTTGTTGCTTCTTCTGGGGATAAAAATGTAGAGTTGAAAAATAATAAAATTGACGTACAATAAAAAATAAAAATGATTGATAATTTTTATTTTTTATTGTACGTCAATTTTATTATTATTATTATTTTTTTAATGATAATATAAAAAGTTTCCTTCGTATTAATGCCATTTCAAATACGAATTTTTCTTGAATTTTTATCTTTTTTCTTCGATTTGTCCTATAAACGAAATTTGTTGGTACTTTGGTAAGTATTAAAATGTTTTTAGTAATTGCTGGACAAAAATAATTAAGTTGAATATATCTTTCCGTTGGCCCATTCTAGTTCCTAAGTTTCAGTTTTCTGCTGATTCTGATTATCCTCCTTGATTCGACAAAGAAATTGTAACAATTTCGAAACTTAAGCAGTAGAATCATAGAAAATAAGAACGTTACAACAGCATTACTTATTATTATAAATTTAAGAGACTTCGTGCTTTGGCTAAGAATTTAATATCACAGCTTGAACCGCGTTCTTGGTACTGTTTCCTTATTAGATGTTTCGTCCACTATTGCAAGGGACATCTTCAGGACATGCCAGAATAATAATAATCTATCGCTGAAAGATTGGAGAACATGTTTTGAAGATTGCAAAATTGTGGATTATTTTACTAGATCCAACAGAAAGACGACTAACCTTGTATTCCTTTATAATTCATTAGCGTTTATTATGAACCAGCAGTGGGAAATAGAAATGAAACAGCTCAGATCATAATAAATACAAGTATTAATGGAATTTTATTCTTGAGGAAAGAGTTTTTCAATCAATAATTTATCAGACTGGAGACGTAGTGCCGACCTTTATTTTAATTTTTAAATGTTAAATTTAATTAAATTACGAGTATTATAATAATGTATAAACAAAATTCTTAATACAATCATCAAAGTTATAATATAACTTACTATAATTTAAAATTTTTATTGATTTTAAGAAATGTATTTCTTATGCGGTAGCGGAACTGATTATAACTTTATTTAGTGTGCGTTTGCCTCTTGAATTTTCCCCAAGTTCGGGCAATGTTTCCCGAATAACGAATAAAACGGGGAGAATATTTCGCGCGTAATGCAATGAATTACGTTTTTGTTTGTGCGTTCTCTATAGAAGTATAATTAATTTTTTGTCAGCACCGGAGAGGGAAACTAAATGGATTTTAATACTTTTCCTTAATAAGTTTTGGGTTTGGTCGCTAAAATATTTCTCTGGAGCTGTTTCATATTTACTTCTGCAGCGGGTAACATTTCTTTTCTACAGTTTATTATTCACTTACATTGAGATACAATAATGATTAAAATTTCCTGCTTATTTTCCTTTTAAATAAAATTACATTTAGGCAAGGAATGCTTGTAATTATTTATTAATTATCTTATTTTAAATGAAATACTATTTACTAAGATATTTTTATTCTGCTTTGTAGTATACTTCTCTCTTGTAAATGGCAACTCATTTATTTCACCATATTTGATATAAATTGCTTTATGTCCCTCCCTTGTTACTAATTCAATTATTTCGTAGTGTTAATTAGATATTTTATCAATATATACTATATACGTTATGAGGGTTATATTTCATGAGAATAATGATATTACATGATACAGAGTTTTCCATTTAAACATAACATGTCCAATAATTTTTTTAATTTTACGTATTCTGCAATTTGCTCATTGGCTAGTTTTTATAATTTTTTATTGCATGCACATACATTAGGGTGGAGCGATTTTTTTTTATTTAGCAATAGCTTTGGAATACCTGTAAAAAGTTGCTCTATTATCTCCCAAATACTCGTATACACAGAAAATTTCATTTCGCACATGATATATTTAGAGGTGCCCCCGACATTATTAAGTTTGGCAAAATTCATGAATTTAGTCGAAAAATCAAAAATATTTAATGAACGCTAAATTACACACTGAGTGTTGCGCAGTTAGTATAAGATAGAAAATATAATCCGAAGCGAGCGTATTAAGACGCGTGGGTGTTGAAGCACGTGGAGACGATTTCGCAACTCTTCTAAAACGTTATTCAAACGCTATAGTCAACTCGCGTGAGTACTATTGCACTTGTGATACCCTTTGAATTTTACGTCTGAGATCAAGAAATAAGACTCATGTAAGTAGTATTTTCAATTTCCTATTTAGGTTTCAGATATTATTGTAATACTTTAGCACATATTATATATCTTTATTACAGTAAAATGTCTCAAGTCAAAACACGACAAATGATGACCTGTGCTGTGTTCGGATTACAAGAGAAGTTACCAGTATCTCAATTACCAACTTATAATGATGTTATGAAAAATTACCTATTCATTAAAAATGAATTAAAGCCCAATAAAACAGTAAAAGAACCAACCGTTCATGACATATCCGAAATATTGGTTCAAGAAGTTTTAGAAATTTGGCAAAAAGCTTCGCTGCCAACTGTTAGTGTTAAGAGAATTCTACAACTTATTCGTTCCTACCATGACAAATATAAAATCTTAATGAAACCTTATAAAGGTCGTCAAACAAACAAAAATTACGAAGAAAAGATCAATAGATTTATAACTGAGTCCCGCAGATTATTTGATGTTCGCAGTTGCAAATGTAAACTTTTCTCAAATTGTAATTGTTTAAAAGGCAGTCGTGTTCCCAAGGAAGAAATAAATTTTTGACTCTATCAAAGAACAACAAGAAAAATGGTCATAGGCGGTGTAGATGTGGTTGAAACTATAAAAAATAAGAAAAAAGAAGAAAGAAAACAAAAAAGTTTATCGCGTAACAGAGAGATAACTGATTTTGAGAAACCGTGTTGTTCGCGTTCTTTACCTGAAGACTTGGCAATCGAAAGCGACAGTTCAAGCGATAGCGTAGCTTCTAGTCCTTACCTTGAAGCACCAAAAAAAAACAGTTGATCCGCCACCAAAAAAAAGGAGATTAAATTTACCATCATTAGCTCTTCCCTGCGATCGTACTCGAGTTTCTGACAGAGCCGCTGCCATTATAGCTTCTTCTGTGTTAAAAGATGTTGGCATTATTTCACCAAAGGATCCAAGTGGTGTTATTGATCGTTCAAAGTTGCGCCGTGAAAGAACTAAAGTCAGAACAGCTTTATTTATTTGAGTACCGACCAAAAATATCTGTACGATATTATGATTGCTATCAGCACTGGCGTTTTTTCTTCAGATTTAGCTAACATTGAACCTGGATCTCTCAACCACTCTAAATGGCTTACAACAGCAAATCGAATTCTAAGATTATATGCTACTAAACCGGACCCCGAAGAAAAATTGGTGATATTAGCCACGTACGTGATGAGAGTTTATGGTCCGATGTGGTTTAGAATAAAATGTAATACCTCGTGTATAAACGGAGCTAAGCACCAGTGGCAAACAATTAGTCTGAGTGGCTATTTGAACGCCGATATGAAGAAGGTCATTGACAAGGTAATTCAACGAAATGAATTTTTTGGTCACCCAGAAAATGTTATTATTTCTATGCTTGGAGATGAAAGGGAAATCATACGAGATCCAGCATATCGACGAATTATAAAAGCAAGAAGTGAGAAAGCTCCAGGACTTCGAACGTTTAAACTGCCTTCATTTAATTTCGATGCTGAAGATTATACCGACATTATAACGTGGCGAGACTGTGAGATAACTGAGCCACCTCTGACTTTAAATTTATCCAATGACGACTTGAAAGCCATTGTCAAAGACGGTCCCGGCACATGTCAAAAAATTAAAGATTTTCCATGCCATACTCAAGCCGTTAAGCGCTGCATCAAAGTGGTGACAGAAGCTTCAAGTGCAGTTTGTGGAAAAAATAAGCGAGACGGTTTCATCAGGGCAAGGCTACTATCACGTCAACAAATGCCTACTTTTTTTACAAAAAAACAATTTAATATATAATTATTGTATTTCTGAATAATTATCTATCTAGTTTACCATTATTTCTTGTATCTCGCATCTCCACAAAAGATACTAACTCACGCCTCACGCCAACAGGTCAGTGGTTGAGCAATGGTCTGGTAAGCCAGAGGCCGAGGGTTCGATTCCCACTTCAGGGCGAATTTTTTTCTATGAAAAATTCGAACAAAATAGCGTCGTAAAGTGTAGAAAGAATATTTACAACCAGATTAATAAAACGATTTTGGTCACATCACAGCTAGTTTTATAAAGGATATTTTCGGGTATTGCTTTGAAAAATGATTTTGTTTTTTTTCGCATCTTATAGTATTGAACTTAGAGTAGGTCTATTGACCGTTGCTGTGAGTAAAATAGTTTCTTGGGATGTCTAAATTTGTTTTAATTTTTCTTCACGCTTAATCATAAACAGATTGTACGTTTTTTTTTGTTTTGTTAGTCTGAAAATAAACAAATAAGCATTTATTATGTACACAACGTGATGTACAACACTTAGTGAAAATTATTATTTTTTAATACATAGATTTATTCATAAGAAACAATTGATAGAAGCTCGAAATACGAAAACAGACTACTTTTTATTAATAATGCGTTAGCTCTCGTCGGTTGTTTGGATGTACATTGACTCGTTGTGGAATCGATTCCAATATATAGTCGATGTCATTCTGTGGTTTAGGATTTCAGGTTATACCCATATCAGAGACCCTCCAGGACCAGAAATGTGAGACTTGTCTATTAGCTTAATATTTTACCGATAATGTCTTGTACGCTCTCCAGTGGGAAAATATTGGGAGATTTTATAGACCATGGTACAAGATTGACACAAAACCATAAAGTTTGGTGCAACCTTTACCATATGTGGGCGATCATTACTTCTAGCTAAAATCGAATGTTCTAGCCTTGGAAAATGAGGAAGAGGATGAGATTCCACAATTTCTTCTAATCTCATCAGATGCCACCTACAACCATGAGTAATGGCGTTCTATACCATAACTATAGAAGCTTGGTAAACAGAACTTTCAACAGAAAATTGAATCTGGCGCGTTTCTTCACAGTTCAATCTAACCATCTTGATGGCCGTCATATATTCCCAAAGAGAATTTAATTTCCTCATTAAGGACAATTATACACTACTTGTTATTCCACCGTAGTTGTCCCTATATCAGCTTGAAAGTTCTCCTCTGTATTCAACAATGAATAGTAATACAAGATGCGACCGATAGGATTTATGTCCAAAAAGATTTATTATGCGATAGACGGTTGAAGGGCTACTGAGCGGCGCCAGTTACCAAGCCAAACATTAGCAATTGACATAGTAGTTCAATACCGATCTCCTAAAGTCAACCTGCTACCTCTCTTTCGACACGAACGGCAAATAGTCACTAATTTTGCATTGGGAAATCGCTTCGCGAGAATTTCTATATACATATTTAGATTTAGGCATAGCAGCGGAATTTAAAGAAAAACTTCAACTTTTGATTAATTATTTTATTTCAGTAGTGCAACATTTTGGCCAAAATTTGCTAAAAAATATCAACCAGTACACTGGCGGTCAAATCATCCTCGCATGTGTGAGTTCGAAAATATTTAACTTTGTGGTGGTTTAGCAACGAATAATTACGGATTTGGTTTGATAAATTTACCCTTTCCAGGAGGCCGCCTTAGGTCAGTTACAATTATAATCATTTTAACCATGGTACTGAAAGACATGTACAGCAGTTCGTATAAGCTCGTCTTACCGTTTACCAAATATATATTTTTGAGGAACAAAACTTATCTCACACTTTTTCGCATAAACATAAACGTGCAACACATTTCCAGTTTTCATACGAGCATAGAGTAACTAACGAAATGGAATCATAACAAGCTTTCGGCTGTTGGTCGATCGGTTTGCCGAAAGTGGCCATATAATACGAAAGGCACAGGAAATCGACGCACTCTTGAAGTTACCATCGCAACGAGAAGATCCTCAAGAGAAAGGTGAAAGTGATGCCATCGAAACGTCAGGAAGAAAGTTGTCCTTCTCAGGACGAAATTATCCAAACGCGGCGAAATATCCCGAAGAACAACGCTTCAACAAACAACCTCGAAAACATTCGACTTCGACAGTCGATTTCCTGTGCCGCTCGTATTATATGGTTACGTAGTAGTGGGGACGCGTGTCTGGCTCCTTGTGATTGGTCCGTCGGTTGTTCTGTCGCTTGCGGATATTGGTCGATCGGTTTGTGTTTGGTCCGTGTTGGTGTCACTGGTCTGTCGTAAGTTATTATCATTACGTCACTTATGCGTAATCTGTCTATTGAACAAGGCGGACTTCCATGTGTCAGGTAACCGCTGTCCGTCGTCACTTTTGTTCATACAATTTTGTCGTTTCTCAATTTCTATAGCCTCTCTATTATTCTATACGTTAAATTTGTACTGCGAGATATTGTCCTTGTATCATCGAAGTCGATAGTATGTCCTGATATATAGTACATGCTTAGCTAGGGATGCTGTTTCTTTTTTAGCTACCGCATTTCTGTGCTCTTCCCTCCGTACGCTGGTTTTTCTGTTTGTATGCCCTATGTATGTTTGATCGCATTCATAGCACGGTATTTTATAGACACCTTAGTTTTTCAGTTCTATTTTGTCCTTTGCACTAGGATATCTGTTCGTGTGTGCAGGTTTTCTGTAAACTATGTATCCTAGAGAGCCATCCGGCTTTTTGATTATGATCAAGTCTAAGAACGGTAGCCAATTTCTTTCTTCTATTTCGACAGTGAACTTTATTTTCGGGTGTCTGGTGTTCAGATTTTGCAAAACCCGCTTTATTTCTCTCTTCCATGCGGCCAAATCACCAGAGTGTCGTCCATGTAGCGCAGCCAGAGCTTTGGTTTGTCTGTAGCGCTTTCCAGTGCTCTTTGTTCAAAATCTGCCATAAAGAAAATCGCCAGTATAGGTGACAGCGGTGATCCCATCGAAGCTCCATCAGTTTGTTTATTAAATTGTCCGTTGTATATAAGACACGTGTTTGACAGGCAGTGTTTCGTTATATCTGTGTCGTAGTCGAAGTGCTGATGTTTCTTTATTAGTAGATCTATCGCCTAATTAATCGGTATTTGCGTGAAGAACAAAACCACGTCCAAGCTCACCAACATGTCGTTTTGGTCCATTTTGGTATTTCAGTTAGGTGAGTCGAGTTTTTAACAGGCGCGGCTCATGATGACGTATTTTGGAGGGCGCGTACAATGATGCGAGTGCTTCGGGTATTCTCGTGTACTAACTGTAAGCGTTTTCTTAGTAAACACCGGAAACACACGAGGCACTCACATCATTGTACGCGCCCTACCAAATACTTCATCACGAGCAGCGCCTGGTTTTTAACGTATGATGGTATTTCTTCGGCAAGGGATTGTAGTTTTTGTGCTAAGAAGCGTGAGAGCGCTTGAGTCGGTGAGCTAATGGAACTTACTATCGGTCTCAGCGGCACATCCGACTTGTATATTTTTGGTAGACCGAAGAATTTCGGACATCTTGACGATTACTCTCTGGCTATCAGTCGTTTCTTAATACATTATTCGAGTGGTGCGCTCTTAATATTGCTTTTTGTCGTCTTTTCTAAGTACGTGGTTGGGTCGTTAGGCGTCGGTTTATACATCGAGTCTTCTAGAAGTCTTCGTATTTTTATATCATAGTCACTCTTTTCCATTATTACAGTAGCATTTCCCTTGTCAGCCGGAATTATGCAATATATTTGTTTTTCTGTTTGGCTTCGGTGATTTTGTCGTTCTTATTATTTGGCATATATCTTGTCTGACAATTTCTGCTGTTTCTCGGTCAAGTGATTCAATTGCCGCTTTGACGCCGCATATATTTTCTGTTGCTATGTTCTTAGGGACAACTGCAAAGTTAAAGTCTTTTTCAAGAATTCTAGTTTCAGCTTCGTTAAGTTCGTATTTCAACAGGTTGTAAACCACTCGACATTGTAGTGTTCTAGTTTTGTTGTCTGGTATTTGTTTGCTTCGTAGATTTTCAATCTTGCGTTTTTGTTTTTTGGCTTTCGTAATTTCTTCTGTCTCAGCTCTGTAGTAAGACAAGAGCTCGATTTTCTGCCACAAAACCGGATGAAACTTGCCGCTTCGTTGTAAGTGCAGGGCTCTTAGTCTCGTATCGGTTTGGTCTATTTTTTGTCTAGTCTGTCGTATGAAAAAAAAGGCAAAATTGCCTTTCCGGTCACTTTGCACTACGTGGGTGTAAGTTTTTCGCCCCGCAATTGTAGGGGAAAAATCTAGTCGCACGTTAGTCGTGCCATTTTGGATTTCAAACTACTTTTCGAGACCAATTCTTTGATCGTTACAATTAGTGTGGTAGGCTTTCAACTATTTCTTTATTTTGGCGAATTCCTTCTGTACTATCACTTGTCTATCTCTAGTTCATCACAGTAACCACCCTTCGTCAAATGGACTTCCTTAAAACACTATTTTTTAAAAATTTTGCTAGTTCTCAGTTTCGGGATAAATTTTCTTCGCGCTCTTCAGCTTTCGCGTGTATCGTGTTTATAAACACAAACAAATTTCCAAATTTTCCTAAATTTTAATTCTCTTGCGGAGAAACATCGCGAATGTAAACGAAAATAGTTAATAATTTCTTGAACAAATTTCCTTTTAAATCCATGGATATATAACTAACACGAACTAAGATCAAATTACTAAACGTAATAACATCTAAATTATGTTTCTTGATGGACTAAAATTAATAAAAATGTTTATTATTGCTGTTACAATTTTTCATTTCGCACATTGAATGTATAAGAAACGACCGGAATCAGACAGGTGTTGTTTTATAAGACTGTTATTGTAGGCGTGATTATGCAAATAGACTGGTAGCAACAGATGGCTCTGACAGTGTCGCCTTTTCTTAGAGGGTGGATTTGTACGAGATTGGAATTACTAAATGCCATTACTCCGTTTCCTAACTTTATTACGAGATAGAAATATGGTCCATAATTATTTCGACATAATAACAAAAATAACGTCGAAATGAAATACGTACACAACAATAAAACTATGCAGACCGTCAGTGCAAATGCGACGCAAACTATAATAATATTTCTTCGCTAATAATCTCAACCCTCCCGTTTCTTCTAATATTAAGCTGTAAAAGGGTCATAAAGAAAATACGAGTTCTTAAAGCCAAATGTTGCGAAACTGCAAAGAATTGCTTTGTTACTCCTTTACGTGCTTCCTCCTTCAACGATCTGTAAAACATCGTAAGGATCTTTGAAGTTAAAGAATAAAAGTACTTCAACATTTGCCACGAAAGTAAAACTAATTTATTATGAAAAAAGTGTAACAAATATATTTCAAATTTAATATGCATGAAATTGAATGTATTTAAACAGTTACGTATTATTTCCTACGTATATAAAGGTGGTATTAGATCATGTTTTCAAGTTAACGCAAGAAATTGCAGGCTATAACAGTCTTTTATTATTAAAAATATTAATTTATTTATTTATTTAGTACCTTTAGACATTACGGGACACCTAAATTCACAAACTGTCCCTAACCCTTCGTTGGTGTGGGGAATAAAAATCACGCGAGTGGCACCCCACATTTTTTTTTTGTTATTGTAATAGTGTTATAGGTACCGATAAGTCCAGCCCGCTACGGGCCATAGGCAACAATATACGTATGGAACGTAATGCGATGTGGCAACATGTGTACGAAGCCACTCCGCGTGCGCAACATAAGTCCGATGGTCGAATGCATATAAAAATGTGTGTTCAATTAAATACATTTGAATGTGTTTACATTCGACTGCCTTATTTGTTTTGGTTCTAATCTTCTGTTAACTTTAAATTTTTAATATACACAACAAATTCATATAATTTGGTGAAGACAATAAATAAAATAACGATTGTTTGTATATATTATATGTTTCTTATAATAAATCTATAACTTAGTGCAAGTACAATACTTTGTTTGCTCTAATTTAATTTTTGAAAGTTCAATTGCTAAACTTTATTTTTCTTGCTCCATGTCATGTTCCTTTTTCAAAATTTCTCTCTGTAATCGTACAAGTTCTAATTTACTAGCAGTCAACAAATAATTTCGAACCAAAAAAGACATTTCACAACAAATAAGTTTGTATTATGTTGTACTGCGATTTCAAATATTTATACCAACCTTTGTGCAAAACTCAACTTATCTATTATGGCAGTGTTAAGTTATACTGCAATATATTCCAAATTTTATTTAAAATTAGGCACTGTAGAAGTTTTAACTAGAGATTAACTAAACTTTATCCTTATTCGGGTTATTCGACGATATAATTGATGGGTTAAAGTGTATTGTAGAACTGTCCCTTAAAAGTTTAAAATTGTCTGGAAATGTATTTGATGTAAATAAATTGTTTATTTTTTTAAAGCAAATATACATTTTTTATACGATGTTTATAAAACTGTCATAACAGTGAATATGTAATTACAGTTATACAAAGTAGATACTCTGGTCTATTGTATGGTTTCAATACCAGTAATAATGCTTTTTATCTTTTAGAAAACGTTATTGTTTTTTTATTACTTTAAATTACTTTTCCGTAGCAGCCAAGAATACAATAATAATAATAAACTGGACCTTATTATGTCTGAAACAAATGGGCAAATTACATGTACAGAACGAATATGCAAACGACTATATCCTTACGCGGTTTAAGTCTTACTAAATTCTGCAATTGAAGCTGCGGCGCGTAGAGGGGATTCGCTGTTGTCACTTATTGTTGACTATGGCTCGTTCCGAGCTGGTCCTATCGGTATACTCACTTTAATATGAAATCCACCACCCACTAAAATGCAAACCACAATTTTGAAACTTCGGTAAAATAATGCTTTATTATCAACTAAGAAACGACGAAAGTTTCCGCCGAAAAAACTCAACTATTATGTTTCCTGTATCATTGTTATCTTGAACTTTCAATATTTTCTTCCTACAAATTAATGAATTTCGGCCAACAAAATGTCAGTTTATTTGATTGTCAAACTGTTAAGTAGACGCTTTGTAATGCCTCCAGTGCGACGTCGTCGAAATTTTACCCATATTAATGATTTTGTTAGTAGCCGAATTATCGGTATGAATGAGGCGGGTCTCTCATTCCGAGAGATTGGGAGAAGGCTAAATCGGGACCACACTACAGTTGCTCGGATATGGTCTTTATGGTCCGAAGAAGGTATTCAGAGGCGCCGTCCTGCTGGAACCCCCCCCCCCCCCCCCCGAAGAAGCAACGCACGTGAAGACCGACTTCTTAGGCGGATGGCTACCAGGGATCGATTTCAAACAACAAAGTCGATTGCTGTGGATTGGATGAGAGCTTTGAATCGACACTTGTCGATGGCAACTGTTTACAAAATAATTTCTTCCTTTGGGCTTCATTCATACCGTCCTTACTTTCGGCTTCCATTAACACCTCCCCATAAAGCAGCCAGACTTGCATGGTGTCAAGAACGGTAAGGATGGGTTCATCAATGGAATGGCATCGTCTTTAGTGATGAATCAAGGTTTTGTTTATGGGTGAATGATGGTCGTAGAAGGGTGCGGCGATATCGAGGACGGAATTTGGAGTTCGTTCAAAGACGACACACAGCCTTAACACCTGAGGTTATGGTTTGGGGGGCGATATGTGCTGGACGAAGGTCACCCCTTACGTTCATTCCAGGCACATTAAACGCACGTCGTTACATCGACAACGTTCTGGAACCGGTGTTAGTACCTTTCATGCAGACGTTGCAGAATGCCACTTTCCAACAGGATAATGCAACACCCCATACTGCTGTGGTTAAAAGAACATTCCTGGAGCAGGTTGGATTGCAGATTTTGCCCTGGCCTGCACGGTCACCGGAGTTGTCGCCGATTGAACATGTCTGGGATATGATGGGTCGGCGACTAAGACAACTACCCAGGCCGCCTGAGAATCTGGATGAACTTCGATACCATCTAGAGGTTACATGGAACGAGATACCCCAGGAGGACATCGACCACTTAATAGAGAGCATGGGAAGAAGAGTTAATGTATGCATAGCTACGTGTGGGGATGCAACCCACTACTAGCTTCTTCTTGAAAAATGTTAATTTTTGTTTTGCTTTTTTCAACTAAACTTTCATCGTTTCTTAGTTAATAATAAAGCATTATTTTACCGAAGTTTTAAAATTGTAGTCCAATTCTTATTGGGTGGTGTATTTCATATGAAAGTGAGTGTATAACATTACGTAAATATTTTCTGTTTAACATGATTTCTAGACTGTGTAGCAGGGTTTTGTAATAAAAAACTGAGTTTTAATTTTGTTTATTAAAAAAAAATAAGAATAAATTGAAACAACGTATTTTTAGAAAAATAAAAAGACTACACTTTGTTTTAAATTCTATAAGACGTGGACGATTAAACTGAAGATATATTTGTTATTTTTACATGCTATAGCTATTGAGCAATCTTACAAAATACATATATCGTTTATAAAATGCTTTTTATTCAGTTTCCGTAGTGGCATAAAAATCACATTCTATACAAACATATCGTTTGCAGGAGTAGCAAATGGTTCTTTCTATCTCGTGTTCGAGGACACACTGCACATCTACTTTGTGTCTTCTGTCGTTATGCTCGGCCCTATCGAGAGCTTTTGGGTGCTGCTGGTCCCTCAGTTGTCTAGTTATTCTAGGATTTTGCCGACGTTGCTCCTTATAATCCGGTACCAACGCCAAACCCGGTTGTTTTAAAAAAGTTCGACGTTTCAATTGATAATCTTGCGAATTCAGTTTATATATAACTTGGGCATTAATACCCGAAACGTTCAGCAGCGCACATCTGGTCAATGGTGTCAATTCCATTTTTAGTGGAATTATAAAAAGGGGCGATTTCAGGTTTCGCCACTTCTCCTGTAGCTTCATCGATTGAACTATCGTGATGGAGTTTTGAAAAAAGCAAAACATATTTGGCTTTTCTCTGTTGATATGTCACTAAAGTGACGTCTTTCTGAAAGCCAAATAGTGATGACGGTATTTCCCGAGATCTCGTGTCCAAAAAATGCTGCCGGTAATTCTCTCTTATTTTTTCTTAACGGTTCAGTTGATGTTCATACAACAGGCGAGTCCATAAAGGACAACTAGTAAATCAATTATCAAGGGTAATATTTCATTTACTAGGAGTGTATGGCGAAATCAAATGTAAAACAAGATCCTCCGTTTTATTGGTAATTTTGTACGGACTCTCTGGTTGTGTACCACAGTATATCTCCATATTTAATGTATACTAGCATCACGAATCTGCTACTGTAAATATTTTAATACCATAACGAGCAGGGTTCTTCGGCATACATTGCCGAAAAGAGCACCGTCCACGGAAAGCTCGTAATGTTCTCTGATAAGAGTTAATTTTGTAATTGATATATTTTGCTATATTCTCTATAATAACTTGATCTACAAATAAATTCCAACAGTCACGTATAGTTTTAGGAAGGCTATGTATCTTTGTCTACTTCACACGTTTATCTTTTCCCCAGTAAGATCGTTGCGTTTGTTCGGCTTCATCTGCATCACTTTCTTCATCGCCATCTTGCTTCGTATCTGTGTTATGGGAACTCTCGCTGAGATGATCAGATACGTCCTCACTATCACAAATTTCCTTCTTTTCATCTTCACTATCATTTTCAAATTTTTTCCACAATTGTGCAAGTCTCTTTTGTTCTTTCTCGTAACTCCACATTTCTGTTTGTCGCTCTCGACCGTTTCTAGCAGTAAAAGACATTCACTTGTCAGCCTTTCAAAACTTACGCGACTGGTATGGTGGGGTGTGACATACCCAGATCTAGGTTTCTGCAATTTTGTTCAGCCGATAACATTAAAATTACAGATCTCTTTTCACAACTTGAAAGTTTGATCTTTTAGCTACAGGTATTGAAATTCAGAAGGTGATACAATGACATCTAGCACAAAATTACTTTAATTTTTGAAGTGTGGGGTATGTGACACCCCACCACACCTACGAAGGGATAACAAAGAGCCACTATTAATAATATAATGAACAGTCTTCCTTTGGAGACTATGGTAAGAAAAAGGGTATAAAACCTCTTACCACAATGAATACTCGTATCCTAAAAACGTATTTTGACATCAATCTGTCATCCTCAGTAGGTAAAATTACAATTCACAGTATTGAACATGGGACACAGTAAAGCTAGCACAAAGAATCGCGGAATACTTTACGAAGCGTATACACCAACTTTTAAGAAAATAAAATTATGTTATTTACCTCTCTTCAGAAATAGCACACATTTGTTTTTATTTGACGGTCTCGTCTAATTTGTTATCTCCTACTTTTCTAAAAATTCGAAAAGGGACGTACTTGGCACTGGATTGTTGTCCACGTTGTGCGTGTTAATTTTATTTTTAATGATATGAATATTTTCGAATATGTTCAACTCTCTCGGATTGCTTATATTTTTAATGTTTTAAACAATCTGCTGTGATATTATGATCCGCTTCTAATGCGTGATGAGCAACACTCGATTTTTCCGGTCTATTGTATTTGATATGCGATATACAGCGTGTTTCTTAATTGAATGTCAATTTTAAAAGGGGCGATTCTTAAGACCATATAAAGAATAAAAATTAATATAAACCTGAGTCCGGAAATACTCCCTTTCCGAGATACAGGGTGCTAAGCTTCTAAGAAAAAATTCGCGGTCACTGCTTCTTCTTAAAATAAAAATTATTTTTGTCCAATTATTTTGGAGCAAATTTTATTCCTGTACATGTTTTTGTACGACGCAAGATTTTTGCGTGCATGGTATGAAAACAAGTCAAACCATAAAAACCATTAGAAAAGTAATAACCAATTTTGATATAATTACTGAACTTTTAATTGACTGTTTAGAAATTAATAACAATTTTGTAAAACGAAAAAAAATAGATGACTTGTTGAAAATGCACTCCACCTCCCAGGATATACGCTTCAGCTCTTCTTCTCATATTCGTGCGCCTCTTTAAAAAATGCCTTCAATATTCCTTATTACATTACAGGAAGCTCTTATGTGATTCTTCAATTCTTGTACAGTGTTAACAGGAGTGCTGTAAACCAGAGTTTTAAGATGCCCCCATAAGAAGAAGTCCAAACTATTTAAATCTGAGGACCACGAAGCCCATGGTTAAGATCCACCACGACCTACCTATCGGTTATGAAATGTACGATTTAACTATTCTCTTGCTTATAAACTGAAATGAGCTGGTGCACCGTCATGCACGAACCACAGACTAATTTTAACTAAAATTGGCATTTCTTCAAACAATATTGGCAAATCATCCTCTAGAAACCGACGATAGTTATGACCATTTAGCCTTTGTGGCAGAAATAAAGGCCCAATTGAGTAATTTTCAACAATTCCAGCCCAGACATTTACCGAAAGTTGTTCTTGATGGTTAGATTCAACAGCTGCATGCGGGTCTTCTTCGGCCCAAATATGATTACTGTGTAACTTTCTGATAGCGTTTCTTCAGAAGTTAGCTTCATCTGTGAACATTATTTTACAGTTAAATATGAGATTCTGTGCAATATTCTCCAAAAGCGATTGACAGAATTTGATACGCAAACGAAAATCTCGGGAAAGTAAGTAACTCGTGGAATATGATATAGCTATAAAAAAAAATCGTGAAGAATTCTCTAACCTAGAATGTGCGAGAAATTCAAGTTATTTCCAATTTTTCTAGTGCTAAGTTCAGAATTTTCATCAATTGAATTTAAAACTGCTTCTTTAATTTCTGGAGTTGTTGTAGTACGAAGAGCACATTCTAATTGATCATTTGGCCTAAAAGTACCTGTTTCAGTTAACCTTATGTACGTTTGAAAATGTTCGTCTACCTGGGGTAACTCTATCCGGAAAGCTCTATTGATACAATCGTCTAGCCTCCGGTGCGTTGCTATCAGCCAAGCTATATATGTAATGAATGTCAGCCAACTCGACATTAGTAAAATTAACCATTTTTTTCAAAATAACACTACAGATATTTTAACAAGCAAATTTATTTAACTGTCAGTATTAATAAAACAACAACAAATAGACTATTATTAATATTCTGCTTTTAATATATGAATATAATTGTTATATAATATATATATATATATATATATATATATATATATATATATATATATATAATTTCTTTACAGAAAAAGAGTTCAAGTTAGGAAAAAAAGTCCAAGAGACCCTTTTTTATTACAAAATGAAGCACCATTAATAAAATAATTTTTATATAAAGAAAAAAGGGTGGCGTACAATTAGTCTAGTGGTCTACAAGCGGTTTAAATTATAAAATAGGTAATAAATAGATTTGCAAATGTAAAGGATATCGTTTTTTCAGAATTTAAAGAAAGTTTTATAATTTGAATATTAAATGTATCCTCAACAGTTATTGTTAAGTGTTATTTAGCGTACTTTTATCAATATATCTTTCCAACCGAAAAGATGTTTTATCACAATATTATAATGTACTATAAAGATTATACGTAAAAGTTAATATATAAATAATTTAGTACAAAACAATTTTCTTTGAACAAAATAGAAAACATTTTATAATATTAAACATGCCCTAAACATACTTCGTGATATATAGCTTTAAACGTAGCTAAGCACGTTCTTCGTATGAGACAAAATACGTTATTTTATTCACGCTCCTATTATTTTCTTTGACATGACGTCTTCCTTAATCAATGCAAATCCGATAAATTTTGAGTGGGCTTTTAAAAGTCCTCATTGTGTTTTGACAGAAACGTTCAACCTGCAGCATAAAAATTTTGTTAAGTATATGACGAGGCTTCTTTTAGAAATATTTAAAAAAGGAAGTTACAAGCACTTGTAACAGCCTATATGATAATTAGGGACTTTTGAAATAAATATTTAAGTAATATGAATCCAACCAAAACAAAGATTATATTTTTATTTAGTATATTATGTGCCCACACAAAATATGTTATTTTCTTTAGAAATATTTTCAAAACATGTACTCGTTTTAATCATACCATTATTGATCAAAGGTTAATGTATTGATATTGTGCAATACAGTGTGCAATTAAATGACTATTTTTTATCGATAATTGCTTTTCTTTGTTATTTATTTTGTGTTATTTAGAGTGTTTAAAAATCGAAATAATTTGTTTATATTTTACTGAATTCTTATTTAATTATTCAGCAGCAAATATGTAAATTAAGTTGTTGTTCCTAATATTTACGTTATCAGAATATAAATTATGTATTCGCCATCTCGGTCGGCTCACACAGCCATGGACAAGCGAGACGTTCGGGAGACTAACAACAAAAAACAATCGCTCCATTGTTAGCAAGATAATATGATAAACCTTTGCGCATATTATTTTTGTTCAAAATATTTATTTACAATACGATATTCTGTTTCTACATCTTAATTTTAAAAATATCCCTGTACGATTTTGAGCAGTGTACCTTTGCCGCCAATTTCGTTGCACTAACAAAAGTATTCTTCATGACTTCTCTTATTATTGCAGTTCCACAATACAATAACCGACTATGCAACATATTTTATTATTCTGTGGCAAGACTTAATACTTTAGCTGATACTCTAATGTATCGTGTATCTTACAAATTTACTAGTTTAGTGTGAAAGTGACGTAAGCTACACTTATCTTTCTATCATCTTAAATGCTTTTAACAATGAACAATTGTAATAATTATATTATTATATTATGTTTATATATTTTGCATTTTGTTCTTGTTTTGTAATACGAAGAGGGATGCCACTCGAAAGAAAAAGGTTCACGTTATACATGCGCGCATGCGTAGTTCGCCTGTAGTAGCGTCTGTCTCGTTATTTTAAACCCATACCTTGTAATATTAATTATGTACTGATTTGTTAGGTTGTTCAGTTACTTAAAGTAAAAATCACGTTTTTTCTCTTTTAATAGAGCAAATACTTTTTTATGGTATATTTTACACTATAACTTAGATATTTGCAAATTTTATCTATCTACTTTTATTACAAATGAAACAGACATGCAATATACATATCTGTAACTGTACACATGGGCAATACACCTCGTATTTTCAAGCATTTACTTCTGCTTAAGACACGTGTTTCTGCCATCTATAGGCGTCATCAGTCAAGCTAGTGAAGCAATGTAATACAAAATAATACAAATCTATTTAAAAAACAGATTTGTATCTGTATATACATTTAAGCTTAAATCGCCCACAAGACATAGCAAATTTCGTCCTATCAGGTAGCACTATATAATAAGTGACATCTGACGGACGAAAGAGACTATGCCGAAAAAGGCAACCCTTCCCTTGACCGGCCAAGCCGGTACATAAGAGAAGAAAATACGTATATAGGTGTAGTCCATTAACACGAGCCAGATGGCAGTAAATATACAAAAAAGGTTTAAGTATATCAATACGTTAAGCACGTATTACGCATTTGTTACAAATGAAACAGACATGCAATATACGAGGGTATATCAGATATAAACGAGACTGATTTTTTAAACTATTAATGCTTTATTGAACAAGGTTAATACAAATGTACTATTTTTCTACATAATCTCCCGCCCGCGCAATACATTTTTTCCAACGGATTGGAAGCTTTTTAATCCCGTTATCGTAAAAACTTTTAGGCCGGTCACACAGCCACTGGAGCACAAATGTCTCTACCGCTTGGTCGCTGTCGAAACGCTGGCCTCCAAGAGCTTCTTTTAGAGGTCCAAACAAATGGTAGTCACAGGGTGACAAGTCTGGACTGTAAGCAGGATGTTCCAAGATTTCCCAGCCGAATTGTTCCACTTTTTGCCTCGTAATGTTTGCCGAATGTGGTCTGGCGTTGTCGTGAAGGAGAATGACATTTTTAACGGATTGCGTCTTTCTTTTTCGTCGTAAAGACAATTTTGCGGCATCCAAAACGTCGCAATAATATTGGGCATTAATTGTGCGGCGATCATGAAGAAAATCGACGTGAAATGCACCTTGTCGAACAAAAAACACAGTTGCCATGATCTTCCCGGCAGACAACCGCGTCTTCGCGGCCTCCTGAAAATTGTTTATGCCATGCAAACACGCGAGGTCGTGAAAGGGTGTTCTCCCCGAACTGTGCGTGCAATCTGCGTAAAATGTCTGTTGGATTCACCCCGTCATTGGTCAAAAACTTAATAATTATCCGCTGCTCCACGGAAACGTGCACTGCTTGCTCACTCATGGTCACTGCACTACTGAACGGTCTCGACGGAATTTCAGACGTGCCACCCTAAGTGCTTTGTCAGCATAGCCACCTACTTCTCCGATTCAAAAAACTTTTGTACGAGTCATTAAAAAATCAGTCTCGTTTATATCTGATATACCCTCGTACATATCTGTAACTGTACACATGGACAATACACCTCGTTTTTTCAAGCATTTACTTCTGCTTAAGACACGTGTTTCTGCCATCTATAGGCGTCATCAGCTCGTGTTAATGGACTACACCTATATACGTATTTTCTTCTCTTATGTACCGGCTTGGCCGGTCAAGGGAAGGGTTGCCTTTTTCGGCATAGTCTCTTTCGTCCGTCAGATGTCACTTATTATATAGTGCTACCTGATAGGACGAAATTTGCTATGCCTTGTGGGCGATTTAAGCTTAAATGTATATACAGATACAAATCTGTTTTTTAAATAGATTTGTATTATTTTGTATTACATTGCTTCACTAGCTTGACTGATGACGCCTATAGATGGCAGAAACACGTGCCCTAAGCAGAAGTAAATGCTTGAAAATACGAGGTGTATTGTCCATGTGTACAGTTACAGATATGTATATTGCATGTCTGTTTCATTTGTAACAAATGCGTAATACGTGCTTAACGTATTGATATACTTAAACCTTTTTTGTATATCTATTTTTATATTACCAGCTAATCTTCATATATTATTCGAATACATTCAATGCACCGACGCAACATGGAATCGTTGAGTGCGCGTAGATAGCAAATGAATGCTTCATTTTTAAGGAAAATTATCAGCAACGAGATTGGTTCGCCCTGTTTGCTTTCTCGAGTTAGTTTTCATGTGCCGCGTCTTTCGACAAGAAACGTTCCCACATTCTCTAGAACTAATATCCTGATGAAAGCGCCCCTTACGCATGCTCTAGTGAATGCCGGTAAACTATATGATGACATTTTTAACGTGTAATTTGTGAAATACTTGCCTATTATATGAAGTGTTTTTGTTTTCTATTTATAAGCACACAGAATGTACTTTTTTTCTTCATGTTCACTTTTAATTTCAATTTAGTTGCCCTGTAATTGGATAAATCTGTTATGTATAGTTGTTTTCAAATTATAAGAATATAACTTTGAACGGCTCTAATGCTTTTATTGCACCACCTTCTGTGATGATAATTATTATACCTGGTCTCCTTGTTGAACGGGTACTGTTTATATATTTGCAACGTATGAATCTAGGGGCCGTATTGACAATAAATTAGGGCCCTATAATATAATGATAAAACGCTGTTAATTTCAAGTAGGTATATAATAAAAAATATCTGTACATTGGGTTTATATACAAAGAAAAAATTACAAATCGTGTGGCAACATGTGTAGATATGTAGATATATAAAGCTAATTTATTTGTAGTACACAATAAAATTTTTATGTGTCACCGCTTTTCATAAATAATCTGTGATTGAGACGTCTTGCAAATCGGTGTCTGTGTCTGAATCGTATTGCAAATTTATAATCAAAGGTGCTACTATTTTGTACATGCGCATATATTCGCCCTCTTTTGCTTTTGCGTGTTAAACAGCATTTTTCCAATTTACAGCAGTTATACGTTCCATAGCATTTTTTATGTGTGTTACACTGCTTTCACTAAATTTCGGTGTTTGATTTGTTCGTCTTATGGTATTTTTCAGTTGGGCCCATATCAATTCAATGGGATTGAAAATGCAATGGGATGGTCGTAAACGCAAAATTGTATGTGCTGCTTCTTTGGCTCTGTTATCCACATAATAATCCTTTAAATATTCTTTTGTCTTCATCACCTCTATTAAATGGTTTTTTGTATAATGATCCTCAAAATATAAATCATTTGCTTCTAAAAATGTTTTAATATCTTACTTATTATTACATTTTGTAGGAACTTTGGTTTACTGTCGAGAATGATACGAAGCGTTGTCCATCACTATCAAACTATCTTTTGGTAAATTTGGCAGCAAAGTGTCACAAAACCATTCTTCAAATAAAGATGAGGTCATACCTTCATGGTAATCTAAACTTGAGGATTTAACATTTTTAGCAGATAATAGTGGCTGTCCAATCCATCCTTTTTCTGACCCAGCATGAAGAATGGTTGTTCTCTTCCCTCTCGAAACCAGCGCGTCCAACTGATACATACTTGAACTATCCACCCAACCTTTGCAAATTGTGTCATGGGTGTCATACCACGTCTCGTCTAAATAACATATGAATCGTCCTTCCTGTCTATACCTTCTAATTGCCGTTAAGTATTCATATCGAAGTTTCTGTAACCTCGGGCTTTCCATAATTGTGCGACGTTCGTCTATAGTGGCAAACTTAAAACCAGCTTTCTTTAGCGCCCGCCACAAGGTTGCTTTAGAACAATGAATATTTATAGGCTCATCACTGATTCTTTTATGTAAGCAGTCAAGTGTAGATACAACATTTCCTCTGTAGAAGGAGTATACTTGCTGCCTAATAGTATCAATTTCATACTCTTCAATTTTTCTCGGTGCTCCTTTGTCACTTTTTTGCTTTCGAGGCCCTGCGTTATTTTTAATTATTTTATATATTGTTCCAAAAGGCACCTTGGTTAATTGCGACATTTGTTGAAGGTTCTAGGTTTGTAGTTCGTTATTTTCTTCCATCAGGGTATGATAGACATTGAAAATTATCTGCTTTGCATCTTCTGATATATGCTTTCTCTGTCGTGCTCCAACAGTATTATCACTATCCATATATAATAACTATATATTCAAATTAACAACTGTTGGTACTTATATTATTATTAAATTATATTTTATCTAAATTGCAGTAATTACGATTTACTTAAATTTTGTCATTACGGAGCTCAGCAGTTTGTTTGCGTAAAAGATAATCGTAATGAGCGGCCAGGTAGTTATTGCCGCAGGTGGTGCAATAAAAGCATTAGAGCCGTTCAAAGTTATATTCTTATAATTTGAAAACAACTATACAAATATATTATTATTATTATTATTATTATTATTACTATTATAGTAAATTGTAGTATGTACTTTAAATGAATCTCTCTTCCATGTGTTAAAAATAGACTTACGTATTTCAATGACGAATGGAATTTAAAAGGAGACGAAACTTTAGAAATAATTGTGATGTATCCCTATATGTAAATTGCTTTCCTGTTGTGACACAAATACATCGTTAAAATTACCAATTGTTATGCTAAAAATATGTGGGTGGTTATGTATGTATAATCTATACAAATGTAAAAATACGTAGGCGTTGACGTATAGAAGAATAATATGACTGAAAACATATATAAAGCATCTTTACCCCTCATACTGCGACCATAAATATCGACACAATGTTGCTGTCATCCTATTCCATTTAAAGTCTTCTTTCGATTTATAACCGTATTATTGATCAATATCGAATGGAGGTAAACGGTCGGCCTATTATCGGTGGCAGTGCCGTGAACTTGTTCTCTAAACTCTGGTTTATGTCTTGACCATTTCTAAATAATGGACGTTGATTTTACACGGCGATAATGGACAGAAGTTTGATCACTAACAATCTATCTTCTTGAGTCCGATCTCGCA
Organism: Melolontha melolontha; assembly: GCA_935421215.2. Lineage (NCBI taxonomy): Eukaryota > Metazoa > Arthropoda > Insecta > Coleoptera > Scarabaeidae > Melolontha > Melolontha melolontha. The sequence continues at coordinate 213,001,380 of OW285235.1, forward strand.
CGGTTTATTGCTTTAAATTTATAAGGATCGCTTATAGATGGCTTTTACACGATTTTATCTCTTTTACTCTTTTATTCAATGTCTAAGTACTAAAAGGTTTTCGTAGATTAATTTAACGTTGGGTACTTTAATGGACATACTTTAAAGCTTAATTCAAACATTTTCCCCTGTCCATAGATGTAACATATATAATTAAAAATTTCAAAACATTTGACAATAAATCCAACGATTGTTTGATTTATTTGCTTGACAGATAATCTAGATTATAAATAGCTTACATATTTTTATAGCGCGTAAAAAGATATTGATTGGCATTATAGTAGTTATTCGAAAATAGTTTATTCCAAGTTTTTTGCAAGTACTAAGACTTAAAAAAAATAGTTTTCAAGGTATGCAAGGATGTTATTGCAGTTTTAATATTGTCGTAGTGCTATTGTATTGTAGAGTTTTTCATCTATTCAATAGTATGTGGATTATGCTGGTGTATTTTATCTTAAGTCTTTATCTTAAATGTATTCTCATAACAAATAATCTGGGGCTGTCGAGTTGGGATAGTACGGCGCCCATTATATTCGCACTGCCAGTCGATTATTCCATTGCCAAAATGTTTTGATTTCAATTAAAAACTTTTTGAGTTTGATGGTGTCACACTCCATCTTATTGAAACCAATAATTATTCCTAATTAGTTTGCATAATCCATGAATGGATTTAACACTTGAGCGCAATAATCCGCTGTCGTTATCATAAATTTATCTAATTTTTTGTACCATCCTCAATGGATTTCTCGGTTCCACTCTGTTAGTCTTGTGTCCCCGATAAAGGCCAACATCCTCCACAGGAGAAACTTGAGTACCCTTGTAGGATCCAAGAGATCACTTCCGAAATGTTTCTGTCTGAGTCCTTTCAGTTCCTCACAAGTGCGTATTACATGAAGGCTAGTTTTGTACTGTTTTTCACATCTCCTATACCAGGGCTTGCTAACCAAGCCCATGCTGTATAAATGCTTCCTTAAAGGATTGTTCGGTTATCAAGTCGATAACAGTTTTAACTACTTTTTTATTATTACGAATTAGGTTGGCTGAAAGTCTAACGCCCAGCTCCTCCAGTAGTGTCTTAGTATAGGGTTGATATTTCGTTAGCCCCCATTTATTTTTATATTTTCTTTCTAGCAACAAGCAGATCTCCTTTCTAGTGGAATCCTTGGCTATTTCACATACAGGTTCTGGTCCTATGACGTTCCTCTTAGAATCCTCCTTGGCCAGTTCAGCGGTTATTTCATTGCCTTTAACTTTTTCATATCTTAGCACCTATATCAGTGACACAATATTGTCTTCTGCCAGGGTATTTGGGACATGTTTACAATGTTTCACCAGTTTAGACCTGGTAGAGGATTAATAATGGCTCTAATAATCGCCTGACTATCAATGATTTTGCTGATTTTTTTGTATGGGCAGCCGGTTTCTCGAATTTCCTCGGTGCAGGCTGTGACTCAAAACAATTCAGCCTGGAAAACCGTCGTATGTTTCCCCAGACAATGATATCTTCCTCTTAGTAGCGTATATGTGTGTATATGAGGTATTTATTACTTGTACACATTCTGAATATTTTGAATTCATAGGCGTCACGTAATACAATTTTTGGAGTGTTTTAATTACGGGGTTCGCGTCGTAATTGAGTCAAAATATTTTGGATTTATATTCTACATAATTCCATCCTTCTATTTATCATATGTTGTCTCTTTATTTCAAGGACAGCCTGTATATTGAATTTAGTTTTTATTGCATAGCTTATGAAATTCAATTTCGGTGAAACGAACAATGGAACCTAAGACATTACTACATAATATTTTCGTATCCAATGTGATGCAAATACAATTTATACAATACAATCGTAACCTAAATACGTATTTCAACAACTAAGTTGTCATCATCAGTAGGTAAAACAACTAATCAAAATGTCGCACATGAGACACAGTAAAGCTAACACATATAAACGCGCAACAACTTTACACGGCGTCCACTTATTCACTAACTTTGAAATAAAATTCACAGGCTATTACGACAATTACGACAAACATACCTCTCTTAACAAAAGGGCATCACATGTGTTTACTATCCATTCTCCGCTCTCGACCTTTCTGCTTCTTTTCTAAGAATGAAAGAAGACAACTATATGGGATAAGATCGTTGTCCGAGTTCAACGAATTACTTTTATTTTTAACGATATGAATGCTTTCATATGCGTCGAGATCTCTGGTGATATTGATGGCTTTGACAAGTCTTAACCCTTTAACCGACACGTTGTCATCTGTGTATAGAGCATGATAGATTTGACGCTAGATTTTTCTAGTCTATTAAATCTGATATGTGATATGTGTTATTTATAACGGATTATTATTGGGTGTTTCGTTTGACCTATATATTTTAAATCACAATCGTCGCAATTAATTTCGTATATATCTGATTTCAAATCCATATTAATTTTATCTTTGGTATTACCTAGGAGGCCTTTGATGGTGTTTTCGGACCGAAAAGCAACTTGGAGACCTAGTTCTTTTAACAACCCTCTTAATGCTTTTCGTGATTGGGTGGTATGGTAAACACATTTTCTTTTTCTCCTGGTTACGTTGAGGTGGTCTTTTTCTAATTAATATATTAATTATTTCTATCAATAGATTTCTATCTCAACGACAACTCTTTGCATGACGCAAAATTGTTTCCAAGTAGGAGAAAAAATTTATGAACAGAAACAAGGCACGACAATTGGTAATTGCCTCCTTTCTCTTTTCATCGCTAATTTATTCATGAGTCAATTTGAAGTAGAATTTAAAAATAACGCTAAATACTTTCCAAGAATCTGGATCAGGTACGTAGATGATATTTTCGAGATTTTTGATACACGGAAATGTGAATTGGACATCTTCGTTAAACAGTTAAATTTGAAATTACCGACTATTAAATTCATGGTCGAAAAGGAAAACAATGACAAGATACCATTTTTAGATACATTAGTAATTAGAAATAAGCATAAAATAGAAATCAATATTTTGAGGAAGGAAACAAATGTCAATCGATTCATCATCACGGATTCAAATCATAGTTTTCAACATAAGACAGCTTCTTTTAATTTCTTAGCCAATCGATTACTAAACTTTCTTTTCTGTTAACAAAAGAGAGATATGAAAATGAACTAGATTTCATTAAAAGCGTCGCGAGATATAATGGTTTTGACATAGAAATAATTAATAAATTAATTAGAAAAACGAATTTAATAAAGACCATCCGAGAATCTACAAGTTTGATATCTCAACGTAACCAGGCGAAAAAGTACATGTGTTTACCATACTATCCATTTACGAAAAACATTAACAGAGTTGTTAAAGAACGAGGTCTCCAAGTTGATTTTCGGTCTGAAAACACCATCAAAAGCCTTCAAGGTAATACAAAAAATAAAGTGAATTTGAATTTGAAATCAGGTATATACGAAATTAATTGTGGCGATTGTGATTTAAAATATATAGGTCAAACGAAACGCCCAATAATACCAGTTATAAAGAACATATCACATATCAGATTTAATTGTCCAGAAAAATCTAGCGTAGCTTATCATGCTCTATACACAGATCACAACGTGTTGGCTAAAGGGTTAAAACTTGTCAAAGCCATCAATAACACCAGAGATCTCAACGCATATTAAAGCATTAATATCGTTAAAAATAAAAGTAATACGTTGAACTCGGACAACGGTCCTATCCCATACAATTGTCATTTTTCATTCTTAGAAAAGAGGCGGAAAAGGTTGAGGGCGGAGATTAGACAGTAAACACATGTGATGCCGTTTTCTTAAGAGAGGTAAGTTTGTCGTAATTTTCAGTCGTTGAATTTTATTTTAAAGTTAGTGTATACGTGTACGCCGTGTAAAGTTGTTGCGCGCTTATATGTGTTAGCTTTACTGTGCCCCATGTGCGACACTTTGATTAGTGGTTTTACTTACTGATTATGACAATTTAGTTGTCGAAATACGTATTTAGGATACGATTATTAATTGTGGTAAGGAGTTTTATATCTTTTCTGAGTTTTTACTTTACCACAGTCTCCAAAGGAAGACTACAATTTATAATATTTTAGACGCCGCAACGTGGTGAAACTAAGTATTCGTAGTATTTTAAGCGTTGCAATGTGTGACATTTATAATAATATGTATCTAAATATATAATTTAATATATGGTTTTAAAAAAAAATAAAATAAAAAGTTGCAAATACAAATCCAGGTACATATTTAACAACCGCTCTTTATTAATTGTAAGAACTTTTGTTATAAAATTCAGTCATTTGTAGGTGGCATTTCTTTTTATAAGTGGCTGAACCTTAACAAATCGTTACCACATGTTTTAAATAAAAAGTAATTCTAAAGAAGAAAACACGGACCCCCATTAACGTGAACTAAATATTTACATCTGTTAGCTGATAGTACGGTTTATTTTTGTTTTTTTATAGTCATTGGTACATTAATATTCGTATATAACATCAATTTTGTCGTGTGATTTTAGCCAACACAACCGCTCTTCTATCACCAGACCCACACATATAAGAGATATCTAGTCTGCACTGATAACAATCTTTACGGGGTCTTTTCGGCTCATATATCATAAATAGTACAACCCTTCTCAGGCTTATCTTCTGAAGCTGTTCCGGAAGAGCTGCGGGGTTCTGTTTACACTTCCGGTAGCCATCGCTGAAATGGACTAAATCGTTGGCAATAGACCGCTCTATGCATGCTAAACACATAAGCACGCCATAAATGATAACAATATATGCTCAGCAGCCATTAGAGGTGAATACTTACGTTACTAATGTGCGTTAGATACCAGCTGTTGAAAATGAAACATTTAACATAATCTGTTTATATTGTGAAATTTGTAGGTAAATTCGTGTGCTTACCTGATTCGAATATAATCTCTATACGATTCTGTATACTAAGGATTATCTTACATTAATGCAAATAAATGCAGACGTTATAAACATATTTCGTTCATGCGAGCATAAGCTCTTTACCAAACTGTTTTAATTGAATTAAGCGGGAGATGTTTTCGTGCCTTTTGCTTTTTCATTGTTCAGTTCGAATGTTCAAGGCTTAGTACTTCCATAATTATATTATTAATAATTCAATATTTACAAATATTCTTTTGAATTGTATTAATTAAGGTAATAGTTTTTCTTGGAATAGAATACGTTTTACATAATTTTTACATTAATTTTTCATAAACTAAAATTATTATCAATAGTTAATGCACTGCGATAATTACTTAAACAAAAATCTCAGTTAATTTCTGAAAATTTAAATTGAAATTTTGAAGTTTTTGAACTAATTGATTCTACAGCTATAATTAATGAACCTATCAGTGCCTGTGTTCGTAACAGTGACCTAGTAATCCGTTAAATTTGTCTATAATTTCTTTTTAACCAAGACTACACCGGTCAACAAATTTAAATTTTTTAAATTTTTCATTAGAGACTATGTACAGTTTTCGCTTCTTTTATAGATCTAACAATAGTAATATCAACAAATTTATTCTGGCACGTCAAGTTTTGGAAAAAAAATTGAAAACTAAATCAAATAATATTAATTAGTAGAGCAGAACAATTTCTGTGCGCGCCATGTGCGCCGATGTGAGGATGATTGTATTGCATCAGAACTAATAAAAAGCATTCAGTATGTGTTTGGTACTTGCTTAGACTGCATGAAAGTGTAAGCATACGTAATAAAATGTCGTCGACACATAAATCGAGAAAACGACCGTTGTCAGACGAAGTGAATAAATTTATTATGGATTTTCCGGACTTAATATACGATGGCTCAAAAATTAAATGTTTAGTATGCAATACATATCTAATGTAGATCTCGGTTTTCGAGTTGGAACCGCGTCGAGTTAGGCGTAATTGCCAACGTTTCGTCCACTGTTTCAAGGGACATCTTCAGGGCTGTACGTAGATGTTCGTCGTTTCGCAGTAGCTTGAAGAATGCTATGACAGTTTTTTTATATATGAGTCCTTTTGATTTTGTTTGGTGGTCGAAGTTGCCTCCATTTCCACTCCAATTTCATTACCCGGGGTTGTGAATGTTTTGTGTTATTGCGTGTAGGTGTATGTTTGTGTGTTACGTTTGTTTTGCCTATTAGGAATGCTGTGTGTTTTGCTACATTTTTGTGTGTTTGTGTTGACCTTTGTTTATCTGTTAATTTTTGATTTTTTTCGCGGCTAATTGGATATCGTTATCCTCAGCGCGTCTTTTAATTTGTTTCAGTCCGTATTTTTTAATTAGTCTCCGTTTTGGGTTTATTATTTTCCTTATTGTGGGGTTTTCGTATGACTTTATTGTTTCTATTGTTTTTAGTGTTCGTTTGCATATTATTGTTTCCAGTGATTCTAGTTTCATCTCTTTATGTATTTGCTCGTTTGTCATATATCGCGGTGCATTTATCGCGAGTCTAATAACCTTGTTTATTTTCCCTTGTACCGATTGTCTTTGCCTTTCGCTGGCTTGATGCCATATTTCTCCGGCGTATGCCGCGCCCGCGAGTATTATCGTTTTTATTATTAATATTTTATTTTCCAGTGTTAGTTTGCTTTTGCCGTTTAGTATCGGCTACAGTGCGTGTGTTGTGAACCCTATTTTTCGTTTTATTTCTTTAATATGTGCCGTGTATGTGAGTTGTGAGTCCATTGTGACCCCGAGATATTTAACTTTTTCCTGCCAGTGTATTGTGTGACCTTCGAGTTTGACTTCGTCCGGCCTTTTGTGTCGTTTTCTGTGTTGGCAGTAAATTGCCGCGGTTTTTAATGGGTTAATTTTAATTTTCCATTTGTTGTACCAGTCCTTTAGGAGGACTAGATTGTTTTGTAACTGTTTGTGTATGTAAGATATTCGTCTGCTGCTTATGTATATAGCGGTGTCGTCTGCGTATTGTGCGATATTACATTTTTCTATTGTGGGAATATCCGAAGTGTATATGTTATACAGGAGCGGTCCGAGGACAGATCCTTGTGGGACTCCTACTGCTATGTGTTCGATTGTCGATTTTTGCTATTACAGAGACTGGTACAACTTATATAGGGGGGACCGGGTCAGATAGTGGCCTGCTATTGGCTGGGGACAATGAGCCAATGGGTGATTCTTAGTAGAGATCAGTAGAGTTTGCCACGTCGGATGTAACGTATAGCCATCGTCTCTATTGAGATTGCGGGGATGTTTGTAAATTTCAATAGATTCACGGATTTTCCTAGGGAAATAATGCGATTCACGGGACAGAAGCTTGACATCTTTGAATAGAATTTGATGACCGGAGTTGAGTTTGTGTTCTGCCAGCGCTGAACCGGCTATATGTAACAGTCTAGTACAACGTTCATGTTCGGACATTCGCACGCCGACTGGCCGCTTAGTTTCGCCATTGTACACACTGCCACACGAACACGGAATGCGATACACTCCTTGTGCTTGGAGCGGAGATATTTTGTCTTTAACCGAGGGTAAGAGGTCCGAAACTTTAGAATGGGGTCTGAAGACAGTCTTGATTTTATTTCTATGTAGAACCTTTCTTATATGATCGGTGATACCTTGAATATACGGTAAGAAGGCGGTGCTGATGTTAGGATCGGGTTCACTTCGAGGTTTGGGGTTACGATATCTCACTATAGTACGGTATATGTCGTGGGCGTTATAATTATTCTGGAGTAGGGTGCTAGAAACATACTTAATTCGGAGGGTAGTGCCCTAGGTTCAGAGATAGAAAACGCACGATGTACAAGAACCCGATCCTAACATCAGCACCGCCTTCTTACCGTATATTCAAGGTATCACCGATCATATAGGAAAGGTTCTACACAGAAATAAAATCAAGACTGTCTTCAGACCCCATTCTAAAGTTTCGGACCTCTTACCCTCGGTTAAAGACAAAATATCTCCGCTCCAAGCACAAGGAGTGTATCGCATTCCGTGTTCGTGTGTCAGTGCGTACATTGGCGAAACTAAGCGGCCAGTCGGCGTACGTGTGTCCGAACATGAACGTTGTACTAGACTGTTACATATAGCCGGTTCAGCGCTGGCAGAACACAAACTCAACTCCGGTCATCAAATTCTATTCAAAGATGTCAAGCTTCTGTCCCGTGAATCGCATTATTTCCCTAGGAAAATCCGTGACTCTATTGAAATTTACAAACATCCCCGCAATCTCAATAGAGACGATGGCTATACGTTACATCCGACGTGGCAAACTCTACTGATCTCTACTAAGAATCACCACGCCCATACAACGCATGCCATTGGCTGATTGTCCCCAGCCAATATAGCAGGCCACCATCTGACCCGGTCCCCCCTATATAAGTTGTACCGGTCTCTGCCATAGCATTCTTCAAGCTACTGCGAAACGACGAACATCTACGTACAGCCCTGAAGATGTACCTTGAAACAGTGGACGAAACGTTGGCAATTACGCCTAACTCGACGCGGTTCCAACCCGGAAACCGAGATCTACATCTAGAGAACGACCGCGGCAACCTACACCTACATTTACATATCTAATGTGTTGGTCAAAAACACATTGTAACGAACAGGTAACCAGTTCGAAGCACAATAATAACAAAATTAATCGACAACAGTTTATACATGAACTATGTGTAACTATGATTGTGTGTACACTGCAGTTTACCTTGTTAAGTAATGATTCATTTATTTCATTTTGGAATAAATACGTGAATCAAACATTACCGAGCATGACAACGTTACGAAGGAATTTACCATCGGTGCGTAAACAGGTTGAAAATAAAATCAAAGCCGAACTGAAAAATAAAAAACTGTGGTAATGTGTGGACGAAACAACTGACAGCAAAAAACAATCTGTAGTTAATGTGATGGCGCGTAATATGGAACCACATCAACCAACGTCATCAATTTTATTAGCATCCAGACGACTAGAACAATGTAATGCCGAAAAAATTACATGGTTACGGGCGGGGTTTTACTATCATGAACATTTTGAAAAAATTAAAGACCTGGTTTTATCATTCGATCCGAAAGAAAGTGCAGCTATCAATACAAGCCAGATAAAATTTCAAGATACCCAGATTAAAATGGATTTACAAAGTATTTGTGAGAATTACTTGGGACTAGAAGAAGCAATAACAAAATTAGAAAATTCGTCGCTGTCGTTAGACGAATCACTGCAAATCGTTAAAGATGTTCACGCACAACTGTGTGCTGTAAAAGATGCAAAAAGTGAAAGTGTTCTAATTAAATTTGAAAGTGTTTTAGACAGAAATGCAGATTTTGTCACCTTAACACGTATTTGTGAGGGCACGTCTACAGATGCGTTAAGTTGCTTAAAAAAGTATTTTGATTATGCGAATATAACATCACTAGATGTAGAACGCTCGTTTTCCGAATATAAACATATTTTTTCCTCACGGTGGACATGTTTTTCAGAAATAACCTTAGAAACGCACCTGATGTTGAAAATATACAATCGGGTTTCTCCAGTTTGTCAATCCTTGGAAGACGCTTAAAACGGTAAGTGTTTTTTAAATCCTCTGTCGTGCACACAATCACTGATTTAATACATTTTCCATTTTATTTATAGGTACATACAACGCTGCTATAATATGTACTATTCTTATTTTTCGTGTGTTTATGCATATTACTTTAATAGCAGAAAACCAAATGTATATTTAATTATTTCATTTATTTCTGATAGAATAAATGTCTCTACTTCTGTACTTATATCGGTAACAAGTTCATGTTGCGTCCTTATTCTATCGCATATTCTAATATATTACGAATTACACTCCCATATCGGCGCTAATGGAGCGCACGGAAATTGGTCTGCTCTAATTATGAATTTAAAAAATATGCTTTAAAATAGCTTTAACTTTTTAAGAAAACAGGCTCTACAAAAAATTTTAAAACAGTTTTTTAATGTCAAACTTAGATGATTTAATAAATGCACGATTGCATCTGGCCTTAAGATACGGATTCTGAACGAGGTCGTTTGTCATCGCACTTAGGTCAGTGACGGTAGTCATTAATAATAAAGATATTCCTCTTTAAATTCATGCGAGGAAAAATAAATTTTCTTACATAATATATTGTAACTGTTTTGAACTTTTCATCTGTTGTTGAATCTGGTTCTTGATAAACAATTTTCAATTTAAATAAATCATGTGTACTAATTAGTAAACAAATCATCATTCATTTTTACTGCCCATATTTGCACTTATTATGACAGTATTCAACAATTAATCAATATGTTTCAGGTATTTGTTGGTCAGCACAAGGTAGTACAGTGCATTCAGAATTATAAGAAGCTAACCTTTAATTTGTTTACAACTGTTGTTGCGCCCTCCGTGGCGATAATTCTCTCATCGTTATTGTATACTGCAGGTTATTATATACTGTCGGTTATTGTATACTGCAGGTACTGCAGGTAGGTGAACCGTATCCATTCAATAACAATGAGAGAATTATCGCCAAAGGGAGTGCAACGACAGTTGTAAACACATTAAAAGTTAGTTTCTTATAATTCTGAATATACTATAATCCTGATAGTGATGACTAGGGATCGGCATTTAGGGGTACTTTCCAGGAGGGGACCTAAAATTGAATTTGTATATAGGGCCGATCTATTGTTTAGTTTTGTTGTGTACTATTTATTACACAGCAATATGTCAATGTTTGCGCATCTACTGGCATCTAAGAGAAGCGAAAAGCTAATCCAGAATCTATATCACGTAACGTAATTTCGTGTTTCAAATCGATATCAGGGGGTTTCAAATCGATATCAGGGTATACATAAAGAAAAAGCGTTATTATTTATAACAGAAGTACCTGCATATATGAAGGCGAGTGATCGGCTCTTATAACAAGCATACAGTGGTATAACGCAAATTTCGCACATGCTCTTCATCTAGTATCGGAGGAAGTCAGAAAATGCCACCCGAATTCAGATAAATTGATATCGTCTGTCAATTAAGATTTTGTGAAGACACCTGCATGCAAGAACTTATTTCGTGAAAAACACATATGCCACTGTCACCTGAAGTTACTATAATACGCTGAGTATAGTTAAAAGTATAATACGGCTAGTGGATCCAAATGATGCTGTTTCTATTTTACATGCTCAACAAGTATTTATCTATTTTTCTTCTTCTTATGCTTATGTTAGATCATTGCCTGTTATTACAGTGCATTTTCTAGGGACATCGATTGCCAGCCATACTGCCACTTTTTTGGAGGCTTTCATACTGGTCGTTTTCCATCTCTTGCGATTTTTGCTATTCAGTCTCCGTTCATTCTGTTTACGTGCTTTTTCCATTCTCTTCTTCTTTGCAGAGACCACAAAAACAACTCCGCTAACACCATCGTCTGACTGGATTGAGTAGTCTATAATAATGCTGGTCCCAAGCCTGGATGAACTAGGAAAGTGCTCGGGCAAGGTTAGCAGCCTACCCGCTGTAAAAACCATATATCGTTCAAAGAACCAGTGCTGAAGCCTCGGAATCAGGGCGGATACAAACGATGACGAACAAGTATTCATGGACATTACTCCAGAATACCTGTAACCATCCGCCATCTAGAGGTTGCTCCCACCAACTAATAATATTCTATAACTAACGCCATGAATATTATATGTGATCTTCGTCAATTCCTTTCCCAATTAGCTGGGGCTGCTGCTGATAATGTAAAAAGAAGATTTGAAGCAGTTCTAAATAACAATCCAGGATTTCGTACTGTACGGCGTATTGATGGTAAAGAAGTACAATATGATCATTTATATTTACCCTCTAGCAAGCCATGAAATTATTTCTTGAAAATATCGTGTTGGTAGTGACAAATAAAATACATCTGTCATTATATGTATGTTCTGATAAATAAAACTCATCTGTCATTAATGTATTTATTAATTGACACTTAAAAATGTTTACAATAAATCATAAAGTTTTTCTGATCGAATCATACTTTAGGAATGTTGTAAAATTAGAAAATGGAGAATGGTCCTACTCCTTGCAGCCTTGTACAGAAGAATTTCGGGCAGAATTTCCAAATTTTCCAACAACATATGACAGTTTGCGGCAATTAATTCAAAAGTCAGTGGTTAAATTCCGTGAAACAGGGTCTGTGTCTGGAAAACCAGGTGCTGGTAGACCACTAAAGCGGACAGTTGAAAATATAGCAGATGTTGAGGGACGAATAAATCAATCACCTAAGAAATCGATTCGTAAGCTTTCACAACAAACACAACTGTCATATGGGACCTGCCAGAGAATCCTTAAAAAAGACTTACAAAAATTTCCATACAAATTTCATTGCGTGCAAGAGCTTTTACCAATCGATCATGTAACCAGAGTTAATTACTGTCAGTGGTTCTTAGGTACGATTAATAACGATGACGTTCTTGACAAATCCTTCTGGTCCGATGAAGCATGGTTTCATTTATCAGGATATATAAATAAACAAACAATGCGCATCTGGTCTAGTGAACATCCACATGAAATTCTTGAAACACCCTTGCATTCACAAAAAATAGGCGTTTGGCTTGCTGTTTCTCGTAGACGGATTATTGGTCCAATATTCTTTAATAATACGATAAATGCAGAACGATATCGTAATAATTTATTGCTACCATTTGTAAATCAATTACATGATGATGAGCTCCGCGAGGGATATTTCCAGCAAGATAATGCAGCAGCCCATAAGACAAGAGAAACGACAAGAGAATTATTGCATGAATTCTTTGATAATCGAATAGTAGGCTTTCCACCACGATCTCCGGATTTAACAATTATGGACTATTTCATTTATCCACATCTAAAAAATAGAGTATTTACGAATCGTCCACATACAATTGAAGAACTTACTAATGCTATCCGAAATGTCTGTGAGGAAATTACACCACATAATTTAAGGAATGCCTTCAATAATATGAGACGAAGAGTTGCGCTATGCATAGAAAATGAAGGAGCTCACTTTGAACATTTATTGTAGCTGTTTTTATTATTAAACTTTTTATTTTTTCAACTGAAACGTTTGTATGTAATTATTTGTCAAAATGACAAAACCTAATCTGTCATGAGTATAAAATAACCTATATCACACACACGCTGCAAAATAAGTTAACTTAAATTATGGTACCAACTTAAGTTTAAAAAAGAAAAATGTCATTGCCTTCTAGAGGGTAGAAATATATGATCATATGGTAGATTTTTCCAAACCGGGGACAAATGTGCCATCAATAAAAAACTTCATGCACCTTAAATATGTTCCTATTTTATCGGTAGATATTACACGGTCGTTTTCAATATATAAATGGATTTACGGTGACAGACGATTATTAAAACATGAGCATATGGAACAATTAGTGGTGATTTACTATCACTTGAACTCTGGATATATTAAATAGTGAAAAGTGTGATATGTTTTGTAAACTCTGCAATATTCCTTCTGGAGAAGATGTATTTGTTTCTCTATACGTAGTTTGATTCGGGTATGACAAATGTTAAATCGGGATTCATTATGTCCTCGCTGCGTCCCTGACGTTATGTACCATTGACTGCCGATCCCTTGTTTATGAGTGCTTTAGAATTAACGATTTGTTAAAGTTTTCAACATAAAATTGAAACGGCCACAAATCGTTAATTCTAATACACTATTGCAAACAGAGATTATCAGTACTGTAGTTAGAATAAATCACATTAAGTTTCTTGGGAATAGGTTTAATCTATCTTTATCCAAATTTAGATAGTTAGTAAATGATAAATGCCGATAAACTAAACACGAAAATCACCGATTTTTGGTTTCTGAAAAACGAGATTCCCTTTATCTACTAACTGTCACTCAACGCCTAATCACTTGGCTTCTGGATCGCATTGAAAACATCTCCTCATCAGTTACAATCGCTTTTAAGAAGTTTTTGCCACTTCCAGGTTCTCTAATGATATTTTTGCAATATCTAATTGCTTACAATTTTTGAATTTCATTAATTGATGTTGCAGACACTTCTTGGTGAAACATTTTAGTAATTATTGATGTACTTGGTAGGAAACTCTTTGAGAATGGCATAATAGCCGAAACATATGTTAGAGAAATATAATAAAATTGTGAAATATAGCCAAGTATTCCTACCAAGTACATCAATAATTACAATTTTGGTAATCCGAAAATCGATCCAACAATCTTTGAATTTAGCTTTCGAAGAGTAAGTTTTTCGATAAAAATGCGATGTACTGTCTTTATATTCGACGTTTTAATTTCATGAATAAGAATGAAAAATTTTCGAATTGAACGAAATTTTTGTCAATTGACTGTTCTAAACGTTTATTAGTATCCACATTCTCTCTGCCTTCTCTGATTCATCAATTTCACTAAAAAGCTTATGTTTGTAATTAATGGGCGATTTTAATTATTCGGCACACTTTTTCGTTTTTAACACCTAAATTTAACGTTGATTCTTTCCAATTAGTACATTTTTCGAACATTGTACAAATAATTGCCCTTAAATACTTATAATAACACAGGCCTGCATTTTTCAACTCTCTGAATGTTGATTTAAAAATTTTAACTGTTTTCTAGTAATTTGGTAGCGCTGATTTCAAATCTGCTTTTATTTTTTTTGTATCACGTAAGGTTATTTTTCAAACCAGTAAAATAAAAATATAGAAACGACACGATTTATTTCATTTATAAGCTAGTTTTATATTATATTAAAAAAAATACAAAAATATACACATAGAAACTATTAAAAATAGTTATTTATTCTTTATGCTTCTTAAAAAAACGTTTTCGTTTTTCAGAAGAGCTTCGTTTGGTTGTTTTTCTGTCATATTCAGATAAAGGAAGATCTGAAGGTAGTTTCTGGGGCAAGCAAATTTTTTTGTTTCAACCTAGACCCCAGTACTTCAGAAAGATCTTTTGAAAGTCCCAAATATCTTACTAAATCATTCAGTTCGGCTTGTGAAAATAGCTGAGGTTGGTTTTGACCTGAGGTTGATGGTTCAAAATCACTATCCATCTGTACGGAGCCGGAAGTTGAAGAGGTTTCAATATCTTCTTGTAGTACTTTGGGGGGTATAGGTATAGGTACATGATCACTGTGAAGAACTGGTCTGATAGCTGATTTAATATTGTTTGGGTATAAAATATGTTTCAAAGTTTTTCTATTAGGCCCCTTAATATCGCAAAGACAAAAGTAGCAATCTTCATGATGATTTTGCGGCTCTCTCCAAACCATCGGTATTCCAAAAGGAAGGCTTTTTCTATTCCCTTTGGTCCAATGTCTTAAACCTTCTTCACATAGCTTACAAACAACGTGCGGTGCCCAATCTTTATCAGGATCTCCTAATTTGATTTTGAAATGAGCATAATATGCATTTTTCACACATTCTCCAATTGGTCTCTTAAACTTTTTCAAGACGAAATATCCACAAATATAACAGAAATCATCTGGTTTGTTTTTGCAACACCGGCTAGACATATTTTTAAGCAATGTTTATTTATCAAATTCCACGCACAACACTAAAGACAAATTAATTTTGCTTGTTTACTGATCGACACTCAGAGCTATAATGAAGTAAATGACATTAAAATATACATTTTGTTTGGAGTGATAAACTTGAAATCCTTCTTCGCAGTACTAATAAAGTGAAAGCATAGTAAATAGAATTTAGCAGGTAAAAATTTCCGAAAATCTTGTCCAAAATTAATACATGTAATAAAAGATTTACATCAGTTAATGAGAGCCTATTTAACAAATTTCTTTAAAACCAAAACAGAAAATCATTTTAGGGTTAATGCCTAGAATTTGAAGTAGTACATTCATTTTAAAATGAATTAAAACGCCTATTATAAGATTTTTTTATATTTTTTTCTTTTCTTTTGTGCAAAAAAAAATCTGTGGGTGGTAGAGACAAAATGTATTTTAATTAGTTATAGCTATATAAAAACTGAGCTTAACAAAAACAATCACGTAATCACAAATTTTATGCAGGCCTGTGTAATTAATGGTTTCAAAGTGAACAAAATGTGATGAAATATTTTCAGATTATTAGAGAAGGTAAGCACTTTATAACCCATTTTCCCACCAAAAGGTGGCGCTATTAATTTCATAGAGCTTTTAGTATTAACAAAAATTCAGTATTGAACAAAATATTGTTCAACCAATTTCATTACAAAACACGCCTTCGAGTTTTATATATAAATAATTTAAAGATTGTGTATCTACCAATGAAATTAGAAGAAGTCGTCAAATAATAATGCTGTTAATTTCTGTATAGTCTAAGTATGTATGTAAACCTATATACGTAAATTGTACCCATTATAACTTATGTAAATGGGTTCTGTATGTATGTACATCTATCACAGAGCTAAAATACACAATTAAACATTATCTTCAAACTTACTTGGACATTAAACTCAGTAGTAGTGTCTTGATAATTTGGATCTGCGGTTAATGAGTAAGGGAATTGGTTAATATCCGGTTCAAGCGTTATACCGACTAGGGTTGACGTTGCAGGCAACTGCGATTTACCCTTGGTCAATTATGACTTTTATAAAGCTATAAATCAAATTTTAACGTATATAAGGGCGGTTTGCACAAATTCTTGAATATGCTATGTTTATTTATAAGTAAATAAACGCAATTTCGTATTTTCCGTTCACTGTTTGCATAATTAATTATGTTAATATATGTATATATATATATATATATATATATATATATATATATATATATATATATATAATTGAAAAGAAATGATCGACCGTGATATATTATCAAAAATTCTTTAAATTCGGGTAAGCGGTCAATTAAAAAACTCCTTTATTAAATTACCCTATATTTCGCAACACTTTGTCGCTTCTTCTGGGGTAAAAAAAGTAGAGTTAAAAAATAATAAAATTGACGTACAAAATAAAAAAAAAAAAACGTCAATTTTATTATTTTTTAACTCTACTTTTTTTACCCCAGAAGAAGCGACAAAGTGTTGCGAAATATAGGGTAATTTAATAAAGGAGTTTTTTAATTGACCGCTTACCCGAATTTAAAGAATTTTTGATTATATATATATATATATATATATATATATATATATATATATATATATAATAACTTCGTGACCTTGGTATGATATGGTAAACCTAATCAGTAGGCGATTAAAGGTCTGTATATTACTTCAAAATATATGTATTTAAAAAACTCTACATGTTTCGGCTGTATACGCCTTTTTCAAGAGAATACAAAATATGAATTTTGAAATTCATATTTTGTATTCTCTTGAAAAAGGCGTATACAGCCGAAACATGTAGAGTTTTTTAAATACATATATTTTGAAGTAATATACAGACCTTTAATCGCCTACTGATTAGGTTTACTATATATATATATATATATATATATATATATATATATATATATATATTGTTTTTAATACATATTTGTGGCATTAACGAAAAACAAATAATCTGTCGCAAGCTCGTTAAAATAGGTATTCGTTGCGGTACTGACCTCTTAATTTGCTCCGAATTTCATCACACCAAGCTATTTTTTCAAGTTTTGGAACAAGATAAAAATTACTCGATTCCAGATCTCGTGAATATGGTGATGAACTGCTGTCCAAGTTTGTATTCTAATTTGATTAATTTAGCTGTTAGTTTGAGTTTAGTTATAACTCAAACTAATACAAAGACGTTAATAACGAAACACTAAAGAACAATTTCCTAAATACGAAGGTGGATTGATATATGTATAAGGGCTCTAACTCGATAAAATAACTAATAATGAAACTAGTTCCAAAATGAAGTAAATTTATTGTATTACCAGTATATGTACGAGGGGGTATTGATATCTAGTTTTTCATTGAAAAAAACAAAATATTATTATAATGGTACGAAATAATGATATTTTAAAAGTGTCACTGTAAAATCTTACGTCAAGAAGGTGAAGTATTGTTGTGCAGTAAATTTTGAAAGAAAGCATGTCAAATGCAATTGTGAAAATCGATAAATTGGAGTATCGAGGCATCATCAAATACTTGTATTTGAAGAGGTTAAGTAGTATAAAAATTTACTAAGATATGTCCAACCAATGCCCATCATATGCGACTGTCAAAAATTGGATTGTGTCATTCAAAAGCGGAGAACTTTCCGTTGAAAATGAGAAGCAACTAGGAAGACCGATTTGGATGTCCACCCGAAAACATTGACGCAGTTTAGAAGGAGATCTAGATTTTTTGAACCGTCATGTGACTCTGGATACATGGTTTCGTTTTTACCACCCAAAAACAAAACAACAATCGATGGAGTGAAGCATCATGGTTCTCCAAGGCCTAAGAAGGTTCGAGTTCAAAAATCCGCTGGAAAAGTTCCTGCTTCAGTTTTTTGGGATATCCGTGGAAGAATTATGATGGATTACCTAGAAAAGGGTTAGAACATCACTGGAGATTCTTATTCTAAATAACTAACCACCCTGAGAGAGAAAATTAAGGAAACAAGCCGTGGCATGTTAGCGAAAGATGTGTTGTTTTTGCAGGACAATGCTCTGCACACAAATCGCGCATTACTATGAATACAATTTGGGATCTAGGATTCGAATTACTGGAACACCCATTCTATTCCCCTTAGCTTTCTCAGACAATTGTTTGTTCTCTCAGTTGAAAAAAACTTTAAAAGAGCGTCAATTTTTGTGTAACGAAGAGGTAATAGAAGCTGTGGAGAATTGGTTTGCAGACCAATAAGAATCTTCTGAGAAGGGTTAAAGGAGTTGTAGGACAGCCATATTAAGTGCTGCTACCTTATAGCGAAGCTGGCGCAGCCACGTCTGACGATGGACAAAATTCAAAACAATACCCGCAGTTGTATCGCACAATGTATCGGAGCTTCTATTTATTATGTATACCTTTAGTCAGAGGAGACAGGTGTGAATGACTAAAATAAAAGATGGAAGGTAGCGCCACTCAGTTTTGTTTACAGAAGCTCAGTCTGAAAACTGAGAAAAGAGATTGCGCGATTGTTATCATTACGTCGCTTGTGTGTAATCTGCCTCTTGAGCAAGGCCGGCTTCCATGTGTCAGGCAATTGCTGTCCGTCGTCACGTTTGTTAATACAGTTTTGCCGTTTCTCAATTGCTATAGCTTCTCTTATAATCCTGTACGTTAACCTCGTACTGCGAGCTATAGTTTTTGTACCGTCAAAGTCAAAGTGTGTACCATCGACTTTGACGGTACAAAAACTATAGCAAGCAGTACGAGGTTAACGTACAAGATTATACGAGAAGCTATAGAAATTGAGAAACGGCAAAACTGTATGAACAAACGTGACGACGGACAGCGTTTGCCTGACACATGGAAGCCGGCCTTGCTCAACAGGCACAGATTACACACAAGCGACTTAATGATAACAACTTGCCACAGCCCAGTCATACTAACTCGGACCGAACGCAAACCGATCGACCAATAGTCGAAAGCGACAGAACAACCGACGGACCAATCACGAGGAGTCAGACACTCGTCCCCACTACGACGGGACCATATAATACGAGCGGCACAGGAAATTGACGCACTCTTGAAGTTACCATCGCAACTAGAAGATCCTCTAGAAAAAGGTGAAAGTGATGTCACCGAAACGTCAGGAAGAAAGTTGTCCTTCCCAGGACGAAATCATCCAAACGCGGCGAAGTATCCCGAAGAACAACGCTTCAACAAACGATCGCGAAATAATTAGCTCGTACAAAGCCACAAATAAATACTAATAAAAGGTCGCTGTATGCCTATCGAACATTAGTACTAAATCACCAATAACTAAATAATAGATGACTCTGTAGGCCTACATATCGTATTTTAACAAAATAAAATGCCTAATAATTTTTAATGAAAATATCTTCTGAATTTCCACAAAAAAATATCGAGATCCTACACTCCCAATATTTTATATTGGACACTAATAAAAAAATATAATGCTGAACAATAATTAACATAAATACTATGTCCATGTGAATGCAAAAGCGCATGTGTAAAAGCTTGACAGTCCTAAGAATACTTAACCTGATCGTTTGTAAACAAACATCGAAAAATGAATATAAATAAACTCAAAGGTATATATAGAATGATATAATATTATTTAAATAGGAAATTAACCTTTAAAGATGTCCTATAAAAGCAATGTCAATGAAGATAAACCCAACTGCCGTTAAAATATTAAAAGAGAGACTTAGGTTACAATAGGAACAATTAACTGACAGTAGAACGTATATAACCAAGTTAAATTATTATGGATCAAGCAGTACAAGAAAGTTATAATTTTAGGTATAGTACAGTCGAGGAGTAGTAAATAATTATAGCAAAAACGTAGTATAATATACAGTGTTATCCAAAAATATCAAACGAACAAAATGCAGAATAAAGTAAACTGAAGTAGTACGATAATTAGTAAATAATATATAGCTTCACTAAATTGTACGAGGGTCGAATTTGAAGTACAACACATTATAATAACAACAGGAGATAAATCAAATAAAACAGTGATCATTCTTAAAGAGGAGTATGATAAAAAAATAGTAAAACAATTAGACAATAAATTCACACACAAAAAAGAAAGAAATAATCCAACAGAGAAAACTCAAAAAGAAAATAATAACTTAATAAATAAATGGCATAGACAAAACCTAATAGATTTCTACACTAAAATGCAATATATGCAATATATGCGCTTTGCATATTTGATTTAGATTAATAGTCAATAAATAGCACCATTCTCGGTCAGCTCACAGAGGCGTGTACAAGCGAGAGCTTCGGAAGACTCACTTAACCACTGCTTCGCGTGCTAAATGTATGTAGTATATGAACAGCTAGGATATTGTGAAGTTGATTATTATAGATATATAAACGTATTTACGAATGCGCGTAGGTGTAATTCGAACGGAAAGCATTTTTATAAGTAACGGGCACTTTTATTTAAGTAAAGCAAACGCAAGGACGCCGCTGCTTGCCTACTTAATTGGCGGTGTTTAATAATTATGAACTATTGTATTAGGACGACAACAAACGTCGATATTCCTGTTCAAGTTTGGATACTTTTATGTGAAATGTCTTTTATTCTTTTAGACATTTAATATTCTAAATTTATAGCACTAAAACTAAACTATTAAGTTTAGTGCTATAAATTTAGAATATTAAATGTCATTATAATTTTGTCATTTGGATGCTATATACGGCATTTATTGCAAGATGGTAGACGGAATTCAGCTGCAAATAAGTTTTGCAGGGCTGAATGTCCCCTATTATCTTAGTAATTTAACTAGTAATCAATATCACTATGAGCTGCAATAATAACAAAAGTTCTTATATTGTCGAGACAGAATGTTATTTTCGATTAATTTATTCTTTTTCGATCTCTTTTATAACTGTTCTAGTAGAAATAAACGCAAGTAAGCATTTTCAGAACATCCACTACGATTTCGAGCTAGTACTAATTTACCAAATAGATGACATAGTTAGCAGTGTTTTTTCGCGTTTAGATAGGGTTTACTCCGGCTAGGGTTACTTAATGTTTGCCATTTCATATGGTTTTCCGTGAAGTAACACGAACGAAACTATGAACTTGATAGACTATCCCCACGGTAATAAGTAGGGTTGAAAGGAAAACTCGGCGCCACATAAAATGGTAGATAATATCTTCTAACAAGCGTTTATTGAACAACTCATACTTTACTTTATCTTACAAAAGAATATTCCGTCTTTGGATTTATGTTAAAATTTGATCGAAGTAAAGCCTCAGAATATAAAAGATATTTCTAATTAAATTTTTGTTAAATAAGACTTTCGACAAAAGATCAGGAAACGTATAATTTAATTTTACGTTCGACGTCTAAGATATTAAATGCATATCGACAGAAAATTTGTCTGCGTACAATGATTGGAAAGCCATATTTGAAAATTAGATCCGGGAATTTTTAAAAGCAAGTTTTCGACGGTAGGTAATTAGATTTATTAAATAAATCATTTATAATATAGCGTACGTCAGTGCATTTCATTTTAATTTTAATACGAAATTTATTGTTGGCAATGTATATTGACCAGAAGTACGCGTGTACACATTTATTAAACAGCCATATTTCTAAAATTAGATTGGGAAATTTTTAAAAGCAAGTTTTCGACGGTAGGTAATTAGATTTATTAAATAAATCATTTATAATATAGCGTACGTCAGTGCATTTCATTTTAATTTTAATACGAAATTTATTGTTGGCAATGTATATTGACCAGAAGTACGCGTGTACACATTTATTAAACAGCCATATTTCTAAAATTAGATTGGGAAATTTTGAAAAGCAAGCTTTGGACGATAGGTAATTAGATTTTATAAATACATAGTCTACAATGCACTGCACTTCCGTACATTTCATTTTCACTTTAATGCGAAATTTATTGTCAACAAAATAGTACGGAAACAACATACGAGGGCGATTTGTAAAGTTCCGTTTGGTTATTAAAAAAAGTACCAATACATGAAGATATTTTTATTATACAGGGTGATAAAAAGAACTTGGTCGCCACAGGACGCCTGGCAGATGTGAAACATCGAAATTGATTGTTATTGAAAGAAGGGAATAAAAGTAAAGAAATATTTTCAATTAATAAAAAAATATATTTTTATTTACTTAAACCGTACCATATGAAAATAAGAATTTCGATCATTTTTATTTTACTACCCATTTGGGATATAACACAGGCCTGAATTTTTCAACTCTTTGAATGTTGATTTAAAAATTTTAACTGTTTTCTAGTAATTGGGTAGCGCTGATTTCAAATCTCCTTTTATTTTTTTTGTATCACGTAAGGTTATTTTTCAAACCAGTAAAATCAAAAAATATAGAAAAAACACGATTTATTTCATTTATAAGCTAGTTTTAGATTATATTAAAAAAATACAAAAATATACACATAGAAACTATTAGAAATAGTTATTTATTCTTTATGCTTCTTAAAAAAACGTTTTCGTTTTTCAGAAAAGCTTCGTTTGGTTGTTTTTCTGTTATATTCAGCTAAAGGAAGATCTGAAGGTAGTTTCTGGGGCAAGCAAATTTTTTTGTTTCAACCTAGACCCCAGTACTTCAGAAAGATCTTTTGAAAGTCCCAAATCTCTTACTAAATCATTCAGTTCGGCTTGTGAAAATAGCTAGGTTGGTTTTGACCTGAGGTTGATGGTTCAAAATCACTATCCATCTGTACGGAGCCGGAACTTGAAGAGGTTTCAATATCTTCTTGTAGTACTTTGGGGGGTATAGGTATAGGTACATGATCACTGTGAGGAACTGGTCTGATAGCTGATTTAATATTGTTTGGGTACAAAATATGTTTCAAAGTTTTTCTATTATGCCCCTTAATATCACAAAGACAAAAGTAGCAATCTTCATGATGATTTTGTGGTTCTCTCCAAACCATCGGCATTTCAAAAGGAAGGCTTTTTCTATTCCCTTTGGTCCAATGTCTTAAACCTTCTTCACATACCTTGCAAACAACGTGCGGTGCCCAATCTTTATCTTGATCTCTTAATTTGATTTTGAAATAAGCATAATATGCATTTTTCACAAATTCACCAATTGGTCTCTTAAACTTTTTCAAGACGAAATATCCACAAATATAACAGAAATCATCTGGTTTGTTTTTGGAACACCGGCTAGACATATTTTTAAGCAATGTTTATTTATCAAATACCACGCACAACACTAAAGACAAATTAATTTTACTTGTTTACTGATCGACACTCAAAGCTATAATGAAGTAAATGACATTAAAATATACGTTTTGTTTGGAGTGATAAACTTGAAATCCTTCTTCGCAGTACTAATAAAGTGAAAGCATAATAAATAAGATTTAGCAGGTAAAAGTTCCCGGAAACCTTGTCCAAAATTAATACATGTAATAAAAGATTTACATCAGGTAATGAGAGCCTATTTAACAAATTTCTTTAAAACCACAACAGAAAATCATTTTTGGGTTAATACCTAGAATTTGAAGTAGTACCTTCATTTTAAAATGTATTAAAGCGCCTATTATGAGATTTTTTTTATATTTTTTTCTTTTTCTTTTGTGCAAAAAAAAAATCTGTGGGTGGTAGAGACCAACTGTATTTTAATTAGTTATTGCTATATAAAAACTGAGCTTAACAAACAAAAATCACGTCATCACAAATTTTATGCAGGCCTGTGTAATTATTAGACAATAAGGAAAATGGAATATTCAAATTTACAGATTGTAGTATATACAGGGTGATTCTCAACCTATTCGCATAAACTTGGGGATTTATTCCTCACGAAAAATAATGACTAATAGATGAAAAGAAATATAGTAAAAGTTTTTTAGTTTCCTAAATATCCGTGAAATTACGATGGCGCCAAACAATTTCAATTTTGACAACTGTTGTTTAAGTGCGCTTTTGTCATTGTGACATTTAAATTGTGTCATCACATTTAAAGTTTATAAAAATTATGGCACACAAATTCTCTAACGAAGAACTTATGGACTTGGTACGGGCATATGGGGAACCATGGCAAAATTATGTGCTTGCGGCCCGTTTCTATACAGAAAGGTTTCCAGATGGATGTCCTCCGGTAGGTGAATACTTTTTACGTGTGGTCCAACGTGGTAGGGAAAATTGCAATAATGGACCGAGGCCTGGGCATCATGGAGGAGAAGTTAGACCTGTAAACGTTATCAATCTCGAGGAGGAGGTTTTAAATGTCGTCGAAGAGCGGCCTGGCATAAGCACTAGGATACTTGCAGAGCAACATGGGGTATCACAATCCACAATTTGGCGAATATTGAGGCACAACCAACTCCATCCATATCACGTGCAACCTGTACAATCCCTACTACCAGTGGATTCATCCCCCTCGAGTAGAATTTTGCGAGTGGTTACTACATCAGCCTCAGTGGAACCAAAACTTTACGAATAACGTTTTATTTACGAATGAGGTGATTTTCACACGTAACGATATTCACAATGTCCACAACACGCATTATTGGGCCATGGAGAATCCTCATGTTACTCGCCGAACACATTTTCCACAAAGATTTTCTGTGAATGTATGTGCTAGAATTGTAAACGGAGTACTTATTGGCCCTATCATTCTGGAGAATCGATTAACTGGTGCTCGTTATTTACAATTTTTGCGCGATAATTTACCGGGACTGCTCGAAGATGTTGCTCTTGATGTTATACAAACTATGTGGTTTCTCCAAGATGGTGCTCCACCATATCTTTTGAGGGAAGTGAGGCGACATTTAGATAATGTGTTTCCTGGAAGATGGATAGGTCGAGGTGGTTCAAGAGCCTGGTCACCAACTGCAGTTCAGAATATTCAGGATGCCATTGAACAAACACCTTCGTTATCAACTCGACAGCAGAATTAGTCGAGAACTTGATATTACAAAATCCACAGTTTGGAAAATTTTAGGTTTCACGTTAAAGAAACATCTGGACGCCGAAGCCTGTGCAGATCGTCGAATAATGTGTTATGATTAGTTGGAGGCAGAAAACAGACAAAATTTAATGCAGCACATTTTATTCAGCGATGAAGCGACGTTTCACATTTGCAGCAACGTAAATAATCATAACTGTCGGATATGGGCAGACGAACCACCAAATGCAGCTTTGAATGGCAGAGATTCGCCAAAGGTAAATGTCTGTTAAAACCTATGGACCGAACCAACGGTTAGTGGCAACAATTATCTTAGATATGTTCCAACAGTTTTTTGGAGCCGCAATTAATCGAGAATAGCACTATTGACACTGTTATATCAGCAAGATGGGGCACCGCCTCATTTTGCACGAATCGTTCGTGATTACTTAGATGGCATCTTTGTAAGGAGATGTATCGGCAGGGGATCGCAACGGTGGTGGGCATCGGGTTCACCAGACCTAACTCCCTTGATTTCTTCGAATTGTGTTTTATCAAATCTCGGGTGTATAAAACACCGGTTCGAGACCTTGAAGACTTACGAAACTGCATTAGAGCAGCAGTAGAACAAATTACACTAGATATGCTACAGAACGTGTTTTGGTCCACTGTATAGCGTTGGGAAAAGTGCTTTGAAATGAAGGGCGATCATGTCGAATTACGTTAGTTGTGTCCCTGCTTATTTGTTAACATTGTTCATATGCCAATAATAAAGCTTCATTTGCTACAATCGGCTGTCTTCAGTTAAAGGAATCGAGACTTCATGGGAACTCTATATATGTATAGAAATTAACAATATTTACTAATAAGCAGAATCTAATTAACTCCTGAGATAAATAAGTAAACAAAGAAAAGAGTCCACCTAGGTATATGATTGTCTGAGAATAAATAAATTTAAAAATTATTCTACAAATATATCCAACCAAATTACACAAAAATGGAAGTTGGAGGAAAATATAAGTGTGATGGTCATGTTATCATTAGGGATCGGACACGATAGTCCCATGACTCATCGCCCACGGGCGTACTATTGAAACTTTGTATTTTAAGGAGTTTTGAATTTCATTTATAAAATTAGAAAACAAATGCGTGATCTATAAAATACGAAATACATTTTTATTTTTTTCATTTTGTAGTTCAAGTTGAGTAAAGGAGTATTGATATTAACTAGAAATACTTTCTCAAGATTCTCTTCTGTAAAATTTGTTCTTTTTGAATGAAATACATTCTTGTAGATAGAAAACGTCCTTTTTACAGCGCAACTGGTTAAAGGGGCATACTAAAAACATTCTTTTATTTCAGCGTATTTAGCAGTTAGATTTTGAGACATTGTCCCCATACACAATTGCCGCAATGCTATTAAATCTGGATTTCTATTAAAAACTGCGTCTAACTTTTTCCGAAGGCTACATCCGAAGTCACTTGGAATATTTTTCAAGTTATTAATAGCCACCTCTAATGTGGTTAATTCATCATTTAATTTGAGATTTTGATTTTCAAAATAAGTGATTAGTTTTGGCAAATTTCCAAAGTGTTCCTGAAGAAAGTACGATTGATTTTTTAAATTTGAAATTTGTGTTACTTCCTTGAACTCAGAAATACTTCTAGCATCGTCATTTAAACATGTAACGAAATTTTGTAAACTATCGAAATTGTCTGCATAAAAGCTAGTAGCTTCCAACCATGTTGCCTATCTAGTTATTACTGGAGAGAGAGGCAGTGACAAAGATGAAAGTTTTTCCCTGTAAAAGGCTACTCTCAATGGTGTATTTCTGAAAACTTATTTAAAAGCTGATACAAGTCTATCAATTTTCGGAAAGGTGTCTCATGAAGTACATTTCGATCAGTATATTTTTGGAGAAATGTTTTGAAGTTGGGGTTGTTAAGTTTATTTAATGGAATATTTGCCGAGTTCTTCATTGAAATTGTCAGATTCCAATGGGTCTAATTTCTGTGTATGTGTTTGTGATGCTAAGTGACGCTTTACGTGCGATTTCTTGGAATTTTTTAACGATATTTTACAGACTTTGCAATAAATTTCAGAATTACTGGCACTTAAGGAGCTTAAACAATGTTCTAGATCTAAATAAATGAAATTAAAAATGTATGCGTAAGTTATGGAAATTTAACGAAATTCACCGGACACTTACGTGGAAATAATTGGGAGAAGTAGATTCGTTGAATCGATATTAAACAGGATCTAATACAAAAATTACGAAGTACCTATGTAATTAACAGTTAAAACAATTAAAAGAAGAAACTAACTCACTGTACTTTGTTCATCTTACGAAATATAAACTAATAAATAAAATAA
The DNA here is from genome assembly GCA_935421215.2 of Melolontha melolontha. NCBI lineage: Eukaryota > Metazoa > Arthropoda > Insecta > Coleoptera > Scarabaeidae > Melolontha > Melolontha melolontha. The sequence continues at coordinate 213,029,190 of OW285235.1, forward strand.
TTTTTAAAAACTCCTTTCGTTATCTATGCCCATGAAGAAAATAATTTAACTGTAATATTAAAGTAATAGCATCACATAGTGCTATTCAATAGCGTGTTGTACTTGACTATTTATATGGTCCATCGTAATTTCGGCCCGATGCGTCCGATCTCTAGTTATCATATTAATGCTTAAGCAGTAGCCTAGTAATTAAAAATTAATAATATTATCATATTATATTATAATTGTTATCTTAGAATAACATCAAATTCTGAATAATATTTTTTATAACTAGAGAACGGACACGCTTACCACCCAGTGCAGTACTGGCGAAAGGCTGTATTTCTAAAATATTTAATTTTATTTATATATTTGGAAAACGAACGGGTGGTGATCTATAAAATTACGAAATACATATTTATTTGTTGAAAAGTTGTATGTATAAAGTTTTTAATTTTATTTATATAATTGGAAAACAAACGGGTGGTGATCTATAAAATTACGAAATACATATGTATTTGTTGAAAAGTTGTATTTTTAAAGTTTTTAATTTTATTTCTATAATTGGAACATTTTTATTTGTTAATCTTGTCGTTCAAGTTGAGTAAAGGAGTATTAATATTGACTAGCAATAGTTTCTCAAGGTTTTCTTCTGTCAATTTTGTTCTCTTTGAATTAAGTACATCCTTATAAATAGAAAACGTCCTTTCTACATCGCAACTGGTTATAGGTGCATACTGGAAATATTCTTTTATTTCTTCATATTTAGCCGTTAGATTTTGTGGAATTGTCTCCATACATAATTGCTGCAATGTAATTAAATCTGGATTTCTATTAAGAATTGCTTCAAACTTTTGCCGAAGGCCACATCCGAAGTCACTTGGAATACTTTTCAAATTATTAACAGCCACATCTAATGTGGTTAATCCGTCATTTAATTTGAGATTTCGATTTTCAAAATAAGTGATTAGTTTTGGCAATTTTCCAAAGTGTTCGTGAAGAAAGTACAACTGATTTTTTAAATTTGGGATTTGTGTGAGATCCTTGCACTCACCAATACTTCTAGCATCCTCCTTTAGCAGTGTTACGAAATGTTTTAGACTATCGAAATTCTCAGCTTAATAACTAGTAGCTTCCAGCCATGTTCCCCATCTAGTTATTACTGGAGTGGGTGGCAGTGACAGAGATGGAAATTTTTCCCTGAAAAGAGCTACTCTCAATGGTGCTTTTCTGAAAATTTTTTAAAAGCGGATACAAGTATACATACGCATACGGATACATGAGATACAAGATAACTTCTGGAAAGGTGCTCTGATATATTCACAGATTCTGCGGAGAACATGTGCTACACAAGTAATATGCAGCAAATTAGGATATGTTTCCTTTAATATATATGCAGCTCTGTCATTTACAAATAAAAGTACTTTTTCTTTGTACCTGTCGTCGGAATGAAGTATATTTTGAATATTCTCATTAATCGTTTTAGCAACTGTTTCCGCATCAACTGTATTTATAACTTTCTTTGCTATTACATATGCGTTATATGGAATAGTTAGATGTAGTACACCAGCTACAATATTTACCACACAGCGTCCTAACATATCCACCGTTTCGTCGGCGCTTATCCATATGTATTGATTTAAAAGATGGCTTCTAATGCGTTCTACTGTTCTCGTATAGCACCTAGAAACATAATATTTGCGTAAAGTTGATTCATCAGGAACATTTCGACCAATATATTTTTTCAGAAATATTTTTAAAGTGGGATTGCTAAGTTTATTTAATGGAATATTAGCCGCCATAAAAGTTTTACAGAGTTCAGATGTGTTTGCGATCCTAATTGACGAATTTTTGACGATATTTTACGGATTTTGTAATAAATTTCGGAATCACTGACAATGGACATACAATCAGTATGACCGTTAATCCAACTCGCCATTGTTTTACGATGCCGTTCTCGACGTTCTTCCGTACCATATCTGAAAAAGTAACTTAAACAATGCTCTAGGTCTAAATAAATGAAAACTAATGTACGCGTAAGTTATTGAAATTGAATTGAATTAAATAATTGGGAGAAGTAGATTCAATCAAACGATATTAAACAGGATCTATCACAAAAATTACGATGTAATTAACAGTTAAAACTATGAAAACAAGAAACTTACTCACAGCACTTTATTTATCTTACGAAATATAAACTAATAAATAAAATACATTATAAAAACCCCGCTTCTATCTACGCTCATGAAAACACTTTAAAAAACACTATATTCTCCGAATACAATAGCTGGCTTGTCCATTGTTATCGCGGCGAGACCAGGTGTCCGAGTAAGTCAAACAAATACTTCATTGAATTACGCCTGGATGTACTGAGCGACGTTATACACAATTCCAATTGCCGATTGCGTTTTATGGAAATTGCATCCGTTCTCTATTTATAACAAACAACTTAATCGTTTATCGTTTAACAGATATTTGCAAAACGTGCACATGTTAAATAAAAATTCCGTATTTACCATTTGTATGTTGTGAGTTAATAACGGAATATAAATTTTATCAAATCGGTTCAGTTCCTATACAAATAGGCAGAATAGTGTATTTCTTCGATGGACTTAAAGTGCGCATTTGAATATGAACACTTTAGCATTCCGTCTTCGAAATATAAAACATCGAAATGGGCGATAGTAAAAAGGGGGAAGGAAAAATAAATAAAATATGCGACAAACGCAAACATTTTCAAGTAAGTTTATTGTAAACAGCGATCATTGCTCCCATATGATACATTTTCGGAATTTTGACCCATATTTACTCTGCTCTCGATTTGAATTTAAATAATATTTTTCTTCACAAGGGCCTATAATATATCCGAACATTTGAATAAGTGGGCTTTCTCGTTATATCCGGAAAACGAAATCATCGGACGTGATTATTTTCTATTCAGGTAAATACTACTCTAGACGATTAAAATTAAGTGGAATAAAAGTTATTTCTATAGAAAAAGAATTAATTATGATAATAAATAATGAATAATATTGATGTCAATACATACGAGGTTGTACCAAAAAGTTTACGAAATTTAAATTACGCGCGTAAACGGACCCAGTTATAATCACACGCCCTTACGTAGAGTAGTCTACACTCCATATGAGTCAGTATGATAAACGGCGTCATTGTAAGTTGAAACGTTCTTTGTTAGTGAGTAAGTTTTTACTGTTGTATCTGATTGTGTTTGCGATTTTTCAACGACCAATTTGAGGGAACAGCGTACAGCGTACTATACGTTTTGCTACCGCGCAACTATCACGAGGTTTTGGTCGAGCTGTACGTGTATCAAGTTCCCGTTTAAATTCGACCAGCCTGCCGCAGAAACCTACAAAATGTTAAAAGACACGAGGATTTGGACCAAACATAAACTGACAACTAGCTTAAATGTTTAAAAAATGCCTGAACATCTGTTAAAGGCGATAAACATTCCGGACGAGCATCAACTGTCATTACAGCAGAACATGTCGTTGCTCTAAGGAATGCAATTGGGAATGATTGTAGACAGAAAATCCAAGACCCTTGTAACATTATGGGACATCTTATCGCACACGTCAGGTTTATTTTCGGGAGAATTTAAGATAAGAACGTTAGCAACAAAGATCGTATCACGACTGCTAACCGACGAACAGGAGCAACACCGCATTGATGTTTATAGGGAGTTGAAATAACAGGCTTTAACTAATCCAGATTTTCTTTGTAGGGTCGTCATAGGTGGCGAAAGCTGGATTCATAGGTATGATCTTGAAACCAAACAACAATCGCCACAATAGAAGCAACCACTTTCATTTCGGTCAGAGAAAGCACGTCAAGTTAAAAGCACTAATATTGCTTTTAACTTGACGGGCTCTTTACTGATTTATTTTTTGATATTGATAAGATTATTCGCAAAAAGTTTCGCACCTCAAGGTCAGACGATTGAATCATTACCAGAGACCGGACACATCGGGCTGAAATGGACGTAATTACGACGGACGATATAAATAATAATAATAATAATAATAATAATAATAATAATAATAATAATAATAATAATAATCATAATAATAATAATATAATAATAATCCATGCTTTAGCATCCCCCAACAGCTTGCGCCAATTTCAGGAGGCATCGGCTGGCCATGAGTTATTATTACGCCTGCGGCTGTAGACCGACTTAAGATGTTACCTTTCCGCATTTGCCGTGGAATTTGGAAAACTACAAAAAACCAAACTCAGAAAGGAAGCACCGGGGTTCGAACCCGGTACTGCCGGACTACGAGGCAAGTGTGCAAGCCACCAAGCCACTAGCCCGACAGTCTGCAACATCTGCAAGTACATCACGCAGTTGTTGAATAGCACTATTCATTCGGTTAACTGCACATCTATTTTTTGTGTGTTGTTAACCGAATGAATAGTGCTATTCAATAACTGTGTGATGTACTTACAGACATTACAATACAGATAGAATAAATACCACAAATATGTTCCAATACCTTATATGAACAACCTATTAAAAAAAAATAAACAAAATCTTAGCATCATACAACATAAAAGTAGCTCACACAAACTCCAATAATCTTAATAATTTACATTCTAAATTAAAAGACAAAAAAATACTTACATTAAAGATAACACACATTATATATGAAACTCCATGAAACGATTGCTAGAGTTCATACATCGGACAAACATGACAATATTTACAAGAGCGATTAAATGGGCGCAAAATTTCAAGCAACAATACAGCCCTAAAAAACACATCAAACAAATCAAACACACACTTAATTTCAATAAGACCTCTATTTACAAGGCAATAAATATATTAGAAAGAATCCACATTAAAAATAGCATAAATTTCATTAATGACAGAACCGATATAAATAATCTTTCAACAATATACCTGCCCAACATATAAACTCTCTTATGGTGACACTCCACACATTATTCCCCCGTACATAAATATAAAAATAAATACGTAAATGTCCGAGAAGAATCGTCAGAAAATTGCATTTAAGCGTAAAACAGATGGTAGACACATTTAGTTTAAAATACAAACGGACAACAAACAATATTACATATAGCGATTTCTTTTTAAATAACCTAATTTAAATGTGTAATTTTAAATCTAATTTAAAATTTAATATACAGTGGAACGTGTCAACAGTTTAATATTTAATGTAAGCAGATTATATGTTAATCATTGTACTTCTATTAAGTTGAACACATAAACACTGTAGCATGAAAAAAGTTCTATTATAATAATAATAATATTTGTATAACTGAATTGATTCGACTTTTACTTGATGCAGATCCATAATTTAAAATAGAAATAAAACTACGGTTCAAATCTTCACAATCACACAAATCAAACAATTGTCGTGTTTCGATTAAATATTAAAAAGTGAAGATTTGAACCGTAGTTTTATTTCTATTTTAAATAATCTTTGTTGTTGTAAATTTACAAAAGTCAATTGTGATTATCAATACAGTATATATGAAAAAAATAAAAAATAAAAAAACAACGGACATAATAAAAACAAGATAGACAAACGATGTAGGCTATCTATAATAAAGGCCAATACATATCTGATATCGCACAGCAGCTTAAAGCAACACAGAAAAATCACAGGCAAAATATTCCTCAACAATATACAGGGACTGGTTCACAAACCATTTCTTCATTGCAGCATCTACTTTTCGGCTATCCAGGTCTTTTATTTGACTTGGCAGCTTGTTGTATAATTTAATCCCCAAATGGTTCGCGCTTAATTGCGCTTTATTTATCCTATAAAAGGGATGGTAATATTTCTTTAATTTCTGGTATTATAATGGTGAAAGTAATTATTTTTAGTAACATTTGTTTTGTTTGCCTTTCATGGATATAATCAAGACACGAAAGTATGAACAGAGATGGTACAGTCAGTATGTTGTAGTATTTAAATAGGTTTCTGCAGCGAGTTCTTCCGGAAATTCCACTTGAGGCTCTGATAGTATCTTTTTGTATTTTAAACACTGCTTCGATTTTGCATGTACATGCAAAGCCGAACCATATACCCCCACCACAACAAAATGTCGTACAGTGCTTGACCCTGGAAATTGCCGAAATAAGCAGTTATTCCAGCTTCATAAGTCGCAGTTAGTTTTAATCTTCTAATTGTATAAACTGCAGTAGCTAGTCGCTGGCAGAGATGTGGATATGGAAATTTCAGCTGATGTCGCTGGTAACATGCATTCCCAAAAACTTAAGGGTAGATTTTGGGTCACACCTCACTTTTCGAGTTACTAAAATCATTTGTTTTGTCTTCATTTAGCTTCAGAGAATTGCTGTTAAACCATTGCTTGGCCTCCGCCAAGCCATCTTCCACTATATGTGTAGCGTCATCTCCTCGACTCACTCTAGCCAAATGGGCAAATTCATTACTTTACCTGCAGAAACACTGCGAGGCAGGTCATTTACATAAATCAGTAAAAGAACCGATCCCTGAGGAACACCAAACTTGATGGGCATAGGTCTTGAACATTGTACAACTTGAAATCTATTTTTTAAAAGATACGAACAAATCAACTTATTAGCCGTTCCTCCAATTCTATATAGGTTTATTAGTTGTTAATTAGGTTTGTTAATTAATGTAGAGTGGTCTACGCTGTCAAAGGCCTTACACAAATAACAACTCGCCAAAACTATGTCCTCATTATTATCTAAAGCTCTCGCTATATACTTGAGCACTTTAACCATTGCTGATGTTGTTGATTTGTGTTTTAAATTATACGTATACACAGGACCCTCACTATAAATAAGACATTGTTTTAATTACCTGGCCGCTACTCCCAAAGAAACACTTTATGTTTTATCTTGTATATATATAATATATACGAGGGCCACTGCTAAAATTCGTGGAAAATTGTGAAATAAAACAAATTACGCTATTCAAATCGGCTTACTGTTTCCTAAAATACCTACTCCGCTTTAAGATGTATATACTTTTACATCCAATAACACCAATCTTCAAAATACATTTTCCATTCTGAGCGAGGTATCTTCAAAACCAGAGATTTAAATTCTTCAAGAGCCTCTTCAGGCGATGAAAACCGCTTTCCACCCATTTTATTTTTGATGTTTAGGAATAAAAAGAAGTCGTTGGGCGCTAAATAGGGCAAATATGGGCAATGAGTCATTAATTCGATGTGTCTGCTGGTCGAAAACTCGACAGTTTGTCGTGCTGTATGAGCGCTTGCATTGTCATGATGAACAATAATTCGTCGGTTTATGTTGTTTTTTCTGACTTCATCGATAACTTCCGACAAACAAATTGATGTATACCAGTCAGTATGAACTGTTCGTCGATCCTCTAATGCAACAGTTGCAACATGACCCGTTTTTCCGAAGAAACAAGCAATCATTATTTTCGAAACGCTTCGTGACCGCACCACTTTTGTTAGTTTAGGTTCATTTTGAAACACCCATACGGTCGATTGCTGTTTAGTTTGAGGCTCATATGAATATATCCAGGATTCGTCACCTGTTACAATGTTATATACAGAATTTGAAAGACCATAATCAATTTTTTTTAACATTTCCTTGCACCACTTGACACGTGCCTGTTTTTGCTCGTTTTTTAAATTTGGGGGATCCGGTCCAACGACTGGAAGGCTTCCTGACATGTAAATGATCTTGCAAAATCGTATGTATTTGTTTCGCCGCAATGCCTCAAGACGCCTCTATCTCACTGTATGTCAGTCACATGTCGATCTGATAAAATCACGCACAGCATCGATATTTTTCGCAACAACAGAGGTGCATGGACGACCTTCACGAAGATCGTCACCAAACGTTGGTGTTCCACGCTTGAATTCTGCAAACCATAGTTTTGGATGGTGCCTCATTCCCAATTACCGAACTAATCTTTTCCACACATTGCTTTGTTGTCAAACCGTTTTAAATCGAACTGTTAACTGAATTATAGGTTAAAAATGTCAAATTTTACGAATTTGATAATTGTGGAATGCTAGCAATTCAAGGAGTACTTGGTTCCGCGAATTTTAGCAGTATCCCTTGTATTAATTAAAATTATTACTTTATTTCATCAGCAGTTAGAATATTGAATAAATGATGAAATGATAAAATTTCTATTACATTTTTTGTTTTGCTCTCACAGTATTATTTGTTTCACAACCTTACAAACAACAATGATGAGGAACAAACACTTACGTTAATGATTATCTACATATAGTTTCTAATTTTATCCTGTGTTGGTTTTGATGTGTTTAAGTACATAGAAGAGGTCGGTATTAAGAACATTTTAGTATAAACACATATGTAGAAGCACTTCACTTCAGAATCGCTTCGAACAATGGATAGCCGTTGTTCGGATAGTTGAATAAAGCACGGCGTACACATTTTGAAGGAACCAACTAATTGCACATGTAGTGGAATAGATGATAAGACTATACAGAATCTCTCATTTGTAAACACACATACACAGGGACTCTTCATCACGGTTAAACTAAGAGATCAGATTAGACACTGGAGTGTTTGTCTAACAGTGAAGCGCCTACTCAGCATTCAGCAAGTTGTCAGTCTTTACAATCCTCACAGTTAGTTTGTAAACAGTCCGACAGGAGACTGCGAGAAGTGCAATTCGTGTAGGTGTGCCGCTAGTGGGCCACCCAAGCCCGTGTGAATAACATAACCCCATCAACACCACATACGATACCAATATTTATTGTTCGACCTGTACTTATAACGTTGCCTGGAGTTTAGAATTATAACGAGGAGAGTAATTAAAAATGCAAATGCCGTGGGTAGTCGAATAATATACCAACTACATATTGGACATCATTAGGGTGAAATAAATTTTATTTATTTAAGCATCGATGTCGTTTTAAGTAGAAATTAGAAATGTCATTAAATGCGAACCCACGCAGTCACAACTTACTAATTGGTGCTCTTTTTAACGATGTTTATGCATTTTAATGCCCACTTTTTCTCGGTAATGATGACAGTCTCGTAGTTTATTTTATTGGAGGGACGTAAAATATCTTGTTTTTATTGCCGCGTTTGATAAGGTTAAATGAACGGAGAGAACGACATTCATGACTATGATAATTACTGGTAATCTTCGCAACTCCCGTATCTTTTTCCCGTTTGCAGTGATAAAGAATGATGATGAATGCGTTTTAAATAACTTATTTAACATATGTAAACAATAAGTATTATAATTATTGTAAACCTGCTAAAAATTTAGAAACATTCTTGACTGGTAACATCATGCATAAACTGTGCCATGTTACCATAGTATTTTTACTATAAGAGATTAGTCACGCCATAATCAGTAATACCAGGCACAAAAATCCAAGAAATTCAATTTACTAACGTAGTACATATAATTTCTCCGGCATTTAATAAAATTTGTATTTTCAATGTTATAGGTTTTTCACGATAACAAACGAGACACGTGATAAATAGTTACAAAACAGGGTTGATAAATCTACATCGCTTTGAGTCAGTTGTTGTTAGTAACTAATCTATGAGGCTAGGTTTATGTCGTTTTAAAATACTTACAACCCCTATTAATATGGTTTATTTGACTAAATATACCAAAAAAGTACAAACAAAAACTAAACGTATTTGTGAATTTATTTATACATATCCAAAAATAATACGCAGAAAATTTATACACATATTAGCGATTAAAGGGGTTGTAACATTCTCATAAACATGATATAAATAAAAAGAAAACAATATTAATATGAAACACTAGTTATATTTACGCTGTCTTCTGAATCACAGTTACTTTCATTGATTATAAATGGTAAATAAATGGTAAAAAATAATGTCTTGCCTTTTGAAACCCACTTCCTTATCCCACCATTTTTTAATTTCTTTTTCACAGTGGTTAATGCTGTTAGCACAAATGTCAGGGACTACTTGGTTTAATGCCTCTTTCCATAATCTATAATCTTACACATTGTTCTTCTTTCCTACCATATCTTCCCATGTTATTTTTGTAATGTTTTTATTATATCTCATGCGAGTTCTATGGGGTTAAATATACAATGATTTACCCATATTTTTCTGATAATTCATCAACTTCAAAATAGTTAGTGATTTATACCTTTCCGTAAAGATATAATTGAAATTATTGAATAAAATAATTAAATATATACAAGTGTCCCGTATCGATATGTTCAAATTTTAGGAGTGTAAAGTAGACTTCATTTCAAGTAACAAAAATGCAAAACTTGTATATCCATTTTTATTTGTTTCAAAGTTACAGATCTATGAATGTGATTTGATAGATCATGAAAAAAAATGTCATCCTAAAGTCAATAAAAATTGATTTTATTTAAAAAAGTTTAATTAATAATATTTTCGAAATGTCCACCTCCTTTTTGAATGCAGGCTTGTGCCCGTAACCCAACAAAAGAAGAACTTATCCGAATTTCATACTTGTTTTGTCGGATTTGCTCGGCAGCCGAGTGAATATGATCCAACAACTTTTCTCTTGTGTTCGAAACTTGCGCGTAGACTAAATTTTTTATGTACCCCCATAAATAAATGTCAAGGGGATTAAGATCGGGTGATCTGGGTGGCCATGCAACAGGACCACCTCGACCAATCCATCTTGGATAATTGACGTTAACCCAATTTCGGACAGCAATTCCGAAATATGGTAGTGCCCCATCCATGTGAAACCACATGTCTCGTCGAACATTCAGTGGGACATCCTCTAAAAGACCTGACTGATCGTCAATAAGAAATTGAAGGTAATTGTCCGCATTTAACCTCCCTGGAAGAACGACAGGACCAATCAACAAGTCATCGATTAGGGCCGCCCAAACGTTAATAGAAAATTCATGTTGAAATTTAGATGGGCCTATAGCTTTGGGATTTTCTGATGACCACCTGTGCAGGTTTCTCAGATTTGTAACACTACTTCTCGTGAACGTATATTCATCTGTCCAGAGGACTGTTCTGCAGAAATTAAAATGAAGTCGTGACTGTCTTAATATCCAAGTAGAATGAACTAGACGAGCATAGTGGCCTGCCTCAAGCAAATTGTGTCCCCTGCGATAGTGATATGGATATAAGCGCTCACGTTTTAAAATTCGCCAAACTGTCGTTCGTGGAACTCCTAGTTGTCTAGCGATTCGACGTACACTGAGACTTGGATCCTTTGTAACAATAGCTACTGCTTCTTCCTCTAAGACTGCTGGCAAATTTACTCCTCGGTCGAAAAGATAATCACGCAGTCCGCATTCTCGAAATTGTCTGTGTACTTCCAGAAACGTTCTGTAATGAGGAATGCGCCTATCGCGAAACCGCTGTCGGTATTCAATAACTGCTTGACGTGCACTGCCGTTACAGTAGCCATACATAAAATGCATGTCCGCATACTCTTGAGAAGAAAATCGGTAAGGCATTTTGAATAAAGAAAACGTGTCCACTCACGAATAAGCTGTTGTATGAACTGAAACGTAATGTAATCCTTTATTAAAAAATGCAACGTTAATAGTCATCTGAATATTTGCTTATTGTATGATATTCATGGTTCAGCACTTACGAAATAAGTAAGAACCTTCTTTATCATAAATCAATTTCCAGTACTCTTTTTTGTAGATCTCCAAGAAATTACTGTATGCACTATGACACGTGTTTATTTATTTTAGGATAACATTTCATTATGCGAAGTTAACAATCACAGGCCTGTTATTGAATCGTGTAACTTTTTTTAAATAAAATCACATTCATAGATCTGTAACTTTGAAACAAATAAAAATGGATATACAAGTTTTGCGTATTTGTTACTTGAAATGAAGTCTACTTTACACTCCTACAATTTGAATAAAACGATACAGGGCACTTTGTATATGTACTAACCGTTCAACTAAATCTAATCATTGTAGCAGTTCTGTCGTAAGTCATAAGTTATGGTTACTTATATGACTTACGACAGAACTGCTGACATAACCAATATTATTATTAGTCAACCATGTCTGAATATCATTTTTATTAGAAGATGTTATTTTAATAGTACTATAATAACTTGCATTATTTAATTGTGGAGAGTTCTTCTAAATTCATGTTCAAAGCAGTATAAGAAATTGTCCCGGTTTATGTCACCGCGGTAATCCAGATACTGACTATTTATTGTATAATCCAAGAATAAATCCATTATAATTACCTGCATCTAATACAATGTATCTATAACAAGATCAGTATACATTAATATTCCATGTAATATTTTCCATAAAGATGTATTACCACCAGAAAAAAGTTCGTTTTGTTTGAGGGTATTATTCAAAGATGAAATCGTAATATGCTGTTCTGTAATAAATTAAAATATTTATTTTATAAATATTAGTACTAATAAGCTTACTGTTTTTATTCATGTCATAATCTGTGTTTCTAATTGTACATTGATGAAAATCATTAACATTTATGACAGGCTCATTTTTAGTCCATTTTGGCTTTTTTGACGCAAATGATATTTTATTTCTTGTGACAATATGTATATTTAAAGCACTTTGAATGACATCTGACAGAATCCAAGCTGGCAACCATACCCAGTTCTGGTAACATATTATATTCTCTTAATAGAGAGAATTACTAAGATTACTAGGTACTTAAATGTTACTTGGTCCGAACTAATTGTTTGTTACGTGTCTCGTCTGTCATCGTGAAAGACCTATACCTATTCCGCGCAGTGTTGCCACGCATGTTCATCATATGATATCCGCTTGTCATCTGTCAGTCACTGTTTCATATTACTATTGTCCATTTTATTTTTCTCGTTTTAAGAATAAACTCACTGTTAATATTCACGTTTTTAGTCAATGCGCAGTAAGGAATTTAATTTATGATATGTACACAAATAGTAAGTATTATTCTTAAAACTTAAAAATATTACCTATTCTTTAACAATTGCAGAACAACATATTACTTTGGGTGCATTGAATAACGTTGTTCGAGAACGAGAAATATTCACTGCTTCTTTATGGAAAATATTGCAAAATATTGGTTTCCATTTTAAGAAAGACGACCCTAATCGAGAATTAATGGAATTGTCTCATATTGCTTTGAAAAGAATCACGCTTCTGCAACAATATATGCGTTTTAAAAATGAGAATACATTTCAGTTTGTTTTCTTGATGAAGCGTGGGTTTTTAAAGAACAAAGCTCTCAAAAATCAGATCAAGATGATAATATTAAATCTGTAAAAGCAAAACAAGTAGATGGCAAAAGGTATTAATTATTTAAAAAGTATTTATCATTGACTTTTGTTTTATAGATATATAGTTGTACATACTGGTGTCAATAATGGTTTCATTCCTGGAGCAGAAGTAATATTCAAAACGAATAGTAAAAACATGGATTACCACCGAGACATGAATCAACAAAAAATTCAAGAATGGTTTCGAAAATCAACTGCTTAAAAATTCAGAAAGCTCTTCAGTTATTATTATGGATAATGCGAGCTATGCGACAATTATAAATAAATTTCTTACTTCATCTTCAACAAAATACCAAATTCAGGAATGATAAACTAACAATAAAACTTTGACAAGATCGCTTCAAAAATACAGTTACTGGAGTTGGTTAGACTGTGAGCACATAAAATAATTAACTAATTCCAAAGCACTGTCCTTTCAACTCTATGAATTCACTTTGCCTGGATTTTGAGTGCATACGGTTCGCGACAGTTGATATAAGAACACAAGCTTGTATCCATGTACCCTATCTAGTAATAATAGGTTGAGGAAGCAAACTTAATTCAGGACAAGGTTCTTTGTAAAATTGTATTTTGCTGGGAGCTTTTAAGAAAATTGTATTACTAATAAATGTATTTACATCTGCGAACTCTTCTCGCACAAATTCACACACGCGATTTAAAGAATGTGAAAAATAGGTAACATGAACCATACCTGGTAAAAAAGTTTGTAAATTTATCCCTGCGTGGAGCTTATAAGCTACATCAGTTACTAATAGAAGAGCTTTCTCTTTCTTGTCCGGAATTATGGAATCAAGACTGCTTTTGACAAATTCCCTGGTAGATTGAAAATTTATGGTAGATAAAACTTTACTAGTAACTAAATGAGATTTTGGAGGTTTGGTTGATCCTAGCGTACCTACAATAACATTGCTGATTAAACGTCCCGCTGTGTCTGTAGTTTCATCCACTGACACAAAGATATATGAGACTTGAATTTTGTTGTTGTCGGAGTTGCCTCCATTTCCACTCCATTGTTTCGTATTTCCCAGGGTTGTGACGTGTTTGTGTCTGATTAATAAATAATCGTGTGTTGTGTGTTTTTGTGCGGTCCTCTGTTGCGTATGTGTAGTCTGTGTGTTTGTCGCTTTTTGCGTTTAAGTCACCGGTCATCGGTTTTTTGCGTTTCAGTCATGTGTGTGTTTAATGTTTGTTGTTGTAGAGTGTGATTATTTTCTGTGTTTGCGTTACGAAGTATTGTATCTGTTCTGTTGTTGCGTTTGTGGAGTGTAATGTTATTAGCATATTGCCTAAGGCAAGTGCTAGTTCGTCAGTTGTGTTAGGTGTTGTGTTTCTTTGTTTTTGTGTCCATGGGTTCGTTGTTGGGGGTGGTGCTGGTATGTATTCGGGTTTGGGTGTGGTTTTGTTTACAGGGTTGTTTGGATTGTTAGGACAGTTAAGGAAAGTGGATAAGTGAGGACCACCGCAGTTTGCACACTTTGGTGGGGTTGTTTTGGGTTTTGTACATAGGTGTGTTGAGTGTTCGTCTCCGCATTTCATGCATTTGTAGTGTATGTTACAGTTTCTTTGGTGGTGTCCAAATGTCTGACATTTGTGGCATTGTATTATGTCTGTCCGTTTGTTTAGTGGTTCGATTTTAATTGTGAGTCCGCAGCAGTCGTGTATGTTGTAAATTGAGTTGTATTGTCTCGTCAGTTCTATTAGTACAAGTGGTGCTGGTATTCCATGTTTGCCGTTCATGCGTTTTATTTTTATTGTCGGGTAGCCTTGGTTAGTCAAGTCGTCGGTGATGTCAGTGTCTGTGATAAAGGTAGGAATGCCACGCATAACTACTTTTAGTGTTTTTTCGCTTCGTAATTGAAACGTGTAAAATTAAATTTGTTCTGTGTTGAGTATGTGTTTAAGTGTGCGGTAGTCTTCGTCAGTTTTCGGTTCGATGTGAATGCCAGGTTTCACTAGTTTGTTTTGTATGGTGTTAATGTTGTGTGTTTTAAGTATTTGTCGTATATGTGCCCATTTGTCTTTGTCTGTTATTATGATTGGTGCGATTTTGTGTGTTTTGCGTGTTTCGGTGTTTGTGTTTTGTGTGGTGTTTGTTTAGTCACTTACCCTGGGTGTGCTGCCTGAAGTTGACGGTTGTGGAGTGAATTCAGCTTCTTCTTGTTCCATCTTTTCCTCGAGTTTGGTTTCGAGGGCACTGTAGGAGTTTTTTGTTTCGATCGGTGTAGTTGATTCTTATGTTTTCAGCTTCTTTGTAAATTTAGGGTAGATGAAGTCTTCGATTTTCTTTTCCGGATGTATTATGTTCTGTTTTCTGTGGTGTTTTTCTTTTTTGGTCGGTTCGGGATCTGTTATTTCTACTTGTATTTTCGGTTGATCCGGGTCTACTACGAAGAAACTCGGTGATGTCTGTAGTAGTTGTTGTATACCATTTTCGCTTTGTGTTTCGTCAATTATTGATTGCGTTTGTTGAACTAATTCAGGTGGCCAGAGTTCAATCATGTTGGGATTCACTATTAATTTTGTTAATGTGATAATTCGCCCGGCCATTTCTTCCGACTTCGCTTGACGATATTTCGTCGAATGTTCTCTCACTGTGGTACTGCTCGATCAGAAGGCGCAGTGAGAATGAATGACACAAAGATATTTTTGCCTTCTATATCTTTTTTTATTTCTTGTATCTGTATCAGATAGATGGAATCAAGTTTTCTTCTTATAGTGCTTTCGTCGGGAATTGATCTACGACAATACTTTTCCAAAAATATTTTCAAACCTGGATGATTGAGTTATTTGAAGCGAAGGATGCAAATGCTCTCTACAGTTCCTCACAAAAATTATTAGTTTCGTTTGTATTTTCCATAATTGCACGCATAAGTTGAACGTTGAGTATATGCTTGTTAGAGTATCAATGATTGTTAACTTTAATTTAATTATAGGATATTTATACAAAAAATGAACATTATTGACATTGGAAATATCGCCTTTTTAGACTAGAAATATGGCCTTAAACGCAGAATATTACACGAAATTTTATTTATAATCGGCATCTCAAAAATAGTCCAATCCAACCAAAATTGTATGATTCTTTGTAGACCAGTATAGTTATATGATTATTCGTTACTTTTTTATAATTCTATTTGAAGTTAAACTTGATTTTAATACATGTGATTATGTTATGTTTGTATAATTTTCAACTGCTGCGCTAAGTTGTCTAATCATTTGTATATTTTGAATATTTAATATTTTGTGTATTAAAAATTTATATAAACCTTTTTGTTTTTAAAGAATTAATAACATCGGTTCAAATAATTTAAAACACAACCTATAAAGTGTTTGGATTATCTGAATTAATCAATCTGCAGATTTGAATTTGCATGTGTATTTGCAATGCGTCATACACTGCATTCAAATCATTCAACATCAATTGCGCTCTTGTATACCACAAAAGCATAGAATAGCCACAAGTGTCAATACACAGACAACGAGGTGAATAACAGGATGAGTAACTGGTAATTGACAGGAAGAAGAGATAGCCCACGTCGAATACATTATCATATTCATCAGTTTCAACACATATATGTAAAGAATATATTTTACTTAAAATATTCAATGAAAAATATACATGTGTTCATTGTAATACTGAACACGCTGCATCTCAGCTACCTATTATCTCCTATTATTAACATTTCAACCCTCATTAATATTTATTAATATTTTCAGGTGCGTTATGGAAGAACACTAGGGAGAGGAGAAACTAGGTAGGGCATCTATAAAGCCGTCACGTACGATTTAAAAGTTGGGCCACACAAAATTCACATGTAAGTTCTACTACACGACTACATATTAATACGAGCGTGATCGCGCATATTATTTAAACGAAGGGTTATTTGAAAGGAGGGTAGGTGATGCTCGTGTGTGCGATGCTGTATAAGTTATTATTAATGTCATTTGTTCAAATAACATTATCTTGTTTAATTGAAGTCTACGTCGGAAGTGTACGTAATTAATAAAAATGCATATGCGTAATATCTGTGCGTGCATTTACGTTAATGCAATTGATGTTCTAAGTTCATTAACCCGAACGCAATTTCAATGTATTACTGCCATTATTGTCGATAACAGTCAGTTGACTTCTATTACCTATTGTAGAGACAGTAGCACAAACATATGTTTGTAATTGCGAATGTTTCGAAGAATACAATAGCGTTAAATGCATAATATTCACATAAATTTAGATGTTCCAAACATTAATTATGTGAGTAAGTAACATGTATATTGTTATAGTTTCGAATAGTTGAAACGCTGTTTATTATACTCATCGAAATTCAGAAGAAAAAATATTTATATTCTAAAATAGCTGATGGTATCGACCTTCATATGAAGGGTCAATAGGCTCGTAGCTAACACTGGTCAAGCTGTGTTTCATATAGGACTAGGAAAAGGTTGTATAAGTAGCAGTGAAAAAACACTTTTTTATATATTTAATGATTTTCTTACAACTCCTATAAATCCATAACCATGTTCCGAAATTTATCTAAGTTAAAAATAAATATATACAGCTAATGGGAACATCCACTAATATAAACTATCCAGTAATGTGAACATAAACAAATATCTATGTATAAAAATAAATTGCAGGTTCCATAGTGTGTACTTCATCAGTCTCTTTATTGTGAACATGCAAGTTACCAACTTGAACGTGATATATGTACGCATCAGTGTTGCCAACTGTACGGTAATTATCGCACATGTACAGCAATAGTTTGAATTGTAAGTATATACGTAAGGGTATACGATCCAAACACATTACCGTACATCAAAAGTACGGTAATTTTAATGAAAGAAATTTATATGAAAATTGTGTTTTTATTTTGAGCATTTAATAATATTAACATTTCTAAATTAATTAATTGTTTTATTTCAGCCCAGTAATTTGCGATGCCCTCTATCGGGTAGTAGTATTAATTAAGTCTGCAGTAGACATTGCACAGACCGTTTTTGTATCTTAGGGATTGATTTGAAAATTACTTAAATGAAAATTAGGAAATCCCCGAGAAAACTTCTTGCGCGAGGTTATGATATGACAGAGCCTTGTAATTTCTTCATATATTCGCAGCGAATCACAGCGAAAGTGCAATAATGCCGTAGAAATATCGAGTGATAGTGAAAGTGATGCACCCAGTGCTAAGAAATAAGTACCTAATACATTCTGTTAAAAAAACATTTTTAGATATCAATAAATTGTAAAATGTTCCTTCCTTTAAAGTTTACCTATTTTGATTTAATTTCTAATTATTGCAATTCACAAAGAAGGTACTTTATACTTATTTAAAATTTTTTAACATAGAAATTTCGCCAAGCTTGGATAGATTTACCTAAATTTAAAGGATGGCTCCGTCCTGTGTCAAATTATAATTTAAAAGGGCAATGTGACCAATTCTAAGAGTTATGGGCATTATGACTGTCGTGTTGTGGACGCGGCGTGGTCGGATCATAAGGGCCAGGAAATTAGTTTTATATATCTGGATCCTTGTGATGCAGAGCCGGTCGAGACCAGGATGAGGCATTATTCCAAATAAAAGTTAAATTTAATTGCGCGAAAAGTTAGTAGTATAAATTGCATCAATCACTCACTTAACGATAGAGAACTTAGACAATTGCTACGGAAGTGTATGTAGTGCGCTTTTTAATACTGTCCATGAAATCTGCCCATATACGTTCAAACAAACAAGAAGAAAAACGAATCCACGACTAACTGACGAACTCAGGAAAAAATGTGAAATTAAAAGGCAATATACGAGGGTTATATCGAAAACAGATTACCTAAAGAACTCTATAAAAATTGCGCAGATTATGTAAAGATTGAAATCAAGATGGCTAAAACGGAATATAATTCAAATTACATTCTGTTATCAGATAATAAAGGTAAGGCAACATGGGCGTTAGTCAATTTTTTATAGAACAAAAATTCGCCCTTAAGTAGGATTCGAATCCACGTGCAATGGCTTGCCGGACCGTCGCTTTAACCACTAAGCTATCAAAGGCAGTGATTTCGAATCTTTGTGGGAAAGCCTTGAGTTACATCAAGGAAGCAGATGATATATATCTTGTCCGTAATAGGCCGTTGCGCAAATTTGTTGCATTTTTCGTGAAGTAATGTAAATGTAAATATACTTTCTACATATTACGACGCTACTTTATTCGAATTTTTTACAGAAGAAAATTCGCCCTTAAGTAGGATTTGAACCCACGTGCATGGCTTGCCGGACCATCGCTTTAAGCTATCGAAGGCAAAATTATCTTATAATCTTCACTAGAAAAACCACCTTTTATTAAGTTATGGTTTTGGACATACCAACATGAGTGAGATTATGGATCTTGGAATGTGATTTATTCAGCATTATCCTTTAATAATCATACTCACAAAATGTGCTCACCAGCTTCAAGAATGTTTATAAATGCTTCAATGATGTTGCACTTCTGAAGTCCATATACTTCTATCTTGTTTTTCCAAAATTGAAATATGCATCTGTTATCTGGTTCCCTCATTATGCACCGGAGTTTTTGGAAATTCTTAATTTTTAAGAAAACTTGACAGAAGAACTTTTGCTACGTTTTGGATTGGAAACACTCACCGATAATAGAATAATCAAAGTGCCCGTCCCTATTTAGGATTATCAGCAACATGATTGATTGTGTCCGGATATTATCTGCCGTTGATTTTAATGTATCTAATACTCGTCGGACAAATACGTTGAACCTGAGTACACCGATAGTCATTAATAGAGACAGGCGTACTCGGTCGGCTTACACTGGCGCAGGAGAGCGAAGGGTTTGAGTGATTCAGAGCTGCTGTAGGCTCAAGTTGGGCGCCTCGCGTTTCCCTCTTTAGTTCGTGAACAGCTAATGGGTGATTCATTTAGAGATACTTTTTCCAAAAGCAAAGAACAAATGAAAAAAGGCCAATTTATTTAAGAAACTTGATTATCATACAAAAGAACCATTCTTTACAATTATTTTTTAAAGATTATTTCTCTCAAATGTTGGCCGCGACTGCGGTTAACGTAGTCTATTCTGCTGATCCAATTTTCAATGACGCGTTCTAGCATTTCGAGTGGTATTTGTCCAATGACCCGAGTAATATTGGCCTCCAATGCCTCAATTGTAACCGGTTTATCCATGTAGACTTTAGACTTCACGTAGCCCCACAGAAAAAAGTCTAATGGTGTGATGTCACAAGATCTAGGCGGCCAATTTACTGGTCCGAAGCGTGAAATTAAATGTTCACCGAATCGTTCTCGAAGTAAAGCCATAGTTTCACGAGCTGTATGGCTAGGGGCGCCATCTTGTTGGTGATAAATGTCTTGTAGACCACGGGTGTCAAGTTCAGGCAGCAAATAGTCCCTTATCAAGGCGCGATAACGGTCGCCATTCACAGTCACACTCCGGCCGGCTTCTGTTTTGAAGAAATATGGACCAATTATTCCACCGGCCCATAATCCGCACCAAACAGTTGTTTTGTCTGGATGTAATGGTAGCACTTCAATCTCTTCAGGTTGCTCATCACCCCAAATACGGGCATTTTGCTTATTCACGTACCCATTCAGCCAGAAATGGGCCTCATCGGAGAACAAAATTTTTGTCGAAAACAGTGGATCTTCTGCAAGTTTATCAAGAGTCCAACGGCTGAAACGGAAACGATTCGGAAGGTCGGTCGCCTTTAGTTCTTGCACTAGTTGAATTTCGTATGCTTTTAAACCAAGATCCTTTCGTAAAATACGCCAAGTTGTTGCATACGACAAACCAAGCTGTTGAGAACGGCGACGAATTGATTCTTCCCGGTCTTCGCGTACACTCGCTGCTACCGCCGCTATATTTCCTTCACTACGTGCTGGATGAGGTCTAGGTGGTATTATCCATTATTGTAAATTGAGTTTCAAGCTTATTGATGGTATAGCGAATTGTGCGTTCGGTAGGCCGATTATGTGGCCCATATGTTGCTCTAAGCGCACGATACACATTCCTTGTAGAACGCCCATTTTCGTAATAAAGCTGTACTATTTGTAGACGCTGTGCCGGGCTAAGTCTTTCCATTACGTAATGTCAAATAGTACTGAACCAGAATGCGCAGTCCGCTGACGCGTCGCATGCGCGCTCAGCCATTAAATCCCCACCTAAAAAAGTACCTCCAAATGAATCACACATTATTATCATGCGTAAATGTATTTACGAATACGCGTATGTGTAATTCGAACGCAAAGCATTGAAAATGTAGATTTCTGAATCAAAATTCGATAAAAAATAGACAGCACATGCATTTGTAGAAGATACATTTTGTTTTTGGTACTTTGGCAAGTTTAGGGTTTTCTAATCTTTTGTGCATATGAAGAATTGTCCTTATTTTATATTGTTGTTTATTAGAATTTCTATTTACTTATTGTTATATAGTTTATTTTGTTTTATTGCAAGAATATTGAATTTTTTTATGTATCTGTTGAATTTTAAATACTTATTTTCCTTACATAGAATTTAAATTTATTTTTAAACATAATTAATTTTCATTTATATGCACGTAAATATATGGCTGTGATTTCTATTTTATAGATGTATTTAGAGCATTTTTAGAACAAAAAAAAACATTATAGTAATTTAAAAACGCCGCCATCGCGGTTGTTTAGGAATTAGTACTACCATATGAACATCAGAGGCGCTAGCGTAAGGATCTAATTCTGAAATGAAATTCCCCTTGGTGTTGGCGAAGCTGTTGTAGTTTCACGAACAAATATTAATAAACTGAAGATTTTAACTATTAGTTTCATTTCTATTTTGGGTATATTCAGTATTAGACTTATACCCAGCTTTAACACAATTTCAATACTTAGTCAATAATCTACTGAGGTGAGAAGAAAATTATATGTATAATAACCAATTTAAAATAAATTAACTATAAATTTCAAAGTCGAATTTAGGACATTTATCAATAGTAACAGTTTCTGTTTCCAGTATACTGTAGTAGCAATTCCTTCAAACCGTAAAATATAAAACACAAACTTTAATATCATTCTATGTTCTAAACAGTAAAACCATGTTCATTCTGAGTTTCAGTCCTAAAATAATTAACAAAATTTTTCTTTCATTTGAAGTATGACGCACCGATCAATAGTACGAACACGGGATCGTTAATCACGTTTTTGTTAGCTTAGACAACTTAATCATTCACTGTTAGAAATACAGAATGTAATTATACGAGCGTTTAAAATCGGAGCCGTCCAAAGTGTTTTTATGCAATGGAAAACCTTTTGTGGACGTTTACGTTAGGTCGACTGCAGATCCCACATAAGGTGCTACAATAAATTTAATTATGCATGTTCTATGAAACAGGCATAATCGTGTTCCTGGCACCGTTTTTATTATACCAGATCCCGTTGAAATAGTAACAGAGACTTCTCTTTACAATAGAAATTCAACGAAGAGGTTAATCTGGTTGTATTTCGGGGTTTACGTAGTATAATTAATTTCCATACGAAGAGTGGTGAATTACGTTAGGACGACAAAAAATATCAGTTAGATCTTATACCTTTGACTTGCCCTATTACAGCTTTGTGTACTTTGAATGCAGCATGTCGTTGATAGTAATGGTAAAAGCATATCATAAGATAAAAAAGAATATCAGGTATTACTCTAGATCAGGGATTCTCAACCTTCTTTGCTCCGCGACCCCCAAAAAGTAAATTTAAATAAAATTAATATTTCGTCCGCCCCCCCCCCCCCCCCCCCTCCAAAGGAATAATAACAGTAAGCCTTACTATTACTAATTTCATTTTGACTGCAAATATTTAATATTATATAATCACATTGCACTAATTTTATAACGTATGTCTCAAAAGTTTTCGGAAAAAATTCCAATAATATTATTTATGGTAAACATGATCTGATTCAGTTGCCGTTGGAAACAAAATTTAGTAAATTGTTTGAAGTTTAATATGACATCATTTTTGTAAAAAGTTAATGTCAACAATGTCGTATAAGCTTAATATTCGTAGAGGTATTTATCAGTTTGTTGGACAAATTAAATCCTGACACTACTCAATCGAATGTCTCACTTTTTAATGTAATGCTAGAATTTCTTTAGGTTACGTTTATTTTCTTCGCTTTTACGGATTCAAGATTTTTCTATTGGATGCAAATTCAAACCTCAGGGGACAGAAAGAGTAATCTAGAACTAGATGTGATGAATAAGGTACATCCATCTAGCGGTTTTCTGTTTTATTTAGAACTACTACATATTGTGTGGTCTTACATTGTTTTGAGAAAGATTCTAGTTCTTGGATATTTCTTCGAAATTTCAGGGCTCCTTTCTCATATCTGCGCGATTTTTTGCACCTGGTTAATGTGAATAATCTTTAAGACATCGAAAAACAATTATTGATCCATGATTTAATTTAGTTTTTTGACACTGTACTTTATTATTGTATTGCCCTCTTAATGCAGAGATCTGTTGGGTAATAAGGACTTTATTATTATTATTATTATTTATTTATTTTGTTTGGCAAATTGGTGCCCTTCCAATGTACAGATTTCTGTTTATTCTCTAAATAATTTTGATTTATTTCTGGGAGTATATAATAAATGAGTTCTTGTTTTCCATTATTATATTACAGAATAATTTGAAACATACTTAAGTAGGAAAAAACCTCACCTATTATGTATAATAGAAAAGTATTTTTAATAATATAAAATATTATTAAAACCATTTTTCAGACCAGATTTTTAAAAAAAAGAATAAAATATCTTTTATAAATTTCTTTCGGTGTAAGGCAAAAGGAAAACAGAAGAAGGAAACAACATTATTACAATATATATTATGAATCTGTAGCAGACGGTTCCTTGGGGCAATCAAAAATTCATTTATCTGAAATATGACGGTATTAAAATCAAGAAAACACAATAACATATAAGCTACAACGAATAGTAATGTACTTACATAATTTATTAAAACTTGCAGAGCTCTTCGTGTTATTGAAGTATGAGAAGTACTGTCATTAACTTCTTTGAATAACGAGTGGTGGTATCGTGAACGATTTGAAATATTAAGGAAGTTTCCAGTCATGCGATGTAATTTATTCCTTTTTGGGGGAAAAACGTACGTTAAAGAGTTAAACTGTATTCATCTGGTCTTACTTACTTATTTTTAAGTACTTAGTTATATATTAATAATTGAAGTGTTGAATAAAATAAAATTTCATTAGGACTTCTAGAAATAATATCGTAGTCAAATAATTCGCATTTTTAAAATGATAAGCTTCAAGGTCTTGACTATTAAAAAGTAAAAATTAATCTTAAATTAGTTTTTGAAATAAAACCTTGCTACGACCACTACGTCGCGCTTAAAAAAAATTCTTAACGCTCCCCTGAGCAGACCCGGTCTGGGACAACTAAAATCGCCCCTGCCCGTTCTTGCCAACGTCCAACGGCCCACCCGGCCTCTGAGGCTGCCTCAGCCCAGGGGTGGGGAGCCCCAGCGGTAAGTAAGTCAACAAAAAAAGGATGGATAAGGGCGCCACCGAATTTCTGCCGCTGGACGTCGCAAACTCGGAAACTTTAACGAAAATCTTATACAAGAAAAAAAAGGCAAGTGGCGTGGGGCAGAAGGCTGGCTCCGTGACCGAGACTCGTTCCACTCTCGAGGATCGAGAGACGAGGGAAAAACAAAAAAACTCTTTCTAACCAAACAAATCCTATTTATTAACACCCAGTATATAAGAAGGAAAAAAAACAAAACTTGTTACAAATTTCGAAATGGTGAACTTATGATAAGGTATAAATTGACTAGACCACGTATAGTATATATTTAAAGAAAAAAACTAAATAGGTATTTTGAATTTATAAATGCGGCCGAAGGCCAGTCAAAAGTAAAGAAAAAAAGTATAATTAATTAGGAACACTGTGATGTAATTCAAATAAATCGATCTATAAAATTATTACAGTGCGGCTGAGGGCCTTAGTACGCCCAAAAAAAAAACAATGCGTATTCCTTTCTTTCTTGTTGGTTCACAATGTATTTTACAAGTTCAACAATTCGTTGAAATAAATCGATCTTAAGCTAGGAAGTTTTAAATTCAAATAATATTTAGCAAAATATGTAATGCATATAATTAAAGTGTTCTAATAAGTTAGCAAAAATCTGTAAGGCATCTAATTAAAGTATTCAAATTAGTTAGCAAAAATATGTAATGCCTATAATTAAAGTATTCAAATCAATTAGCAGAAACATGTAATGCATACAATTAAAGTGTTCAAATAAGTTAGCAAAAATCTGTAATGCATATAATTAAAGTATTAAAATAATATTTATGTATAAAAGCAAGTTTATATTGAAACGGTTACAGCAGTTCGTGAAGCGAAGAAGAAAAGTATAAGAAATGACCCACAGAAAAGAAGGTCAGGCAACACAGGTTATTTCGTTTGGAAAACACCTGGGACTATTTAACAACGATATATTAATTAATGATAACAATAATATATATATGAAATAAAATAAGAAATTTACGAATGTCAAGAGAAAAATAAATTAACGAAACGAGTGCTTATCTGGCGGATAGAACGGCTATTGTGTCCCTTCTCCCTCCAGAAAAAAGCGTCACTTGCGGGAACAGTCAGGTGATGTTACGTTATTCCTCGCCCGTCTGGTACACCATCGAAGAATGCGTTCGATGGTGGTGAAATTAAAGGTGCTGTTTAACGTGCTACAAATTTCTTATCCCCTCACTTCAAATCCTCCAAGGGAGATATCGCATTAGCGAATAATTTCGAAATAAAGATCATTAAATCCCTCACGGGGCCGTAATTATAACAATACATAAAGGCTGCATCGATCAATATCGGTGATGGAAGAGAACGTAACCACGTTTCAAGATCGGCCACTAACGACGGAGTGTGTAGAGAGCGAGTTCCATACTTTTCTTTTGGAAAAAAAGCGAGCACCAAGGTTCGAGAAAAAAAGGAAAAAAACTTGAAAGAAATTAAATATATATTAAAATAACGAATAACGATACCTATACAGGTAGGTTCGTTGGAAATGGAGCGAAATATATTGAAGATATCATTAATTATATTACAAAATAAAGTAATGAAGCGTTGAGCGTTACGCACACGTAACAACCTGTTCATGTGTTTTATTTACCAATTGGTGATTTCGGATATCTGGAATACAGAGAATTATTTGCTTTATA
This sequence comes from Melolontha melolontha, assembly GCA_935421215.2. NCBI lineage: Eukaryota > Metazoa > Arthropoda > Insecta > Coleoptera > Scarabaeidae > Melolontha > Melolontha melolontha. The sequence goes on from OW285235.1 coordinate 213,055,657, forward strand.
AAAATAATTTACATTTGTGTTAAAACAATATTTATGAGTAAAGAATTAACAGAATTTGAAGTACAACTTCTGATTTTACATAGACAGCAGTATCAAAGACAAAATATATTTTTTATTGGTTATTATTTCTTAGGGTTCTTCTTTATTATTACACATACATTTTTCCTATGTGTAATTCTAAAAAGAAAATTGTCAATGCACTAGCGGCATAGTAGGCAACCCGTTATACACCACTTAAGGATTTACGTATAGCTTAATTCTTAAATTATTTTTTAGAATTTTAAATTAAAATTATGACAGCATATTACTTTACGTAATTGACGTCTTGCTGTCGAATGTTGTGAGGCATGAATTATTATTATTAAACTTGAATGTATCTTTGAATATTTTATTTTTATCCATGACAACTACAGATATATAAGTTTGATATTGATATACTGCCATTTATATTTTAAATTTATTTAAAAAAGGCACTATGTGTCGAAACATGTAAGATTGTTTTAAATATATGCATATTAAGTTAAACAGATCTTAAATCGTCGACTAATTTAATCTACCATAAGATACAAAGGTCGAGAAATAGTTATATATTTATATATTAAAGAGAATTAGAATTATCAAAAGGAAATAATAATAATTAAAATCCAAATTGTCTAGTCGAATAAATTTAATTTGAAATTTGAATCACCACATAAAACTTATATGGCATATATTAACGTTTTCTATTTATATAATCGTTAAATTCGATCTATTAATCTCTTTAATGCATATTAAAAAAAGTTTCAAAGGTAAAATGTTTAACTTTGAAGATATAAAATTTATGCGCGCATTAATACATATATTTCTGCGCAGAATCAATAAAATATGAAAAATGTTCGAAGTTACCGATCATAAAACTTGTAGAGCCAAAATAGTAACTTCATTTGAATAAGCTGGTGATTAATGAATTTAATAGAAATAATGAACATGAACTTTCTAAATATCTCAAGAGTCGTGAAAATTCTTATTTGGCAAGAAAGGTAAGTTAATTGTATATATCTTGATTAATGTAGGTTAGTATGGTTATATTTTATTAACTTATTGTAGACACAAACAACTTGTTTTAGTATCTTAAACTCTGTTTATTAAGTAAATCTTATGTACTTGATTTCAATATTTAGCTTGATAATAAATTATTAAGTACAATCAATGTATTATCTATTCTTATTGAAACATAATTTATAATATTTATAGGTTATATATAGATTTCTTTTTAGGTGGGAAAATATATGTAAATATCAACATGGATATAATATATGGGATTTCATAAACTAAAGCTTTAGCAAATAAAATCACTCTTTAAAATCGTATATTGCTTTCCTATTTGCAAGCATACGATGTTAAATAATAGCTCTTTGATTTAATAAGGTAGGTCTATTTATATTAATTTATATTTATGTATGAATTTTTTTTAATAATACACCAAAAACAATTTTAGTTCGATACCTTCTTCAAATCTTTACTGTTTCCAACTGATTGAGTCCTAGCTCCTGCGATTAGCTCTGAATTTTTAGTCGTACTAACTGGAATATTCTTCGATACATGAAAACTGGTCTCGAACCAAACATATATCCTAGACGTTGACTCTTCCAGTAAATTTAAAAAAGTAAACTGTCTCCTTCAATCAAAGGATAAACCTGCTCTTTGGATGTAAGGCTCCTATATTAGTCCATAAACTTCCCTCTTCAGCTCAGGTAATTCCGTTAAGGTTAATTTGTTAACGGTTTATGGTATCCTCACAAAATAAATGTGAAATTATTAAATTGATCACAATATTGCATATGAGCATAAGTAAATAATAATAATTAAAAGGTGTATATCGGACTTTTTTAAGCAATGTATGTTGGTGATCCTCTGTTGAAATCGTAAGTACTTTCTTCAAAAATTCCAATTTTGGTAGAATCGTAAAACCATTTAATTAATAATATTTTATAATATACTAGTAAGATGATTTTGTAGTCATAGTAGAAAATTTACTCGTATTATATATTTTAATAAAATTCCCTTAAATAACAACACATCTACGAAATTTTATTTGAAAAATTTTTTGAACACGTTGGGACTTGAACCCAAGTCTACGCTTTGTCTGACCGTTCATTTAATATCAGTTGATAAATTCTTGGCATTTATCAAATGATGTTAATCCTACGTGGTTCAGTTGGTTAGAGCGACGGTCCGGCAAACAGTAGACTTGGGTTCAAGTCCCAACGTGGACGAAAATTTTTCAAATTAAATTTCATATAATTTGCGTTGTAATTTGTAGACAGCAACGTTTACATTCACATTTACTTCGCAAAATAACATATTAAATATTTAAAAATATTTAATATAGAAAGCCGAAATTTCCAAGAATTTATCGAGTGATATATTAAATGAAAAATATTGTCAAACAATTACGATGCGAACCCCAAAATTAGGAACCCCTTGAAAATTGTATTTTGTGACGCCTATGAATTCAATATATTCAGAATGTAAAAATAATAAATACCTATTTTGTAATTACTACACATACATATTGCTATGAATAGTGGTTTGTAGATTTAATGCGTGACCATCCACAACTAGTTTTCCCAACTAGGTTTCTCAGCCGGTGGATTTTCAAATATGAGACTTCTATCTTCTCGGGTTCCAATTCGGAAAGTCGTGTAATTTCTACAATGAGTTAGGCGCCAGTAAAAAGTTCACACAAATATTTACTTATTTTATATATTGAGCTTGAACAGCAGTATTGATGTGTAAAATAAATGAAACACAGGATAAAATTTAAACTGAATATTTAATACAAAAATCAAAAAAAAAGAAAAATCTATCTTTATAAAGTATAAAGATTCTGTATTTTACAATAATACATGAGGTAAAATATATTCACTGAAATATTGACAGCTGAGTGAATGAAAAAACTTCCTCTTAATGACTCCGATCAAACTTATCTAAAAATAATAAAGTTTATTTTTAATTTCTCCCCAGAAAAACACTCTGTATAATCAAATTCTGAAACACGTTCTAAATTACACATGCGCAATAAACATGTACAAAAAAAAAACTTGACTACTCTCGAACCAATTCTAATTACTATAATTTTAACATAGAATTTTAATAGTAAGCTTTATTATTTATATTTCTAATAATAAATTTCTTAAATGACAATCTTGGATACAATAGAATTATTTTTATAATTTTTAATATTCTTTATGATATCATAAAAAAAATCGACTTACTAAAATACTGGAGACAAACAAAGAAGGTGCTTTTTCTATATTAATCAACAATAACTATAACGAGGATTTATCTCTACAACTCTCTAATACATCAATAAAAACACTAATCAAATAATTAACCGATATTCAATATAATTAATTATATTACACCAAGCTACCTTCTAGTACGAGATATTAAACAGGTCTCCTAGAATTTATCTCTAGGCCTCTCGAACACATTGGCCTCGGAAAAAAACAGTTTTTATCACATGTTACATTAAATTTAAATACATTCAAGATACAGTGAAAGTCAAAAAATATGTACATTTATTTTAAATTATTTTTAAATATTATTTAAAAAAAAATTCATAGCAATATGCTACAGCATATGTTTACATACGTAACAGCTGTCGATATTATAAAAACTATAACATTGTTGTATGAATCTAAATACAATTGGTATAATTCTAAAACTATTTAGAATTTTTTTCCTAAGCTTACTACTAATAATGCTCAACTTAAATAATCATTAATAGCTCTAAAACTATGAAAGATAGGCATAAGGAAACCTATTCCTGTACGATGCAAAATGTTTATCTACTTATTTTGGCGTGCTCATCTACAGTGTTCCATTAAAAAAAAAAAGATTTTTCTCTAATTAAAGATTACTTAATAATCAATAAATTTCGAATACCTGTACGAGATTTATAAAATGTTTAGACATTACTTAGAATCTTATACCATTCGCTGTCTCCGGCAGAAATATAGCGTAGTTCAGTTCAAGTATGCCTTAGAAATATGGTTTTAAAAAGTGCATTGAAAAAACAAACAAAAAAATTACCAAATCTTAATTTACTCCTGTATTCCAAAAAATTGCGTACAACATTTAAATCAAGTAAACATTTTTTATTAGTTTCTTTATCGTTTAAAAGACAAAATAAATTATTATAAAGGTTATATGTTTTTAGAATGTTCCTGTTCCCATCTTCATTTAATTCTTAAAATTGTGCCCTTATTGTAATGGAAATGAAGTGCCAACATCTCCAATTGACTAACCTCCTTTATCTTTTGCTATAATAATAATGCATAACGTTAGTGAATGTCAGAAAAATACAAAATTGAACGGGAATAAAATAGATATACGCGATTTTTTTGAATACAAGAATACAGTGTTAGAGCACTTTACAAGAAATCTAAAAAAAGCAATAAAAAATATACATTCCATTTAAAATATCAGTTTTCTATGACGTCCGGTATAACTGAAAGTGGATTATGAGTGTAAAATTTTATTTTAACACACGAAGTTTCAAGATTACGTGTGACAGATTTTCTAAAGTGTTCTAAGGCGTTAAGAGAAAGCTTCTAACGAACGGGTTACGTTAGAAGCCCTGTATAGTCATTTCATGTATGTTAGTTTTGTTCAGATTTAGTTTTTCGTAAAATAATTATCCAAATTTGTATCTAAATCTCTTCTGAATGTACACATATCTTCTATACTGTATGCTATTTATTTGATTGCCACAGTATATATTAGTTAACTTCTGTATTTACATAAAACACAAAAGTTTTAGATAAAAGAATTTATTGGTGGAAATACATTTTAAAAAATTTAAATTGAGAAATTCTTCGGTACCTATTCTTGCTTTATTTCATTCTCTAGAGACACAAAAAGCTTCTGTATTACTTACAATTCACTACATAAGAAAAGAGAATGGAAAGATTCTTGTCAATTTAGAACTTCAGAACAGGGTCTTCTCGTTTCTTCCTCTTTTCTCGGCACGTCCGTCAAATTTAATATTGACCCCACACGCGCAACATACCTAATGTTTATATACAAACTCGCACATAAAACTTACTAAACAGCGTGCAGAAAATTCATGATGTATTACATAAGTTCTACGCCTACCGAGTTAGGTGTATTATTTCAGGGGAATATGTTAAAATATCCCAAATGGAGCGGCAACATGATAAACATATATCATACAAAATCATACGACAAGGTTTTGTTTAAGTATGACAATACGTTAAGCACGTATAAAGCGTTTATACAATATGAAACAAACATGTAAATAATTTACATATCTGTAACTATGCACATGGACAATACACCTCGTATTTTCAGCATTTACTTCTGCTTAATACATATGTTTCTGCCAATATAGGCGTCCTCAGTTAAGCTAGTGAAGCAATTTATACAAATTAATACAAACCTGTTATAAACAACTGGTTTGTATCTGTATTTAAATTTACTGAAATAGCCCGCAAAGATCAAGCAAGTTCCGTCCTATAAGAAGACAACTATTTAATAATTGACATCTTACGGGCGAAAGATACATTGTACGGAGGGCCACCTATCGTTCGAACAGCCATGCTGCTACGGGAAACGATAAAACACGTATGTAGATGCAGTCCATTAACAACCTGCCAGATGGCGGTATATACGACAAGGTTTTGTTTAAGTATGACAATACGTTAAGCACGTATAAAGCGTTTATACAATATGAAACAAACATGTAAATAATTTACATATCTGTAACTATGCACATGGACAATACACCTCGTATTTTCAGCATTTACTTCTGCTTAATACATATGTTTCTGCCAATATAGGCGTCCTCAGTTAAGCTAGTGAAGCAATTTATACAAATTAATACAAACCTGTTATAAACAACTGGTTTGTATCTGTATTTAAATTTATTGTATAAACGCTTTATACGTGCTTAACGTATTGTCATACTTAAACAAAACCTTGTCGTATATACCGCCATCTGGCAGGTTGTTAATGGACTGCATCTACATACGTGTTTTATCGTTTCCCGTAGCAGCATGGCTGTTCGAACGATAGGTGGCCCTCCGGACAATGTATCTTTCGCCCGTAAGATGTCAATTATTAAATAGTTGTCTTCTTATAGGACGGAACTTGCTTGATCTTTGCGGGCTATTTCAGTAAATTTAAATACAGATACAAACCAGTTGTTTATAACAGGTTTGTATTAATTTGTATAAATTGCTTCACTAGCTTAACTGAGGACGCCTATATTGGCAGAAACATATGTATTAAGCAGAAGTAAATGCTGAAAATACGAGGTGTATTGTCCATGTGCATAGTTACAGATATGTAAATTATTTACATGTTTGTTTCATATTATACAAAATCATGTTGAATTGCATACTAAGGTGAAAATTTGTTTTCTTTTCATAGCTAGATCAAATGGTGTCAACTTTTAAGGTTTCTACGTCTATTGAAATTAAATAAATTTCTTAATCGATTTGAATTTTGTTGCATAGTATTTGTATTTGCGTATATTTGTGTTTGCAGTTGTGCTAAAAGTAAATGTTTTTTATAACAAATTTATTTAAATAAATTATAAATTTTTTGAATTATTAAAACCGAAGAGATCTTTAATATTCTAAGTATCATTCTACAGTGATAAAACGAATAATAATAATAAGGAAACATGTAAATGGGCTTCCTCTGTCATTGTCCATGAAACTATATTTAGAATACTTTTACTTTAGCTAATATTATATAAGATTTTTATATTTACTTCATGCTTGTGCAAGGAGAATGACTGCTATTCTTTTGAAACAAGATAAAATGTGCAAGTATATGGTAAAAATCAGTAGTTTCCACATAAAAGAAAAATAAAGTTTTGTTTTTTGAACATTAAATACTACCACTGAATTACCGTAATCCAAACGCATGTCGAGACTTGTCAATACAGTGAAACGCAGCACTGTTATTCATCCAGTGCTTTAGTACTCTGCTAGTAGCAGTCGAGAACTGTGCGAATAATGTTATTTTCTACAAAACTATATCGGGAGTGTAGTAAATGAGTACCACTGGGTCAAATAGATCGAGGAATATTTTAAGTGAAAGTAAATTAATTAAGGTGGGTTTTGTTTATAAAATTTTTATACACTTTTTACTATGTTTGTTTATTTTATTTTCAGAAAAAGCAACGTAAGCAACGTCCACTTTCTGATAGAGAACTGTTAGAAATCATAGAAAGTCATGAATGCGAACCGATGCCAGAAAGTGATAAGCTGAATGTTTGCGCCGGTATTTTGGTCTGTGGCGACGAAAGTGATAAAGATGAAGACGATGAAGAACGTACATTGCCTTGACAGTGAAGGAGAATGGAAACCTAACAGTGAGGAAGATTATGAGAGAAATGAAGAATCTGAGAGTGCGGAACAAGCCAAAAATAACAATATCTATGGCGTCCAATTAAAAACAAAAAGGCAAGACGTGCTGTCCGAAAATTATGAAGATGAAAATCAACAGCTAGAATAAGCCGAAACCTCTTCACATTTGAAATTTGAGTTGCTGTTTTTTTGTTGGGTTTAACAGCAAAGCAAATAATCGTAATGAATTTAAACTAATTTAAAAAAATATATAACTGCCATAACTAAAATAATGTAAAAAATGGAATAGTGATTAAATCAACGAAATGATTTTTTTTGTGTAAATGATAAATAACGGAGATTAATAACGTGTATTGCATCCCTGTGCTTCAATTACACTCTCCATTCTTCTTAGGATTCCTTTGATAAGGAGTCGAATGTCATTTTGACGATTCGGATTTAGGTCTGGTCTTCTTGCTGGGCATATTATCATGGTATGCATATACCTTAAATCGCCGAATATCTAAATCTACTATAATATAAAAAGGTTAAGAAATATTTATCTATAAAGATATATATATATATATATATATATATATATATATATATATATATATATATATGGTAAACCTAATCAGTAGGCGATTAAAGGTCTGTATATTACTTCAAAATATATGTATTTAAAAAACTCTACATGTTTCGGCTGTATACGCCTTTATCAAGAGAATACAAAATATTAATGACAGGATATAAATGTCAAGTAATTAAGTTGCTATGGTTTAAATTATTCAAAGATACATTCTAGTAATAATAATAAATCATGCCTTAGTATTCCAAAAATAGATAACAAGGTGTGAAAATATGTGTTGTTCGCTGCTAGCAATTTGTGTCTCCTTCTGGGTATGAACTTGTGTGTTGGTTGCTGCTGGCAGCTTGCGTCTCTCTATGGGTGTGTGGTTTTGTGTGAGAGCGTAAGTGTAGGGTTTTGTATGTCGGTGCGTTCGTGCGTGTGTTTAGTGATCGGTCGCATGAATTTAGAGAGGTCGGATAACCAGCCGTTGCGTAGGGCCGCCAAGTAAGTGTGACCATCGTCGACCGAGGTAGCCACTAAGAGTGTTCCCTTAGTTGCGATGAGCAACCCCGTACAGGGTGCGCTTCGCCTGTCTGCGCCTTGCCTCGTTGGGGCGGGGGTCAGACCGTCGAAGTACTGCACGGAATTGTAAAGAAGTTGTCGGGAAAGGGTTGACAGACCTTTAATCGCCTACTGATTAGGTTTACTATATATATATATATATATATATATATAGGTAGATTTAATTAGTTGGCGATTTAATGTCTGGTTTTACTTAAAAATGCATATATTTAAAACAATCTTACATGTTTCGGCAAATGGTGCCTTTCTCAAAGAATATAATATATATATATATATATATATATATATATATATATATATATAATATATATATATATATATATAATTTAAACGAAATTATCGACCGTAATAAATTGAATAAAATAAATTAAAATCGGGCAAGCGGTCTGTCAATTAAAAAACTCATTTATTAAGTATCCCTATATTTCGCAACAACTTTGTTGTTTCTTCCCAAGATTCTACAAGATTAATGAGAAATAATATTAAATAAATAAGAGTATAAAGCAGTAGTAAAATACTTACAAAATGTAGAGTTGAAAAAAATAATAAAAGTGACGTACAAGGAAAATAATATTGATTAGATTTAAAACTTAAAGTAACTATAGATACAAGCCTTTAAAACCTTTAAAAAACATGTATATGTAAAAGCTAATCAATTTTACTAATTGACATACTAAAAATTATTACTATTACAGTAATATATTGATAATTCGAAAGGTGGACTACTACATTATAATCACATGTCCCAAAAATTTAAAAACGAAACCAGTTTAATTTTTAACATAATTTATACGACTGTTTTCTAAGCATCTTTCCCTACTTTAAATATTTTGAAAGTATCATTTGTAGATATTTTAATTTGCAACAAAAAAAGAGCATTCTTAAAAGCTTAACGACAATATTTTTATTGGCCTTGAAAGATATAATTTTGATTTATGTTTAAATGTTGTTAGTAAGGAATTGTATAAGAAAATAGATCGCACTATATCAAACTCAAATTATTACTGTAATATGAAGTTGCTCGGATTCCTACACATATATAAAATTTCATCTCTGTAACTGTTTAAGACCATATCTAAAGAATTCTCTTTAAAGTGTTTTTGCAGTATGTGGTCTCGCCTTATAGTGAGATATCGATATTGAAGTAAATAGAAAACGGATACATTCATTCCGATTTTCTATTATACGTTCCTGGCCTATAAATCTGAGTTATCTGATTGAAACAAAGTTCCTCGAAAGACATGACCGAGAAAATATTCAGTCTTCAATAAAACGGGAATAATTCTTTAGAAGAATGGAATACGCTTACAGAGCATTTTATTCAAAATGCAATTGACATAAAAACATTTAAACGTTTTATAGAATAATAATTGAAAATAATAATCATATCATAAAACAGTAATACCTCAATAATCCGAAGTAATTAAAACTGTAATGATTCGAAGTATCAAAAAATTCGAATTACTGAATAATTATTTTTATAAGCGTTTATGGTTTATTTTATTTGTAAATAAAGATCAAATCGTTAAAGCACTTACTTTACGTTTTATTAATACAAGTATATACAAAACACTAATTCGTTGATTGACGAAGGATATTTTTGTTGAAACTTCATTATAACGATAAAAAATAAGTACTAAACTTCTAGTTTCAAAATTTGTTTTAAAATTGTAAATCCACAATATTGGTTCGCCATACAATGGCCTCATCAGGTGGATGAAAAACTAAATTTCTCACTAGTTTCACAAGTTTTTCATTAACCTGATGAAGAGCTGTATATTAACAAACAGCCGAAACGACTAGCTCTGTGTACATAAGAACTGTAGAACTAACCAAGTGTTCCCGGATGGAAACACTTTATTCTTCTACGCTCGGTCTTAATAATTTCTGTGAGATAGCGAATTTGTTCTATTGTGAATGTATCCTTCTACGGCAGAGGCGTACTAACGAATCTGTACTAAGATCACATACTGCCATGGATTTTTCTCGTCAGAAGAAAGAAAAAAATAGCAGAATTAGATTGAACTTTATTTGAAGAACATTTATAAATTTATGTACTTTATTTTGGTGTCTTTATATTTTATTTCAGACGGGGAACGATAAATTTAAATTTAATAATAATTTTATTGTAATGTATAATTTTTGTACACGTTTGTAGGTTGAACGAGCGTGGATTGATATTTGTTGTACGCGCCAAATCGAAGATATGATCAAATATATATAGTTATATATTTTATTCTTAGGTCGCCAGTTTGATTTATATTTTTGTTAGGTGGGAGTAGCTGGCTGTTTCTAGGAAATTCATCGGGAGAGATTCGATAGAGGTTTTCGAGTTAGGTTGCGTTTTTTGATAAATTAAATAAAACTTAATTTTATTTAATTCTTTTGATAGCTACGGTGTGTTTTTGAGTGCATTGTTGTTCTTAAAATTCATTACGTTTACTTTGATGTGTTAAATTTGATATATTTTGCCTATCAGAATCTCTCGTGAAATAGTTTTTGCAACGTACGTGAAAAAAACTAAAAATGTATGTATTCTAATCTGATATATTTATAGATATAGTTATAATTATTATTCGATTGATATTTGAAGCTTCTTAAATTGATAAATTTAATTTGTAATTGAATTGTAATCATTAGAAATATTAACGAAACGTATTAGTCTGTTTTTGAAGTTAGTTTTTTTTCGTTCATTTAATTGTTGTAGTATATTAGATTGGCGGGAAAACTATTTTGTGACAAGCTGATTTTTGTGCTTGGGTAATTTGTGTTGCGTGCGAAAAATAGAAAGTTCTATTTTTGACGTTTGATATTTTGTGGGGATAAAGTAGTATATGACAGCTAATAAAGTTTGTTTATATTGTGTTTTGAATTATTGTTCGGGTTTCATTTAGAGTTTTTTTTTTACTCTTATTCGAGTCAATATTTATAAGAGTTTTTTTCTCTTTCATTAAGACGCTATTTAGTCAAAAATTCTGCTTTATATTTGGTAAAGTAGTTTTTTTTTTGCTTTTTTAAAGAAAAAATATATGTCTGTGTTCTTAATGGTAGTTTTATTTCTTGAGTTTAATTTGTATTATTTCTTCGTTTAAAACACGACTTTCGTAAGAAAAAACCCTGACGAGGAAGGAGTTCAAGGAAGGTGCCCACCTGACTGAGTCTAGTTCGGAGATATTGCTGTGCATTGTGAAGATAAGTCATTAAGAAAAATTAAGATAAAAATTCAAAAGCACAATTCACTGCAATACGTATCTGCGTCTCTGGGGAAGGATACCTTCACAAAAATATTAATAATGAACTTGTATTGTGTTCTTTATACCATATTTTTAATAATATTATATAATTCTTAAAATAATTTAGTATTATACAAAATTGGTGAGATTTTTACCTACTCAAGTATGTTTATTATTCTGTTATATACGCAAGCGGTTGATCCGTAAAGAGCAGTGAAGACACGATAATACAGTTTCCAGAGATACGGCGGTGCCATCTGATGGAAATACTTTGTTAGTTCGACAGTTGTTATGTAAACAGTGCTAGTTGTTTCGGTTGTTTGTTAATATGCAGCGCTGAATGATCTTCTACGCTCGGTCTTATAATAATTTCTGTGATGGCGAAGTTGTTCCTTTGTGAATGTATCCTTCTCCAACAGGGACGTACTGACGACTCTGCAGAAAGATGAAATACGTATCTGCTTCTCTGGAGAAGGATGCCATCATAAAAATGTTAATGATGAACTTGTATAGTGTTTTTCACACCATATTTTTAATAATATTTCATATTATTAAAAATTTTGTTATTTGTTTTGTAAGGTTATGTTTATGTTGCACCCATGCACGTGGGCATTTATTTAATAAAAGGATATAATTAAATAGCATAATTTTCTAAAGAGAAAATTACCTGATAGATATAGTTCCTTGCTTCGTTATTTAACGCTCATCTAAATCTATGAAATAAATTAGCTTGATGGGAAGCAATAGGCGAATATCTGTGAAGGAAATTGCTAGGATTGTAAGCACTAGTGTTGGTAGTTTTCACAGGTAGGTAGTATCCATGACCAACTTAAATTTATTAGAGATGGCACAAAGTGGGTTCCAAAACAACTTTCCGCGTAACAACGACAGAGACGACTTCAGAAACGCTACGAATATGAAGGCGATGTCTTTTTGTCATGTATCGTAACAACTAATGAGACCTGGGTATACACCATTATATTTAATTGTAAGAAAGCAAGAATGTTAGTGGCACTCAAGCTCGCCTCCGCCAAAAAAAGACACAATTATCGAGGATGGATGGAGAGGCGGTAGGGTGCGTGGTGTCTTCCGCGGAAAGTTAATTATTTTTCTCCGAAAACGAAGTCGAAGTAGAATGCCAAGCAGAAAAAATCCAAAGTCGGTTGATAATATTCTCCAACCTTCTTGAGTTGCAAGCTGCAAAATTGGCTGTTCTAAAATATTCACTAACTCTTGACCTGATCCGTAATTAAATGTGAAATTCGAAAGTCGAAGAAGCGTGAGTTAACTTCCCTTACGAAGATGTACTTTTTTTAAACTTTTTAAACGAGGTTTTTAATGGAGGTTAACGGAAGGTCAACTCCAAACTAAAACATTACTAAGGGAGCTGGACGGAAGGTTTGCAGCCAACCTAATTTGTAGTAACAAAAAAGAAATTAAAATAATTACCGGCTTAATAACCAGACATTGTCCTTTAAGGAAGCATTTGTACAGCATAGGCTTGGTTAGTGAACCCTGGTGTAGGAGATGTGAAAAGAAGAGGAAACTAGCCTTCATGTAATATGCACGTGTGAGGAACTGAAGGGACTTCCCCTGAGGAGGATAGTGGCTATTATCGAGGACACAACACTAACAGAGTGGAATTGAGAGATATATTGGAGATAATACAAATAGCAGTATGCTCTAGTGCCTGGGCGTGCTGGCATCCAACCCAAAACAGAAGAAGAAGATATCGGGATTCGTCGATAAATAATGAAAACTATTAAGAAAATTTTAGAAGGGAAATAAAAGCATAACAACTAGCAAAGGCGACTGTATTCTGCACCGCTATTGGACCAATTTACGTCGATTTTCTTGGAGAAACAAAACCGGTTAATTGAGCTTATTAGGTGAGCCTCTTGGAAAGATTAAGTTAGTCATACGAACAAAAAGACGCGGTCTCTTAAAGCGCTAGTCTTCTACACGATAATGCTCACACACAGCCCATTTAACGAGCAATACACTGGCTAGATTGGGTTGAGAAGTACTGATTAATCGCCATACAGTCCAGACTTCACTCCGAATGACTATCGTCTCTTTGGGCAACTCAAAAAGTTTTTGGGAGGCAAGCTATGCATGAATGAACAAGTGATGGATGCGGATTCAAATTTGCTACGGCGTGAACTCAAAGAATTTTCTTCGGCGGAAATACAGAAGCTATCGGAGCGACGGGACAAGTGTAATTTAAAAGGGGGTTGTTACGTATAATATTAATTTTCGGTTTGTATCGGCCAGAACAAAATAAAATGTAGGTCAAATTTAAATCACACTCGTATTTAACTAATTTTTGTTTATATATTTGTTTATTGTTAATAAAGATTATTAAAAACTTTCGTACGAATTACAAATGTGTCACTGAAAAACTAATATATAAGTGCAGTAATAAATTAAACAAAGATTTTGACCACATTTGTAAATAGCAGTTTAATAAATGTTACGAGTTCGTTGTTCTATCCAGTATACTAATCTATACTTCAGTAAAATTCCAAATGAAATTTCGGAATTTAGCGCGTTTTGAACCCGAATTTCTTTGCGCATTAAAGTGGAGCGGCCGTTGCATTTTAGAGTCGTTTATCAAGTTCAAATAAGTGGAAAATTCAATGTAACATCACCCTCTGTTCTAAAAATAATCGAAACTGCTTAAAAAAATAAAAAGAAATAAGAAATTTTCACAAAAATTATGTTATTTAGTCGAAATATTATCCTTAAAGAGAAATACAAAACGATTTGCATGTTCAAGAAGTGTAAGTAAATTACGTGTTCATGTCGCTAATTGCTGTGGTGTGGAGTCTGTTCCTCGTTGACGCTCGAACTCTCATGTATACATTATTAAAGAGAAAAATAAAACTAAAGTAGAAGTCACCGATACTTACCGATGCGTCTCATTATATTATTGTAGTATGGACTAAACTTTTACTGCAAATTCAATTGAGAGAATTTATGATTCCGAAAGAAGTTAAATTTACATAATTTTTTGATAAAGATATCTGTGGATGGTTTATGTATGTTGTTAATATGGAATGACAAATCTTTCTATTTTAAAATGAAGCTAGAATTGCAGAAATCAATTAGCTGAAAGGTAAAAGTTTGGTTTACATGGTCAAAGAAACTCATGAAATATATCATCAGGAAGTTCATGAATTTATTGAAAATTTATCCATGTATTACACGATCAAATATTTTATTGAAGTTAATCAATTAATGCCAAACATAAAATAGTATCTTTTACTTACTACCAACCTGTTTGTGGTTAACATTCTGAACTTATTGCAAATGAGAATTAATGAATATTAAATCTCATTTTTACATGTCAATGTCGCCTTATGTGATGCATTAATAACTACAATCCGACAAACCAAGTTTGTACTAGCATGTATAACATGCATCACATAAGGCGACATTGACATGTAAAAATGATATTTAATATTCATTAATTCTCATTTGCAGTAAGTTCAGAATGTTAACTATATATACACAAAGTAGAGAGGTTAAAAGCTGTGACTGTCTTCGAGATACCGTACATTGATAAGCTTTAATTAGAGCGAAACGCGTCTGTACGTTCCCGTTGATGGAAATGGCTTTTCACAAATTTTTAATTATACTAACAACCTGTAAGATCGTAGTCGCAACGAGATGTGTTATACATGCTAGTACAAACTTGGTTTGTCGGATTGTAGTTATTAATGCATCACATAAGGCGACATTGACATGTAAAAATGAGATTTAATATTCATTAATTCTCATTTGCAGTAAGTTCAGAATGTTAACTATATACACACAAAGTAGAGAGGTGAAAAGCTGTGACTGTCTTCGAGATACCGTACATTGATAAGCTTCAATTAGAGCGAAACGCGTCTGTACGTTCCCGTTGATTGAAATGGCTCTTCGCAAATTTTTAATTATCCTAACTTGTTTGTGGTTGTGCTCATAAATTTAGTATGTTCTATCAAACGCATCTTGATTTTTTATACAGGGTTTTTGAGTTAACTAATTAAATTCATGTTACTGACGATCGGTTAGTAATCTGAATATTTCTAACCTTCAAACCGGCTAGAAAATATGTTATTACATACGAAGAGGTAGGTAATAATACTTCACCGGCTAGCTTATGTCACTTTCCCGACTAGGTAATGTTATTTCAGAATTTATTAAACGTCAGTGTCGTTTAAATAAGTAAATTAAATTATAATAAAACTAATCATAAATATTTATTAAGTAAATAACAAGACAATGCCTTAATTCAAAGTTTATTCGCTTTTGGAATTAATATTAATTGCTACATTAGAATTTCCATGACTGTTTACTGTTAGCAAAGGACCATGTTTAAAATCGTACGATAATAATTTAGTAATCTGTCAGAAAATATCACTATTAATTGTTACATTACCTAGCAACATTACCTATTAAAAGCATTCATAAAAATGCCGTGAAATTTAATTCTATTATATTTTTGAAATTTAGTGATTTAATAGTTTATGTAATAATTAATTACTAACCGATCGTGAGTAAAATAGTATACAAACCTTGGCGGAAAGATTCATTTCCGTTTCGAGATTAAATTCACTTACTGTCTCTCAACGGTAATGATCTACTTTCCGCCTCTGTATGTAACATACTATTACTTACCGTTTTAGATTTATTATATCTATCTTACTTGATCTATGAAAACGATAAACTACAATAGAATAGAAATGTACCCAGAATTCCCCAAAAACTTGATGAAAAATTAGAGTTGGTTTTAAGTCGACAATGTCTTTACACAATTTTGTGTTTTACACGTATGGATACATTTAAGGTCACAAAATTCATGAATTTCTTTGGCCATGTAAAACCACCTTAAGAGAAGAGTTTATTTGACTCGATAACATAACCTAATCATTTAATTAAACCTAGAAGTATAGTTCTCCTCAAGATAACTTAAAATGACTTATAGATACGTAATGAGATTATAATGATTATCCGAATCGGATCATTCATTATCGGTGGTAGTAGTAATAGTAAACACAGCGGTGTCGCATTAAAGTGGAATATTCTTAAGCCCGATTTTACAATATTTCTTTTAAATTTCAAAGATAATTAGTTTATTAGTTTCGCTGCAGATTAAAAGGAACGGGAAAATATAGAAATGTGTATTAAGTAAAAATCCCATTAATTAGTTTATGAATATTAAATTCAATATTTGTTAAATATCTTGTTCACAATGTATTGTTTAGCTTTATTTAGCATTTGCCCTTTCATTTTCTAAATAGTAAATTGGAAAACGCTTGCAGGTATAATATTTGTGGATGAGATTTTAAGTAGATGTTTATACCCTACTTAGAAAGTATTAAATGTTTTAATATTCTTTGATAAATATGTTTTCCATTTTACCAATTCATATTTCTTATACTTTCATTTTTGTTTATTTTGTTCCTTACTTGTACTTGTATTTATAGTTTATTTCAAATTATAAGAATATAACTTTGAACGGCTCTAATGCTTTTATTGCATCACCTTCTGTGATGATAATTATTATACCTGGTCTCCTTATTGAACGGGTACGGTTTACCTATTTGCAACGTATCTAAGGGCCGTATTGACTATAAGTTAGGGCCCTATAATATAATAATAAAACGCTGTTAATTTCAAGTATATAATAAAAAATATCTGTACATTGGGTTTATATACAAAGAAAAAATTACAAATCGTGTGGCAACATGTGTAGATATGTAGATATATAAAGCTAATTTATTTGTAATACACAATAAAATTTTTATGTGTCACCGCATTTCATAAATCATCTGTGATTGAGTCGTCTTGCAAATCGGTGTCTGTGTCTGAATCGTATTGCAAATTTATAATCAAAGGTGCTACTATTTTGTACATGCGCATATATTCGTTCTCTTTTGCTATTGCGTGTTTAACAGCATTTTTCCAATTTACAGCAGTTATATGTTCCATAGCATTTTTTATGTGTGTTACACTGCTTTCACTAAATTTCGGTGTTTGATTTGTTCGTCTTATGGTATTTTTCAGTTGGGCCCATATCAATTCAATGGGATTGAAAATGCAATGGTATGGCGGTAAACGCAAAATTGTATATCCTGCTTCTTTGGTTCTGTTATCTACATAATAATCCTTTAAATATTATTTTGTCTGCATCACCTCTATTAATTTGTTTTTTGTATAATGATCCTCAAAATATAAATCATTTACTTCTAAAAATATTTTAATATCTTTCTTATTATTACATTTTGTAGGAATTTTGGTTTGCTGTTGAGAATGATACGGAGCGTTGTCCATCACTATTACACTATCTTTTGGTAAATTTTGCAGCAAAGTGTCACAAAACCATTCTTCAAATAAAGATGAGGTTATATCTTCATGGTAATCTAAACTTGAGGATTTAATATTTTTAGCAGATAATAGCTCGCTAACGCTCGTGTCGCAAACTTTTACTCGTGAAATAAAATCGCACTTTTAACACTTGTATCGTAAATAACTATTCTTAGTTTTCTTTATTCAGTTCCACTTACAGTTTATTTAAAATATTATGTTGCAGTACTTTGTTCATTTTTATATTTTTTTCGAATTCCTTATAAAATTATATACACAGAAATCAGTGGGTATATTCAACATAAAACACCAAGCACTTAACACAGTGTAACAAGCTCTCAAATTGCGCTTATGTTCAAATTCTATACCAGTAAGGAACTTGAATCAAATTATAAGTAAAATACCACATTTAATTTAAGACAGATAGTATACATTGATATTTGCATCATAATAACCTCCAAAGCTGAAAATCTGGTTCACGACGTGTAAATTTGGTTAAAATTTCCTTAAACGTCAAAATAGTATGACAAATTTTATGGCCCCGAGTTTACAAGAAAATTGTTAAATTAAAGCATATTTGTTATTAAAATCTTGTTAACTAATGTTGAAAATTTTATATTCCAAAGTTGATAAAAACATCTCTCCTTTAATTAAAAAATATTGCAGTTTTAAATTTGTGTTCCGCTAATTTTGTTGAGCAGTGTAGTTACATTGAGTCGTTAATTTAGTCGATAATTTATGACGCATCGGCAATATTTAAAGATTTTAACTTAACGGTTATATGTCAAATTAATTTAGTTGAAACGATAACATGTCTTATTTATTCTATTTATCTAGAAAAACACTGTACAATGATACATTAATTTTATCTATGGTTTGCATATTTTAAACAATTGTTATTTCGAAAACATATAAATGCCGAAGTCCGTTAGAAGTAAACATTATTTATTATGACGGACTGCCAATTTATTTGGCGTTAACTGAGCTTGTAAAGCAAAAGCAATAACCGTAAATATAATACGCAACGAGGTGCAATTATAATTTCAAATAATCGTTAATTATTTCTATCTATGAGATATTTTATGTTTTCTGCATGTTATAAATTTGCAATCCACCATAAACGAGAACATGTGTTATTCCTTCTCAAAATATTCAATCATGACAATCCAGCATATAGATAAGCAGAAGCAATATGCAAAATCGAAAAAGAAACAAGGCAAGACCGTACTGGGAGTGTGGTTATTTCTAATTATAAACCTGTCAAATTCAACCTGTACGTATTATACATGAAATTACTTTCAGCGTATACATGTATCCGGTTCATATTTCTGTCAGCTGGCTACTTAGTTACTCTCGGTAGCGACGATATCTTTCACTTAAGATAATAAATTCAGCTACTTAGCAATTTTCCTTACATTATTTATTTTCAAGAACAGACAGCCTGTCTGATTACCGCAAAATTTATATCGAAAGAAATGTCATCTGTGGAACATACAGCAGAAAAAAGTTGTCAGGACAATATTTATCCATTAGGCATGCATTATATCATAACAGTTTATTTGGTATCTTAAATGCAAATTCTAGACTTGGTAAAAAACACCTGGAATGCATATACGCATCTTTCGACACATATCGGACTTAATATTATCCTGGAGATAGTCCTTTTGTCATAAAGAAATTTATTAAAAACTAAATTTTAGATTGAAAATAGAAAGTTCAGTATAGCCCAAAAATACTAATATTTTATCAAGATCTAAGGTGCAGCTGGGTTTATTAAATTTTGGTACGACTCTTACAGTGAATTTTCCCAATTTTTAAGTGTTGTAAGTGTTGTAAAGCGGACTGTTCAAAAATATCACAAAGGAGGTTATTTACACAACGATTTTTCTTTGTTAAGGTGACTGATTCTCTTCTTGAATATTTAGAATTAGGTTGTATGTCTATATTTTTTAATATAATTTCCATAACTATAAAAAAATATTTTTAAAGTTTATGGTAATATCTGTATGAATCGAAAACAAATTCTTCCAAATCTTTTTATTAACAATGTTTATTTTCAAGTTATAAATAATCATCAACATATCTAATAATCAACTACTTAGATGAAAACACAAACAAAAGAAACAACTAAAAATTCAATATTTTATCATGTCCCCATTTGCATTATATACATATAAAGGACGCGTAAAATTTTCTTCGTTGCTAATGTCTTCCCATAAGGATGGAGTTTCTTCCTAGAGATATTCCGCACTTTTTGGCAAATATCTGTTTTGGTACAGGCTGGTACAGGTTATTTGCAATTATACCCCGGACATTTTCTATGTGGTACAGGTCTGGGCTATAACTGGCCCAAGGAAGTGTATCATATATTGTTTCCTTGTATCCATTTTGTAAGTTTTCTCGTTGGAAGACAAAATCATTTTCTGGAAAAACCTGTTCGACACTTGGTACCAGACATTTTCTAAGATCTTCAGATAAGTTTGAACGACAAATCTTCCGTCGTTTCTCCATACTACCTCCATTCCTCTTGACGAAATCCACCCCCAATGAGCAGCTGAAATGACCAGCTGCTCGGTAGTGATTCATATACCGTAGATCGAATCTGACATTATCTTACCGATATATTTTAATTTTGCCTTTTTTTGGATGAATGAAAAAATTTTCCGTCGGTAAATATCACACGGTTCCAAAAATATTGCGCTAATTTTAGTGCAAAAAGCAAACGATATTGTTTTTGTTGTGGCACGAGTTCTGTTTTAATGACTGCAACCGGGCACTTTAAACGAGACCTGTTTATTCTTCTTAAGGAGGTTGTCTTACTCCCTGGAAACGAGACAGAATTCTTGCTTATTTTGCCGTTCGAAATGGGTCCTCTTCCAGTCTTTCTATAAGAGTCGCATCTTCTTCCTGGGTAGAAGCTCTCGGTCAGGCTGATCCTCTTCCCCTCTTTTAATGTTCTTTCTTCCCTCCATCTTTTGTTGATTAAGAATACAGTACGGGCAATATTAAAATGATCTGCCACTGCTGCAAGTAACCATCCGTTCTCCAGCTTCGTTACAATCCGTGCTCTAATCTCTTTAATAGTATGTGGGGCCATTTGCGATATTTACTGTCATAAATTTTAAATTTTTGACTGACATTAGGATGCTGACATTGAAGGCGGTGGCATGGTTTGATAACGATATTTTTTTATTGAAAAGACCGGTTTACACATGAACATTATAGCGCAACTAAATTTAATGAATCCAGCAGTGCATTAATATACAAAAAAGGTTTAAGTATATCAATACGTTAAACACAAAGTGCATTAATGTTTACAATATAATTCGTTTGCCCTAAATTGATATAAAAATAATTACTTTATTCATATGCATGTATGTTTTTCAATATATCTACACTTACAGGGAAGATTATTACATTTAATCAATCTTTAAATGATAGTTCCATTGTTTTGTACATTTATAGTTATAAATGGTATCCGAAATACAAATAAAATTAGTTTAAAATAAGCGTCTGGATATTTCATATTTTACCGATATTTGTCCGAGTCAAGTTAAGATACGAGGTGCTACCGAAAAATT
Organism: Melolontha melolontha; assembly: GCA_935421215.2. NCBI lineage: Eukaryota > Metazoa > Arthropoda > Insecta > Coleoptera > Scarabaeidae > Melolontha > Melolontha melolontha. The sequence continues at coordinate 213,077,342 of OW285235.1, forward strand.
CCCAGAATGTCAAAAAACAATATATTGTTCATTCATTACTCTTCCTCCTTCTGCGTGAGTACACCGATACCAGCCATTTGTCCGTTATTGGAAGCAGTGCTGAAAGTCTCCGCGTATTAACCTGTTCAACACTGCCTGTCCCCATTCGGTCTGAAACTCCTCAATCGTCTCAAAACAGCGCCCCCTGAGATTTAGTTTCAAATTCGGCAAAACAGGAAGAAGCCGCAAGCGGTAAGATCTGGGGAGTAGGGAGGGTGGGGTAGTACTGCCGTCTTCGTTGAGACTAGAAACTGGCGCACAATAAGAGACGTGTAGATTGGTACATTGTCGTGGTGTGGGATCCACGAATTGTTGCGCCGAATGTTTTCTCTTAGTCGCCAAAGAATATCGCAAGTAAGTCGTTCATTAACTGTTTGACCTGGTGGGAGAAATTCTTTGAGCACGATTCCATCAGTGTCAAAGAAGAAAATCAACATTGACTTGACGTTGCTTCGAATTTACCGTGCTTTCTTCAGTCGTGGTGACGATGGTATCTTCCACTGGGATGACTGCTGCTTTGTTTCGGGATCACACCCATACAACCATGGTTCGTCGCCAGTAATGATTCTGGTACTGAAGTTCGCATCTCTTTCGGCAATTTCTTTCAGCTCTGTGCACACATTAACATGGCGCCGTTTTTGTTCAATGTTGAGTAATCTTGGCACAGAACTACGCAGAAATTCACCTAATGTTACAAATGTCATGGCTTGTTCTGCTTTGGTTATAGTAACAAATACTATCTATTAACTAACATATTAACCGGACTTTGCACCATGTGACTTCCTGTTGCTCAATCAATTTAAATAACCGCTTCGTGGAACATGCTTCAATTACATCTGGCAATATTCTGAATATTCTTAGAAGTAGGCGATGGGTTTATATAAAACACAGTAGCTGACAGTTTATCCTTTTGATAGTTTCCAGATGCAATTTCACAAGACTAGAGTTTGTTATAAGTTTTATGCTTTCCGCGGAATTCTTTTTAGGCGACGATTTCTTCACGATTTTAGAGATTATACAATTAAAGTCATCAAAATTTAGTAAGAATACTCCTTCATTAGTTAAACTTAGTTACTACCAATTAAAAGCTAATTTTAAGTAAAATCGAAATATCACCCATGGAAATATTCGAGGAGAATCTCGCAGCAGTAGATTTCATTTTATAAAAGTATCTGCGCGTTTACACCATGATAGCATAACTACATACAGGCGTAAAACAATTTTACAATTTTTATACGAGTTCATACTCAACCTGATCACTTATGCGCCATACAGTCGAGATCTTTATCGTCAACAATTTCCAAATGTTATGGTTGATTAAGAATGTGGCATGTGATAAAAGACATCCAGAGGCCAAGTTGAAATTACTGAGAATAAACCACACGGTTGGAAGGATTACTGTCTTTGATAGGTTCAGCCTGTTGCTGGTTATACACGTTAGTTGGATGTCAGCTTCGATTTAAATTTTTATTCGACATGATTTAAATGTCAGTTTTTTTAGCTAAGCGAACCAATATTATTACAGCTACTTCAAATCAAAACTGACATTTAATTGGCAACAATAAACCGAACTTATCAAAGACAGTGAGCCTTGCAACCATGGTCATCCCTTATCTAAATAATTTTGGTCATTTGGTAGCTTAACTGCATTTATTAAGCCCATACTTCTGGATAATGCCGCATACATAACCTTTTTCATAGCTCGCTGCTTCTTAGTCATTGTAGGAGTTTCCTCATCTTCGTGAATCCATACACGATTCTCTTGGCGGGTAGGAAGGTCAAAGAAGGGAATATAAGTTTCGTCACTTGTCACTATTTTGGAAAAAAATTGGCGTCCGCCGTTATTTAAGAAATTTAAAGTTTCATGGCAAATTCTTACACGCTTTGCTTTTTGGAAGTGCGGCACAAAACGACTTACCACTTTCTTTAAATGCAGGTGATAGTGCATTATTGTTTTAACAGCTAAGGATCCAATCTTGAGTTGATGCTCTATTACACGTAAGTGGCTTTATTGTACTCTTTAATTATTCTTTTAACAGCAGCAATGTTTTTGTCAGTAACGACCGTAGGAGGACGCCTGCTCCTTTTTGATGCTAAACAGAATTCCGTTTACGTTCAAGTTCCTTGTACCATTGGTAAATTGTAGCCAAGGAAGGTACTTGTTCACTAAAAATTGAATTTAAACTCTCCTTGAACTTATAAACGTTTAAACCTCCTTTAAAATCATAATAAGTTATAATTCGTGCTCTCTGGTTAATTCCATTTTCTTTTACTTTTAAGAAATAAGTAGCTGAGTTATAACGAACGTAACTTCAATCACAAAACGTCAAATGAGTCAAGTGAGGATAAAGAGTTGGTCTAAATAAATACTGTATGATTGTTCTTCACAGTCTACTAGATTTCCTTATTCTCAATAAATTCAGCTTATCCCTCGTATTAATCTAGAACTCAAATAATCTTATTTATGAGATGGATTAGTTTTTATTCTTCTTACTTTTCTCTCCATTCTTTCATGTTTGTTATTTGTTTCTTCCAGCGTTCTATTTTCAATTCTGCAATGTCGTCCTCTACTTGCTTCTTTCACCGACATTTTGGCATTTTCTTGTGTCTACTACGAGGTGCATTCAAGTTCTAAGGCCTCCGATTTTTTTTCTAACTAACTACTCACCCGAAAACTATGAAACTGGTGTTACTTCTCGACGTAATCTCCCTGCAGACGTACACATTTTTCACAACGTCGACGCCATGATTCCGTGGCCGCGGCGAAGGCTTCTTTAGGAGTCTGTTTCAACCACTGGAAAATCGCTGAAGCAACAGCAGCACGGCTGGTGAATGTGCGGCCACGGACAGTGTCTTTCATTGTTGGAAACAGCCAAAAGTCACTAGGAGCCAGATCAGGTGAGTAGGGAGCATGAGAAATCACTTCAAAGTTGTTTTCACGAAGAAACTGTTGCGCGACGTTAGCCCGATGTGCGGGTGCGTTGTCTTGGTGAAACAGCATACACGCAGCCTTTCCCGGACGTTTTTGTTGCAGTGCAGGAAGGAACCTGTTCTTCAAAACATTTTCGTAGGATGCACCTGTCACCGTAGTGCCCTTTGGAACACAATGGGTAAGGATTACGCCCTCACTGTCCCAGAACATGGACACCATCATTTTTCAGCACTGGCGGTTACCCGAAATTTTTTTGGTGGCGGTGCATCTGTGTGCTTCCATTGAGCTGCCTGGCGCTTTGTTTCTGGATTGAAAAATGGCATCCACGTCTCATCCATTGTCACAATCGACGAAAAGAAAGTCCCATTCATGCCTTGGTTGCGCGTCAACATTGCTTGGCAACATTCCACACGAGCAGCCTTGTGGTCGTCCGTCAGCATTTGTGGCACCCACCTGGAGGACACTTTTCGCATTTTCAGGTCGTCATGCAGGATTGTGTGCACAGAACCCACGGAAATGCTAACACTGGAGGCAATCTGTTCAACTGTCATTCGGCAATCCCCCAAAACAAGTCTCTCCACTTTCTCGATCATGTCGTCAGACCGGCTTGTGCGAGCCCCAGGTTGTTTCGGTTTGTTGTCACACGATGTTCTGCCTTCATTAAACTGTCGCACCCACGAACGCACTTTCGACACATCCATAACTCCATCACCACATGTCTCCTTCAACTGTCGATGAATTTCAATTGGTGTCACACCACGCAAATTCAGAAAACGAACGATTGCACGCTGTTCAAGTAAGGAGAACGTAGCCATTTTAAGTATCTAAAACAGTTCTCATTCTCGACGCTGCCGCTACAATTCCATCTGCCATACAGTGCTGCCATCTCTGTGACGTATTGGCAGCGAACGCACGCTCATTTTAAAACAATGCACATGCTTCTATCTCTTTCCAGTCTGGAGAAAAAATATCGGAGGCCTTAGAACTTGAATGCACCTCGTATATTTGTGTTACACTTTATAATATTTCTTCATTTGCATGTTTAATTATTTGTTTATATTTGTTTTCACTTATTTTCTCTAGTTCCATTATTGCTTCTATGATTTTTCACAATATTCAAGTTTTTTCCATCTTTTAGTTAGTTAGAGCTTAATTAGTCTTTAGCTCAGTTAATAAACAAATTAGAAATTAAACAAAAAATGAAAAAGAGCAAGAAATTAATATAAGCAAAGTAGTGTAGCAAACAATGATGTAAAAATCAATCGTACACTTTAGTGTGCAATTTCAATGACGTAATTTCAGAATATTTTTTTCAGAATAGTATACAAATAGTGTCTGGACTATTCAATCAAGTTCTGTTGGTTGTAGTATAAATTTTGAGTACTGAAAACTTCATTTAACTTTTACCTTATTATATCTTTTCTTATTTTAGATGTTACTGAAAATGCCTAACAAGTAAATCACGTATTTTTCACCAACTGCTTTGAGAAACAAGTTAGTGACAGTTCAAAATTTACAGTTATCTCAGTAGGTGACATTTATTTTGTGATGTACATCTGGACAAACAGATATATTCACACAATGTATTTGTTACAAACACTTCCAGTACTTATTGTCAGTACATGTTTCAAACATATGTGTAAGTAAAGTATGTTTTTGGCTACCTAACAAAACCTCATTGTCAAACGGTTACTACATTTCGTGTAAATCCATCTTCGTATTTCGTTAGATTAGGGTTCGCCCTTGAAAACTTCTGATGAACCGGATATACTGTAACAAGTCATTGACCGACATTAAAATCTTTGGCAAAGTCATTGTGTCTATTTTAAATAGCTTTTGTTCAATTTAAATTTTATGTTGCTAATTTTGAAATATCTCGCCTAGTATTTTTACATTACCTTGCGCTTAACTTGTAATTTAAAAAGTTTAATTAGGATTCTTTAACATTTTTTATATATAAAAACCGAAATTGAAGTTGCAGTAAGTATAAGATAATTTAGTCAAAATTAATCAACAGAAATGTTGTTCGATATAATTAATAAATTACTTTTTTTTTATTTCAAGCGCATTAAAAAAAACTCTAGATCTTGTAAATTAATTTAATTACTTTTTTGAAAGGAATTTTTGTAAGAATGTAGTACTGGTTTCGGAGCTACGGTACAAATAATTCAGATAATAACAGTGATTCATAGCAGAAATAAATATTTCTTTCTTTCGTGGCATATAGCAAGTGAAAATTATAGCTCATTAACAAACGTATTTCAGTGAAATTTTGACATTCTTTATAATTTATTCCGTAAATAGTGCAAAGCCCATTAATTAAATTAAAAAAGACAACCAGTTATTATTATTTATTACATATAGACATTTAATACAGAATTTAGAAAAGTTCACAAAAAAATGTAAAAATGTTGACCCTAACAAAGTCTAGAATAGTGTACAATGGTATAAACTGAAAAAAATGAGTGGTAAATAATCAAGAAGAATAAGAAATTTCTTTACAACCTGGATTGCAACGCGATATCGGGTTCAGAAAGAGTACTTTTAGAAAAGTCTTTCTTTGGAGACTGTAAAAACTTAAAAAAGGTATATAACCTCTAACCACAATTATTAATCGTAACCTAAATGCGTATTTCGACAACTAAGTTGTCATCATCAGTAGGTAAAACAACTAATCAAGGTGTCGCACATGGGGCACAGTAAAGCTAGCATAACTGATCACGCAACAACTTTACAAGGCGTCCACGTATACACTATACGTGGATGCCGATCAGTGTATACGTGCTAGCTTTACTGCAGCTTTACTGTGCGACACCTTGATTAGTCGTTTTACCTACTGATTATGACAACTTGGTTGTCAAAATACGTATTTAGGATACGATTAATAATTCTGGTAAGGTGTTATATACCTTTTTTAAGTTACTACTTTTAGCTTTTGAAACATACTAATTTTGAAATCTGGATGAAGGAACAATAAGAAAATGGAATCTTGATATTTAAAGCTTGATATGTTTATATCAATTGATAAATTCTTGGAGTTTTTCGGCTTTTATACGAAATATTAACAAATATCAAATTAGTATGTAATTGCAAAGTAAGTGAGGATGTAAACATTGCTGTAAAGCAACGGTCCGGCAAACCGTAGACTTGGGTTCAAGCCCCTACGTAGACAATATTTTTCAATTAAATGTTTACATTCACATTAACCTCGCAAAATAATATACTAGTTTGAATATATTTAAAATATTTTATATAAAAGCCGAAAAATTCCAAGAATTTATCAATTGATATATTTAGTGATCGGCTAATAAATTATCTAAATACTTATATATATATATATATATATATATATATATATATATATATATATATTAAAAATAATAGATTTTTTATTGGTTTTAGCGACCGTTTATTGAATTTTGATGTTTTTACGACGTTTCGACTTTTATTAATTCAGTCTTTTTCAAGTATATTTGTTGTTCGTTTGGTTTTTACAAGGGTACGCATTCTGTGTAACACATGTGTTTTTTTTATATAGACTTCCGAGACCAATTTTCTTAAGGAACGACCGTGCTTGTGCGGATATTGTTACTTACACTTACAATATCCGCACAAGCACGGTCGTTCCTTAAGAAAATTGGTCTCGGATGTCTATATAAAAAAAACACATGTGTTACACAGAATGCGTACCCTTGTAAAAACCAAACGAACAACAACTATACTTGAAAAAGACTGAATTAATAAAAGTCGAAACGTCGTAAAAACATCAAAATTCAATAAAAGGTCGCTAAAACCAATAAAAAATCTATTATTTTTAATATTAAGACACGGCCAATAAAATAAAAAAGAAAAATAAAATTCTTATAAACACTAAATATATATATATATATATATATATATATATAAATATAATAACTTCGTGACCTTGGTATGATATGGTAAATCTAATCAGTAGGCGATTAAAGGTCTGTATATTACTTCAAAATATATGTATTTAAAAAAAAAACTCTACATGTTTCGGCGGTACGCCTTTATCAAGAGGATACAAAATATAAAAATTTATATATTTTGTATCCTCTTGATAAAGGCGTACCGCCGAAACATGGAGAGTTTTTTTTTTAAATACATATATTTGAAGTAATATACAGACCTTTAATCGCCTACTGATTTTAGATTTACCATATATATATATATATATATATATATATATATATATATATATATACATACATATATATATATATATATATATATATATATATATATATATATATATATATATATATATGTATATATGGTAAAGTCAATTTGTTGGCGATTTAAGGTCTGGTTTTACTTCAAAATATATATATTTAAAACAACCCTACATGTTTCGGCAAATGATGCCTTTATCAAGGAATATAAATATATATATTCCTAAAGGCATTATTTGGCGAAACATGTAGGGTTGTTTTAAATAGATATATTTTGAAGTAAAACCATACCTTAAATCGCCAACAAATTGAATTTACCATAACATATAAAGGTCACGAAATAATTATCTTTATATATATATATATATATATATATATATATACAAATATATATATATATATATATATATATATACAACAGTGTTTCATTATTTATCTTGCTTAAATAATGTACTTCTGTTCTTAAGTATATAATTTGTCTGCTATTGCTTTAGGGGTTGCTCATTTAAATTTCATAGGTTATACAAAAGATATCTTTAAAGCTATCTCTTTGCATCATGATTAATTGAAATGATCTTCTATAATAGTTTACCTGGTATACAGACCCTATATTTTGACCGGAAATGTTGCGAACTTCTGTAGACCAGTAAGTTGGAGGTCGGATGCAGTGAAATGGCGTATTATAACGACCTGTATTTAATGTTTGAATATTGTAAGCATACAGTATTACTTTATAATTGAATTTTAAACAAATAGTATGTTAAATTGCAGGAAGCGCATTGAATTCGCGGATGAAATTTTCATGAATAATTTAGAAAACATAAATAGAGCACACACCATTAAAAAATTCCATTTATTGATTTAGGTACGGCGATATATTTACTAGGTCGCTTCAATGATTCAGATAGACAGCTAAATATATTAAGCACATTATCAATATTCACCGCTAAATAAAATTTTCGATAGATATAAAAGCAATTAAGTCTAACGCTTTATTAAGATTTAGCAATAACAAAAAAAGTAACACATACTTATACAATATGTCCCAAAAACATACCAACAAATTTGAAGGGGCGGTAGGGGAAACCAAACGAAAATTTTTTGCTTAATAAATATATGTCTGCAAATGAGTAGATTAATAAATTGTTTTAAATCATATCCAAATAACTAATGTAATTATTGATTTAGTTGGACGACACTATCTTTCGTTAAACTTTTTGGTGCAACTGGGCAGCAGAAACATTTCTTTCTCACAATAAACATTCCTCAGATGCCGATTTTGATAGCGTAGTAGTTATTTGTGACATTTAATTGTCATCATTACATTTACTTTGCTAATTGTTAATTTAAAATTTAATAGAAAATGAATGATAATTTGAATCAAATGATTTCTTATTTGAAGAACTTTCCGATACGCACCTTGCTTATGGTGCAGTAGAGTGTAATGGGAGGAGACGCAGCACACTTGTATGAACAGAGATATCCGAAACGTCGGCAACCTCATTATACAACTTTTGCTTTCATCTATCGTCGCATTAGCGAAAGCGGGAACCTAAGTTGTGGTGATGGTCCAAGACCAGCTAGTACGGTTCAATTTGACGAAGAAGTTTTACACCGTGTGGAAGAAGACCAATCTACAAGTGTTCGTGCAATTGCACACCATATGGAACCCTCCAAGTCCTTTAAATCCTGAAGATCATCAGCATCGATTGGTTTTGTTTGGACGAGGCATGTTTCAAGCGCGATGATATTTTAACAGTAGAAACTGTCACATTTGACAGAAGACACCAGGAACAATTTAGTGTTAGCATGTGGGCTGAAATTGTTGCAGAGAATCTAATAGTTCACTTGATGAATAGACATTTATCTGAATTTCCTGAAAAATGTTTTGCCTCTATTATTGGAAAATGTTCCTTTAGACATTAGAAATAACATGTGATTTCAACAAGATGGGGCACCTCCACATTTTGGTTTAAACGTGCGCCAGTTCTGGACCAGCAGTTTTGTCGTCGATTGATTGGAAGAGGAGGTCCCGTGGCCTGACCCGCACGTTCTCCCGGTCTCAACCCCCCTGGATTTCTTCCTTTAGGGTTATCTGAAACCTTTAGTTTACGAAACGCCTATTCGTAAGCAAGAATAATGGCGAGTTATACACATCTAGGAGCTATTCCCGGAATATTCCATAGGGTCCGTGAGTCAATGAACCGACGCTGCAATCTTTGTCTTGAAGCAAATGGTCAACATTTTCAACAATTTTTATGAACCATAATTTATTTGTCAATAAAACAAAGTCCAACATGAACAACAAGTGATTTATTAATGTCCTCCTAAACATTTTTTTGTAAAATAATACCAAAACAATTTTTCCTTTTTTATGCTAAAACGGCTCATTTGCGGACATATGTTTATTAAACAAAAAATGTTTGTTTTGCTGTCCCCTACTACCTATTGAAGTTTGTCCGTATGTTTTTGGGACAATATACTGAGTCTTTGAAAATTAGTTATAAATAAGCAATTTTTAAAAGAATTGAATAAGGATCGAAACTGCTTTAAGTATCCTTGCAGTACATTTTCCGGTTTGTTTAACGAAAAACTGAGGGCATCTTCATTGGTCTTCAAACTAGAAAATTGGTTTTGGACCGTCACTTCAAAACTGCTATGACTGCCGTTGAAAGGAAAGCCTGGATTGTTTTCGAAAGTGTAATTGAAAGCATTCTAGAAAATCATAAATCACGATACTATGAAAAAGCTTTTAAAAAGATGGAGGGAAAGCTGGCTCCTCACTTCCACTGAAACGCCGTGATGGATGCGTGAAGAAAAACAGGTTTCGACTTAAATAAAAGAAGAATTAGAAGAAGTATATTTTGATATATTAAAATGCAAAAGTGTCATTTTGTTATTATTAAGTCTAATATAATTATATACGTTCGTAAAAGGCAATGGTTTTTATTTTGTAATTTGTGTTTCATCTGGATGTCAAAAAAATCTAAATCATCTTTGAAATCTCAACAACATATAAAATTCAAATCCCAACGAAAAAACTAGGAATATAGAAAATATCATCCTGGATCTTAATAGAATATACACAACTATAACTATAACGTTTACTAATTTCTTCAATTTGCTCTAATGTGAAAAACAAAAAGGCACATGCCTATAATTCTTTTAAGTACGACTACATTGGCAAAATTTGGTAAGAAGTGGTAACAATCATTTAAAAAATAAAATAGCGAACGTATATCATACAGATGCAACAGAGGCAACAAGATACAAACATTTATTAAAGCGGCAAGAATAAAACAAAAAAAAAGTTGAATTTAGAAGTCTACATGTTGACTTGTGAAGTTTATGAAAAGATATGTGTACATACAAGACGAAATGAGGAGGATCCTTGAATGTAAGATCGGGGAACACGGAAGAAGTTATATTGAAAAGTGAACGAATTTAATATTCGTTGTACAGAGAACTTAGTTATAAATTATAAAACTTTATATATACTGGAAACAAGAAAAAGCTGAACTTATCAGAAAGTTTTGAAATAAAAAATATTATAAACAACTTAATACAAATCTGCATGTGTGCACATGAAGATACACAACGTAATTAATCAATACTCACTTCAACCGCAGACACATGCATTTAGATCTAGCGATCTCATCGGTGCGGGTTAACGAAGTGACATCTTATAATTTGTTGAGGATACATTTAATATCCTTTCGTAGTATTTTAATTTCATACATTTCTTATTGTGAAACATAAGTAAACTTTAAGCCACTGTATAATATACTTTTATTAGCGCATTGTGAAAATATTCTTTAAATTCTGAGAAAGCAATATCCTTTACATTTGCGGATCTATTTATTGCCTAGGGTTATTAATAAACGGTGTATTTTTCCTAATTTATTTATTGCCTTATACATCAGACCGCTTATTTATTACTTAGGGTTATTATTAGTGAACGATTTATTTACACTAAATACATTTACAGCCTTACAACATGTGCACAGTGAAGCAACAGCGGCGTCGTGATTCTAGTAACTGGGGTTGAAGCATCACCGTCGGAAACCGCGGACAACATCAACCATAACATTGGTACATCATCCTCATAACATGATTTGCTCCCACAAGAAAAGAGAAAAGAAACTTATACCCTCAGATGACAAGAGATATCTCGTGATATCTGGAGGACAAGAGAGGCTCGCCGGCATTTCATGATAATAAACAACGCAAAATTAAGCGTTGTTTATTAATTGAATTTACACCGATGGAAAAAAGTGACGAGCACACCCTGTATAATCTGAACGTGTCAATATAAATGTGTAGATTTAGTGGAGCATTAAGGTTTCCGCTAGACGAGTTTGCGCAGCGAGTTTTGACTTTTTCTATCGCTGAATTTTTCACTGATTGCTTCCCACAGCTGCAATATGTTGTTTCCATGGAGACCGATGCGGGGAAGGAGAAGCCGGTTATTGTTAGTGTGGTGGAAGCGGGTAGTTGTAGTCGTATTTTGTGCGTGATGGAAGGCCGTTCGCGTTATCTGAGTGAATTTGAGCGAGGAATGGTTGTAGTGCACATGACAGGATTATCCTTCCGTGATATCGCACGCTGTTTTGAGCGACCATTATCGGCAGTGCAGCGGGCATGGCGAGAATGAATGGAGCAAGGACGTACACACGTTCAGCCGCGAGTGGGACGGCCCCGCGCGAGCACAGCGCGGGGCCGCCGTTGGTTCATCGGAGATGTGGTGATCGTCACCTCGAGGAGTGCATCCAACCACGCCCTTGCCACCGCCAGCAGGGTATTCTGGTATGGGGTGCTATTACACATGGTAGATGTACACGTATACTGCGTATACATTATGCGATGACGGCTCCCGCTACGTAGATGAGGTGCTACGGCCCGTTGTGCTTCCCTACGTTCGACGGCGCCCACGTCTTCTATACATGTACAACAACGCCCGACCGCACATTGCATGTGTTGCCAAGACCTTTGTGGAAGAGAACCATATACGGATGCTTCCATGGCCGGCACGTTCTCCGGATCTCAATCCGATCGAAAATGTCTGGGATATGATCGGTCGGAGACTTCAACGTTATCCGCCTCCCCCGCGTAACGTTGAGGAGCTATGGAGGCGAGTTGAAGCAGCATGGTTGGAGAACCTTCCCGCTACCATACAACGACTTATTGACTCCATGCCTCGTCGTGTAACGATGGTACGCGCCGCTCGCGGAGGATACTCCCGCTATTAATGCATCCCTTCCCAGCAGGGCTGCGCCGCTCTTCAGGTGAGGGTAAGCTATGCTACGTTAGTACTACTTCCATACCATATTTCATTGCATTAGAAATTAGAACCACTTCTTCAGATTATACAGGCTGTGCTCGTCACTTTTTTCCAACAGTGTAAATAGCAATAAAATTATAATTCATAACACCCTAAAAAATCGTGGTATCAAATGTTATTAGTTGGTTAAATGCGAACAGCTGTTTCTTCATTGTGTTCAAATAAACATAACCTTATTTTTAAAAGTTTATATTTTGTGTGTGTTTGATAACTTGAATTTTGATAATGCTAGGTTTATCGGTTTGTATTTTACAAATATAAACAAAAGAAATAGTAAAGAATTAAGATTTTTTGTATTTTTTTACTTTATTCAGTGGCTCCATCTTTTATCGAAACGCTAAACTGCAAAATATATCGCTATTCAGAGTTATTTTACAAATACTTATTTTACTTGGATGCCTTTTTTATTATACCAGATTTTAATTTATTCGTTGAATAAATTTATTCGTCAACTTGTTATTCAGAAATTTATTCGTTGTTTATAATACCGGCCCTTACTTACTTAGTCTAGACAATTTTAGACAATAATTTAGTGGTTACAATACATATCTGAAACTATATGTTTAGTTATTTACTTCTTAACTACTGACTTATCTGTGTATTTTAAACATTTGGGTATGCTTTTCTAAGAATAACAATCAAAACAAAATTAAAGAAACTGGGATGCTTACAACTTTTTAAAATTGTTAAAATGACATGGTTCGATTAATGAAAATTTATTTCCTTTTAAAGTATTAAAAAATAGTGCCTAATGAAATTCGAAAAAAAAATGCTGGAAGTAATAAAAGCTCACAAAAGACATACTGTGCTCATACTTGTAACCGGGTTGCAACAAAATTGACAGTATTCCAACCTAAAAATACAAAATGTCTGAAAAAGTTATTATTTATGGGGCCATGTTTGCTAAAGTTTAATTGTTTTAGCAACAATCATAATAATCAAAGCCGGAGAACGTTTTTACCGGCAGTTTTAATCTACCACTTTTGCCAAAAACATTTGTTTTCATATTTGAAATTAAATTATAGGTTATGTCATAACTTCAATGTTCCTGTAAAATAAGCTAAGAATCAGCGTAGTGTCTCGAAAAGTTATCGCAACCCATACTAAACATAGAAAAATCGTAATTAATCATAAATTATTTTTCGGCGCCTGAAAAATATTTTCGGTACGTGGCCTAAAGTTCGCCGCGCCGTTCTAAAGAACAGAATTGGAAGATTCAAGCGTATCTTGTTTGTGACATTAAACGGTGATCTTATTCCAAACACCAAAATCTTTGATGATTGCTTCTGGCATTTCGGCTGGAATTGCGTCCTTGGCATTGCTCTTTTCTTGACCGACATTTCCTCCACTGTTACAAATGACACGTTTATCTGAGGTATCAAGGTAAATGCTCAAAATTCTATCCATTTATTACTTGACACTAAGCTAGTCCACAACTGCTCGAGATATCTGTGCTCGCTTTAATTTTTGCTAATACGTATGTTTCCAACAATTGTATTCGTCCAGCAAATGCCAGTGTGACTCCTGTCAGTGTTAGTTAGTCGTTTGAGAATCGCTATTTCAGATAAAACGTGGAATGGCTCATTTAATTGAGAAACATCGGACACAACAGGAAAAAGTGTGCAATTTATTTAACAATGTATACCCCTGAATGTCATAGTCATAGTCATAGTTTAGTAAAATTGTTCGAAAATTAAAGAAACTGGTTCTGTTAAGGATTTGCCAAAAACTGGTGGACCTGCAGCTGTAAATAATGAAGAACGTGAAAATGTAATGTCGGCGGTCGTTGTAAATTCACATGTTTTTGTTAGGCAAATTGCTCGAGAGCATAATTTAAAGAAACCTTCTATTCACAAGATTCTAAAATATGAAAGGTGGTATCCGTATGAACCTTATATTGTTCAAGAATTATTTGTGAACGATTTGGATCGAAGGTTGGAGTTTTACGAATCAATAACACGTCGATATGAAGCAGAATTTTCATAAAAATATCCTCTTCACTGATGAGGCAACCTTTTGTTTGCATGGTACAATCAACGGACAAAATACAGGTTGCTGGTCCTGAAACAATCCTAAATGGTATTTGGAAGGACACACTCAACACCGGCCGAAAATCAATGCTTGGATTGGAATTTTTAGAAATTGAATTTTGGGACCGTATTTCTTTGAAAATACTTGGAATGCAGACATTTATTTAGCTTTTTCTTTTAAGATTTGAACTACTTCCCGTGTTAGCTGTTTTATATCCAAACGAAACAGATTCAGATATACCCCATAGTAGTATGTGATTCCAACAGGATGGGGTCCCCACCACATTTCGGAACGAAGTAGTGCAACGTAGTTTTGGAAGTGTCTTACGAAGAGTGTCATCATAGCTTTAAGGACTGATTTCATCAAATGTAAAAATGTACTGATGTTAAAGGGGAATATTTTGAAAAACTACAAAATCACTTTCTTTTTAAACTAATCCATGTTTAATTTTCTGAAAATATTTGACACTATATATGACTTCATAAAGAAACTCAATTTATATTAACCGTAGTACTCTGCTACAGCGTACTCCGGGTACGGTGTAGCATGCCAAGAGTTTGTGATTAAATTAGTTATAAAACTAATTTAGTTAATTCGAAAATACAATTTAGTATATTTTCTATGATGTGCCATTGAACTTTCAGCAGCTCAACTAGAGATGCCGATTAAAAAAAATATTTTCTCGGAAATTTAAATTTTATTTGATGGAGAAGAATTTCAATTCTAATTTTGCAATCTCGTTTATTTAATATTCATTACAGAAAATATTTCAAATATAAATTACATAGTTGAAGAGCAACAAGTAAATATACGTATACTTAATTTAATAGTTGAGCAACTGTCGATTTTTAATTGGTTATATTATGCACACCGCATATATTAACTCCCCTACGTTGAAAGATCTAACTAGATAATTAAGTTCTGTCACTTGATTTCAATGTCTTCCACGTTGGCTATAAAACACTCGGAAGCTCTGATGCAGAAGACATGCAAATTGATTCGATAATAAACACGAATGAACTGGAGGAGCTTGTATTAACATTCATACGTAGATTTAACATGCGCATATATGTTCAATTAGTCCTAAAAAAGAAACAAATTATTATTGTAAATAGAATTTGAAATGTTAATGCTTTTTCTTTTGTATTATGCGAGTACACGTAAACCTGTTTAAATTATTCAATTCATGTTGACACTTGTACACTAATCATTGTTTAACATTGCCGCTACTGTATTAGTAATTGCATTTCTTCAAAGTGTGCTTAAGGATATACATGCAAACAGTGATTATGTCATTGGCGGGTAAACTAAACATTCTCTCTTCGACGAAGAAAATTCTCGGTCGCCAAGACGTGGCATCTTGATTGCAATCTGTGGAATATATTATCATAGTTGCAGTTAGATGTGCAGCTCGAGGGTAAGAAGTAATGCAGACGAATTAAATCGAAAAATTTCTTGGTACAGAAAAGGTCAACGTCTTTAAAAATAAAGAATTAACAGTACAATGCTTTCAACTGATATAACAAATACTAACAAATACATTATCCCGAAAATATATAATTAAACGTTAATAACAAAATAAATTAAACTATATTATAGTTAATTAATAACGATAATTCAAGTTATATCAAACGAAGTACCCAATGCATTAGAATAAATTTCCTAATTAGTAGAAGAAGAAACAAAAAGGACTTTATCTTAAACTGAGCTGAAAGTTCTCTGTTAAACTTAATTTATACCTTATTAGATAGATTTATGTATTACATATAATACTTCATTAGTTTTATCGCACTAGTTCAGTAAAAAGTTGATATACTTGCGCTGAGGATATCTTTTTAAATCCACATTAATTTTCTTTACATGTCAAATTTCTTACGAACTATAAACATACAGGGTTAGTTAAAAGTATGGAGACGGCGATTTATTGTCGTTAATATTCATTTTAGGGATTTATGTTCAATATAAAAGTTTGTTAGGATATTTTGATCTACATTTGAGAATATTTGAATTTTTTTTTCTTCAATTGTTTTTTAGTTACGCCTGTTCGCGCATTTTTTTTAAATGGGAACTGGTAAATTTTGCTCTTCCATTCGATAGAGGTTTTTTTTCTCTTTACAATAATATTTTTGTTTTTTTTAAATTAATTTTAATAACTTTTTTAGAAGGAAAATTATACAAATTAATAACAAAGTAAATTAAAGTAAGTGTTCAAATTGTCGTCCATTAGTAATTTGACAATGACCCAATCGATTTACAAAACCCCGAACAGAGTACTGTAAAAAATCTCGGGGAATTTCTTGTATCGTTCTGGTAATTCGGATTTGTAAATCTTCGACGTTATCAGGCTTTTCTTTGTAAACTTTGTTTTTTACATATCCCAAAAGAAAAAAATCTAAAGGTCTTTAAATCTGGCGAACGGGCTGGCCATTCAATGGTTCCTCGTCTTCCAATTCATCTGTGGGGAAAAACGTTGTCCAGATATTGACAAACATTTACACCATATTGTGGTGGGGCGCCATCTTGCTGGAACCAGATACTGTCATTGGGCAGGTGTTCATTGTCTTCATGAGGATAGAGCGTAGCACAAGAAGGTATTATTTCATTTTGCAATAACTGCAAATACAGAGCCGAAGTTAAATTGCCATTGATGAAAATGGGACCGATAATATGACCGCCTAGAATGCCAACCCAAACATTAACCTTTTGGGGTTACTGCGTATAGTGCTCCAAAAACCAAGAGGGATTTTCCGATTACCAGTATCTGCAGTTATGTCTGTTTACTTCACCGGTAAGGCAAAAAGTAGCTTCGTCTGAGAAAAGAATATCGTTGACAAAATTTTCATTATTATTGCAAATATTTAACATTTCTTCAGAAAATTGTAATCTCCTATCAAAATCATATTCCGTTAACTCGTGTACAAGGTGTACCTTATAATCTCCTATCAAAATCATATTCCGTTAACTCGTGTACAAGGTGTACCTTATAAGGTTTATACTTTTCACTTTTTAAAAACGACACGATCGATGACTGTGAAATATTGAAATTGGCCGCTGATTGATTGGTTGATAAATGGGGATATTCAGATACAGCAAATAAAGTATCCAGTTTGTTATAATCGCTTTTTGCTGTTCTAGGTCTACCACTCCTTGGCAAATCTTTAACGCTACCCATTTGTTCAAAGCGTCTTAAAGTTTTACCAACAACGGATTTAGAAATTGGATTTCTATTTGGATGCGTATCATTAAATAAATTACTAACGTCTTGTAAACTTCTGCGTCTATCTCCATAACACAACATCATAAGTATTTCAATTCGTTCATGTTCACTTAAACTCGCCATTGTTAATATTAACAGCAACAAATTGCACAAATGAATTATTTCTGTCAAAGATTTGACGTACACAATAACCACTGATAAAATTATGTCGCTCAAGTTTGTTTATCGCTACGCTTCTGTCTATCTGCGATGTACCGAACATCTGTTAAACACATGAACCGGCTTTTTCTTATAAAAAAGTTATTAAAATGAATTTAAAAAAAACAAAAAATATTTTGTAAAGAGAAAAAAAGTCTCTATCGAATGGTAGAGTAAAATTTACTAGTTCCCATTTAAAAAAAATGCGCGGACAGGCAGGCGTAACTAAAAAACAATTGAAGAAAAAAAAATTCAAATATTCTCAAATGTAGATCAAAATATCCTAACAAACTTTTATATTGAACATAAATCCCTAAAATGAATATTAACGACAATAAATCGCCGTCTCCGTACTTTTAACTAACCCTGTATATATTTCTAATTACCTAAAATTAGAGTAGAAAATATATGGTGATATCTATGTACAAAGTTGGCAATACTGCAATGAAACTTTTAATATTTAAAAAGGAAATCAATTAATTAACGCAAAACTATTTTATCTTTCGATTATGAATTAAGAACACAACGTTAGAGGTTATTAATACTATGCATATTCCATATTCGTTACATAAATCAAGACATATTGTAAAATTGAATTTGTGGACTGAAACAATTTATGAATTCGGAAACATGTTCGCATATACACCCATTGTAAAAAGAGTTGTGTTTTCAGTGAGAAGCGACCAACAATTTGATCAAAAGCCTACCTTAATGTACCAGAATAATCCACAAACCCAATAATATATTTACACAACACTGAACTTGCGTATCCACGAATCCATTTAGAACTTCCACATAATTAAACAATCGATTTGAATAATAACACCGATATAATAAACGTCTTTTTGTGAAGAATGTTGCGTCTATTTTAATGTTTAGTGTTGCGTAAATTTAGTGTAAATCTTTTTAAATATTTCGATAATATTCGCTCGTAATGATTTTTTTTAATGAAATTTTGATTAGGAGCACATAATATATTAACACGCGTGTCCTGTAATTGAAAGACGGGCATAAACCTTCCCTCATCGGCGTTTCATTCGAACTGAAGTCCGCGCTTGCTCGTCGGTGTTTCCCCCCTTCTGTTACTGAACGCACCCCACTACTGTAGTTATAGATATTTCATATATGGTCAATTTCGACTTTACACCCTGAATTTTTATAAGGTAAAAGTGTAATAACTCGTTGAGGGAAGTATATTGAAAAATATTTACCTTTTTTCCGACCGAAGATTCATATGTATAGTCCGTACATGTTTGGCAAAAAGTATTTGATTTTATTATACTGTTCGCTAATGAAAATTATTTTCTCGTGGTTGCACATGGAATGACCCACCCACGTAGACCTACGTACCACTCTTACACGGTTAATGTAATTGAATTTACGAAGAAAAAGTGTATGTATAACTGAGAT
This sequence comes from Melolontha melolontha, assembly GCA_935421215.2. NCBI lineage: Eukaryota > Metazoa > Arthropoda > Insecta > Coleoptera > Scarabaeidae > Melolontha > Melolontha melolontha. The sequence goes on from OW285235.1 coordinate 213,096,703, forward strand.
AAAGATTTACGAGAGAATTAAGTGCCCTTAATTACATTTTGCGATTTTACGATGGTTTCTGTTGTGAAAAATTAATGGATTTGTGATTTCTGTCGCTTTAATTCCCTTTGAGATTTGAATAATGATTAATTAAAAAGGCGGGTTTATATTCAATGTCTGACATTATGAGTAACTTCTCAACACGAAGATTAATCTAAACGTACTTATTACAATAGCTATTACAAAAATCATATGGAAATCCATAAAGAGTATCGACTTAATAATTAATTATTTTCCATAATTGAACATTTAATTATAATTTTCTCATGCCTAAAATGAATACCTAATGTTTTAAATCTGCAGATTTAAATAATAAAAGAAGTAGAAGTACCTTTGAGTTAGAATACTTTGGTCGTATTTTTGAATCTCCTATAAGACATTTGTAAAGGCCGGATTATATGCAAAAAAAAACTGAAAATATGCGCATAAATATTCAGATGTTTTAGCCTAAATATGCACTTTCTTATGAAAAATATGCAGGTAAAAAATACGAGGAATGTTACAAAATGGAATACTGTAGAAAAAATATTCAATTATGTTTACTACAAGTTTATTTAGAACATTTTACAACATAATTAACTATGAAAGCAATTTACAATCACATATTTCTCAAAGTTTTCAACAGAAAAAATGTGACGCTTGTCTGAAAACATGTCTTTATACAGGCTGATTCATTTTCGGCCCTCACCATGGGGATCTCTCTTATTATTGGAGATAGAGTATAGGTTTAAATTTGGCAAAGTTGTTAAATTTTGTGTTTGTTATAAATCCGTAAAGAAAATAGACCTGTGACAAATGACCTTCGTTATTTAAAAAAAAAACGCGAAAACCACATTTTCTTCTTTTACCTGTAGCACCGACATTTGGCCTTGTAGAGGAAAAATAAAAACACATTCTTGTGGCCATTTCTACACCTCTATCCAGTGGTGTACTCTAAATTTTTATACGCCGTTTCGTTTCTTTCTGGCCATCATCAACTATCTAATTTCTTATAGGCGCCCTATTGGATTTAGACATCTTCAGAAAGAGTTTTTTTTCTGATTTCAACCATGTACAACATGCTGACTAAAGTTTTTGACATTAGGTTTTATTTGAATGAATAAATTATAAGATTAAATAAGGTAGCCATGGAATTTCAATCTGTCAAACATTTCATTTATTGTTCATTAATAATACAAAAATGTCATACACTAACGAAGAGAAACGAGATATGATAAGTATTTTTTATTCTTCGAACCGAAATTCAACAGTAGCGAGTACAAGATATCTACAATTATATCCAGAACGACAACAGCCTCATCGTACCATTTTTCTACATCTCGACAGAAATTTGGTCGAGAATGGATCGTTTACTAAGCCGCGTAATGGTCAAGACAACAGGAATTTAAATGAAGATCGACAAGATATTTTACAAATGGTAAATTAAAAGCGTGTTTTCAAATTTCATGTTAATCTTGTATTTTTATAGATAAATAATAATCCATCAATTTCTACACGCGAAGTAGCGTCAGAATTAAATTTGTGCCAGTCCAGAGTTTGGAGAACTTTACATAAAAGTAGGTTTAAACCATACAGGATCTATGTTAGTCACTCTTTACTGCCTAGAGATAATTTGAGAAGGCTAGAATATTGTAATTGGTTAATGGGAAGGATAGAAAATGACGAAAATTTTTTGAGCAAAATCATCTGGTCAGATGAAACAAAATTTACAAATTCTGGAATGTTCAACAGAAATACGGAGCACTATTGGGCAGTACAAAATCCCCGACAAAACAGGGCTAGAAGACCACAACACCGTTTTAGAATAAACGTTTGGATGGGTATTTTGGCAAATCGTCTCATAGGACCAGTTATGTATGAAGAACATTTAAATGGAGAAAGATATTTAAACATTTTACGTACATACGTATATGACTATCTTGACGACAATATCCCATTAAATCAATTACAATATTTATAATACAAAGGCATTTTTAATAATATAAAATATTATTAAAAATCTGGTGTGAAGAACACAAATGCAGGTTCACTATTAATATTTTCTGTGAACGTGTCCGAATATATCCTATCCCAAGAGATGTAGATACGTATTTCACCTTTCTACAGGCTCATCGGTACGCCCCTGCTGGAGAAAGGATATTCCCAGACACATTCACAGAAAAGAACCACATCTCCCTATCACCGTAATTATCCAGACCGAGCGCAGAAGTAAATTCGGCGCTGCCTGTTGTCAGACAGCCGAAGTACATCGCATACCGTCCACATAATTAATGTGAAGTAACGACGCCCTTCCAAAGGTTGGCACAGCCAATCTCTCTAGAAAACTGCATGTTGTTTGTGTCTTTACTCATACTACGGCTTAACCGCATGTGTAATGTATCAGAATAATTGAAACATACATGAGTAGGTAAACCCCACCAGTTTTGTATAATACAAAGGTATTTTTAATAATATAAAATATTATTAAAAATCTGGTGTGAAGAACACAAATGCAGGTTCGCTATTAATATTTTCTGTGAACGTGTCCGAATATATCCTATCCCCAGAGACGTAGATACGTATTTCACCTTTCTACAGGCTCATCGGTACGCCCCTGCTGGAGAAAGAATATTCCCAGACACATTCACAGAAAAGAACCACATCGCCCTATCACCATAATTATCCAGACCGAGCGCAGAAGTAAATTCGGCGCTGCCTGTTGTCAGACAGCCGAAGTACCTCGCATACCGTCCACATAATTAATGTGAAGTAACGACGCCCTTCCAAAGGTTGGTACAGCCAATCTCTCTAGAAAACTGCATTTTGTTTGTGTCTTCACTCATACTACGGCTTAACCGCATGTGTAATGTATCAGAATAATTGAAACATACATGAGTAGGTAAACCCCACCAGTTTTGTATAATACAAAGGTATTTTTAATAATATAAAATATTATTAAAAATCTGGTGAGAAGAACACAAACGCAGGTTCACTATTAATATTTTCTGTGAACGTGTCCGAATATATCCTATCCCCGGTCTGGATAATTACGGTGATAGGGCGATGTGGTTCCTTTCTGTGAATGTGTCTGGGAATATCCTTTCTCCAGCAGGGGCGTACCGATGAGCCTGTAGAAAGGTGAAATACGTATCTACGTCTCTGGGGATAGGATATATTCGGACACGTTCACAGAAAATATTAATAGTGAACCTGCATTTATGTTCTTCACACCAGATTTTTAATAATATTTTATATTATTAAAAATACCTTTGTATTATACAAAACTGGTGGGGTTTACCTACTCATGTATGTTTCAATTATTCTGATACAATATTTATGGTGGCAACTAGATGGCGCACCAGCAAACAATGCAGCTGTTGTTAAAAATTTCTTAAATCAAGAGTTTGCAAACCGTTGGGTTGTAAATAGGGGAGTTGCTGAATGGCCTGCGAGATCACCTGATTTAAGTCCGCTAGATTTTTTTTAATGGGGATATGTTAAAAATAATATTTATAAAGTAGATGCGCCACAAAACATTGAAGAATTACGAGACAGACTTCAGAATGCCTTCGATGCAGTTCCTAGAAGAACTATACAAAGGGCAGTACAAAATGCCAGAAGGCGTGCCCAATTGTGCATTACCGAAGATGGCCAGATAATTGAACATTTACTGTAATTGTTTATTGTTTACTTTTCTATGTATTTTTATTAATGTTTTTGTTATCTTGTACTCGCTACTGTTGAATTTCGTTTCGAAGAATAAAAAATACTTATCATATCTCGTTTCTCTTCGTTAGTGTATGACATTTTTGTATTATTAATGAACAATAAATGAAATGTTTGACAGATTGAACTTCCATGGCTACCTTATTTAATCTTATAATTTATTCTTTCAAATAAAAGCTAATGTCAAAAACTTTAGTCAGCATGTGGTACATGGTTGAAATCAGAAAAAAAAATCTTTCTGAAGATGTCTAAATCCAATATGGCGCCTATAAGAAATTAGATAGTTGATGATGGCCAGAAAGAAACGAAACATCGTATAAAAATTTAGAGTACACCACTGGATAGAGGTTTAGAAATGGCCACAAGGATGTGTTTTTATATTTTCTCTACAAAGCCAAATGTCGGTGCTACAGGTAAAAGAAGAAAATGGGGTTTTCGCGTTTTTTTTTAAATAACGAAGGTCATTTGTCACAGGTCTATTTTCTTTACGGATTTATAACAAACACAAAATTTAACAACTTTGCCAAATTTAAACCTATACTCTATCTCCAATAATAAGGGAGATCCCCATGGTGAGGGCCGAAAATGAATCAGCCTGTATATTGAAAAGGTTCGTTTTACGTCGACGCTTGTTATAGGAGGATATTTAAAATTAGAAATATCATCTATTGTCAACTCAATATCTTCTAATGAATCACCACACAAAATTTTAGCAATGTCCTTTAGCTTTTTAAAACCCCCATTTTTCCTGTTACACTTAACACTTTCGTATTACACTTAACACGGACTGTACCACTCCTCCGTTAACATCAAAACATAACTTTTCAAATTTGTTTATTATTTCAACGCTCTCGATAAGCGACATAAATTGTTTTTCCAACTGCAATGTAGAAGTGGAAATAAAACAGTAATTGCCTAAAATTGCAATAAATGCTAACTGTTGAGGTATTTCTTTACTAGAATACACCTTTCGGGCGTCTATCACAGATTGTGCATCTCTATCAAGATCCATAATAATTATCTTTATTCCTTCATAATGATTTGCATGAAAATAGCAGCCTTCAACCACGTTCCCCATCGCGTGATTACTGGTTGAGCATTGGGTAGATGTTGTTTGTAACACTGAACCCATAAAGGAGCCTTTAAAAACACTTTCTTAACACTACTAATTAAAGTATTTACTAAGGGAAAATGGTTTTTGACTTCTTCTTACTGTTCCACAGTGTTTCCAAATTTATATTGAAATCATAGGCTTCTCTAAATGAGAATTTAATTGAAGGTATGGTATATACACATATATAGAATAAGAAATCATTATATTTACGCTTTAATTCTATATTTAATCTTTATGGTAAATATTCACCTAGTATCAGTGAATCTTCTATCTAAATAATCATGCAAAGCGCTTTCGAATAAAGTTGACACCATAGTTTGATATGAAAGCATAAAACTTATAATTGCTGCAAAAGTTGCTTAAATTAACTGCCATTCCGTTCAAGGGGGTTTTCTACTAATTACGTTTATACAACCAAACGATTTATATTCAGTGTCAACACGATGCTAACTTTATTTCAACATACGCTTTCTCCGCTTTACAAAACCTTTTTAATTTGGTTTGGGTTTTTATTTTCAAATTGTACTATTTTCTAAAGCATAGTAGCTTCATAATTTCTTTTTAATTCTATTTTCTTAAGAACTATGTTTTAGTGTTTGTTAAACTATTGCGAAATTTAAATTAAGACTTTTGTTTAGGTGATTGTTCTTAACTCTTTTAATTATATTGCAGATGATTCGCCTAAATTTATATAATAAGCGGGATTACAGATTTTTAAATTATTCTTTTCGCTTCTAAAATTCCATTTTTATTTTTTAAATTATCTCTGTATTATCTATCGTTTCCGACTTTTAAAAAATAATAGAAAGCTATGTTAAAGACGTATAATTAGCCAATAAGAAAAAAGCCTAAAAATCTACTTAATCCAATTACTTCAAACATTAATTCCAAAGAGTACGAAGATTGGTAAAAGCTGATATGAATTTAGCTTTTGAGTCATATATTCGCAGAACTTAATTAGGCCATATCTCTGATCCACCGTCCTGCTGGCACTTTATTCGTTCCACGCAAGGTGTTATTAGAATTGCCGGCAGACTTCATGATTCTATTAATGAGTATAATGATTCAGCTTATATTGTACAATGTTTATCTCTGATCCAAAGGCCTGCTGGCACTTTGTTCGTTCCAAGCTAGGTGTTACTAGAATTGCCGGCAGACTTCATGATTCTATTAATGAGTACAATGGTACAATGATCCAGCTTGTATTGTCACAACTTTTCTAATGTTTTCTTGCCAAAATCTGCAGATTCTGCCGTCCCTAATTTAACATCGAACTTACCACGTCTATGTTTATTATCTGTTTCCCTGGATGAGGTTATCCATACTATTAAGGGGCTTAAAAAACATGTGATAATGGTATTCCTTGTTTTTTTGCGGATCTCTTACACAAGATTTTCAATTTAGCTATTCGAACGTCTGTGTATCCAGATTCTTGGAAAATTGACAGAATATCGCCAATTTTTAAGAAGGGTGATAGTTCCGTCATTCGGAATTATAGACCTGTTGCCGTCATCTCTACTTTTGCGAAAGCTGTCAAAATGTTGATTTATAAACATTTGTCTAATTTAGGACTGAGATCCCAGGAAATAGCTCAGATCTTTTATGCTGGTGGCCAGCTGGACATTATTTAAAAGGACTTTCCCGTGCATTTGATTTAATTGATCACCGCATTTTATTGGAAATGTTAAGCTCATTTTGTATTGATACATCGTTGCTGAGATTATTTCAACCTTACCTCTCCAACAGAATGAATTATGTTAATTACAATGGATTCAGGTCTTAACTCTTCGTTCTATTTCGGGCGTACCAGGGGTACGCAGGGGTCAAATCTTGGCCCACTCTTATTTAATATCTTCAGCGATGACCTTATCATATCTATCAACACTTTCATATTGGCCTATGCTGATGATATTAAGCTTTATCACAGAATTGACTATTTGGTGGATATTAACTTGTTGCAAACAAATGCTGACAAAATTTACTGCTGGTGTTTACGTAAGAACTTAAGATTGAATATAGGTAAGTGTTTCTTGGTGTCTATTCAAGAAAGATTACTAGAATTGAGTCGCGCTACACTATTAATAATGTTGAGATTTCTCGTCAGTCGTCGATTAAGGGTTGGGTGTTACATATGATGAAAAATTTACATTTTCGGATCAATGTCTTCAATGTCACAGCTGCTGCTTCTAGATACCTTGGATTTATTATTCGCATATGCAAATATTTTAATAGTATCGACACCATTAAGGCTCTCTTCTTTGTCCATGTTATTTTAAAGCTCCAATATGCATTCATAGCCTGGTATTCTTTCTACGGTGCTCAGATTAATCTACTAGAGCGAATCCGGCGCAAATTCTTGAAGTACATTTCGTTTAAGTGTGATGCACGCTATACAGTGCGTGGAATTAGTTACGACGAGTTACTTGAACGACATGGCGTCGTATCACTCTCAGAAAGGAAAAAGACCACTAACTATGTAGATTCGCCTGACTTGCTGTCTAAAGTTGGTTTTCTTGTGCCACGCTTAGAATCAAGATCTCACACAATTGATTCATATACCTACAGCAAGAACGAACATGTTATTCAAGGCACCTATGATATATCCGGCACATAATTTGAATAACCTGGAAATGGATTTGCCTTGATTCCCATATGTTTATTTCATTTTCCTTTTTTTTTATGTATTCATTTAATGTGATTTTGTATGTATACAGTGAGTGATTGGGTATACAGTGAGAGTGGGTCAATAAGTTCCTCATGATTGAGATAAGGAACTCTCAGTTCGACAAAAAAAGCTTTACTATTCAACATAATCTCCTTTCAGTTCGATACACTTGATCCAACGTTTCTCCAATTTTTTGATGCCCTCCAAATAATACGATTTCTCGAGGCCCTCAAAATAGCATTTGTTTCATCGATGGCCTCTTCATTCGATTCAAATCTCTTACTGCCGGGCCATTACTTCATATTTATAAACAGGAAATAGTCGCAGGGGCTAAATCTGGAGAACATATCGGATGAGGAAGCAACTCGCAACCTAATTCATGCAATTTTGCCATTACAATTGCAGACTTGTGCGCCGGGGCATTGTCCTGGTGGAAGAAAATTTTTCCTCTCCAAATCGCTTCAGAGCGGTGTCAAATCGATCCAACAGCTCTATATAGTATGCGCTGGTGATCGTTTTACCCCTTTCAAGGTAATCGATGTGAATGACACTGCGCGCATCCAAGAAAAACTGTCACCATGACCTTGTAGGCCGGGAGATCCATCTTTGCTTTCTTTAGCTTGGATTCACCATGAGAAGTCCACTTTCTCGACTGTTCCTTGGTCTCTGGTGTGTTGTGATGAGTCCATGTTTTGTCCACGTTTACGAAACTGGGAAAAAAAACGCCGGTTTGCGATTGAACATCGCCAAACAGTCCTTTGAAGTTGTCAAACGATTGGGTTTGTTGTCAGTTGTGAGTAAACGTGGCACCCATCTTGAGGATAGGTTTTTTATATCCAACTATTTATGCAAAATTGAAATTACTGATCGATGGAATGTCCCTGTACCCGAAATTCCTGAAATGCTCCGAAATTGAGTAAACCAGTGGTGAATGGTTTAAATCGATGGTAAAGAGTCCCCATAATATTTATAAAACTTTTTTGGTTTGCGTGATAGTTGTTTCGCCTAAAAGATAGTGTTTAATGAGCACACGAAATTCAATTTTTACAAAAATCCTCGAAGACGTCTGTTTCAAATGGTTGTCACAACAAAACTATTTGACAGATCAGTCTGAAAATTAGGATGCGTTCTTTAGAAAGATGCCGCTTGACAAGCACAATGTTGGATTTTGGCAGCGATATCTGTACTAATTTTCAGGTACTCTTTGAAACACCTTCGTATATATGTATTATATATACACGCGAATGTATTGACTATTGTATTGTTGATCTATCCCAGTATTGGATATAATCTGTTGGGCATTCAATAAAAAAACAAAAAAAAACAAGTAGTTCCCCTCCACTTTAAAATTTTGGTAGCATAGTACGAAAGAGCGCTTAAAATGATGCAAAATACATTTATAATTTATTTAAAACAAATGAACTTATGTCAACAAAATAATGTAAAGTGCATTATGCGTACTGGTGTACGTAGTTATATGGACGCAACGTGAACGGGCATATGTAGGTATTGATTATTATTCCCCAGAATATATAGCACGATTGTTTAATATACCTGCATTTACTGTTAGAGTTTGTTTGTTTTATAGTTCTATCAAAATGGTAGTAACATATCAAATGAATATCATTCATTTATAATGTTCACCTTATAACTAAATGAACAATTTTAAGCCGTCAAAACCGAAACTAGTAAGACATTTTGTTAGTTACTTAATTTCCGTGTTCAGATCACCGTTTTAAATTTTAAATTTGCAATTATCTGCCACATATATGGCTTTGTCGTTTGCTATATTGACGTTCTCCTCTGTGGAGGTATCGCCTATGTTCAGACACACGGTTATATGTAGTTGGTTCTGAATCGCGTCGTATTCGCAGGAACAATCGTCTCTGTAGCTCCATGTCTTCAAGTTATTATTACAGCGTGAAACGCCTGTTCTTAGTCCATTGAGAGTTCCCTATAAGGGAAATGGTAACGAGTGCCTAGCAGCTTGCTCCTTCTTTGGTTCAGGGCGCAGTCACCAGATTCACGCCATAATCTTTCCGAGATTTAAGTCGGCTCGCTTGGACTTCGTGATTGGATAGTGGATGCCTATGATCGTTATTTTACTTCGTCCTCTCACATTCCACGGCGACATGTCTTCTGATTGAAGGTGGTGCTATGCCGACTAGAGAGTAAACCTCCTAGTTGGGGTTGATTTTGGGCAGCCGGTAACAATGCGGATATACTCATTCAATGCCACATCGATCTGTTTGGTATGTGCCGAATTAAACCACACTGGTGCGGCATACTCGCCAGTTCAGAAGTACAAGAACAGAGCTGCTGTTCGTAAAACATATTATTTTATGCGAATTGACATTTTTTGCGAATTGATAATCAAAATCATGTAAAATAAAAGTATAGAGATGCAAACTGACCTTACACTGGAATTTTTTAAGATGAACAGTCCTCACGCAAGCAGTCCGGTAATGATAATTAACCGTCCAACCTCGAACATCAGAAAAAGTTTTTTTAAATCAGAAAAAGGTTTTTAAAATATGCGTCGAGTTTAAATGAAGATATAGCTAGTATTGATTTTGGCAACACACAAAACTTTGTTTATTACTGTAAAATTGCAAAAAAAAGGTTGTCTATCCCATCTACCGTGAGGAAGAAATATAGAAATGCTCAGGCAGTCTTGCAACTCTACAAATAAATACCATAAATTGCAACAAGGACGAAATCGAAGACAAAAATTGTTCTTCTTCTTCTTTCTCTTCTATTTTAGGCCATAGCCTGTTTTTCTGTACGAATTTTATGGTGTCTCGGTAGAAGTTGACACCCTGCTTTCGAGTTACCTCTTTTGGGGTCTTCCATTTGTAACAAAAATTGTTACAAATATCAAACTAATTTAAATTAGTTAGAAATTGGGAACGATTCTTCACGATATGAATCTATGTAAATAGGTAATAGAAGCCTTTGACGAAATTCATCTTGAAGATTTTAACGCATAATGAAGTGGATGTACTTGAAAAGGACCTACAGAATAGTTTCGGGAAAAATCTATAAATTCATTCAGTGTATCATATAGGACCAGTATCGAAGAATTACAGAAAATGGCATATTATTTCCTAAATGAAATAAAACCACATGTAGATGGTCCATTTAGTAATGCAATCCATGTCATCTTACGACTAACATCTACGCAATTCTACCAATAATTTCTGCAGAAGGTAAACCTGTATATTGTCTTAAAGGAAGCACGGCTTTATATAGTTTCCGCATTCAGAAATCCTTATTTCGCTATCCAAATATAGTTGTTTAACATAAGAAATTGCGCGTCTCCGTCTTCCTAGATATAAAACAGGCATATCAAAAGGGTATGGCATGAAGAACTTTCATACAAACTCAAAATGCATCAGACTCATCTTAGGCGATTAGTACTTTGAAGTGACTCTAGACGATACCCTACCTGACTGCGACCTCATACAATTTGGAGTCTCATAAGGTACTTTTTATGTATGCTCGGAGGCAAATATGTTGAGAGGATATTGAAAAGTAAATTTTGTTGAAAGAGGATAAGTAAATATTTGGAAAAAGTCGGTATTAATTTCACAACGTACTTTTCACAACAACTGCTTTTTATCATAATATTCGTATTTGTGCATTATCTTGATACTAAAGCAAAAATTAAAACAATTGAATTTTTTATTGCGTCTTATTTATTTTCGAGTTATAGGTACTTATTTGGATGTCCGAAACAAAGGTAAAGGATGAGTAAAACATAATTCCAAGATTTGATTTTGTAATTAGCAGCCACTACTGTTATAAACATGCTGTCAATAATAGCATAATGTTCGTCTGAGTTCTTTTACGAGGGTCGCTTGAAAAATTTTGATTACAAAAACTGCGGGAACCATTCAAGAAAATAATTTAATTGTCATTCAAAATAATCCTCTTTAACTAAAATACATGACCTATTCATTATTTGGAATCACTTCTTTCGAAAGAGGCAGATAACTCTTCTTTTGGTCAATAAAAATTTTCCCGAATTTAGCAACCACTGTATTGACGTGAGGATATCTTTTACCTTCAAATTTTTAAACAATGCCAACAGCAATGGAATTAATTACGGTAAGGTCTGAACTGTATGGTGGATGAGTGATTAGTTTGCCACTGTATGTACCAACATGGATTTATCAAGGGCAAGAATATCGAAACCGCTTTATGGTTTTCAAAAAGAAATTCTGGCTGCTTTAGATAACAAAAGAAACATAGCATTTTGTTATCTAAAGCAGCCAGAATTTCTTGTTAGATCTATCTAAGGCGGTCGACATTAGAGTATCAAGTTCTTTTAAGCAAACTCGTACGTTGTGGCATAAGAGGTACTGTCCTGTATTAGTTTGAATTCAATTTCATGCAATTCATGCAATCAGTAACTAACTATAGTTAATGAAGGACCTTTTTCACTAAACTGTCACTAAATTTTGGTGACCTCGTTTAAAATCCTAAAAAAAATATAAAAATATAATCTGAAAAGCTTTTAGGGGTATTAACAAAAGTAAATATAGCAAAACTGACTTTCGAGAATTTACGTTAGGATACAGAACCACTATGGTGATCCAATAACTTACCTCTCTGTGTGGGTTAATCGAGAAGATATGCCTCAGCTAGCCAGTACCCAGTCTAAGGTCTGAGTGAAGACTTCGGGGTTCTTTCGAAACGTTGTTGCGTGACTGACTACCAAAAATTAAATAAAAGAGCACCACCGCGAATTACAGTTGAGTTATAAACAGAGGTCACACATCATACGGATGACGTAGAAGCTATAACAATCCACAAGGCGTAATACTCGTATATAAAAAAACGAAAAAGGAAGCTATCGCTACAAATCAAAACTTATACCAGTACATAATATTGCAACAGTATTTATCGTGAATGTTTTGTTTCTCTTCCAAAATTATTTATAAAGTCTCCGTACATAAATATACGAATAAACCTGTATATATCTGTCAAGATTTAAATAAATAATTTTATAATCTTTTACATACCTGAGAGGCGAGTAGTGATGGTCAGAGATCTTCTCATTCTTACAATCAAAAATTAAAATAGACTAATTAAAAATTAACGAAGAAATTGTAATAAACAAAATCGAATTAGAAATAATAGGATTATATGTTCAATATCTAAAGTAAAAGTGCAATATTGACTACAAAGAGTTAAGATTAATTATTAATTATCAAATGTGAAGGTTGTAATATACCATATTGTCTACAAAACGTTAAAATTAATAATTAATTATACAATTAAAAAGTTGTATTATACAATATTGACCACTTTGCGTTAAGATTAATTATCAAACAGAAAAGAAAATAAACTGCAGGCTGCAAATAGGAAATGAAATTTGGCAACCGAAACCAATCATGCTTCCAAGATTTGAAACAACAATTGGCGATATACTTAATTGAATGCAACTCACTGGTACAGTACTCTGTCAAGACTCTGATCACGTGGGTGGATTCCCTTATTACGTAATTCCGTTAGGAATTTTAATATGTGTACATCCAGACGGACTTCAAATTTATTGTTGCCCCAGAGCGTTTCCCGAGTAGATGGAGTCGGGATTATATCAAAGTCGGAGTGTCAAACAAAAGCAATCAAAAGTTGCCAAAAGAACTCGGCATCAGATCTAAGGTGCGTAACCAACAAAAAGGTGATTATATTTGCAACTAATCACAATACGCTATTCAAGCTACCAAAATAGCCTTAAATCTGGTTCAACAACAGCCTCTTCGAAGTCTTAAAGGGAAGTGAATGCAGTCAAATGATCCTTAACTCTTTCACTCTATACACCAAGCATCCTATCACGCACGTCTCCCATCGGTCGAAAATGATGGCAATTTACAGATCGACAATATATACGAAGATAGTTGATAGATAATCCTAACAAATTATTCCACGAAATATTGTTTATTGAAAATATACGACTTACAACAATAAAAAATGTGTCTTTATAAGCTTTAACTTACTATGGAAAAAATAATATATTTAAATAGTAAAGAAGGGGCTCTCTATAGATCTCCTCTAAACCCACTGCAATGGGCATACCAGATAGGAAAATCAGGTGAGGGTGCCCTGCATAGCCTGGTGAGAGGGCTCGAAAGGAGCCTACACTACAAGGAAATTGCACGTGCATTCTTCTTAGACATAGAGGGAGCTTTCGATGACACCTCGATGTCTTCTATTATTCGATCTTTAAGAGATCGAAAAATAAAAAACACCACATGCAACTGGGTTCATAACATGCTGCGTAGCAGAGTAGTTCATGCCTAAATGCAAAACAAAACGATCTCCATGAGGACAACAAAAGGGTGTCCTCAAGGAGGCGTATTGTCACCCCTACTATGGAGTCTAGTAGTGGATAACCTCCTCAGGACATTAATTGACCAGGGAATATGGACGCAGGGGTTCGCCGATGACATTGTCATAGTGTCCCAGGGGAAATTCCCGGGGACAGTGGCGAGCATAATGCGAAATGCTCTGCGAATTGTAGAAAGATGGTGCCTTGAGGAGGGATTAACTGTCAATCCTCAAAAAACCAAGTTGGTAGCCTTTACCTACATGAGAAAACTAAATGATCTGGGCAGCATAAAGCTGTTTGGATAAGAGTTAGAACTAACCAATGAAGTGAAGTATCTAGGCATAACACTTGATGCGAAACTGAATTGGAGCAGGCACCTAGCCAAAGTGGCAGACAGGGCGGCGCAGCTCTTCTGGAGATGCAGAAGAGCTGTTGGCAAGACCTGGGGACTAAGACCAAATGTGGTACACTTGTTGTACACAGCAGTAATAAGACCAACGATTACCTATGGGGCAGTTGACTGGTGGAGGAGAACGGAGCGGACATCGTCGGTGGGGCTCCTCACGACTCTCCAGCGACAGGTCCTGTTGGGAATCACGGGAGCTATGAACAGCACGGGAACCGCTTCCATGGAAGCCATCTTTGGTCTCCCCACGCTGGAACTATTTATAAAGGCGGAGGCAATGGTTGCGATACTGAGGCTGAAGGCCAATGACATATGGTGTCCTAATAAGTTTGTAGGGAGCCATACAGATATCACATGAACTATACTGGAAGAGCCGATATTTCAAATGCCGGTGGACAGTATGGCACCTGAAATTATGTTTACAGCTAAGCTGAACGTACTTATACCGACCAGGGAACAGGCAAAAAGTCGCTCGATCGATTGTGGTGCCGGCACCTGGTACACTGATGGATCACAAACTAATCAGGGGGCAGGTGCAGGCATATACGGAATGTGCCCTGGACGGAAGATATCGATATGTCTGGGGAAACATGCTACGGTTTTCCAGGCCGAATTGTTAGCAGTCGCAGCTGCGCCGATGAAATTCGGGAAGCCGGCTGCGCAAGCAAAAAAATTAACATAATGACTGATAGTCAGGCGGCTATTAAAGCCATTATGAACCCATCTACCAGGTCTAAGCTGGTGAAATATTGTAAACAGGTCCTCAATAACCTGGCACAAGACAGTACAGTGTCGCTGATATGGGTGCCAGGACATGAGGGAATTAAAGGCAATGAGATAGCCGACAAACTGGCCAAAGAAGGTACTAATAGGAACTTCACAGGACCAGAACCTGTATGGGGAATCACTAAGGATTCCGCTAAAAGGGAGATCTGGTTATGGCTAGAAAAAGAACATAAAAATAAATGGAGGTTAACGGAAGGTCAACTCCATAGCAAAACACTACTAAGGGGGCTGGACGGGAAGTTTTCAGCCAACCTAATTCGTAGTAGCAAAAAAGAAATTAAAATAATTACCGGGTTAATAACCGGACATTGTCCTTTAAGGAAGCATTTGTACACCATGGGCTTGGTTAGCGAGCCCTGGTGTAGGAGATGTGAAAAACAGGAGGAAACTAGCCTTCATGTAATATGCACGTGTGAGGAACTGAAGGAACTCAGACAGAAATATTTCGGGAGAGATCTATTGGATCCTTCGAGTGTACTCAAACTTCCCCTGAGGAGGATAGTGCTTTTATCGAGGACACGAGACTAACATAGTGGAATTGAGAGATCTATTGGGGATAGTACAAAGAGCAGTGTGCTCAAGTGCCTGGACGTGGTGGCGTCCACCCCAAAACAGAGAAGAAGAAGCTTTAACTTTAATCTTGCAACTACAATGCACTATGCAATTACAACTAGAAACTATAAAAAATAGGGTTTCAATTGACGCAAAATATACTTGTTTTGTCTGGATATATGACTAAATACTTTTTGATTATCCCTCGTAGAACAGCACCAAGTCGTTTAGTTTATACTGTACATGACAGATAACTTTCAAGATTGAAGTTGTAAAAATTGGATATTGAAGTCACAACAATATTAGTCGAAATGTTTTGCTAATTTCAGTAAATTAACGCACGAATCAAATTTCAAGTGGGAGTTACTTTTAAACAACTAATCCATTAGTCACTCTGAAAAACTAAAAATATTTTGCCTTCGCTTCCAATTTAATTAAATATTTGGTGTAAATGAATTTTCTGTTTTAGTTCGCCATGGGCTTCGAGTATTTGATCTAATTATGTTTATGTTAAAGATATGAATGTTACGAAAATATCTTTTAATTGAATTACTGTTTAGCTTTTTATTTATTTGGTGATGGATATTTCAACATCTTTAAGCCGAACGGATCAATTAATAATCCTTTAAGTGAACGTCAGTGAAACAAGTTCTCTTGCGACGAGCACAATTCGAGTGGTTATCGAATTTCATAATGTAAGCTTTGAAACAATCAATATGTATTTTTGTTCTTGACATGGTTCTAACAGTGAAGCACATGTAAACACACCCATTTTTAAATAAACGTTGCCATCCATTGTTATTCCTTTTTAAAATAGATTTCTTATCATTCTTGTAAATCTTCTTACTTATTGAAATGATTATTATGTACTACATCAATCAAAGTAAGGCGTCGTAACAATGGGCTATAAATATATGTCCGGTGTAAATACTGAAGAGATAATAAATGCTGCAAAGTTCTTGTTAAAACTAAGGGATGTAATAAAAAATTTAAATGCGTTAGACTCGTAAAAATACAAATTATTTGCTAAAAAGACACGGTTATAAATCAACGTACATTGGAATAGAGGAATGTTGTATTTCGTCAAATTGTGTAAATATTTTCATTTTGAAGCAGAAAAATTTGTTTCCGTAAATTTAATAACGCTAATGCGTAGGTATAATGTATTTGCTTAATTATGATATTTAGCTGAATTTGTTTTTTTTAATTAAACAATTTATCATACAATATCCTGCTAAATATTAATGTGGTATAATTAATTTATTAAAATTTACAATTATTAAAGTCCCCTAATTTTAAAAAGTCTTTCTTTGAAGACTGTGATTAAGCAACGACTTAAAAATAGGTATAAGACCTCTTACCACAATTAATACTCGTATCCTAATTTCGACAACTAAGTTGTCAATCTCGGTAGGTAAAATTCGAAAAATCGAGTGTTGCCTGTCATGCGTTAGAAATCGATCATAAATTGTTTAAAACTTGTTAAAAATATAGGTGATCCGAGGGATTTAAACATATACGAAAGTATTCATATCATTAATAATAAATAAAAATAACAGATACAACATCGACAAAGGTCCAGTTACAGGCAAATTCGAATTCTTAGAAAATTAGTTTCTTCAAATTTAGTATATTCACGCCTTGTAAAGTGTTTCGCAATGCTTTGTTAGCTTTACTGTATCTTATAATCAACACTGCGATTATTAACGTTACCTACTGAGGATGGCAACTGAACTATCGAAATACGTATTTAGGATTCGTATATTAATTATGATAAGGGGTTTTTGCTATTTTTTTCGCCTAATTTTAATTCGTAATAACATTACTTTTTTTTAACTAAACAGCCATCTTCAGGTATCTAAGAAAGTAAGTTATTAGCTAGTTATCTACCTATATAATTAGGCGAAAGTATAATGTTTAATTTTATTAATTATTTTTAATTATAATGTTTAATTTTATTCAGTTATTTCTCTTTGCTTTTGTACAAAAAAATAAAAGAAACAGAAACTGTAGTCGTGATATGATTACTTATACCTGTCTAAATGATTGTGATTATGCAGTAGAATTATAAAGGACCTAGGTCTGAGTTTCAGGTAACTTGGATTTGGATAATGTTGTTGAGGAAACATTTACTATCCTTTTGTAATATTTTAATTTCAAACATTTTTTATTGTTAAATATAAGTAGATTTAGAATAAAGAATTTAAACATAAACATTTACAATTTTATAAAATATTTAACGTGTATTCTCAAGTTAAACCACAGTATAACGCACTTTTATTAACACATTAAAACTATAAAAACGTTCTTTAAATTCTAAGAAAGCATTTGTAAATTTATTTATTACCTACTTTATACATTAGACCGTTTGCTTATTATTTGGGGTTATTAGTGATCGATTTTAGTAGACCCTTAGTATGATCAGTGATCACCCATTGTTAACTAAAGCTCACGATTCATAAATATGTATGTACCATAAAAATCCATTACCAAACAAAGGAATAGCCGCAAGTATATATTTTGGTTTATAACACTAATACTTAATTAGGAATGATATTTTATTTTATCCAATAAATAATAACACAGCAAATTCCCCGTTATGACGTCAAACATACACTATTCAACCAATACGCTTTTAATATGTAATAGTAAGGGGTAGTGGTATATTTTTGCCTACTTGTAAGACAGTACAGAATAGATCAGTTTGAGTTAAAACACAGTATCGACTCATCTTCAGTATAAGACAAGACACACACGGTCTTAACGCAACATTATAAAACACAGTATCAGCTCAACATCAGTACAAGACGCACAGTCTTAACACAACATTATCGAACACTGTATCTAACCAACATTAGTATAAAACACATAGTCTTAACACGACATTCTCAAACACAGTATCAGCTCAACATCAGTACAAGACGTACAGTCTTAGGACAGCAGTCTCATTCGTAACATTATAACAAGCAACACAGTCTTACTTTATACATCAACGTAACATATTTTAACAAGAGACACAAGTCCCAACAGCACTTTTATGTTAGTATAAGTCGTTCTATGATCCAAAATAAATGTATATTATGTAAATAAATATATTTAGATCAAAGTACATTTATTTCTTTAACAAACAGTTACCGAAGATTTAAAAATAAAGTGTATACAGCCTTATAACCTGTGCACGG
Organism: Melolontha melolontha; assembly: GCA_935421215.2. Lineage (NCBI taxonomy): Eukaryota > Metazoa > Arthropoda > Insecta > Coleoptera > Scarabaeidae > Melolontha > Melolontha melolontha. The sequence continues at coordinate 213,115,489 of OW285235.1, forward strand.
TGAAGAAAAATCGTGGTCGTAATTCTAAGAACCGGCCATAACAATAATATTGGTCCTTCACAAGCCGGAGTCATCGCAAACAATTTGGTTCCAAGAGCCGACATCCCATCATAAATTTTAGTCCTTCGGCCGGATTCTGCCGAAAGCAGATACAAATCTAATATTCATTTTAGAGATTCAGAACTTTTTGAATTTCAGTTACTTTCATGTTAATAGTAGGGAAGTTTCTACAGATGCTTTTCTTTATTTGGGCGACTATAGATTACCAAAATCGATGAAGATACTTTTCAAGCAGGTTATACATAACCCAACCTCGGCAGTTTTTTGTCTCATACATTTTGAATTAGAAAAAATTAAAATGAAAAGATCTTATTTCGTTAGAACAAAGGAAAGATGAAATACTGGAAGACTATAGTAATATGAACGATATCGAGTAAATATTACATCCATTCAGTAGAGTAAAATGCATGATACACGTAGTTTTAAATCATGTGGTTTTCATTTTTTAATAAATTATAATAAGCACAGTGTTCGGTTTTAAATAATAATATCTGCTTTTTTTTATTGGAAAATGTTGATTTAGTTGGAAAAGCCAACCTTTTGTCTAGCACATTGTATCAAACGGGTTCAAAGGAAACTGAAAATCAGCCATTTACTTTAGGAATACTCGTTATAAAAATGCAGTGGACATTTATTATTACTCCGCCTATTATGATTAACCGTTTATTAAGTCCATTATTCAGTAGAATGTTTGGTTTTCATACGAACTTATACGGAATTATTTGCTTACAATGACTTCGCTTACATTAACATGTTGGCTATATAGACATGTTTTTACATGTTTTTAATAAAAATTGATTCGGTTATAATCACGATACACGTGATAGCTCATACACCAAGAAACGTACTCGTTAAATTTCTCTAGACTGTATGTACTATCGTGAGCAATTGAAAGTAAACGCACTATTATAGCTGCGTAAATTTTACCAAATTGTCAAGCTAATGTCATTTATGTTATGATTAAATGCTGACACTGACACTTCAAAAGTACTGTATACATTAGATAAATTTTGAAATTTCGACATGCCAACATAATAAAGTGTTTAAATTTCAATTGCTCACGATAGTACATACATACATATTTGTTTTGACTTGCAGTGACAAGTTATTAGTCTAACAGTTATTATATAAATAAGTAGTTTAGTGATTTGGCGCGAAAAAATGGCTCTCGCCATCGTAAAGTATTTACAATTGCAGAAAATGGTGCCATCTTATGCAGACTGAAAAATGAAGAATCAAACTCCTCCATTGCAAAAGAACTTGGCGTTCGTCATTCGACGTTATCCATGATGCTCAAAAACAAAACAAAATCAAAGAATCTTTCAATTCTAATGTTTTAAAATCAAAGAGACTGCATAAATCAACACAGAAAAATGTTAAGCGAGCTTTGATACAATGGTTTAAGACGATGAAAAACAAAGGAATACCAATCAGCGGCTCAATACTACAGGTAAAGGTAAATTTGTTTGTAAACCAATTCAATATTTTCAATTTTAATTACACGGCAAGCTGGATTAATCGTTTTAAAGCTAAACACAACATTGTGTCGGATAAAATTGTCGGTGAATCTTCATCTGTAGACCAAAACTCTATAACAAACTGGTTGACAACCGTGCGGCTAAATCTACGAAAACAGTTTTCAGAAGATATATGCATATTTAATGCAGATGAAACCGGGCTATTCTATAAATTGATGCCTGACATAACTTTGAAGTTCAAAGCCGAGTCTTGTAGTGGTGGAAAACTATCAAAGGATAGAATAAACGTAATGGTTGCGGCCTACATGAGTGGTACAATTAAAAAAACGTCTGATTATAGGAAAGTCGAAAAGACTGAGGTGTTTTAGTGGTGTTCGTTCGTTGTCACTTGATTACGGAAGCAACCGTAAGGCATAGGATGATATCAGATTTTCGAGAAATGGATTCGAGATTGGGATCGCGAATTGATGAAAAATAAAAAAAAAAATATTGCTTGTTGACAATTCCCCAGCTCATCTGAAAGTTACTGATTTAAAGGCCTTTCTTCCGTCCAACACGATATCAGTCTTCCAACATATAGCTCAGGGAATTATACGGGCGCTCGAAAGCAATTATAGAAAAAATTTTGTGCTTAGAACGATTGAAAGGTTGGACGATAATCAAGATCTTTATGCTGTAAAGATAACAGTTTTGGGTGCCATCCTTGTGGTGTATAATGCCTGGAACAAAACTTCGCAAACCAAGATTTACAATTGTTTCAAACACGCGGAATTTGTTGAAAACAGTAATGCTTCATCTTCTCAGAGTATCACAGAGCTCAGCTTTAATGTGAAGATGATATGCCACTGTCTGTGTGGGTAAAAAGTTTAAATTCATAGACGCGGATTTTAACTGAAATGTGGGAAAATTACGTTGATGTTGATAGCTACGTTGTCGCATTCGAAGAATCCACAGAAGAGAACATTGTGCAGAACATTTTAAATGAACAACATCAAAGTGAAGATGAAGAGGAAGAGACTGAGGAAGAAGAAACACCTAATGCAGCTGACGCGTTGAAAGCTGCACACTTGCTATCACAGTTTATTCACAGGAACATTGACAATGAAAAAATTAAATGTGCGATGTCTGTTTAACACAATACTGTTCGAGACTGTTATTATAATTTAAATAAAATTATATTATATATTATAATTAGAGACCGGACACGAGAGGTTGATGACTCATCGTCCACGAGCGTACTATGGAATATTTGTATTTTTAAAGTTTTTAATTTTATTTATATAATTATACTTACAATAATAAAGCGGGCATATATACGGCTACAAAATACGAAATACATTTTTATTTGTTCATTTTGTAGTTCAAGTTGAGTAAAGGAGAATTAATATTTACCAGCAATACTTTCTCAAGGTTCTCTTCTGTAAAATTTGTTCTCTTTGAATGAAATACATCCTTGTAAATAGAAAATGTCCTTTCTACATCGCAACTGGTTATAGGTACATACTGGAAATATTCTTTTATTTCAGTGTATTTAGCAGTTAGATGTTGTGGCATTGTCCCCATACACAATATCCGCAATGTTAAATCTGAATTTTTACTAAAAACAGCGCCAAACTTTTGCCGAAGGCCACATCCGAAGTCACTTGGAATATTTTTCAAATTATTAATCTATCTTTTAATTTGAGATTTTGATTTTGAAAATAAGCAATTAGTTTTGTCAAATTTCCAAAGTATTCCTGAAGAAAGTATAACTGATTTTTTAAATGTGGAATTTGTGTTAGTTCCTTGCACTCAGAAATACTCCGAGCATCGTCATTTAAACATACAACGAAATTTTGTAAACTATCGAAACTCTGCATAAAAACTAGTAGCTTCCAACCATGTCCCACATCTAGTTATTACTGGAGAAGGAGGCAGTGACAAAGATGAAAGTTTTTCCCTGTAAAGAGTTACTCTCAATGGTGCTTTTCTGAAAACTTTTTTAAAAGCGGATACAAGTCTATCAACTTCTTGAAAGGTGTCTCTGATATATTCGCTGATCCTGTGGGAACATGTGCTACGCAAGTAATATGCAGCAGATAATACAGTTAAATATTAAAATTCTATGTTAATATTATAATTGAAAAGTTTATTCGAGAGGATTCAAGGGTTTTTGTGCGTGTCGATAGCACATGTGTAAGTTTTTGTTCGTGTATCAGTATTTGATTATACAGTGTGGTTCTCTGGGGAGAAATTAATATTAGACTTGATTATTTTTAGATAAGTTTTGATCGGTGTCATTTAGAGGATGTTTTCCATTCATTTAGCTGTCAATTTTCAATGAATGTTTTTATCTCAAGTATTTTTGTATAATACAGCATCTTTATACTTTGTAGAGATATATTTTTATTTTCTTTATTTTTGTATTAAACATTAATTTTAATTTTTATCTTGCGTTTGTTTCATTTTACTAATACTAATATTGCTGTTCTAACTTAACTTACATAAAATAAGTAAATAAATTTTTGTGAACATTTCACTGGTGCTCAACTCATTTTAGACACGTATTTCCTAAGTGGAACCCGAGAAGTTAGAAGTCTCATATTTGAAAATTCACCGGCTGAGAAACTTAGTTGGGAAAACTAGTTGTGGATGGTGGCGTGCTAAATTTTCAAACCACTATTCATAGCAATCGATATGTATAAATGGTTGCTTTTATTTGATTAACTTATCCGTTTCCTATGACATTCGCTTAGTATGATCTAATTATGATTTCCCTTCAATGTCATTATAAACGAATTCTACTGTATGCACAAAATATATACAACACCTCAGAGTGACAGTTTTCACACAAAGTAGTATTTTATGTTCTAAGCGGTACAAATACCTTTCTTCTGTCTCAGTATTTTTGCTCAAAATTTGCAAACGCAAGAAATTACTAAATTTTAATTTTTCAACGTTCGGAACAAAAAAAATATATAATTTTAAACCTGCATTATATAACATGCTTACGTCTTCTGTGAAAGGAAAGTAATAAACGTTAAATAATTACGTTAATCTTTGTATAAAATACCGTAATGCATTGCATTCTTATTTACAATATGTAATAAACATTAATGCCATTTTGCAGTCCAGACTGTTTTTTATATTTTCGAATAGCGCTGGCATACTTGAGATTTAGAGTAATAAAAATCCGAAGCACTTTCATAAATACAACTTGTTGCTTTATGCTGTACTGTTTATAGTGAAGGAGGAGTCGATAATGCCCATTTATTGCAGATTCATGAATTCTTGGTATTGATAGAATGTCGTGACTGAGTAATTGCAAAATTCTTACTTAATTCGATCCCGTCTTTCTGGTGTCGGTCTGTGTTCGTGCTCCAACTCGTCTTACACGATTGATTAACACGTTTAGCGTTTCTCTTGCAAAGATCGATATGCTGGCAGCAAATACGCCGTCATGAAAAATTTACTATTTGTTGCTTGTGGCCAGTTGGTTAACTTATCTAAATAGAAGTAAATGCAGGCAATCGTGTTTATATGACGAGTAATCTCCAATTCATGGAGATTAATTTGAGTTACAGATTTTGAAATTTATAAGCACGGAAATAAAATAAAATATTTAAATGTGTAATTATAAAATAGAAAACGAATTAGTGAACAAACTATTTTATCGGTATAAAGGGAAAAATATATAAATTTCATAGTAATAAATGGATTTAATAAAAAAGTTTTTAAATATTTAAAATTGATAACCTTTTTACTCTGAAAATAACATTAGAAAAGCGAACTCAGCGACATAGAGAAACACATATAGCTTTACAAAAAAGGGATATTTATCAATACGTTTTGCACGTATTACGCAGTTGTTATATAATGAAACAGATATGCAAAATACATATCCGTAATTGTAAACATGGACAAACACCTCGTATTTTTAGCATTTACTTCTGTTCAATACATATGTTTCAGCCATCTAGGCCTCATCGGTTGAACTAGTGAAGCAATGTATATACAAATTAATACAGATCTGTTAAACAACGGATCTGTATCTGTATCTACATTTACGCTAAAATCGTCTCCAAGCCATAACCAGTTTCGTTCTATCAGGCGACACCAATTTAATCAGTGACATCTGACGGAAGAAAGCGACTAGCCCAGAAAAGGCGACCTTCCGCTCGAATAGCAAAGCTATTACAAAAAAGCGGAAAAATACGTATATTGGTGCTGTCCATTAACACGCGCCAGATGGCGGTAAATATACAAAAAAGGGATATTTATCAATACGTTTTGCACGTATTACGCAGTTGTTATATAATGAAACAGATATGCAAAATACATATCCGTAACTGTAAACATGGACAAACACCTCGTATTTTTAGCATTTACTTCTGTTCAATACATATGTTTCAGCAATCTAGGCCTCATCGGTTGAACTAGTGAAGCAATGTATATACAAATTAATACAGATCTGTTAAACAACGGATCTGTATCTGTATCTACATTTACGCTAAAATCGTCTCCAAGCCATAACCAGTTTCGTTCTATCAGGCGACACCAATTTAATCAGTGACATCTGACGGAAGAAAGCGACTAGGCCAGAAAAGGCGACCTTCCGCTCGAATAGCAAAGCTATTACAAAAAAGCGGAAAAATACGTATATTGGTGCTGTCCATTAACACGCGCCAGATGGCGGTAAATATACAAAAAAGGTCGCCTTTTCTGGCCTAGTCGCTTTCTTCCGTCAGATGTCACTGATTAAATTGGTGTCGCCTGATAGAACGAAACTGGTTATGGCTTGGAGACGATTTTAGCGTAAATGTAGATACAGATACAGATCCGTTGTTTAACAGATCTGTATTAATTTGTATATACATTGCTTCACTAGTTCAACCGATGAGGCCTAGATGGCTGAAACATATGTATTGAACAGAAGTAAATGCTAAAAATACGAGGTGTTTGTCCATGTTTACAGTTACGGATATGTATTTTGCATATCTGTTTCATTATATAACATAAAGCTTTCATTGATCTTGAAAAAGCTTATGACAGTGTCCCGGTATCACATTTATGGAAAATAATAGAAAACCTCGACATTAGACCAACATTAATTCGGCCCGTCTAACAATATTTCAAACAAAATTATACTGCAATCAAAGGTGGAACATCATTTACTGAATCCTTAAAAAAGCGACTAGGGCAAAGGTTTTGTCTGTCTCCTGCCTTATTTAAAATATATCTAGACCCAATTCCTAAAAGGCTGGACACACAAATGTAAGAACATGGGTCTCCAAGTTGGTGATGATATCCTATACACTCTCTTTTTCGCAAATGATAAGGTAGTAATCGCAGAAGACGAGCAGGATTTGAGTTATATTGTTAGAAAGCTGAATGAAGAGTATACACTATCGGGTCTTACAATTAATATACTTAAGTAAATATGAATACCTCACTATGGGCAGCGACAAAAACAACAACCTACCTTTGGAAAACGGAACAATAAAAAACGTTGACAAAACTAAATATTTAGGAGTAATTTTCAATAAGCAAGCAAATAGCAAAGACGAGATCCAGGAAAGAATAACAAAAAGATAGGAAAACTAGTGGAACACTCAATTCTGTACTTTTGGAGACATCCCAAACTTCGTATTTATTCAGAAGTACATGTGGGATTTGAGAACAACTAATAGAAGGAAGCTGCTGGTCAGAGAAATTGAGTTTTTATGAAAAAGCTATCGAATATCGAGACTTGAAAGAATCAGAAATATAGAAATAAGAATCCAGAGGCATATTATTGACGACGTAGAAAAAACAATTGACTTGGTTCGGACGCACAAAAAGAATGAATGAGACTTGATGACCAAGGAATGTCTTAGATTCTGATTTTCTTGGTAGTTTTATCTTACATGTTGGTGTGGTAAAAGTAGAGAAACACTTCAACGACGTTGGTTCTCACTACTTTTAACTAATTTTTTAAAATTTTATTTGTAATAATTGTGTAATAAAAAGCATAACATTTTGGAAGGCAGTGACCCCAGTGTCTATACTATGCTGTTGAAGCAGTATGGCGTTTGATGTATCTGCTATTGATTTTAGAAGGTCAAATTTATGTATATAGATAATTATTTCTTGACTTTTGTATGTTATAGAAGATTAAATTAGTTGGCGACTTAAGGTCTGTTTTACTTTGATATGTATATATTTAAAATACTCTTACATGTTTCGGCACATAGTTCCTTTATCTGTTTTTGTCATGGCTAAAATTAAAATATTCAAAGATATATTCAAGCTTAATAATAATAATTGATGGTTCAGAACTCAAGACAGAATTCAGACGTCAATTACGGGGGACTGGCAGGCCATGAGCTATTATTATGTCTGCGCCCGTGGAACGACTTAAGATTTCAAGCTGTCGGCATTCACCTTGAACGAGAAGGAAAACCACGAAAAAATTCTCGGACAGTCTGGGATCCAAACACGTAACTGCCAGCATCATAAGCCAGTGTACAGATACACAAACACCACATGATTGATAATTTTATAATAACAAAATATATTAATGCAGATCGTTACATTATTAGGTTATAGTATATATTGCTTAGATTTTTTATGTCACTTCTGTTGTTAATTGAATTTTTTTCTTATTTAATATTAATCATTTCTTTAATTTACCTTTTCATTGTGTCTTGTTCTTTATCGATTTTTGGTGTGTCTTCGCGATTACCATTTCGATTTTGAAACCACAGATAATTGATAAAGAACAGCAGACAATGAAAAGAGAAATTAAAGACATGATTGATATTAAACAAGAAAAAATTCAATTAACAACAGAAGTGATATAAACAAATCTAAGCAGTTCTATAATCTAATAATGAAACGATCTGCAATTTACCATCATGAATATATTTTATTATATAATTATCATGTCTTGTTTGAGTATCTGTACACAGGTTTATCATGATGGCAGTTCCGTGTTTGGAACCTTGACTGGGCTGTCCGAGTAGGTGTTTGGGGTTTTCCTTCTCGTTCAAGGCGAATGCTGACAGTTTAAAATCTTGTCAAACACCCGTAATTGACGTCATGCTGTCTTGAGTTCTGAACCATGAATTATTATTACTAAACTTGAATGTATCTTTGAATATAACGCGGACAATAAAATTATAACATCTGCACGAACTAAAGTAATTCATATCGTCGAATCCACCAATTACGTAAATATTAAAGTCGACAACAGCAGTTCCGTGATAGGCTCTATCTACTTGTTCGACTTTCACTCATCTATCGGCTCTTGTGTCATAAGTTTCCATGTAGTTCGTCGATGAACCGCCACTCCATCCACCGATCGCGAAAAGTACTTCATACGGCACTCTTGGTCTTGCAATATCGGGAGTTGGAACCTCACCGTCTCTATGAGATATCGTCTCTAAATCGTAAAAGAATTTCAAAGTTCGATAATCATGGGCCTACTTTCTTCACACGTCGTTACATATGGATGATCTTTAACGTGCTCCAGAAAAAACTGTGTATCCAACAATCCCAATCGTATGCATTTCATCAAAGAAACAATTTTATTGGCCGTGTACGTCACTTTTATATATATTTTTTAACTCTACATTTTTATCTCCTGAAGACGCAAAAAAGTCGTCACGAAATATAGAGATAATTAATAAATGAGTTTTTAATTGACAGACCGCTTGCCCGCTTTTAATTTATTTTAACCTATATATATATATATATATATATATATATATATATATATATATATATATATATATATATAATGAACTTCATGTGTATGAGAATTAATAATTATTAAATCTCATTTTACATGCGATTGTCGCTATAATTTGTTGCATTATAATTGTAGAATTAAATGCAACAAATTATAGCGACAATCGCATGTAAAATGAGATTTAATAATTATTAATTCTCATACACATGAAGTTCATTACAGTTCGTATATATACACGTAGTATAGAAGTGAATATCATGTCTGTCTTCGGTAAGGTGCACTGATGATCTGTAAAAAACAGTGAAATATCGATATATGCACATTCCGCGCAGATAAGTTTTTCACAAAATTTTTCATTTGTACTGACAACTTGTACAGTTGATGTCGCGGCTTGTTGCGTCTACAATCTAGGGCAAAAGTGATTTGCCGAATTGTAGAATTAAATGCAACAAATTATAGCGACAATCGCATGTAAAATGAGATTTAATAATTATTAATTCTCATACACATGAAGTTCATTACAGTTCGTATATATACACGTAGTATAGAAGTGAATATCATGTCTGTCTTCGGTAAGGTGCACTGATGATCTGTAAAAAACAGTGAAATATCGATATATGCACATTCCGCGCAGATAAGTTTTTCACAAAATTTTTCATTTGTACTGACAACTTGTACAGTTGATGTCGCTGCTTGTTGCGTCTACAATCTAGGGCAAAAGTGATTTGCCGAATTGTAGAATTAAATGCAACAAATTATAGCGACAATCGCATGTAAAATGAGATTTAATAATTATTAATTCTCATACACATGAAGTTCATTACAGTTCGTATATATACACGTAGTATAGAAGTGAATATCATGTCTGTCTTCGGTAAGGTGCACTGATGATCTGTAAAAAACAGTGAAATATCGATATATGCACATTCCGCGCAGATAAGTTTTTCACAAAATTTTTCATATATATATATATATATATACAGTGTGGAATCAAATACTGTAGAGGTAAAGTTGTACCAAACCCTATACACTAGTTTGTAATATTTAACGTACTTCGGGCGCTATAGTAAAAAAAGTTAATTTTTGTTTTTTCGATTTTCTTTAATAACTCATTTATTTTTAAAGTTAGACAAATATAATTTTCCCACTCCCCTTATAGTAAGCATACCATTACTACATTGTTTCTATAGACATAAGTTGGCTTTACTGAAATGACTGTGATTGTTATGACAACGGGGCGTATGTAATTTACTTACGTCCTTTAGGGGAAAAAAGTGCATCAAAACACGTGTTCTATTAATTTATATTTATGGTAATATTACAGTTTGTACAATTAGTAACATTATTAACAAAATTGGGATATTTATTTATATTTCTTGATAATTCAATGTTATTATCACCTACTTTATCAGCAACACTTAATGTCTAATTTATTATATTCCGAGGTTGTTCACCGTTACTGTTTATCATGATTACATTTAATTTTTGTGGATTTTATTGTCTGGGGAGTGGGAAAAGCGTTATAAGCAATTCGGGAGCAACGGTAACACTTTGTGCCATCTTAACGATTTCCGCAAATCGTTAAGATGGCACAAAGTGTGACCGTCGTCGACTGAGGTAGCCACTAAGAGTGTTCCCTCGGTTGGCGATGAGCAACCCCGTGCAGGGTGCGCTTCGCTGGTCTGCGCCTTGCCTCTTTGGGGCGGGGGTCGGGCCGTCGAAGTACTGCACGGAAAAGTAAAGAAGTTGCCGGGAAAGGGTTGGCGGCCCAACGCAATGGCTGGTTATCCGATCTCTCTAAATTTACGCGACCAGTCACTAAACACACGCACGAGCGCACCAACATACAAAACCCTACACTTACGCGCTCAAACAAATACAAAATCACACACCCAGAGAGAGACGCAAGCTGCCAGCAGCAACCAACACACAAATTCATACCCAGAAAGAGACACAGGCTGCTAGCAGCGAACAACACATATGTTCACACCTTGCTATCTATTTTTTGGAATACTAAGGCATGATTTATTATTATTATTGGAATGTATCTTTGAATAATTTAAACCATAGCAACTCAATTATTTGACATTTATATTCTGTCATTTATATTTTTTATATTCTTGACAAAGGCATCATTGCCGAAACATGTAGGGTTGTTTTAAATATATATACTTTGAAGTAATAAACCAGACCTTTAATCGCCGACTTATTAAGTTTACCATATCATACCAAGGTCACGAAAATATTATATTATATATATATATATATATATATATATATATATATAATAATTCATACCCAGAAGGAGACACAAGCTGCTAGCAGCGAACAACACATATGTTCACACCTTGCTATCTATTTTTTGGAATACTAAGGCATGATTTATTATTATTATTGGAATGTATCTTTGAATAATTTAAACCATAGCAACTTAATTATTTGACATTTATATTCTGTCATTTATATTTTTTATATTCTTGACAAAGGCATCATTGCCGAAACATGTAGGGTTGTTTTAAATATATATACTTTGAAGTAACAAACCAGACCTTTAATCGCCGACTTATTAAGTTTACCATATCATACCAAGGTCACGAAAATATTATATTTATATATATATATATATATATATATATATATATATATATAATAATCTCTGAGAGAAGACGCCCGTAATTTTAATTATAACTTTAAAATTTTACACAGAAAATAAATAGCAAAAATTAAATTTACTTGAAATTATGGAAATTTTGAGATATAAAAAAACAGACCTTCGGCAATTCTCCTTTATTGGGCCTATTTTACAACTGATTCTTTTATTTATTTTGGTTTTCCCATTTTTATGTTTGTACTCGGTAAACTTTGGTATCTTTGTGTAATAAAGTTTACATATTGAATATAAAGTGCCTATTATTGAACCAACCTTCTGAGTATAATTTTCTTTTCATTATAATAATTAATTTAAGTTTAAATTAGTTAACATTCTTTAGGTTTAGTTTACAATACAACTCCATCCGAGGAAGACACTGTGTGTCGAAACAATTGTAATGGGATTTTAGTTCAATAAAGTGGAAATTTAGTAATATTGCTTTTTAATTTTTATTTCAATAATTATAACTTCCATTAAGTAAAGGCTACTTCGATTCAAAATAATAAAATTTTTGGCTTAAAACGAAATGACACAAATTGGGGGCATACCCAAACCCTATATTTTTATATGCTAACGCTACTCTCGCTAAAAAGATACATTTTTTTTCAAGTAAAATATAAAATGTGTACTAAATTGTAAAAGTTCTAAAATAATATAGGCAATTTTGAAAATTTCTGGAACAAAGTTTTTATTTTACACCACTTATATTTAATAGCGTATATAACAGTTATCTCAATAACTATAAAAACAAACGTTCTTCATCTAATATCCCAACATTGCGCTTTTATTGGCGTATTCATTGAAAGTCGCATACACTCCGGGATAATATAGTAGAGCAGAGAAAACACAAAATGAATGCGGTCGAATAAAAATTCCTACAGAGATTTTGTGGTGTAGCGTTATCTCAAGTTATGATATACACTTGCACAAGGTATTCGAGTTCCCCAAACTCTGAGCCATTTCGCTCTTTTGAAACAAACAATGGATGCCAAATCGATCGATCCTACGTTCTTCAGGAAATGGCCATTGTTCTCGTAAGTAATAATTTTCTGCAATTGCTATATGGAACATACTTCAGATTTGTCGATAGCTTAATAACAAAGGCCATATAAACTTACACTGAAATAGCAAAAATAAAAACTGTTCGTGTAGTCAAATCTTATACAGGTATTGGAGAACATTTTGTAAGTTACCCGACTTCGTAGTTGGACTTTGATTTATTAAATTGACTGCAACTGTTTCTTTCTTTTCTCTTTTCACTTAAAGTAATTTTCTATATACAGTAGTTATTTGCAGCATGAGCGCTATAAATATTATTGTTTAGTTTTACGTTCCGATTTCATATTTATATATGAATTTTGGCATCAATTTTGGATAAAAATTACTCCTTCCGTCCAGAAATAAGTATCCGATTTGACATTTAATGAAAAATTAAGAAAAGTATGCCTTGATTGCTGATAAGTAAATGTCAGATTTGACGCTGACGGTGAAGTTAAGCGTAATAAGTAATTAGTAAACATTGCATTATTTGTAAAATAAAAGTGTATATTTATAAAAAAAGGTGATAAATCAATGTTTGATAATTACCGTCCTATAGCGTTGGACTCAAACTTATCAAAAATTCTAGAGAAGCTTACGTTTTCCAGAATGACAAATTTCATTAACAATCATGAAATATTAAATAGCACACAAAACGGATTTACAAAAGGCCGATCAACATCAAGGGCTATGTTCCAGTTACTGGAAGAGATTTTAGGCCCATTATTGTTCCTTTTATATGTAAATGACCTGCCAGCAGTAGCTACGTGCCCAACTTTACAATTTGCCGATGACTTTTCATCAGTAGTAAGGGCAGAAACAGAGGATAGAGCTACTGAATTGATAACTGCGCATTTGCCATGCTTTGAGGATTGGTTTACAAGAAACAATTTTAAAATGAATGTAAGTAAAACGAATCTAAAAAGATTTGGTGCCAAAAGAATGGAAATGGATATCGGATACAGGGATGTGAAACTTGCCTTTGGCGAGATGGCCGACTTCTTGGGATGGACCTTGGATTCCCAACTGTCGTGGAAGGCGTAAGTCAAATGGCTGGCAGTTAAATTGAGTGGTTTTTATTACGCTCTGGGAGTGGTTTCGCGACGTGTTAGTGCTGATGCCGCGGTAAGTGCATATTATGCCTACGTGCATTCTAGACTTGCATAATATGGTGTTATTTTTTGGGGAAATTCAGTTAATGTGGACGAATTTTCGTAATTCAAAAGGCGTGTATTAGATCTATATTTAACATCAACCCAAGGGATACTTGTAAGAACACTTTCAGGGATCAAAAATACTTGCTCTACCCGCGGTATATATTTTGCAGTTCGCATTATTTGTCAAAATGCGTTTTTTTTGCTGTACTCAAACGCATAGTTATAGTACGAGATAAGGGGTACTTTTGAGTCATATTTGTGTCCTCCACGACCTCATCTAACAAAAATACAAAGAAATGTACTCCACCAGTGTATCAAAATATACAACCACCTGCCTGAAATTTTAAAATCATTGTCAACAAAACATTTCAAATACCGACTCAAGGAACTATTAATAAACAAAGTGTTGTATACAGTTGAAGATTTTTTCTTAGAAGGAATTATGTAATAGTTGCTATGGACTCGAATATCCTTTTAATGTATATGTTTGTTATTTTATGTATACAGATCTTGCATTTTATTTATTTGTGACGTTTCGTATACAGTTTGTGTGTCTTAACGAATAAAGGAATATTATTATTATTTAAAAATACTTTTTTAAACGAAAAAGTTCAACAAACTGATTTGTCTCAAATATGAACAATTCAGTCAATGTTTTGGCTGCAATTTCACAAAAGAAACCTAATTTGGCTTCAAACTCACGGCAAGCTCTCTACCATTCATTGTTAGAACTCCACCTGCGAGCTAAAGCGTGGCTTATCAAAATTACTGCCAGCAAATTCAGAGTATCCGAGAAAACTGTTAGCAGGATGGCGTCGGGGAGATCAATCATTAAACGATAGATTAGCAGTAGATGAGGTATCCTCTCGTAAGAAGGGACGTGTTAGCCGAAAACCAAGAATGCTTTATATAGAAGCAATTAAAGCAGTTCCACTTAATAATCGGCGTACTATTCGTTCTCTTGCACATTCTATTGGCACTAATAAAAGTACAGTTCATAATCGATTTAAATCAGGACAAATAAAGCGACATTCCAATACTATCAAGCCATATTTGATGAATGAAAAAATTGCACGGTTAAAATACTGCTTATCAATGCTTAAGCCAGAAAGTGTAGTTGATGTAACACCTTGTTCCAAGGATATGACTGATCAAATCCATGTAGACGAAAAGTGATTTTACTGCTTATCAATGCTTAAGCCAGAAAGTGTAGTTGATGTAACACCTTGTTCCAAGGATATGACTGATCAAATCCATGTAGACGAAAAGTGATTTTACATCACGAAAACATCCAATATATGCTACCCGGTGGAAGGTGAACAGAAACTGCACGGAAACTGTAAAAGTAAACGTTTCCTTCCGAAACTAATGCTTCTAGCGACTGTTAGTCGTCCTCGCTATAATCAATCTCAGAATAAGCACTTTGATGGTAAACCTAGCATTTGGGCTTTCGTATTCGAAGGACCTGCTAAGAGAGGCAGCAAAAATAGCCCTGCTGATACAATGAAGACTAAATTTATTTCGAATGTGACTAGATAAGATTACAGCAAAATGATAATCGAAACATTGCTATTCAGAAATGGCTTACATCGAATCGTCTTTCAACCATCTGGATTCAACAAGATAATGCCAACCACATATCGAACCTGAGAGTATACGTTTTAAGGAAGCTTGCCAAAGTACTAACTTAAACATTAAAATCTTGTCAGGCATCAAATAGCCATCAATATTCCTGATATGATCATTTTCGAACTGGAATTTTTCAATGCCATTCAGTTGTTGCAGCACAAAACCGGTTCCAACACAGTCGACGAAATAATGAATGCCGTTATAAATGCTTACGTTGAATTAGATAGCCAGACTCTGAATAAAACCTTTTTGAGTCGCCAGCAGTGTATGATTGATGGTTGTAATAACAATCAATTGCCCCATATGGGAATGGATTACTTACAAAGAAATGGGTGCTACATTTTGTTATCAATTGTGTCATGGATCTTCTGACAAAAGTCCAAAATGTGGTCGATTTTGTTTAAGTTCTGGTTTAATAAGCGCAACTAACTTTAGTTTTATAAAATTTGTACTTTAACTTATAAGCAGAGAGCGGACTGAAGCAATTGAATAACCAATTGCCTCGATAAAACCTTATGGCGGTCTCAGGAATTGTATGCATGTTATAACAGCCCCACTATTTGCTTGCTTGATTACATTCCTCGAGCAGATGTTTTTATTTCTGTCATTATGAATAGTATATTGTGTGTATTCCTTCATAAATTAAATTTAACAGTGGCGCGTAAGACGGAATATACATTTATAAATTATTTCGTTTGACTTCGTTGAAATAATCGCTTAAAAATTATATCCGCTAATTTCCAAAGTGTATTCTTGAGATAGTATATTTTCTATTCTTTTCTACAAGGAATTGTTACTGGTTTCGTTTCTTTCAGTGTTATTTGGTTACGACGTTTAGTATTTTAAAAAATCCCATTTATATTGTTATATTTATCCTATAATTTTTTATAAATATTAAGTTTAATTTACTAACTTATTTTTGGAGTAGTTTTAGTTTCTCCTTTTTAGTCAATTTCTTTCTGTTCTTAGTTTTTCTCTTTATTTTCATTAACTATGGAGAATTCTCGTAGGGCAACCATGGCAGGATGGATTAGAGGCCATACAGATTGGTTGCATATTCGTAATGATACCGAGATATATTGCAGTGCCTGTTCATTAAGTTTAAGGCGTCCACAAAAGTGTAATGTGCAGAGACATGTTTCTTAGAAAACTCATCAAGATAACATATGACCATCTGCACCTGACATTTTTAACGAAGAACTGTATGAAGCTTTCATGGCGGCCAATATCCCATTCAAAAAGCTTAACAATCCAGTCCTCAAGAGGTTTCTTACAAAATATACGCATCGTCGTATATCAGATGAATTTACTTTACGTAAATACCACTGACCAAAATGTTATTTGAGAACCATTCTCGTCATTATATTTGTGTAAGCGCAGACAAAACAACGGAAGAAATGGGACGATATGTGTTAAATGTAGTTGTTGGTATTCTTCCTTCGACAACTTCATACCAACCATACTTAATTGCAACTAAAATATTACCAGTCTTAAACGATGAAACTGTTGCAGAAGTAATTGATCAATGTATTCATAATATTCTGTCATCGGATAACAACTATACTTAATTGCAACTAAAATATTACCAGTCTTAAACGATGAAACTGTTGCAGAAGTAATTGATCAATGTATTCATAATATTCTGTCATCGGATAACAACTATAAAGACAAGATGCTATTATTTTTGACTGATGCGGCAGCTTATATGTTAAAAACAGGGGAGTTATTAAAGCAATCTTATCCCAATATGCTACACGTTACCTGTGCAGCACAGATTAAGTGAATACATCAGGGGTCATTTTCCAAATGTTGATAAGTTAGTTTCATTATTTAAACAGATATTTCTCAAAGGTGAGACAAAAAGTTGATGCCATATTTAGCAGAAATCAATTCTGCACAGAGCCGATTGAAAAATCGACACATAAAGTATGCTGCACTTTTGCAACATTTTAATCACGCACCCATCACAAGTTGTGATATGGACATTTTGTATTTTTAAAGACGTTTTAACATCTAAAAGAATTAGGAACACCTTGAACAAATTTTAGTTGTTCATAGTAATGTTTTACACTTTTAATGTTTCACAGAAAATACATAATTTTGTTTCTTGTAAATTAGTTTTATTCAAAATTTGTTTCAGCAATAGTTTCTGTCGGTTACCAAACCGTTTATTACATTCGCTCTGTTGTGCATTGACAGATACATATTAACTGCATATTGCAGTGGAATGTGCTTTTAATTATGATTTTTAATTAAGTTCGCACTGCAATCTATATACCGCAACTTATTCTCCCAGCTGACTTCAGTCGTGTTGCCTTCCTTGAGCTTCTACTTCAGGGGTTATCCTCACGGATACGGGCCGAGTTTAAATTTAAAGTAAAACAATAAGCATTAATAGAAAAGTCACATTTAGTTTGTTTATAAATTTAATAAAAAAATTAAAAAAAAGAAAAAATCCCTTTACTGAGTGTATAGGGAGCTAAAGCAAATTAACAGTAGCTAGGAGGAAAGAGTCCTTGCGATAAATGACACGCGCAAGGAGAAAAACCCCCTTTGACTGTCGAACAAACATAAATAAATATAACAATAAAATTTTATCAGATGTCAACAAACTAACCTTAATCCCAAAACTCCAAACGTCAAGATAAAATTTTGTCTATCTTGCGCGCGAAATCAAAATCTTAAGATCATGCGTGAAATAAACATGACAAAGCACAAAAATATCCCCACCATTCTACGTATTAATATATTCAATTTAATAAAAACCCAACTCAGAAAAACAACGATCTGATAATATTTTCTAGATATTTTTCGATTATGAAAAAAAATATTTTTACAACATTACAAATTATATTACTAATTTATAGAGCTCTTTCAATTCTTAATTAATAATGAAATACTACTTACATTAATTAATGTAATCGAACATAACAACGAGAGATCCCTTCAACAGATAGGTGTTTTTTAACAAAATGAAAATACAAGTATACAACACTTGTAAAACCGTGTACTATGAAATTTAACAAAACAATCGAAGCACAAAACTAACACTACGAATTATCCAAGATTTTAATTAAACAAAATTAAGTTTTATTTAATTTCAAATTTACCAACACCTATCTTCACGACCACCCGAGAATCTCTAAGCTATCATCGATCCCGGAAACGCCAGGGCAATCCCTACCTAATATAATCTCAAGATAACACAAATATAAAATATCTCTAAACATTTTTGATTTCCGTATAGGCGCCACGTTCAAACATCAATTTCGACCTGGACAACCTACAGCCGTGGTTCAAATTCAAACATACCACAATTTAAATATATCTACTTAACATATAATCACAATTTTTATATCAATTACATACAAATAAAGTTCAATATAATTCTTCTATTTTTTCTTTCTTCTGAAGACTAAAAATCCATTGCAATGTGTAGATTTGTGTCACTTATGTAGTGGCCACTCGTATTAAATAGTTCGAAACTCACGGATAAAGCAGAAATACATTATTTGCAGTAAAAACTGATTTCGTAGAAGAAAGAAACGCTGCATATAAAAGCAGGAAAGCACCGAAAATAGGAGATTCATGGTTTTAATTTCGACATTCGCTGACGTTCATTTATTGCGCTACATTAATTTCAAAATTGTAATGTAGATATAGTTAATAATCTCCAAAATTTCAAGCCTGTTGGCATTATATTTAAGGTAAGAATAAATAATAGTTGAATTTCATTTTTCGTTAGTAATATTGTTGTCAGTATTATTCTCATCATTATTATTATAAAGATTAATAATATACCAGGAGGAGTTCAAAAATTTTGTATGTACGATTTAACACTGAGTACGTACAACTTTATACACGATAAAAATTGGAATATATAAAGTTAATTAAATTAGATAAGTGCACGTGGATCATTATTCTAAATATTAAATTACTCAGAAGTACACGAGTAAAATGTATCTTAGTCCAGATATCCGAGTTTGATAAAGAGGAAGTAGTTTTCCCTCCATATTGTCGAAATATATGTGGGTGGCATTTGAGATTTTAAAACTTCAAAAACTTCAGCAATAGGCGTCAAAATAAGAACATACTTATACAGTGTGAGGATAAGCGTGCTACTTCTGTAAATGTCGAAGATTCAGCATATACAAAGAGATTCCTAAAACAAAAGAAAAGTGAGAGCTGGCGTAATTTTTGTAATAGTCTAGATAAAAATACTTCGTCAAATTATATATGGAAGACGATTAGGAAATTTAGTAAGGCATACCAAAAATCTCACGAAAAAGAAGAGTCGTGGATACATGAATTCCTTGGAAACCTCACACTTGCATATTGCAGTGGAATGTGCTTTTGATTGCTTATTAAATCTTTTTTGTTCACACTACAACTTAATCGTCCGGCTGTTCAGTCTGGTAGACCTCCTAGAGCTCACGTCCCTCGGGTCGATCCTTACGGATGTAGGTTATATCATAAAATAAAACACGAGGTGTCAGATAAATTATACACACATTTTCCCTTTACATTTATGTAATAAAAAAAAAAAAAAATCAACTTTACAAAGTGCAACGTTGAACTGCTAAAGACACAGCAATAGAGGGCAAAAAAGATTTGGATATCATATGAAGATACAAATCATTAAAAAACCTCACTATGACAACTCACGAGCAAAGATAACAAAATTACTAATATCCAAAAATTTATCAGATGTCAACAATAATTTTAACCCAACAATTTAAACGTCAAAGTAAAGAATTGTTTACTCTGCGCGCGAAATCAAAATCTGAACTGTCATGAATGTATGCACATGACATCACACAAACTCGTCCCCACCTTCCTACGTATTGAAATATTCAAAGTGACTAAAAACAACCAACCTCCACAAAAAATCTTCTAATAAATTTTCTAGATATTATTCTGAATATATGTAAAAAAATTCACAAAAGTTTTACAAGTTAATTATAGCGCTTTCATCAATATATATTAATAATTATAAAGATACCTACATTAATTAAAGTAAGTCACAATTAAACATGAGAGATTCCTTTTTTTCCAGATAGGTGTATCATTTAAATAAAATTACAAATATAAAAGATTTGTAAATTCACGAAAAATTACGTTTAACTCACATACGACGCACTAAAACTATAAACGAATTATTCAAAATTTCAATTTTATTAGACAAAATTAAGTCGTGTCCAATATACTCTTATACACACCTATCTTCAAGGACATTCAAATAATCTCTGAAAATGAAGTTCCAGCATCCGCACTGATATCCCCACCAACTATGAAATCAAAATATAAAGAAAAATATACATCCTATTTCAATATAATATCCGGCGGATGGCGGCAGCTTTAAACATCTGATCAACCTAAATATACGAGGATAGATCAAAATTTCAAACATAATAAAATTCATCACTTAAAATTAAATATATATTTATAACGATCCCCTTCTAAAATAAAATAAACACCAAAATGAAATACATAAGTTTAATAAATGTACTACACAAAAATTTTAATATAGTTCTATTATTTTCCTTTCTTCTCCATGGAAAAACCCATGACAATATGTCACAAATTCCAAGAAATCGTATCAAAAAAAGACTAGTAATTGCATATTTGATAAGCCTTTTACAATAGCTGAATTAGAATATATCATGTCTAATACAAAAGATACTGCTCCAGGCCTGGATAACATAACCTACAGCATGGTATCAAAATTACCAAATCACATAAAAAGAATACAATAAGAATAAGATATACAATAATATGTGTTTAAACAATGAAGGTGTACCAGAGTTTAAAAATGTACTTGTTGTTCCTACACTCAAACAAGGCAAAAATCCCAAATTAGCGATATCGTACAGACCAATATCGCTACTTTCGGTATACACTAAATTGTATGAGCGGCTTGTAAAAGAAAGATTGGAATGGTGGATAGAAGAAAACAACATTCTTCCGATGCAACAATTCGGTTTAAAAAAAAATTCTGCATCATTGGATGCATTAACATATCTTATAACTAACATACAAAATTGTTTCACGAACAACTCACACCTAGAGTGTGTGTTTCTTGACATCCAAAAAACCTTTGACTGTGTTGACTTAGATAACCTAGAAAATAAACTCATTAATTTAGGTATTCCAGAACATATCAGTACAAATATAGTGGAACTTTTTAGAGATCGGAAGACTTATGTTAGAAATTCCAAATGTGAAGTCATAGGTCCTCGGGTGGCTTCGCTTGAATTACCCTAAGGATCCAGCCTTAGCCCCATCTTATTAAATTTATATACACTAGATCTCCACAGTACAATAGGAAATCGAGTTTCCACTATACAATATGCCGATGACATTTGTATTTTTGCACAAAATAAGAACTTAAAGATGCTACAACAAACTACAAAATCCGCATTGAATATTACAATGAGGTGGTTAAGATCAAATGAATTCGATTTAAATCCCAAAAAGTCTGCAGTTATGTATTTTTCACGGCACCGAAGTTTACCAGATCATGGTATTAACCTAAAGGGAACTCAAATCCAAATACGTTCAAATATAAAATTCTTAGGTTTAGTCATAGATAACACACTTAAATGGCTCCATCATATAAACTATGTATTCACTAAATGTGAGCGATATATTAATGTTCTGAGAATAATATCCAAAGTCAGATGGGGAGCTGATCCTAGCATTAGTAAAAATGTTTACAGAGCATGCGTTAGAGACATAACGGACTACGGTTACAGAATATTACAAACAGAATATTAAAGCGAATCAATATAATACCCAATAAAGCTCTACGTATTTGTCTAGGTGCCATGAAATCTACCCCAGTCGATGCACTGTATGTTGAAGCTCAAGAGCCGCCTATATTTCTAAGGCGCCAATTCCTAGCTGCAAAACAGATTATTAAGATGAACGCAATTAATAGCAGACATATATTAGACCATATATATAAACTTGCAGTAGATGATCTAACGAACAAATGTTGGATACACCATACAACCCCAACATTAGCCGAAGCTTATAGGAATACCGGTGAATATAGTAGATATATGCATATTAACCTTGAAACAAAATTAAATTACTTTGAATATATGCAATCTATTAATGTATATTACCCTCCATTCGGCGAAAATATTCTATACAATGCTACTTTGTATAAAAGTATCCGTTCAGAAATTCCTGCATCGACGGTTATTTTTACTGATGCATCCAAATCTAAAGAAGGATGCGGATGTGTCTTATTTGTGCCTAGAAATGTATATGAAAAGAAGGTAAAATTACATAATAATGTATCCATTTTCACAGCAGAGGCAGTCGCAGTTGCAGAGGCTCTAAAATATGTAAAAAAATATAATATTGGGAATGCAACGATTATGTCAGACTCCAAAAGCGTGCTGGAATCTTTACACAAGAGAACACATCCAAAAAAAATAACCCCATAATATTGAACATCATCGAACG
The DNA here is from genome assembly GCA_935421215.2 of Melolontha melolontha. Classification (NCBI taxonomy): domain Eukaryota; kingdom Metazoa; phylum Arthropoda; class Insecta; order Coleoptera; family Scarabaeidae; genus Melolontha; species Melolontha melolontha. The sequence continues at coordinate 213,138,688 of OW285235.1, forward strand.
CTTGAGATATCTGGAGAAAAAACATGTAAAAATCCGTTTCTATTGGATCAAAGGACATTCAGGTATAGAGCCTAATGAGGCTGTGGATCGTTTAGCAAAGGAGGCTATAAATAGTAATAACATACTGACGGAAAAAGTACCATCTAATGATCTTATTTCTCATCTAAAAACCAAAATACTAAAAGACGATTGGCAAGCATATTGGAAGCATTCGTATACGAATAGAATGACACACTACGCAAAAATACACCCAAATGTAACTATCCGAGAATGGCATAAGGAACATAGGGTATCAAGGATATATCGCACTACCGTCGCTCGATTAAAATCTAACCATGGACAATTTCTAGCACATTTACACAAACTTAAAATTATCGAATCAGCTGTTTGTACATGTGGCACCAATACAGCCGATATGAACCATTTAATCTTCGAATGCCCTAAGCACAATAACTTTCGAGGTGAATTTATTGGCAGACTTATTAATGCGGGAGTGGTCATGCCTACTAATATTACATGTGTCCTAATGTATAATACTAAGAATGTTTACGATCCATTGATGGATTACATTTTTAAATCTAGGATTCGGATCTAAAATTAAAACCTATCCTCGTTTGCCTTTGTGGGGAAGCCTATTTTTCCGATGGCCGTTTTTTATTGTGGCTAAAGTCGTCTGATAGACCCCAGACGTGAAACATGTTTATTCCAACGTTCCCCTTCCCGATTTGCGTGAATTTGATCTTATTATAGATTCTGTAAACATTTCATAACGTGGCAATATGGGCAATGATCCCGAATGCCAAAAAAAATACAAGTTAATAAAATGTAGTGAAAAGCCAAATTTTAATAATATATAAAATGGAATTAAACACCAGCAGCATACATGTGTTACTATATCGACGTATTTTTAATTAAAAAATGTTAGTAAAGTGGATTAGTTTGGAAGAGGAATTTTGTATATAATTTTTACATTAAATTATATTCGAACAATGAAATAATGTCAAAATAGTGCTTAAAAAAATATTAACGTGAAAAACGATGACATGCAGGTACATGAATGTAGATAGAATATGTATATTTGTTGCAAAACTTCGAAATTCATTTCAGGTGCGGAAATATGAACGAACTTTGTAAGCAAGTAATATTAATTTGGCATAACTAAGTGAGTAGGCTAAATTATAAACCTCTTACAGTTTTCCATTAGTTAAAACTCGCTATAAATTATACCGTATTATTCACTCCGTTCGCAAACTGCTGTGTCACCAGTTCTATCTCCAGCAAATATTCATTAGATCCTCTTTTAAAAGCAACACCTGATACTACCTAGCCTTTCGTTTCAGGTTTATTTAATTTTACTTTGATGTAAACAGTATGGATAAGTAAGAGTTACGTTATGTACATTAAATTAACATTCATTCTGTTAAATATTAGCAAATATACGAGGGATGTTTTCGAATAACAAGAAAAACGATGGAAATTAAAGATGTTTTTATCTAGATTTCTATATAATTTGCATTTTTGTTCAAATATTTGTCATACCGTTCAACAAGTTTTTGAATTCGGATGTCAAAAAATCTGCAGCCTATGAAGAAGCCCGATTCCATTACTGCAGTTTCCCCTTCTTCAATGTCTTCGAACCGTTAATCAGCAAGGAACTTCTTTAGGTACCAAAACAAGTGAAAATCTCCGAGTACAAAGTCTGCACAGTAAAGTAAAGACCTGATTAGACCTTGTGCTTGTGCAGAGAGATGTTGTGATAGAACAAAATCACATCGGAAGACAGTATGCCACACCGTTTATTTTGTACGGCAGGGCAACGTCTCACAGTTCACATTAGAATTGATTGTTGTGCCTCTTGGCATAAAATCCACTAACAAAATCCCTCTCTTGTCCCAAACTACAGTTGTCATAATCTTTCGTGCTCTAACGATGTGGTCCAGAAATACATCTCCTTTCTGATCGTATCGAGTAAAAATGATAAAGCACAGCCCAATATTTTTGCTTTGTGATGGTCAGATAAAACTCCGATGATGCGTCTACTTTTAGTAGTTATCCGCTTATTGTCGTTTCTTGTGTCGCACGGCATATCATCGAAGCCTTTGGAGAACTGAAAAATGAACATGCTGCCTAAGGCGATAATATTTCTATGTGTTTTGTTAAGGACTGCGCCAATATTTTTGTGCATCAATCCTCCAAACTCTTCAATTTATTCATTTAAAAATCTTCATTTCCACAAGCTTGGAAAATTGCTAGAATTTTCCTGTATTTAAGAAGGGTGATAACACTGACATCTCTAGTTATAAACCAATTTCTGTTTTTGCGAAAATCTTTGAATCTGTCCTTCACACAATTATCTCCTTGAAATGTCTGCCCTTTATTTCTCTTTGGTGGCATGAATTTGTGAAAAATCATACTTGTGCTGCATAACCCAAGATATAGCCGAAGCTTTAGATGACGCTAGTCATTTAGATGTTATTTATACGCACTTCAGTCGCGCATTTGATACCATAGACGATATTTTACTCCTATAAAAATCGTTAAACCATCTTTTGGGTTTAACGATCCTCTACTCAGGTTTATGAAGTCATATTTTTTGACAGGTATTGCAAACTTTGTTACTTACAATGGCTATAAATTAAAATTCTTTTACCCGACTTCATGAGTTCCTCAAGGTTCCAACTTGGGTCCCCTTATGTTTAATATATTTATCAACGACCTAATAACATCACTTGACTGCAATGTATTGGATTATGCAGATGGCCTTAAAATATATCACACCATTACAAACATAACAGATATGGAGTTTTTGCAAAAGAACTTCAATACTATTCACAGTTAGTGTCGCATGAATAAATTTAATTTAAATATTTCAAAATGCTGTGTTGTTTCACAGGGAAAATAAATTATATAAACTCTCTTTATTACGTCGATAATACTTTTATTGAGAAACGAAACTATACAAAGGATCTTGGTGTTATATTCGACAAGTTGACCTTTCAACGATAACTAGATAAGCTGTTAAGTTTTTGGGTTTTATTATCAGAATGTCCCGAAATTTCACTAATGTTGGTACCATTAAATCTCTGTATTTCGTCCTCAGTAAGTTGGAATATGCGTCTTCCGTTTGGTACCCAATCTAAGATCTACACGCGAATCAAATTTAATGTATTCAGCGTAATTTTTTAGTTTAAATTTTAAAGTACTTGTGTTATAGGCGAGACGGTGTTTATCCAGAACGAAACATTTGATTGAATACACGGATTTGATTGTGAGGCATGAATGGAAATGCTAGCAGTATGAAGACAAAGGAAGCGCATTACGGGTGTTAAATCTCATAAAGAACAGGATCGACTCAGCATCGTTGTTGGCAGAGTTTTTGAATCCACCGTCAAACACAATTTTCGATATTTCAGTTTCTCCGAAGCAATTGTATACAAAATTTACCTTGAAACCTGTTGAAAATCAATTGATAACTTGGAATCGTGAATAATCGGTCCTCTCGAATTTCGTTGCCCACCTCACAAACCAAATCAGAAATCAGTGAAGGTAGACGTGGCTTATCACTAGAGAACGGACACGCTTACCACATGACGCAAAGCCCAGTGCAGTACTGGCAAAAGGCTGTATTTCCAAAATATTTAATTTTATTTATATAATTGGAAAACGAATGGGTGGTGATCTATAAAATTACGAAATACATATTTATTTGTTGAAAAGTTGTATTTATAAGGTTTTTAATTTTATTTATATAATTGAAAAACATACGGGTGGTGATCTATCTATCTAAAATTACGAAATACATATTTATTAAATAAATTTAATTTTATTTATATAATTGGAAAATTGGAAAAATTGGTGATCTCTAAAATTACGAAATACATATGAATTTGTTGAAAAGTTGTATTTTTAAAGTTTTTAATTTTATTTATATAATTGGAACATTTTTATTTGTTCATTTTGTCGTTCAAGTTGAGTAAAGGAGTATTAATATTGACTAGCAATAGTTTCTCAAGGTTTTCTTCTGTCAATTTTGTTCTCTTTGAATTAAGTACATCCTTATAAATAGAAAACGTCCTTTCTACATCGCAACTGGTTATAGGTGCATACTGGAAATATTCTTTTATTTCTTCATATTTAGCCGTTAGATTTTGTGGAATTGTCTCCATACATAATTGCTGCAATGTAATTAAATCTGGATTTCTATTAAGAATTGCTGCAAACTTTTGCCGAAGGCCACATCCGAAGTCACTTGGAATACTTTTCAAATTATTAACAGCCACATCTAATGTGGTTAATCCGTCATTTAATTTGAGATTTCGATTTTCAAAATAAGTGATTAGTTTTGGCAATTTTCCAAAGTGTTCGTGAAGAAAGTACAACTGATTTTTTAAATTTGAGATTTGTGTGAGCTCCTTGCACTCACCAATACTTCTAGCATCCTCCTTTAGCAGTGTTACGAAATGTTTTAGACTATCGAAATTCTCAGCATAATAACTAGTAGCTTCCAGCCATGTTCCCCATCTAGTTATTACTGGAGTGGAAGGCAGTGACAGAGATGGAAATTTTTCCCTGAAAAGAGCTACTTCAATGGTGCTTTTCTGAAAACTTTTTTAAAAGCTGATACAAGTCTATCAACTTCCGGAAAAGTGTCGCTGATATATTCACAGATTCTGTGGAGAGCATGTGCTACACAAGTAATATGCAGCATATTAGGATATGTTTTCTTCACTAGTCTGCCTGTTTTTAACATATACGCAGCACTATCACTGACAAATAAAAGTATTTTTTCTTTGTACGTGGCGTCCGAATGAAGCATTTTTTGCATATTCTCGTTAATGGTTTCAGCAACTGTTTCCGCATCAACTCTATTTAGAACACTTGTTGCTATTACATATGGGTTATAGGGAATAGTTGGATGTAGTACACCAGCTACAACATTTACCACACAGCGTCCTAACATATCCACCGTTTCGTCGGCGCTTATCCATATGTATTGATTTAAAAGTTCTCGTATAGCACCTAGAAACATAATATTTGCGTAAAGTTGATTCATCAGGAACATTTCGACCAGTATATTTTTTCAGAAATGTCTTAAAAATTGGATTGTTCAATTTAAATAATGGAATATTAGTTGCCATAAAAGTTTCACAGAGTTCTTCGTTAAAATTGTCAGATTCCAACGGGTTCAATTTTTTTTCGTGCTTTAACGATCCTACGTGACGTTTTACGGTTGATTTATTGCAATTTTTCAATAACGTTTCACACACTTCACAATAAATTTCGGAATCACTGGCAATGTACATAGAATCAGTATGGCCCTCAATTCAACTCGCCATTGTTTCACGATGCCATTCTCGACGCTCTTCCATTGTCTGAAAAAGTAAGAATATTCTAGATCCAAATAAACGAAATTAAATAACGAAATTTTATGCACACTTACGTGAAAATAATTGGAAGAAGTTGCTTAAATGAAAAGAAAACGAATGTACGTGCTATTTCTCTTACGAAATACGATAAACTTATTTATTTTATCTACGTACACGACACCACTGAAAATCACTATATTCTCCGAATACAATAGCTGGGTTGTTCATTGTTATCGCTGCGAGACCAGGTAGCCGAGTAAGTCAAACAAATACTTCATTGAATTACGCCGGGATGTACTGAGCGACGTTATACACAATTCCAATTGCCGATTGCGTTTTATGGAAATTGCATCCGTTCTCTACTTATCACCCACTTTTATCGCCGTAAGCTTCACTGACGATAAGTTTCCGCTACCGTCAAATTTATTGCACTTATGAATCGAATTACAGATCGCATCTCACAGTCGGTGGGTGACTCAATTTGCTTGAACATTATAAACTTTTACAGTTCAGCACACAAACAGACAATACTGTTGCAAATGGGATCTAAACATGGGTAAAGCATGTTAGGAGCAGACGCGCATGCGCACTGCGGCGATCGCGCGTCATTCTTACTCTCAGTCACAAACAGACCTTATTTAAAAAATATCCTTCGTCTTACGTTGTAGTAATATTAGAACTATTTCGATTATTTTGGAGCATCAACTCATTTTTTATATCTATTGCATTTTTGCTTTTAATTTTAATTATAAATTGTATACACATGAATCTGTTGTTCTTGTATTTCTTCTCGGTATTAGTTCGATATTAGATAAATAAATATGTGACGTTCCTTTTGTTATTAAGTTGAGTTATTGAGTATCTATTATGTAATGAGTAAAGCAGGGATAATAAGAAAATGCATATTTTTTATTTATAATATGTCTACCAAAATTTCTTGCATACTTGCTACTTTTGTTTTGCATATCATGCATATAAATATTGCTTTGACCATATTTCATATAAAATTGTGTATTTGTTCATATTTTATAATTTATTTCTAAAGGTCACCGTAAAAGATATATAAAATCATTAAATCATAATATATCAAAATTACACTAAACACAAACAGTCGGCATGAGCATTTCCGTGCAGCGGGAATTCCCAGATTTGTGTTTATCAAACTGGGGAAGTTCCAGTGAATCTACGAGCAATGAGGTTGACCTATAGGTCAGTTATATCACCAGTTGTGTTTAGTTAGTTTTCGAAAGTATATGTACATGTAATTTTACCTTGTTATTTTTGATATGTCGAAATCATAACCACACGTGTCGATTGGATAAAAGATTATCCTGAATTTTATGTAGATAATGGCAGAGTATTTTGTAAGTATTTCAGTAAAATTGTAAGTTTATATTTGTTTACATTTAATTTCATATTTTAATACATGCAATTAATTATTGTTGATTCGATGCGACAAAATATTTAAATATTTGCATAATAGAAATATCACAAGATTTAAAAATGCACCACCAGGTACTTCGAATCAATCGTTTACTTCAATAAGTAAAAATATAGAACAGAGTAGTTTCCATTAAGACATGTGTATCGCCTCTTAAGTGCAAACATTTCACTTTCAAAGTTGGATAATTCAACTTTTAGATTTTTTTTTTAGAGAAATACACGAAACTGTTAGTTCCTAACCGCTCAACTATAAGAAAAAATTATATTAATCTATTGTTTGAGGAAATTATGATGAAAATTAATGAAAATTTTATCTATTTTGTAGTCGATGAGACAACAGATAGTTGTGGACACTATATTGCCAACCTATTGATTGGCATTTAAATGAAAATTGCGCCGGCCAATCCTTTATAATTGGTACAGAAGAATTGGAGAAAACAAAAACTATAACAATTATAAACGATAGTATAACAAGGTTTGATTTGCCGAATGCCGTTTCAAGTGATAAGGTATTACTGACATTATCGGATGCTGCGACATATATAGTGAGGTAGGCACAGAATTTGAAGAGTTTTAACCGGAATCTGATGCACGTAACATGTTTGGCGCTTGCTGTTAACATAGTAGCAGAAGAAATACATTATACATTTCCAAATATTATTTCATTGATTGATTTGACAAAAATAGTATTTATTAAAGTACTGCTAAGGGTTCAAGCATACATGGATAAGTTACTTGATCTGGCACTGCCACCATAACCCATAATAACAAGATGGGCGACGTGGCTTAATGCCACTGTATTTTATGCAGATACTTTGAACAGATAAGAGAATGCATTTACTCTCTTTCAAACGACTAGACACCAATTGCAGATTTCAAAGATCTACTAAATAAACCGAAAATGTGCCAAGAGTTAACTTTTATTAAAGCAAAGTATGGTTTTATTAGTGAAACACTACAAAATTGGAAACTCTAGGTGTTGAACTCAGTGGTTCGATAGAATTGATTCAAGATTTAAAGGATAAAATTTATAATGTAAGAGGTGCCGTAGAAGAGCGGTTCAAAATTAAATTAACACAAGTTTTAGAGAAAACGAGGGCTTTAATTAGTTTTGTAGAATATCCAATGTGTTGCAAGGAAACTATGTATGATGAAACTATGCGCCAATTGCATGAGTTGACGTTAAACGAAGCTTTTCAGCATACAAGCTATTATTATTGATGGATCGTGGAAGATCATTTTTAGTTGAGAATTTGGAAAAGCATTTAAATTACAAATGTTTACAATACTATACAAGAGCAAATATAAATACAAAGAGTTACATTGTTTAATTTACTTATTCTTATTATTATTATAACGAGCCATCGAAAAAATTCATAATTGGAGTAGACTGTGAAATTGGGTTGGTACTTTAGCCACTTCCACATAATGACATTTATTATTTGACATTGAAACTACTAAGTTTGTGTCAAATTTTTCAAAACTCTTATTAAGAAAATTAAAGAGTTGGTTTGTGTTTAGATGTAAATGGACAACATTTTCAACAACTTCTGAAGCTATATGTAAATTCTGATTATGATTTCAATATTAAATGAATTATTTGTTTTCTTTTTTGTTGTAGTATCATTTCAATGCTATAACCTTTTTTTACAATGAAACTGTCAAGCATCAAGTAATGTGTCATTATGTGCAAGTGGCTAAAGTACCAACCCAATTTCACAGTCTACTCCAATTATGAATTTTTTCGATGGCTCGTTATTTGTATTTTGTAAAATTTCGAATAAAATATTGGTATAGTACATATTTGTGGTATTTTTAAATTTATATCGACATTATTTAATATTTTAACACTCTAACTGTCGTTTAAACTTTACATATTTTTGCATAGTTGAATAGTTCTGCATATTTTCATGGAATTTTTGAAACATATATGCGCATATAATACAGTTTCTGTGTGGATATAATTCCTAGCTTTAATAATGAGATTCAATATGTTTGTATTAAATTTGTATTAACAGGATTGAAAATGGGCCTCTTTTATGTACAATAATGTTGCACAAAATAGTCTTGCTTAAAATTGTTGAAACTAAAATAATTTGCTTTAACTGTTTAACGGAAAATAATAACATGTTAACTGGCGGAGGTAATCTCACCACCAAATGTTACCCTCTACCTGCATCGATAGAATAATCTCATAATCCGGCAGGTATTCTCACCACTAACAGAGTTCAGGTAATAAAAGCAATATATACCGTAATTTGGGAATTTCCAGTACTAATATTAACCAATGTCTATTTAATGTTGATGTTCTTGCAAAGTTATTACGGTGTCACAAGTTAGTTTCTTTTGCTCAACAGAAGAGGTTAGTACTTACAATTGGTGTTGTTTATTGTGATAATAATTTAATATAAGTATTCGATTTATAAGATGTCAGCTACGTTAGTAAAAAGTATACGGGGTAAAGATTTACTTCTCTTTGAAAATTTTACGAATTTTAAAGAAAAAGAATTGAAAAGCGGAGAAGTTTTCTGGAGATGTGTCCAAAGAAGAAAGTGTAATGCTAAAGTATTTACTGTTGGTCCTGAGCTTACAATATCGAGGAGTGATATAGTTCATAACCATGAAGTAGATGAGCAAAAAACAAACAGGAAAGTGCTTACAAATTTGTGCAAGCGAAAAGCAGAAGAAGATTGATTGGAAAAACCTTCAAAGATTATTCGAAGAGTCCTTAGTGCCAATATGCCAGAGTCTGTTACAACCAATGATGTCAATTATGTACGAAGAAATATGTATAACTGCCGTCGGAAAATATTTCCTAGTCGCCTACCTGCAAATATAAACGAAGTGCATGAAGTTGTAAATCTATATTCTCCTAAAATTAAAACCGCGAAAGGTGAAAACTTTTTGTTTATAAATAGTGCAGAACATAACATTATCGTATTTACATGTGAAGCCAATATTCGTGCCTTGTCTAAAATGAATACTTTGTATATGGACGGCACATTCTCATATTGTACGAAATACTTTCTACAATTTTTTACCATCCATGGACTTCAGAATGGACACTATGTCCCACTACTGTATTGGTTGTTGCCAAACAAAAGTTGGACCACATATAAAACACTTTTTTTGTTGTTGAAATCTAACATTTTTGAATCATTTAATTTATTTTTCGAACCTAGCGAAATCTATGTTGATTTTGAAAAAGCTATACATACCGCAATAATTCATGTTTGGCCCAGTGTAAAAATCAGTGGCTGTAGATTTCACCTACACCAAGCATGGTACAGAAAAATTCAGTTCCTTGGATTAAGTGAACATTATAAAAATAATTCAGAAATAGGAAATTGGCTGAAACTTACCTTTGGTATGACTTATCTACAACCAGAACATGTTGCGGACTGCGTTGTTTTTGATTTGATGGCTTATAAACCAGACAATAGCCTGTTAGATAAATACGCCGATTATTTGTTAGAAACGTATATAGAGGAAAATGCTACATTTCCTACGAATATATGGGCGGAAGAAGTTGCCTCGAATACTCGCACAACAAATGCGTGCGAGTCGTTCCGTTCCAGATTTAATGCATCTTTTTATAGTACGCATCCGTCTATATATGTATTTATCGAAAAATTGAAAGAATTCCAAGTTGACACTGACATCAAAATACAAAGTTTACATATTCCTAATAAAATAAAGGATAGGCAAGTGAAAAACAAATTAAAATATTTGGAAAATTGTATAAATCGATTAAAATCAGGTCATTTGTCTAGGCTAGAGTTCATAAAATGTGTTTGTTTTAATTTTTCTTTTTTTTATATATAATATGTATATACCTAATAGTTTCTATAACTTTTTAGTGATTTATTTTTATATGTATATAGTATATGTATATAAATGTTTACTGTTTACTGTGGTGCATGCTATGTAACGTGTTACTTTTTATTTTTGTGTTTTGAATTCCATATGATGTTTTTCGTTATTTTTGTATTTTTAGCCAAAATATATATATATATATATTACTATCACTACTTCTTTTTATTATTATCCTCAATAAAATCTCAAATTTCAACTAGTGGTGAGAATACCTATGGTATTAACGTGAATCCTTACGGACGGTGGGGAATTTACCTATAGGATTAAAGTAGACTGGTCATTTAGTGGTGAGATTACATCCGCCCATGTTAACTACTAACATATAATTTTTTTAAATTTCTTATTATATGCTGTAGTATGAAACTTAAGTGTAGGCTAAATTGTAATCATCAAATATATAACGAAAGTCATAAGTATTAGCTACATAAAAGCAGTCCATAAATACAGATTTATCAATCTAGCCTTTAGCAAATATGTTTTATCGTTCACGCGTGGGTCTTAATTTCATTACACTAATTTTTATCTAACAAAATACACAACGTATTAACAAGAAATATGTCATTTAAATTATTTTATCTTTTTAATAGATATTTAGCAGACATCCGCTCCGAAGAACATGTTTATATTTGTACAACGATTCCAATAAAGATAAGCAATATTATCATGTATGTCTAAAATAAATTAATTATAGGTATTGTATGTACGAGTATATGAATATGTGTTCTTCTAAAAGTCAGTGTTTAATTTTCTCTTTTCCTATTTACATAATTTAAGATTATTTATTAAAATTAAACATATAGCTATCTACAATAATTACTATTTTCTTATATAAAACCTCAGATATACGTGGTAATTTATATATTGGGAACGACAAATAAGAACAAATATTTATCATTGAAAATGGTTTCATTGTTTTGCCAAATATACCCCGTGAGGTTTGATGCACTTTTGAACCTTTGAACTAATTTTGACAGTACTTTCTCCATTCCGATTCAGGTATATACAAAACATGCACTTTGAACGGATCAATCGCTTTACCATATAAAAATTTAGCTCTAAGAGTGACACGCCCAATATTCAATGACGCGATATTAAATCTTGTAAAGGAAAATAATCAATCATAAAAACCGCTTGCCTCGATGTTGTCAATATGGATTTGATATATACCAACATACCTCAATGCATATTCTAGCTTTTATTTAATAAAAGTCTAATATAAAACGTTTAAATATCTACGAGCCCTAACAACCTAATGTTCGGACGATACCAATTTATAGAAATATATTCCGATTTTCTATTTGTCAGTTTGTAATTTGATTTAATATTCACATCTTTAGCTTTGGCATACAATGAGAGATTATGTTTATGAAAAGAATAGATTTTACTCAAACTCAAACTACATAGAAGCTTAACAAATTAATAAATTAACAAATTATATTGACAACTTAATGTTCGGACGATCATTTTTTACCTTTGGCCTTTATAACAGCTTTTACTCAGGCTGGCATAGATTCCACAAGCAACCTGCAATCATCTGGTTAAAAGAATTCCCAAATTTCTGGGAGTTTTGTCTTTAATCCACTTATTGTTCGTTGAGGATTATTTTTTAAGTAACTTTTCATGCGGTGCCACTAGGTCTCAATAATATTGAGATCTGTACTACTGGAAGGCGGTGCTAAAACTCTCATGAAGTGTTCCTCAAACCATTTTTTATTTTTTATGTTTTTTTTTACCAATAAACCTTAAGCATTCAATAACAGTTGCAATTTAATCACACTTTAGTTAATTTATAACAAAACTCAATTCTATAATTTTATCCAAAATTACAGAACTATGTATTTACTATTAATTTACACACGTATTCTACAAATAACTCGTTTAATTAATTAGAAGTTCCTTGAAATCTGAAAGCTAGAAAAGTCAAATTTATATACCGTGTGTCCCAATTTCGATGCTCACCTTTGGTATCTCGGTTATTAGAAGATATAGAACAACGGTTAATGTTTTGCAGAATTCAATACTCGCGGCAAATCTCATTTCAAATTTGATCTAACTTTTTAAATTTTTAAAATATTTTGAAAAATCAAAAATTTGCCGATTTCGTTATTCCTTAATAACTCGATAACGCTTAGTCTGACCTCTTTTAAAGTTTTACATTGTTGAGACACTTTTTTAAAACAAATTATTTGATACAAACAGAAACCCCCGATTGTCATTTGTTTTTAAGTTATTACCACTATCTTTTGTTTTCCATATGGCGGCCATATTGGATTTTGGGTTTGTTAGGTAGTCCTCAAAATGTGCTTTTCAACGATGTATAACATGCCTGAAAAATTTTTATTTATAAGGAGAATATTAATAAAAACGGAAATTAATCTTTAATATGAAATTAGTAAGCTGAAAAATTAAACACCAATGTCAAATGAAAGTGAAAAGATATTTTAAGTATAGCAAATGCCAATTAAGTTGGCGCGAGGAGGGGTAAGTTCGCGCAGGATTAAAAGTAGTGGGGAGATTTGTATTTGGTTATACATCAAATGTCAGATAATTCTAACCTCTGAGCGTGTATCACTAGCAAAGACATTATGTTCCGTCAAACGTCAATGACAAATGTATTCTGACAATGAAGCAAAACGATAACCTGTCAAAGTACAATTAGTGCTGCAGTGATAAGTTAATTAAAACTACTTGTAGTAAGTGATAAGTAATTATTGTCAAGTATTAAGATTTATAAGTATTGATAATGGCACATACATATTCAAACGAAGAAAAAGTTGATATGTTGGAAGTGTATTTCAAAGCAAATAGAAACACTAAAAATGCATGCACGAGTTATGCAGAGCGTTTTCCAGAAAGACAACAGCCACACAGGACAATTTTTGGAAGACTAGTTAGCAAATTAAAAAACTTTGGAAGCTTCGAACAAAAACGAGCTAACTATGAAGTTAATGATGCTGATACACGTCGAAATAATATTTTGCAGAACGTTAGGAACAATCCCAGCACATCAGTTCGTCGTGTGACACGAGAAACAGGGATTTCAAAATCTACTGTTCACAGAACCTTAACGAAAAACAAGTATCACCCTTACAAACCAACAATTGTACAAGGTTTAAGTGATAATGACAATCTCCGACGATTACAGTTTAGCAGGTGGTACCTTCAAAAATGTGAATATGACGCTAATTTTCCTAGGAAAATACTATGGACAGATGAAACACGATTTACCAATTGTGGAGTGTTCAATAGGAATAACTATCATCATTGGTCTACTGAAAATCCACATTTGGTAAATCAAAGAAGATTTCAAGTTCGATTTGGTTTTAATGTCTGGTGCGGTTTAATTGGTATGACATTTTGTTTACATTTTTTTTTGTTTTTTAAACTCTTTTTTTCGTTTTAGATAATCAGTTAATAGGTCCTTTCATCTTTGATTACAATTTAACTGGTAACAGATATTTGGAGCTACTAACAAACGAGATAATGCCTGCTTTGAGGCAAATTATTAATCCCGAGAACATGCAAAACATCTGGTTCCAGCAAGATGGTTGCCCGGCCCATAACACTCGTAACGTGCAACATTTTTTGAGAGAAAACTTTAATGAGAGAGTGATTTCAAATAATGAACCCGTGCAATGGCCTGCGAGATCACCCGACCTTACCCCGCTTGACTTTTATTTATGGGGTACCACTAAAAACGAAGTATTTGATTTTGAACCGCCAGAAACTCGGGAAATTTTAGAACAAAGAGTACTAGATGTGCTACGATCAGTAAACGGAAACACGCTACCTAGAGTTTGTAACTCTACTCGAACAAGGTGTCAAAATTGTGTGGAACAGAATGGTCGTCATATTGAACAATTTCTTTAAGTGAATGTGAACTTTAAGTTCTGTATCTTTACTTTTTATTTCTATAATTTTTTTATCGTTTCGTTTGTTTACAGTATTACTTTTCATCTTTTCACTTTCATTTGACATTGGTGTTTAATTTTTCAGCCTACTAATTTCATATTAAAGATTAATTTACGTTTTTATTAATATTTTCCTTATAAATAAAAATTTTTCAGGCATGTTATACATCGTTGAAAAGCACATTTTGAGGACTACCTAACAAACCCAAAATCCAATATGGCCGCCATATGGAAAACAAAAGATAGTGGTAATAACTTAAAAACAAATGACAATCGGGGGTTTCTGTTGGTATCAAATAATTTGTTTTAAAAAAGTGTCTCAACAATGTAAAACTTTAAAAGAGGTCAGACTAAGCGTTATCGAGTTATTGAGGAATAACGAAATCGGCAAATTTTTGATTTTTCAAAATATTTTAAAAATTTAAAAAGTTAGTTCAAATTTGAAATGAGATTTGCCGCGAGTATTGAATTCTGCAAAACATTCCCCATTTAACCGTTGTTCTATATCTTCTAATAACCGAGATACCAATGGTGAGCATCGAAATTGGGACACACGGTATAACTTATTGCCATACATGTTACATTACTTTTAAATTAATTATTACCATGAATTAATTTGAGTCCATCGGCATTAATTTTTTCTTTTCCTTTAATCACCTGCCAAATCCATTATTTAGTATTCTGAGGTGATAAGAATTTTTAACATTTTGTTTTGCCACGGAATGAGCATTTGGAATACTCTGACATAATTCCACTATAGTGGAGTGTCATGCATCGAAATTAATTCGAAATAACTTGTTTAACTGCCAGTCGCAGCGCCCTCTATATTTAAAACTGTAATTAACTCGCCTGCGATACTTGTTTACTCGGTAATCCTCTCGACAGACCGCCGGCATCCGGTCAAGTGTCTCTCGCTTGGTTAGGCTGAGAAATATGCACTATGCCGTAGGAAACAGAGAAAGAGAAATTGCAATATTAGAAAAGATCGACTGGCAAGTATGTTGCATTAAAAACTGCCGTACTTAGTATTTGTAATTTACAATAATTTTGCACGCACCTAAAAGTACAATACTGTAATCCACAAAATTCAGAAAAAATTATTTTTCATTTTGCGAATTTTGGTCTTTTATAGACATGCGCATGCATACAGGGTGTAAATAGAGTACGGCGACGTATGTTAATACACTGTTATTCGCGCTCTACGGCACGTAATATTGTGGCCAAAATACTTGACTTTTAAAAAGTTATACTTTTGGGATGTATGGGGGTGAAAAGCACTAATTTTTAATTATCCTAACAACCTGTAAGATCGTAGTCGCGACGAGGTATGTTATATATGCTAGCACAAACTTGGTTTGTCGGATTGTAGTTATTAATGCATCACATAAGGCGACATTGACATGTAAAAATGAGATTTAATATTCATTAATTCTCATTTGCAGTAAGTTCAGAATGTTAACTATATATACACAAAGTAGAGAAGTGAAAAGCTGTGACTATCTTGAGATACCGTACATTGATAAGCTTCAATTAGAGCGAAACGCGTCTGTACGTTCCCGTTGATGGAAATGGTTTTTCACTAATTTTTAATTATCCTAACAACCTGTAAGATCGTAGTCGCGACGAGGTGTGTTATACATGCTAGAACAAACTTGGTTTGTCGGATTGTAGTTATTAATGCATCACATAAGGCGACATTGACATGTAAAAATGAGATTTAATATTCATTAATTCTCATTTGCAGTAAGTTCAGAATGTTAAATATGATATATTGTTACACTTCACTGTAAATTTCGCCTACATAGCTTAAATACTTCTTAATTATTGGAAACATGAAAATTAGGTTAGATTTTGACAAAATTCAAATTATTTAAAAACCTTAAGGTTTCGGTATTATAAACATGAGAGGAGCCAACAGAGAATCCAAAAATGCAATAATATACAGGCGTTCCATTTAAAAAACAGAACTTTGATACTTTTAGGCCTTTTAGAATAACCTGTATAATGAATATAATTTAAAAAAGTAACCATATTGTGAACCAAAAGTGAAACTTTTGAAAAATAAGTATTTTCGCCACAATATTCCGTGCTATATAGTGCATAATAGATACGTAAGACAATAATTCAAACGAAAAGTCTTCCTTTGGAGACTGTGGTTAAGTAAAAACTTAAAAAGGTATATAACCCCTTACCACAATTATTAATCGCTAGCACAACTGATCACGCAACAACTTTACTGTGCCCCATGTGCGACACTTTGTTTAGTGGTTTTACCTACTGATGATGACAACTTAGTTGTCGAAATACGTATTTAGATTACGATTAATAATTGTGGTTAGGGGTTATATACCTTTTCAAATAATTCAAACCTACAAAAATTTTTATTCTATCGAAACTTTTATTTTTGCCGATATTTAGGAACACAGACTTTCAAATACGCTGTTGTCAATTCAACTAACAAATACGCATTTATTTATACAACAAATTTCCTTGCAATTTCAGTAATATAATGCTTCATGTATTCATTAATTTTCTAGATGTAAATTACCTTTTGTATCACCTGTTCTGTTTTTATTTATTAGTAGGTCAATGGCCTGGCCTTTATAACACATAAAAAAATGCAATATCGAGTTTCTTTGAAAATTTTAAACGGTATAACGGTTTTGTGGTGATATGGAATTTGCAATTTTGTTGTCTTGATATTAAATTTACGCTGAGAAATAATAAATTACATTTGTAATCTTTGGTTGATCATAATTATTCCGCAGATAACCCAAAAAACCGAAGCATGCATTTTTCCAACAGATTTTTGAACTCGAAACTTTTTAGGCCTTGGAGAACCATGATGCTTCCGCTCCATCGATTGCTGTTTTGTTTTAAAAAATCTGGATTTCTTTCAAAACGGGAACAGATTATCCGTGATGTCTTCACTCTTGCTCGTTTTGTGTTCGGCGTTTAAGAATTTAAGAATCCATTTTGCAGAAATTTTTTTCATATCTAAAGCGATCTGAATTATATGATGGACGCGTTTATATGCAATCTTTAGTGCCTGCTATATGTTTAATTTCAATTCGACGGTATTATGTGATGAACTGCGTCAATATTTTCAGGAGTGGACACCGAAATCGCTTTTTCTGGTCGCTTCTCATCTTCAACGGAATGTTTTCCTCTTTTGAATGACGCAATCCAATTTTTGATAGTCGCATATGATGGCCATTTATCGTCAAGTGTGTTAAACATATCTTCGTTAATTTCCTTACCATTTAACCTCTTCAAGTACAAGTATTTGATGATGGCTCGATACTTGAATTTATCGATTTTCGCATTTGCAATCGACATGTTTTCTTTCAAAATTTGCTGCACAGCAATATTTCAACTTCTTGTCGTTTTTTCTAGTGACACTATTAAAATGTCATTATTAACTAGATATCAGTACCCCCTCGTGTGTTTCAAATTATTTTCTTTCTGTAATGTTTTTATTTACTCCTTTTATTGCTAACACTTTCCACAAGACCTCCTTTCTGAACATAATTCAAATAAAAATGCCTACCAAACTGCTACTTCAATATAGCTTATGATAGCATAATAAGTATGTATTTTTTCCTAGTTTCATATTTCCGTTTGACATTAGATACTTTCGTTGTTTATTAATGTTTATTAACTATGGCAAATGAAAATAATATTTTCTGTAAACATATTTTGTATAAAAGTTCTTCTGTTTTATTGTTATTTTGAAGTCTGTTGACAAATGAGAATAAAAAATTAGAAAGACGGTTATTTCATGGGAACAGCAGGTACAAAAATATATTAAATATATTTTAAAATCAATTTTATTAGGTATACTACTAGAATTATAGTAGGCGTTATCGAACCGAAAATCACAGCCGGCGATAG
This sequence comes from Melolontha melolontha, assembly GCA_935421215.2. NCBI lineage: Eukaryota > Metazoa > Arthropoda > Insecta > Coleoptera > Scarabaeidae > Melolontha > Melolontha melolontha. Next base: position 213,157,178 of record OW285235.1, read on the forward strand.
TTATTTGAAAAATTAAAAATAACGCTTCGAGATTTCTCAAGATGACAAGGAGACATATGGCAGGCGAGTGTCAGTCATAAATTGGATACACCAAGACGAAAAGGACTCGAAAAGGGAAAAAAATATTCCTACCTGCGCACTTGCCGTGAGCGGATTCGATCCATTTTATCAAATTGTAAGCCGACAATATGCGTCCTTCTTTTACTTTTTTCACTTCGAGTACAATAACCGCTTTTTTACGATTTCATTACTACGAACTCATTGAAACCTGACGCTTGAATACGAGTAAAGTAATCTGCAAGAACCTTACACTCCCTCTAATTACGAGCCCACTGCCATTTGTTTTCAATAGGGTCGAAAGAATGTCTACGTAACGCCTCTTATGTTAAATATATGAGGGTTTCTTTTCCGTCTGCCAAATGATGATTGATGTTTGGGATATTTAACACTTAACCTTCTACGTACGTTAATTTTTAAAAAGTTTGCTGCGAAACGTGAGCTAGTTACATGTATATATACATATCTATGGTTAACGTCTCTCTCTTTCTATCTCTCTCTCTTCCTCTATATATATATATATACATATATATATATATATACATATATATATATACATATATATATATGAAAAATTTTGTGAAAAACTTATCTGCGCGGAATGTGCATATATCGATATTTCACTGTTTTTTACAGATCATCAGTGCACCTTACCGAAGACAGACATGATATTCACTTCTATACTACGTGTATATATACGAACTGTAATGAACTTCATGTGTATGAGAATTAATAATTATTAAATCTCATTTTACATGCGATTGTCGCTATAATATATATATATATATATATATATATATATATATATATATATATATATATATTTAGTGTTTATAAGAATTTTATTTTTCTTATTTATTTTATTGGCCGTGCCTAAAAATAAAACCAACCTTTTTCAAAAGATATGTCGATGATTGCATAATGATGCTACCAGAAAATGAAATAAACAATGTACAAAATAGTTTCAACAATTTCCATCCAAATTTAAATTTTACCATTGAAATAGAAAAAAACAACTCCATAAACTACTTAGACCTAACACTGATAAAAACAAACAACAACATACAAACAAAATGGTACACTAAACCAACCACATCCGGCAGATATGTAAACTTTTTTCAAACCAACCCCTAGCCCACAAAAAAAATGTAGTAACAGCGTTAGTAGACAGACCCTTAAATCTTACTAATCCAGTTTTCAGACCAACAGTACTAAATAAAGTAAAAACAATTTTGACAGAAAACAATTATCCACCACAATTTATACAAAAAATTATAAAACTAAGACTTAATAAAATTTATAACACAACAAACAGCCACAACAAAAACAAAAAAATCCCCACACCTTATATAACTGGATTATCCGAAAAACTAGACAACATATTTAAACCATTTAATTTTAAAATAGCACAACAAAGCGGTAAAAACCTAAAATTCCTACACACCAACTTAAAGACTCAACACCTACACTAAAACAATCACACACAATATACAACATACCCTGCAAAGACTGTGACAAAGTATACATAGGCCAAACAAAACAGTTACTACAAGAAAGATTGAAAGGTCACAAATACGCAAAAAATCAAACTGCTCTAAAAAAACACCAATTGACACTAAAACATAATTTTGATTTTGATAACACCAAAGTAATACCACAGAAAAAGAATACAAAAGCTAGGGAGGTCTTAGAAATTATCCATATTTTCAAAAACAGCAGAACAATCAATGCCAGAAACGAAATTGATGGACTTTCTAAACTCTATTACCCACTCATTAAACAATAGATAAATCAAAACACCCCCGCACACACAAACACAAACCAAAAAAAAATTTTTTAACAGTTCCCATTTGTAAATACTTTAACTATATACCCCTAAACACGGCCTGACCACTTTGCTAATTCCAAAATAGAACAGAAATTAACCTCTCTGAACCAAAGACACAGACACTTACAATATTCGAACCAGTGCGGTCGGTCCTTAATAAAAAAAGGTCTCGGATGTCCCCGATAACACATGTTGCACAGAATGCGTGTTTTTGAAACCCCCCCCAAAAAAAGGTGAGTTTATTGTCATTCAATGTTTTCTTTACTGTATTTGTAGTTTAATTCAAATTTCCAATTCATTTATACAGATGTAATCACTTTAATTTTGCCTTACTTATCATTAATCTAATTTTAATTTAATTTTAACTTTAATTGTTAATTTAATTGGTAATTCTGTTTTTAATCTAATTTTAATTTTAATTGTTAATTTAATTGTTAATTCAGTCTCACAAAAGCAAACACAGTTCTCATGTTTTCATTGTATTAATTCTTGTTTCTAGTTACTTGAAAAAGACTGAATAATAATAAAAGTCGAAACGTCGTAGAATAAAACATCAAAATTCAATAAAAGGTCGCTAAACCAATAAAAAGTCTATTATTTTTAATATATATATATATATATATATATATATATATATATATATATATATATATATTTATACATATATATGTATATATTAAAATAATAGACTTTTTTATTGGTTTAATGATTTTTAATGTTTTCTTCTACGACGTTTCGACTCTTATTATTTGAGTCTTTTTCAAGTAACTAGAAACAAAAATTAATAGAATGAAAAGTAAGAAAATATGTTTGCATTTGTGTGAGTGCTTTAACAATTAAAATTAAAATTAAATTAATAAAAAAGTAAGGAAATGTAATCATTTTAACTTTTCCTTACTTTATTATTAATTTAATTTTAATTTTAATTGTTAATGCACTCACACAAATGCAAACATATTTTCTTACTTTTCATTGTATTAATTTTTGTTTCTAGTTACTTGAAGAAGACTCAAATAATAAGAGTCGAAACGTCGTAGAAGAAAACATTAAAAGTCATTAAAGGTAGATAAACCAATAAAAAAGTCTATTATTTTAATATTAAGACACGGTCAATAAAATAAATAAGAAAATTAAATTCTTATAAACACTAAATATATGTATATATATACTAAATGAAAATATTTTTTTGGTTTTAGAGACCTTTAATGAAATCAAACAAATTTATTTATGAAAACGACGTTTCGACTTTTATTAATTATAAGTCTTTGTCAATTTTGTACATATACAAGTGTCCTGTATCGTTATGTTCAAATTTTGGGAGTGTAAAGTGGATTTCATTTCAAGTAACAAAAACGCAAAACTTGTATATCCATTTTTATTTGTTTCAAAGTTACAGATCTATGAATGTGATTGTCAGATCATGAAAAAAAATGTAATCCTAAAGTCAATAAAAACTGATTTTATTTAATAAAGTTCAATTAACAATATTTTCGAAATGTCCACCACGTTGTTGAAAGCAGGCCTGTGCCCGTAAGCCAACAGAAGAAGTACTTATCCGAAGTTCATACTTTTATTTTGCCTTTATTTCGAATTTGCTCGGCAGCCAGGTGAATACGATCCAACAACTCTTCTCTTGTTCGAAACTTGCGCGTAAACTAAATTTTTCATGAAGCCCCATAAATAAAAGTCAAGGGGATTAAGATCGGGTGATCTGGGTGGCCATGCAACAGGACCACCTCTACCAATCCATTATGGATAATTGAATTTCGGACAGTAATTCCGAAACGTGGTGGTGCTCCATCCATGTGAAACCACATGTCTCGTCGAACATTCAGTGGGACATCTTCTAAAAGACCTGGCAGTTCGTCAATAAAAAATTGAAGGTAATTGTCCGCATTTATCCTTCCAGGAAGAACGACAGGACCAATCAACAAGTCATCGATTAGGGCCGCCCAAACCTTAATAGAAAATTCATGTTGAAATTTAGATGGGCATATAGCTTTGGGATTTTCTGATGACCACCTGTGCAGGTTTCTCAGATTTGTAACACCACTTCTCGTGAACATAGATTCATTCGTCCAGAGGACTGTCCTGCAGAAATAAATTAAAATGAAGCAGTGACTGTCTTAATATCCAGGTAGAATAAACTAGACGAGCATAGTGGTCTGCCTCAAGCAAACCGTGTCCCCTGCTATAGTGATATGGATATAAGCCCTCGCCTTTTAAAATTCGCCAAATTGTCATTCGTGGCACTTCTAGTTGTCTAGTGATTCGACGTACACTGAGAGTTGGATCCCTTGTAACAATAGCTACTGCTTCTTCCTCTAAGTCTGCTGGCAAATTTACTCCTCGGTCGAAAAGATAATCACGCAGTCCGTATTCCCGAAATTGTCTGTGGACTTCCAGAAACGTTTTGTAATGAGGAATGCGCCTATCGGGAAACCGATGTCGGTATTAGATAACTGCTTGACGTGCACTGCCGTTACAGTAGCCATACACAAAATGCATGTCTGCATACTCTTACGAAGGAAATAGGTAAGGCATTTTGAATAAAGAATGCGTGTCCACTCACTAATAAGCTGTTGTATCAACTGAAACGTAATGTAATCCTTTATTAAAAAATGCTGTAACTTTGAAACAAATAAAAATGGATATACAAGTTTTGCGTTTTTTGTTACTTGAAATGAAGTCTACTTTACACTCCTAAAATTTGAACATAACGATACGGGACACCTTTTGTATAAACTGTAAAGGAACAAGAAATTATGTTTTTAATAATATTTTATATGAAAATTTTTGTATAACTACAGCATATAAAATATTATTAAAAACATAATTTCTTGTTCCTTTACAGTTTATATATATGTACAAACTTCACAAAGACTTAATAATTAATGAAAGTCGAAACGTCGTTTTCATAAATAAATTTGTTTGATTTCATTAAAGGTCGCTAAAACCAAAAAAATATATTTATTTAGTATATATATATATATATATATATATATATATATATATATACATGGAATAAAATAAATTAAAAGCGGGCAAGCGGTCGGTCAATTAAAAACTCATTTATTAATTATCCCTATATTTCGCAACAACTTTGTTGCTTCTTCCGGAGATAATATAAAGTTAATGAGGTATAATATTAAATAAATCAGAGTATAAAGCAGTAGTAAAATACGTACAAAATGAGGAGATCAAAAAAAATAATAAAAGTGACGTACAAGGATTTGAACTCTACATTTGGTAAGTTTTTTACTACTGCTTTATACTCTTATTTCTTTAATGTTATTTCTCATTAATCTTGTATTATCTCCGGAAGAATCAACAACGTTGTAGCGAAATATAGGGATCATTAATAAATGAGTTTTTAATTGACAGACCGCTTGCCCGCTTTTATTTATTTATTCAATATATTACGTTGGATAATTTCGTTTAAATTATATATATATATATATATATATAAGTATTTAGATAATTTCTTAGCCGATTATTAAATATAACAATTCATAAATTATTGGAGTTTTTCGGCTTTTATATGAAATATTTACAAATATCAAATTAGAATGTATGTAATTGCAGAGTAAGTGGGGATGTAAACATTGCCGTCTACAAATTACAAAGCAAATCATACGAAATTTTTAATTGAAAAATATGGTCTACGTTGGGACTCGAACCCAAGTCTACAGCTTGCCGGGCTGTTACTCTGCAATTACATACATTCTAATTTCATATTTGTAAATATTTCATATAAAAGCCGAAAAACTCCAATAATTTATCAATTGTTATATATATATATATATATATATATATATATATATATATGGTAAACTCAATCAGTCGGCGATTAAAGGTCTGGTTTATTACTTCAAAGTATATATATTTAAAAAACCCTACATGTTTCGGCAATTATGCCTTTATCAAGGATACAAAAAATATAAATGACAGAATATAAATGTCAAGTAATTGAGTTCAATTACTTGACATTTATATTATACGTTCATTATACGTTCAAAAATAGAATCGTTCAATTTTAAAATTAACACAAAATCTTACCTGTTATGTCTGGTCTATCAATTTTATTATTTAGTAGTGTTACAATTGGTTAACACCCATTAACAATTATTAACAGAACTGAGTGCCTTTTTCCCTCAAATTTCATGTACAGTTTTGTACGACATTGTTACTGAACACTTAGATTACCTTACGATTGGTGCCAAACCTTCTTACCGAAGACAATAAGGCAAATAGGATGTGATCGACACTACCTTTTCTGACACGTTACGATGTTGAAGGTAAAGATTTCCTCAGGATCAAGGTTGAGACGGAAATACAGTCAATGCAGTAGGGTCGCTCTAACTCGCCAACGAGGAAATCTTTGAAGTGTCGTCAAACTTTTTCTGCGAAAAAAATCATGGTCACTGTCTTTTGAGTCCTTTCTGTAGACTCTATGGAATGAAGAACTACAAAAGAGACTGAAAGACAGGGTTACGGCATGGTTTAATTCACAGGCGGCAGAGTTCTATGAAGAGGGCATTAAAGAGCTGGTTCATCACTGTGGCAAATATCCCAATCTTAATGGCAACTATGCAGGAAAATAGCTTAAAGTAGAAGATTTAAGTTGTATCTAATAAAAATCTCGTCATATATTGGACTTCTTTTGAAATAGCCAAATGGAACTTACTTTACGAATAACATAATTTAATATTTGTTTACCAATGTTGTAATGATTAAGTAATAATAACTTTTATATTATTTCTAGGAATGCTCGAAATAATTATACGTAGACTTTATTTAGAAAATATACTACGTTAAATGTCTATTTTAGTTCAAGTTGAAATTGCAAAGTTATTGACAATAAAAGCTTGTTACTTGAAATTTTGCGACTATACGCTTTGTAACAGACGTTTGTTTATTGGCGTGTAGAACTTCAGATTTAAAATTTCAAGTTTTCTCAACGACTAGAATAGAATATCTTACGAAGACATAAAAAGTTTAATAAAACTTTATACAAAGATATGTCGGTGTGTAGTAACGCCTAGGATAAAACACAATGAAAAGTTTCTTATGTTTATTTTTGCAAATAGATGGCGCTACTTCAAAGTTTAAAAGAAAACCTTATACATTGTAATAATATACTGAGATAGTTAAGTAAATAACAAAAGGCTAGTTCATATATTTCCGCATCTAACTACTATATTATTTTAGAGATTCTATAAAAGATATGCTGGAATCAAATAAAACAGTAGCATAATAGAAATGATTGCATTGATACAGTATACAGGGTTAGGCAAATGTATGGAACCATTCGAATATCTTTAATACGGCTACTTAAATTTTAAGAAAATATTCGACATTTAAGTGCAAATAGGGAATTCGAAGAGAATATTTATATCCGAATCAAAATTCTGGTTTAGTCGGAAACGATGTTAACTTTCTTATGTTAAATGAAACATCCTGTATATTTTTACGAATTTCAATAGAGCTTCGCTCTTGAAGTTCAGCAATAATAAGGTATGGCACCCTTTTGTTCAAAAACGACATAGTTATTTAATTAAATCTAATAATGCAAATTTTATTAAAAACAAGAAAAATGAACACAAAAAATATAAACAAAATTAATATCAATGTAGTTCTCTAGATGTAGATCTCGGTTTCCGGGTTGGAACCGCGTCGAGCTAGACGTAATTGCCAACGTTTCGTCCATTGTTTCAAGGGACATCTTCAGGGCTGTACGTAGATGTTCGTCGTTTCGCAGCTTAAAGAATGCTATAACAGAGACCGGCACAACTTATATAGGGGGATCGGGTCAGATGGTGGCCTGCTATTGGCTGGGGACAATGAGCCAATCGCATGCAACGTATGGGCGTGATATTCGTAGTCGAGTTCAGTAGAGTTTGCCATGTTGGATGTAACGTATAGTCGTCGTCTCTATTGAGATTGCGGGGATGTTTGTAAATTTCAATAGATTCACGAATTTTTCTAGGGAAAAAATGCTATTCACGGAACAGAAGCTTGATATCTCTGAATAAAATTAATGACAGGAGTAGAGTTTGTGTTCTGCCAGCGCTAAACCGGCTATATGTAACAGTATAGTACAACGTTCATGTTCGAACACACACATACACACCGACTGGCCGCTTAGTTTCGCCAATGTACACACTGCCACACGAACATGGAATGCGATACACTCCTTGTGCTTGGAGCGGAGATATTTTGTCTTTAACCGAGGGTAACAGGTCTGAAACTTTAGAATGGGGTCTGAAGATTTGATTTTATTTCTATGTAGAACCTTTCCTATATGATCGGTGATACTTGAATATACGATAAGAAGACGGTGCTGATGTTAGGATCGGGTTCACTCCGAGGTTTACGATGTCTAACTATAGTCTGGTGTATGGTGTATGTCGTGGGCTCTATAATTATTCTGGAGTAGGGTGCTAGATACATGCTTAATTTCGGAGGGTAGTGCCCTAAGTTCTGTAGAAAACGCACGATGTACAACAGTGGACGGAACGTTGGCAGTTACGCCTAACTCGACGCGGTTCCAACCCGTAAACCGAGATCTACAAAATCAATATCAGTTTAAAAAGTTTTCAAAATGATGACCCTTCACTTCTTGATAATATACAAGTCTGAGAACAGATTCTTAAACGACTTTTGCCAAAACCTTTTCACGAATTAATTGTACTTCCTCAATTATTTTCTGTTGCAACTTGTGTAGATTATGTGGTCGTCTAGTATAAACCACAGATTTAAATGACCCCAAAGGAAAAAATCTTAGGCAATTAAATCTGGAGACCGTACAGGGCCATTCAATAAATCTTTTATAACCAATCTACGGATTTGGGAATGTTTCGTTTAAAAAACTTGAGCATTAAGAGCATAGTGAGAGGGTGCTCCCTCTTGTTGGAACCAAACACTTACAGGTAATTCCCCATCTTCCTCAATATTAGGAACAATCTGATCACGTAAAAGATCTAAATATCCAGTTATTGTACTATTAACGAAAAAAGGCCCAATAATACGGTTCCTGAAGGTACCATCTCAAACGTTTAATTTATGTGGATGTTGTGTATGCGTTTCTAGTATCCAATGAAGGTTACCTATTGACCAATATCGACAACTATGGCGATTAACGGTAGTATGCAAACAAAACGTAGCCTCGTCGGAAAACAGTAAATTGTATGTAAAATATTGATCATTTTTGCAAATCTCTTTGGCAAAATTCGATTCTACGATCATAATACCCGTCCAATAATTCTTGCACCAAATGTGGTTTATGCGGATGATATTTTGCGTACTTCAATATTCTGGCTATTGATCGGCAACTTATATCATAGTTTAGTGCGATGAATGTAGTAGAAGTTTGTGAATGCTATAGCAATATCATGAGCAATAACGTCATTAGTTGCGACTTTTGGTGGCCCGCTTTTCGGTAAATTTCTAACATTTCCGGTCAAGTTTGTTACGCCTTTATTTCCCTTCCAAAAATTTTCTTAATAGTTTTCATTATTTATTGACGAGTCCCGGTATCTTATTTTGCTTGCGTATCATTTAATACGTATTCATTAAACAGTCATCGAAGATTGAAATAGTAAAGTGTATACTGCTTTACTACCTGTGCACGGTAAAGTAACATCGGGGGTTGTGATTCTAGTAACTGAATACAACCATAACATTGGTACATTAAGCCCAAACAATTTAGTTTCAAGAGCCGACATTCCCAACATAATTTAGTCTTCGAGCCGTCAATTAACGTCACGTAACTCCAGAATTGACTGTTATAATGTATTGTAAAAAAAATGGATAATAATACAACATTTGTATTCTATGGACAAAATTAAAGAACTTTGGTATTCAGTTGCCGCAAGTTTTGCGCAAAAATAACAAGAATAACCTTGTACCTCTCTATTAGCTTGACTTTTGTTATGTTTTTCGCACATTATTATACGTCATTGTTTCTCTTGTAAAAGACATCGACCGTTCTTGTGATAGTTGATGTTGACGAAAAATGGTGCCCTAATATTAACTTTAAGTAGAGAAAATATGGATCACCTCTAATAATAAGGTAACTCTTCGAGCAAAAGTTGGTACTGATGAGTTGAGCTGATGTGTATCTGGTGGAACAAAGAAGGCGCTTTCTTCTATGAATTGCTTCCGAGGAAAGTAACATCTTCATTAGATTTCCTTCTACTCCTCATTCCATTGGGGAATATCTTTTAATGAGAATGTCCCGCTTCAAAATTTGCTTGACGATTTCGTTCCTTCCAAACCACCAGACTTCTTAAGGCGTGGAATTGAAAACTTGCCAGATCGTCTGGAGCAAACGTCATTCTTGATTGGTTTATCTATTATTTTTTTTGTTGAAAAAGTAACAAATTCAATAAAAATGCTATGAACATCATCAACCCAATAGATTATTTAATCTAATCAGTCAAACATTGATTGGAACTTACTGCAAGTGAGAATTAATGAATATTAAATCACATTCTTACATGTAAATGTCGACTTATATGATGCGTTCGTAACTACAATCCGACAAACTAAGTTTGTACCAGTATGCAGAACACACCCTTTCGCGACAACGAACTTCCTGGTAATTAGGTTAATTAAGAATTAAGAAATACTGAAAAAACAAGTCAATCAACGGGAGGAAACGTACAGACGGCGTTTCGTTCTGGTTGGAACTTTTCAATGCACGGTATTCCTCGAAGACGGACATTGCTTTTTCATTTCTATACTTTCTGTATATATAGTTAACATTTGGAACTTACTGCAAGTGAGAATTAATGAATATTAAATCACATTCTTACATGTAAATGTCGACTTATATGATGCGTTCGTAACTACAATCCGACAAACTAAGTTTGTACCAGTATGCAGAACACACCCTTTCGCGACAACGAACTTCCTGGTAATTAGGTTAATTAAGAACGAAACGCCGTCTGTACGTTTCCTCCCGTTGATTGACTTGTTTTTTCAGTATTTCTTAATTCTTAATTAACCTAGTTACCAGGAAGTTCGTTGTCGCGAAAGGGTGTGTTCTGCATACAGGTACAAACTTAGTTTGTCGGATTGTAGTTACGAACGCATCATATAAGTCGACATTTACATGTAAGAATGTGATTTAATATTCATTAATTCTCACTTGCAGTAAGTTCCAAATGTTAACTATATATACAGAAAGTATAGAAATGAAAAAGCAATGTCCGTCTTCGAGGAATACCGTGCATTGAAAAGTTCCAACCAGAACGAAACGCCGTCTGTACGTTTCCTCCCGTTGATTGACTTGTTTTTTCAGTATTTCTTAATTCAAACATTGATTATTTAACCTAAACCAAAATTGGCTATTTTCCTCTAAACAGGTTTTATATTTGTTTTGTGATAAAGATTTTTCTAAAGTTTTGTGAAAGTCAGTAGTTTGAGAAAAATTATTTCTTCAGTTTTCCCTGACTTGTACTAGATACAAATTTTTTTTTAAAGCTTGGTTTCGCTATAAAAGTCCACACTTCTTTTCTCCATAACCGAACATAAAAACTAGATACTGGTTTATCAAGAATGTCTTAAAACTATAATTTGTGTTCATAATCCAGGGGATTCCAAAAACTGTAATATAATTACATATGCCTACAGTTTTGGCAGTATTTTACAAATATTTAGAATGTCTCCTTTCTTTTTAGTAACGAAGTATAATGAAAAATAGGAATTTATACGAGATTAAAATCTGCAACTAAAGAAAATAAAAATGTAGAATAGTATTAGAACAATCTAATTAATTAAATGTAGGTATCTGCAATATTTTTATTTCACATCTTATACTAAAATATCGGATGTATATTTAAATAATGAATTTCTGGTATTTCATATTTTAAATTTTCTGTCTTTTAAAACAATATAATTGAGAAATTCAACATATTCTTTGTGTATTAGCTCATCTACATTGCAGTATATTCTAAATATGTATCAAATCTAATTTTAGTAAATTAATCGATTAATTTTTATTGTTTATTTCATTTAATTTTTGTCTACACGTAGTTATCACTCTGTATATTACACTTTCTTGAAGAATATTAGAAATTTAATTATTTTAACACTAAAAGCTCCATTAGCGTTACTGGAAATAGATCAGAAGGACACAGCTTCGGATCTTACCACTGTTTCCATTAGCTTTTGCAAAGTATGGGCACATCATAGTGACCAAAGGACCAATACTTAATAAGAGGAGACCTAAAATCCGCGCACGCAAACGTATTCCAAAATAATTGGGTTTGCGGTTTTACTGAAGTTCCCGTAAATGGTAGCACATGGTACGCAATTAAATTCGAATGAAAAATTTTACTTTATATGCAGATAAGTTATTTACAGCTTTGGTCTGTACGTCCTATGATCTTTTAATAGATTTTGTACAAATATCGTACCTTTAATTATACCGTATTAAGTAAGGTAATTATGGACATATTCTATATATTTATTCGCCTTTGGTGCCTTAATTTAGTTATAAATAAATCGATTTAAAATTCTTTTCTCTTCTTTTCTCTCGTCTCTATAAAAATATCCTACTAGGATTGGTCGTATTATGTAACAAGTGTTCATTTGAAAAGTCAATCTAGTAGCATGTGATTTATTGAGAACATTTTGAAGTATGTCGTAAGTTAAAATTTACTACTTAACCTACGAAGTCGTATATTTTGACAGTTTCATACATACAAATAAATAACAAATAATAGGTATTTATTGAAAACTATGACAAATGTTGAAAATGTTGTCCTTCAAGATCAATGCACTTTAAAATCCTCCGTTCAAAATTTCTGATGATATTCTGCAACATTACTGGATTGTTATTAATTTTCATGCATTTCTGTTCGATTCTCTGTAGCATATCATTCAAATTCAATATAGGTGTTCGAAATATGTTATTTTTTAGATAAGGCCACAAAAAGAAGTCGCAAGGTGTTAAAGCGCATGAACGTGCAGGCCAGGCAATTTCAGCATCTCGACTAATTATATGCTCATCAAAAAATTCTCTTAAATAATCCAAAAATTCTGTAGTACAGTGACAAGGTGCTCCGTCTTGTAGGAAATATGCATTTTGTAGATCATCATGATTGACAAATGGTTGTAAAATTTCCGTACGGTACCTTTGAGCAGTTAACGTTCCCTGAGAAAATATTGGTCCAATGATTCGCCTTTGGCTTATCGCTGCCCAAATACCAATTTTCTCTGGAAGTAGCGATTCTTCATTAATTACATGTGGATTTTCACTACTCCAAATTCTTGTATTTTGTGAATTTAGGTATCCCGTTTTATAAAACCATGCTTCATCAGTAAAGATGACTCTTTGCGAAAGTTGTCCATTATTGTTCATATTTACAAACCAATTACAAAACTGTAGTCTACGCGGGTAATCAATTTCTAACAATTCTTGTACTGTTGTGACACGGAATGGATGAAGTTGCATATCTTTTTTTAATAACTTGTGAGTTGTACCAACAGAAAGGTTTATTTGTTGACTCAAATGTCGAACATTTGTTTGTGGTTCATTTTCCATTATTTCATCAACACGATTGACAACTTGAGGTGTAGGTTTCTTAACTGCTCCGCTGCCTGATTTTCTTAAGAGACTACCAGTTTCAGAAAAAAGTTTTAAAGTTCTATTCAAAGTATTCTTAAATTGTATATAATCTATTACAAAATGTGGAAACTCAACTTGAAATTCTACCAAGCAATCTTGAACTGAATAAACCCATAAACCATCAATTTTATTACCACTTCGAAAATAAGCCTGGACTAAAAAAATTTTATGTTCTAAAGTGAAAGCCATTTTATAACTGAGAAGCAATTTATTTAAACCAGAATCGACGCACGATTATTTTATGCACTAACTGATATTTGTGATTGACATTATCAAATATCATTTGGATTTACGTTTACGGAACAACAAACACATACTAATATATTTGCGTCTTATTCTATCAAAATTTCAAAGTAACCTAGATTGACTTTTCAAATTACACACGTTAATAATTTATATTTAAAATCGTACGTATAATACATAATGAAATAATATAAATATAAAACATATATATATATATATATATATATATATATATATATATATATATATATATATATATAGATAATTATTTCGTGACCTTTGTATGTTATGGTAGATTCAATTAGTTGGCGATTTAAGGTCTGGTTTTACTTAAAAATGTATATATTTAAACCAATTTACATGTTTCGGAAAATGATGACTTTCTCAAAGAATTTGAAATATAAATGACAGTATATTAATGTCAAACTTATACATTTGTAGTTGTCATGGATAAAATTATTCAAAGGTTATTATTATGTATGCGCCCGTGGAGCGGCTTAAGATGTTAAGCTGTCGTCATTCGCCTTTAACGAGAAGGAAGACCATGAAAACCTACTCGGACAGCCAGTCAGGGATCTAAACACGGAATTTTCAGCATAATAAGCAAATATACAGATATTTAAATAACATAAGATATATATTTATATAACAGCAACATATATTATGATGGTAAATTGCAGATCGTTACATAATTAGATTGTAGTATATATTGCTTAAATTTTTTATATCACTTCTGCTGTTAATTGAATTTTTTTTCCTGTCTAATGCTAATCATTACTTCAATTTCCCTTTTCATTGTGCGCTGTTCTTTATTAATTATCTGTGTGTTTTCAAAATCGAAATGGTGTTCGCGTTGTACTTTGTTTGTAAATAACGCAGTTTTGTCGGTTTTAGAGTATTTGTGGGCTTGTATTATTTTGTATAAATATTGTTTAGTTTGACCTATGTAGTAACTATCGCAATCGCCACAAGTTATTTTATAGATGATATGTGTTTCTCGATTTTTTTCTATTTTAGGTTTTAGTTTTGAAAATAGATGTTTATTAGTATTACCAAGTTTAAATGTTGTAGCTATATCATATTTTTTAAAGTGTATTTAATTTTTTCTGATAATTGTGCAACATATGGAATAGTGATATATGTTGTTTCATTGTTTAAATTGCTGTTGGCGTCTGCGGTGTCTGCCTTTCTGTATTGAGTATGGGATAGTTTTACTGCTCTATCAATCAGATTATTTCATATATCAAAAAGAAGCTGTAGGCTTATTACACCAATATGTGTAAATAGTACCCTGTCTATCATAGCTTAAAGAAATATCAAGAAAATTAATACTGTTATTAATTTCTTCTTCAATAGTGAATTTTAATTAGTTGTGAAAATTGTTGAATTTATTTAAAAGATAGTTTATTTTATTTATCGGAATACATGTTATGATGTCATCTAGATATCTTTTGAAGAAAATGGGGTGAAAGTCTAATGAATTAATAACATTTTGTTCCAAATGTTCCATTACCAGATTTGCAATAGGAGCAGCTAAAGGAGAGCCCATGGCAATACCAAATGTTTGACTATAAAAATAATTTTTGTATTTAAAATATGTGTTGTCGAGACAGAAATGTATACCTCTAATAAATTCGTTTCTATTTAGTGATGTGTGTGGATTAATTTCATTCCATTAGGATTCTATTATGTTTATAGCTAGATCTGTAGGAATGTTAATTTATAAAGATTCTACATCAAGTGATATAATTTTGTGATTAGTTGGTACTTTTTGTTCCTACTAATAAACATCTATTTTCAAAACTAAAACCTAAAATAGAAAATAATCGAGACACACATATCATCTATAAAATACCATGTCGCGATTGCGATAGTTACTACATAGGCCAAACTATACAATATTTGTACAAAAGAATACAAGCGCACAAATACTCTAAAAAAGACAAAACTGCTTGATTTACACACAAATTACAACGCGATCACCATTTCGATTTTGAGAACATAATTTATAAAGAACACACAATGAAAAGGGAAATTAAAGAAATGATAAGCATTAAACTGAAAAAAAATTCAATTAACAACAGAAGTGATATATAAAATTTAAGCAATATATACTACAACCTAATTATGTAACGATCTGCAATTTACCACCATAATATATGTTGCTGTTATATAAATATACATCTTATGTTATTTTAATTTTTTGTAGATTTAGATCCCTGACTGGCTGTTCGAGTAGGTTTTCGTGGTTTTCCTTCTCGCTTAAGACGAATGCCGACAGATTAACATCTTAAGCCGCTCCACAGGCGCATATATAATAATAACTCATGCATTGTCATTCCCCGTTCTTGTTGTCTACTATTTTTTGAATACTAAGGCATGATTTATTATTATTAAACTTGAATATATCTTTGAATAATTTTATCCATGACAACTACAAATGTATAAGTATGACATTAATATACTGTCATTTACATTTAAAATTTTTGAGAAAGGCATCATTTTCCGAAACATGTTTTAAATATATACATTTTTAAGTAAAACCAGACCTTAAATCGCCAACTAATTGAATCTGCCATATATATACAGGGTGATACAAAAATTTAGGGCTGGCTATACATAGACGGTTTCTACAACTAAAAATAAGCAAAATAGTTTATATAAATTTATGTCCTAAAATGGTTCGTTACTGAGTTACGGCCAATTGAAGTTTTTTAATTTTTATTTTAGAAATGTTTACAGAAAACGGGAGTTTCTTATGTTTCTTATAGTAAATGTTCAAAATGACCTCCACGGGAAGCAACACAAGTTTTTCGAGAAAAATTACTGATAGGAAAAATTTTGAGTTAAAAAGAAAATTAATCGGTGAAAGAAAAGCTCGAGTGTTTTTTGGCAAGATAAATTAACGATTTAAATAAATAATAAATAATTATTTTTATTTGAAAGCAGGAGAACAGTTATTAAATGTACAATTATTATAAATTGTTTGGTTTGGTGTACTAATTTTAATATTATTTTCTTTGTTGCTTTCTACACATGCTAAATAATTGTTTTGTCTTACTTTATTGGATTCGCGTAAATGACAAGTTCTTTAGATATCATATTTGTTCCCATTGGAACATTTTTATACCAATTATTAGAATTTGTCTTGTTCCAAAAGGGATTTGGAATTAAAAAAAAAGTCGTTTAGAGTTTACAAAAATTTAGGGCTGGCTATACATAGACGGTTTCTACAACCAAAAATAAGCAAAAAAGTTTAAATAAATTTGTGTCCTATAATGTTTCGTTACTGAGTTACGGCCACTTGAAGTTTTTCGTATTGCATGTCCGACATGTGTGTATCTCGTCACAAATTATCGCGCAGACGCGAAGCGTTCGTATCGCATGTTTGAACAAGTCGCCGACAAGTGAGTAACTTATGTTAATCATATTCAGTAGGCAGTCCGTGTTTTTTGCTCAGTCGTGAAAGTTGATTAAGTCATTTGTGATTAGTACTGTTTTCTAATTAATAGTATAAAATGGCAGATTATTCTTTCGAAGAGATGTCCGACATGCATTTAATGTATGGTTTGGCACATTGCAACAGAGCAGAAGCAAGAAGACTTTACGCAGAATATTTCGCAAACCGACGTTTACCAAATGAAAAAACTTTCGAAAGGCTTCATATTAGATTAAGAGGAACAGGATCATTCAAACCAGTAGTCCGAGATCGCGGCAGACCACGAACCACAAGAAATTTGGAATTGGAAGAACGTTTGTTGGATCGTGTTGAAGAAAATGCAGGTGCTAGTACTCGAAGAATGGCATTGGCGGAAGATGTCGATCATGTGAGTGTATGGCGTATTTTAAGAACTAATCAGCTTTTTCCTTACCACCTGCAAAGAGTACAGGGACTTAGTGAGAATGATTTCCCATCACGAGAAGCTTACTGTGTATGGTTGTTACGGACATGCGCCGCCGATCATCTCTTTCTGTCGTGTGTGCTCTTTAGTGATGAAGCTGGCTTTACAAGAGATGGTATCGTCAATTTTCATAATTTACACCAGTGGCAACAAGAAAACCCTCATGCTATTATTCAGTCCAGACATCAAGCGCAGTTTTCATTTAGGGTGTGGGCCGGAATTATTAACGAATTTGTGATTGGTCCTTTTGTACTTCCACCACGACTTACTGGGCAGAATTATCGTTATTTTTTAGAAAACAACTTACCAGGTTTGCTGGACGATGTTCCACTAAATGTTAGAGGACGCATGTGGTTCATGCACGAAGGTGCACCGGCTCACTTCAGTCACACAGCACGCGAATTTTTAAATGCCGTGTATCCTGGAAGATGGATTGGTCGCGGTGGACCTGTAGCATGACCTGCACGGTCTCCAGATTTAAATCCAATAGATTTTTACGTATGGGGACATTTAAAGTCTATGGTATATTCTACTCCAATTCAAAATATTGAAGATCTTCAACGTAGAGTGGAAGATGGATGCCACCAAATTCGAAATACACCAGGAATTTTTCAGCGAGTGAGGCAGTCCATGATACGACGAGCTGAAGCTTGTGTTGCTTCCCGTTGAGGTTATTTTGAACATTTACTATAAGAAACATAAGAAACACCAGTTTTCTGTAACCTTTTCTAAAATAAAAAGAAAAAAACCTCAAGTAGCCGTAACTCAGTAACGAACCATTTTAGGACATAAATTTATTTAAACTTTTTTGCTTATTTTTAGTTGTAGAAACCGTCTATGTATAGCCAGCCCTACATTTTTGTAACACCCTGTATATATATATATATATATATATATATATATATAATGTATAATGAATGGTTAGTTATTTCTTGGAATTCTACTTGATAACTATTCATTAAATAAAAATGCTCATTTTAACGTTTCGACTTTTATTTTGTCTTTATCAGAATAAATTTAATTAGAGTACTGGGTGTTTTTTGTAAAATGTAAATTTATGTCTAGTTATAGTACTTACAATTTGTATTATTCTTTTTTATTTTTTAACAGTTTGAACTATTTTACTTAAAATATAAAATTTACATATTGTACAATCAAAATATGGAAGTAAACTGAATTTTAGTAGGCCTGAAGTATGCATATGTTTTTTAATTTTTTGTGTTTTGTTCTTGTCTGATACTTTCGGCTTGGTGTGGGTGAGTTTTAAAAGAGTTAAGTCGATTGGATTTGAATTTTTAAGTTATTTATATTACGGATATTTTAAATTAATGGGAGATATAGTTTTGACAGATTTATAATTTCATGGCGGTCATTAACGGCATTTTCTTCATGTTTTTTAATATGAATTCACTCTAATACTGACCTTGCTTTGTAATTTGTTTCGATTTGTAGTATTTTAACTTTGTAATTGAAAGTGTGGTTATTTTTAATTTCATGTTTTTTTAAAACCTGTAATGTTGTTTGAATATTTGTGACCGTTGATTCTCTCTTTTAAATGTTGTTCTGTTTGACCTATATAAACACGACTACAATCATTACATGGTATGCTATAAATTATATGTGATTTTTTTCCCGTGGAATGGCAGCTTTTAATTTTGTTTTAGTAAAACTTAAATTATTATAATTTTTGTGAGCAATGTGGATATCATACTTTTTTATGAAAAATTTATTTAATTTTTCAGATAGTTGCGGAATTTCGTGTACTCATTGTTTTATTATTCTATTATATAGTGCGTATTGTTAATTATTGTCTGATAAAATTGTTTTTATTTTATTTAACACATATGTCTCTTCTGTATTGAGGACGGGTTAATTTCATGGCTCTATCTACAAGATTTATAATAACGCTAATATAATACATGAATTATCAACAAAATCTATGAATCGTTAGTAATATCACGTAATGGGGCTAATAAACGAAAGTCATGTTATATAATCATCTCAATTAGATAATGTAACTGTCCACAAGTTAGACTGAATAATTGTCAGTTACAGCATTCAGAGCATGATAAATACTTGATAATGCATCTGAACCAACGAATAACGTGGTAGAAATTAGAAATAAAATTGGTATGGCATAGTATACAGCAATGAAGGTTTTCTCATTGTCCAAAGACTTATGAACAAGCGTCGTGGCCTATTGTCTTTCGGTGTGATCTTGCTCCATGACAATCCAAGGCTGCATATTTCTGCATAAACAGAAGGTGGGGGGGCTCGAAAGGAAACCTACTGACAAGCGGGGTCCAATCCATTATATTATACGCGCCCCAGCTTGGCACAGAACGGTCGAAAACAAGAAGCTTGTGGTTAAGCTCACGAGAATACAGCCGACGGTGAGCAGAAGGGTAGCTAGTGTATATAGAACAATATCGGCAGATGGAGCTGGGGTCATAACTGAGTTATAGACTTGCTGATAATAGAAAGAAAGGAGAGATACGAGGGCACTCCCAAAGTCATTGCAAGATCTAACCTCCACAATAAGTGGCGGCAAAGATGGACGACCGGAGTTAGCGAAAGGTGGACGCACAGTCTAATTCTACACGTGGAAGCATGGAAGCAGGCCCTAGGG
The DNA here is from genome assembly GCA_935421215.2 of Melolontha melolontha. Classification (NCBI taxonomy): domain Eukaryota; kingdom Metazoa; phylum Arthropoda; class Insecta; order Coleoptera; family Scarabaeidae; genus Melolontha; species Melolontha melolontha. The sequence continues at coordinate 213,177,475 of OW285235.1, forward strand.
GAAGGTAGATTACTATCTCACCCAAGCACTATCGGGACACAGATGTTTTCGCAAATACTTATTTGTAAGAAATAGATCGGAGACCGAGAAGTGCGACTACTGCGGAGAGAGTGGTGATGTGGGACACATGCTATGTGCTCAAAATGGAACGATTTAAGATTAAAGACCAACGCGATATTCAACCACGAAAATATGAAGAGGGCTTTAATAACGGAAACAGGATGGAAAGATATGTACTATATTGTGCGTAACATTGTAGAGACTAAAGAGAAGGATCAACGATAAATAGGACGGCATATCATTGTTGAAGTAATGAGAAGGCAGTTGCCGGCATAAAAGGAGCGAGGCGAAGAGGGGGAGAGGTTTAGAATGAGCAAATAAGTATATTTAAATATATTTTATATTTACAGTATTTCTCTTCTTATTCATAGATCGACCTTATTTCAAAAATATCCTACGTATTGCAATGGATTGTGATGTTGATAGCTTATTTAATTTCAATTCACACTGCAAAGTAGATTCCCTGCTATGCTCAGTCTGGTGCGTCTTCCTCGAGCTCCTTAATCTTCAGGGTTTATCCTCACGGATATGTGTAATAGAAGTAAAACAATAGGTATTAGGAATTTAAACACAAATTTTCCCCCCTTTACTTTTAATTAAAAAAAAAACAAAAAAAATTTGAACTTTACAAAGTATAAAGTTATTTTGAAACATATATCAACATGAGGAAAAACTTTGATGCTATATTAAAGCAAAAGTTATAAAAACCTCATAAAAATTGACCGCGAGCAAAATTTATAAATTAAATATAAACAAAAATTATCAGATGTCAACAATTACGTTAACCCATAAATCAAACGTCAAAATAGAAACTTATCTATTTTCGCACGCAACCAAAATTTAATTCATGCGCACTAATAACATGAAGCAAATAAGTTTTCCCGCCTTCTATCCTTCTAGCACATATATAAAAAAAAAATCACTCAAAAAACCAATCTGATAACTTTTCTCGATATTTCTCTGATTACAAAATATTATAAACTACAATCTAATGATTTTACTGAGCTCATCACTGTTATAGACTTATTTTTAAATACATAAATACAATATTAAAAGAAATATACATACATTAATTAATGTAGCCACGTCACAAAAAATGAGAGATTTACAGATAGGTCTATTTAAATTTAAATTACGAGTTTAAAAGACTCGTAATACTCGAGAATGAATTTAATCACATCAAAACACCTCTCAAAACACAAACCGACTTTATCCAAAATTAAATTGAATAAAATTAAGTTCTATTCAATAGCAATAAAAAAAACACAACCTATCTGCTCAAAACTGTTAAATCTCTAAAAGCATGAGGCTCCTGGAAACAGCATGATACCCCTACCTAACATGAAATAAATCAAAGCAGCTACAATATATATACATTATCATAACTTCCAAATTGGCGGGAACTGCAAAAATCCCACAGACCCGTACGTTCTACAGTTGTGGACAAAAATACACATTATAATAAATTTTTACATAAAATATCAAATCTTTATAATTATTTTTCTGAAATAAAATGTACATAAATATATTGTCTTTTATAGTTTCTTTTAATTTCTTTCGTCGGGGAAAAATCCATGGCAGTATGTACTATCGGGGCATTTGAAATCCGGAGGATTATATTTTTATTTTCACTATAATTAAGCATTGCAATTCGGTTTTTGTATAATTGGGTGTAGTTGACAGCAGTGGTATTTATCTGTAAACTTTCACGCAAAATTATGTTATAAAGCTACCGCTTATGCCACCTATCTCAGAGAAGTTGAACAATCTCTCCAGGACACTTATACCTAAAACTCTGTTTCATAATAATACCCTCCTAGATTCTCCTCATGGTATCGTTGATGCATTTGCCAACAAATTTTCTTCTGTTCACTCTATGAGTAGCGATTTCACTTACATTCAAGAGAACACTAATTATACACCTTTTACATTGGCATCAGTAACTGAAGACGAAGTACTTTGTGCTATGGCAAAATTTCCGCAAAAAGATACTGCGGGTAATGATTCAATTCCCAGCTTTATCTTGCATGATGCAAAATTTGCCCTTGTAAAACCGCTAACTTTTATTATTAACATGGCAATTCGACCTTCTACTTTCCCGAATAACTGGAAGCGAGCGAGGATAAGTCCAGTATTCAAAAAGGGCGACATTACGCATGTTGATAACTATAGACCCATATCAATATTGTCGAATGTTTCTAAGGTATTTGAAAGTGTAATTTGTTCCTGTCAGCACCACAACACCAAATCCTACATTTCTCCATTTCAACACGGCTTCATGCGGGGAAGATCGACTGTGAGGGATCTTGTGACTATTTGTCAGTTTATTAGTGAGCATCTCGATACTCGTGGTCAAGTTGATATCATATATACGGACTTCAGTAGTGCCTTTGATGTGATTTACCATGGAAATTTACGTACGAAATTGTCTGCGTTTGGATTAAGTCCTTCCCTAATTCTTCTTCTACAGTCTTACTTAAGTAGTAGACTTCATTTTGTCTTCTACAACGGCTATAAATCCTTTGAATTATCTCCTCTAGCTGGAGTCCCACAATGTTCACATTTGGGTTCTCTCCTATTTATCTTGTTTTTAAATGATTTATTATCGTCTCTGTCTTGTCCACTACTTGCCTATGCAGATGATCTGAAAATATATTCCTCCATTAAAACATGGGATGACGTGTTGAATTTGCAGGCGAATTTGAACATTTTCTCTCAATGGTGCTCCAACTGTAAATTGGGATTGAACATCAAGAAATGCTGCTACGTCTCTTATACAAAAAAAGTTAATTTTATTGACTCCAGTTATTTTATAAATGATTCAATACTTAATAAGGTTGATAACATAAAGGACCTTGGTGTTTTGTTCGGCTCTCGCTTAACTTTTGTGCGACATATCAATAACATGTGTGTTGCTGCTTCGAAGACATTAGGTTTTGTTCTGCGTACCTGAAAACTCTTCTCTTCTATGTCTTTATTCAAAACTATGTACTATAGTTTTGCCCTCAGTAAGTTAGAGTATGCTTCTCCTATTTGGTCGCCTCATTATATTTATCTTCAGTTGTCCATTGAAAAGATACAACGTCGTTTGTTAAAGTATTTATCATTTAAAATTGATGGCATCTATCCCGAGCGAAATGCGGACTACAAATTGCTATTTGGAAGACATGGTTTACAATCGTTAACCTATCGACGAGATACTCTGGGAGCGAGATTTGTGTGGAAGATTGATGTGGTACCATTGATTGGCCTTATTTACTTTCCTCTGTCAACTTTCACGTTCCTCGTATATCCTCTCGTTCCTCCCCTACCTTTTTCTAGGACCAACTTGTTGCAGGGCTTTCCGCTCGTGACCATGTGCCGAATTGCTGAGATGTTTTGTGAAGGCATTTTTTTCAATGCCATAGCATAGAGAACAAAAAGACTATGAATATGAATAAATCTTTTTTTTATTGTTTTCATGTGTTACATGTGTTTATTTATTATTTATTATATTTATTTTTAGATATACAGTAGCCGCTCGGAAGAGTGAACACTCTATTCAGTGAACAGCTCGTTTATATGAACAACTAAAATTTTATTAGTAAAGCTCCATAGAGTGAACAATAACACATTCGCTTCAGTGAACTGGGTAAATTCCCGGCGTATAAATTATTTTGCTGACTCGCCGGCGTAACTTACAAGAACAGCGGACAGATGTATGTATGTATTTTATTTTAGTTGTAATTCTGAGTTCTGTTGATATTGTAGGTGTACTATGCTAGAACATTTTTGCGTTTACAATAAAAATGAAGCGCAAAGTGTTAAGTTTGCTCGAAAAATGTGAAATTTTAAAAAGTCTGGACAGTGGAAGCAGTGTAACGTATTTGTCTAAAAAGTACGGGATTGCCAAATCCACAGTATGTGCAATCAAAAATAAAAAACGGGACATTTTAAAAGTCACATCAAGGCGCAGTGAAATACGGAAAAGTAAAACTTTAAAATCCTGTAAGATGCCACGAATGGAAAAAAAAATATATTCATGGTTTTGTACACAAAGACTTAAAAATGTACCGGTTTCGATTGAACTTTTAAAAACAAAAGCAAAAGCTATCAATGAAACTACCGCTGAAAATCCTAATTTTAATGCTAGTGACGGATGGAGCCAAAGATTTAAACGAAGATTTGGAATAAGACATTTAAAAATTTCGGGAGAAAAGTTATCAGCTGCTCCGGAGCATGTAGGTCCATTCAAGAATTATCTTCGAAAGAAAATAGAGGAGCTACAATTAACACATGACCAATTATACAATGCCGACGAGACAGGCTTGTTTTGGAAATTACTCCCAGAAAGGGCTTTGGTTACGTCTGAAGAAAGATCGGCCCCTGGTCGGAAAACGGATAAAAGTAGAGTTACTAGCTACTTTACTACTACTTTACTAGCATGCACCAATGCAACCGGTGAACATAAAATCAAACCGTTAGTGATTGGGCGTGCCGCAAATCCAAGATGCTTTAAGAACTTTTCACTTCCAGTGCAATACACAAGTACGAAAAATGCGTGGATGACGTCGGGGGTATTTGAAAATTACTTTCATCATTCATTTGTCCCGCAGGTTCGAAGATTTTTTAAACAAAAGGGATTACCACAAAAAGCTCTTCTACTTTTGGATAACACTCCAAGTCATCCACCAGCAGAAAACTTGGTTTCCGATGATGGAAAAATTCTTACTGTATACATGCCCCCGAATGTAACATCTCTTATACAGCCCATGGACCAGAATGTCATTAGGTTAACAAAATTGTTTTATAGAAGAAGCCTTTTATCCACAATAGTTGCTTCTGATAGCAATGATATTTCAGCTGTCATTAAAAACTTGAGTCTAAAAGATGCTGTTACACATCTGGCATTAGCATGGATGAATGTGAAAGAAGAAATAATTGCTAAGTGTTGGAAAAATATTTTATCAGATTCTTTCAATAGCGACTCTGATTCAGAAGAAGATGTTCCATTGGCTATTCTACAAGAAAAATACAAGAACAGCGTCGAGGCAGTGACATTTCAAGAAACTGTAGCATTACTACAGAAAGTGAACGGAAACATAACATACAGCCGTAAAGACATAGAAAACTGGAATACGGATGTCATAGAAGATCTTGAAGAGGATGTAATTGAAATTGAAAGTGCGGAAGAAACAATGGATGATGAGCCAATGCCAACTACCATCCCCACTCAGGAAGCTTTACAAGGACTTAATATAGTGATTTCTTGGGCAGAACAAAACATGCTGAATTCTGAAGATCTATTAACTTTGCGAAGAATAAAAGAAATCACAGTTCAAAGATGTTTAAAAGAAAAAAAGGTTCAAATAAATTTATCCAGTTTTTTTTAACAAACAAAACTGACTTCTTTAAATCATTACGTATTCATGTATGTATGTACGTATCTATGTAGAACATGTATATTTTTCATTTGTTAATTCTTTTTGATGTAACTGAATACATATACATATAAATAAACGTTTTAAACTGAACATTCGATTGAGTGAACATTTCGATTCTGTGAACAGGTAAGGTTTTAATTAGTTCACATAATCGAGCGGCTACTGTAATTAGCTTTTTATTTTATGTTTTTTTATATATGTGTATGTGTAATTGGTTGATGACCGTTGGACAATAAAGCTATTATTATTATGTTACTGAGTGAATAAATGAAAAAGAAGAATTTATTAGTCAGAGAACTACAAATATTTTAATTTTTAATAACCATTTCTGTCTAGCACCTCTTGTTAACGTCTAGGAATCTATGTAATAACATTATGTATAAATTTTGGTGAGAGATCATTGCAAATATTTTCAATCTTGTTAGATAATTCTTGAACATTTGCTGGACTAATGTTATTTCTGCTCATCTTGCTGTGCGACCACATGCGGGGAAATGTGTTGCGTTCACTGCATTTACTATTGTTTCGAACGGATCGTTTCTTATAAAATTAATAAGATTTTTATACTGTTCGGGAGTTGACATACGTATACTACCGGAGCCTGGTTTTCTATTAATTACACCTCGACGGTGCCATTTAATTTTGATATCTGAAATTGTACTCTTCCCCACGTCAAGTCCGTCTGCTAATCTTCTAACTGACCATCCTTCTTCTTGTAACGTAATTATTTGAGTTTTGGTTAATATGCCGCGTTTGAATATTAATGCGGCATACAAACTTTATATTTTGACAAACCTGAATATGACACTGCCAGTTCTGTAAACAGAAGCAAATAGAGGCACATACATATCTACTCTTAAAAAGCCATATTCAAATCAAACAAATTAAATGTCCGATTTTCAAATTCCACGATAGCACATGTTTCTATTATCCTCCTTAGTACCTGAACCAGGTTAATTATCGAACCACCCTCGTATGCACAAGTATTCGCAAAAATGTATATTTTTAGAGCTTTTGCATAAATAAGCGTACATTATCATAATTACTCTTTCCGGTAATTTTGTATTTATCAATACTGTTCAAGGAAAATTATTTTTAATGAAATATTGGTTTTCAATTCGAAGCTATTCAATCATTGTAGCCTGCACGTGCTCCGATCTATTTGTCATATTTATTCGCATCTCTTTGATTAATGTTGCAATTACTACACAATTGGGAGTACCAACTTGTTACATGTATTTTATTATCGCTGCGGTATAAAATTGTGACGTTAAATATTGTTAGTAAAGTAATAATTTGTAAAAAAAAGCATACACACTTACGTCTACACGCAACGCTCATTAATATTCGAGTAAATTGCAAGCTATTTTCATTAATAAATTTAATCATATAACTCTACTGCTAACCATTATCGCTTCATCAGCAACTGGAATGTCTTGTACGTGTTATGCATTTAAAATTTAAATATTAAAGCTTTTTGTTCGCGTATATAAATCTGCGTTTCCTGTATGCATGTATGGTGGTTTTCTAAAAGCGTGTGTATTATGTACATACATTCATAGACTTACATTATTGTTCTGTGAGGTATGAAAAGCATTATAAGAATTAAGAACAGCCGTCTATAGAGTCCTCAGAATGAATCGAGTTAATAACTTAATATTTAAACATTAGCTTATCAAAATTATATAATGTATATATCACAAGAGATATTTGAAATATTTCTGGTCTTGTTAGCAAATATTTTGAAGCAAAACAAAATTCATCTTTCGGCGCAATTTCCCTGCAACTCGATACATTTGGTCCACCGTTTCTGTCATCCATTCAAACCGAAAAAAATGATTGTCCAAACCTGAAAAAAAGTGATTTACAGTGTCTTCAACAATAGCATTTGACCGATATTTTTTTCCGACGAGATATTTTTTCAAATCAGGGAACAGGAAAAAGTCGCTGAGAGCTGGATCAGGCTAATAAAGTGAAATAAAGTAAATTTTGACATTGCAAAAATCCACGTGTGAACCCGAGCGTTATCCTGGTAAAACAGGATTTTCTTTTTTGCCAAATGTGGATTTTTTCATAATTGTGGCCTTCAATTTATCTAGTAGTGCAGCATGGTACTGTATGTTGACTGCTGAACCCTTTGCAAGAGTTATTTCTCGACTATCCCAAAAAAACTCGCCATCATATTCCCTGCAGGTAGAACGACTTTTGTCTTCTATAGAGTTGGTTCTTCCACCACATTCCACTGCATTGACTGCTGTTTGGTCTCGGGCGTACGGTTGTGTACTCAGATTTCATCGGCGGTTATCAATCGCCTCAAAAATTCCGCGGGATTTTTTTGGTCGACCGTCAACAAACGCGACACCCAACGCGCGGATAATTTTCTCATATCTAAATCTTGATGTAAAATATTGTGCACCCGGTTAGATGATATTCCACAGGCCTTAGCTACATCCATAACAGTCAAGCGACTAAATGCACTACCATCGACCATTTCGTAAGTTGTAGCAGTTTTCGTACGTCTGGAAAGTTTCTCGTTTAAAATGCGGCCACGTTTGCACTGGGCCATCCACTCATGTTTTATTTCTTGAGTCTTTTCCTCTTTCAAATTAAGGAATTTTATCACTGCCCGATACTCAATTTTCTTCATTGTTGAACGACAATGTGAACTGACAACTTTAGAAGAGGAAAAAACGCAAAAAATATAGAAACGCTTACCACAATTAATAATTGTATCCTAAATACGTATTTTGACAACTAAGTTGTCATCATCAGTAGGTAAAACCACTAATTAAAGTGTCGCATATGGAGCACAGTAAAGCTAAACATATAAACGCGCAACAACTTTACACGGCGTCCACGTATACACTAACTTTAAAATAAAATTTAAAGACTAAAAATTACGGCAACCTTACCTTTCTTAAGAAAAACGACATCACATGTGTTTACTATCCATTCTCCGTCCTCGACCTTTTCTGCCTCTTTTCTAAGAATGAAAAAAATACTATACGGAATATTACCATTGAACAAGTTCAACGTATTACTTTTATTTTTAACGATATGGATGCTGTCATATGCTTCGAGATCTCTGGTATTATTGATGGCTTTGACAAGTTTTAACCCTTTAACCGACAAGTTGTGATCTGTATGTAGGGCATGATAAGCTACCCTATATTTTTCTGGTCTAGTAAATTTTTCTTCCTCGAATTTTAAATGGTGAAAGATTTTTGGAATTATTGCAAAATGAACTACCAGAGTTGCTGGATGACGTGCCATTGAATATTCGTCTAAACATGTGGCTGCAGTTGGACGGCGCTCCGGCACATTTCGCTAGGCCAGTAAGATTATTTCTAAATGAAAATTATGACCGATGGGTCGGACGAGGTGGCACAGTTGCGTGGCCACCAAGGTCGCCAGACATGACTCCCCTGGATTATTTTTTGTGGGGCACAATGAAGCAAGAGGTGTACAGTAGCCCGGTGAACACACTAGAAGAATTAGAAAATAGGATAAGAAATTATGCAGAGCGATTAAAACAAAACCCTGATATGATTCAACGTGCTACGAGACAAATAACGTTCAGGGCTATTGCGTGTCTCGAATGTGAAGGAGGCCATTTTGAAAACATAATTAATTAATATAATATTGATTAAAAACTATTTTTTGGTTGTTTTATTCATAATCTTAATTAATCATAGTCTTATGTAGTATGTTATACTACTTTTTTTACCATATCTAATTATACGTAAATTACAATAAAAAATAAACATTTTTGACTAACACATTTTGGGTTTTTTTTCGATGAAATTGTTTTATCTACACGAGGTATAACTCTGAGCACTTTTTTTTTGGACACATTGTATATATATATATCTGATTTCTAATCCAAATTAAACATATCTTTGGTATTACCTAGGAGGATTTTGATGGTGTCTTCGAACCGAAAAGCAACTTGGAGACCTCGCTCTTTAACAACTCTACTAAAGTTTCTCGTGATTGGGTGGTATGATAAACACATGTACTTTTTCTCCTGATTAGGTTGAGATATCAAACTTGTAGATATGCGGATGGTCTTTTTTAAATTCGTTTTTCTAATTAATTTATTAATTATTTCTATGTCAAATCCATTATATTTCGCGATGTTTTTAATAAAATCTAGTTTTATTCCATATCTCTCTTTTGTTAAAGGAATGTTTAGTAACCGATTGACCAAGAAATTAAAAGAAGTTGTCTTATGTTGAAAACAATTAAAAAAAGGTATAAGCCCTTTACATCGTATCCGAAATACGGATTTCGACAACTAAGTTGTCATCATCAGTAGGTAAAACCACTAATCAAAATGTCGCACATGGGGCACAGTAAAGCTAACACATAAACGCGCAACTACTTTACACGGCGTCCACGTATACTGTGGACACCGTGGACGACAAGCACTTTATTCGGTGAGTACTTAACGGAGTATTTCGACCAAAACATACGGTTGTTAAGGTAAAACCGAAGAACCGGTTTATATGACGACATAGGATATCGATGCCTATTTTTAAGTGATGAGTGAAAACTATAGAGATGGATATATATTGGAAATAGTGTAAGATTGTAGAATTGTTTAACAATGATACTATGAATATTGATTTTTGATAAAATAAGATATGTACCTTATAACTGAGCACAAGCAATAACGTGCCCATTAGACGAAAATAGGGCAAGCATAATTCACTTTGAAAAAGTAGGTAGTTGTTATAAGTGCTGAATTGCTTAATTAAAAATTACCTGAAATATATTTCATAACTTTGTTCCATGCAAAAACTTTTTTGGTCATTTGTTTTCAAATTATTATATTTAATTCTTATGCACATAGCCGTAGCCAGTCTGGCGTCATAGTATTGTTGCAGATTTAATTGGATTTTTTTTTACAGTGGAGGAAATACCTAATTAAAGTTGTTAATTGTGACGAACTCCATATTTACGTTTCAAAAGATTGAATGAAACAAAAACAAGTATTAAACTCAGCGAGTTGTTTCGACTTGATTCGTACAAAAATAATGAGGATAATACCTTGAAAAATCAATACCGAAATAATCTTTCTACAATTCTTCTTTCAAATTATTTGAATGGGCTCGTATTTTCATTTAATATTTATAAATAATGTAAATTTTAATTTATTTGTTCGTTTATATTTACATAAATATGATTTTTGAGTATTTAATTCATGTAAACTATAATTTTGAGCTTATTTCTCAAATATTGTAGTATGTAGTAGTGTATATGTAGTATAGGAGAACATGGAGAATACGGAGAGAAAATAATTTATTGTATTAATTAAATATTCTTTTTTATGTGTATGTGTGGAAAGATACGAAAAAGAATAGAGCAGCCGAAGTGAAATCCTTAAGAAGCGCACAAGGAATAACGAAATTAGATAAAGTAAGAAGCGAAAAAATAAAAAAAAGACCTCGAAATTAAATCAGTTGAAGACTACATAGAGATATCCCAATCAACTTGGTTGATTGGGATATCTCTAAAGACTAAACAGCACAGTAGAAGTGAAAAGGATTTGGAAATGCAGGGCACCGTTCAAGAGGAAGAGAGGTAAGTCAGGAGAAACTTGGGACAATTCAATTGGAAAAACCCTAAGGAAGAAAATCAAAACCTGGTCAGAAGCAAGGAAGCTCAGTTAGAACAATTACACCTGTAGGTACTAAAGGGATCTGATTATATTAAATGTATTGTTTTTGGTTTTGATATTCTTGTCACGTTAGTTTTTTGCTATATGTTTCGTTTTATATTATATTATATATATGGTAAATTCAATTTGTTGGCGATTTAAGGTCTGGTTTTACTTCAAAATATATACAAGGTGTGTATAAATTGGCGGACCCACTACACGCGGCGATGTTCTTAGTTAAATTCGGAGTCTAAAATCCTAATACGAAAATGTTGTACCATGCTCCATATCTTTGCACGAGGTTCCTAAAGTTCGGACTTTCAGTCTTGAAATAAGCATTATTACTCGATATTTGTTTACAGAAAGAGCTACAATTTAGAAGAAAGAAGAATTGTTGTTATTATCCTTTCGTTAAAGTTTTCTTTTTGATTTTAAAGTTTGTTTTTAATATTTGTTTATTAACTTATTTTGACGAAAAACACATCTGACAACGTTGTAAAACAATAAGTAGGCAGCCTAATGTTGTTCTAGTCAAATACATTACTACTGTCAAATTCATTGTGAAGACAAAGGAAGCATGATACATCGTTTTAGGATTAGGACTTTTAACTCAAAATTTGACCAAGAATGTCGCCACGTGTAGTGGGTACGCCAATTTATACACACCTGTATATACAACACATTAGGCGACATTTGCTTGTACAGTGATATTTAATACTTATTATTTCTCATTTACAGTAAATTTATTATACTAGCTATATATACGCGAAAGATAGAAGTGAAAAGTAATATCTGTCCAAGATACTGTGTTTTGACAAGCTCCAATAAGAGCGAAATGCATCCACATATTCCGGGATAGTGTAGGGTGTGACTTTTCACGGATTATTCTAAAAATCAGGAAGGTAGCGCCGCGACGTGTAGCGTTTCTGCATACTGGAACAAACTTAGTTTGTCGAAATGTTGAAATTAGCGCACATATTAGGCGATATTTGCATGTAAAGTGAGATTTAATACTCATTATTTCTCATTTACAGTTACTTTATTATACTAATTATATATACGCGAAGTATAGAAGTGAAAAGTCATGTCTGTCTAGGATACTGTGCATTGACAAGCTCCAATAAGAGCGAAAGGCATCCACACATTCCGGGATAGGTGTGACTTTTCACGAATTTTTCATTATATTTGTTGAGTTGTGTTTGAGTTATTTTGCGTCACTACAATATATGGCGAAAGAGGAAAGAACTTGCATAAAATTCTGCTTCAAACTTGTTAAAACGGCAGCGGAAACTATGAAACTGCTTAAACAAGGGGTCGGTAGAATTCTTTAGGCAAACTTATGAGTGGTACAATCGTTTTAAAAATGGCCGCAAGATGTTGGTTGATGATGATGAGCGGAAAACACAAAATCTACATATACTTTTACTAGGCGTGGATCGTGATGACGTACTGCGAGTGCCTCGTGTGTTTTCGGTGTTTACTAAGAAAACGCTACAGTTAGTACATGAGAATACACGAAGCACTCGCATCATTGTACGTGCCCCAACGCCGGGCTTTTACCATCAAATCTGGTAAAAATATATTATGCTATCTTGCAAGGTTGAACGAGAAAAATCCATAACATTTATAACATTGTCGACTTGTCGTACAGCGTATTCTGTTCGACGAAATCAACGTGCGTTTCTGCGAAGATTGTGCCAAGGTACTCAGCAGTGAACAAAAATGGTACCATATTTATGCGTGCACAGAGCTGAAAGAAACTGCCAAAAGAGATACGAACTTTAGTACCCGAATCTTTACAGGCGACAAATCATGGGTGTATGGATATGATCCCGAAACAAAGCAGCACTCATCGCAGTGGAAGACGCTATCATCACTACGACTGAAGGAGACACGGCGAGTTTGAAGTAACGTCAAATGGATGTTGATTTGCTTCTTTGACGCTGATGGCATCGTGCGCAAATAATTTCTCCCACCATGGGAAACAGTTAATGGACGATTTTATTGCGATGTTCTTCGGCGACTAAGAAAAAACATTCGACGTAAGCGGCCTACCAAGTGATGCAACAATTCGTGGATCCTACACCACGACAATGCACTAATTCACGCGTCACTTGTTGTGCGTTAGATTCTAGCCTCAACGAATGTGGCAGTACTAAGCCATACTGCCTACTCCCCAGGTGTTTTCCGTTGTGAGATATTCCTGTCGATTAATGAAATCCAGACCGAATCGGAGGCAGTGTTGTTGATGATAATACGCGAAGACTTCTGTTGGGATCGGTGTATTTATGCAGAAGAACAGTACTTTAAAGGGGATGGTAGTGAATAATTCGTAAGAACAATTTATTTTGCTTTTGTTTCACATTCAGGGAATTTTTGGGTAGTACCTCGTTCATGTCGCAGAATATATGCCTACGCAACAATTTTTACACAAGTTCTTTTATTACTTTTAGTTGTAATATATGTAACTCATCGCGTACCAATCTTCTCTATAATAAGCGGTAAAATATTGGGGAATGCTAAGGCATGATTTATTATTACTATCCTGCTTTATTTTATAATTGTTTCTATTTTAGCGAGTTTATTTTGGAACACTTGAATGTTGGGTGGATAAAGAGCAGTTCTTTGCTCATCGTAACTCGATACTACCCAATAAATGATAGCAAGTAATCGCAAATAATAGTGAATATATAATACATAGATTGGAATATAAATATTGAATTGGTTCGGGATTTACTTGACGAAAATTCGTGCTTACAACTATTAGCAATAAACACACAGATATTAAAATATTTTTCTAACACCTGAGTGTTTGTTACTAATGGATAGGATATAATTGTGGTTTTGTTGGTATATAAATTTGTTTTTCTGAAACGGAAATTATTTATGACTCAATCTGATATTTTCAAGATAACTAATCAGCCTCTAAAAATGTCGCTTCAAACTTTTAAATAGTAAAAAAATATAAGACATTGCCTTGGTTCTTTAATTTTCCAAAGTTATATACTGACACAATTCTGGCAACTTCTCATTTGGGAATATTCTTAACTCTAAGCTAATATTTATCAAATCAACGTTACTATTTGTAACTGCCATATTATCGATTAACACTTGTTTCACAATTATATGCTGATTTAATTTGTTTACGAGATATTTGTAGAACACATAAAATTTCATAGTCGAGTGCTTTTAAGGGGAAAGAAAATGAGAATTTAATGGTTAATAGCTGCTGTTGAGAGTTATTAAAGCAAAACGAACTGCATGTTAATAAAAATCAACAATTGATTTTAAATGGTTTTCATTATCTCTTCGCTGAAGAGCATGTGTTATTGATATTGTAATTATCATAAACACTTTAAGTTTACAATTTGAAAAGTTTTCTATTGTGTAGTTTTACCTGTCGATGTTAAAATTAGATTTTAATTAAAATATTAAATTGTTGTTTAAAAATTTCGAGATGAATTTAATGTGTAGAAACTTAGTAATTATTTATATTACCTATAAATCTTATTCAATAGCAGTAGTAATTATATTCTTGAATCCTGCTAATCTTCCAGCCAACATAATAAGTTATCAAATACAAGGTAACATGATTTGAATTTATTTAATAATTATTAAATAAATTCAAAGCATGTTACCTTGTATTTGATAACTTATTATGTTGGCTGGAAGATTAGCAGGATTCAAGAATATAATTACTACTGCTATTGAATAGTCTAATCTATTCAAAAGCTTAATTTCTTTTGTGTAAATATTAATAAAACTTTTTTAGTTTTTATGCTGATTGGATAAGGAATTTAATGGCATCAACTCTACTTTCCTAAATTCTTACGATACTAATATAATCGAAATATTAAAAAGTACTTTATTGAGAAAATTTATAAGTTTCCTTTTAATTTGTAAGAAAATGTAATGATAACCAGATATTCGAAATCCCATAATAAAACTTTAGCAGCCACCATAACAGTGGCTCCGGCTTTCACAAAATTTACTTAAACAATAAGATGTGTTTGAACAAAGATTAATGAAACAAATGAACATGTACAAAATAAAATTTTATAGAAGTACATGGCAATAAAAACGAAAAGGTTAGAGACCAAGTTTTCTCCTTGTTTTGAACGTATTCAGAGAATCCTCGAATATTCTAATGTAATTAACCGATTCACAGTTTGGTCATTATTATGAGAATTTGCCTAAATGACATACAGGAACAAGTAGTGTTTTCTTTGTTAAAGTTTTTTATATTTAACAGAATTTCTTTTAAGAATTAATGCAACACTTCAAGGGAAAATATTAGTTTTAAAGGACCTCAAACGTTTCTATCACATTAAAGTCTGGTCAATTACGGCACCAAATTAACATTGGTAGGCTGAAGATTAAAAATATATTGTAGACATATTTATTTACTTGAAGAAGTATAACATCTTGTAAAATGTAAGGCACATTTTTTCACTTTAAAAGATTAACAAACGCGATTAAAATTATTTCAATTCATTTGTGTCTCCTACTAGACTTGATGATGGTATGTAAGACCATGATGAACGGAGAATGCTTAATAGTTTTTACAATGCATTTTTGTTTGAATCCTTCTCAACATCGTTTCATAATTTTGCTTCCAGCTTCCAGTCATGATTTGTTAGTGAATGTAAACTGTGAAACTTTCGAAAACTGACTTTAAAATATAAAATAAAAATATAAAAGAACGTAAGGTAATTTTAATTATTTCAGTTAAATACAGAATATAATTTCGAGAGCAACGTTCGTTCTCATGTTTTTAGATTACACTATTGCTACATTATTTAAAAGAAACGTGCATATCTTCTAATGTTCAATTAGCAATTTTCTATATTATATTTTCTCTCCATTGTTTTAAAAACACCATAACAATGGGGGCGAATTCGTTATTATTAGCTTAATAATTTTTGATATTATTAAATGCGAAACATTTACATTTCCTTTGGTCTTCCTTTGAATTTTTTCTACGCATTCGATTATATTTCTGTTCTAGCTTCTGTGTCGTTTTCCCTTTGTTTAATCATAGCGTAAGGCATTTATTACCAGAACGACAAAAGGATAGTAATAAATACACCAGAATTAATAAGCGGTAAATTACTGATCACATGATATTTTTGGATAATACAGACATTTGTAAATAAATTCTACTTGCATGCATACATTTCAAGCTTTAATGCCTTTTTAGAATTAAGAAAGTACGGGTAAAGAATATGGCTTACATGGAGTATAATGTTTCTTGATAAAAATCGTTAAAGTAAAATAGACATATAAGTGGAAATAAGTTGTCTTTTTAAGATGTACTTAAACGTAAGAATCAGACAATCTTATTATATTTGACATATGGTAAATTAAGATTTTCTTCATATATGAAATTTAATTAAATAACAAGGTACTGTAATTTTAGTCAAGTGTTCTGTTTTTGGAGTGATATAAAAGGACAGAACACGTAAAATTTATTACAAAGAATTTCATAAGGAAGGACTGTACATTAGAAAGTAATAATTTAAACAAACAAAGCAACAATTTACCTATTTACTTTAAACTTACACATAACATCGAACCTAAATGGTGTGAATTATTTATCTCAGTTTATCTATATGCTACGCGGGGTGTCCAACTTGATTCATGTTCTTATTATAGTCATGCTCCTTTACATTGTTATCTGCACTATGCAATGTGCGTATCATTACTACTGAGAACTTGCATATGCTAGATAGAGAGACCCTTGACTCCTGTTGAGAATTGCAAGCATCAAATACATTGTATGAAAAAGTGTACATCATCTTTCCTAGAAGAATCTGTCAAGGGATTACAAACATTCATTTCTCATACTTACTTGTAATGTGTGGGTTATTGCTGGAGGGAGTGCGAATTATGCTACCGAATAAATCAAGCGTAATTAATTAAAAGGGAGTGTATGTACTTCATTCACATTAATAATGGTGTCATACGAAAATATGTTCACATTTTATCATAATAAAATAATTTTCATTTTTAATTAATAAATAAGGTTTCTCCTTTGTCAAAATTAGTGGAATATTTGAACTCTAGTTTTTAGGCTACGACGCAGCGATTCAACCTTTTTGGGTTTACTATTTAAGAATATATATTAATTAATTTCTAGTTTTTCCGGGTTCTTCTTTTATCATTTCACATAGGTATAATGCTTTGATTTTTCTTCTTTTAGCTTTACACTTAGGGATAAATGTATGGTGGCATAGTAGGCAACCAGTTATACACCTGTGACATTTCTCCAATTGTCAAATATTTCTGATTTTCTATTCATACTTCTTAATCTTAAATTAAATACATGTTATTGAAAAATAGATAATTTATTTAAAACAGTTAATTATCCTAACAGACGTATACCTTGTGTCAAGACACTTTTAAATATTTTTAACAAATTCAAAGATGTTTATTTTCTAAATTCCCATAAAAAAAATTAAATAAAACAAATGACGTGTTAACAGAATACATGAATCTGAATATTCTATGTTATGTAGAAGAACGCTTTTAGATGTGGCCAGACATTTCGAAGTATCGTACAGATCGGTGTACAAAACCTTGAAAGAATTCAAATATAAGCCATACAAGATATCAAAGCATCAAGAACTTTTCGAGGAAGATAAAGTAAAACGAACTGATTTTTGTGATATAATGTTTAATTTGTTAAATGAAGATCAAGAAATTTTAGATAAATAATTTTTGCTGATAAAGCAAACAGTTCCGTAATAGATTTAAAGAGTTTCATGTACATTCTCTGTGGCAATCTAAATAATTTCCCTTTGAAGGCTTAAACATGTATATCTTTAATATAAAATAGAAATAAAACTACGGTTCTAATCTTCACTTTTAGTCTTTAATCGTAACACGACAATTGTTTCGCCAGCACAGTGGCTTCCTAAGGTGCTTACATCTAAAGAGTACGTTACAAACTGATGTAAGCACCTCAGGAAGCCACTGCGCTGGCGAAACAATTGTCGTGTTACGATTAAAGACTAAAAGTGAAGATTAGAACCGTAGTTTTATTTCCAATTTAAATTATGGATCTTCATCAAGTAAATGCCGAATCAATTATTATATCTTTAATAGTTAGAAAGCATAGTAAGATGAAACCCATTGAGTTATTTCTTTACTAATAGGAAAAGGTTGGGTGTAATTTTAATAAAATAAATACTTGGGTTACTTATTAATATTTTAAAAATTATTATTTAGGAACGTTACCATATTAACATTTTGCGGTTTTAGTCTTGCACGCATTTGTTCTATTATTAAACGAGCTGTGCTAAACACTTTTTCACTTTCTGCTGAACTAGCTGGAATACAGAAGTATTTCCTAGCACATTATGCTAAGGGTTTCAGCTCCATTTCTTGTACTTCCAAAATAAAAGAGGATCTACGTCCTGATTTGAATTTGGCCTTTCCAGGTATTGCCTTTTAGTTATTATTACATCAGCTGTAATTGATTCTACTTTCTCTTATTTTTCTTGCAAAAATTAAAATAATGAAAGTGACTTTTAATGTGGACTAATGTCTGTTTCGATTACAGGCATTTGTTCTTTATTTTCAGGATCTATTTTCTTCATAATATTAAACATTTCTTGTTCTAGAAAAGAAGTAACCTCGGTAGCATCTTTAATACTACGTTTAAATCGAGGGTGTAAAACCGTTGCCACTCTAGTAACTAATCCCCCTTCATATGAAAATAGCCTTGCTTTAACAGATTCAAAAAGTTTGTAACATATTTATTACTGACAAGGATTTCCCACTACTGCTTTTTAAGATAAATTTCTCCATTTAATAAAACCACTTATCCGTAACATACCACGAGATGTTATTTGTTTTTATTGTGTTATTGAAATGCTCCCAATACGTGGGTTATGTCCGGTATTAGAAGTATGATGTAATCCGAGAATATTTTACAATTTCATAAAATGGTGAAATCTATTTGTACTTTTTTGTTATATTTTTTGCCTTTTTTGATACACTAATTTTACTTTCTTAGATATATTTCAACCTTAAAGGAATACTCTAGATCTTCTTTGAATTTGTTAAAAATATTTAAAATTGTCTTCGCACAACGCGGTAACCATACGCCTGTAGGGTTAATTATCTGTTTTAAATAAATTATATATTTTGCAATCAATTTAATTTTAGAGTTAAGTATGAATGAAAAATCAAAAATATGTGACAATTGGAAAAACACGTCCAAAAGCGTCACTGGTGTATAACTGGTTGTCTACTATGCCACCAAACATTTATCCTTATGTGTAAAGCTAAAAGAAGAAAAATCAATGCATTATACCTATGTGTGTAACGATAAAAGAAGAAGCCGGTATATATAGTTGATTAACACATTTGTCATAACAATGAACTAGCTTTTAATGCCCTTTTCATAGAACTCTACCGCATGTGAATTGAGCTATGTAACACTGTTCTTATGTTTATTATGTTCTTTCGTTCCATAAAGTCTACAAGAAGCACGCCTTTCTTGTCCCAGAAAAAGGCGGTGACCATGACTTTTCTCGCAGAGAAAGTTAGACAGCATTTTAAAGGTCTCCTCGTAGGCGAGATAAAGTGACCCCACTGCATTGACTTTTCCGTCTCTACGTTGACATAGGCAACCCAAGTGTCACCACTTGTTGCAATATGCCTGAGTAAATCTTCACCTTCAACATCGTAACGTGTTAGAAAAATTAGTTCCGATCCCATTCTCTTTGTTTTATGGTCTTCGGTGAGAAGTTTTGACACCCATCGTGAACAAAATTTGTGGTAACTGTCCAGAAACCTGGACAACGTTTTTAATCAATAAGTTTTTTAATTAATCAATTTAATTATAGGCATGTAATTCTAGGTATTCTAAGATTTCTTTTTAATTTTGAATTTTATCATTTCATTTAGAAGGAACAGGCATTCCCCGTTATTAACGTTTATGACAGCGTTGACCTCAATATTATAACATCCCTTTTACAAAATGTATTTAACAGGAATTTATCAACTTAGTTTATGATCATTCATCCAGGCCTTTTACTATCTTGTATTGTTCCGACTTAAGGTATAGCCGCTAAGGTCACCGTATGTATAGGCACCCCAGTTAAGCCTTTTAATGTTAAAATCAAAAGTTTACCGCCTATTGTAATAAACACGCCGTTGTCCGTTCAAACAGACGAACCTTTACAAGTTTTATTACGGTCACATTATCAAAGGACTCTGGTATTAAACAATACCATTTCGGAGACACGATTTCTCTCAAGTCCCGTCTGGATAAACCCATGTAACTAGTTTTTTCGACCAATCATAAGTGTCTATGATTGGCATTTACCCTTACTCGCCTAATATTTTGAATAATATAGTTTAAGTTTGCTAAGATCCATCAAAGGGAATACACGCGCTATTCCCAGCAACTTCAAAGCGTTACTGAAATTAAATATGTAACCGAGTGTTTTTTTGTAATTATATATTTTGCTGCCGCTTATGTAAATTTAGTTTTTGTTTATAATTTAATAATTAAAGAGTGTTGTGACTTCAACAAGTGTCTTTTTTATTCTGCGAACTACTGAGCGAAAGAAGAACTTATATTCAAAGTTGAATTAACGACAATATTCAACGAAGTTTAGCTATTGCGGATTTACGACCCGTGATTACGCAGAAGTGTAAAACCCAGCCACATTCACCAAAACATGGTCCTTCGAGCCGGATATAGTATCTAACGCATAGTCCAACGACGAGCCGAAGATAATATCTAACGCATGGTCCGACAAGCCGGATATAGCATTATCTAACACATGGTTTTTCGGTCCAGAGATTACATAAGCCAAGCAAATTGAATCATCAAGAGGTATATACTTCCGCCCGAGGAAGAGGAACAACCTGCAAGTGATTCACACAATCGAACAACGGATTCCAAGTAAGTCCTATTTTATCCTTTCTATTTAACCTATTTGTCTTTATTTCTGCTATCTATTTGTGTCAAAATGTCGATGTCAGAACTAGAAAAATTAAATAGAAAACGCGGTACCATCAAATCGCGGTTAACACGTTTTACTAAGTATGTTGAAGAATTGTGTGCAAACGAAGCACGACAAACAAACGACTACATATTACTTCAAAGCAAATTTGATAAACTTGACGCGATTTTATCCGATTTTAACGAGGTTCAAAATCAATTATTAGACTTGCTCGATGATAACTTGGACGATCACGAACAAGAAAATGCGGACTTCGAGGAGAAGTTTTTTGCCGCTCATGCACTAGCCCTCGGCCTTTTACAAAACTCAACATCAATAAATGTTCAAAGCAACACGCCGTCAGCTAATTCCTCATTCGCTACACCTATCTTAGCTAAATCAAACAAAGCTATGAAACCATCTATTAGTTTACCCACATTTGACGGGTCCTTTGACAAATGGTATCATTTTCGCGATTTATTTAAAAGCATGATCCACTCCGACGCTTCGTTAAGCAACGTGGAGAAACTCCATTATTTAAATATATGTTTAAAGGGCGATGCCGCGACAATTCTAAATTCAGTATCAATCTCTGATGACAACTACGCGGTAGCCTGGGACTTGCTCAATGAACGATTTGAGAACAAACAATTTATAGTTCATAGTCATATACAAGCTCTTTTTAATATAAATAGCATTAAGCGCGATTCATATAAGGCATTACGCGAATTATTGGACAATTTAAATTGGCACTGGCGATCCTTGGAACGTTTGGGATTACCAGTAAATTCATGGGACGCGCTCATTATTTATTTAATATCCACGAAATTAGACACCTCAGCAAAGCGTGAATGGGATGCCGAAACATCTAGTGATATTAACATACTCCCAACACTAGACGACTTAAAATCATTTTTAAATAAAAGATGTAGACAATTAGAAAAAGCTAATATTGAAATTGGTTCTACGTCGAGCAGTAGAATAAAAACTAGTAGTTTGGTTTCAACAGGTCACGGTGTTTGCAATCACTGTGGTAACTCGCACTTCATCAATAAATGCGAATCATTCTTGAAGTTGAATACGAGTAACAGAATTGATGCTGTAAAGAAAGGGCATTTGTGTTTAAATTGCTTAGGTAAGGGTCATAACATATCATCATGTAAATCGAAATATTCTTGTAAACGGTGCAACAAAAAGCATCATTCTCTATTGCATATCGATGAAAGGATGACTCCCACTATCAATGACACAAATACCTCACCATCCCAATCAAATTCAATCATAGTGACTCACGTAGCGTCAAGTGAAATTAGTCAGATACTTTTATCTACTGTTCGTTTTCGTGTCGCCGATAGTTCCGGTGTTTGGCATACTTGTAGAGCTATATTAGATGATGGCTCCCAATCTAATTTAATTACTGATAAGTTTTTTAAAAGATTACGATTGCCCGGTTCACCCGCACAAGCTACCGTGTCCGGCATTAATCAAAATGCAATAAATATAAAGCGCAAGGTTGATGTACGCGTGCGTTCAAACTGTACTTCATTCGAAGTAATTTTAAACTGTCTAGTTATAGAGAAGATAACTGAAAACCTGCCTATGGTTTCATTTGACTCTTCCTTTCTCAACATTCCCAATAATCTCACTTTAGCCGATCCAACATTTAACAGGGAAGGCGAAATTGACATGTTATTGGGAGCATCCATCTTCTGGCAATTATTATGCATAGGCCAATTAAGATTAGGCGAAACCGGTCCCATATTACACAAAACTCGTTTAGGCTGGATATTGTCAGGTCCGTTACCCGCTGCTGAATCTCAACCACACAATAGGGTAACCTGCCACTTAAGCGTAGATAAGCAATTAGAAAGGTTTTGGGAGCTGGAAGAATGTGATTCGCATATGAAACTATCACCTCGCGAACAAGAAGTCGAAAGCAATTTCATTAATACGACAACCCGTGATCAATCGGGACGATTCATTGTCGCAGTCCCTTTCTCTCGTGATAAGCAGAATTTAGGAGCTTCGCGACATCTTGCATTAAAGCGATTTTACGCTACAGAAAAACGATTAAATCAAAATCCAAATTTAAAACACGATTATATCGAATTCATGAACGAATACGAGCATCTAGGTCACATGAAACTGATACAGGAAAATAGTAATGAAAGCGAATATGAAAGTTATTATTTTCCACATCACTCGGTAATTAAGGCTTCCAGTACAACAACGAAAACACGCGTGGTGTTCGACGGATCCGCAAGAACGACAACTGGAGTATCGCTTAACGATATCCAGCATGTAGGTCCACCCCTTCAGGACGACATATTTTCATTATTAATACGATTTCGGCAGCACGCATTCGTAATAACTGCCGATATAGAGAAAATGTATCGACAAGTTCTCCTCTCTGATGCAGATCGCAAATTCCATCGTATACTTTGGAGGTCAGATTGCTCTGAAGATATACGATGCTATGAGTTACAAACTGTAACGTACGGCACGGCGTCCGCATCCTTTCTTGCCACACGCTGTCTTAAACAATTAGCTATAGATTATAGCGCACAATTTCCTCAGGCCTGCAACATTATAAAACGGGATTTTTATGTAGATGACCTCCTAACGGGCAGTAATTCAATTGAGAATCTTGAAATAATAAAGGACGAAATTACTGACATATTAAAGTCTGCCGGTTTTAATTTAAGAAAATGGCTGAGTAATACTTCAATCAATTTTGAAAATGCAAATGACTCAGAACACCTCAAACTGTGCGATGATTCTGAATCAAGAACATTAGGGGTTTCATGGAATTCTAGGCTAGATGTGTTAAAATATGAGATTGCGCATTTACCTTCTCCTAGATCTGTTACAAAACGAACCATACTCTCCACTACCGCAAAGATATTTGATCCTATTGGATTATTAGGTCCTGTAATCATAGTAGCTAAATTAATCATGCAAGGACTCTGGCAATGTAAAGTATCGTGGGATGAATCCATTCCCCAAGATTTACACTGTAAGTGGGTTAAATTCTTAGATGAGGTCTCACGCCCCGTCATTTATAATATACCAAGATACGCTTGGTTTTTAAACTCGAGCGCTATTGAGTGCCACGGATTTTCTGATGCGTCCGAACGCGCTTATGGTGCATGCGTGTACGTACGCTGTATCGACGCTAACGGACAATATTCATCAAATTTATTATATGCCAAATCACGTGTAGCACCCTTACGTCAAGTCAGCTTGCCGCGCCTTGAACTCTGCGCGGCAGCCCTATTAATAAATTTAATTGAAAAAATTAGAGTGGCAATTACACTCAATTTCACATCGTATCACTTCTGGTCTGATTCCACAATCACTTTAGCATGGATCAAATCCCCTCCCTCGCGCTGGCAAACTTTCGTTGCCAACCGAGTAGCACTCATACAATCTCACAGCCAGCCGCAGGAGTGGTTCCATGTTAGATCGCAGGACAATCCAGCAGATTTACTTTCTCGCGGCACGTCAGCATCAGCGCTGCGTGATAACGCTCTGTGGTGGCATGGTCCTAATTGGCTTATCCAAAAAAATGATGAATGGCGTAATGTAAGTCAAAACTTTAAAGCCGAACAAGGCATCAACTGGCATTTCATACCACCTCGATCTCCAAATTTCGGTGGGGTCTGGGAGGCTGGTATCAAATCAACGAAATCACATTTAAGGCGTGTTTTAGGATCGGCGTCTCTAACATTCGAAGAGTTCACGACTGTATTGACACAAATAGAAGCAGTTTTAAATTCACGCCCATTATCCCCCATCTCCAATGATCCTAATGACCTGAATCCACTTACCCCTGGACATTTTTTAATTGGCCGGCCAGTAACGGCCCTCCCGCAACACGCATTGCTGAAGCTGCCTGATAATCGCTTATCGGCTTATCAGCGGTTGCAAAAATTAACCCAACATTATTAGTCACGATGGAGCAAGGAATATGTGAACGAGCTACAAGTTCGCTGCCGGTGGAAGCACAGCAGGCAGTCTCTTCTCACCAACGGAGCCTTGGTCATCATTCGCGAGGACAACCTTCCCCCTTGTCACTGGAGATTAGGGCGTGTCCTAGAAGTTCATCCAGGCAGCGATGGCGTCATCAGAGTAGTAACCGTTAAAACAATAAGTGGTATAGTGAAACGTTGTGCTACGAAAATGTGTGTTTTGCCCATAGATTCTAACTAATATGTTATTGACATTCATTTCAGCAATTTTTGTAGGGACTGACATTAGATTTAGATATTGTGTTTTACATTTATTTTATTTAGTTCTTTAGCATAAGATAGCATTTACCACTGTATTAATAAGTCCTATTGAAAAGATATTGCATACTATTTCAAGGAGGCCGGCATGTCCAGAAACCTGGACAACGTTTTTAATCAATAAGTTTTTTAATTAATCAATTTAATTATAGGCATGTAATTCTAGGTATTCTAAGATTTCTTTTTAATTTTGAATTTTATCATTTCATTTAGAAGGAACAGGCATTCCCCGTTATTAACGTTTATGACAGCGTTGACCTCAATATTATAACATCCCTTTTACAAAATGTATTTAACAGGAATTTATCAACTTAGTTTATGATCATTCATCCAGGCCTTTTACTATCTTGTATTGTTCCGACTTAAGGTATAGCCGCTAAGGTCACCGTATGTATAGGCACCCCAGTTAAGCCTTTTAATGTTAAAATCAAAAGTTTACCGCCTATTGTAATAAACACGCCGTTGTCCGTTCAAACAGACGAACCTTTACAAGTTTTATTACGGTCACATTATCAAAGGACTCTGGTATTAAACAATACCATTTCGGAGACACGATTTCTCTCAAGTCCCGTCTGGATAAACCCATGTAACTAGTTTTTTCGACCAATCATAAGTGTCTATGATTGGCATTTACCCTTACTCGCCTAATATTTTGAATAATATAGTTTAAGTTTGCTAAGATCCATCAAAGGGAATACACGCGCTATTCCCAGCAACTTCAAAGCGTTACTGAAATTAAATATGTAACCGAGTGTTTTTTTGTAATTATATATTTTGCTGCCGCTTATGTAAATTTAGTTTTTGTTTATAATTTAATAATTAAAGAGTGTTGTGACTTCAACAAGTGTCTTTTTTATTCTGCGAACTACTGAGCGAAAGAAGAACTTATATTCAAAGTTGAATTAACGACAATATTCAACGAAGTTTAGCTATTGCGGATTTACGACCCGTGATTACGCAGAAGTGTAAAACCCAGCCACATTCACCAAAACAGTAACCTTGATGTTCAGTAACAACCCCGTACAAAACTGTATGTGAAATTTGAGGAAAAAAGGCACTCGGTTCTGTAATTGTGAATCGTCGATTTTGACGAATTTTTTCTTCGACATTACCCACAAGTACGTTCGTCACAACAGTTCAATAGGTCTTCCACTCCGTTCTTCATCATAGACATTAGTTCGTTCTTCTCAAAGGGTACAGCAGCATCATTTAACCATACTGTCGCACATGAAATTTTTACCATAGACAGAACAAAGTTCAGGATGAACCCCAGCAGCCTTCATGTTATTGCACATAGAAATCATTTGATCATAAGTAACGGGATTTTCAATTGCAGCAGCCATTTTAAACGACCAAAATAGCACGAAAGAATGTCCGATCGATTCTAACACTAGCATAGCCAGACTCACACTGAACCAGACTGCGCCGCAGTGCTGCGATCGCGCCGACATCCCCGGTCCTCTGCACACTAGGCAAAAACGGAACCTACTTTACGAATCGCCCTAGTATATTATGCCATATAAAGCATAAAATTGTAAAAGCAGTTCCGAAAATCTTTGTACGGCTTCATTTTTAATTTGATGTATGCGCTATTGTGAACAATCACAATTTTCTATTGTTTTTGAGAAGGGAATATCTTCTTAGACGAAGAAATCGTTCAAAAATTTGTACAGAATGATTTAAAGATAACAAGATGTAGTCCAAGCAACGGATGTCAAAACATGGTTAATATTTCAGAATGCACTCTAAAAATAGACAAGCTTTCTTTCCTTTTTTAACCAATAAAGTGCCTAAACTACAGCTGAAGCTATAGTGTAAACGATCGTACATTCTGTTGAATAATTTACTGGCAAAACGAACTTGAGTTATAATGTTGGTTACAGGAGGTTTATCCAAATCTGAATTATTTTATAGAATGCATTTGGATGTCAGCCTTACATATCCTAGACATAAATTGTAAATTAAAGTAAAGCCATAACTAATACTAACCAGATAAGTAACATGGTTTGCAGTTCGATTAAAAAAGATTTAGAAAGGAAAACCCGTCTTTACTATTGTTGAAATTAGATTCATGGGACTTTCAAGCAATTCAAATGTGAGGTATTGAAAAGTATTTTGCTCGGTATCCAAGATCTTTTCTTAGTAATTTATGGAAAATATTTTTTTCCATTAATTAGTTTAATTAGTTTTTGTAAAGTAGCAGTGGTTTCGAATGGCAGAAAATAACAGTAAGAGATTTCATAAATTCTACTGATATTTATGAAAGCACGGTTAATCATAGGCTATGACTGCCACTAATCACGTTCCCTAAGAAAGACCTGGCTGTCACCATATCCGCAACCTAGAGATGCACCTGGTGGGTAGCTCAACCTCCGTGAAAGAGATCCGCGAACCACGGGCCGCTAATGTAAAAATATATCCAGCAATTAATACAATCAAATAATAATAAAATTTATGGTGAGATAGCTTAGCATGTAGTAGTAGTAATATTCAATGAGGTATTTTAAAATATTGTAAATTGTAATGCTGTTGTTAATGCTATTAATAAAAGTAACTTTATATAATTATGTAAACTAGCAAACAGCATATTTCTAATAGACATATTATTTTTTATGTAAATGGGATTTAAGTAAAACACTTATACTAATTTCCAGTATATATTACACTTTATTATATATATTAATAAAGTGTAATATATACTGGAAATTAGTATAAGTGTTTTACTTAAATCCCATTTACATATAATGGATTTCCAGCAAGTATCGGCCGATTCAATTAAATTTATTATTTTTTAATTTAAACGTTCCCTAATGAAATATGAATTCCTATATCATCTTGTAATAAAACGAAATATAATTTTGGATGCAGTCTTTTTTCACTGGAATAACTTAAAATACCGGCGAAACTAGAAAAGGTTCATTAGATAGCATTTTTTAAATTAATTTCCCATAGGAAAAAAAGTTTCTTTTTCAAAATTTAGTGGTGACATGTGGACTATAGTTTTTATTTTTTATACGTTTGATTTACATATTCTTTCGATATTTTATGGATTAAGCTTCTCTTAAGTCAAAACTAAAAATAGATACGTGCGTTAAAATGATGGCGTAATAGGAAAAAGGAAATAAAAATAAAATAGCGTGAGCCTAGTACAATCTAGACAATGGACGGAAGTTAGAAATGTTACATCTTAAGTCAGAAAAAAAGTAATATGAACAATAAGAAATTAACTTGAATTATATGTATATGTGACACAAAGAGTATGTGTTAATCACTATTGAAAGAATAATGAAGTTGTAAAATAATAATATATGTACCTACTAAGCAAATCTAGAATTATTTTATTTCATAAAAATAGAAAATACTTTTTATATTCGGTGTTTGTATCCACTTCAACCTGTACAAAATCCTTCGATAGTGAATTGTATATATTTATTATCATATTTACGTATAACAATTTCTATACGCTAATAATTAATGTATGGTATTGTTTATATTATAAGATGTTCTATTAAAGCCTCTTGATCCAAAGAAAATGTGCAGGACAAAAAGTAAATTCAGCAATTACAAATTTACTTGTCTAATACCCGACATAATAATTTAAACTGTTTCATTTATTTATTTAAATATGATAAGGACTTCAAAATTTATTTAAACTACCTTGGAAATCAATAGCTACTCGTAGTTAAAAGTTAAATAATCCTTATAATATCGACAAACTAAATTGTCATCAGCAGTACAGCAGCATACAGTTGTGATGTAGGGTAGCCCATTGCTTGTATAAAGCTTGTGCCAGTACAGTATAATATTTTTTTCTGCTGCTGGAGATGACAACTTAGTGGATACATATTATGATTAATTAAATTAGCGAATTTATTATATTTCAATAAGCTTATAATAGATGTAGTTCTTAATAGTATGAATAATAAAATATTCAAAATCCAAATTTGTTAAAGTGGAATCATTTAGTTATTTCCGTAAGTAATATTTTTATTTAAATAACATTTAATTTAAACTGGCAATCTTTCAAAGCTTATTGAACCTTTAGGTGGAAGGTATTATGCTACGCTATCTAATTAGTGTTCTTCGTTTACAAACTTCCTCCACTCCCTTTTACTTTCTCTATATTTCTGTTTCATGACATGATTCATTTTCCTCTCACTTTAGTTGTTGATATTCTTGATTTACACATTCTCGTGACAGGTCTGTCATTGTAATTACTGGGGCCGCACACAAGAGGCCGAAATTGCGATGGTCCATATAAATAGTCTATAACATCGCTAAGTACAAAATGGCCGTTATTGAATAGTACTATTCATTCGGTTAACCGCACATCTGTTTCTTGTCGTTGAATTGTGACGCAATTACTTCAATTTTACAGTAAAATTCCTTTCTTCATGGGCATAGTTAGAAGCGAGAGCAAATTTTATAATTTATTAGTTTATAAGTGGATAAATAAAGTACGGTGAGTTACTTTCTTTTTTAATTGTTTTAACTGTTAATTACATTATTAAATACTTCGTAATTTTTGTAATAGATCCTTTTAATATCGTTTCATCCAATCTACTTCTCCCAATTATTTTGACGTAAGTGTCCAGTGAATTTCGTTAAGTTTCAATAACTTACGCATACATTTTTAATTTTTATTTATTTAGATTTAGAACATTACTTAAGTTACTATTTCACATATGATATGGAACAACGTCAATGGCGAATTGGATTAAGGGTCAAACTGATTGCATGTCCATTGTCAGTTATTTCAAACTTTATTGCAAAGTCTGTAAAATATCGTTAAAAATTACAGGAAATCGCACGTAAAACGTCACTTAGCATCCCAAACACATACACAGAAATTAGATCCATCGGAATCTCACAGTTTTAACGAAGAACTTTGTGAAACTCAAATGGCTGCAAATATTCCATTAAATAAACTTAACAATCCCACATTCAAAACATTTCTTCAAAAATATACTGGTCGAAATGTTCTTAATGAATCCACCTTACGCAAATATTATGTTTCTAGGTGCTACACGAAAGCAGTAGAACGCATTAGAAGCCATCTTTCAAATCGGTAACTATGGATAAGTGCCGACGAAAGTGTCGATATATTAGGACGCTGTATCGTAAATTTTGTAGCTGGTGTACTACATCCAACTATTCCATATAACGCATATGTAATGGCAACAAAAATTATAAATACAGTTTATAGGGAAACAGTAGCTAAAACCATTTACGAGAATATTCACCAAATGCTTCATTCGGACGATAGGTGCAAAGAAAAAATACTTTTATTTGTCAGTAACAGTGCTGCATATATGTTAAAAACAGGCAGACTATTAAAGGAAACATATAGAATATTACTTGTGTAGCTCTTCACAGAATTTGTGAATATATCAGAGACACCTTTCTGGAAGTTGATAGACTTGTATCCATTTAAAAAAATTTTCAGAAAAGCACCATTGAGAGTAGCTCCTTTCAGGGAAAATCTTCCATCTTTGTCACTGCCTCCCTCTCCAGTAATAACTAGATGGGCAACATGGTTGGAAGCTACTAGTTTTTACATAGAATTTAGATAGTTTACAAAATTTAGTTACATGTTTCAATGACGATGCTCGAAGTATTTCTGAGTGCAAGGAACTAATACAAATTCCATATTTAAAAAATCAGTTGTAATTTCTTCAGGAACACTTTGGGAAATTTGTCAAAACTGAATGTCTTAACCATATTAGGTGTGGCTATTAATTATTTGAAAGATATTCCAAGTGACTTTGGATGTGGCTTTTGGAAAGAGTTGGACGCAGTTTCTAATAGAAATTCAGATTTAATAACTTTGCGGCAATTGTGCATGGGGACAATGCCTCAAAATCTAACTGCTAAATACGCTGAAATAAAAGAATATTTTGTTGAACCTATAACCAGTTGCGATGTAGAAAGGACGTTTTCTATCTACAAGGATGTATTTCATTCAAAGAGAACAAATTTTACAGAAGAGAACCTTCTGTAAAATTCGTATTGCTAGTTAATATTAATACTCCTTTACTCAACTTGAACTACAAAATGAACAAATAAAAATGTATTTCGTATTTTATAGATCACCACTTCCAATTATATAAATAAAATTAAAAACTCTTTAGAAATGCAAATTTTTAATAGTACGCCCGTGTGCGATGAGTTATGAGCCTCTCATGTCCGTTCCTTAATAATAACAAATATAATAATAAAAAAATTTCCGCAAATAAATATATTTTTAACAAGATACATACATAGGATTCCATGTGATATTTATATATTCAGTAACATAAACTTCTCCTTTAATAAAACTATTCCCGCGTGTAATGTGTAACTGCCAATCCAAATACAACATAAGCACATAGAAGAAACGATGTTTTAATCCATTAACAGTAAAATAAATGCGACCGAAACCGCAATTCGTTCCCTCATTTTATGTTGATTAAAATTGAATTATTTATCACAAATACTATGGAACATCGCTCTTTAGAACTCTTTCTTTTATTTTCAGCCTCAAGCTTTACAAAGAAGAAAGAAAGACAATACCTTACGCTACGATATAATTCACGAAGGTGTTACCTACTGTTTGAATTCATCATTAATTTAGAATTCAATTTTATAAAATGCCAGTAGGAACACGTTGTTATTTTAAGGTTACACACATATGAACTAATTGCGCTAATTTCGTTTTATTCTATTATTTTTGTTTTCATTCATACTTATTACTTGAATAGTCAGCTATGTACCTACTAATTACACAAGTAAACAATATTAAAAAGCAGGCCTTGCATTGCGCAGAGTATTTGTTAATTGAATACTGAAACGTCAATGTTGAATTTTTACACAAAATTGTCTTTAGCAATACTCCTAGATCTACTCACGAGTAGTTTATACATTAAACAAGATTTATTTGGGGAATATGCAGTCCATTATTGGCTGAGCAAGATGGTGGTTCGGTAATTTTACACAGTGGAAAATGAAATTGGCCACAAAGATCATGTGACCTTGTATTGTTTTCCTTTAAAGTTCTGTGAAGTCTGGTGCATGCACCATCAATCTCACAATAATCCATGTATTCAAACAAGTAATTTCATGCGTTCTTAACGAAATTAAACAGGAGACGTATGCGCTGTATTTTATTAAAATAGTATAATTTCAGGGATATTGGAATATATTTCAAATTATTTATTAATAAACACATCTAATGTGGTTAATCCGTCATTTAATTTGAGATTTTTATTTTCATAATAAGTGAATAGTTTTGGTATATTTGCAAAGTGTTCCTAAAGAAAGTACAACTGATTTTTTAAATTTGGAATTTGTATTAGTTCCTTGCACTCAGAAATACTTCGAGCAGCGTCATTTAAATATGTAACGAAGTTTTGTAAACTATCATAAAAACTAGCAGCTTCCAACAATGTTTCCGATCTAGTTATTACTGGAGAGGGAGGTAGTGACAAAGATGGAAGTTTTTTCCTGCAAAGAGCTACACTCAATGGTGCTTTTCTGAAAACTTTTTTAAAAGCGGAAACGAGTCTATCAACTTCCGGAAAGGTGCCTCTGATATATTCACAGATTCTTTGGAGAGCATGTGCTACTCAAGTAATATGCAGCATATTAGGATATGTTTCCTTTAATAGTTTGACAGCTTTTAACATAGCAGTAATGTCACTGACAAATAAAAGTATTTTTTCTTTGTTCCTGACATCCGAATGAAGCATTTAGTGCATATTCTCATAAATGGTTTTAACTACTGTTTCCGCATCAACTGTATTTATAACTTTTGTTACTATTACATATGCGTTATATGGAATAGTTGGATGTAGTACACAAGCTACAACATTTATCACACAGCGTCCTAATATACCGAAAGTTTCGTCGGCACTTATCTATAGATACTGATTTTAAAGATGGCTTCTAATGCGTTCCCCTGCTTTCGTGTAACATTTTGAAACATAATATTTGCGTAAGGTGGATTCATCAAGAACATTTCGACCAATATATTTTTGGAGAAATGTTTTGATGGTGGGACTGTTAAGTTTATTTATTGAAATATTTGCCGCCATTCAAATTTCCCAGAGTTCTTCGTTAAAATTGTGTAATTCTAATATCTGTGTATGTGTTTGCTATGCTGAGTGGCGTTTTACCTGCGAATTTTTGGAATTTTTTATCTATATTTACAGACTTTGCAATAAAATTCGGAATCGCTGGACATACAACCGGTATGACCCTTAATCCAACTCGCCATTGTTTCACGATGCCATTCTCAATGTTGTTCCATATAATATTTGAAAAAGTAACTTAAACAATATTCTAGATATAAATAAATAAAAGATCAACATAAAGAATACAGCAGAAGGTTTCTCGGAACATAGCATAGACAATGACCACTTTCCCGAAATGGGTGACTGTGACTGTGCTGCGTAATGTAGTCTAAAGCAAGAATCTTACATTATTTTAAATATAGAGATCAAAAGAGCCTTAACCCTTAACTACTAACGTATTTGTTTTAGGACATAAAGCGTTTTAGGACATGACGTCTGTCAGACGTATGAACTTAGCATCTATGAATTATTCACTAATTCAAATTTTAAGCAAAATAAATTTTATTATGTGTTTATAAAATACATTTTAGACATACTAGTATAAATTAAAAGAAAAAAGTCAATTGTACAAAATTTAAAAAAATGTTTTCATCTTTATATCAAGTTTTACATGTACAAATTAAACTCAATTTTTCTCTAGTTTCCTATTGGGATACATGACATAAATATATGTTTATTGCAATCTCGGATAATAGAATTACTTAAAGACGGAACCAAAAACTAAAGCTATTTCTGCTGGAAAATATTTACAACACGCAAATGTCATATATTTTCAGTACACACAAAACATAATTTTTTCGAACACTAGACAAATTTGTTTTTGATAACTGTAACAAACATAAGCGGTTTGCCTTTTTTCTTAGAAGGGCAGGTATAATATGTCTTTGGTTTTTCTAAGCGATCCAGTTTGACTTCCGTGACATTTTCTTCTAAGCCCAACATCTCACAAATGATCAATCTAATTTTTAGTGTTATATTGGTTGGTTGTTTTTCTCGTAAGATATGGTTTGACTAATGCAAAAGCCAATTGTTGAATAAACTCTAATCTGAGTAATTCTGGATTGTCCTTATAGGAAACGTACAGTCGCTCTAACCAAATGAGCCACGCGGACTTTGTTTGTCAAGTCTATTGGAAATGTCATATAAGGCACTGATGTTTATATTCAGATGTCTTTTTGTCAGTTTGAAAGTTTGAAATTGCTAATTTTTCATCCTTAGCTATTAATATATAGAGATAATTTCTTAGCCGTTCATTTTAATATATCATTTCATACATTTTTGGAATTTTCTTCGAAACTCAGTTGGTTAGAGCGACGGTCCGGCAAACCGTATATTTGTCCCAACGTTGACAAAAATTTTTCAAATAAAAGTTCATATAATTTCCGTTGTAATTTATAGAGAGCAATGTTTACATTCACATTTCGGAAAATAACATACTAATTTGAAAATATTTAAGATATTTAATATGAAAGCCGAAAATTCCAAGAATTTATCAAATGATGTATTAAAATGGACGGCTAAGAAATATATATATAATACATATATATATATATATATAAATTAATATAAAGCGATATGCTCCACCGTAGGGCTGACCAAATTAATATAAGGCCATAGGTCGTATAAATAAATAATACAGAATTTATTCGTTAGATATAACGGAGCTGGTATATTAAATAGCCCTTAATTGGTTCGACAAATTGTAATAAAAACAGTGTATAACAGGTCCTAAGCTGGGCTGACAAATGATATATAACAAACCTATAAGGCCTTAAAGTTGTGCATATACTTAAAGTTAATATAATAATTAAATTTGCCCAAAAATAGAATATATATGAATATTCACGTACGGAGTTATAGAAGTGATTTATAGATGGCGTTAAAGTTATATTTTTACAGTTGACATAGGTGTAACTTATATGAACTTGAATACAATAATAAAACAGTTTATACTTAACTTCTTTTCAGCCCCCTTTACGTGCTAAAGTTATTACTGAGTATTTTATGGGTATCTTAATCACAATATAGCTAGCTCAGATTATCGTGAACAAGATTAACGTTGATGTCGGTTCGGTGTATTGATAGAAAATAGTTATTTGTTTAAACTAAGTTATGCTAAGTGAATGATTTTCCAAAGTTGTTAAAAGAATAAAACAAGAGGATGAATGGTAAATATCACTAGTTTAATTAGATTCTCAAAGCATAAAAAGGTAAGTTAAAATACTATATAGTATTACATTTGCATTAAAAGTCACGTGATTCGATATAATATAAAAGTAAGGTTAAATGTTATTATGAAATCTTTATAACTCAAATATTTAAATTATGTAACACAAATTCAAAGTAAGAAGAACTGTATTTTTCGGTATTAAACTGTTTAGTGATCAAATGCTAATATTTTAAGAATTTAAATGAAATATAAACGATCTTTTTCGCAATGTAACTAATACAATTTTATATTTTAGGAGATTATTAAATAAATACTCAATTTTGATGCTGGTCGTTTTTCTGTATGGATGTTGGATGTTCGAGTCTTGGTACACAGGAAAAACGGGTTCAGGTGCAGGAGAAAAGCTGGTTTTGTTCCAAATTCGGGTTGGCGTCCTTTAGAAATTGGAGTTTTGGTTATCGGTGCTCAGCGGGTTCAGGTGAAGGTAACCTTCCGTAAAAGCGATGCTAGTGAATCGGGAACTTATAGGATATCTTTTTGGTAAGGTATCGCTAATTTATTTTAGGTTTATATCACTTTATTCCTTCATACACTATTAGACGCGTTGAACCATTATTTAATTACACAAGCTAACCTTCTATTGTTTTTGTTAATTTTCCAGGCATCTTATTCTCAATGTTGTTTATACTTATTTAATCTCGACAATAAATTACTCAAAATAAAATAAATTACTAGAACCAATCGTTTTGACATTTCATTAAAGTTATTGTATTAATTTTACAATGGATAAAAGTTTATTTTAAATGTTCAATTTCCGCTAATTACCTATTTTCATTTTGGGATAATTCCCGCCTTATTTGATTTTAAATTAGGTACAGCTCTGACCATAATATGTGACATATAATTCCAATCAATTAAGTTAAATATCTTCGGGAAAATAAAAATGTAAATGAAAATGACTAAAGTGAATGGTTACAAGAAATACAATAATTATGTGATACAAAATTGATAAATTAAAAACGCGGTATTAACTTTATTGATATGGCATGTGAAAAATGCAGTTCTAACAAAAACTTGTTCTAAATTAACAATTTTAAATATTTATACTGTATTTTTGCTCTAGGCCCCTCATGTACATGGTTAGCCTCATCACAATATATATATATATATATATATATATATATATACATATATACAGGCTGGTCCTTAAGTTTGTCGAGAAATTTTAGGGTGCGATTCCTTGGGTTATCTCGAGAGAAATAGTTCCTATAAACATTTGTCCTAAAGTTTTCCGTTGTAGAGACACAGGCTTTTTAATTTTTCAAAAAAAAAATTTTTATTTCAAAAATTTAAGAAACGGTTACAATAAACCCTCAAGGTACTGCTGAAAATGACCACCAACAGCTAATATGCAGGCTTCTATCCTCCTATTCAATTGCATACTCACACGCTGAAGAAGTCCGGGAGTGTTTCGAATTGTTTCGCATCCAACAATTATGCGATTTCTTAGGTCATCGAGATCTTGAATTGGCGAAGTATAAACAACGGATTTTAAATGTCCCCACAGAAAAAAGTCTAGAGGGTTCAAATCAAGTGACCTTGGAGGCCACGGCTGATTCGGAACTTCCACTCCTCGACCTATCCATCTATTCTGATATGTCCTATTTAAAAATTGCCTAGCTTGTAAACTAAAGTGTGCTGGAGCGCCGTCATGCATAAACCAAAGTTCATTTCGGATCAAAAGTGGAATATCTTCTAAAAGGCCAGGCAACTCGTTTTCAAGAAATAGCCGATATGATGCACCATTAAGTCGTATAGGAAGGAAAAAGGGACCAATTAAATAATTATTAATTATCCCCGCCCATACATTTAAGGAAAATTGCTCTTGAAAGTGCATCTCCCTTATGGCATGCGGATTTTCATCTGACCATAAATGGTTGTTGTGGAAATTCCTAATACCATTTCTGGAGAAGTTCGCCTCGTCAGTAAATAGAATGTAGGTTAGAAATTGTGCATTTTGGGCAATTTTTTGTCGGAACCAATCACAAAGGACTAAGCGTTGCGGAAAGTCACGCGGAAGAAGAGCCTGTACTCTCTGAATATGGAAAGGATATAATTGTTGATCGTGTAATATCCTTAAGATGGTTTGATGGCTTGCGTTTACCGTTACACCAATCTTTCTTGTACTGGTTTCTGGGTGTTCATCGATTATCTGCAGAACAGCTTCCTCTAAATCGGGTGTTCTTTTAGTTTGAGGTCTTCCCGGAGTATTTTTGTTTCTCTCAAATGTACCAGTTTCTGCTAGACGGTGAATATTACTGAAGGTTTCCGCACAAGGTACAAGTCGTCGAGGATTTTTTTGTTGGTAAATACGCCTTGCTTCATAACTATTTCCATTAGCTAGACCGTACACAAAATGCATATCTGCCATTTCAGCATTTGTATAATTCACCATAATTACAAAAAAAGTTTTGTAGGTACGAACTTTCAAATTAATTATTGTTTGACAATACTTATGACAGTTACGTAAGTACAAATAAATGCTGTAAACATGACAACCAACACAACAGTTCCCTAAATCGATTTTTAAATTTTTGAAATAAAAATTTTTTTGTGAAAAATTAATCAGCCTGTATCTCTACAACGGAAAACTTTAGGACAAATGTTTATAGGAACTATTTCTCTCGAGATTACCCAAGGAATCGCACCCTAAAATTTCTCGAAGAAATTAAGGACCAACCTGTATATGTATATAGTAAATTCAATTCGTTGGCGATTTAAAGTTTGGTTTTACTTCAAAATGTATATATTTAAGACGATCCTACATGTTTCGGCAAATTATGCCTTTTTCAAGGAATATAAAATGTAAATGACCAACGAATTGAATTTACCATGACATACAAAGGTCACGAAATAATTATCTATATATATAGGCAACTATATATATATATATATATATATATATATATATATATATATATATATATATATATATATATATATAGTTGCCTATGTTCACATTTGTTTAGTCGTCTTGTCTCTTTGACAATGGTTGTCTTACCGAAACATATATTAAAGAAATATAACAAAGTAGTGAAACAGTTAATAAAATATATGCAGTTATAATTTACTAGTCTTTTTTCTCATAAAACAGAGCGTTGTTTCAAAATTATGGTGGAAGTTTGGCCTGAAAGTTTTTAGACATATCTGGATAAATTTTGTAATTCTTAATTTAAAATCTTCACATAACCTTAATCTATCAGCTGTTGTTTAAAATATCATTACTAACTCTTGGCGTTATATGTAGTAATGTAAGGTGATATTTATTTCTTACAGCGTACCGTAGAGGCAGTAACATTACACTTTATTTAAAAGAGTAATGCGGTAACATTCCACCGACACTTTTAAAGTTACATTCGTTTCATGCAGACGTAGTCGAGAAAATTTTATTTACGTTGAGTGTAAAGTAATACGTACATATGCTTGTCTATTTCGCAAAGAAGCAGTATAGAATATCAATGGTGAATATATAGGAAAGAATCAATCTAAATGATGTGTCGTAATCCTTTTTTTCCGTTTTTATATCATCTATGTTGGCTTTGTGTAGTAATAAATTAACGTAACTGTATCATCATTTATGCGATATTGACTGGTGCAGTCATTTAAGGCTAGCTTGAGTAAACAGACTGCGCGTCGGCGATATCAGCCTTCGGGGTGTGTGTAAAAGGCCAAATTACCATCCTTGCAAATATTTGTTTTTTGTACAGAGAATGGCCAAACTGTACGATAATATTCTACGTAAATAAATATGCTCAGTGGATATTAAACGTCAAAATGAGTTAAATGAGCGTGCTCGCTGAGCCTAAAAGAACGTGTGTAATATCTCGAATATACATTTTTATAATTTGTTCCATT
Organism: Melolontha melolontha; assembly: GCA_935421215.2. NCBI lineage: Eukaryota > Metazoa > Arthropoda > Insecta > Coleoptera > Scarabaeidae > Melolontha > Melolontha melolontha. Next base: position 213,217,067 of record OW285235.1, read on the forward strand.
TTACACTTTGTTTTAAAATTTTGTTTTTGCAATTTGGCAAATAATATTTTGCTTAAATTTAAGAGGTTTATTTTAAATTTAAGATCTGACCTGTTTATTTTAATAGCTGCGAGGAAACAACAAAAGTTTGTTTTGATATGAATTGAATAATAATAAATAAAAAAATCTTAAAATGCTAAAACTTAAGTGTATTATATAGGGTAGATCGCTCGGTGAATGAACAATTAAGGACTACTTACACTTTGTGTGGAGAATTTTACCACGACTTTAACGTCTATTGTAATAGAACGAATGGTGCTACATTCTCAATTATACAACGTGTTTCAAAAGAAATGTTTGCGCACAATCTTTTCTTTAGATATGTACGTATTATAGCCTGAACATATGACGGCAGTCATATATTCTACTTGTTTGAAATTAGTGTGTAAATTATACTCAGATTACACCTGGTTGCATCTGATTCATTCTTATTTGGAATGGACCATTGGATGCTACCTCACCGCGAAGCTGGTGCAGCAATGGCGTCTGACGATGGACAAAATTCAAAGTTGAATCGCGCAATGTATCAGAGCTACTATTTATTATGTATGCCATTAGTCAGCGGAGACGGGTGTGGGTGACTAAAATAAAAGTTATCAGGTAGCGCCACCTAGTTTTACTTTTGGAAGCTACTATTGCGCGATCTTAGGCGCATGCGCATACAAACTACTCAAACACGCGGTAGATATAAAGTTACTATGTACCTACGTACTATACCAGAAGGCTGCACAGGATATCTGCTAAGGGAAGTGTCAAAGGCAAAAAAAAACTTGGGAACAAATAATTCGTATATTCGCTAACCAATAAATATTGGAATATTGTAAAAAAAATTAAACTAAATGAAAATATGAATATATGCAAAAATGAATTTAATGAAAATATATTTTAAAAATTAAGTCTTCACACTGTATAAGTACCGACTGTATAATCCGGCATCAAACTTATAAAAACATCTATACAAAACTCACAACTAATTATCGCAAAAATAAAGTGTAACAGTACGGCTAATATATTTTGAAAGAGAAAAAAAACTGATAAAAATAAATAGAAAATTAATTTCAATTGCAGATTATAGTTATTTATTGTACAAGTGTGTTATGTTACAAATAAGTCACGCGAGAAAATCTTTTCTCAAGTGACTTATTTGTAATTAACACACGTGTACAATACAAAACCTTATCCAACACCTCTTAAGATCCGTTCAAAATGGCTTTTAATGTTTTATAAATTTGACGTTCCATGTCAAATTTAAATTATAAATTTGACGTTCCATGTCAAATTTAAATTATAAACGACTAATGCAAAAAGTTCATATACAGTAATGCTGTTACTATGGAGAATAAATAATGCAAATCAACAAGCAAACAAAATTAGTGATTGATTAATAATTAGAGCTGAGGATGTTTGCGGTATAACCATGGTTATACCGCAAACATCCTCATCTCTATTAATAATACTGCAGTTAAAAGTTGATGGTAATGGAAGAGTTGCAAGAGGCTGTTTTCATTCCGCTAGAAGTTAAGAAAGAAGCTCAAGCAGCATGTTATAAATTACTGCCAAAAAAATCGAAGGATAATTACGACAAAGAATTTCATTATTTTGAAGAATGGAGAAACCAGCAAAGTATCACTGGAATTAACAAAGAAGTTATGCTAGCGTATTTCCATATTTATAGAAGGAAAATAGCACCTTCTTCATTGTGGAAGAAGTATTCCATTTTAAGAAGTACTTTGAAAGTGTATATGAATAGTGACATATCGAAATACGGAAAACTGAGTTCCTATTTGAAGAGTGAGGCAAGAACCCACAAGTCCAAAAAGGCGAAAATCTTGGAGAGGCTACATATAGAGAAGTTTCTGAATGAGGCTCCTAACAATAAATATTTGATGATGAAGGTATTATTTATTTTCTTATATTTAATTCAAAGTATTTATTCATTATTCGTTCGTGTATTCTATGCAGGTTGCCTTAATAATGGGTATATCAGGTGCGTGTCGTTGTGATGAAATAACTAAGCTGAAAGTTGACAATATAGAAGATAAAGGAGGATACTTGTATGTTTAGATACCTGACACAAAGACAAACGTATCTAGAAGTTTCACTGTTATGGCAGAAGGATTTACAACAGATATTCTTGACCTCCACAGAAAATATATCTGTATGAGACCAAAAGGTATTCCACATGGCAGATTCTTCCTAAATTACAAGAAAGAAAAATGCATTATCCAGCCAGTTGGAATTAACACCATTTCTAAGATACCTCAGAAATTTGCATCTTTCCTGAACCTACCAGAAGCTCAATTATATACAGGACATAGTCTGAGACGTTCGTCAGCATCTCTTCTGGCAAACGCAGGAGCTGATATTACAACAGTTAAACGACATGGTGGGTGGAAATCGTCCACTGTGGCAGAAGGTTATATACAAGATTCAGTATCCAACAAGATTGATATAGCCCGAAAGATACAAGGTCCAGACAGTCTAACGTCCTCGACTTCTGGTCATCAAATTTCTGTTCAGGATACTTCAAATACGTCTTCTAGTATAACTCTAAATTCGAATAACCTGAATGCAGAGTCAGATACAAAGAGGATTTCCTTCAACTTTAATATTAATATAAATGTTAATTAGTTGCTATTGTTTACCCTTTAGAATTAATATAAATGTGTTAATACTATAGCAGTTTGAATGTCTCTATGCAATCTAAATTTCACCTTGTTTTATCTCACTAGTGAGATAAATTATGTTTTTAACTCACTAGTGAGTTATAACCTACATAATTGATTTAAAATCGCCATAGTTATAGGTCTATTATTAGGAGGTGTTGGATAAAATTATTAAATGCCGTTGTTTTTTTTCTACGGTTTCATAGATTCAAACTTACAAGAATTTTATAACGAAAAAGCGGTAGTAAAAATATCTTATACAAATATGCTAATGACTTAAATCTTAAAATTAAAAATTATTATATTACAAAAAGACGTCTATCGAGCACCTGCATGTGTACCTGTGAAAAGCCAGTACTTCTGGTGGCACAAAAAAATCGTAACTGCAGACGATATATCTATAAAATTTATCGATAACATATGTTTTAAAAATTTAGATTTTAATTTAAAGTAGATGAATTAATAATTTTGCATTAACAATACTAATTAGATATCTTAGTATACCCAAAAATGGTATATAAGTTATGATAATAAAAGATTTAATGAGTTACGGGTTACTTGTATCTTTCCCTTATTCGCCTGTGAAGTTAATTAATTTCTTCCGGTGTATCGCTTTTCAGTGGATTAGATGACCATGAACTGCCCTGGATGGGGAGGCGATAGTGTGCGTTGTGTCTTCCGCGGAAAAATAATTTTTTTTTTTCGAAAACGAGGTCGAAGTAGAACGCCAAGCAGAAAAAGAACCCAAAGTCGGCAATTTAGATAATTTTCTCCTACTTTCTTGAGTCGCAAGTGGCAAAATTGGCTGTTCTAAAATATTCACTAACTCTTGACCTGATCCGTAATTAAACGTGAAATTCTATAAGTCGAAGGAGCGTGAGTTAACTTCCGTTACGAAGATGTACTGTTTGTAACTTTTTAAACGACCTTACAATACAAAAGGCTGTCGGCCAGTCTCTCTCTACCGCGTACCAGCAGACGCTCGCAGAAGGGGATGATTGTTACCAATTCAACCACAGATAGCGATATCAGCACTCATACGTATTAAATGATACGCAAACAAAATAAAATACCGGGATTCGTCAAAAAATAATGAAAACTATTAAGAAAATTTTAGAAGGAAAGTAAAGGCGTAACAAGGATTTTATTTTAACTATGCTCGAAATAATTCCCTTCAGCAATGATGCACTTGACCGTCCTTTCTTTCCACTGTTTAAAAGCTTCCGACCAATCTTCTTTCGGAATACCTTCAAAGTAAGCGTGAACTGAGGTATCAATCTCTTCTTCAGGCGAAAACCTTCTACCCCGAAAATTGCGTTTAAGCCCAAAAAAATTGTCAAAAGCACATATTGCTAAATCAGATGAGTACGGCGGATGTTCTATTACTTTCATATTTTTTTCCAGACAAAAACTGGAGAGTTAAAACTACCGTATGGGACGATGCATTATCATGGTGAAGCGTAATTCTCTTGTCTGGAATTCTACTGAACACTTCAGGCAAACATTTTTCTTTCATCTCGCTGCTTTCCAGTTATGGTAGAAGTTTACTAATCTTCGTGAATCCATACACGACTCTCTTAGCTGGTAGGAAGGTCCAAAAAGGGAATATAAGTTTCGTCACCTGTCACTATTTTAGAAAAAAATTGGTGCCCGCTATTATTTACGAAATTTAAAGTTAAAGAAAGTGCTTACACCCTCCGCTTTCAGAAAGTCAGAAATGTGATGCGGCACAAAACGACTTCCCACTTATTTAAATCCAGGTGATCGTGTATACTTATTTTTAGCAGCTGAGGATCAAATCTTGAGTGGATGCTCTATTACCGCATAAGTTGGTTTATTGTACTGTTCAATTATTTTTTAAGGGAAGCTATATTTTTGTCGATAACAGTCGTAGGAGGACGCGTCCTGCTGCTTTATGATGCTGAACAGAATTCCTTTCGCGTTCAAATTCCTTATAAAAGCAGTGAATTGTAGCCAAAACTTAAGCTAAGCTCTCTTTACACTCATAAGCACTTAAACGTCTTTTAAAATCATAATAAATTATGATTCGAAAGTGCTTTCTGGTTAGTTCCATTTCCTTTTACTTTATAAAAATAAGTAGCTCAGTTATAACTTCACCACAGATAAAGAGTTGTTCTAAATAAACACTGTATGATTGTTTTTCAAAGTCTACTAGATTTTCTTGTTCTCAATAAATTCAGCTTATCCCTCGTGTACAAACATAAAAAATACCATATATGGATTTCCTAATTTATAAACCTTTGCTTCAATAGATTAGAAAACTAAGAGATGCCAATGGCTTCTTAATGTAAACATTTAAATTAGCAGAAACCGCAACTACACAAATTTACAAATGCCTAAGTCTATAATATGAAATCTCTATTTCTCTTTTTACCGAAGCGGTAGGAATTTAAAGGCCACAACAGAACAAGGAATGGATCATTTAACGACTATTGTCCTCACCTCTGTCATATAACGGTGTTCGAAATACCCGCCGTTTCCAGTGACTCCCTTTTGTCCTCACTAATTGAACGACACATCCACGCGTTATTATTATAAAGCAACGGAGGTGGTGTATAATTGTTTCAGAGCTGAGCTATCTGTCAACTACCTATGATAGATTATCCCTTTTCTATAGGTGGTGTAATCAAGTTTTTAGTTGAAAATTAATAAATTACATTGTATTGCTGCCAGTATCGATTTTTATGTTCAAAGGATTTCGTACAAATACTTCGATGTTGCCTAAAATAACGATCGAGTCATTGCTTTGTGTTACTATTACTATGTTGTTCGAAAAGAAATGTCGTTGTAGGGATTAATAGCAAATGTAATGTAAGTTGTGTTTATCCCTCTTCGGAATAATATTTCAATAAAGAGGATAATACACATTTTGCCCTGCTCTATATATTTTAAAAATTAATTACATGCTGTGATTCTCAAGTATAGGATTTTACTGAAATAAAAGTTACTATTATAATAATAAAATATCGTCCGTTTATCGCTTATTCCAGAAAACTAGAAATGTGCCAAATAATATCTACATATGACAAGTAGATTGTTTAGATTTGCGGCGCTGGGTTTTCACCTCTTTGATTATGAATACAAGTCAGGTTTGAAAATAATAGCTTTATTTAAACCAGTACTTATAGAAGACATTAGAATTGTCTGTTGACGCTAAATCACTTCTATTTCTTCTGTTTTGGGTTGGACGCTAAAACGCCCAGGCACTAGAGCACTTTGCTCTTTGTACTATCCCAAATAGATCTCTCAATTCCACTCTGTTAGTTTTGTGTCTTCGATAAAAGCCATTAATCCACCTCAGGGGAAGTTTGAGTACACTCGAAGAATCCAATAGATCTCTCCCGAAATATTTCTGTCTTCAGTTCACACGTGCATGTTACATGAAGGCTAGTTTCCTCCTGTTTTTCACATTTCCTATACCAGGGCTCGCTAATCAAGCCCATGCTATACAGATGCTTCCTTAAAGGACAATGTCCGCTTATTAACCTGGTAATTATTTAAATTTTTGTTACTACGAATTAGATTGGCTGAAAACTTTCCGTCCAGCTCCTTTAGTAGTGTTTTGGTATGGAGTTGACCTTCCGTTAACCTCCATTTATTTTTATGTTCTTTTTTAGCCATAACCAGATCTCCCTTTTAGCGGAATCCTTAGCGATTCCACATACAGGTTCTGGTCCTATGAAGTTCCTATTAGTACCTTCTTCGGTCTGTTCGCCAGCTATCTCATTGCCTTTAATTCCCTCATGTCCTGGCACCCCCTAAATCACTTGAGAAACTTTAATTTCAATTGGTTGACAGATATCGTGGCACTGATTCTACGGAATAATTTGAACATCGCGATAGTCTTTTTGGTGTAAACTATTGTACATAAAGATATTGTTTAAGCCAATAATGTTACAAATCTTCGACACGCCCTAACTAATGAAGCAATTATAATCTCTAATCACTAACAATAGAGCGATCAAATAAGAAAAGATGAATATTTGCAAATTGAGAATTTCACTAGAAACGTAAAATTAGCATTAAGGATTGAACTTCAATATTTAATTGCCTATTGTAAATGTTAACAATACACATAGGTTTGGAATTACATAGAATAACCAAATAACTGAGGTACAAATGAAATACATCCTCGGTAAAACTTGAATGTTTATGACCATAAAATGTTGGTGTTAAATCCTTAAATGGGGCGTATGTGGCTCGATTTGACAATTCTTCGAATCACGGTTCGTAAATCCGTGATGCCTAGTTCGAATTGAACTATTCGCCGTTGATTTCGAGTTGTGAATAAAAAGGTCTTCTCTCGCTCAGTGGTTCCCAAAATAACAACACTTGTTAAATGTACAATACTCTTTAATTTTTAAATCAAAGAAAACAATATTACATAAGTCAAGCAGAACATATAAAACTTGGTTACATTTCTTAAATCTAGTAATGCTTGAAGCTGCGCGGAATGGCACGTGTGATCTAGTTCGCAGATCTTAGCAAACTTAAACCTTTAATTCTAAAATATTAGCTAGGTAAGAAAATTGCAGTTATAAGACTCGATCCCATTTCTTATGATTGGTCGAAGCAGAATAGGTACATACAGCAGACCGATTTTCATGTGGCCGGTGGGAGAATTTGTACGTGCGTCAAGTAAGGGTCAGTGTTAGATAGAGACAGTATTCGGAAAAATGAAATGCAAACTCTTTGTGCGAGTCGTGCATTGGGACGTAGTAAGGGATAAATTCAGAAAATCACATTGTTGAACATGTTTATAATGGTTTGTATTTCACTAAATTAAGGCAAATAGAAGTAAAATAAAACGCATAGTTTCATGTAACATATTTAATTAAAATGTCTTGCCTTACCTACTAGCTAATAGCGTACTAACATCACATTAAGGGGATGACTGAATAAGATTGTTAGCTACACTTAACGGTAGAAAGGCTTAGGATTAAGTAAAACTAATTTGGATAATTAACTGAATTATTGGCAAATAATGTTTATGCTAATCTCTTTCTCATTATAATCACATTGTAAACTTTCTATATTTACAAAAGAACAGTATATTCTTCAACGACCGTAGGCGAGTGTTGTAATAACATTATTTAATAGTCGTGGAGAAAAGAATATTATTAATACTAATATTATTGGAAATAACAATGCGTTTATTTCACTTTTTTCTTTAATAATCCGTCTAATACTTCTCTCAGAAACACCCGTTGCGGCAATAACGCGTTCATATAACTGATCCAGTGGAATTTTGAGTACCCTTGAAGTTTTTTCTTCTTGGATATATTTAAATACATTTGAGATCACTTCACGAGTTTGACTGTGTAAAACACATTTATTTAATTTACTTTTAAACTCCATTACTCACTACCTTAATGCGGCACTGCACTACTGTGTTTATCGCTTAAAACGATGTAAAACACTGAATGCCAGAGGTTCCCCTACCTATGAATTTCGTGCGCATCTCGAGGGCGGTACTTCTAACCGGCCACATGAAAATCGGTCTGCTGTAAGTTTACATAAACTTGGCATCGCTACATTGTATGAAATAAATAAATAGATGGGTCAGGTACATACGGTTTTACCCAGACTCTACCTTTGCTTAATAGTTTGTCCGAAATATTATTATACATTGAAGGATCTTCGAAAATGTGACCGTAATAAAAATTTCAGAAAGTTCGTCTGGCTTAACGGGCAAGTACGTATTTATAACAATACACGGCAAATCTTCGATTTAAGAAACACAATGCTTAACTGATGTGTCTGAACATTTGGTCACCATAGCGGCTACACCTTAAAGTAAAAACAATACAAATAGAAGAAGGCCTCAATATACAACTTTAAACAAAATGATAAATACGTATTTCAAAGTACATTTTCTAAGAAGGGCGAATCAAAACCTAATTGTGAGATAAACAGTTGGTGCAGGCCGTGCTTTGAACAATACTTCTTGGGTAAGGTAAGTAAAAGCACGCCATAATATTATGTTTGACGCTGCCATAAACGTTATTAACGTGTAATGACGTGATCCCTTTGATCAATATGTACAAATTTCAAATTATAAAGAAACATTACCTAAATAAAATTTAATATTTTAATCGGACAAACATATTAATTACCAACGTTGTCCAAATTTCTAGACACCATGTAGTTATTTAGTTGTCTAGTATTGTGAAGAGAAAACGACGATACATTAAAATCGCTAATAATTAATATGTTATCATATATAATATAGTCGAAGGAATTAAATAAATCAAACAATAGTTCAAAATAGTGAATGACAAAAGTCGAAGTAATATACGAGGTGCTACTCTGAAATTCCCTGAATTTTAATGTGGCACATGAAGACCAGGGGAGAGCATATCTTCAAGCGTTGTACCTAAACTAACACAATTAACACAATTTTTCTTTTTCGGATTGTTCTATTGAAGATGGCAACTTAATTGCCGAAATATATATTTAAAGTTTATTTATTTATATTATAATTAGCTTGTTTCTGCCTGTTCCACAATATTAGCTGCAAGGATGGTATCAATTAACAACAGTAAATCAAGACGCTAGCACTAAAAATTTAACTTAAAGCCAATTAAAACGTTGCCTTCATTAGGCAAACCAGTAGCTACACAGTCACGATCTTGACTTAACAAAGAAGTCAGCTGCAATAAGCTCGCTATTAGTCACATCCTCGCTCATGTCTCCGTGAGCGCAAATATACTATAGTTGCTAGAAGGTATTTCAATATCAAAAGCTGCAACTTTTGAATGAGGACCTCGAATATTTTGATAGTAACATGGTAGCGAGTTATAATAAGAGAGTTTTTCCTTATATAGTTTTGCAGTAACGAATATTTTGGGATAATAGGTTTTAGCGTTACTTATATTTTTGTTCTAACAAGGTTTGCTTCTGATTGTTCTAAATAAGTTACTAAATATAGTTCAAACTTCTTAACAGTCATATAAAATTTCTTATTTCCTGATGCTGTTTACTTACATTATGACCATTGCACATTATTTATTGTAAGATAACAACAACTTTCCAAATGTTTCTTAATTTTCAAAAGCAAAGGTTAATCTAACTCATCTGGATTCATGCCTGAATGGTAGAATATAACGAACAGTATTGGAAGACTCTCAAAGGCGCACAGACATAGTATCTAGAACGCGAAATGATACCTTTGCGTTCAAGAATGGAAGTTATTTTGCCAAGATTTAGCGAGGCAAAATATCCATTCGAGAACGCAAAAGCATTTCACGTTCGAAATACTAATAATATTTTTTCGAAAACTGCAATAAAATAACTGTGCTATGCACAGCAATTTAATTTATATTTGAAATCGTTTGAACCGTGTTTGAATTAAGACGGTTTAAGCACGGTGACTATCATAACGATAGCTACCTAATAAACAATAATATATTGTGTATCTAGTGGTAAAAGCAATACATTCCTGGACAACAATGTAAATTGTTGGCCGAGGCCAACACGCATTGGGATTCGAGAATGTGCTTTTACTACGAAGCACACATACTTTTTTTTCTGAAATCGAAATCAGCATTATTATAAATAAAAGAATTTTTATAAATGCATAAAAATTTTCAATAGCATCTAATTTTCTATGAAATAGTTTCCTCGACAATCTTTATGTTTATTGTCAAAAAAGTCAAGAGATTCATTACCTCGCGTTAATACGTACTAATCGCTAAAAAACTTGTTTTAATGAACAGAGATGATGATGGCCTGGTGTGCGGGACACCACCGGAGTCAGTAAAAGCTGCTGAAAATGTTGTCTGCGTGTATTTATTTATTGTCTAAAATGTATATAAGAAACTGGTACGAGAAAGTTACCGACTTTCCCGGCTTAGGACGAAAAAAAGCGTTCTCGGACTATTTTCTGATGGTTGGTTAGCAACAAACTAAAATACTATAACTTATTTTGGGATTTGAAATTGCGAGAAAGTAGGCAATCTTAACCGATTTCAGAAAAATATTAGCTAAAAGTAGCTTCAGAATTATATATTGTAATTCATATTTAATTCAAAATTGTCCAGTTTATAATTGTTACAGTTTTGTATTGAAATGTTATATTACTTAAAATGTATATTATTTAATTAATAAAATCATAAATAAGTTTCGAAAAAATGACAAATTATTTTGAAATTTGTTTTATGTTATAGAACGGAAAAGACTTTGGCGTTCTAGAACATAATAGTATATTACATACTGAGGCGGAAAGTGGTTCATTACCGTCGAGAGATTAGCAAGTTAATGAACTTAATCTCGAGACGGGAATGAATCTTTCCACCGAGGTTTGTATACTATTTTGGGTGTTTGCATTTTCGTCACCAAGGTAAGATAAGTGATAATCGGATATGCATTTTCGTCACCGTCCTGAAAAGCAGACGTTACTTACACATGCATTTTTGTCACCGACCATTTTCTTATCTTATTAAGTAGGTATTTAGCAATTGAAAATGAAACGAAACAATTTATATAAAACAAGGTTGTTTATTCAAATATATATACATAGGTACAGAGCTAAATAAAACATATGTAAAACATCATTTTATGTAAAATAACAATGATATGAGAGACATTTAACTAGATGTAACCTGCTTATTTCATTGTTTTGGTATTGTGTAAGCATAGACTCAATAAATTGCAGCCTTTTTTTAACTTTGCGATTGTGAATTTTTGTAGGCATATGCAAACTTAGTATTTTAATATAGGTATAGCCCGTTGCTTAAAGGAGTAATCCGTAATTAAGCACTTTGGTGACGAAAATGCATGTGTCATAAATGCCCCAACTATTGCGCACGGTTTATCTACCTGGTCGGTGACGAAAATGCATGTACCCACTATTTTACTCATGATTGGTTAGTAATTAATTATTATATAAACTATTAAATCACTAAATTTCAAAATTATAGTTAAAATTATAATTAAAAATTAAATTTCATGATATTTTGATAAATGCTTTTGATATGTACTGTTGCTAGGTAACGTAATAATTAATAGTGATATTTTCTGACAGATTACTAAATTATTATCCTTCGATTTTAAACTTGGTCTTTCTCTAACAGTAAACAGTCATGGAAATTCTAATGTAGCAATTAATATTAATTCCAAAAGTGAATTAATTTTGTACTAAAACGATGTCTTGTTATTTACTTAATAAAGATTTGTGAATACTTTTATTATAATTTGATTTACTTATTTAAATGACACTGACGTTTCATAAAAATGACATTACCTAGCCGGAAAATTGATATAAGCTAGCCGGTAAAGTGACATAAACTAGCCGGTAAAGTGCTATTACCTATCTCGGTATGTAATAGCGCATTTTTTAACCGGTTTGAAGATTAGAAATGTTCAGTTTAGTGAGTAATAGTATTTCGTAGCTAGGTGACAAAAAAGACTCACATTGTCAACTGAAAATTTAACGAAAATATCAACTTTTGGTGACAGATTTCGAAAAAAAATATTTTATAATATTTTTCGTTCGACTTTGAAATAGTTTTAAAAGCCGTTTAAACGACAGCATTCGACATCTCAGTAGAAAAATCTAATTCGCTGGTTAGTTACCTCGAATATTTCCGAGGTAACACACCTATATTTGTGGGTTAAACGTTGAAAACAGCATTAGCAATGCCCGGGACGCAGTTCCATTTAGAAAATTCATATTAAACAAATAAAATCCTCATTTTACGTTTAGTGTACGTATGATAATTGTAATTTAATTAAATAAGCTTAACTAAAAAGCTCTTGCGTACACTTATTTAATTTTATTAACAAACCCTTATTAAATATACCGACAAATTCAAAGCATCCGGGAATACTAGACGCAAAGCGTTTAGTTGAGCTAATAATGTACCACGCCGTCGCGAATCAGCCGGAAACCACTTTTAGAGCATGATAATAAACTGATTGAATACTTTACTTTTAATAAAAAAACGTTTTAGGAGTTCGCCAGGTACGTGCATATTATTAGTTTACGAAGTAGCTTGTGAAGGTAACTTTATTAAACTCGACAGGAAGTTAGGGACTGATATAATTTTCAGTTACTCTCGCGAGCTTATTGACGCGTTGTAGTCTTTCGTTACTACTAAATTTGAATATGAAATAACTTTGTTTTTAATATAAGTTCGACGAATATATGTATATGTTAAATAGTTGTAGATACGAGGGGGTATTAATATATTCTTAGCCTACTATTGAAACAATTTAGAGAAGGGACTTAATTTTTTTATTTATTTTGGGAGAATATTTTATTACTAAACATAGTCTCCTCTTAAATTAATATACTTAATACAGCGATCCTTCAACGCTTTTAACCCTTCTTGCAATCAATTCACTTTGGAAAACCGTCGTATGTTTCCCCAGACTTAACGATATCTTCCTTCTGGTGCACATTCCGCATGTACCTGTACCTGTGCCCCGATGGGATTGTGATCCATCCATTTACCAGGTGCCAGCACCAAAATCGTTCGAGCGACTTTTTGCCCGTTCATTGGTCGGTATAGATATGTTGAGTTTAGATGTAAACATAATCTCAGATGTCAAACTGCCCGCCGGTATTTGTAATACCGGCTTCCTCAGTATACTTCTTGTGGTACCTGTATGGCCCCTACAAATTTATTAGGATATCATACCCCATTGGCTTTCAGTTTCAGGTTCGCAGCCATGACCATAGCTTTCACAAATAGTTCCAACGCAGGGAGACACACAATGGCTTCCATGAAGGCGGTTCCCGTGCTATTTATTGTTCCCGTAATTCTCAACAGAGCTTGTCGCTGGAGAGTCGTGAGTAGCCATACCGACAATCTCAGCTCCGTCCTCCTCCACCATACAACTGCCACATTGTAATCGTTCGTCTTATTACTACTGTGTACAACTAATTTACCACACTTGGTTTTAGTCCCCAGGTCTTATCAGCAGCTGTTCTGCATCTCCAGAAGTCGCCCTGTTTCGGATCAAGTGTAATGCGTAGATACTTCACTTAGTTAGTTCTAACTCTTGTTCGAGCAGCCTTACGCTACACAGAACATTTAGTTTTCTCATGTTGGTAGAAGCTATCAACTTGTTTTTGTGGATTGACAGTTAATCCTCCTAAAGGTACCATCTTTCGACAATTCGCAGAGCAATTCGCATGATGCTTGCCACTATCCCCGGAAATTCCCCCTGGAATACAATGACAATATCATCGGCAAACGCCTGTGTCCATATTCGCTAGTCATTTAATGTCCTGATGAGATTATCCACTACTAAACTCTGTAGTAGCGAAAACTATATTCCTTGAGGACACATTTTTGTTGTCCTCATGGAGATCGTGTTATTTGCATTTTTGGGCATGCACTACTTTACTACGCAGCATGTTGTGGACCCAATTGCATGTGGTGCTCTTTATGTTGCGATCTCTTAAGGATCGAATAATGAAAGACGTCTAAGTGTTACCAAAAGCTTCCTCTTTGTCTAAGAAAACTGCATATAAGCAATTTCCTTATGGTGTGGGCTCATTTCGAGTCCTTCCCTTCCAGGTTATGCAGGGAAGCTTCACCCGATTTTACCATTTGGTATGCCCATTACAGTGGGCGCAGAGGAGATCTGTCCAGAGCCTCTTTTTTAGTATTTGTAATAATTGTTCAGGAACAATTACGTTAGAATAAGATACAAGTATTCCATCAGCCACCAAGGATTCAATGGATCCTGCCAATAACAGACAAATTACCGATAGGACGATAATTACAAATACCTGATCTATCCCCGATTTATATGTTGGAACAATAAATGAAGTCTTTCAATGTGGGCGAAAACACACACAATTCATTAATAAATTATTTAAAATAGATAGGGGTCATGATACCGAATGTGTACGAGAACTCAACTTTTCAAACACAAAGTACGGATTTATCGGTCTTTGACTGCGATCGAATTATTGTAGTGGATTAAATACATTTCAGTGGTGACCTGCTGATAATTAGAATATATTATTTGATAATTTTCTGCTAACCAATTGCCAATAATACTGTATGCGGCAAAACAAAGGTAACTGAAATTTCAAACGTATTCACAAAATCAATATGTAATTATAACATGTAATAATTAACAACGACAACACATATCTAAATGCGTCGGTACAGCATGTCTTCAAAATGTGCAGCCTCACGCCTTACACATTGTTCATAACGGTTCTTTAGATTGTTGAACATGTTGTTGAACACAGGCTGTTGTAAGAACACAAAAAATGACTGTATCTTCTCCCGTAATTCGTGAACATTTCCAGGTGGGGCATCTTCGGAAAACGTATTCTTCCAGCATCCCCCATATGTAGACACCCGGGACTGTGGGATCCGGGAAGAGTAAATGGAACGAGAATTCCATTCCACAAGAAATTATGCGATCTCCAAAGTGTTGTTGCAGAAGAGTAAGTGACTCCCTAGCCGTGTGGGCTGTAGCTCCATCTTGCTGTATTCACTGTCGTCGCAGTGGCAGGTTTCTTGCGCGGCGAAAAGTGTGCCAATCCCGCACACGCGGGGCAATAAAAATGTCTCTGTAGCATTTCTGGTTTACTGTTAGCGGGTTCTGTACGAAATAAGGGCCCAATATTACGTGTCCTGATACGTTGCATCAAATCGTAACCCGCGCACTATACAGTGGTTTCTGTATGAGAACATCAGGCCGTTCTAACTCTAGAAAATAAGTTGTTTGGCGGTTGATGTAGCCATTAAGGTGAATATGGCTTCCATCTGAAAACCATACGTTATTGAAGAAATCTGGGTCCGCATAAGTCATGAACAACTCGACAGCAATACTGTAATCGGGCTCACTCATCTATTTAAGCTAGACGCTGAGCAACTTGAATACAGTATGCGATTCCACCCAGCTCTTTAAACATCCAGCGAAGAGACCTATCATTCACACGAAGTTTCAACGATGTTCGTCGTAGACTACGCTTTGGGGACTGTAACACTTATTGGAGAATTCGTCCGTGATTCTCGTTTGTGTTAGCGGTTCTTGGGAGCCCAGTTGTTCCCATCCGTTGACATAAGACTGATCCCGTACGATGGAACTTCTCGATGATAGCTGAGATTGTTTTGTTACTTGGTGTCCTCTTTTAAATAGCTCCTCGTAACGTTTTCTAACATAGCGTAGGCTCGGTCCATTCTGATGCACAACTCCGTATGACCGGAAATAATGCTCGTTTAAGGACCATAATTATAACACAAACTTCAACACTAAATACGCAATATGTCAAAGTATTATATAGCACAAATAAACACTTGGTTACTATGGAAACATAAACCACAAAAGAAGATGACTATGTTTTACCGCACAGTTCTGAATTATTAAATGTTAATGTCATTAGTGTCACCTAATAAAAACGATAACACGGAATTTTGTTTATTCATGAAAGGAATATTATAACCTAGCAATTAGCCTTACAATCTTCTAACCTTACAATTTTCTAAAGCCGTCAGTCATTTATTTGTAACTGTCATTTAAGAAATTCATATTAGTAAAGTTACGATATACTTTTTGATGTTACTTAGAAATCATGTCTCACTGGAGGCAGTTTTGTTTTTGAACGCACGATAGTATTAGGACCATCAGAAGTTGCTCCACCAATTATCATGTCATATTCGTAAGTGGTTTTGTTTTTCTTTTTAGTTAATGAAATCCCAAAATAATGACGACTTAGAAAGAATTTATTTACGAATATAGAAATAGGTAATTTAAAGGTTTTTGTGTTTTTAAATTAAATACATTTAACATAAAAGGTCTTTCATTCACTTATTTAATTCTATTTAATAAATCCTTATTAAATATACCGACAAATTCAAAGCATTCGGAAATACTAGACGCAGAGCGTTTAGTTGAGTTAATAATGCATCACGCCGGTCGCGAATCAGGGGAAACGACTTTTAGAGTATTATAATAGACTGATTAAATACCTTACTTTTAATAAGAAAAACGTTTTAGGAGCCCGTCAGGTACATGCATATAATTAGTTTACGAAGTAAATATCTCGTAACTCGTTAAAAAAACTTTATTAAACTCGAAAGAATGTTAGGGTTCGATATAATTTTCAGTTACACCCTTCGGTTTAATTATGCGTTATAGCATTTCTCCTGTTACTACTAAATTTGTATGTGATACAGGTATGTTTTTAATGTAATATGAGGCGTGTGGAAATTAAACAATGAGAATTTTTCCATGTAGACTTTTGTAGGCAAAATTACATAGCTTTAAACATTTATTCCTTCACAATAGTCTCTCTCAAGTGTGATACACTTGTTTCAGTGGTTATCCCAATGCTGGAAGCATTGTCGAAAATCATCTGAAATTAACCCCTTTAGAATCCCTTCAATACTATTAAAACGGTGGCCTCCCATAGGAGTTCTTATATAGTGAAACATGAAAGAGTCAATCAATGTGAAAGAGTTAGATACAGGAGCCAGATTTAGGCTATATCTGGCGTGGAAGAGCACTGGAATATTTTTTTTGTTGCTAACAGTTGCTGCACAACGAATGCAGTGTTGGCAGAGGCGCTGTTATGACGCATAATCTATACATTCTTGGGTAATATTGGTCTAATCCGAGTAACTCTGGCACACAAGCGCTTTAGGACATCAATGTAATTGAATTGATTCGGCTTTTACTTGATGAAGATCCATAATTTTAAATAGAAATAAAACTACGGTTCAAATCTTTACTTCATTCTTCACATCAATGTAGGGTAAGAGCCTTATCCTGTGGTACCCTTCTATCAAAAAACAAACTACTTAAGACCGTGACGTTTTGGCTATTTTCGGACGTTTTCCTCCCTCCTCTAACCTCTGCTTACACTGTCTCCCAGTGGTCACACTAGAGCACCCAACTTTCGTTTCCCGCGACAATGGTTTCGTTTTAGATGCGTTAACGAAATTCTGGCAAATCGACAGACGCAACTCTTTTTGCTCCGCTCTGAGTGCCTTCGGAACGAGTTTAACACACAATTTCCGCATATTCGAATCATTGTGTAACATCTGTCGCATCGTTTCCTTGTTTATGCCTACTTTTACAGACGACGAATGGTTAGTCGACGATCGGAGCACATTAGCACTTGCAAACGTTTAATGTTTTGATCTGTTTGCATTGTGCATTGCATTTATATTAGAGTGCTCCTTGTCTTTCGTCCTCCTTCGCAGATTCAGGACTGGCTTTAAATCGCGCTACCCACTCGTAAATGTATGCTTGTGAAAGACACTCGTTGCCCTAAACGTCTTTCAATTTAATTAAAATTTTCGACGATTTGTCTTCTGATTTCACTAAGACCTACATTCACAACACAAATGCACAAAATGTTTAAAAACAAACGAAATACAAATGAAAATAAAAGACAACAGAATCAGATTTAACATAAACAGTATACCTACTTTTACATGGTACTGTACAACTTAAAATATGATGATCAGACGGTTTCGGGCTGAAAAGAATGCAGAGTAGTTGGCATTTTTGCCGTTTGCCATTTCTATTTGGTCGCACTCTAAAACATGTACAACGTGTCCTATGACATTGTACTGTTGTGCACAAGTTTGTGTGCACCGTTGCGCACAAACTTCGTTCATAACGAACAAGTGGTTATGTGATTCTATTTAAAAAAAGGCGTATGAGGTTATACTATATGAACGTATTTACTCTAACGTAAAATCATTCCTTTAGCCAAATTAGCATGATTTCATGTCTAAAAGGCCTACCACTTCAAACCTCGCCAGGCAGTGGAGAGCAGATTCATGTCATTTATACTGACTTTTCTGGTGCCTTCAATACTATTGACCATACTGCTCTCCTGTAGCCTATAATGGCTACAAATCTAGGAAGTATCTTTCTACTTCTGGAATGCCCCAGGGTTCCAATCTTGGACATTTATTATTTAAAATCTTTGTTAATGATTTAATAACCTCTATTAATTGTCATGTTTTGGCTTACTCGGACGATTTAAAAAATTTTCATCGAATTGGTGGTTTATAAGATTCTGCCTTTCTTCAAGAGAAACTGGATCGTGTCACAAATTGGTGCTCTTCAAACAAATTAAATTTAAACATCGGCAAATGCTGTTTCATATCTTTCACCAGAAAACCCAGTAGATTTCCTTCCAATTATTCTGTTGACAACATCGCAATCGAACGAAAAACGCACGTCAATCATTTTGGAGTTACTTCTAATGAAAAGCTGACCTTCGCTGATCATGTTTCCCAAGTCACTACATATCCATACGTGTAAGGACTTCGACAACATTGCTTTATTCAAGTCATTTTTTTTATGCGCTGGTTGTTAGCAAGTTATTATATGCCGTTGTCGTGTGGTCTCCAATATATGATTGCTATATTAATGCAATTAAATCCATACAGTGCAAGTTTCTAAAGTATTTAAGTTATAAAGTCGATGGAGCGTACCCTCCTCGTGGTTTGGACTATAAGTTGCTCTTGGATCGTCATGGAGTTGATTCGCTAGAAGCAAAAGGACACCTTCTTAGTTCAAATTTTATAAAAAATGTCATTCGTTATAAAATCGACATGGTTGATTTACTTGCAGAAGTGAGTGCCTTGTCCAAGCTCAAGAGTGAATGAAGCGCTTCTACTTCCAACGGCAAGAACGAATATTTTTCTGGCGCTCCCATGGTGCATTCTGCCAAGAATTTCAATAGTTTAAATAATTTTTCCACAGACATTTTTCGCTAGCTGATTTCTTCATTTAATGTTTTTCCTTTTCTTTCCCTATTCTTTTGTATTACGGTAGTTTGCTTGTTTTACTGTATTATACTTTGTTGTTAATTGTTTTTTCACATATGTTTTATATTTATTATTTGTTTATATTGTTTATATTGGAGCGACCTGTTGGACAATTTAATAAATATTATTATTATTGTAATGAAGTCGTCAGCGTTTGCCCGTGGTGTTCTTAGCAAGAATATTTGTTATTTAATTGTCACACCTCGTATATACGTTGAATCGTTATATAATTATTAAAAACACCAAAATTTCTTTTGTCTTTAATAAATAATTTTTATTATTCCCAAGGAATATTACATAAATCACAAAAATCTTGACGACAATTAAAGTTAGTAATACTTTGTATTATTTGTCAAATTTTAAAGTGAATAATAAACATTGAAATTATGTGTTCCACTTTTTTTTTAAAGTTGTTATGGGAAGTTCGGTTATAAGCATTTTATTTAATACATACGCTGCTGTTTGAATAGTAACGATTTTTATTATGTTCATTACTATGATACGTAGTTAACTTTTATAAATCATGGTACTGTCAGTTAAAAGAAAACAAGTTTCAATTTCATATTATGCTAGTAGTAAACTAACCAATGATTTATCAGGCGTTTGACTCTTCAAACATAGTTATCTTCGCCACATAAAAGACGAGCGCTCGTGGTTATTTTTAATTTATTTACCAGCACGTAAAGATAGGCAGTATAAACAAGGAAGTATGTTTTGTAATTCGATATTTGGCAGATGTGATGTCTTCCATTCGTGTTTCATTGATTTTTTTCGCGACAAGTACGGTTTCTAAGAAGAACACAAAAAATCCATCGAATGTTTCAACCCTTTTGATAGATTACGGGGCTTAGTTCGTTCAGAAGGGGATTCGGTCGGTATTTCCGTTGATCATTTAACACCGAACCAAAACGCCCGGTCACGGCATTGATCTGTCACGCTGGTTCAAGATGCTAACGGGATCCTATTACGGCGTAACGTCTGCTGCAGTCGTATGTCGTCCCACGTGAGCATTGACCGTATTATCTTCACCTCCTTTTTTCCTCTAAAGAGTGAATACGCGGCCGAATAAAGTGGAGAAAGCGTTAAAACGATTAAGATCTGATGGATTGAGTTTAATATTAGTAGTCCTGACTGGCAAAGTCGTCAAAACAAGAGGTCCTGATTAGTTCTTGTATTTATTACATATTGCTATGGTTTTTTCCCCAAACCAAAAGAAGAATTATATTGAACATTATTTGTATAACATTGATTTAAAATGTATTTTATTTTATTATGTATATTTATATTTATTATGTTTAATTGATAAAAACACACAATGTTGTATTAGATTTACACTTTATTTAATAATATTTAATAATGACTATATAACAGCTGTTTCACCGTACAACGGTTTCTTCAGATATAACAAGCGGTACTATAAAACATTTTACTTAAACGTAAATATTTCTTATTTTATTACTTAATGGTATTCTCAGAAATTGGAAACCGAAATATTTTTACCCGCTTCTTTTAGTAGAGATACATATAGATAACATAAATTATATTATAAGTGACACATATCTAACAAAATATTTCAATCAAAAATAGGAAATAAATTCAACAGAGGGGAGGAATTAAGCTCTGTTTTGTCATTTAATAATTTATTTGAAAATTTTTGTTTATTAATTTGCATTGCTTCTAATAAATCGAGTTTCTTACTTTTCTTTTCTTCGTGTAGGATCTTGAAATTATTATTAAAACTATGGCTTTCTTCAATTAAATGGTTGGAGTATGCTGAATCTGTTTTCCCATTTCTAAACGAATAATAATGTTCGTATATGCGCTTTTTGAACGTTCTACCTGTTTGCCCGATATATGTTTTAGTACATATGCCACAAGTTAGTTTATACACACCTGACTTATTATACCTAGGCAGACAAAATAAACCATTGGAAAATTTTTTAAGAAAACAAAATATAAACATTGCATATAAAACCAACAACCATATTAGTAACTACATCAAAAACAATAAAAGTAAAACAGCACATCATAATAAGTCAGGTGTGTATAAACTAACTTGTGGCACATGTACTAAAACATATATCGGGCAAACAGGTAGAACGTTCAAAAAGTGCATATACGAACATTATTATTCGTTTAGAAATGGGAAAACAGATTCAGCATACTCCAACCATTTAATTGAAGAAAGCCATAGTTTTAATAATAATTTCAAGATCCTACACGAAGAAAAGAAAAGTAAGAAACTCGATTTATTAGAAGCAATGCAAATTAATAAACAAAAATTTTCAAATAAATTATTAAATGACAAAACAGAGCTTAATTCCTCCCCTCTGTTGAATTTATTTCCTATTTTTGATTGAAATATTTTGTTAGATATGTGTCACTTATAATATAATTTATGTTATCTATATGTATCCCTACTAAAAGAGGCGGGTAAAAATATTTCGGTTTACAATTTCTGAGAATACCATTAAGTAATAAAATAAAAAATATTTACGTTTAAGTAAAATGTTTTATAGTACCGCTTGTTATATCTGAAGAAACCGTTGTACGGTGAAACAGCTGTTATATAGTCATTATTAAATATTATTAAATAAAGTGTAAATCCAATACAACATTGTGTGTTTTTATCATTTGATATGGATTTACATCAAGTAAAGGCAGAATCGATTCAATTTTTATTATGTTTGAATTTATCTTTATGACCAGAACTGTATAATTTTATATTAGACCGATGGACTCGGCAGGTTTATGTACTATTGAGTTCGATGTACGAGATTTTCCAGGATATTTTATTTAGAGATACCAGGACCAGTAAACCATGTGGATGGATAAGAAACTTCATTTTTTGTCGTGACGTTTTTGAGTAAAGTCGGGTTATTTGTTTTACAGTGCTTTAAATTGTGCATTTAAATTCAATTACGATTTTTACGAGGTATTGTGATCTCGTTGTTTCTATTTTAATTAAGGATTGGTATCTCTCGCATAGTTTGTGTTAATGTGTTTAGATCGATGTAAGTACAAAACACAGTTGATTTATATAATTGCTATTACGACGATTTGTTGATGACTGTATTTTAGATTATAATTTGCACATTTTTTATATTAAAATAATATATGAATATTCAAGAAAATTGTCATGATTTTTATGAGGGAGTTTTTTTTAAGTCAAGATGTTCTAGATCGTTTTGTATTCAGGTTGGTTTTTTGGCGGGAGTTGATATATTTGTCATGTTTATTGTGCATGATATTAATGCTGACACGCGTAGTAAATAGTTTGGTTTCTGTTGACATTTGATTTGTAAGGGTTATAGTTTAGATGTCAAATTTGACAACATTCTTAATTATTTATTAGTTTTATGTTTGATCGAGAGTCACAGGGGTTTTTTCTCTGTGTGCGTGTCATTATCACACAGACTATTTCCTCCTAGCTATTGTTCTAGCAGTTCACAGCAACATGTACGTTTGTTGGACGCCTTTTGTGTTTTGAATTTGCTAACCATAAATATCTTAATCCATTTTAGGTAATATTACTTATACAATTTTAACACTTTCATGCGAGTGTTTAAAAGAATAGCCAACACAGAAACTTATATCTATTTATATATACAGCGTTGTTGGTTTTTAATTGTACACTCAATATTTTCGTTTAGAGTATCATATTTAAAACAAATCAAAACGTATTCTATATCATTTTTGCCCTCTTTCCGATTCTGTGAAACAGAGTGCTACCACTCGAAAAACAAAAGATGATTTAATAAAATAATTTTTTTTTAATTGAACACCTTTATATTATTGGATATTTAGCTAGCTTATTCAATTCTGAATACAGTATACCTTTCTTTTCGTTGGGAAATGAGTAACGCCATCATAATAACAACAAAAAGAAACACATAAGTAGGATATACGAGTTACAATGCCAGGACACCTGCAGAAGGATGCAACGTGAGAACTGCAACCTAGTAGTTTTAAGAATTAAGATAAAACAATTGTTCTGTAAATAGTATTAAGATGCATTATATATTCCTTCGGTAATAAGCTGTAGAACGTTAAACATTCAGAATAAAGAGTTTTAACCAAATTTGTTCTTTTTAAAAATCAAAAAGCAAGGCCAAAACTTACGTATTGGTTAAAGAACTATAGAAAAACAATAACACGGTAAAGCAAAAATACTATTAAAGAAATTGTTCAAAATGTCCACCATTTTTGTTTCGATAAAGTGCAATAGACCTTATTTTTGATAAATTCCCAAACAAAAAATCTAATATTGAAAGGTCAGGCGATCTCGGAGGCCATAAATGTGTCTCTTTATTCCCAAATCCACCTATTTTCAAATTTTAATTGTAGAAGATTTGTTACTAATTGCGCGTTACGAGGTGGTGCGCCGTTATATTGGAACCACATCTGTCTCCGGATAGCTTTAGGCAGATGGTCTAAATATTCTTGAAATTCAATTTCAAGAAAGTTCGAATATCGGTTTTGATTAAGTGTACCCTTATAAAAATAGCGTCCCAATAACTGATCCCCTATCACAGCTATCCAGACAATTGTAGAAAAACGTATTGGACATAAAGTTTGCTGGATCCTACGAGGATCACGTCATCCCAAAAGTGACTATTCTGTTTATTATTCCGTTCATAAAATGGTAAACTGTGTCACCTCATGAATTGGTATACGAACTGACATTAAAATATTTTGTTTTTTACTCGGTCACATTTCCAAAGCAAACTTTTTCTTTTTTATTTTTGTTATTACGGCGTTATGCATTGCCCAACGACAAAAAAATACATACTGTATTCAGAATTGAAAAAGTTAGCTAAATATCCAATAATATATAGAATGTTAAATTTAAAAAAAAATTTATTCGATCATCTTTTGTTTTTCAAGCAGGATCGGAAAGAGGACAAGAAACAGTATCGGATACGTTTGAATTTCTTTTAAATTTGATACTCTCAACGAAAATATTGGGTGTACTATGAAAACCAACCAACCTGTACGAATAAAAGGCGATGTTCGTATGTGTGTCCGTTATAGACTGAAAAACTACTGGACTGATTTATGCGTGCGCGGTTTTTGCGAAATAATTTTTTGCGCGTTGTTCAGAGAAGGTTTAAAGCGATTGAAATCGTCAATCTGATCAGTAGAAAGAAAGTTAGGGGCCTAATAATGTAACATGAATAGTAGCGGTACTATTATTTAAATGCAGATGGCGCTACGAGACGGTACTTCTCACATTGAAATTCTAGTATACGTTGCAAGCCCTCTTGCAGGATAATAAAGGGATTTGTTTGTATGTATGCCAAATGGAATCACCAAGAATATTCTATATCCAAGAGCATTGCAATGAACTTATATAGAAGGTACAATACAATATTTCGATATTTTTATTATTATTTTTAGTAGGGAGCGAATCTTAAGATGTCACTTAATAACTGAACTGAGGAGGTGGTTAGATCGAAACGTATGTGTCTGTAGTTGAAGTGAGCATTAATTAAATACGTTGTGTATGTCCATGTGTACAGATATAGATATTTTTTTATATATTTGTATTAATTTGCACTTATTATCTTTAGTGCCTCTTCAGAAAACCCCGAAACAAGTACGTAGATGGCCATTAGGGTGAACGTTATCTATCACAAGTGAAAAAATTCGAAACAATATATATATATTTAGTCTTTTGTTAGCATAACCTTGAATGGTAGCCTGCATTTTTTTTGTATATGTCAACAAAAACCAATACCATTAATTATCTTTCTTTTTCTTTCAATATTTGCAAGTGTTTTTGGTTTCTTCTTTTCAGTATTCCGGGTAAGGTAAGAGAACGTGGCTTTCTTCTCTTATCTACCATATATTTATCAACATCCGAGCTACGCTGGCTTTGAATTCTAATAAATCAGTTATGTGGCTTTCATTTTTCTAAATAAAATCTAAATGTTTGCTATAGCAGCGTTTATTTTTCTTCTTCTTTGAGGGTAATGTGAAAGAAGTTGATTCATTAGAACAATTCTTTTCATAATTCTTTTGAACCTCCATTGAATATGATCTTATTTCGATTTTAATTTTAGATCAGTGGCCACTGCCTTGCTTCATTTTGCATCATGACAAAAACTGCGTTTGGTTATTGTAATATTACCGAGTTCTAAACTTTCAACAGAGACAGTTCATTTATCATCCCGTTTCAGATATCCAATGTTCTTGTTTACCAAATTTCGATATATTGCGTAAAATAAATATTAATAGAAGTAGTTTTTCGTTCCAAATCAGTTGAAGAACAACATCAGTACATGCTTCCACCTCGCCATTAAAGCCATCTACCAGGTCCAAACTGGTGAAACATTGTAAACAGGTCCTCATCAGACTGACACAAGACAATACTGTATCACTAATATCAGGACATGAAGAAATTAAAGGCAATGAGATAGCCGATGAACTGACCAAGGAAGTTAATAATAGGAATTTCATAGAACCAGAACCTGTATGTGGAATCGTTAAGGATTCTGCTAGAAAGGAGATCTGGATAAGGCTATAAAGAGAACATAAAAAGAAATGGATAGAAACGGAAGGTAAATTCCATGCTAAAACAATACTAAGGACATTGTCGTTTAAAGAAGCATCTGAACAGCATGGGCTTGGTTAGCGAGCCCTGGTGGGGGAGATGTGAAAAACAGCAGGAAACTAACCTTCATATAATATGCACTTGTGAGGAACTGAAAGGACTCAGGCAGAAACATTTCGGAAGGGATCTATTGGATCCTACGAGTGTAGTCAAACTTCCCCTGAGCAGGATAGTGGCTTTTATCGAGGACATAAGACTAAAAGAGCGGAACTGAGATATCTACTATGGATGGTACAAAGAGCACTGCGCTCAAGTGCCTGGGCGTACTAGCGTCCTACCCAAAACTAAAAGAAGAAAATGCTTCCACTTCTCGCTTCTGGTTGTGATCTTCAAAGTCGTCTAGATATCCACTAATGCCAACTCTCGTCTAAACATGTACTCCCAACTTTTTCGGCTTCCTTGGAAGACATTGCTTGATACCAAGTTTTCAATTTAAAAGGTATTATCCGTATAATAACTGATAGAATTTATTCAGGCTGCACGGCAGCTAAACAATTTTCCTGACACAAATTAATTTGCAAATTAAGTCACAAATTAATAAACAGACAGAAACAAGAAGAGTCCCTAACTACGATATAAATAAATAAACTATAAATATGTATTTCGGTAATTAAATTGCCATCTTTAGTAGAACAATAATAATGAGGACATTATTATATCAAGGTTCAGGTCAATCAAAGTAAATGTGAAATGAAGGTATATCAGAAATGAAACTTGGAAATTCAGAGGAAGAAGTTTTAGTAAATACATTAGTAAAAATTTTCGAAGTTTATTAACAATTGTTTGAGAGTCACTAAATTCTCTTTTGCAATACGAAATTTACCTTCTTTCCGTCGATCTTATCTTTGGATTATTATGTAATAAAGGGTAGTTATAAAACCGTCCTTACCCTCCGTCAGAAAATATGAAGTGTGCTAGGCTCTACAGAAAAGCTGAACCAGGTTGAGAGTCTCTTATGTAACTAATCATGGGAATAACTAGGATAGCAGAATAGCCAAAAGTAGAATAAGTAATTAATTGACTACAATACAGGAAAGTTTTTATATTATTATTATTTTGTTGTATTAAAAATATTAAAAAAAAAAATAGTATCTCAAGGATCAGTTTTAAGGAATCATACTTATCCAAAGGCAACAAATTAAACATTTTTCATGGTTGGATAGAGTAAATCTGAAATTTCTATTTTTATAATGAGCAAAAAAGTGTTTTTATAATACACATAGCATAAGAGTAAAAATTACTTTATCTATTTACTTGTCCTAAATATAAAATAGAATATTCTCGGCTGTTGTTGCAAATAAGCTGGGTAAATAAAACAAATTTAGGAACAATGATTAGCAACAACAAAGATAAAAGAGATAAAATGGACCAATCAGGTGTTTATAAATTAAAATGTAAAGACTGTGAAGCTATCTATATCGGCCAAAGTGGACGAGCCATTAAAAACAGAGTTAAAGAACACAAAAAGTCAATTTTATATAGTGAGAAAAATACAGGCTTTGCCGAACACTGTATAGAACTCAACCACTTCCCCGATATAGATAACTGCGAATTAATACACAATATCACAAAAAGCAAGAGATTGGACCTCCTAGAAATATTAGAAATAAAAATAGCGAAAAAACAAAATCTATTAATCACCAACACACAGATAGAATATGCCAATACACCCTTTATAGACACCGTAATACACAATATAATACCACCCCCACTACACACAAGAACAGACAACATATAAGAACAAGTGCGATAGTCTTTAAGTTAGATTTATAGATCTCTTTGAGAATGGCATAACAGCCGAAACAATTGTTAGAGTATTTAAATAAATCTCATAGTGAAACAAGCCAAGTGTTTTAATTTATTTTTATTATTTACTGTATGAAAATAAAATAGAACTTTTAAATATATATATATATATATATATATATATACATATAGAATTAGTTTAGAATTCATAAGTAGAGCAGACCAATTTCCGTGCGCGCCATGTGCGCCGATGTGAGGATGATTGTATTGCATCAGAACTAATAAAGAGCATTCAGTATGTGTTTGGTACTTGCTTAGACTGCATGTAAGTGTAAGCATGCGTAATAAAATGTCGTCGATACATAAATCGAGAAAACGACCGTTGTGAATAAGTGAATAAGTTTATTATGGATTTCCCGGACTTAAAATACGATGGCTCAAAAATTAAATATTTAGTGTGCAATACATATCTAATATGTTGGTCAAAATCACATTGTAAAGAACACGTAAGCAGTTCGAAGCACAATAATAACAAAATTAATCGACAACAGTTTATACATGAACTATGTGTAACTATGACTGTGTGTACACTGCTGTTTACCTTGTTAAGTAATGATTCATTTATTTCATTTTGGAATAAATACGCGAATCAAACATTACCGAGCACGGCAACGTTACGAAGGAATTTACCATCGGTGCGTAAACAGGTTGATAATAAAATCAAAGCCGAAAAGAAAAATTAAAAACTGTGGTTATGTGTGGACGAAACAAATGACAGCAAAAAACAATCTGTAGTTAATGTGATGGCGCGTAATATGGAACCACATCAACCAACGTCTTCAATTTTATTAGCATCCAGACGACTAGAACAATGTAATGCCGAAAAAATTTCAGAGGTGCTATTAGATACTTTGGAAAAATTTAAACTTTCGAAGGACCCAGTATTAATGTTTATGACCGATGGTGCCGCAAGCATGTGTTCTGTAGGCCGGTCTCTTAGTAAATATTGTCCTAACTTGTTACATATTACTTGTAAACTCCATGCTCTATACTTTGTGGCAGAACAGGTTCGTAGATGATATCCAGAGGTAGATGCTTTAATATCGAGTACAAAGGCAGTATTCCTGAAATCTCCAAAACGTATTCGGAAATTTCACGAACTGTGTCCTCATCCCCTGAGCCACCACAGCCGATTGTGACACGTTGGGTACATGGTTACGGCGAGGTTTTACTATCATGAACATTTTGTAGAAATTAAGGACGTGGTTTTATCATTCGATCCGAAAGAAAGTGCAGCTATCAATACAAGCCAAAATAGAAACAATTTCAAGATGCCCAGATTAAAATGGATTTACAAAGTATTCGTGAGAATTACTTGGGACTAGAAGAAGCAATAACAAAATTAGAAAATTCGTGCTGTCGTTAGAGGAATCACTGCAAATCGTTAAAGATGTTCTCGCACAACTGTGTGCTGTAGAAGACGCAAAAAGTGAAAGTGTTTTAATTAAATTTGAAAGTGTTTTAGACAGAAATGCAGATTTTGACACCTTAACACGTATTTGTGAGGGCACGTCTACAGATGCGTTTAGTTGTTTAACAAAGTATTTTGATTATGCGAATATAACATCACTAGATGTAGAACGCTCGTTTTTCGAATATAAACATATTTTTTCCTCACCGCGGACATGTGTTTCAGAAATAACCTTAGAAACGCACCTGATGTTGAAAATATACAATCGAGTTTCTCCAGTTTGTCAATCCTTAGAAGACGCTTAAAACGGTAAGTGTTTTTTAAATCCTCTGTCGTGCACACAATCACTGATTTCATACATTTTCCATTTTATTTATAGATACATACAACGCTGCTTATTTTTCGTGTGTTTATGCATATTACTTTAATAGCAGAAAATCAAATGTATATTTAATTATTTCTGATAGAATAAATGTCTCTATTTCTATACTTATATCGGTAACAAGCTCATGTTGCGTCCCTATTCTATCGCATATTCTAATATATTACGAATTACACTTCCATACCGGCACTCATGGCGCGCACCGAAATTGGTCTGCTCTGTTCATAAGCCATTAATATGTATGAAAGAAAAAGAGAAGTGTGGAGTAAAGGAAAGTGAGGTCCTTGAAATTTTCGCTTAATTTTGTCAGACATTTTCTTTGCACTCATTCGTAAAATACAAATTTTTATAGACTTTTATGTTTATTTATGGATTTTCCTTTACAAACTAATCAATTCCAAGCTCGAAACAACTACTAGTTTTATTTACATCTATTTGATACATTACCTTCATATTGCAAATGCAAAATAATATTTTAACCTCGCTGGATACTTTCAATATATGAAATTATTTTGTTCTATTTACCTACGGCCCATTTCAAATAAGAATGGACCGTTGGGAAAGATAGGGGTTAAAATAAAAGCATGTGATTGGTTAGAAAAGTGGGCGAATTTACGCAGGCAAAATCAAGAATTTTTAGTTCTGTTAGATTCTTTTACTGTTAGTCACTCTCAGTAGGATTTTCATATTCTATTAGCTACTTATTGTGCTAGTAATTATTAATATTCATTAAAAATAGTTTATTATAGAGCTCATAAAGTAAAATACTCATTTCCTGTAAATACTGTATTTGATATTATCAAAGAAACGGAAATGTATAGAGTTTTACATTCTACTTTAATAAAACGAAGTTACCAAGGTGTTTGCAGTAAATTGAACGAAATATTAAAAAGCACGATTAGCACATTCATTGTTAATAAACACATGTAAAAGTCAAAAAACAATTTTCTCTATAGATATATAAGTATAAAACCTCAACATATAACAGCAACCATATATTCTACTTGTTTGAAATTATTGTGTAAATTATAGTCAGATTACACCGCCATCTGGTTCATTCTTATTTGGAATGGACCATAGGTTCTATTGTCCATTTTAAGTAATATGCCTTCAAAAACTTTCGTCATTAGAGACGGCTATGCTTTCTTTTAATGGTTGGTGACAGTGCACGTATTCTGTCACGAACGTATAATTTTGCAAGTTGGTTATGTCATGTAAATATGTGTAATAATTAGTAATTTAGTTTTTGAAAAAATATTTATTACAATAGTCAAAATTAAAAGAAAATAGTACTAAAGCAGATGTTGGAAATGTTGATCATTATTTGAATGACAATGTTGAACTTTGTTAGGATTTCTTGGGTTATGTCGGCACAGCAATTTACAATAGCATTATGAAACTCCTTGATTGTGTCATGTCTGGCCTTGAAAATGGTATTCTTTAAAAATGGAAAAATAAAATTGTCAAATATGGGAGATCTTGGAGGAAAATTAATAATTCTTGCGCTGAAAAATTTTTGCAAAAAAGCTATTGTTTCTCAAGATTTGTGTGCTGGTCTGATTTTGCTGAAAATATCTTTCCGTAAGTTCATCATTATGAAGTTCTTTCAGAAGTTATGGTTTGATTCAAAAATATAGACCCGATAATTCGTCTTCTTTAAATTGCTAGCTGGACGAATATTTTTTATGGATTTAGGGTAGTTTCCACAAATTTGTGAGGGTGTTTTGCAGACCAAATTCTTATATTTTACTTGTTTAAATATTCAAGCCTCATCCGAAAAGAAGCATTTGTCGAGAATATCATTATTCAAAAATTATAGACAATACTGTGTTCTTGCAATAAAATATACCTGTTTGAGTTCCGAAATTGCTTTAATATTATATGGAAACAACTTTAAGTCTTTTTTAAAGTAGTATGACATGTTTCTACTGAAAAATAAACGTCTTTTTGTGTAAGTTATCCATTCGACTTCGAATATCCTCTATGCAATTTGCTATTTGTTTTTTAGGTGCTCCACCGCCAGGTTTTCGAGTCATTGCTCATGTTTCACCAAATTTAAAGACACAAGCTTGAATATATTTTTGCAGTTGTGCGTAAGTAAGTGGCAGCTTAGGATACTCTTGCCGGAAATCCTGTAAGCACTGATTAGTGGAATAAACCCAATCTCCATTTTCTAATTTTCGGCCAGTGCTGTAGAAACTTTGAATAATAAATATGTTGTAATTCCAACATTATAATAAAATATTTAAAAAAATTAAGCGTTTATAATTTCAATTTATGTATGACAACTTTCGGAATTTAAAGTTTTCTAAAGCTTCGCATGTGCCAATCTTTGATTACTTAACCCATTAACTTCCAAATTTTTATTATCGACATTTTTTGTAAATTTAAATTAAAAATAGGATTATATTAAAGGTAATAGGTCAATTTATTCGTTGGCAACTAAATATACGCCATTTTTAAAAAAAAAAGTTTAAGTCCCATTTGGGACACATGGCACTTGCCTTTACAAAAATTTTAAAAAAACTGAACCAACATTTCAAACTAAAGAAAAATATTTATAATTTATGCCAATTACGAAAATATTCCATATGCAGTCCAATATTGCATTTTTTACACTGTTTGCGAACGTTTGTGTCACATATGGCACATTTTCTTTGTTTTCCATCAATCGTTCGCTCCAAAACATGTCCAATGGGATCAAATCTAACATAGTCAGGCACGCGGCTTTTCCTCACCTTACTAGAACTTGGTCTTCCGGCAAATTTAGGATCGGATAATGATTCTTTCTTCAGATAAGTTCTGGCAATAATGCGTCTAAAGTCTAATAATGGGATGCTTCCATTTACTGCAGTATAAAGAGCGTGGGCGTTAACAACCGCAACGTCAATCCTATTTGTGAAAAGAGGGAAATACCATTTCTTACTTCTAAATTTGATTCCATACTTTTGCACATTCCAGTCTAACTTGTCGACCCCTCCCATATGTTTATTGTATTGTCCGACAATGTTTGGTCTATCGACATGGCATTCTTTTTTTTCTTTCTTACAATATCTTTTCACTTTTTCTTTAGGTTGCAATCCTAAGTAATTCGATAGCATTTTAACACAGCTATTGTCATTCCAAATCAACGCAAATATTTTATTTTTTTCATCATAACGATAATTATATGCCCCGCGTTCCACTTTTTAAATGATATTATCAGATTTCAAAGGACACTTGTTCATTCTATTATAGCGTACTGTTCCAGCCGCCTTTATATTTAGTTCTCTCAACTTCAACAATAAATCAAAGCTGGTGAAAAAGTTATCGAAAAATATTTTATATTCTGACGGATATTGCAAAAAAGAGGTCATCTTCATTATCACAGAAGCTCCAACACCACTTACAAGTTGTACTTCTTGGCTCTTTCCTTCATAAATATCCATATAAAAACAATAGCCAAATTTAGAGCAGCACATAGCCCATTGTTTGAATCCAAATCTTATTGGTTTTCCCCTAATAAACTGTTTCAGGTAATGGTGGCCATAGTAACACACCATTTGCTCATCTATTGAAAGTTTTTGTGCAAATATACTGAACTTTTTGAAATTTATGTTCAATTTGTTTATCAAAGGACGTATTTTAAATAGTTTGTCTTGTTTATCGCTGGAGGATATGAGACTATTGTCGTTAAATGCAGTTTTTTTTTAATTTCCAAAAACCTGTGCTTAGGCATGCAGTTTCTAACGCATGTAAGATTTATATCTTCATCCTCCGACCATTATAACTGCTCTTGGGGCAACGAATGGTACCCTGATAGCAAAAAAATTCCAATAAACTTTTTAAGACAATTTGTGGAAAGTTCAAAGTTATCTATGTCGGTTGTTTTGTCTAGCGTAATTTACATTTTGGATAGCTATATGGTTTAGTAAATCTTCGCCGAAAAGTTCTTCAAATATATGAACCGGTGATTTACCTTTCAAGTTTTGAATAATCTGTGATTTTAATTCAGATACATTGTTGCTTTCAAATGATGTATTAGTCAAATTTATGTCCTGCTTTTTCCACTCACTTTTTGGCGAGAATTTACCTTTTGATTTTACTATAGATGCTTGATTTTTATCAACATTCAGAGCGCTGGAATGGATTTCTAGTTGTCCAGGAACGTCTTGTGGAACAGTTTTTGGCAAGAATTTACCTTTTGATTTTACTATAGATGCTTGATTTTGATCAACATTCAGAGCGCTGGAATGGATTTCTAGTCGTCCAGGAACGTCTTGTAGAACAGTGTCTTCTAAAATATTATCGTCAAATACTTCGCAATCTGATATAACATCGATATTATCGGGCGGCAGTTCGACTATATTAATGACTTCTTGTTCCAGATCAGCAAAAAATTCATCATCTTCCAATATTTCTTCAAGTTCTGCGATAGTAAGGAATTTTCTAGAACCCATACTGAATTGGAAACAAGAAAAAACAGCAACTGTGAATAAAACCAACATAACGCTCGCCATATGATTTTTTTACATAGTAAATTCCATGATCCCCAAATGGGGATCAAGGTGTTTTGTACTATATTTTTTATAATAAATATTATATTTGCTCACCTGTTATTCTAATATCAACTAAAGTATTATTACTTGCATTCACAAAACTGGCACAAAATTAATCAAATAAGCACAAAAAATATTATTAGAAATAATGTAAATATTCGACCATCAACTTTTGTGTATAGGTTATAAAATAACGCGCATAACATGCTTACAGGGTAACCAACACTAAAATATAAAATTTTTCTAGAAAGTACAGAGTATTCATGTTCAGTTAGTATACATTACACTAAAGATAATAACATTTTAAAATATGTTAAAAAATAAAATTCGCGAATCCCCATTTGGGGATCAGGGAAGCTAATGGGTTAATTAATTAAAAAACAGCCTACTATAATGGGGAAAGTTTTTGAAGGCACGCTGTGGTGTATCTTATTATTAATATGTTTGTGTGCTTATAATTTAAATATGAAATATTCTTAAAATATTTTATATTAATTACTGTTTCTATTTGTGTGGCTAAAGGTTAGCGGAGCTAGTTTTCAACGAAGATGGAGATTTAGTTGACTTTGACTTCTTTGTACCTTTTTCATTCATACCTACACATTCTTATACAATAAGATCTAAGTAATATATTTAAACACTCCTTTCAATTAAGTCACTGTACAAATGCACTTCTAATCTAGATGTATATAGCATGTATTACGGAGCTATTAAGCTTTTTTAAATAGAAATATACTGTACAATAAAATTAAATCAAAGTTTCTACCTCTACCAAAAAAAAGTGATGTGAGATAAAAGTGTAAGTTAATGTAGAAGTGCTTACATTAAGCTCCTATCGATAATACTGATCTGAGAATGTGTAAACGTTTGAATTTTAAATACTACTAACTCTACCTAAAGGCATATCCACTACCTTTTTTACGTGTGTGGTAATTTAAATCACGCAATTAAGAAAGGAACACTGTCTAGTAGGAGGTGAAATAAATCTATATTCAACTAATCAGAAGAAAACAATCGATTGATATCATCTCATTACAATAATTGATCGTAAATTATGTGCTGATTTAGAAAAAATTTCCAAACATCCATTTATTATAATTATTGATAGCATAACAGATTTTATTAAAAGCGCGACAAAAGAACTAATGACGTGAATTTGCAATTCTGATTTCGTCTTATATCCCTGTTTTCTTGCGGCTGTCATCTGTGTGCGGCAGGAAACCGTTCATCAAACAAATATGAAAAAATTATAAACCTCTAAAAAAGCAGCATGAGCTTGTTAACCAGCATCATAAATTGTGAGAAGAGCCATGTGACTCACTCCCGACAGTTATTAATGCAAGTACGGGGCTATGTTTCTTTTTATTTAATGTCAGATAAAGTAACAAGAATGGGTGGATCCGAGAGTAGGTTCGATTTTTTTGTAATCAAGTTTACGCTCATTGTTAAATGAAACTGGCGCTTGATTTATGCCCGGGCGGAGATTATTTATAACTTTTTATTGGTCGACCTTTCATCTGATGAGTAAAGTGAAAAAGGAAAGAATAGAAAGGGAAGAACATCTGAAATATTTAAATGACGTTTATCCCTACGTTCTTCGTTCATATATATTTTACACTTTTGCGTAAAATCAGGCTAATATTAAAATCTAAAGTAGGAAGTTCTATTAAGGCTTCATAAAGAAAACATATCCTCCTGAGCGTTTTTGTATTTGTACTGAATGTTCAAGAATATTATTACACCATAATCTAGCATATTGTAAAATTTAATAAAATAATTTTGTCTACAGTGAGGTATATGTAAAGAATATTTCAAAAATATGTTGGTGATAAGTTGTAAAGTTACTTTTTAAGTCAAACGATGAAATAGTATCGACGAAATTTATGCAAATTGCATTTAAATATTTACACTCGGGTGATTTCTAATTAATGCAGGTCACACGGGTAATATATTATTATAGGATAGATTAAGGCTATTATAAAAATAATGATCAACAAACATGTATGTCATGACTAGAGACTGGACACATTGGGTTGAAATGACGTCGTCATTACGACGGACGATATAAATAGTCTACAACATCTGTAAGTACATCACGCAGTTATTAAATGCACTATTGATCTGGCTAGCGCGCACACCTGTTTTCATCGAGAATTTCGACGTTTTTTGTTGGATATTTACAGTTAAATATCTGTTTTCATGAGCGTAGATAGCAGCGGGGTTTCCATAATTTATTTTATTTATTCGTTTATAATTCGAGTTAGTTTCTTGTTTTCATAGTTTTAACTTTAAATTACATCGTAATTTTTGTGATTTAATATCTGGCTAGCGCGCACATCTGTTTTCATCGAGAATTGCGACGTATTTTGTTGGATATTTACAGTTAAATTTCTGTTTTCATGGGCGTGGATAGAAGCGTGTGGGGTTTTAATAATTTAGTCTATTTAGATTATATTTCGTAAGATAAATAAAGTGCTGTGAGTTAGTTTCTTGTTTTCATAGTTTTAACTGTTAATTACATCGTAATTTTTGTGATAGATCCTGTTTATATCGTTTGATTGAATCTACGTCTCCCAATTATTTCGACGTAAGTGTACATTGAATTTCGTTCAGTTTTAATAACTTACGCATACATTTTTAGTTTTCATTTATTTAGATCTAGAGCATTGTTTAAGTTACTTTTTCAGATATGATATGGGAGAACGTCGAGAACGGCATCGTAAAACAATGGAGAGTTGGATTGACGGGCATACTGATTGTATGTCCATTGTCAGTGATTACGAAATTGTTTGCAAAATCTGTAAAATATCGTTAAAAAATTCCATGTACATACGCACGTACAACGTCACTTAGCATCGCAAACACATGCACAGAAATTGGGACCGTTGGAATCTCATAATTTTAACGAAGAACTCTGCGAAACTTTTATGGCGGCTAATATTCCATTAAATAAACTTAACAATCCCACTTTAAAAATATTTCACCAAAAATATTGCTGTTGCTGATGAATCCACCTTACGCAAATATTATGTTTCTAAGCATTAGACGCCATTCTTCAAATCAGTACCTCTGGATAAGTGCCGATGAAACTGTCTATATATTAGGGCGCTCTGTGGTGGTAAATGTTGTAGCTGGTGTACTACATTCAACTATTCCATATAACGCGTATGTAATAGCAACAAAAGTTATACATACAGTTGATGTGGAAACAGTTGCTAAAACCATTAACGAGAATATTCAAAATATGCTTTGTTGCAAAGAAAAAGTACTTTTATTTGTAATTGACAGTGCTGCATATATATTAAAAACAGGCAGACTATTAAAGGGAACATATCCTAATATGCTGCATATTACTTGTAGCACATGCTCTCACAGAATTTGTGAATATATCAGAGACACCTTTCCGGAAGTTGATAGACTTGTATCCGCTTTTAAAAAAGTTTTCAGAAAAGCACCATTGAGAGTAGCTCTTTACAGGGAAATACTGCCATCTTTGTCACTGCCTCCCTCTCCAGTAATAACTAGATGGCGGACATTGTTGGAAGCTACTAGTTTTTATGCAGAAAATTTCGATAGTTTACAAAATTTCGTTGCATGTTTAAATGACGATGTTCGGAGTATTTCTGAGTGCAAGAAACTAACAAATTCCACATTTAAAAAATCAGTTGTACTTTCTTCAGGAACACTTGCCAAAACTAATCACTTATTTTGAAAATCGAAATCTCAAATTAAATGATGGTTTAACGACATTAGATGTGGCTATTAATAATTTGAAAAGTATTCCAAGTGACTTCGAATGTGACAAAGTTAGACGCAGTATTTATTAGAAATCCAGATTTATTAACATTGCAGTAATTGTGTATAGGGACAATGCCACAACATCTAACTACAAAAATACGCAGAAATAAATGAATATTTCCAGTATGCACCTATAACTAGTTGCGATGTAGAAAGAACGTTTTCTATTTACAAGGATGTATTTCATTCAAAGAGGACAAATTCTACAGAAGAGAACCTTGAGAAAGTATTGCTACTAAATATTAATACTCTTTTACTCAACTTGAACTACAAAATGAACAAATAAAAATGTATTTCGTATTTTGTAGCCGAATATATACCTGATTTATTATTATAAGTATAATTATATAAATAAAATTAAAACCTTAAAAAATATAAATGTTCAATAGTACACTCGTGGGCGATGAGTCATCAACCTCTCGTATCCGGTCTCTAGTCATGACACTCATGACCCTCGGCGCATAGTAGCAGAATTGTGTATATGAAACGTATAGTTAGCCCTATTAAATGTCAATGTTGAATTTTATATATTATCTATCAAAATAATTAGTAAATTAAGCAAAAGTATGTATACATAAAGGAAACTAAAACATAGTATAATTCTATTTACTTGATAAGGTATAACTTCATACACGCACTTATAGTTTGAATCAAATATTATTGAAATGTTAAAAAAAAATATTTAAGAAAAAACGCATCCGTACTAATTATTATTACTAAGCAATGTATTCTGTTAATTTATATTATTTAAATTTTATTATTATTTCAATAATTTTAAATATTAAACAAACAACTTCATCCAAATGAATATTTTATATATTAACTTCATAGAAAAGAAAAAAAAGAGATCGTAGGAATTTTAGTCCGTGTTTAAAAAAGATTCGTGTTTGATCGTAAATGGAGACGCACGAGGTTCGATTTTGCGAAGTTTTAATTAAATTTATTTAAATTAAGTAAAAGCGGTTTATTTTAAGGCGATCACATTGAAAACGTCTACAAAATTTAAAGCAAGAGTTAGTGCGAATTTAAGAATAAATTCCAAATAGCCACGAGTAATAAATTCAAGGTAAAAAAAACGGATTTTAAAAATAATACATAATATTTATTGATGTATGTATACATACATACGTCAGTTATATTGAAATATTCAGTATAAAATAACAAAAAAAACATTATAAAATTGATGATTGAAAAAATCACTTATCGAGTAAAAACACACCTTTAGCATATGTCTTTGACTGTAAAATCAAAGTCAAAGTTTGACTTTGATTTTAAACTTTCCACGGTCCAGGCCATTCATTCCATTGAGAATTTAATTATAAATTTTTAAGGCTGGATAATTGGTACTCATTTGGATTTTCTGTAACCGATGGTAAGATATCACTAGTATATTATTTCGATTCCTGGTGTCGTAATTGTGGAGATCACTATTTAAGGCGAACTTTGGGGGTGTATTGTGGACATATTCAAGACAGGTAAGTTCATACAAGGATAGCAAGGTAAGTATTTTATGTGTTTTAAAGAGTTGCCTACAGTCTAGTTTTGCTGGACACACTACTAAGAGCCCTAATGGCACTTTTTTGCATTTTAAACACCGACTCAGCTACACCTGACGCACCCCACATTAGGATACCATAGTAGCTCTACTCTGAAAATTGGAAAAGTAAGCCATTCTAGCTGCTTCGTATGTTGCCACCTATTTTATCCTACGAATAGAATAAACAGCTGCAGCAGGGTGGCAACACAAATCTTCCACATGGCAATCCCAACTCATGTCACTGGTGAGTTGTAGACCCAGAAATTTGATACTTTCTTTGTTCTCATTGGAGATCCTTTTTATGGTATGTTTTAACTGTTGTGTTTTATTTTGATTTAGTTTCAGGAGGTTACTGCCAAACCATTCGCCTGCTTCCATGAATGCTTGTTCCAAATTTACATTCCCCTCTCCAATTTCCTGAGCTTGAACCAAAATCGCTGTATCATCCGCAAACTGGGTAGCTTTCCCTGATGGTATATTGTAAGGCAGATCATTCGTGCAAATTAGAATGACAAGAGGACCTAATATTGACCCCTAGGGCACTTAGAGCATAATCCACATCGAATTTGATAGTAAAAATACTTCTCTGAAGCAAATAAATATGATATAGTTCAAGTGGCAGATATAAGTTCGAAGAATTGTTTCATCACCCGCAATATTTTTCAAATTCGAGTAGCAAGTGTTCCATTTGGTGTTCTTTTTTAAAAGAACCAATCTAGGCGAAGCGTTCACGGACCAATCAAGGCGAGGAGGCATCGCCTGAAAAATAGAAGACAGAATTGGATAACTTCAAAAACACATTGCATTCGAACTTTTCAAATAAATATAAATCATTACCATAAACATCTATTTAGTAAATGTAAAAGATTATTGTCAGTTTAGGAATTGTAAGGTAAATAAAGTATTTCTGTTTTTTATCAACTGCCGAATCTATTCTTCTTTAATTTCGTTTACGAGATTGTCGTTATGATGAGACCTTTCCAAAATCTTAAATACAAAACACAGTTTCGTGTTTTGTATTTAATATAATAATAAATCTATATCCCCAACCGTCAATAGATGCATTACCATAGTGATTTGCGCCAGTAAAGTAATATTTTATCTTACCTGCCGCTAATATCTAACAGCATACCCATGACTGTATGACAGAAATCGTTTGTCGCTATCACTGCTGAAACAGTAAAAGTTTTATCGCAAATAATTTACAGAAAATAATGGAAGAAGACATTCAGTGCACGCCGCCTGAAATTCTGAAAAAGTCGTTAGAGACGTCTTTCGACATTCTACTACAAACATCAGTCAAAAAATACAATCGCCAGTATGACATACTTATGGAGTGGCGCAACAAATACGGAATTAAAAAGTTCAGTGAAAACGTTTTATTGGCGTATTTTTCCGATTTATTGAAAGAGTATTTGCCTTCTTCGATTGTGGTCCTATTATTCCATGGTGAAAGCAACTCTTTTAGCAAAAAATGACGTTGATATTAGTAAATATAAAAAACTTATGGGCTTTTTTAAAACAAAAAGGAAGAAATCATATTCCAAAAAAGTCAAAAACTCTTTCACAAGAAGAAATACTTACATTTTTGATAAATGCACCTGATGAAATCTACTTGATGATGAAGGTAATTCATGCAAACCTTTGAAAACTAATTTGTTATGAATGTAGTAATTATTTTAGATTTGCGTTGTGTTTGGCTGGGCTTTACGTAATGAAGAACTTTTAAATTTAAAAGTAAGTGACATAGAGCATAAGGACACAATTTTGGTTGTTCAGATAACTAAAGCAAAGACCAATAGGCTTCGGTTGTTTGTGATCATTACAGAGTTTGAAGGAAAAGTAAAATCCGTAGAATAATTTAACAAATATTTAGCTTTGCGTCCTAAGCAGACGCCCCACGACCGACTCTTCTTAACTTATAGAAATGGAAAATGCACAGTCTAGCCAATTGGAATCCATACGTTTTGAAGTGTAGCAAGCAAATTTGCCACCTATCTACATTTACCAGAGCCATCACTTTATACGGGACATTGTTTTCGTCGAACGTCCGCCACTCTCTTTGCCAACGCAGGCGGCAGTAAAGAAAATTTAAAACGCCACGGAGGATGGAAAAGCGACACGATTGCAGAGTCCTATGTTGAGGAATGTGTGTTCAATAAAATGAAAAATGCAAAGACGATTTTAGGTGAAAGTCAAACTAACAGCATAGTTACCAAGGATAATTCTACTAATGGTTTACAAGTAATCAACATATTTTTGTTTCATTATGAAACAGACATATAAATAATTTACACATCTGTAACTGTATCATGGACAATACACCTCGTATTTTCGGCATTAACTTCTGCTTAAGACATATGTTTCTGCCATCTATAGGCGTCGTCAGTTAAGCTAGTGAAGCAATATATACAAATGATACAAATCTTTATAAATAGATCTGTATCTGTATATAACATTAAGCCGAAATCCCTACTAGATAAAGCAAATTTCATCCTGTAAGGTGGCACTTATTTAATAAGTGACATCTGACGGACGAAAGAGACTTTGCCGGAAAAGGGACATTTCGTTTTGACCAGCTATGCTGATACAGAAAACGAAACAATACAGATAGTCCATTAACAACTAGCCAGATGGCGGTAAATATACAAAAAGGTTTTAAATATATCTATACGTTAATTGCACGTATAACGCTTTTGTTTCATTATGAAACAGACATGTAAATAATTTACACATCTGTAACTGTATCATGGACACTTCACTAGCTTAACTGACGACGCCTATAGATGGCAGAAACATATGTCTTAAGCAGAATTTAATGCCGAAAATACGAGGTGTATTGTCCATGATACAGTTACAGATGTGTAAATTATTTACATGTCTGTTTCATAATGAAACAAAAGCGTTATACGTGCAATTAACGTATAGATATATTTAAAACCTTTTTGTATATTTACCGCCATCTGGCTAGTTGTTAATGGACTACCTGTATTTTTTCGTTTTCTGTATCAGCATAGCTGGTCAAAACGAAAGGTCCCTTTTCCGGCAATGTCTCTTTCGTCCGTCAGATGTCACTTATTAAATAAGTGCCACCTTACAGGATGAAATTTGCTTTATCTAGTAGGGATTTCGGCTTAATGTTATATACAGATACAGATCTATTTATAAAGATTTGTATCATTTGTATACATTGCTTCACTAGCTTAACTGACGACGCCTATAGATGGCAGAAACATATGTCTTAAGCAGAAGTTAATGCCGAAAATACGAGGTGTATTGTCCATGATACAGTTACAGATTAACATAGATAATAATCCTAGAGCATCTTCAATTGAAACTTCTTCCACTCCAGGAATTAATTTTTATAATGCGTCAGGTTGTTTGTTTGCTTTTAATATGTCAAATAATAAGTAGATTTGTTATTTATTCGCTTACTTTGTCATAATAAAACGTGATAAGTTATAATATGTTAATTTTTTTTTTAATATAAGTTTTTATGGTTGGCGATAAAATTTTGTACGTACCACGTCAGTAAAGTGACTTTATTGAACTCGCCTGAACTATTGAATCTCAGACTCGTTAAATAAAGTATCACTTTTCTTACTTGGTACATAAATAACTGTTACCAAGTAATGAGCAGATTAGTTAATTACGCCGGTCAACAAAGTTTGGTCTTCTTTTTAGCTAATTCGTGTAATTTATATCTTTTGTCACGCTGATTCGGAACCATAAGACAAACTAACAATGTCGAAAATTCGATATATGCCAATCCGACGATCAAGTCGTTAATATCTGCAATTTCTAAATCAAACCGTGCTATTGGTGGTTGCCTGGTCGAGGTTCATCTTCCGCTGGTTCACAACCGTCTTTGAATTTCTTATGCCACTCAAACATTCTGTATCGTGATAAACTATTATCTGGTTATGTAGTTTTAATCGTTTCAAAAGTTTCAGCTGGAGTTTTAGTCATCCGAACACAAAATTTTATCGCATATCTTTGCCCCACTCTCGTTTTTTCAATGGCTACGTCAAACACTGACAATTCAATAATTAACGTCAAAAGTTAAATCAAAGCCTGCTTGAGGATAAGTACATTAGAGGTGGGGGGTTACATATTCTATTTGTGTTACTAAATTCTAGTTGTGAAAGAAGTTATAGCGCCAGTCTCTTTATGTTTTGGTTTGCTCTCATATAGACATGTACGTTTTAGTTTTGTGTATTCCTTCGTACGGTGAGTGATGTCAGGAATGTTGTTTTGACTAAAGTTTTGTGGATATTTTTGTATAAATTTTTGAATAAAAAATGATATATCTACTAGTGTAGTTCGATAATTAACTTGATTCGATATGAAAAACAAGTGAGTTTTGTAACTCACTTTATTGTTCGACACAATCCTCTCGAAGTGCTAGTATTCACTAATTATTAATATTTAGGTTAAAAGAATGTATAATATAAAACAATATCTCGAAAAGACTACAAGATTTCATTTCCTTTAAACTCTACAAAGAAGCTACACTTACCAAGTAGCGTATAACAATTATCGACAACCAATAGAATCAAATTAATATATGATTGTTTCGGCCTTTACTTGATGAATAGAATCAAATTAATACTGGAAGCCGTAACTTTGTGGTAATTCATTTTGAAAATAATAAAATAAAATAAAACAATAACTTTGTTATACCACTTTATTCGCGGTCACTATTACATGTATAGTGACCGCGGTTTCGACATACAATGTCATTATCAAACTGCAAAAGTTAAGAAATTTATAGACGACAATACTATCATAGAATTGAAAAAGGACCCCACTAAACAGTATCAGGAAGAAATTAAAAAATGTGTCAAAAATTGTAATGCAGTAATCTCAAACACAGATAAGTACAAACTTTTCCATATGAATCTTTCCCCCCCTAAATTATACGGTTTAGTAAAAATTCACAAAGAGGAAGCACCCATCAGACCAGTTGTTTCGTTTATTTCTTGCCCCAATAAAAAATTAGCCGAAAA
The DNA here is from genome assembly GCA_935421215.2 of Melolontha melolontha. Taxonomy (NCBI): domain Eukaryota; kingdom Metazoa; phylum Arthropoda; class Insecta; order Coleoptera; family Scarabaeidae; genus Melolontha; species Melolontha melolontha. Next base: position 213,261,653 of record OW285235.1, read on the forward strand.
ATTAAACATAATAATTAGACAATATACCGAATTTACAGATAGCTCTTCCATAAAAAACGCAATACAGTTAACAGCTAAATTAAAAGATTGTAATATACAAAAGACAGAAATCCTGATATCATTTGATGTTTCCAACATATTTTCAAAAATACCACATAAGGAATGCTTAAGGTTAATAGAAAACATATTAGTAAAGAAAAATACAAACCCGATTGTTATACACGAAATCATATCTATAACGGAGTTAGTCACCAACCAAAGTTACTTTACATTTAACAACAAATTCTACAAACAAACAGAAGGTCTGGCGATGGGCTCACCTCTAAGTCCTCTATTAGCTGAAATTTTCATGAAGCATATTACAGAAAGAATTCTTTCATCACAACTAGGTAAAAAACATATTAAATTCTGGTATCGGTATGTACACGACATCCTAGCTTGCTCTAAGGGTACTCATAGACAACTACAAACATTTCTGAACTACATAAATTCAATCCATTCTAATATCAATTTTACAGTAGAAATAGAAGAGAATAACAGTATTAACTTCCTGGATTTAAAATTAAACAAATTAGATCAGAGATTCAAATTTGATATATATCGTAAACCTACTTTCACTGATTGCATTATTCCCAAAGATTCACTACACCCTAAGACACACAAACATTCATTTTTTAATTCTATGATACATAGAGAATTAAATATTCCCTTGTCTAATGAATCTTTTGTTCGTGAAATCAATACTATAAAACAAATAGCGGTAAACAATAGTTATAAAAGTAGCGTAATTGACAGTATACTAAAGAAAAAACAGTTACAAGTGGCCCTTAGTTTAGTATATCCTAAAGATAGTGCTAATTTGAAACAATTTCTCTCGTTAACTTACTTCGGTAAAATAAGCGAGCAAATTGGAAATATAATTTCAAAAAATAATAGTAATATTAGTATAGCTTACAAACCATATGTAAAAACAAGTAATTTCATTTTTAACGCAAAACCTAAAACAGATATCAATAATAAATCAGGAATGTACAAATTATATTGTAATGATTGTAAAAGTGTATATATAGGTCAGACTGGTCGAAGTTTTATTATACGGGTAAAAGAACACATGAGGTCATATAAACTAAAGAAGACAGATTCAACATTCGCAAACCATCTTATTACAGAAAGGCATACATTTGGTCATCATAAAATATTGCATTTGGCCGAGAAAGGTCGCAAATTAAATCTTTTAGAGTCACTAGAAATTTTTAAAAGCGAAAACAACACAATAGATATTGTATTGAACGACCAGTTCGATCTTATATATATACACCTCTTTTCCAATGTTGTATATAATAGTTAAGTACATAGTAGTAATTTTAAATAACATCATAAACAACCCCCATATATTTTTGTGTCATTTATAAGATCTATGTAGGCCTGTAACTTTTGCAGTTTGATAATGACATTGTATGTCGAAACCGCAGTCACTACTACATGTGAATAAAGTTGTATAACAAAGTTATTGTTTTATTTTATTTTATTATTTTCAATAGAATCAAATTTTACGTTTAGAAATACGTCTCACGAGAATAAAAACAAAAAGTCTTAACTTTCACAGAAAATTATTTATTTTCGAAAATCGAATTGAAGCGAAATAGTTTTAAATATTGTGTAATTTTTTTAAGCACATTTAAACTAAACATGTAAAAATTTTAGAAAACATTTAGACAATTTTATTATCTATTTGATTATTTATCTTCTTCTTCGAAAATATCTTTACTGGTAATATACATAGGGAAACGATCGGAACCCTCATGTAATAAAATACATCAAGCATCCCCTGTTTATTCGAACCCCTAGCCACAAATAAGAGTACGCTAACGACCTCTACAATCAATAACACAAGTGCACTTATATAAATTCCGGCTCAGGTGCATTCTCTACAAATAAAATGCAATAATACCAATAAATTATATGCAGAAGTGAAAGCGAGGACTCACTTTGTGCATAAATTGTTTTGGTAATCAATTGCTCGAAATTAATATTGATAAACCGATTAGCATATGTTAACTATAATTACTCTTGCTAGCTTTGGATATAGTATGTTGATGCATATTTCAATTGATCTCCACCTATTTCCATTAAGCGGAGGTTTTAGTAGTTATGGATTCTCGCTCTCCATTTCTGAGCTAATCTCGCATGTGTGTTAGTGAAATTACGGGCAAATACATGTTGGTGGAATTGCTTATTCATATTGACAGTACTCAATACTTAATCTCCTGGTTATATTGTGTTTGATTTTATGAAATTCAATGACATACAAGAAATCTTTAACGTTTTAAATTCTTTTTGTTGGTACACAAAAATGTTTTATTTTTCTACATACCTAATCGCTTTTCAATTCTATACACTTATACCAGCGATATTTAAATTATTTATTGTCTTACAAAGGGTAAAATCTTTGAATAAGTTTCTGTTTCAGCGATCACCTCCTCGTTTGATGCGACTCTCCTGAGCTAATTCTTCAGATTTTGGAATCAAAAATGTTATAGGAAACTAAATACGTTGAGTATGATGAATGAGATAGTCATTCGAAATGTAATTCGTTAAATTTATGGGTTACAACTGCGGACAGGTGCATTATAGTGTTGGAACAAATTTTTTTTTTTGTCAGACGTGGTAGTTTTTTCTTTAGTATTAATGAAATGGTCCAATGAATTTGCATCATACGGTCACAGTAATAACGGATTTGGATTAGGGCGCGTGAATTTTAAAAACCGTAGTCATAATCCTACCGACAGCTGCATGTCCGTCCACTAACGAAAGTCTAAACTGTTGTGCCGTTTTGGAAGTGAACTGATGCAATTCATATTCCGCCCATAATTACGTACATAATGAGAAAAAATTACAGTAAAGGTTGGACCCATCTCGCCGGTAACTCTATCGTACCATCAACAAGATTTGTTGATGAAATAGCTGTTTCCTCGGCATTCGCTGTAAATGTAGGACTAGGGTGCAGAGCGTCATTCGTCCTCGTACGAGGCGCTACCAAGAAATTCCAGGAATTTGAATGTGGTACGCGAAGGGATGGCATTACAGCTCTATAGCGCTAGATGGTGTGAGCTTCGTCTATACTAAGTCAGTTTGTCAAACGGTAGGTACTTTGCTAGGTGGCGACAAATAGTTTTTCCGTTCGTATTTGTTGAATTGTGTTTGAGTTATTCTGCGCCACTATAATATCCTCTGCTGTGAAAGAGTAAAGAACGTGCATAAAATTCTGCTTCAAACATCATAAAACGGCAGCGCAAAACCGCAGTTATCGCGGTGGGAACTGCGATCATCACCATGACCAAAGAAAGCACGGCAGGTTCAAAGCAACGTTAAATCGATGTTGATTTGCTTCTTTGAGGCTAACGACATTGTGTACAAAGAATTTCTTTACCAGGTGAGCCAGTTAATAGACGATTTTACTGCGATGTTGTTCGGTAACTAAGAGAAAACATACGAAGCAAGCAGCTGTCAAGTGGCGCAACAATTCGTGGTCCCTACCACTAACTCATACGATAATATATTTTCAGAGGACCTATTCGTGCTGGGAAAAGACTTCGCCTACTTGAGACTGATTCCGAATATGAATAAAGCTGAAGTGTAGCGCTTCCATCTCAATGATAAACAAGCACGTCTAGAACCGCAAGTGTTCTTCAATAACAACTTACTACGTTTTAATCCTTACCTAAAATGTCTAGGAGTAACAAAGAAAACAACACTCATATAAAAAGATCTACAGAGAACCGTGGGTAATATAAACATAGAAATATCATAATCCACAAACTCTGCGGTACTGCTTGGGACGCGAATGCATACTGTTTCGAAATGTCATTTCTTGGCCTTGTTTACTGCGTCCCAGTTTAACTAAATAGCTGCCACGCAAATTTGATCGACATAAAATTCAATGAGAATATGAGAATAATTAGCGGTTGTTTGAAAAGTACACCTCTACCTGGCTCCCAGTTCTAAGTCATATTACACCTCCCAAGATACGGAGACAAGAAAGCCTGATTAGAGAATATAATAAAATAATATCAAATCCCCACCTCCCTGTACACATTAACCTGCCTGATGCCGGCCTGAAATATAGATCTCCTCCACTGTTGCTGACAGAACAACATATAGCAGAAAATTTCAAACGAAATGATAGGTGAAGAGAATATTGGGAAGCCTCGAAGCCCGCTTAAACGACTCATATTACCAATACTACCATACCGTTACAAGGAAAGAAGCTGTCTCGCTACGAATGAAAGGTACTCAATAAAATAAAAACGTCACACGGCATCCGCCGTGACTCATTCTATAAATGGAGACCGACTCAGAAACCGACTTACAAATGCGGAGAACCTCGCCAGACAATTCACCATTTCACAACTGGGTGCCCCCTTACTACATATTGCTATGGATTTTTTCTAAAATAATATTTAAATAATTGTTTAAAATAAATGTACTTTTATTTTTGGAGATATGTGTATATCCGATATGTTTTAAAATGTATTTTAATGTGCAAAGATAAAAAACTTGTTTTACCGAGGTCGCTAGGATGTGAAAGTTGAGGCCTATCAAGAAGGAGAGACATATTTCAGATAGCATAGTATAAGGTCGCTTTGAATGAAATATAATTAAATATATTTAATTAAACCGGTTAATTGTTTGAAAAGTGTTTTATTGATGTAGTAGAGTTGTAGAGATAAATTCTCGTTATTGTTTTTGATATTAATAAGCACCTTTTTTGTCTTCAGTAATTTTGTAAGTTGATATTTTTTTTATGAATTCATAAAATTTTAATTAAAATTATAATAGTATTTCTATTGTATTCAAGATTGTTATTTGAGAGATTTATTATTGGAAAGATAAATAATAAAGATTATTATTAACATTTCTATGTTAATATTATAATTGAAAAGTTTGTTCGAGAGGATTAAAGGGTTTTTTTGTACATGTTAGTTTGCGCATGTGTAAATTTTGATCGTGTATGACATTTGATTATACAGTTTGGTTCTCTGGGGAGAAATTAAAAATAAACTTTATTATTTTTAGATAAGTTTGATCGGAGTAATTAAGAGGAAGTGTTTTAATTCACTTAGCTGTCAATATTACAGTGAATATATTTTACCTCATGTATTATTGTAAAATACAATATCTTTATACTTTATAAAGATAGTTTTTTTTCTTTTTTATTTTTTGTATTAAATATTCAGTTTAAATTTTATCCTGTGTTTTATTTTTGCTATAACGTTAATATTGCTTAGTAACTAAAATAAGTAACTCGTAAAAAAATAAGTATATAAATTATCGTGAATTTTTCACTGGCGCCTAGTATATTCCGTAGAACACGACTTTCCTTATTGGAACTCGTGAAGTTAGAGTCTCATATTTGGAAATCAACCGGCTGAGTAACCTAGTTGTGGATGGTGGCGCAGTAAACCTACAAACCACTATTCATAGCAATATGTAGGTGATATGAGTGACATCTTTGAGCTACTGACTCCATGTTGCAATTAAAGATCTGAATACAGCACCATCGAATAATTACGAAAAAGTGGCTTAAATTTCGACATCTTCTGGGAAGAACCCAGAATTATTCAATTTTGTTTTAAGTTGGTAGAAGAAAAAAGAGTCACGTGCTGTTAGTTCTGGCAAATATTGTTACAGAATAGTATTTGTTGAAGTCTTGGAAAAAAGCCAGGGAACGACTATGACATTGGCGTGTTACTGTGGTACAAAATCTTTGTATAATGCTTATATTCACTATGCTTATGAAATAGTCTTTGCGAGTTGATAGAAATTCGTAATCTACACCACAACAATCTAAAGAAAAATATTAAGCCCGATATTGTTTCTTTATTCACTTTATCTGATATTGTTTTGTTCGGAGTGCCACATTCGTTTAATTGTTGTTTTGCTATGTACCAAATTCGTAAACTTACATTCATGGGGTAATCATTTATATTAGAAAGTATTTCTTTGGCAAACTCAATACATTTTCTTTCCTATCAGCAAAGGAGCACTGAATTGATCCAAATGATATTTGAATTTCATAAAACACTTCCCGTATACCGAACTTTTTTCTATTACCTTTGATTTGATTTTTTATGGAGTTTTGCTGTCCAAGATGAGGATCATCATTCACCAAGTCACCCACCACTCTTAAAGTCGTTATACTTCTAGAATATTGTTATTTTAGATGAAGAATGATTATCATAATATTTCTGCAATATTTTCAATATTTCAGTAAAATTTAGAGCAAATTCTTCCTTCCATTACTTTTTCTATAACAAAAATTGAACAGGAGCAAAAGTCTATTATAAAAAGTCTCAAAAAAGGTATAGCATCTCTTACCACAATTGGAAAAGGAAAACAAGATTCTTAGATACCATTCTTAGATATATTAGTAATTATAAATCAGCAAAAAATCGAAATTGACATTTTCCGGAAAGAAATCAATGTCAATTGGTTTATCACTGCGAATTCAAACCATAGTTTCCAACTAAAGACGTCTTCTTTCAATTTTCTAGTCAATCAGCCTCTAAATTTTCCGTAAACAAAAGAGAAATATGAAACCGAATTAGATTTCATTAAAAATATTGCGAGATATAATGGTTTTGATCCGGAAATAATTAATAATTAAAAAAAAGACAATTAACGATTCCACATGTGTGTTACCTCAACAAAATCGTGAGAAAAAGCACATATGTTTACCATGCCATCAAATTACGAAAAACTTAAATAGAGTTGTTAAAGAATGGGGTCTCCAAGTTGCTTTTCGGTCCGAAAGTTCGATTAAAGATCCCCTTTAATAATATGGTAATAATAAAGATAAATTAGATATGAACCAGTAATCGGGTATTTAGAAAATTAATTGCCGCTATTGTAGTATGAAATATATCGGTCAAACTAAACTCTCAATAATAACCCTTTTTTAAGTACATATATCGCATACTAAATTCAATAGACCAGAAAAATTGAGTGTCGTCCGTCACGCATTATAAATTAATCATAGCATCAGGGTAAATTGGTTAAACTTATTAAAAATATAAACAATTCGAGAGAGCTGAAAGCAGTGGCGGCTCTTTAATGAGAGCAAGTGAGCAATTGCTCCCCCTGAAATTATGAAACAAAACAAACCAAGCGGCGACTAAATGTGAAAGTATTTATTTATTATATATATTATGTATTCATAGTTACTGACGAGGAACGTGGCACGCTAACAACGTACATATACCGATCGTCGTCACAGATATACTGAGCAAAGCCCAACTGATGCTCTGTTAAGGCATTAACATTACATTGATGGTGGGGAGAACTGTATTTTGCCGTACTTCAATGTCGTATAATACATAGCGTTGGAGCAACTGAACCAGACTGCTCTCGGGCGTTGTTACAATGAATACGGTATCTTTTTTACAGAACAACGCGTTTTCGCGGTTAACGTATAATGAAAAAATCGCAGTAAAAAATCTTAAACGGCCGGTGCCTCAATTATGTTTAGAAAATAAACAATCTGTTAAAGATAAAGACGTTATAAGAAAATTCAAAATGAATATTTATCAGAAAAATTACTGGATTTGTGGGTGTGAAATTAAAAATACTTTGTTTTGTTTTCCGTGTCTTTTGTTTGGTGGTGAGCCGTCTTGGTCAAAGAACGGAATAAGAGACTTAATTCATCTTAGTGCTAAAATTATTAAACATGAAAATTCCGAAGGGCATTTGAAAAATATATTTAGTCTAAGAATGTTAGGAAAAAATAACATTCAGAATGTTTTAGGATTCATCATATAGAAAAGCAATTCAACAACACAATGGAAAGGTAACAAAAAATAGGCATGTGTTAAATTTAATAATAAATTGCATTAGATTTTGTGGCGCGTTTGAACTGGCACTTCGGGGTCGTGATAAACAGCAAATGTCGATTAACAAGGGAATTTTTCGGGAATTGATAAATTTTACGGCAGAATTGGATAAATCGCTCAGAGATCACATCGAAGTAGCACCGGTTTTTAAGGGATTATCAAAAACGATACAGAATGAGCTGCTTGATGCAATGTTGAACGTGTATCATGAACAAGTTGCCAGTGAAATTAAAGCAACCGACTTCATATCTGTGATAGTTGATGAAACCACAGATGTGTCCAATCAGTTTCAGTTGGTGGTTGTTTTAAGATATATTGTGAACGCGAGACCGGTCGAAAGATTTTTGAAATTTCTTCTGCCTAGTGGACATGATGCTAATTCTTTATCTGCCTCCATCCTTAACGAAATTAGTTTGCTTGTTGATGACCCAGAAAAACTAATTGCACAGAGCTATGATGGGGCAGCAGTCATGAGTGGTGCTATTAACGGCGTGCAAAGACATGTCCAAAACCAGTATCCTAGGGCTAGTTTTGTACATTGTTATGCACATCAGACAAATCTAACTATGTCACATGCTACATCGAGCAGTAGTAATTGCAGAATTTTTTTTGCCAATCTGACTGGATTATGTACATTTTTCTCCACTTCACCACAACGAGCTGCAAGATTGGAAGAATTCCTTCAGAGAAAAAGCTTACCTCGTTCTTCAAAAATAAGATGGAACTTCAATTCTAGGACAGTGAATACAATATATGAGCACCGAGAAGAAATAATTGAAGCTCTAGAACAAATCGAGGGAGAAGCTAGTTTACAAACTACCATTCATCAAGCTAGTGCCAATTTGCGAATTTTAGAGGAGGAAAATTTTATCTATTGGTTAACTTTCTTTCATAAAATTATGCCACATGTGGACATATTGTTTAATCAATTACAAAATGTCAATACAGATGCATTAAAAATCAAGAATAATTTAGATAATTTTGAACGCGCTATTGGAAAAATTCGAACCGAAATCGCTGACACAGATAATCAGTTGGTTAAACAAAATTACCCAGAACTGACTCCTCGATCAAAGCGGCGAAGCGTAACTGATGGTCAAAGAAGGAGGGAGACTATTGAAGTGTGCGATATTATGTTGCTAGAAATAAAAACTAGATTTCGGTATACAGGGCACTTAATATTAGCAAACTTAATTTCTTTTAAACAGTTCTCCTCTTTTCAAAAAAAATTTCCGGAAGGTTGCCCTAAAGAAGCAGTAAAATTTTATCCATGCCTCAATGAAAGCAGACTACGAACTGAATTAAGCGTTCTATATTCTAGAGAAGAATTTAGGCAAAATATAGAAGTCGGTGCTGTAGGTCTGCTAGGTCTTCTGCTGGATGGATTAAGCGACACCTTTAATGAAGTTGTTACGCTTTTAAAAATTGTCATTACAATCCCAATGACAACGTCCGAAGCGGAACGCCAGTTTTCACGGCTGAAGAGGATAAAAACTTTCCTGAGAAATACAATGAAAGAAGAGAGATTAAATGCCTTTACTATGTTATCTTGTGAAAAAGAATGTATAAATGATTTCCCAAACTTTAATGAAAAAGTTATAGAACTGTTCTGCAAGTCAAAGACAGGTAAAATGGACTTCGTTTATCGTCAGATGTAATTAAACTGTGTAGTGTAATATTTACTATTCCCTCAAAACAAACTCTATAATGAACAGTACCTGTCCGGAACAGTACGTCGGTGAAATTTATAAGGATTGGGTAAGCATAAGTATACCAAAGTATCTACAATAACATGTACAATAGCGTCAAAGGTCCAATTTCAGGTAGTTGCCTTTTCGAATTCTTATCAAAGTAGTAAATAAGACGATAACGTGAGAACAACATGTATGTCAATTCTGAAAGAGGGTAAGTAACTTAATATTAGTTTCTTAAAATTTAGTGTATTCGTGGACACTTGTAAAGTGTTTCGCGATTATTTATGTTAGCTTTACTCCCCATGATCAGCACTGTGATTATTAATTTTATTTACTGAGGATGACAACTTAGCTATCGAAATAGGTATTTAAGATACGAGTATTAATAGTGGTAAAGGATTTTATATCTTTTTTAAGGAGCAGAAGGATAATATTATTAAAGTGGCACAAAAATGACAAACTAAATTATATGGAATATTACTAAATTTAGAAGGAATGTTAAAACACATCCCAACATAAAACATAACCTGTATGATCTTGGCATCTTGGCATGTAGTTTAAATGAACAATTCCAGATAATTTTTGGTTGGGATAGATTTCTTTGTATTCTGTTGCTATTTCTGTATCGAAACAAGAAAAAATCGATTTGAAATAGATGAGTTTGTTATATGAACACAAAGTAAACGGTTAATTGATAATTTAAGTTTCCAACCTTTTACCTGTTCGACTTGATGTATGTAAAAAATTTGAGTTCACGTTTACTTTATTTAGTGAAGTGTCCTCTTCATAAAAATAGAGCAATTTTAAATGTAATAAATAGACCATTCGAATTGAAATATAGAACTGAGACTGCATCATATATGTATACATACGTATACATATATCATGGGCATTGAAGAGTAGAATTGCTTACTGCAACAGACAGAAAACGAAAACGACACAGTATTTCTAGTTCACATTAGCTTTAAAGAGAACTTTTCGCCTTTGTATAAATTCACATGTTCCTCGGAAGCAATTACGTTTCAAAGTAAATGTACGTGTGTACATTTTCTCTTAGTCAATTTATATTTAAGAAATATCTTATGAAAGATATTTTAGGAAAGGCACGTATCAACTATTTTACATAATTTCAGATTCTAAAATAGTTATCTTAAGAAATTTGAACGCATACATTTCTCATATACTATTTTGGTGTATAAGATTGCTTTTGTATTTTATTATTGCACTTCTTTTATGGCAAATAGTTATTGAAAATCAATATAATAGAAGTAATTAATAATTGAGTTCATAATTAAGCTAAAGGAATTTGCATTTATTATAAAATGTATAAATATGTTACAAAGTCTTAAATAGAGTGAAATATTTTTTTTTGGAAATATTTTATGAATTTGAACGCATTAAATTATACATCCAGGAAGAGAGCGATGCTCCAGCAACGACTTCGAGATGTGTTGACCAAAGAAGGGGGAAGATCCAGAGTTATTTCTTCCAAACCTCGGAACAACTAATGGATTCGCAAATTCAAATGGAAAAAGAACTACTGAAAAAAATGAAACAAATGGAGGAAAGGAATCTGGACAGTGTGAAAACTTTGGAACTGCGACCAATAGATTCGTAAACTCAAATGGAACAAATGGAACAAACAAGCCGGGAATCTTATAAAATCTTAGAGAAGAATCTTTTAAAACAACTAAGAATCCGTTAAAACAACAGTTCCGCAATCTTACAGAAAACGGTGTAAAGTTCTAGAACTTTCGACGAAAGTTTGGAACAAATGAAGCAGACTTTATAACGAATGGAACAGAAGAATTCTGAAAATTGGATGGCTTAAGAGAAAAGTTTACAACAGCGTCTAGTACTAAACTCGAAAGCGTTGAAAGAAGAAGTCTTTATTGCTATGGAGGAGAAAATTGGAGAGAAGTCTAAACTTTTAGAAAAACATTTTAGATATTTAGAGGCATTAATGACACAGGTATAGTTACCTGTGACCATGAGTAATTCTGATAGCAGGCAAGTCGACAAAAAGAATCTATGCCTCAGCCTATCGAAATAAAAGAAGAAGCTGTGGCTGTCTCAAACATCAGAATCAAGCCATAAACTTTTGATCAAAAAACATCATGGGTGACATACCTGACTCAATTCAAAGCAGCGATAGAAGCAAACGCATGATTATCTGTCCAGAACGCTACTACTTTAATCATAGCGGTAAGTGGTTATGCTAGTGACATTTTGCAGATATTACCTCCTGAAGAACGCAATGATTATTGCCAACGTACTAAACGGTTGGAGATGAGATACGACCATGCATCATTTGGAGTAGGTCCACCATAGCCAACTCAATTTCGGAGTAAAGGCGAAATCTTCAGGAATTTGAAGTAGATATTGCCCATCTGGTGTGATCTGCATATACAATGGTGCCAAATAATTTAATGGAACACCTAGCTATCAAGACGTTCATAGATGGTCTTCGGGATAGTGATATGCAGTAGGTATTAAGGCTGGCATGACTGCAGATCTTGATAAATACCTTGGAGCACGCATTTGAGTATGAAACAGCGAAACAGACCTCTCGAAACCATACTCGAGTCTGTATTGGCGACAGGAAAACGAGGAATTCATGAAGCAAGAGGTTAATCGGGTATTACATCAAATAAATCCGCATAAAAGAGCACTTCGATGCTGGAATGGTGATGAAATCGGTAACATTCGAAATCAATGAGACTAGGCGATCAAGAAAACATCAAATGAGCAACAGAAAAACTAAAGCGGGTCGATGAGCACGTGCAATCATCGATCCAGCATCAGGAAGCCCCAAGAACGCTTGGGGGGCGAATCCAACCAAATCAAACCAAAGACCTATGTGTGGACATTAGTATGACAGGAAGGACCTACCTCTGCTTGCGATTCGACTTAATTACCAGAAGGAAAAAAATATTTTCTATCAAATGGAGACTTAAGACAGCAACTGTAGAAGCAGCTTCTGTGACAGGTGAAGCAGATGTCAACTTTATCATAGGACCAATATCAATCCGACATCGCATTCTGGTAGTTGACATAGAGGAAGAAATAATCCTGGAATTGGACATTATGAACACACACGGCTTCCAGTTAGATTTGAAAGAATGCACTTTAAAAATTAATAATGAAGAATTGGTTCTTCATTAAAAAAAATGTTGTTCTAGATGCAAGAAACAAGAGCATGTTTGACGGCTGTCCTGGACGATTATCTTGAAGGAAATGTTGCAATGTTCGAACTTAAGATTGATTATGCCAAGGCAGGAGGCCGAGGGATGGAAGTTGCTAAAATGTTGGTTATAACTCAAAAAACCCTACCGATAAGATTAATGAATATAAATGTAAACTGTTACAGTGTGAAATTAAGAAAGGGTACTATTCTGGAATGGTGTTCGCTAGTGTCGGCCCCAGTTCATTGTTTAAAAGCAAAGGAGAATGTATTCACGCGGGTTCCTGAGAAATTTAGAAGATAATCGAACTCAGCTTGTCAAGTATCAAGCAGGAAAGAACAGAGCCAAGTTAAAGAGCTAATCCAGTTATATGAGGATGTCTTTGAAACAGAAACTGGTACGAAAGGAAGAACCAATATCGTCATGCATAAAATAAATACTGGCGACATAGTTCCAATACGACAAGGGCCAAGAAGGCTGCTACCGGCAAGACGTGAGGAAGCTGACCAAATTATGCAATTATGCAATTATGCATAATTGGACATTAAAATAGTTCATGAACTTCGCCAGTTATCCTTGTAAGGAGAATGGATCTGCCAGGTTTTGGGTAACTATCGCTGATTGAATAATGCGAACAAAAAGTACATTTATGCTCTCTTAAGAATAGACGATATACTAGAGACCTTGGCATGAGCAAAATGGTTCTCCACTCTCGATTTGAAAAGTGGTTTTTGGCAAATGGGAATGGATGTCAAAGACAACGAGAAGACTGCCTTTGCTTAGGCATGGGGCTTTGGCAGATTACAGTCATGCCATTCGGATTATGTAACGCCGCAGGTTGAGCGACTCATGGACACTACTGAGGGGTCTGTTATGGAATACGTGTTAGTACTCTATGATGACTCCACTTTATTAATTTTACGAGTGTAAGATATGACACAGCATTTGTTCACATTAATTCCACTTTATCTGGTTTTCACTATACCAATCCGCTGCTCTGTCTACTCTATTCAATCAGTTAGAAAATATTCGAACAATAAAAACATTCTTACTTAAAAATGCTACTCTTTGCTACTCTAAATAAAAATTTTATTGAGCCAGTGGTAGTTTTTATAACAACAATAATTGTAACTTTTTTTCTAGACAGAATTAATTACAAAATGTACAAATGCTATATAAGCGCAGACCTCAAAGTTTTGGCAATTCTACTCGGTTTACAATTAGGGTATAAAAAGAATTGTAGTTTTCTTTGTGAGTTGGATAGTCGATCAAGAAATTCCCACTACATTGTTAAAGATTGGCCAGTCAGGAGTCAGTATATTCCAAGTCAAAAGAGTATATTTCAGTCAGTAGTTGAATCTGATAAATTACTTCTACCGTCATTATTCATTATGCATAAAATTAGGTTAAATGAAAAGCTTTGTCATAGCAATGGATAAAGATGGCTGTGGATTCCAATACCTTAAGCAAAAATTACCCAAAATCTCAGTTGCAAAACTTGAAGAGGGAATTTTAGTAGGACCCTTAATTAAATTTCTACAAGATAAAACATTTGAAGGAACCTTAAATGACTTGGAACGTGTTGCTTATAATGCTTTTAGAACTGTGATCCACAATTTTCTAGGAAACAGAGAATCTGACAATTATATAGTACTTGTTAATGTACTTCTTTTTGTACTCGCATCTGGATTTCTTTCCCCCAAACTATGGTGAGGCGAGTGATGAACACTGCGAAAAGTTTCAAGAAATTTTTGTTAACGTATGGAACATACGCTATGAGAAGAATTTTGACGAGGAATGTTATGTTACCAAAAGATGGTCCAAACTGGACTAGAAAAGATACTCGTTTGTTAGTTACTATGGTGACATGTTAGATTTGTCAGAAATAGTTTTGAAAGATGTCATGCAAGATTGAAATTCGAAAGTCTATATATAATTTAGTTGGACGAGTACCTAAACGAGAGATTGTTAACATTTGTCGAGACCAAAATATTGGACTGTCAACCATTTACCGCACAATTAAGGAATGTGAAGAAGGTATGCCATGCGTGAATTTGCCGAAAAGTGGACGACCTCCAGTTTTGGCCCCACATGAAGTAAACAGACCCATCCAATCTGCTCAAGACAGAGTTGAGACATTTAGGCCGTAGATTTGAAATTGCGCATAAGCTTGTTGGCAGAATTTTGACTAAAAATGGATTAGAATAGAAGAAGGTATGCAATGGGTGAATTTGCCGAAAAGTGGACGACCTCCAGTTTTGGCCCCACATGAAGTAAACAGACCCATTCAATCTGCTCAAGACAGAGTTGAGACATTTACGCGCACTTTAGGCTGTAGATTTGAAATTGCGCATAAGCTTGTTGGCAGAATTTTGACTAAAAATGGATTAGAATATCGAAAAAAAGGAAGTGTCCCAAATACACCGCAACACAGCTAGAGAGAATCCCCAGATGCTGCCGAACATTAAGGTGTCAACATTTTATTGTTTTAGACGATGTGAAATATTTGGCATTATCCAATTCGGAAATAAAGGATAATGATGGTTTTACACGTCCAATATTGCAAATTGTCCTGATAACGTAAAATTCAAACCGAAAGCGAAATTTTCCGACAAGATTATGGTTTGGTGCGCTATTTCTCAAGCAGGAATTTTAAGACTTTACGTTGGGAGAGTTAGAGGTGAAGCTGTAGATGCAAACGTCTCTATTCGCAAATGTCTATCTAAATTAATAAATCTCATTAATGCTCATCATCCAAATGAGGATGTAATATTTTGGCCCGATCTGGCTTCATGCCATTATACTAGAATCAATCAGAACTGGTTAACTGAACATGAACGTGATTATGTACTTAAGGAAGACAATCCCCCAACGTACTCCAGGCGCATCCCATTGAGGAATTTTGGACTCTACTGAGCAGGAAAGTTTATGACAAGGGTTGGGAAGCCCAAAATGAAGCACAGTTACAGGCCAGAACATTACAGAAGATCCGAGAAGTGAATATAAACATCGTCCAGAGAATGATGGCGATAATTCTCCCAAAATTGCGCGCCATTGAGGACCATGGGCTCTTATCAGTTTTGTAAATTTAGTTTTTGTATGACGCAATAGTGTATAATAATTTTCCAATGTTTATATTTTAATAAAATTTTTACTACTAATCGATTTTTACCTTTGCTTTTTTTCTCAAAACTTATGTTCCATACATTATCAAAAAACGTTATCAGGGCAAGTGGAACAGTGAAATCCTGGCTGATTATTGTTGGATATTGATATCAGAAAGTGCCGAAGAACAATGTAAAAGAAAAGTAAAGAGAAACATTTTAAACAGGACGATACTGTAGTTATACAGTTATATACAATTCCATATAATGTCTATACTTAATTAATATTATTTAATTTCCTCCTTAATATTTATTTTTTCAAAACCTGACTTGCTAGAATAAATTTGTTGTTGTTATCATCTTACAAATGAAACAGACATGCAATATACACATCTGTAACTATACACATGGGCAATACACCTCGTATTTTACAGCACTTACTTCTGCTTAAGACACGTGTTTCTGCCATCTATAGGCGTCATCAGTCAAGCTAGTGAAGCAATGTAGTACAAAATAATACAAATCTGTTTAAAAACAGATTTGTATCTGTATATACATTTAAGCTTAAATCGCCCACAAGACATAGCAAATTTCGTCCCATCAGGTAGCACTATATAATAAGTGACATCTGACGGACGAAAGAGACTATGACGAAAAAGGCAACCCTTCCCTTGACCGGCCAAGCCGGTATATAAGAGAAGAAAATACGTATATAGGTGTAGTCCATTAACACGATGCCAGATGGCAGCAAAAATACAAAAAAGGTTTATGTATATCAATACGTTAAGCATGTATTACGCATTTGTTACAAATGAAACAGACATGTAATATACACATCTGTAATTGTACACATGGACAATACACATCGTATTTTACAGCACTTACTTCTGCTTAATACGTGCTTAACGTATTGACATACATAAACCTTTTTGTATATTTGCTGCCATCTGGCATCGTGTTAATGGACTACACCTATATATGTATTTTCTTCTCTTACGTACCGGCTTGGCCGGTCAAGGGAAGGGTTGCCTTTTTCGGAATAGTCTCTTTCGTCCGTCAGATGTCACTTATTATATAGTGCTACCTGATAGGACAAAATTTGCTATGTCTTGTGGGAGATTTAAGCTTAAATGTATATACAGATACAAATCTGTTTTTTAAATAGATTTGTATTATTTTGTATTACATTGCTTCACTAGCTTGACGGATGACGCCTATAGATGGCAGAAACACGTGTCTTAAGCAGAAGTAAGTGCTGTAAAATACGAGGTGTACTGTCCATGTGTACAGTTACAGATGTGTATATTACATGTCTGTTTCATTTGCAACAAATGCGTAATACGTGCTTAACGTATTGATATACATAAACCTTTTTTGTATTTTTGCTGCCATCTGGCATCGTGTTAATGGACTATACCTATATACGTATTTTCTTCTCTTATATACCGGCTTGGCCGGTCAAGGGACGGGTTGCTTTTTTCGGCATAGTCTCTTTCGTCCGTCAGATGTCACTTATTATATAGTGCTACCTGATAGGATGAAATTTGCTATGTCTTGTGGGCGATTTAAGCTTAAATGTATATACAGATACAAATCTGTTTTTTAAATAGATTTCTATTATTTTGTATTACATTGCTTCACTAGCTTGACTGATGACGCCTATAGATGGCAGAAACACGTGTCTTAAGCAGAAGCAAGTGCTGTAAAATACGAGGTGTATGTGTACAGTTACAGATGTGTATATTACATGTCTGTTCCATTTGTAACAAATGCGTAATACGTGCTTAACGTATTGATGTACATAAACCTTTTTTGTATAGTTGTTATCATCGCTAGAACTATAAAAGAAACGAAAATCGTAAATAGTTTCTAAAGAAAAATTTAAAAAATGAGATTGTGTTAACCAGTGTAATAAGCAAGAACAATGTTTTTTGTAGATTTCTTATTAAGTCTATTCATAATCGAGAATTGAAAGCTTTGGCGGCGAGTAACGTGATCTGTGAATATTAAAATTCGATAAACCCATTAGATCTAAAAAAAAATTTTGTGTTGGACCTGAGCGAGGGTTAATTGCATATGAAAATTAGATTTCCTGGTATAGATGCAGAAATGTTTGCACTGTATGCACATGAAACATTGTAATGTCAATATTTTTTCGTGTGTCATGAAACTGTTTTATTTTGTTTGGTGATCACTCTACAGTCACGCACGTGCCAGGCGCGCATAGCGACAAAACACGGAAAGCTTTTTAAGTTTTATTATTCAATGCACGAATTTCCATACCGAGCCTGCTGATTGACTGTTTTAATATCAAATGATATACTGGTAATGAAATGCATTTTAAAAAGAAACTCAAAATTTAGTGAAGCGAATTTCCGACCTTTTCTCTCTCCTTTTACAGATTGCCGTGCTTTTTTTCCCTGTTAGGATTTTTAGGAGCTAATAAAGAAATATTATCCCTGAATTTAAGGAAACTGGATTTTTATTACTTCGAGAAAAGGGGGAAGCGTTATTTCAGTTTTCTCTGAATGCCTTCTTATAATGATTACAATTTATAACGGAGATTTATAAATTAATTTTTGAAATAGCCGAGCGTAGAAAATATAAGAGACGTTTCAATTTCATTTAATTCTTTCTAAAATAGAGTTTTGCACGTAATAATAATATACCGTGATAATATAATACAGTGAATATAGTGTTATTTATTATAATTTTGGTAGAAACACATAAATTAATATACAATCTGTTTAGGTAGGTATACTATGTTTAAGAAAACAAGTAGGTTCTTCCGAAAATTAGTATAGATTTACATACAATATGTTTGAGCAGGTCCCAGAATGTTGTAAGATTTATAAATCACAGCCTTACAACTTTTATCAAAAATTGCACTAAATCAATTAATAAATAATAATAATAATAGTCACATACTAAATAGACATAGCTGTACTAGCAGACAATAACATTAACAGCAAACATTAAAACAAAATTAAAAAATATACACCATTGACGGTCGTACTTCAGCGTATATGGAAACAGAAAAACGTATATTGAAATTATGAGTGTTAAATCTCGCTTTACATGTAAGTATCACCTAATGTGTTGCGTTAATTTCTACAATTCGACAAACTAAGTTTGTACCAGTATGCAGAACGCTACACGTCGCGACGCCACCTTCCTAGTTGTTAGAATAATGAAAACTTCGTGAAAAGTCACATCGTGAACATGTGGATGCATTCCGTTTTTAATGGAGCTCGTCAACACATAGTATCCTGGAGACAGACGTGATTCCACTTTTATATTTCGTGTATACAAGGTGTCCCATATCGTTATGTTCATATATTAGGAATGTAAAGTAGACTTCATTTCAAGTAACAAAAAATAAAAACTTGTATATCCATTTCTATTTGTTTTAAAGTTACAGATCTATGAATGTGATTGTCAGATCATGAGAAAAAATGTAATCCTAAAGTCAATACAAACTGATTTTATTTAAAAAAGTTATACGATTCAATAACGTTGCATAATAAAATGTTATCCTAAAATAAATTAACACGTGTCGTAGTGCATACAGTAATTTCTTGGAGATCTACAAAAAAAAGTACTGGAAATTGAATTATGATAAAGAAGGTTCTTACTTATTTCGTAAGTGCTGAACCATGAATATTATATAATAAACAAATGTGTATGGCTACTGTAACGGCAGTGCACGTCAAGCAGCTATTGAATACCGAAATCGGTTGCCCGATAGGCGCATTCCTCATTACAGAACGTTTCTGGAAGTACACGGATAATTTTGGGAATACGGACTCCGTGATTATCTTTTCGACCGAGGAGTAAATTTGCCAGCAGACTTAGAAGAAGAACCATTAGCTATTGCTACAAGGGATCCAACTCTCTGTGTACGTCGAATCGCTAAACAACTAGGAGTGCCACGAACGACAGTTGGCGAATTTTTAAACGTGAGGGCTTATATCCATATCACTATCGCAGGGGACGCGGTTTGCTTGAGGCAGACCACTATGCTCGTCTAGTTTATTCTACCTGGATATTAAGACAGTCACTGCTTCATTTTAATTTCTGCAGAACAGTCCTCTGGACGAATGAATCTATGTTCACGAGAAGTGGTGTTACAAATCTGAGAAACCTGCACAGGTGGTCATCAGAAAATCCCAAAGCTATACGCCCATCTAAATTTCAACATGAATTTTCTATTAACGTTTGGGCGACCCTAATCAATGACTTGTTGATTGGTCCTGTCGTTCTTCCTCGGAGGTTAAATGCGGGCAAATACCTTCAATTTCTTATTGACGAACTGCCAGGTCTTTTAGAGGATGTCCCACTGAATGTTCGACGAGACATATGGTTTCATATGGATGGGGCACCACTACATTTGGGAATTGCTGTCCGAAATTGGGTTAACGTCAATTATCCAAGATAGATTGGTCGAGGTGGTCTTGTTGCATGGCCACTCAGATCACCCGATCTTAATCCCTTTGACTTTTATTTATGGGGTACA
Source organism: Melolontha melolontha (assembly GCA_935421215.2). Taxonomy (NCBI): domain Eukaryota; kingdom Metazoa; phylum Arthropoda; class Insecta; order Coleoptera; family Scarabaeidae; genus Melolontha; species Melolontha melolontha. Next base: position 213,282,041 of record OW285235.1, read on the forward strand.
TAAAAAATTTAGTCTACACGCAAGTTTCGAACACAAGAGAAAAGTTGTTGGATTGTATTCACCTGGCTGCCGAGCAAATCCGACAAAACAAGTATGAAATTCGGATAAGTACATCTTCTGTTGGCTTACGGGCGCAAGCCTGCATTCAACAAGGAGGTGGATATTTAGAAAATATTATTAATTGAACTTTTTTAAATAAAATCAGTTTTTATTGACTTTAGGATTACATTTTTTTTCATTATCTGACAATCACATTCATAGGTCTGTAACTTTGAAACAAATAAAAATGGATATATGTATAAGTTTTGAGTTTTTGTTACTTGAAATGAAGTCTACTTTACACTTCTAAAGTTTGAACATAACGATACGGGACACTTCTATATAGCTTATATATTGAAGTTCAATATATTATCTATAGCAGGGGTGCTCAGACTTTTAGGGATTGCGATCTACCACAAAACACTAAGGTGACAAGCGATCGACACGTACGACTACCGACTACTAGGAGTAGCCTAGTTACAATAAAAAAAGAAACAGATTTACGGAAATGATTTATTGTAATTACTTATAATCAGAGACTGAACACATCGGGTTATTAGGACGGACGATATAAATAGTCTACAACAACTATAAGTACATCACGTAGTTGTTGAATAGCACTATTCATTAGGTTAACTGTACATCTATTTTTTGCATGCGGTTAATCGAATGAATAGTGCTATTCAATAACTGCGTGATGTACCTACTGATGTTGTAGACTATTTATATCGTCCGTCGTAATGACGTCATTTCAGCCCGATGTGTCCGGTCTCTACTTATAATATATAAATACAAAATATATTATGCTTGTATAAGTTAAACATCTAATAAAATTGCAACAACAGAAATTTTCTTTAGTCACTGCTTTCATTTAGAATTTAGATGTTGATGCATGGCACTGCATATCATCCACAAACTTATCAAAGGGCGGTTCGTAATTGTAATGAGTATCAACCGCAAGCATGCTGAAAGATGTTTGTTAGTTAGTCGTTTGCGATATTTCGTTTTAACAATTTTCATTTCTGAAAATGCAGAGTCGCGCAAGTATTTGATACGAAAAATACTATTAACTGAAGAGCTATTTGTTTCAAGCACGGATATTTGTTTTCGGATATGAAAGACCAACATTTGGCATCAGTTGCACTAGCTTTGAGATGTATATTCAAAATTATCTCAATACCTTAATTTGTACTGAAGAGATCTCCATATTGAAAGTGTTTGATATTTCAGTAGCAATTTTTTCAGCATCTTCACCAGGTTAAGTCATGAAAGTTACAATATCCGTCAGTTGCTTAAATTCATAGAAGCGTCTTTCAAATTCACTCTGATTGTTTCTTGGTTGTGTCTCGTAGTTGTCACAATTTGAGTGAGACCTTGCCCTTCGTTTCAAAGCAGGAAAATGTGTATAGTCCTTTTTGTTTAGCTGATTAATAAACAGCTTCAATTTATTTATAAAAGCGTTTATTGCGCAAACCATATCGATAATGGTTTTATTTTTCCCTGCAGTTCTAAATTATTGATATTCAAATGATTAGTCACGTTCGATAGAAAGGCTAAATCACTATTTTTAAGAAATGAAATAAATTCAGGTAATAGTTCCTGAAATCTCTCTAAAAATTTTCGACAGTGCTCGTGCTCGTGCTCGACAGAGTCGCTAGCTTCCAATTGCACTTTAAAGAGGCGGCTTTGCAAACTTCGCGCACGGATTTAATTCACGATCTTTGTGGCAATATTTCCGACTTAATTCATATTTAGTAGTAGTTTTGAACATAGAACTTGCTGATGGATGATGCAGTGGAAGCGAAACATGAAAGGAAGTCTTCGTTAGTACGACACAATGCAACAAACTCAATTTTATTACCTAAACTGTTGGATATTATGTTGTACAACGCCCATGTCGACAGAAGAATGTGAACGATATTTTCCACCCTCAAACGCATTAAAAATTTTCTGAGAAGCACAATATCAGAAGATCGACTGAACGAATTGGCGGTCGTATCAATAGAAATTAGAGTTCATCCAGTCTATCCCGGATTTTGACAACAAAGTCATAGACGTCTTTTCCAGCATGAAAAATAGGAGAAAAGATTTTATGTACAAAAAATAGGTAAGTTTTTTTGTGCCCACCCTCTTTCATAACTCACGAGCCGCCACTGCTATTTCGGCAACTAGAATTTAGTTTTGATAATTGCAACAGTTATTTTGCAAGCTAATATCAATCCCAATACTTGATTGGTACACTTCTCCTTGTCATACCGTAAGAAAACTCGGTCCGTACTCACATTTTGAGAGCACAATGATAAATACTGCTTCACCAAACTTACATAATTAATTCCATCACTGTCAGCCACAGTAAAACGGCGAGACTTCCTTCTTTCAGATGGTCGGTAGTGAAATAATACGCTTCCCTCTTCCTTGATATCGTATAGGCGTAAGTCGCACAATTCGCATCTTCTACAAGATCCAAACATACGGCAAATTGCTACCGCTTTCAAAAATAAATATGTAACGTCCGGTGCATCTTTAAAAACAAACCGAAAATCATCTTCCTTAAATACATGAGCCGTCTTTGCTACGTCATTCTTGCTAATTACCTTTATGAAAGCATGCACTTTCGCAAAATAATTTTATATGAACCTCTTTGTTTATCCGCAACATACTTTTCAATTTCGAATTGATAGCCTGCATCGTCGAGGCCTTGTACTACTTCGACATTTCCTGAAGGTAAGTAAGCATAACTAGTTCATCTATAACTGCAGCATGTTCTCTTCCATCCATTTGATAAATTTGATAAATATGTTGTACTGATAAATATGTTGTACTGTATGTCGGCTAGGACAGTATATTTTTCATTGTTTGAGTCTCGTCTACGGTATTGTCTAGCATTTTGGGGATTCACGACCGCTGGGAATCTTCTTTCGATTTTTAGGTTGCAGAAGCGGGCGGTGCGGCTCTTGTGCGGGGCGGCAGCGGACGCCCACTGTCGGCCGTTGTTTGCGGATAGTGGAATCATGACGGTTTATTCATTGTTATTATACGAATCATTGTCTATCATTTTTAAAAAGCAAAGTAATATCCAGCATAGGTCTGATATTCATTCGTATGACACACGCGGCAACCAACTTCTGAATTTACCAAAGCCCGCGACAAGAGCGAGTCGCGATTCAATATTTTATATGGGCTTGCAGTATTTCAACGGACTGCCAATAAACATAGTCTTCAAGCTTAAAACAGTTCCAGGGGAAATTAAAGGTGCTGCTCCTCGGGCAGGTTTTGTACTCGCTGGATGGGTTCCTTGCGGGTTAACGTTGGAATCCCTTGCTTTTATTTTTAATTTGTTTTTATTTTAATATTGCTTTGATCATGTGTTTTTATTAGGTGACATGTATTTGTTTGTTTTGGCAACTTAATCAATTACTGTTATGTGGTTATACTATAATTGTATGTGTATATTGCTTACTGTCCACGTACTGTATGTGCTTATTGACAATAAATATTCTATCTATCTATTCTGTACTCATTTTTGCATGCGGTTTCTGATTTTTGCGGTATTAATATATACTCGGCTTTATTACTTAAATTAATCAATCTTAAAACTCATCGTTACACACCAATAAGCCAATAACTGTCATCTGACAGAATGTTTACAAATTAAATTTTATTTATTAATTTCCCTGGCAGTCAAAATTATACTGATGTCACATAACATCCAACAATTTTACATTATTAGCTTGTATTTCTATTTGTAGTATTGGCCAATCAATTGTGATTTTAAAATGCACCATTAAAAAAATATATGTAAAGTATTTGTGGATAATGTGTCATTAAAACACTATTTTGATAGCCTGGTTTCAACAAGATGGAGCAACGTGACACACTACAGTAATAACGAAGGCAGCTGTACGCCAATTGTTTGGGGAACGTGTAATATAAAGATGTGGTGACTTTCAATTAAGATGGAGCAACGTCACACACTGCAGTAATATCGATGGCAGCTGTACGCCAATTGTTTGGGGAACGTGTAATTTAAAGATGTGGTGACTTTCAATGACCGCCCAGGTCCATTGATCCGATTTCTTTTTGTAGGATTACCTTAAAACCAGTGTTATTTAGTTGACCTACTACAACTGAAGAATTTAAAGCCATAATTCGAAGAGATATTGCAGAAATTCCAGTTGAGATGCTACGTGAAACCATTAACAATGTAACGAAGCGACTGCAGGGATGCTTTCGTAGAGAAGGAGCTCACCTGAAAGATGTCATCCTCAAAAAGTAAATTGTACAGTATGTATTCTAACATGGCATCATTTTTACTGTTAAATGAATATAAATAAATTTATTTTCATTAAATTATTTAATTTCGAAAATTTCCCGTTTCTTTGAATCATCTTGTATAATCACAAAAACTGTTTGTCATCGCCTAGCTAAATACCGTTTGACATAATGAATTAGCATAGACTTAGTTCATACCAGCTAGCGCTATAGAGCTGTACTATCATCCCTTCCTGCGCTACATTCAAATTCCAGGAATTTTTGGGTAGCACAACCTACAAAAATTACTAATGGATTTAAGAAAATAAATAGAAACGAAATTTAAACGAATCCATTGTATGTAAAGATTTATACACTTTTTTTGTGTGTCAAAATGCTATAATTTTCAATGGCTAATTGACGAAGGAGATACTTGTTGAAATAAGTAATTAAACTTCTAGATTTAAAAATTATTTTATTGTAAATATACACTACGATAATGTTTCGCCATACAATGGCTTCATCAGGTGGATGAAATACTGAATATGTACAATACAAGTTTGAATATTTATGTGAAAATGATTGGGGAAATGGTGGTGGAAAAAATTTTACAATCTTAAATTTAGTAGAGGGGAGTTGTTTAAATCTAGTTGGTCATTTAAAGCTAATCCTAAACTATTGTATCTATTAATTTCTAAGTTTTCTAACATGTTAAGTTTTTTACTTTTTTCTTGAATGTGTAAAATTTTGAAATCTATATTAAATCTATGATTGATATCTACTCGGGAAAGTCATTAAATAAGTCACAAACTGCTGTAGGAAAGCTGAAAATAGGAGTGAGTTGTTTCCCTATTTGTCAATAGGTGTCACCACAATTCGGCTTTATAATTCTCAAGTGACAGTTGGTGTGCGCTAACACAGGCAGTGTTAAAATGGCGACCGTGCTCGAAGATTGTACTGTGGAATAGCAATGTGCTATTGTGCGTTTTTTCTGGGCAAAAGGACTTTCTGCAAAGATATTCATAAGGAAATGTCTCCTGTTTACGGTGAAAAGTGTTTGTCGCGTAAAGCCGTATATAACTGGGTCGAGAAATTCTCTCAAGGACGCTCAAAAGTTGTTGACGATCAGGGAAGTGGCCGCCCCGTTCAGATTTCGACAGATGCAACACTTCGACGGGTGGAAGAGATGATTCGAACTGACAAGCGGGTAACAATAGACAGTATAGCAACTGCAATAGGGTGTTCTCATGGTTTAGCCTACGAACTGATGCACGATCGTTTGAATTTACGAAAAGTTTGCGCACTGTGAGTACCTAGACAACTGACCGAGGAACACAGAAGAATTCGAATGGGCTTGTCCTTGTAACACCTCTCTCGATACACAGTGGAAGGGGAGAACATGCTTAACAGGATTGTTACTGGTGAAGAGTCATGGGTGCACCACTACCAACCCGAAACAAAGCGTGCTTCAGTGCAATGGAAACATCTTGCTTCGCCGTCAACAAAGAAATTGAAGGTTGTGCCCTCAGCTGGTAAGGTCATGCTTACCGTGTTCTGGGATTCTCAGGGAGTGCTCCTAGCCCATTTCCAAAACAAAAAAGAGAACGTGACTGCTAAATCATACTGTAGAGTTTTGCTGTTGTTTCGGGATGCAATTCGACGAAAACGTCAAGGCCTACTGACGAGAGGAATATTGCTGCATCACGACAATGCCTGACCCCATTCGGCCAACTTGACCCAGGCGAGAATTGCGCAATTAGGGTGGGAACTTCTTGAACACCGGCTTACAGTCACGACCTGGCCCCAAGCGACTATCATCTGCTCGGTCCACTCAAAAAGCATCTTGGCGGCAAACATTTCGATGGTGACAACGATGTTCAACAAGAGGTACGCACGTGGTTCAGACGCCAGTCCAAACACTTTTATGCAGCAGGCATTGGGGCATTGATAAAGCGATGGGATAAGTGCATTAATGTAGATGGAGACTTTGTTGAAAAATAAAACTTGTTTTTGGCTAACTATTTCTCTAATTATTTTTATAATACCTTTTTGTGACCTAATTACTGACTTTCCCTCGTATACAATGACTTGCGAAAGTTGAATCTGTTTTCTTTTCTTTATGGCTTCTCTCGTGTTCTTTCATCCTAATTTTGAATGTCCTCCCAGTTTGTCCTATGTACACCTTATTACAATCTTCGCATGTTAACTTATATACACCAGAGTTTGATTCTTTGCCTATTTCATCTTTGTTGTTTTTAATAATTTTCTGTATAGTATTGTCTGTTTTAAATGATATATGTTCGTTATTAAGTTTTTTAATGAAAGTACCAATTTTTTCTGAAATTTTTCCTAAGTAAGTGATTGAATTGTAGGAATTAATTATCTTGTATTTTAATTTTGGGTAAACTAAGGGAAGGGTTTTAGATTTTTGTTGGCTATTCAGGATGTTATTGATAATATTTATAGAGTAACCATTGTTTAATGTTATTGTGTATATTCTATTTAGTTCAAGGTCGAAATTGTAACTCTACTAACTACTAAATTGTAACTAATTGTAACAAATATAAATTCATTTCTTTTGATGTCTCGAATTTGTTCACTAGTATCCCACCCCAGGAGGTAATAGATTTAATCACTTTAGAACTAGAACGTAGAAACACGAACATTGTCACAAGACCGAAATTTGACAGCTCTTAGAAACGTGCCTGGAACAAAATTGTTTTCAATTTAAAAATAAATTTTATAAACAAACAGAGGGGTCTAGCAATGGGGAACCCACTAAGCCCCTTATTAGCAGAAATTTTCATGAATAATTTAGAAACTAAACTTAGTACACATCCCTTGTTTGGTAATTGTGTATATTGGTTTAGGTATGTTGATGACATATTAATTTGCTTTAACGGTTCAGATAGACAATTGAAAACTTTACATAATTATATCAACACTATTCACCCCAAAATAAATTTTGCTATAGAAACAGAAATAAATAAAAGCATTAATTTTCTAGATTTAACCATATCACACAAAACTAATAAACACGAGTTTGCTATATACCATAAACCAACACATACAGATACCACAATACACGCTAATTCTTTCCATCCTATAACACACAAATTATCAGCATACCAATCAATGGTATATAGACTAATTCATGTACCTATGAGTAAAAGTAATTTCTATCTTGAACTAAATAGAATATACACAATAGCATTAAACAATGGTTACTCTATAAATATTATCAATAACATTCTGAATAGCCAACAAAAATCTAAAACCCTTTCCTTAGTTTACCCAAAATTAAAATACAAGATAATTAATTCCTACAATTCAATCACTTACTTAGGAAAAATTTCGGAAAAAAATGGTACTTTCATTTAAAAAACTTAATAACGAACATATATCATTTAAAACAGACAATACTATACAGAACATTATTAAAAAAGACAAAGATAAAATAGACAAAGAATCAAACTCTAGTGTATATAAATTAACATGCGAAGATTATAATAAGGTATACATAGGACAAACGGGGAGGACATTCAAAATTAGGATGAAAGAACACGAGAGAAGCCATACAGAAAAGAAAAGAGATTAAACTTTCGCAAGTTATTGTATAGATATTAATCATAGATTTAGTATAGATTTAAAATTTTAGACAATCAAGAAAAAAGTAAAAAACTTAACTTGTTAGAAAACTTATAAATTAATAGATACAATAGTTTAGGATTAGTTTTAAATGACCAACTAGATTTAAACAACTCCCCTCTACTAAATTTAAGATTGTAAAATTTTTTCCACCACGATTTCCCCAATAATTTTCACATAAATATTCAAACTTGTATTGTACATATTCAGTATTTCATCCACCTGATGAAGCCATTGTATGGCGAAACAATATTGTACTGTATTTACAATAAAAGAATTTTTGAAACTAGAACTTTAATTACTTATTTCTTAGCGCTATAGTTTTCATTAATTTTTTACAAATAATTTTACTTTTCATAACTTGTTTCTGGTTATCAAAAGGAAACAATTCTAAACTTTGTAGTTTGTTAGATTTCTGATTGGTTACGTTTTTTATATAACCGTTACGCTGTATTAACTGACAAGAATTACATATTTCATTTACTAAAGCTTAGCCCTTACAAATTTTGTAAATTAAAAATGATATATATTTTTAGAAAATTGTATTTAGTTAAGTCTGCTAAATATATCAAGTTTGATATTACGTAGAAAGTTACCATTGTATCAGACAGGTCATTAGACTTTAGAGTTTAGAAAATTTAATATCATGTCCTTCAGTACTAATTAAGCGTTCGCCATCGAACTTTATTAAAAGTACCTACTAGGCTACTCTTGCAATATAAGCGCCAGTAGTAACACAGCAGATATATTAAATATTCATTTTAAATTCAAAAAGAGCTTTTCGTGGAACTAGATACACTACCACATTTAATAAATAATTTAGCAAGGGGAACAAAGGACAGCTAAAGTCCTTATACTAATTAGAAAAATTATTCAAAAACTAATCTGCAACAAACGGAGGTTAGGTACCGTGTTTTGTTGAATTATAAAATACATTGTAAAGGAAATGGGGAGATATTTAAAACCTCCGATATTTGAAACGACGCTCTAATGGTTTCGTATCCCTGCAGGACTATAGAGGGTATTTTTACTCAAATATTGTCTATCATAAAAGAGGGAATATATGCGCTACTTGTTTGCTGTTATAAAAATAATCCACACGTTTTCACTCATTTAAAGTGTTACAGTTCACATATTAAGAATGTTTAATATAATTTTAAATTACATTTTTGAAATACAATCTCGAATTTAAAATATTAATACACTTAGCCATTTTGTAAATATTCGTTTGCAAAGAGAAAGCCTTTCGTTTGGTATCGTACTGGTCAGACGACCCTTCTTGAAATCTACCTGATTGAACGTTCAACTCAAGTATCTAACGTTCCTTTCAAATTTCTTTATACATTTCAGTTTTACAAAGGTATTTTTAATAATATAAAATATTATTAAAAATCTGGTGTGACGAACACAAATACAGGTTCACTATTAATATTTTTTGTGAACGTGTCCGAACATATCCCTCTCCAGAGACGCAGATACTTATTTAACCTTTCTACAGGATCATCGGTACACCCCTGCTGGAGAAAGGATATCTTCAGACACATTTACAAAAAAGAACCACATCGTCATATCACAGAATGACTTTTCAAATGAACACACGTTATGTGCTGTTAATATTGTGATAATGGTATAAATATCCAAAAAGCTATCACGTTTGACGACAAATGATATATACATTTCGGTTTAAAGATGGTTAATAAGAATTATAATTTATTATTTATCAAATATGATTAATTCAAATTAATAATTGGTTTTAAATTTTCTATAAATTATAATATAAAGTATTATGTTACCTACCTTATTATTGAGCTAAATTTGGTAGTAGAATGTAAGATGTCTTACAATATTATCTGAGCAAGTTTATTATAAATAGGTAGTTTTTTTAATTATAATATATTAATACAATTGGGTGGCAGTTCATATTTTTATCTTATGAACAATATTACAACTAAGCTTAGTGGTAAAAGCGACAGCCCGGCAAGCTGTAGACTTGGGTTCGAGTCCCAACGTAGACCATATTTTTCAATTAAAAATTTCGTATGATTTGCTTTTTAATTTGTAGACAGCAATATTTACATCCCCACTTACTCTGCAATTACATACATTCTAATTTGATATTTGTAAATCTTTCATATAAAAGCCGAAAAACTCCAATAATTTATCAATTGTTATATTTAATTAACGGCTAAGAAATTATCTAATCACTCATATAGCTATGGAGTAATAATTAGCATTTTCAAACATTCAAATCTGACATCTGCTCTCAAAATACTGACATCTGCTTTCAATAACTCACATCTACTTTCAAAATAGGCATCTGCTTTCTAATCTGATGGTTGATTTCATAACTGACACCTACTTTCAAAATAGACATCTGCTTTCAATAACTGACATTTGCTTTCACTAACTGACATCTGCTATCAAAACTGACATGAGCTTTCAAAACTGACTTCTGCTTTCAACTTGACATCTACATTCAATAACTGACATCTGATTCATACTGTTACTTTATAATGCATTTCTAAATAGCTTGAACCTAGGTCTATTGTTGCTTAGTGGTAAAAGCGACAGCCCGGCAAGCTGTAGACTTGGGTTCGAGTCCCAACGTAGACCATAGTTTTCAATTAAAAATTTCGTATGACTTGCTTTGTAATTTGTAGACAGCAATGTTTACATCCCCACTTACTCTGCAATTACATACATTCTAATTTGATATTTGTAAATCTTTCATATAAAAGCCGAAAAACTCCAATAATTTATCAATTGTTATATATATATATATATATATATATATATATATATATATGAAATTACAATTGTAAAACCTTCTCCGATAAATTCTTATCAATCCAACTTGCATTTTTGTTTATAATATTTAATTTAGGGAAAATAAAATGGCGTGTTTTAGTGCACTATTTACTATATTATTAAAAAACTTAATTTCAAAGTCAATAATCTGTAAGGATTCAATTTGAAGAAATATAAATTCTAATCTACATTTAGGTATTAATTGTACAGTATAAAGGATGGAACTAATTGATAATGTATTTTATTTAAAACTATTTAGAAGTAACAATCTGAACAAGTTTTTTTTACATTGTACAATAGTGGAAACTAAAACTTTATGAAAATTGAACAATTCTCCATCAGAGGAAGAGTTGAAAATGAAATATTATAAAATAGAACTTGTAAGTAGAGAACGGACACGCTTACCACACGACGCAAAGCCCAGTGCAGTACTGGCGAAAGACTGTATTTCTAAAATATTTAATTTTATTTATATAATTGGAAAACGAACGGGTGGTGATCTATAAAATTACGAAATATATATTTATTTGTTGAAAAGTTGTATTTATAAAGTTTTTAATTTTATTTATATAATTGGAAAACATACGGGTGGTAATCTATCTATCTAAAATTACGAAATACATATTTATTAATTAATTTTATTTATATAATTGGAAAACAAACGGGTGGTGATCTATAAAATTACGAAATATATATGTATTTGTTGAAAAGTTGTATTTTTAAAGTTTTTAATTTTATTTCTATAATTGGAACAATTTTTTTTGTTCATTTTGTCGTTCAAGTTGAGTAAATGAATATTAATATTGACTAGCAATAGTTTCTCAAGGTTTTCTTCTGTGAATTTTGTTCTCTTTGAATTAAGTACATCCTTATAAATAGAAATTTTATGCACACCTACGTGAAAATAATTGGAAGTGTTGCTTAAATGAAAAGAAAAGGAATGTACGTGCTATTTCTCTTACGAAATATGATAAACTTATTTATTTTATCTACGTACACCACACCACTGACAAACACTATATTCTCCGAAACAATAGCTGGGTTGTCCATTGTTATCGCTGCGAGACCAGGTGGCCGAGTAAGTCAAACAAATACTTCATTGAATTACGCGGGGATGTATTGAGCGACGTTATACAGAATTCCAATTGCCGATTGCGTTTTATGGAAATTGCATCCGTTCTCTACTTATAAGATTCATTGAGGACGGAAAAAGTTCAATAATGACTTGTTTGTTAAAATAATATGTGTACAAATTATTCAATAGTAAAAAGTGTGTAATAAAAAGAAATAACAATTTTGGATGCATTGCAGTACAGAGAATAAAATACATAAAAATTATAAACAACATGTTTGAACACCATTTCATTGTACGTTTGTGTTCGTATGTAATAAAATTCAAATAAGGACTCATATCACGAGTAATTAACTTTGCTGCAGCGAAATGTTCACTTTTGTCGTGTCCGTAAAAGCAGTACTTTATTTTTCCTTTAATAAGAATACATTACAATTTCACATGCGATCCCGCCATAAGCTGCAATAAATATAACGATAATGTAGAATGTAAATATAAATTTTATAATAGTATACAGTTGCACATACGATGTTGTGTGAATATTTGAAATTTAAAATTTAAGAATGACATTTTTTATTGTCTCACGCGGGTAGAATATCTAACGAGTAATAGATTAAATAGCTTAGGTATTTTTGAAACGTTATTTTGTGGAATTACAATCATTACTTATTCAACAGGATGTCCTAAAGGTAATATTTTATTAGTATTTCACAATACACTAGCTGTAAACTTTATTTCGTCAGGACGAACAATACGCCTACCTATACAGACAATGAAACACATAATTGCATATTCTAAATTATCCTATTATTTCTTATATTTAATATTGCCATGAATGTGCGAATGACTATTGTAATTACTAATTACTAAAGCTGGGAATCATATGCACACGGGAACTGTATTATATGGGCATACAATTTAGGGTGGGTCAATTTTTTTTTCGATAAAGCGTATAGCAAAAAAGTAATCTATAGATGATTCTGAGTAAAATTGCTGAAGATATTATAGGTGTAAATCGAATTTGGAGCCCGTGAGATTTTCAAAATAGAAATTTTGCTTAATAAATGTATATTATTTTCAATAAAATCAAATTTGCTGGAAAAGTATTTCGGCCACTCAGAATCACTATTAAAATCTAAGTTTTTTTTAATTTAGTATAGATATCCATTATCAATACTAAAAAATAGCTTAAAATGTATTTTTAACCAATAAATAATTTTTCTATGATTTTTTCATGAAAACGTATTTTTTCGTTCTATAATGTCACACACAAAAAAAGAAAAAAAACAACAAATCGTATTTGGAACCCCGAAATTTTCAAAGAAATATTATTCTTAATAAATGTATCTTAATACGATGTAAAATAAAACAAAACAATTAATTTGTTTAATCTTCACTATATAAAACGTATATTTACTAAACGTTTACAAAAATGTCACGCGTTTCGCTAACACTGTAGCTTTATCAAACGATGATGGTATTATGATTATTCTACAAATGAAATGAGTGCACATAAATTTGGTAATTACAGTATGGTATATAAATAAAAAAACGATAAGCTGTTAACAGAGAAAGGAAGAGATTAGGCATTCAAGCACAATAATCACATGGAAAACCCCTAATTAAAGTTTAGTAAAGGAGAACTATTTATATCTAGTTGGTCATTCAGTAAATTCCCAGACTTTTTATTTTTAATTATTTCCAGGGCTTCTAAGAGGTCTAATTTATGCGATTTATTTTGAACATGTAAGATTTCAAAATCCGGATCGAATGAATGGTTTTCAGATAATAAGTGATTTGAGTAATTAGAATCTAGTTTTTTGTTATCATAAGTATGTTTATGTTCTGAAATTCTAGTTTTGAAATTTCTGAATGTTCTACCAATATAAATTTTATCATAATTACTACCACATTTTAATTTATATACCCATGATTTATTAACTTTTGAAGATTTGAATTTATTGTTTTGAATGAACCAGGCTAAATTGTTGTCTGTTTTAAAGCATGCATTTAGGTCTGAAGTTTCGAAACATTTTTTAATTTTAATTGAAGGTTTTCCTATGTACCTTAAACTTTTAAATTGATTATTTTTATTTTTACTCTTATCAGAAGGAAATACTTGTTCTAACGTTTGCTTGTATATTTTCTTAGCTATAATATTATCAATTATTATAGTTATTATTGACAGCTATTTGTTTAATAATATTTAATTCTTTGTTGTAATTATTAGTCGGTAAAGGAATTGTTAAAAGTCTGTGTATCATACTATTGTAAGCTGCTAATTTATGGTTATATGGGTGGACTGAACTATTGTGAATTGTTATGTCAGTATGTGATGGTTTATTAAATATGGAAAAATCATGTTTATTATTTATTTTTTAAATAGTAAGGTCTAAAAAGTTGATAGAGTTATTTCTACGGTGAATTTGATATTACTATGGATTTTATTTATATATGTCACGAAACTATCTAATTGTCTAGTGGTACCAGTAAAGCTGGCTAAAATATCATCCACATATCGGTGCCAGTAAATAAATTTGTTACTCATAGGGTGTTTATGAATTAATTTTTCAATATTGTCCATAAAAACTTCAGCTAGTAGCGGACTGAGAGAGTTACCCATAATCAAACCATCATTACTACTGTAAATTTCCCCGTGAAATGAAAATAATTTTGATTTAAACAGACATTTAATAATGCCATAATATCAGCATGAATTACAGGGTTAACCCTCTTGAACGTAAGTCAGTTATCAACAAGTGTTATAGTTTCTTTAGGAGGTACGCTAGGAAATAGATTTGTTACATCCATCGATATAAACTTGAGATTATAGGGTAACTTGATATCTTGGATTTTATTGATTAATTCAGTTGAGTTTTTTATTGAAAATTGAAATTTAAAAGAACAAAATTTAGAAATGATATCTATCAGAAGTTTTGAAACATTAAATGAAGGTGCCGCAAAAAATGACACCACCTGTCTAATTGGCTACCAATTTTTATGAAGTTTAATTAAAGAATAGAGTTCAGGGTGTTGAGGATTAGATAAAAATAGTCTAAATTTTTCTTTATCATTAATGATTGATTTAGCGTTATCTACTGATACTTTAATTTCTCTCTGAAATTTGTTAGTGGGGTCTTTTTTAAGTATTTTAAAGTTACTTGACGCTATGAATTTATTAGTTTTCATTATATAATCATCTTTTGGCGTATTTCCTTTATCTGCTTTGGTAAAAACAAAATTCTTTGATTTTGATATTTGTTGAATTAATTTAGCGACTGGTAATTCAAAACTAGATTTATTGAAATTAACAAATTCTTTTTTAATTATTTCGGAAAGTTTATGCTTCAAATTAGAATTATTTGGTACCTTATACAAGCTAATTTCTGATTCCATACCTAATGTATTAATTATTAATAGAACTTGTGGGTTGAATGTTATGTTTAAAGCCTTTCTGTAATAACTGACTTTCGTTATCTGAAAAAGCTACATTTGAAAGGTTAACAAATCTCTGAAGAAATTTATGTACTGTGAATTTTATTTGAGAAGTATTAGGTACTGATTGGTTGTTTAATAATGTGTTTATTTTTCGTTTTTGGACTAGGTACTTTTTATGAATCATTGATTTTATTTTGTCTCTGATGTCAAAGTCTAAAATATCAAATTCTATAGGGTGTAGTCTGTGTGACAATTGTGAATGAATTATCTTTACATATATATTCCAAGTGTCTCATTTGCTAAATTGTAATTTCATTTCTCCTTTGATCAATTTTTCTTTACCGTAGGTAGTTGCTATGATGGCCGTACTACTCGTGTTGTTGGTCTTGAGTTTCATGTATCTTGGGAATACATGATTCTTGGTGCACTTTCTGAAGTACAAGACATTCTGAGTACATACTGCACACTTCAACAGTAATTTAAAATACCATTGAGCCAAAAAGCTGGTTTCAGCTTTCTTCAAAAATTGAATAGATGAGGCTGTTACTTGGTGAAGATCCATATTAATACGATGTAAAATAAAACGAAACAATTAATTTGTTTAATCTTCACTATATAAAACGTCTATATCTACTAAACGTTTACAGAAACGTGACGCGCAGATAAATTGATCATATCTAGAATAAGATTAATATTGAAATCATTAAGAGAAAATGTACTTTAAAAAAATAAAAAATAAAAATAAAACAAACGAATTTAGAGCATTCGTAGATTCAACAAAGAAATTGTTTTATATTGATAAATGTAATCGTAAGTTAAAAACAACAATTGCCGTGTTGTTTGATTCTAGAACATCTAAAAGAATTCATGATGGACCAACATAATGATAGAAAATTGACAATAACTGAATATATGGTAGACGATTTAGAAGAAGTATCCACAATAATATCAAGAATTCCAACGGGCAGTGTACCAACATACATTTCACATCAATCAGATGTGGATATAGTTAAAAATGAAGAAGTTGCAGAAGTATCTACTCCAATGAAACCAGGACATTAAACTAAAAAATACGACACATTGAATTTTGCTATGGCGTGTGATAGATTTGTAGTTTCAGATAGGATGGCTTTATGTTTAGCAACAGCTCTTTACGAAGACATAAATTTCGGAGGCTGGCTAAAGCTAAAGTGGCTAAAGAAAAAATTTAATCTAGAGATGAGTTTGATGAACCATCATTAACTAATTCACAAATACCGATGCATATACAAGAAACGGAAAGACATGTAAATACTAGTGTTTCCACAGGCGTCATAGAAACGAATCGTGAAGGTGTTACAGCGGTAATAATAGAAAGTCGTAAAAAGGTACCTTCAACGAAAAAAATTTTTTTTAAATCTTAAAGTTGTACATTTTAGGTTGATAAAAAGATTTAAAAATAAATTAGCTTAAAAATTAGAAAACTGTTTTGTTTTGTTTAACTCTTCAAAATAATGATTTCTTCAGGTCGTTTTTTCTACTAAAGACTTCGAAAATGAAAATATCGATCGTAACAAAAGTTCCTCTAAATTATATGTATTTTATTTAGGTGTAAGGAAAAAATTAAATTTTCATAAAAAAATTAAAGAAAAACGATACCTAACTTATGTTAAGAGGCCCGTTTAGGCTGCTTTAGGCTATTATTTTTAGTATTAATGCCTCATATCTTCCGTGAAATTAAAAAAAAACATATATTAACAGTGATAATAAAAAAGGTGGAAGAAATACCTTTCCAACCAGCCTGTACTGAGCAATCTACTATAATTAAATAGGATTTTATAACGATTTGATTAAAAATAATATACATTTATTAAGAAAAATATATATTTTGAAAATTTCGGAGCTTCAAATCCGACTTAGAGGCATAGTCTCTTGAACAATTTTACTCAGAATTATCTATAGATTACTTTTTTGCTATACGCTTTATGGGGAAAAAAACGTTCCATATAATTTGAATCACCCTAGCATACATGTTTCCAAAATTCGATGAAAATATGCAGGAACTTTATTAAAATATGCAAAAATATGTAAAGTTTAAGTGATAGTAAACATAATTAAATTATTGTCAAAACATTAAATAATGTCAATATAAATTTAGAGATACCACTAATATGTACTAAATCAATATTTTATTCGAAATTTTGCAAAATACATGTATGATAATAATAAGAATTAGTAAACTAAACAATGTAACTCTTTGTATTTATATTTGTCTTTGTATAGTATTGTAATTATTTACAATTAAATGTTTGTCTAAATTCTCAACTAAAAATGATCTTCTGTGATCTGTCAATATAGCTTGTCTGCTGAAAAGCTTCGTTCAATGTCAACTGATGTAATTGGCGTACTTATATTTGCAGATAACTGATGGATTCATCTCAATAGTTTCATCGCAGTTTCCTTGCAACACATTGGATATTCTACTAAGCTGATTAAAACCCTCATTTTACTCTAGAACTTGTGTTAGTTTTATACAAAAAGGTTAAGTATATCAATACGTTATGCACGCTTTAGGCATTTGTTACAAATGAAACAGACATGCAATATACATATCTGTAACTGTACACATGGACAATACACCTCGTATTTTCAAAATTTACTTCTGCTTAAGACACGTGTTTCTGCCATCTAGGCGTCGTCAGTCAAGCTAGTGAAGCAATGTTAATACAAATGAAACAAATCTTTATGAATAGATTTGTATCTGTATATACATTTCATTGAAATCGCCTACAAGATAAAGCAAATTTCATCCTATAAGGTGGCACTTATTTCATAAGTGACATCTGACGGACGAAAGAGACTTTGCCGAAAAAGGCGACCTTTCGCTTGAATAGCTAAGCTATTACATAAACGGAAACAATACGTATAGGTGTAGTCCATTAACACGAGCTAGATGGCGGTAAATATACAAAAAGGTTAAGTATATCAATACGTTATGCACGCATTATGCATTTGATAAAAATGAAACAGACATGCAATATACATATCTGTAACTGTACACATGGACAATACACCTCGTATTTTCAAAATTTACTTCTGCTTAAGACACGTGTTTTTGCCATCTAGGCGTCGTCAGTCAAGCTAGTGAAGCAATGTTAATACAAAGTCTCTTTCGTCCGTCAGATGTCACTTATGAAATAAGTGCCACCTTATAGGATGAAATTTGCTTTATCTTGTAGGCGATTTCAATGAAATGTATATACAGGTACAAATCTATTCATAAAGATTTGTTTCATTTGTATTAACATTGCTTCACTAGCTTGACTGACGACGCCTAGATGGCAGAAACACGTTTCTTAAGCAGAAGTAAATTTTGAAAATACGAGGTGTATTGTCCATGTGTACAGTTACAGATATGTATATTGCATGTCTGTTTCATTTGTAATTGTGTTAGTTTAATTTTGAACCGCTCTCCTATGGTACCTCTCACATTATAAATATTATTCTTGAAACTTTGAATCAATTCTATCGATTCACTGGGTTCAACACCTTCAGTTTCAAATTTTCGTTGTGTTTTACTAATAAAACTATAGTTTGCTTTGATAAAAGCTAACTCTTGGAGCATTTGCTGCTTATTTAGTATATCTTTGCAATGCGTAATCGCTATCGAGTCGTTTAAAAAAGATAGAATGAATTCTCTTATCTGTTTAAAGGTATCTGCATAAAATACAGTGACATAAAGCCACATATCCCATCTTGTTATTATGGGTTGCGGTGACAGTGCCAGACCAGGTAACTTATCTTTGTATGCTTGAACCCTCAGCGGTGCTTTAATAAATACTGTTTTTTTGTCAAATTGGTCAATTAATTAATATCTGGAAATGTGTACGTATTTCTTCTGCTACCCTGTTAACAGCATGGACCAAACATGTTACGTGCATCAGATTCGGGTAAAAATCTTCAAATTCTGTGCAGACTTCATCATATATGTCGCGGCAGCCAATAAGACCAGAGGCTTTGGAAAATGTCATTCAAGAATTTGTTCACAGACTTGCATATTGTCAAGAAGTGAACGGCCATCATTTCTAAAGCTTTCTTAACTTATATTAAATTTTTTTATATTTTGTGCGTTCATCTTTTTGCTCTCATTAGAATTTGGATTATTAGATTCAATTAAATATCTTTGTCGTTGTTGAACAAAAGGGTACCAAACTTTATTAATGCCGAACTCCCAGAGCAGCGCTCAATTGAAATTCGTAAAAATATACACGGTGTTTCGTTTAAAATAAAAAAGTTACCATCGTTCGCGGCTAAATCGGAAGTCTGATTCGGGTATCGAATCTCCGACTTGCTTTAATTTGTGGAATGTCTTATTAAAACCTAAGTAGGCATATTAAAGATATTCGAATGTATCCATACATTTGTCTAACCCTGGATGATTTCCAGCCTTTAAATGTAGTTATAGATATGACTAAATTATATCCCGTAATGCGGAACTTCCAGTCACAGAATCCTTTAATGGTGTATTAGAATACAAGAGCTGGTAAGTTCAATTACCCGTTGAAAAATTCTGATGAATGTAAATATTTTCTTAGAGTTCGGAAGCGTAAATTATTTAATCAACCCTTCTTTTATAAGACTCAGAATTCAATTCGCTCTACTATTCAACAGCATTCAGGCGGGGTATAAAATTATATTTTACCAAGAAAATGTTAAATTCTACGAGAACATGCGAATTAACATCAGTAAACACATACAAAAATGCTGCTATGTATAATTTTCTATTTCAGATATTTAATTAAAATTTCCAATTAATTATATAGTGAAAATATGAATAATATAAATTAAAATTTAATTTTTATTATTTAATCATTCTAAATATTTTAATTTTATGATTGTCGCAGAAAAATGTGGTATTACATAATGTACTAGAAAGTAGGTATATATTTTACGACGTGTGTTGTTTCCTTATTTATCGGATGATAGCAATACATTAAAGCGTATATTTTATGAGTACACATGACGCAAAGCCCAGTGCAGTACTGGCGAAAGGCTGTATTTCTAAAATATTTAATTTTATTTATATAATTGGAAAACGAACGGGTGGTGAACTATAAAATTACGAAATACATATTTATTTGTTGAAAAGTCATATTTATAAAGTTTTTAATTTTATTTATATAATTGGAAAACATACGGGTGGTGATCTATCTATCTAAAATTACGAAATACATATTTATTAATTAATTTTATTTATATAATTGGAAAACAAACGGGTGGTGATCTATAAAATTACGAAATACATATGTATTTGTTGAAAAGTTGTATTTTTAAAGATTTTAATTTTACTTCTATAATTGGAACATTTTTATTTGTTCATTTTGTCGTTCAAGTTGAGCAAAGGACTATTAATATTGACTAGCAATAGTTTCTCAAGGTTTTCTTCTGTCAATTTTGTTCTCTTTGAAATTAAGTACATCCTTATAAATAGAAAACGTCCTTTCTACATCGCAACTGGTTATAGGTGCATACTGCAATGTAATTAAATCTGGATTTCTATTAAGAATTGCTTCAAACTTTTGCCGAAGGCCACATCCGAAGTCACTTGGAATACTTTTCAAATTATTAACAGCCACATCTAATGTGGTTAATCCGTCATTTAATTTGAGATTTCGATTTTCAAAATAAGTGATTAGTTTTGGCAATTTTCCAAAGTATTCATGAAGAAAGTACAACTGATTTTTTAAATTTGGGATTTGTGTGAGCTCCTTGCACTCACCAATACTTCTAGCATCCTCCTTTAGCAGTGTTACGAAATGTTTTAGACTATCGAAGTTCTCAGCATAATAACTAGTAGCTTCCAGTCATGTTCCCCATCTAGTTATTACTGGAGTGGGAGGCAGTGACAGAGATGGAAATTTTTCCCTGAAAAGAGCTACTCTCAATGGTGCTTTTCTGAAAACCTTATTAAAAGCTGATACAAGTCTATCAACTTCCGGAAAAGTGTCTCTGATATATTCACAGAATCTGTGGAGAGCATGTGCTACACAAGTAATATGCAGCATATTAGGATATGTTTTCTTCAATAGTCTGCCTATTTTTAACATATACGCAGCACTATCACTGACAAATAAAAGTATTCTTTCTTTGTACGTGGCGTCCGAATGAAGCATTTATTGCATATTCTCCTTATTGGTTTCAGCAACTGTTTCCGCATCAACTCTATTTATAACACTTGTTGCTATTACATATGAGTTATAGGGAATAGTTGGATGTAGTACACCAGCTACAACATTTACCACACAGCGTCCTAACATATCCACCGTTTCGTCGGCCCTTATCCATATGTATTGATTTAAAAGATGGCTTCTAATGCGTTCTACTGTTCTCGTATAGCACCTAGAAACATAATATTTGCGTAAAGTTGATTCATCAGGAACATTTAGACCAGTGTATTTTTGAAGAAATATTTTTGAAGTGGGATTGCTAAGTTTATTTAACGCAATATTAGCCGCCATAAAAGTTTTACAGAGTTCAGATGTGTTTGCGATCCTAAGTGACGAATTTTTGACGATATTTTACGGATTTTGTAATAAATTTCGGAATCACTGACAATGGACATACAATCAGTATGACCGGCAATCCAACTCGCCATTGTTTTACAATGCCGTTCTCGACATTCATCCATATCATGTCTGAAAAAGTAACTTAAACAATGCTCTAGATCTAAATAAATGAAAACTAAAAATGTGTGCGTAAGTTATTGAAACTGAACGAAATTCAATGCACACTTACGTCGAAATAATTGGCAGAAATAGATTCAATCAAACGATATTAAACAGGATCTATCACAAAAATTACGATGTAATTAACAGTTAAAACTATGAAAACAAGAAACTTATTCACAGCACTTTATTTATCTTACGAAATATAAACTAATAAATAAAATACATTATAAAAACCCCGCTTCTATCTACGCTCATGAAAACACTTTAAGAAACACTATATTCTCCAAATACAATAGCTGAGTTGTCCATTGTTATCGTGCGAGACCAGGTGGCCGAGTAAGTCAAACAAATACTTCATTGAATTACGCCGGGATGTACTGTGCGACGTTATACACAATTCCAATTGCCGATTGCGTTTTATGGAAATTGCATCCGTTCTCTATTTATGAGTAAGCATTGCATGACTAACAAAACGTACAAAATACATTCCACTAAACTACTAAAGAACATTTTAATATTTTAATTTAATAAATGTTCAAAATTTTCACCTCTAACTTCTAGGCCATATCCTAAACGATTATAGAATTTGAACTCAGTAATGCTTTGCTATTGCTAGAATTTGATATCAGTTATTGTAGTTAAAATTAGATATTTACATATTATGGAACATAACATAACATTTAACAAAAATAAGACTGTAAATTAATCCAATTGTCAAAACGACAGCATTCGAGCTTATTTCAACTCATACGCAACAGCATCTCTTACCTCGTGAACCTCAATTTGAGAAGTATCGTCTCGTGGCGCCATCTACATTTGAATAACTGTACTGCTATTATTGATATGATATTATTAGGCCCCTAACTTTTAATCTACTGGTCAGATCGAGGATTTTCATAGCTTTAAACCTTCCCCGAATAACGAGGATCATTTTCCAAAAAGGAAAACGCGCGTAAATTGGTCCAGTTGTTTTTAAGTATATATTGACGCACATACGAATATTGGCTTTTATATATACCGTAAGGGTAAAGACAACTGAAAACACTGAAAACTGAAAATACCGAACAACAATTTGGGTGCGCCATATTATGCATGGCATATATCTGGCATTTGTCACCGCAATTTGTTAGAACAGTAACTAAACTATACTTTTTAAGTAAGTTAACACAAAGGTATTTTTAATAATATAAAATATAAAAAATCTGGTGTGAAGAACACAAATACAGGTTCACTATTAATATTTTTTGTGAACGTGTCCGAACATATCCCTCCCCAGAGACGCAGATACGTATTTCGCCTTTCTACGGGCTCATCGGTACGTCCCTGCTGGAGAAAGGATATCTTCAGACACATTCACAACAAAGAACCACATCGCCACATCACTGAAATTCAGCGCTGCCTATTGTCAGACAGCCGAAGTACCTTGCCCCGTCCACATAACCAATGCGAACCAACGACGCCCTTCTAAAGATGGCGCAGCCGTGTCTCTAGAAACAGGATTTTGTCTGTGTCTTCACTCATACTACGGACTAACCGCATGTGTAATGTATCAGAATAATTGAAACATACATGAGTGGGTAAAACCCCACCAGTTTTGTATAATTTGTGTTCTTCACACCAGATTTTTAATAATATTTTATATTATTAAAAATACCTTTGTATTATACAAAACTGGTGGAGTTTTACCCACTCATGTATGTTTCAATTATTCTGATAAGTTAACAGGTTTATTTTTTGTGTGTTTATTCAACAAGTTGATCTTATAAATGGTACATAGATAAATAAAGTGAACATTCGGAAATTAACTCTAAAACAACAAAGATTCTTCCAATGGCAAAAATAAAATTAAAAAATTCTTCAACAATAAATAGATAATAAAGATGTAAATTCATTATTTATTTCAACAAATTTTCAAACAGACCTACATTTTCAGCTAAACAATAACCTGATTTGTCATAGGAACCCTGTTGAACATTTAATAACATTTCGGGTGTAATCCTCTGAAGTGCTTCTACTATCTTTTCCCTTAGTACTGCTAAATTTCTGACTCTGTCTTGCTAGAAAAAATTTACACCAATGAGTACACCAGTAACTAGTAGTCATTAACCATTACTTAAAGCAATATTTTGAAATAAAGGACGACCTTAGTATTATTTTACGTTTTTTAAAAAATCTAAGAATTTACAAAAATATTATAGGTAGTGAGAAAATGTGGTGCATCTTGTCGGCTCTAATTGTTATACTGTAGGGTACTAAATATGTTTACGCATAAAATTTATTTTAATAAACTAAATGCTGTTACGCCTTAATTTCCTTTTATTTATTGTCGAGTCCCGGTATCTTAATTTGTTTCCGAATCATTTAAATACATTCAACGGATATGTATATCGCTATATGTGTTTAAATTTGGTAACTGTATGACCCCCTATCGTTTTCTATGCCAGCGGGTGATTGAAGATATCCGACCTTGGTTGTGTGATTAGATCGTACATAAACCAATCGTTTTGTCTATAGAAAACAGTGATTTACATACTCGATTTACACCTATTTAAGTAATGGTAAAATTAAAGTCAAAATCATTTTAATTTGAATGAGTGACGCTTTCCCGCGTAAGAATATTATTGGTGGAGATTTACGAGGTAACCTTATACATTTAGTAACCTTGAGTCATTCCCATCCATAGTACTGCACACCCAAATTGTTGTGCGGTATTTTCAGTTTTCAGTGTTTCCAGTTGCCTTTATCCTTATTGTATATAAATGTAGATCAACTGGGAAGTTCATATAATCAATTTTATAAATACATTGCAACGTTAATTCAATTATTTTTATAAATTAATTTATTTTATAATATTTCTTAATCTAACTTGAAAATATATTGGTTATTTTATTAATTCATCATTTTACATCCTAGCTAATGTAGTTGGCTATAGCACGTATAATATTAAAATGAAATATAAGATATATAAAATAAATTGTTTCTTAAAACTTAAAAAATACGAAAAGTTCATTGTACTATTTGCAGGTTTGTACAGATTAATTTATTAGATCACATTACGCTATTAAAATAATGGCAATGTTAAAAGCTGACGAAGAAATTTTTTAAATTTTAATCAATATCTAGCATAAACGTAGAATTACAGATGTTTAACTTCTCATCGACTGGCTAAGTCACTATACAGAATACAATGAGAAATTATGGAGAAAATATAAAATTTTAAAATATTTACGTTTATCGGGAATAAAGGCAAATTATCAAATTACCGTACATATGGTTCTTTGTAAGTATTTTCCCTCATTATACTGCATTAAATATTTCGTATCGGTAGACGTCTGAAATAATTTAATTTGTTAGGAGTTAAATGCAGTAGTAACAATTTATCTATCTCTCTATATACGAGCCCTAACAACTATATGTTCGGGCGATGTATGAAATGTTAAAAAAATGCAGTTATGTTTATTTTAAAATTTTTTTTCGTCTTCTCAATCTGAAAATTAAGGCAAATACCCTTCATTTAACAAGAAATTCGATTGTAATTGATTATACTATTTCATTTTGCTTAATTTACGGAAGACAACAACAAAAATATAACTAATTTGCTGACAAATAAATATTCGACCGATAATCGTTATTGGCTTTGAAATTAGTATTATGAACGCGTTGATTGACAAACAAAGTGTGCTTTGATGAATAATTGTCAGTTAAAGTCATGTTCGCCATTTTGTGTAATAAGAAAATGACGCGTGGTATCGCAACTAATAAAAAACTGCGAGAAATTATAATTTCACAGTATTACAAAGGTAAATCAATGCAAAAAATTTCAAATCACTTAAATCTTGCCAAATCTACTGTCGGAGATATTATAAAAAAGTTTGGCGATACAGCTAGTATTGATGTTCGCGGCAAAAGTTTAGGCCGACCCCGTACTATCACTGAAAGAGAACGTCGTGCTCTGGTCAAAATTTGCAGAACAAATAGAAGAGGTACCTTGCGGCAAATACAAGCCCAATGGAATCATGAGATAAATTTAAACGTCTCCAGGGAATGCTGTAGGCTATTCTTGCATAAGTCTGGTTACAGTTTTTATAAAGTAAGTTTATAATTTTGCGTGTTACAATATGGAAACAAATGATGTTCTTTTATCCACTATCTTTATAGGCAAAGGAAAAGCCATTATTAACGACTATTTAAAAGAAAAAACGTTTAGATTGGGCAAAATCCAAAAAAAACTGGACAACAGAAATGTAGAGTAATGTCATATTCAGCGACGAATCTAAATTTGATGTGTGCGTAGGCGATTTTCGAAAAAGAGTCATTCGCACAAAATCTGAAGCCTTTCATAAGGATTGCCTAAAACGTACTATAAAATTTCCAAAAGGAGTTATGATATGGGGGTGTATGAGTAGTAAAGGAGTTGGTGAATATGAGTTCATTGATGGCACTGTAAATGCAGAAAAGTACCAAGATATTTTATCAAGAAACCTTGTCCCAACAGCATCTCGTTATTTTGGGAACGAAAGTTATATATTTCAACAAGACGGTGCAGCCTGTCACACTGCGAAAACAACAAAAAAATGGTTTGGTGACCATAATGTAAAAGTTTTATCGTGGCCGTCAAGCAGCCCCGACTTGAATGTCATCGAAATTTTATGGCATCAGATGAAAAAGTCTTTGCGTAATGATCCTCAACGTACACTTCCAGCATTAAAGAC
Organism: Melolontha melolontha; assembly: GCA_935421215.2. Lineage (NCBI taxonomy): Eukaryota > Metazoa > Arthropoda > Insecta > Coleoptera > Scarabaeidae > Melolontha > Melolontha melolontha. The sequence continues at coordinate 213,308,716 of OW285235.1, forward strand.
AAAAATTACGCAAATTTGGAACTCTTTCACTCCCGAATATTGTAAAACTTTAGTAGATTCCATGTCAAAACGTATACAAGCCGCTATTGCTGCAAAAGGTGACGTTACCTCTTATTAATGTTATAAAGATTCAAATGCGTCCGAATATTTATTTGTCAGCAAATTCGTTATATTTTCTTTGTAATGTTACGTAGTTTATGCAAAATAAAATGTTAATCAATTACAATCGAATTTCTTGTTAAATGCAGGGTATTTGCCTTAATTTTCAGATTGGGAAGACGAGAAAAACATTTTAAAATGAACATAACTGCATTTTTCTAACATTTCGTGCATCGTCCGAACATATAGGTTAGGGCTCGTATATACGTATGTACTTATTGCGATATATTTAATGACATGTGTATGTTATATACATATATTTATCAAATAAATTTAGTAATTGAGTTAATTCGGCTTTTAGTTGATGAAAATCCATAATTTAAGGTAGAAATAAAACTAATTGTTAAAATTATCACTTTTTTAATACGTAATAGTAAAATGACAATATTTTCGCCAACACAGTGGCTTCATCAACAGCTAAAGAACACGTTACAAACTAAATTAAAAATATAAAATCAACAAGGTTAGTATTATTTTACGTTTTTTAAAAAATCTAAGAATTTACAAAAATATTACAGGTAGTGAGAAAATGTGGCGCATCTTGTCGGCTCTAATTGTTGTATGGGTCTTTGAATTTTGTTTTGTGGTCGAAGTTGTCTCCACTTCCACTCCGTTGTTTCGTATTTCCCAGGATTGTGGCGTGTTTGAATCTGATTTAATCGTGCGTTGTTGTGTTTTTTTGTGCGGTCCTGTGTGTATTGTGTTTGTGTAAAGTCTGTGTGTCAGTCGCTTTTTTGCGTTTAAGTCAAATGTGTTCGTTTACTGGTCATCATCTCATTTTTTTTTTTTTTTTTTTGCGTTTCAGTTGTGTGTGTGTTTAATGTTTGTTAATGTAGAGTGTTATTATTGTCTGTGTTTGTGTTACGAAATATTGTATTTGTTCTTTTGTGGCGTTTGTCGAGTGTAGTGTTATTAGCATATTGCCTAAGGCAAGTGCTAGTTCGTCAACTGTGTTAAGTGTCGTGTCTTTTTGTCTTTGTGTCCATGGATTTGTTGTTGGAGGTGGTGCTGGTATGTATTTAGGTTGAGGTGTGGTTTTGTTTGTAGGATTGTTTGGATTGTTGGGACAGTTTATGAAAGTGGATAGGTGAGGGCCACCGCAGTTTGCACACTTTGGTGGGGTTGTCTTCGTCTTTGTACATAGATGTGTAGAATGTTCGTCTCCGCATTTCATGCATTTGTAGTTAACCTTGCAGTTTCTTTGGTGATGTCCGAAAGTCTGGAATTTGTGGCATTGTACAATGTCTGTCCGTTTGTTTAGTGGTTCTATTTTAATAGATAGTCCGCAGCAGTCGCGTATGTTGTAGATTGACTTATATTGTCTCGCCAGTTCGATTAATACAAGTGGTGCTGGTATTCCGTGTTTGCCGTTCATGCGTTTAATTTTTAAAGTCGGGTAGCCTTGGTCAGTCAAGTCGTTTGTAATGTCAGTGTCTGTTATAAAGGTAGGAATGCCACGCATAACTACCTTTAGTGTCTTTTCGCTTCTTAGTTGAAATGTATAGTATTGTATGTGTTCTTTGTCGAGTGTTTGTTTAAGTGTACGGTAGTCATTGTCAGTTGTCGGTTCTATGTGTATTCCTGGTTTCACTAGTTTGTTTTCTACAGTGTTAATGTTGTTTGATTTACGTAAGTGTCGTATGTGTGTCCATTTGTCTTTTTCGATTACTATTATTGGTGCAATTTTGTGTGGTTTTTGTGCTATAGTTGTTGTGTTATGTGTGATGTTGGTTTTGTCACTTACCCTGGGCGAGCTAGCTGATGTTGAAGGCTGTGGAGTGAATTCGGAAGTTTCTTCTTCCATTTTTTCTTCAGTTTTGTTTTCGAGGGCGTCGTAAGAATTTTTAGTTTCGATCGGTGAGGTTGTTTCGTCTATTTTTGGCTTCTTCGTGAATTTCGGGTATATAAAGTCTTCTGCGGTTTTGATTTCAGTTTGCATCTTGTTCTGTGTTCGGTGGTGTTTTTTTTCTTCTTTGAGCGGTTCGGTGTTTTTTTCTGGTATCCTGACTTGTATTTTTGGCTGGTTTGGATCTACCATAAATATGTTTGGCGATGTCCGTAGAATGTGCTGGATATCTCTTTCGTTGAACGTTCGGTCAATTATCTCGAATGTCTCTTCTTTTAATTCCTGTGACCAGTGGATCGTGGTGTTTGGATTTAGAATTAATTTTGTTAAAGTAACAATTCGGCCGGCCATTGCTTCCGGCTTCGTATGACGGTATAAAGTCGTATGTTCTCTCAGCTGGTGTACTGCTCGAACAGACGACGCAGTGAGAATGTCTAATTGTTATACTATAGGGTACTAAATATGCTTACGAATAAAATTTATTTTAATAAATTAAATGCTGTTACGCCTTAATTTTCCTTTTATTTATTGTCGAGTCCCGGTATCTTAATTTGTTTCCGAATCATTTAAATACGTTCAACGGATACGTATATCGCTATATGTGTTTAAATTTGGTAACTGTATGACCCCCCTATCGTTTTCTATGCCAGCGGGTGATTGAAGATTCGACCTCCGACCTTCGTAGTATCAAGTTGGGTCTTTTTAAGTAGTGCAGATCTTCAAGAAAGAAGCTACAATCACAGCTCTTCGACGTATAGTTTTATCGCTTTAAGCGGATCAAGTCTTAGAAGTGATTATATATTTATGGAATTGCCGGCTTCGTCTATAACAAATTTAGTAGTTTGCGAAAGTTAATTAAAACAAAACTGTAACTATAGCGGCATTCTGGTCCGATCTTCGGGAAGAATAGGTTTTCTGGCGAAGACTTTATATAATCACTACATTCCTATATCATCTAGGGTTACCACGTTGTTAATTATCTGTTTACCACCAAGCCAGGCAAAAAACTGTAATTTAGCGAGTTTTCTCTCAAGGACGAAAATAAACCATCACCAAAGGGCATGACGTACCGTAGGGGCACAATTAATTCCTACTATTATTTTTATTTTGTACTAGTTTAATTATATTTAATAATTTTGCTTTTTTTCTCGATTTCCTTTCATAATTAATTAACATAATATTTTAGAGCTTGACTCATTGCAATTTCAATTTATCGTTATATTTCAAATTATTGTCAGTTTTGTAGAGTTATATATATTAATAACATTTAAACGTAAAAATTAACTTTTCCTGTATTTGCATTAAATTTTAAATTTCGATTCATTTTTGCACATAAGTTAAATTTCGGAAGCGTTTGAAACTTAAAAAAAATTATTTGTTTGCAGTTTTTGACAATACAATACAATACAGATTATAACTAGATTACAATTGAGGATTATTAGCGATCTGTGTCGCGTACAGTTACACTAATAACTCTGCTCTACTAATGCATTGCCCATCTTATATATTAAATATTATCTTATCTTACTCCACGTGTATCCGGCTAAATAAATGAAACTACAGAGTCAACGTTTGGTAATAATGAATGAATAGTATTGTGTCAGCACCTATAACCAATATATATTTCTGTAATACAGTTCTTTTGTAGCCAAATTTTTGCCGTATGTGAAACTAAATGTTTTTTTTGGCGTGCACAGCTGCATATCGTATGAACTAGAGTGGACCAATCCGGAGCGAAAGCAGAGGCGTGACTAACGAATTGGTTCCCGCGTGCCCCATCGCACATACGATTACTTAGTATGTTGTTCACGGTCATCGTGTGTACACGTATAATAGCAGCAGGAAAGTGTATTCTGTGTATTTAATAATGTTGAAGGAGCGCACAGTAAAAAAACCGCTATCATCAAAGTTAGTCAAAGGTTTATTGAGAACCATCCTAGTTTATCTTACAATCGGGTAAATGTAAAATGTTTAGTGTGCAATATATATATAAACCATTTAACAAAATCTAATTTGCAACGCCACGTGTATAGCGCAAGACATAAAGATAGAGACACTGGTGCCGATACAAAATACGAAGTGTTCTTATTTGATTTGTGTACAATGATGGTTGTGTGTAATTTGCTGTTTACTTTGTTACGCAATGATTCGTTTATTTCATTTCTTGAAAAATATGGCAATGTATAATTACCGAGCTGCGCCCACTTACGACGTTATTTAAAATCTGTTCGTGTACATTTAGAAAATAAAATTAAGGCTGATCTGAAAAATAAAAAAGTGTGGTTGAGTGTGGATGAAACAACTGATAGCAAAAAAAGATCTGTACTTAATGTTATGGTGCGTAAAATGAAACCAAATCAATCGCCATCCTCAATTTTATTAGCTAACAGACTAATAGAAGAATGTACTGCGCGGGTTATTTCAAAAGTGGTGTTAAGTACATTGGAAAAATTTGAAATTTCCATAGATCAAATCCTAATGTTTGTGACAGATGGTGCCGCAACCATGCTTTCTGTAGGTCGGTCTCTTAAGGAACAGTGTGGTAACTTTTTACATATTACATGTAAAATCCATGCCCTACATCTTGTAGCAGAACGGATCCGTAAATATTACCCAAATGTAGATGCGTTAATATCGAGTACAAAGGCAGTATTCCTGAAATCTCCAAAACATATTCGGAAATTTCACGAATTGTGTCCCCATACCCCTGAGCCACCACAGCCGATTCTGACACGATGAGGAACATGGCTACGAGCGGCATTTTACTATCATAAATATTTTGAGGATGTAAAAAAAGTGGTTTTATTATTAAATCCGAAAGATAGTGCCGCTATCAAAGAAAGTCGGAAAAAATTTCAAAATAGTCAGGTTAAAAGTGATTTACAAACTATTCACAACAATTACTTCGGAATAGTGCAAGCATTAGAAAACCTACAAAATTCTTCGCTATCGTTACAGGAATCAGTGCTAGTTGTGAAAGATACACACGCACAGCTATGTTCGATAGAAGACGCAAGAAATGAGTGTATTTTAAGTAAGTTTGAAAGTGTTTTAGATAATGATTTAGATTTTGCCAGACTTAGACAAATTTGTGAAGGTTCGTCTATAGATGTGTTAAGTTGTTTCAAAGATTATTTTAATTATGCAAACATCACATCACTAGATGTGGAGCGATCGTTTTCTTTATACAAGCACATATTTTCCTCACGGCGGACGCGTTTTCGAGAAATAACTTTGGAGATGCACCTTATGTTAACAATAATTCATCGCGCTTCTCCAGATTTTCAAGTCACGGAAAACGCATAAGACGGTAAGTTTTTTTTAATCATCTAATTACGTACATTTTAGATTTTATTTTTTATACGTATCATCGAGAACGTTTCATAATCTAGAAAAACCGTCTTACATTTTTTTTGTATCTAACATAATAACAGCACCGTTCGTGATAGTATATCTCTAGATATTAATAATGTTTCGCATGCGGGAACAAATTCGTTAGTCACGCCTCTGCTTTCGCTCCGAATTGGTCCACTCTAGTATGAACCATAAAAACAAGACTGTACGTTAAATGTCGATGTATTCTGGAAAATATAATATTTATATTTAAATAAAATTTACATTTGGTTATCATGTAAAATAATTATTACAAATTACATTTGATTATAATAATTTGTGAGGTTGTTTCTGAGGTACCATAGAAAAAGCTGCGTTTATTTCATAATTGTTAATTAGATTTAATTTTTTTACGGAACTTATTTTTGATGTTTTTATGAAAATTTAATTTTACCTGTACTAGTTTGGTTGGAATTTTTTTTCAATATTTCAAAGTTTTCCGTATTGATATAATTTTCTTCATATACAGTATGATGTGTATTTCAGTAATTATGTTGGTCATGATTTTAAGTTAAGTTGTATACCGGAGGTTCTAAAAACCCAGAACATTTACTTTAATTATTTTTTTATTTTTTATCTTTGACGTGAATATACGAATTAATTGAACGTTTGTTACAAAAACAGCCTTAGTCCAATTTTCACATGTAACCGTTTTTGCTGGAAATACCATTGGATTGTGGTCGTTTTTGCAATTTTACATTGCTTTATCTCCGGACTATTGCTGTTTTTAAGAATAACGAACCATCACATATTCGGGTCTACTCGGAGTTACACAAAACTGTAAATCTCAAAACTAATATTTTTGGAGTAAAGCTGTTTTTGTAAAAAACTCTTCAATTGTTTTCAAGCTTTTTCTTTGCTTTTGGTTTATCCCTTTAGAAATTTCTTTTCAGTTTGCAGGCATCCTTTGCAGCATTTTAGTATTAGTATTTCGTAAGTATTTAACGTTTGCTTTGTGTGGTCTGTATGCGTATGCCCCTAAGAACGCGTAATCCCTTTTCTCAGCTTTCAGACTGAGCTTCTGTAAGCAAAACTGAGTGGCGCTACTTTCTATCTTTTATTTTAGTCACCCACACCCGTCTCCACTGACTAAGGGCATACACAATAAATAGAAGCTCCCAGACATTGTGCGATACGACTACGAGTTTTGTTTAGATTTCGACCATCTTCAGATGCTATAGCTGCTCCTGCTTCTCACGTAGGTAGCAATGTACATTTCTATTATCATCCAAATAGTTTTTAAATGAATAAATTTAACAAGGGCGAATTATTTAAATCTAATTGATTGTTAAATAAAATTTGTGTTTGTTTTCATTTATTGATTTCTAAACTTTCCTGTAAATTTAATTTATTGCCCTTATTTTGTAAATATAGGATTTGAAAATCCTTATAAAAGTGTGGTTTTCTTCTAATAGATGATTAGCAAAAGTGGAATCTTGTTTTTTATTTCTAAACGAAGAACAATGTTTAGCAATCCGTTTTTCAAACGATTTCCCTGTTTCACCAACATATATCTTACCACATTCCCATATTAACTCATACACTAGACCAGATTTCTTATTTCCATCTGTTCTATTTTTATTGTTTTTAATATGTATTCATAAATTACACAGGCCTGCATAAAATTTGTGATGACGTGATTTTTGTTTGTTAAGCGCAGTTTTTATATAGCAATAACTAATTAAAATACAGTTGGTCTCTACCACCCACAGATTTTTTTTTGCACAAAAGAAAAAGATAAAAATATAAAAAAAATATTATAATAGGCGTTTTAATACATTTTAAAATGAATGTACTTTCAAATTCTAGGTATTAACCCAAAAATGATTTTCTGTTGTGGTTTTAAAGAAATTTGTTAAATAGGCTCTCATTACCTGATGTAAATCTTTTATTACATGTATTAATTTTGGACAAGATTTCCGGTAATTTTTACCTGCTAAATCCTATTTATTATGCTTTCACTTTATTAGTACTGCGAAGAAGGATTTCAAGTTAATCACTCCAAACAAAATGTATATTTTAATGTCATTTACTTCATTATAGCTCTGAGTGTCGATTAGTGTTGTGCGTGGTATTTGATAAATAAACATTGCTTAAAAATATATCTAGCCGGTGTTGCAAAAACAAACCAGATGATTTCTGTTATATTTGTCGATATTTCGTCTTGAAAAAGTAGAGACCAATTGGTGAATTTTTGAAAAATGCATATTATGCTTATTTCAAAATCAAATTAGGAGATCAAGATAAAGATTGGGCACCGCACGTTGTTTGTAAGGTATGTGAAGAAGGTTTAAGACATTGGACCAAAGGGAATAGTAAAATCCTTCCTTTTGGAATACCGATGGTTTGGAAAGCACCGCAAAATCATCATGAAGATTGCTACTTTTGTCTTTGTGATATTAAGGGGCATAATAGAAAAACTTTGAAACATATTTTGTACCTAAACAATATTAAATCAGCTATCAGACCAGTTCCTCACAGTGATCATGTACCTATACCTATACCCACAAAGTACTACAAGAAGATATTGAAACCTCTTCAACTTCCGGCTCCGTACAGATGGATAGTGATTTTGAACCATCAACCTCAGGTCAAAACCAACCTCAGCTATTTTCACAAGCCGAACTGAATGATTTAGTACGAGATTTGGGACTTTCAAAAGATCTTTCAGAAGTACGGCGTTCTAGGTTGAAACAAAAAAATTTGCTTGCCCCAGAAACTACCTTCAGATCTTCCTTTGCTGAATATGACAGAAAAACAACCAAACGAAACTTTTCTGAAAAACGAAAACGTTTTTTTAAGAAGCATAAAGAATAAATAACTATTTCTAATAGTTTCTATGTGTATATTTTTGTATTTTTTTAAATATAATATAAAACTAGCTTTTAACTGAAATAAATCGTGTTTTTTCTATATTTTTTATTTTACTGGTTTGAAAAATAACCTTACGTGATACAAAGAAATAAAAGCAGATTTGAAATCAGCGCTACCCAATTACTAGAAAACAGTTAAAATTTTTAAATCAACATTCAAAGAGTTGAAAAATGCAGGCCTGTGTTATTATTAGTTTTGAAAACCGTGTTTATATTAAGTTTTTCTTTAATACTTTGAAATGTGTATATAAGGTTTCCAAGTTTGTAATCTAAATTTTTAATTTTGCCTATCCTTTATTACAGGATGTACCATAGACACAGTTTTTTTGTAAAGTTTTTTGTCAATATATTTTTATTTAGAGTAGCTGTGTAGTCGTTATTGAATGCTATTTGTTTGACTAAATTAATTCTTTTTCATGGTTTTCTTTGGATAGTGGATAATTAATTAATCTATGTAAAAAACTATGGAATACTTAGTTATAATTATAAAGCGTATTTATGATTTTAAAAGTATGGAGAAGGATCTAAAAATTATGGTTTTCGTTTGCACGCAAATATCAAGCTAAATATTTTAGAGCCCAAGTATTACAGCTTTTATAAATCGTGTCATCCAAGAGAATCTAAAAATGTAAAAAATACATCAATTTAGAAAAATATAACTTTAGTGTATTACATCTTTTTTGAACACTCTATATTTTAAAAAAATACTTCAAATGATAACTGTTTATCCCTGATTTTCGTGTCATTTTATTACAATTTCTTTTCTAATGTAACATATATCTACATGGTTCCACACATTTGTACATCATTGTATACATTAATCCTGTCTTCCGCGTATCTATTTCATTTGATGTTACCAGAATTCAGAAACATTATTTGGAATTTTCTTTCAGATTGAAAGCGATGCTTCCACCCTTGCACGCTTCTGGTCAACATTCAGACATTTGGGGATCCATTTTGCAGAAATTTCTCTCATGTCCAAATCGACGTGAACTATGATGGACGCGTTCATATGAAATATTCAGTGCCTCAGATATTCGTTTTAGCCCAATTTGACGGTCTGACAAAATCATGTCATAAACTGTATCAACATTTTCGGGGACGGACACAGTGTCACCGATCGGTGTTCATCTTTAATGGAAAGTTTACCCCTTTTGAAGCTTGCAATCCCATTTTTACGGTCGCATACGAAGGATTGATTGCCAAGGGTATTAAGCATATCTGGTTATCTCTTAACTCCTTCAAATACAGGTACTTAATGATGGCTCGATACTCCAATTTTTCGATTTTCACAATTTTGGTCGGCATTCAAATTTTATTGCGCAATTTTGGTTTGACTTTTTGACGTGATACTTTACACTGACACTTCTAATATGCTATTTTTCGTTGCTATGGTGTCGCAATATTTTTTTATCCACGGAACCGGTCTAGGCTAACTAGATATCAATACCCCTTCGTAAATACAAAACATAAAATATATGTACACATTGCTGTGATTCTTTCCAAAGTACGGTGAATTAGATAAATAAAATAGAACATAACCTACAACTAAACGTACTAGAAACGGGCTGTATTCTAAATGTGCCCAGTATAATTGTCGATAGGAAAAATTCAATGCCATTATCTAAAGATATTTTTAAAGATTTAGATTTTAATATTCATTAATCTAAGAGATCTTTAAGAGATCGAAAAATAAAAAACACCAAATGTAACTGGGTTCATAACATGCTGCGTAGCAGAGTAGTCCATGCCCAAATGCAAAACAAAACGATCTCCATGAGAATAACAAAAGGGTGTCCTCAAGGAGGCGTATTGTCACCACTACTATGGAGTCTAGTAGTGGATAATCTCCTCAGGACATTAAATGACCAGGGAATATGGACGCAGGGGTTCGCCGACGACATTGTCATAGTGTCCCAGGGGAAATTCCCGAGGACAGTGGCGAGCATCATGCGAAATTCTCTGCGAATTGTAGAAAGATGGTGCCTTGAGGAGGGATTAACTGTCAATCCTCAAGAAACCAAGTTGGTAGCCTTTACCAACATGAGAAAACTAAATGATCTGGGCAGCATAAAGCTCTTTGGACAAGAGTTAGAACTAACCAATGAAGTGAAGTATCTAGGCATAACACTTGATGCGAAACTGAATTGGAGCAGACACCTAGCCAATGTGGCAGACAGGGCGGCGCAGCTCTTCTGGAGATGCAGAAGAGCTGTTGGCAAGACCTGGGGACTAAGACCAAATGTGGTATACTGGTTGTACACAGCAGTAATAAGACCAACGATTACCTATGGGGCAGTTGTCTGGTGGAGGAGGACGGAGCGGACATCGTCGGTGGGGCTCCTCACGACTCTCCAGCGACAGGCCCTGTTGGGAATTACGGGAGCTATGATCAGCACGGGAACCGGTCCCATGGAGGCCATCGTGGGTCTCCCTCCGCTGGAACTATTTATAAAGGCGGTGGAAATGGCTGCGATACTGAGGCTGAAGGCCAATGACGTATGGTGTCCTAATAAGGTTGTAGGGAGCCATTCAGATATCACAGGAACTATACTGGAAGAGCCGATATTTCAAATGCCGGTGGACAGTATGGCACCTGAAATTAAGTTTACAGCTAAGCTGAACATACTTATACCGACCAGGGAACAGGCAAAAAGTCGCTCGATCGATTGTGGTGCCGGCACCTGGTACACTGATGGATCACAATCTAGGCAGGGGGCAGGTGCAGGCATATACGGAATGTGCCCTGGAAGGAAGATATCGATATGTCTGGGGAAACATGCTACGGTTTTCCAGGCCGAATTGTTAGCAGTCGCAGCCTGCGCCGATGAAATTCGGGAAGCCGGCTGGGCAAGCAAAAAAATTAACATAATGACTGATAGTCAGGCGGCTATTAAAGCCATTATGAACCCATCTACCAGGTCTGAGCTGGTGAAATATTGTAAACAGGTCCTCAATAACCTGGCACAAGACAATACAGTGTCGCTGATATGGGTGCCAGGGCATGAGGGAATTAAAGGCAATGAGGCAACTGGCCAAAGAAGGTACTAATAGGAAGCTCATAGGACCAGAACCTGTATGTGGAATCACTAATGATTCCGCTAAAAGGGAGATCTGGTTATGGCTAGAAAAAGAACATAAAAATAAATGGAGGTTAACGGAAGGTCAACTCCATACCAAAACACTACTAAGGGGGCTGGACGGGAAGTTTTCAGCCAACCTAATTCGTAGTAGCAAAACAGAAATTAAAATAATTACCGGGTTAATAACCGGACATTGTCCTTTAAGGAAGCATTTGTACACCATGGGCTTGGTTAGCGAACCCTGGTGTAGGAGATGTGAAAAACAGAAGGAAACTAGCTTTCATGTAATATGCACGTGTGAGGAACTGAAGGAACTCAGACAGAAATATTTCCGGAGAGATCTATTGGATCCTTCGGGTGTACTCAAACTTCCCCTGAGGAGGATAGTGGCTTTTATCGAGGACACAAGACTAACAGGGTGGAATTGAGAGATCTATTGGGGATAGTACAAAGAGCAGGGTGCTCAAGTGCCTGGAAGTGGTTTGGCGTCCACCCCAAAACAGAGAAGAAGAAGAAGAAGGCATTGATCTAATTAAACAGATTGTGGTTTTAAAAATTCATCTGTCTGCTACATACCAGATTTTTTTTTTAACAATGAATGTCAATAGGTTTTGTTTATGTTACGATTTAGCAATATAAATTCTTTAAATTTAGAAAAATACATGCTTACGTACTAAAATTAATTTAATAAGTATATCAAAGACCATTTACGGTAACATAGCTTCATATCTAATGTACATCTAGAAAGTTTTTCTCTATAAAAGTATCCACTGTTCTTTATAGTTCGAATAATATTATTAATCATCTAAATGGTAAAATTTTTATTCGAAATTAAATAAAAACAGCGCCATACATAAACAATTCAATGCTTATTAGCACAAATTAAGTAACCTGAAAGGAAATAAACGCCTATAACTATTGAAAATATTGTTCGAAATGTGTTTTGATAACTTTCGTATTCACTTGCGTTGATGAGTGTCAAATGTTGTACCTAACGTTCATAATTGGGAAAAACAGATACAATAAGTTTTCGGAAATAGAACGACAATACTGACAAAGCTTCGGAAGAATATTACAATGCCTTGTCTGGTGTATGATATCTGTAAAGGAGATTTATATTTATTCTAAGTTTATTTTTTCCATAAAAGAAAGTTTGTTACTTCTACTTCTCTGTACTTGGTTTTTCAATTTGTTAGAAAGTAGACTGCATTGTTGTATACCTACCTACTGACATATTTTTTTTTATGTTCTTATTTTTTTTTTTGGTTCTAGTGAATATAATTCTGATACTTCTCTAGTAGAAAACAATAATAATTTTTAAGACTAACACAGAACCAACAGTTACTAAAGCTAATGTCACTAAACTTTGCATTAGTTTTTGAAATGTATTTACAGACTGTGCACTTCTCGCGCATTAATCTTTAGAAACTTCCCACTACTTACTATCAAATGAAACGTATGTTTCTTTCACAATAAATACGGCGTAGACAACCGAAAGGAAACGACTTAACCAGTGGTCTTCTTAGTCTTAACTGTGACACATAAATCCCTGTGCTTTCACCATCACATCTGCTTTGGCGCCAGTTCTATCTTCCTGAATCCTTCTAATACATTGAGATTTCCCGAGAGATAGACCAGCCGCGAAAAATAACACCAAGAACAAAAAATCTCGGTTCTTCACAGCACGTATTTCACTGTTTGAAAGTATAGGCATTATTGAAAAGTGATTTTTTCCGTTGAACAAGGAAATGTTTTTCTTCTGGAAGACATTTGTATCTAATGTTAAAGTGAGAATTTATGTAATGGATGACCCGCTTAGCTTCGTATTCTTTGATTTGTTTGCATATTAGTAATCAAATTAAGATTCTTGTTTTTATTTCTGGAATAATAAAATTGAACAGTAATAATAAAAATTGCGCAGTTATTAAGTAATTTAAAAAAGTACATGAGGACCAATTACAGATGCGTAGTTAGGAGCAATAAATATATATACTGATACTATTCTAATACACATAAATATGTATTAGAATTAATTTATCAAACGAAATGGTATTTCTTAATATTTATTTATTTACTAGCTGCCCGCTGTGTAGTGTTGCTCCATCACATTCTATAGCACAACTTAAACTTTCTTTGTGTTAACTGCCATTAACCGATATAAAATTTGTGTTTATTCTCTAGCTAAACAACAAATCAATATTTTATTATAATCAACCTATAACTCCAATGCCTCTGGATACACCATCTTCGTTATTCCATCTGGTGCATAAACAAACAGAGCAGATGGTTTAGCATTATACGAACATGCTATGTATGCACATGAGGATTGATAATTTCCAACTGTTGTAATCACGCATAGCAATTCGATAACTGTGCTCGCAGACAAAAATGTATTGTTCACCTTAATGTCGAAGTAGTTGCCATTCTGTCGAGACAATTACTAACAGACAATTTGAAAACAGTATACATATTGCTATGGATTTTTAATTAAAAATAATTTATATTTGAATAATTTAAAAATGTTCATATTTTGTGAGATCAATTGTATATTGAAAATGTTATTTTAAATTTTATGCGAAGAGAAAAAACTTGTTTTTCCCGATGTCGATTTGGTGTAAAGTTGAGGCCAATTCAGGTAGACGTAAATTGACCGTGGGTGTATAAAGTTGCTTGTATTGTGAAATATATTTAAATATATTGAATTAATTCGGGTTTATTGTTAAAGAGTGGTTTATTGTTGTTATTTTTGAGATTGATGTTTCTCGATGATTTAAGATATTAATTCCCGATATTTTTGATATAAAAAATTACAAGCACCTTTCTTCGTCTCCAGTAAAAAAATCTTGTAAGTAATATTAACATATTATGACGTCAATAACATTTAAAATTATTAATATATTTCTATTGTATTAAGATTGTAATTAAGAGATTTAATTTTTAGAAATATAAATAATAAAGATTATTATTAACATTTCTTGGTAATAATTAAAATTGAAAAAATTGTTCGAGGGGTATCAGGGTTTTTGTGCATGTCTGTTTGCGCATGCGTGATTTTGATCGTGTATCAGTATCTTATTATACAGCGTGGTTCTCTGGGGAGAAATTAAAAATAAACTTTATTATTTTTAGATAAGTTTGATCGGAGTCATTAAGAGGAAGTTTTTTCATTCACTTAGCTGTCAATTTTACAGTGAATATTTTTACCTCATGTATTATTGTAAAATACAGAATCTTTATACTTTATGAAGATAGATTTTTTTTTCTTTTTTTTGATTTTTGTATTAAATATTCAGTTTAAATTTTATCCTGCATTTGTTTTATTTTACATACCAATATTGCTGTTTAAGCTCAATATATATCAAATAAGTAAATAAATTGTGAACATTTCACTGGCGCTCAACTCACTTTGTAGAAATAACACGACTTTCCGAATTGGAACCCGAGAAGATAGAAGTCTCATATTTGAAAATTCTCCGGCTGAGAAACCTAGTTGGGAAAACTGGTTGTGGATGGTGGCGCACTAAAATCTACAAACCACTATTCATAGCAATATGTACAGTTGCGGCCCTTGAAATCCCAGACAGGCGATTTAAGGTCTGTTTTAATCGAATATTTATTTATTTAAGATACTTTAACTCTTACATGCTTCGGCACTTATTCAATTACATATAATTGTAAAAAGTGACAGTGTACTCGTTTTATGTTTTGTACTGTCATATTTTATATGTGACGTTATCATGGTTTTAATATAGTGATTTAAAATGACATTACGATATAGAAATTCATGTTTCGCATATTGTTAATTCTTTTATATTTGCCGATAAAATTTGGAAAAAAATATGAAAACAGCCTTACACACAACATAAGGAACATATATACAAAATTGATTATGTAGTTTGTGAGTCTACAGAGAACAAATGAAATGTTTTTGATTTATATATATATATATATATATATATATATATATATATGAAAAAAACCAAATCCGTCCAGAAACGTGCAGATATCGATATTTCACTGTCGTTACAGATCATCAGTACACGATATTCAGACAAGACATGATTTTTATTTGTATACTTTCGTGTATATATACGAATTATATTGAATTTAATTGGAGTGAGAAATGAGAATTATTCAAATCTCATCTCACATGCAATTGTCGCCAAATTTGTGCAGTTGATTCTACAATCTGACAAGATTACTCCTGCCGAAGAATGTAGACGCAAACACGTTGCGACGTTAGTCATCCATCTGTGCGGAAAATGAAAATTGTATGAAAAAAACCACATCCGTCGAGAAACGTGCAGATATCGATATTTCACTGTCGTTACAGATCATCAGTACACGATATTCAGACAAGACATGATTTTTATTTGTATACTTTCGTGTATATATACGAATTATATTGAATTTAATTGGAGTGAGAAATGAGAATTATTCAAATTTCATCTCACATGCAATTGTCGCTAAATTTGTGCAGTTGATTCTACAATCTGACAAGATTACTCCTGCCGAAGAATGTAGACGCAAACACGTTGCGACGTTAGTCATCCACCTGTGCGGATAATGAAAATTGTATGAAAAAAACCACATCCGTCCAGAAACGTGCAGATATCGATATTTCACTGTCGTTACACCACCACTCCAATTAAATTCAATATAATTCGTATATATACACGAAAGTATACAAATAAAAATTATGTCTTGTCTGAATATCGTGTACTGATGATCTGTAACGACAGTGAAAAATCGATATCTGCACGTTTCTGGACGGATGTGGTTTTTTTCATACAATTTTCATTATCCGCACAGGTGGATGACTAACGTCATAACGTGTTTGCGTCTACATTCTTCGGCAGGAGTAATCTTGTCAGATTGTAGAATCAACTGCACAAATTTAGCGACAATTGCATGTGAGATGAGATTTGAATAATTCTCATTTCTCATCGTATATATATATATTGATGAGAAGCGCTGAGGAGGTGATAATAAATATAATGAAAGAGTTCAAAAAATATTAATTTTGTAAGTAAAAGATGGGCGCCTTTATATAACTCCTCAAACTGCTCGATCTGTGTTTTAAATTGCCAACTAGTCGGATCGCATGAAACTAAATTAAAAAGCTTAATTAAATGTGAAATCTCAGGCTCTTCGTTAGATATATGTTGTTGCTTCCATAAAAGTAAACTATTAATGTTAAGGCTTAAAGAAATAACTCCTACAATTAAATATAGACAAATAAAAGATTGATATGATAATAAAAATATTAAGTTTATTGCTATAAAAGAAAACTGTAATAAAATAACATGTATAGCAAAGGGTGAAATTAAAGAAACTATATGTAAGAAAGACAACAAGGTGTTATTTAAGAAAATAAGGTGGTTATGTGTGTTTTAACTTATAAAAATATGGATAACAATATAAATAATCTTATAACGATAATGGTAAGTACCTTATTAATTACTATTCCTACGTTTAAATTGGTTGTTTATGAAATATTAATACAAGTATAGGACATTTAGGTTAGGTAAACAAAATCGAGAATTTTATTGGTTTATAAGTTTAAAGAATTAAAAATTTTGAAAAATAAATACGTTTTATCTGTAACCTGTGATTATAATAATCCTGATGTTTATTTTGTAGAACGTACGCATCAAATGGGATGATTCTCGGCGATCGAAAAAAGTCCGATTGCTGTTCGAATTGTTGACGGCGTGGGTGGCTGTTTGCGATGACGCTTTCGAAGATTTTCTTCGGTCTTGGTCTCTGATGCCTAATTTCTCCCTGCGTTCTTATCTAGCTGTTGGATTACAGGTATCGATGTAGATGAACGATAATCAATTCCGTAGATGTTCGGTGACTGTTTCTTGACAATATTTCTTTAGAATTTCTTGCGATTATCGTGAAATTACGTCTATGACGCTTTGTTGTACGTAAATACGTTAAAAATCGAAATTTCTTGAAGAATTTCTCTTGTCGATCGTGTTTATTTAAAGGCAGGATACTTTTAATTACTTTTTACTATATTAACGATTTTAATTAATGATATATAAGAATTTCTAAGGATCGGTCAAAAAAATGCGTCTACTATTTTATAAATTTCAAAAGATGATGATGCCGATAGCGCTTGTCTGTTTTACCAAACTTAGCTATCTAATGATGCCAAAAAGTCTCGATGTTTTACCTTATTAACATTTTTACATAGATGGAATTTGACTAATATTACTATTCTTACAGATTTTAAAAATTATTTAATAAATTAACAAGTTAGGTTAATGTAAAACTTAATGTTACAAATTGAGTACTGCGCACGATAAATATTTACATTTGCCAGATGTCAATTTGTAGGCGTGGCTTACTAGCGTCGATATAAATTAAAAATGCATATGAATTTGAATATGTGTTTTTCGCGCTAATATATGAAATTTGAATAAGAAATAATAAAAAAGAAATTAATGAAAGAAATATAAATATAGAAATTTAAGAAAATAATATTATCGTTATTAAAATTCGTATGCACTTCGACTCTACTAATACTTGATAATATCACTTACATAACCTTTTATTACCCTTTTCTTACTTTGTATATCTTATTTTTCCCATTTCAGATGCAGCTCAATGTGTATGCCTTGCATCATTACATTATATATATATATATATATATATATATATATATATGAAGCGTTGTTCTTCGGAATATTTCGCCGCGTTTGGATGATTTCGTCCTGAGAAGGACAACTTTCTTCCTGACGTTTCGGTGAGATCACTTTCACCTTTTTCTAGAGGATCTTCTCGTTGCAATGGTAACTTCAAGAGTTCGTCGATTTCCTGTGCCGCTCGTATTATATGGTCCCGTCGTAGTTGGGACGCGTGTCTGACTCCTCGTGATTGGTCCGTCGGTTGTTCTGTCGCTTTCGACTATTGGTCGATCGGTTTGCGTTCGATCCGAGTTAGTATGACTGGGCTGTGGCAAGTTGTTCTCATTACGTCGCTTGTGTGTAATCTGCCTGTTTAGCAAGGCCGACTTCCATGTGTCAGGCAAACGCTGTCCGTCGTCACGTTTGTTCATACAGTTTTGCCGTTTCTCAATTTCTATAGCTTCTCTTATAATCCTGTACGTTAACCTCGTACTGCGTGCTATAGTTTTTGTACCGTCAAAGTCGATAGTGTGTCCTGTATGTAGCACGAGGAGTCAGACACGCGTCCCCACTATGACGGGACCATATAATACGAGCGGCACAGGAAATCGACGCACTCTTGAAGTTACCATTGCAACGAGAAGATCCTCTAGAAAAGTGAAAGTGATGTCACCGAAACGTCAGGAAGAAAGTTGTCCTTCTCTGGATGAAATCATCCAAACGCGGCGAAATATCCCGAAGAACAACGCTTCAACAAACGACCGCGAAAACATTCGACGAAATATATATATATATATATATATATTGCTGTGAGGCAAATTACCTCAAACAATATATTTGAATTTTGTTAATTTAAAACTATAATTTAATTTAAAACTATAAAATTTTGAAAAATTAAAAAAAAATTATTATTAAATATTTAATTAACACTAAATATAATTAAAAGAAAATCAAAGGAAATATAAATACAGTATTTTGAATAGTTTTAATATCTAATTTTAAATATGTAATTAGCTGTAAGTATGTAATTAATTCTGAAGGAAATTGTAATTGATATAAATTTTAATATTAATTCAAATGATAAATTCCCGCATCATTTCCGTTGATTCTAAACAAACCAATGAGATGTTGTGAAGCAGATTTCAAGAGGACGTCTTTGTTTATTATCGGCGTCTTTTGGACAGTATGGTATAGAGCCCATAAGATTCCGTAAAATTATAGCATTTTTCTTAGTCCGCATTTTCTAAGAATAAAGATTAAAAATATTAGAACGACCAAATGTACCTATAAATATATCCAAAAGATAGTGGGAAGTTTAATTTATCAATAAAAAATCATTTGAACAGCGTCAATCAAGTTTTTAATTAATTATCATCAAAAGCATAATTTTCAAACTTAAAATATAAATGGCGTAGCTAAGTGAATAGTGAAGAAAATCACTTCAATTGAGGAAATAATCACATTTTGTACCTGAATTATCATATCCTTGAATACCTGACCTGCCACAGTCATTACTGGACCTGATTTTAGAAGATACGAGAGATTTTTCCAGTTTCCAGAAATTTCTAAAGATATACACCGAGATCCTTCCCTTTTATCCTGATAAACTTCGTATTCTGAATTAGAAGGTACCTTAACTTACATTCATCAAAGAAAAATCATTTGTTAATTATTCTAAAATAGATCGATAAAACTATACAAATAATCGTAACTGTATGATTCAAGTAAACTATTCAGAAAAGGTCATCAAATATTGGGTTGTTCTTAATACTAATTAAAAGTTTACAGTTTATTCAAGAACTAACTTTCATTTCTTTGGTTCAATTTAGATTTGAGTTACCTCGTCAAGGTTATTCTTTCTCCGAACACATCGGTTATCACTGCTATCAGTACACCGTAGCATTATAAAGTTTTTGATTCATGCATTTAGTGTTTTTAAAATTTATATTTCCTATGAAGCAAACAATCTAAAGTTTTTTTTTCTTTTACATTACCTGCAAGAATAAATTAACTTAGGTTATTGTTGTATAATTATTATTTTTAGTAAAAGTTTTAAAAACAAATACCGACCTGTTAAGGTATTCCATATCCAATTCCTGTATTTGTTACCTTCTTAGTATTCTTGAATTTAAAATAAATGTTTTATATTGTTTTGTTTGAAAAAGAAGTGTTGTTATTATTTACCTCAAGTTTATCTTAAAAGGTTTCTTTTTTGTCTACCTATTTTAAAGTAGATATAGTGATGTAGATGACTGAGGTAGATGTCAGCATGTAGGACAAACGGCTTAAGTTATCGATATATACCCCTTTAAATTGATAAAATTAATAAGGTTTTTTTTGTATATCTTTATTTCCGCAGCTTTTAAACGGACTACTTCACACGCCTGAGATAAATAATTAATTTATAAGAGTCTCATCAACATTATCAATATAATTCCAGAACGTAGTAAATTTTCACATTATATTCGCAGCCTCAGTTATTTTTTCTGTCAAGGCAACTAGATTTTCTGCTCTACCAGCTTCATGAGTATAAACAATATTTTTTAGATATCCCCAGAAAAAAAAATCATTTGGAGATAGATCAGGAGATAGCGGGGGCCATTTAATGTTTCCTGTTCCAGTAATAAGACGGTCAGGAAAAGTATTTCCTAGAAATTCCTTTACCCTAACTGCATTATGTGCTGGACAGCCATCATGGTGAAACCAAACGATTTCCTGATTTATTCCAATGTTTTGAATGGCGGGAAGTATTTGATTTTTCAGTAATTCGAGATACTTGTCGGCATTTAATATACCATCAATAAAATAGGGGCCTATAGAATGGTCATCTAAAATACCTGCCCAAATGTTTAGTTTTTGAGGATACTGAGTGCGATTTGCAAAATGCCGGTGTTGATTTTCCGAAGCCCAATATCGAAGAACAGAGGGATTGTGCTTTCCGTGTAATGGAAAAGTTGATTCATCGGTGAAGAGAATATTTTTAACGAAATTTTATCTCGATGTATCTTTTCCATAACGTCTTGACAGAACTCCATTCTCCGGAAATTGCCCTCGGGGAATATTTCTTGAGTTTTCGAATATTTGAAACATTTTAAACCATTACGTTTCCAAATACGTGAAATAGTTGTGTTACTTGTACCCAATTCCTCGGCAGCACTTCTAGTAGATCTCGTGTTATCAATTTCCACAATACTACAAATTAATACATCCCGCCGTTCTCTTTCCTCAATTTTTTGTGGTGATGCCTCTCTTGGTTTGCATTTCGTACAGTTATTGAGACAGAAACAAGTTTCAAATTTATTTATAATATTATAAATTGTTTGTCTGCAAGGTACAGAACGGTCTGCAAAAGTCAGCGTATACTAATTCATGCACTCCATTGCAGACTTGCCAGCATAAAAACATTTTACTAACTGAAGCTTTTCAGTGGGTGTATAAAGAGCCATTATACATTAATTTTATTGTACGCTTTCAAACTGTAACGGCCGCAGCTACTGAATGCAAACTTTCCAGTCAATCGGTATCGGAGACAATCGTCAGTCGTCGCGGTCTTCGCTGGCATTAGAGTGGCTTTCTCATGTATAGCAAGCGCCAATTAAGTTGGCGCGAGGAGGGGGTCCGCAAAAGCCGTTTTTAAAAACGTTCACCCCCACTACTCAAGTAATTGTCAGAATACATTTGTCATTGACGTTTAACGGAACATAATGTCTTTGCTAGGGGATCATAAAGTGATACACGCTCAGAGGTTAGAATTATCTGACATTTGATGTAAAACCAAATACAAATCTCCCCACTACTTTTAATCCTGCGCGAACTTACCCCTCCTCGCGCCAACTTAATTGGCGTTAGCTATACGTATACATTGTATGTACTCATAAGTTGATTCTCTATGCCTAATGATATTTAACACATACGGTATATAATTGTAGCCCAAGTTATTAGTCAAATTGCACAGGAATATGTTGTCTCCTTATTTCAAGGACATCTTTTATAAAGAATTTTGCTCATAATGGTAAAGAGTACTTTGGTTAAAACTTTAGAAAATGCATTTAGCTCTGAACATCACCAATCCCATTAAAAAATGTGTTATTAGAATAATTAAGCGATGTTATTGTGACTTTACTTTTCATATTTTACGAAGTAAATGATTGCTAGATATCATGCTTATTACATGATAATTATTTAAGTTCAAAAATTTCCATAATAATTTTACACACAGTATATATTTACTATAATCAATTACTTAAGCTAATTTTTCAATATACTCGAATATTTGTTTCGATATATGCATACAGTAGCATATGCGATGTAAATGAGAGTCTAGCTATTATTTGGAAGAAAACGAGAAAAAAGGTCAAAATAATTTACTGTTTTAATTTTCAAATAAACTTATTTTATGTGTTGAAGTTTGAGGTAGGCGTATGATTGTTAAATATTACAAAACAACCACTAAGCGCGCATCGTAACTAATTGCGAAATAACATAGTGTTCAGTTCAGATACGAATACTTTTAAATGAAACATCTTTATCGATATCGTTAATCTAGATTAACTAGATTCTAAAATATAAAATATCTATAAATACATCACGTCTTATATCTTAAAGGAAATTGTGTTTCAGATTAATTCGTATGTTATATAGATAAGATGCTATATAGGGAACAACTATAATTGAATAAAATCAAGAAGACCTGAAAAATAGGCAGGCCAATATGGTGTATAAAGAATTACCTCTTGCTTAAAGATAAATATCTTCGTTAGAGAAATTATATCTTTATAAATCACTCTTTTATGCCAGTGTGGGAATATATTATTGTTACACACGGAAACGTTCTTAGAGTTATAATTCACTATTACGTCTCTAAATACGTACATTATAAATAAACCTGTATATTAAATTATATCATTGGCACTTTTCGTCGTGTGGGTAGTTTGGTCATTGTGCAGGCAGTTCACATGTACGTGAAAGTAAATATTTTGAATCCCACCTGCTAACATTTTACGAAATACAAATAAAGTATGCCGTGGAGTATATAATATTTCTTTGATTGATCTAATAAATTGTCGTTAAATAGAATGTTGATTATTGTAATTCATGTTACGTGCATGCTATAAATGCATGTGCACATAAATATGTAATAAATCAACACTGTATTGCTATACACATACTGTTGATACCGAGTTGCAGTAACGGTTAGAGTAAATGCTAATTCTTTCTCCCATTTGCGATACGACAGGTTCAGGTAGATTTGCTTGTTATAATCCCTCTTTTCAATTGCGGTAAATTTACCAGTCTTAATAAATGTAAATCAATAGTATTTACTCCAAAAATGTTAAGAAACAAAAAAAAAATAAATTACAATTAAAGTAAAACTTGTGTTAGCGGACACCTGTCTAAAGCAGCCACCTGAGGTAACGGACAGTTTCAAAGTTCTCCAAACCGACTATAAGGAAATTCCCATATACGAAAACCCATTATTTACGGCCACGCTTATAAAACAACCTCGGCCAAATAAACCCAAATTTGTATGGTCTATTTTCATAGAAATGTACCTGCCGATATTCGCCGGACTATCTATGATGTAACTTTACTGATGAAAATACCCAATACTATTTCGTATTTGTGTGAAATTGCTCATAAATATGTATTCCTAGTATGTACACATAATTAAATTAAACTTGTAGTAATGAATGCGATCTCAGTTCCTAACACGCCCCGAAAGTAAATTGCGGGCGGAATACGTTCATATTTGTGTTTAATCAAACAGAGATCGTCTTCACTTCTACAAGTTTACACATAATGTGGTCTTTCAGTTACTTGGTTAGTTTAAAATTCTCCCCTTATGCGAAATGTTCTTTCAGTTACTTGGTTCGTTTAAAGTTGTCTCTGTATTCGAAAGGTTCTTAATTAAGTATGACGGTAAAAAGAAAACGTTTGTCGCTAAAAGGCAAAATAAATGTAATCGCGGAAAGTGAAAAGTATGCGTTAAGTTCGCGAAAGTTGGCCGAAAAATATGGGGTTGGAAAAACACAAATTAAAGATATTATAAAAAATAAAGGTGAATTAAAAAAGATGTTTGGGGAAGGTGTTAACTTAGAACAAAAATAAAAATTTCCGAAATCAGGAAGATTGGCAGTGGATCAAGACGTCTATAATTGGTTTTGCATAGCCAAAAATAAAGCAATTTCAATACCTAAGCCGCTGCTTAAACAAAAAGCATTTTAGGCGACAAGCAATTTAAAGATGGAAAATTTCGCAGCATCGAATGGATAGTTGGAAAGTTTCTGCTGGTAACACAATATAACTTTTAAATCAATTTTTGGTGAGTCCGCATAGGTTAATTTGGACGATAGGGGACTGGAAAACCAAGTTACCGTTGATTTTAATAATTATTCTCCTCGAGATGTCTATAATGTTGATGAAACAGCCTTTATTACTGCGCCACGCCAAATAACACATTTACATTAAAAAATGAGCATTGTGCATAGAAAAAGTCGAAATCGTCACTGTTTTAAGGCTAATCATGTTCACAAATTACCCTTATAATGAGTTTCTAACAAAAATGTTTGGATCACAACAGAAATTATAACAAGATGACTGCATAAATTTGACAATAGAATGAAAAAACTAAATAGAAAAGTGCTTCTTTTCTTGGATAATGATACGTCACACACTAAAGTTCCATTAGAAAATATTAAGCTAGTCTTCCTGTAGATAAACACCACTTTGCATTGTCAGCCCTTAGATCAAGGAATAATTCAGAATTTAAAATTTATTTACCTAAATTGTTTGATTAAAAGGCTTTTAACGTTTATTAATGAATGTGATTTTGAAAATTCTGAAAAACACCAAATATTACTATAGAATAAATATATTTTAGATCGTAAACCTCTGGTATTTTGGTAAGAAATATTTAGAAAGTGGTTGTTGGGCAATATTAGTTTGACGATATCTCAGAAACAATGAACTATCCCAGACTTACCATATATCAATTTTAAAAATACTAGAACGCTTAAACTAACAACTTTTAATAAGACAAAAAAAGTTAGCCGTAGATATGAAAGCTCTTATTTTATTGTTATTATATTATGTCTTGCAATAATTCAAAGGTAATTAAGTCATGCTCTCGAATAAGGCAGTAACTAATAAATATCATGAACGAATCGATATTTAATAGTCTTGTTATCTGTAATGGTATTATTGATTGTTTACTAGTAACCAGCGTTGAGATTCTACACTTTTTTCAGTTCGAGAAGATTTATTTGTGCCAGTAGTAAACATAAGTGACTCAATATGCCTCAGAAAAAAATGATTAAAGATGATTTATTACCTAATGTATCGGGCGTGGTCATCCAACTACCACGGGCGAGATACTCGTAAACCAGATTTTAAACTGGCATTTATAACAACACGATATAATTATTTGATTATTAGGTATTTTTATGGCGTATCATGTCTGTCAGGTTTCTCGACATGTGCACGTTAATCTATAATAACGGCAAAATTTAAAATAAAAGGGGCGTGACGTTTATACGAGCGTGTGAACTTTCCTTTTAATCATCGGGACGTCCAATATTCCAACGAGATGAACGAAAAGATTTCGCACTGAAAATTACAGGCCTTTTATTACTGAAAACAATAAATACTAAAAAGAAATACCTGCCTCTCTTTAAACGGTTTTTCTTGGTTTGCTAACGATTCACGGTTGAATAAATAAATGATGGAATAATTTTGTTCAAGTGTAAGATTTTAATTAAATGCAAGTACTTAAAATGTATGTATACACTGCAAGATTTTTTTCTACCATCTATCAACGATTTCCACATATACAGGGTGTTACAAAAAATTAGGTCAATCTGTTAACCACAACAGTTAATAAGTGACTTATGTTACTTTCTATTTGAATGCTTTTTTTCAATATACAGGGTGTCAAAGTTAACTTTCTAAAAGTAATAATAGACTTTAGCTACAACTCTCGGGGGTGGCTTAAGTGCGCTAGTGACTTTCTCGATAAGTAGGACGGAGGCGAGAAATGTTAGAGTAAAATCGCTTTGGGAAGACACCAATCTGCGCGAGCGAATCGCGCAACCTGAGTATTAACGTTCTCAAAAACATAGGTCGGGCTGGGTCTAAATTAGCGCGCAATTTAAAATACGAATTTTACGTAAAACGTTTTGTATTTTTATTTCGTGTGCAGCGGAAACAACATATTTCATTTATTATGTTCGTTTGCCATGAATCATAATTTCATAAACACATTCTATTGTCTGAATGAATAATAAAGCGTTATTATTTTATTTATTTTCAAGTGGGATTTTTAACAGAGATACAACCAACAATTTCTGGTTCAATTATTTATTTTCATTATAATTTAAACATTTACATATATCACAGTTTTTCTTCTTTTACCAAGATTTTATTCATTATATTTGTAAATTTATGAATATTCATTCGGAGTACAATATTTATTTCTTGCTATCGTTTATCATTGCTTGCAATATACAACAAAAATTACATTATGACAGTTTAAAGAGTAAAACATAATTTACCATTCATATTTCCCTTTTGATAAAATTGTACACGTTATGAATGATTTCCCGTGATTGTTCTGCTATTATTTGTCTTTTTTTCACTGGTATTTCAACATCTGCTGGATCACGACATCCAGATGTGGACGGTAAACTAGACATAATAATCTATAACAAATAAAGTACATGTTTCAACAAATCCTATTAAAAATTCATGAAAAATAATGTAATACCTACAGATATAAAGGCCTTCTATTCCAAATAGTTCTGAAAACAACTGATTTTGTAATAAAATAAACTAAAACAACTGATTTTGTAATAAAATAAACTCAAACAACTGATTTTGTAATAAAATTAACTCAAAGAACACGATCGACACCTTACGGACGCTAGAAGACAACTGAAGAATATTACAGTCAATGTTATTCGACCTGTCTATACATGCAAGAACTATGTCTTTCTCTCTCGTTTGTGTGTCTTCCCAAATTGACACTACTCTATCTCCCCGAAATCTGGTATATACGAGAGGGTATTGATATATTCTTAACCTACTATCGAAACAATTTAAAGTTGGGACTTAATACAGCGATCCTAAAACGCCTTTAACACACCTAAAAAAAGATTCTTGTTGGTCTGCGAACCAGGCCTCCACAGCTTCTATTACCTCTTTGTTACACAAAAATTGACGTCCTTTTAAACTTTTTTGCAATCGAGGCAACATATAATAGTCTGACGGGACTAAGTCTGAAGAATATGGCGGGTGTTCCAATAAGTCGAACCCTAGATCCCGAATTGTGTTCATGGTAATGCGCGATTTGTGTGCAAGGGCATTGTCCACCAAAAACAACACAACTTTCGCTAAAACGCCACGTCTTGTTTTCTTAATTTTCTCTCTCAGGATTGTTAGTAATTTAGAATAGGAATCTCCAGTGCTGTTCTGAGTCTTTTTTAGGTAATAGTTCATAATTATTCCACGGATATCCCAAAAAACTGAAGCAAGAACTTTTCCAGCGGATTTTTGAACTCGAAACTTCTTAGGCCTTGGAGAACCATGATGCTTCCCGTCCATCGATTGCTGTTTTGTTTCTTGGTCGTAAAAATGGACCCATGTTTCATCCATAGTCACAAGACGGTTCCAAAAATCTAGATCACCTTCAAAATTGGCACAGATTAATCGTGATGCTTTCACACTAGCTCGTTTGTGTTCGGCGTTTAAGCATTTAGGAATCCATTGCTCAGAATTTTTTTCATATCTAAATTAACGTGAACTGTACGATGAACGCTTTCATATTCAATCTTTAGTACATGTTTCAGCCCAATTCGACGGTCTGATAATACCATGTTATGAACTGCGTCAATATTTTCGGAGGTGGACACCGAAATCGGTCTTCCTGGCCGCTTGTCATCTTCAACGAAAAGTTTTCCTCTTTGCAATGCTGCAATTCAATTTTTAACAGTCGTATATCATGGGTATTGATCGCCAAGTGTGTTAAGCAAACCTTCCTTACCACTTAACCTCTTCAAATACAAGCATTTGATAATGTCTCGATACTTTAATTTATTGATTTTCACATTTGTATTCAACAAGCTTTCTTTAAAAATTTATTGTACAGTAATCCTTCAACTTCTTGACGTAAGATATTACAGTGACACTTTTGAAATGTCATTATTTCTTACTATTATAACAAGATTTTGTTTAGTCCAAGAAAATTGGCCTAGGTTAACTAAGATATTAATACCTGTTCGTATGGTGACTTGAAATTTTGCATACGGACTTGCAGAGGATGTGTTTAGGGATGAATCTGAGGATGCATAACGAGGATGCACTAAGACAAATCTTGCGGCAAAGGTATCAGAATTATAGCTGCTCGAACCTTATCTATGTTCCTACGATCTTTTCCCAAAGTTTAACTTTGCACAGCCTCAGCTCCTTAATGTATATTCCAGCTAAATATCCATTGGGGTAGTATGCCTTAAACATTTTATTTACGAAAAGCGATTATATTAGAGTTAATATAGCATTAACTGTACAACAATTTTCTACTTTAGCTAATAATAAAAAAAATATCAATAAACATTTTATGTACTAATACAACAGTGTGTATTAGAATAGGAAATAAAACTTCTAACACTTTCTATGTTTTGAAAGGGTTATTGCAGATAGGCTGCCTATCTCTTATTTTTTTTTAAAAACATTCGACATGTACACTAGGCAAGAAAATCCCATATAATATGAGATCTTAGTGAATGACTTCTACTTATTACATTACTATTTGTTGACGCGGCGATTATCGCAGCATATAAATTCGAAGCCAGCTACACGACTAGAAAGCTAAAAGAAGGGTGAAAAATAGGAAAAGTGGAAAAAATGTTGGACTAAATATGAGCGGTAGGAAACAAAAACGCATTTTTTCCGAAAAATATTAATTTCTCTGTTACTATCGTATCTATTGCTTATATTATGGTAAGGGTTATTCTAATTAACTAATCACTTAGGTTTTGGAAAGAGTGAAATTAGTTTGCTATTGAAATAGGACGTATATATACATATATAGTTTCATAATAAATTAAAAGTGGGCAAGTGGTCTGTCAATTAAAATTCATTTGTTTTCAATATATATATATATATATATATATATATATATATATATATATATATATATATATTGTTATGGTTCATGTAGCACCCATAAATCAGCTTCTGAATTAGAGGAACAGATGGAACAATACTTATAACTAATTACAAAAAGGGTGAAATTGACGAATTTTGCTTGTAAAATTAGTATCAACATGTAAATAAATTAATACAACGAAAACAGTAATACAAATCAATCTATTTTTACTTTTATAACTTATTATTATATTTCTAATTCAAATTTCATAATTCAAATTATTCGCGCGTAAATAACGGTATCTAATTTATCTACATTGAAGTATTGTATTGATACCGATTAGACACGCCCTCTTTTAAAATTTAGATTGAACACAAATGAATACATCGAGAAATTCATAACAACAACATAACCTGCATTCACCCGAAGACAAACCGTATTTGAAAATTATTAATAAAATGTTATGATTAAGTTAAGAATGTAATATCAATTAAAATATAAACACAAAGCGATGTTGGGTTAATTAAATTTCGAGGCTATTTGTATACATTAAAATAGGCGGTGAGAATAAAAGAATAACGAGGGACGCGGATAGATATTGAATTTTACAACCGATGGCTGTATTTTTTTACGTAATGTCCAAGTTTTAATTTCAATTATTTTAACAAATCTTTAAATACAACATCCAAAGTGCACAAAATAGAAGCATAATTAAACGGCCAACCTGACATATAAGCGAGTCTGCTATCATCGAAGATACACCGACAATCGTCCATAGCATCATCACCAGTGTTCCAGCGGTGAAGCGTGGGTCAATTGGGAGAACTATCAGAGGCAACCCGAGACCAAGTTTTAGTACACCGGACTTGGAAATACATAGCTACGAGCCCAGCCAGATCCAACACCGTATATCCAGTGAAACACAGGTTCTTGACGTCCAACTTATTCTATCAATACGTATTAAAATCACATTATAATAAGCCAATTCAGAATAAGAGAATCTAACTTGCTTTAACTTCGATTTTTAATATTTAAACATCGTTTTTACTAAGATTTATTGCTATAAGTATAGTTTACCATGTAAAATAAGTCAGTGGTACTCACCAGATTCATATAAGCAATACATTTATTTGTTAGGTAACGTAGTTTTGTCCACAAATATATTATTCAATACAACATATTAGATTCACGTAGGTTAAGTTCATTATTTTACTATAAACACTAGTTCATATCATATGTTTGTTACATATTTCTATTTTTTAGCTCAATATATTTTTTTTTAATCATTTCATACTGTCGTATTATTTGTTAACGTTTAATTGATGAGTTTAGCATTTTATTTATACCAAATTACCAAAAAGGAGATAGTTCAAGACCGACTTAGAACCCTGAAGGGAGTAATTATTTTATTTACTTAATTATCTTGCTCTTCGACTGTAGTTAGTGCCTTTTTATGTGTACAGAGGACGCAGTTTAATAATTGTGATTAATTTAATCACTGGCGCTCAATATAAGTTAACTATTAAAACACAATCACACCACAGCTAGCATCTTATCAATATATATATATTTCGCAACGAATTTGTTGCTTCTTCAGGAGATGAGAATGTAGAGTTAAGAAATGGAAGTGACGTACATAGACAATTAAAATTGTTAAAGTTTTGGAACACATCGTTACAGGAGATGACACTTGAGTGTCTTACATGACTCCTGAATCCAAGCAACAGTGAATGGAATGGCGACACACATCATTGCCAACCAGAGTGAAAGCCAAACAGACACTTTCAACACGAAAGATTATGGCAACTGTATTTTGGGACAGGAAAGGGATTCTATTAGTGGATTTTATACTAAGAGGTGCGACAATCGATTCTAATGCGCTTGTGAAGGGTTGGCGTGGCCTACTGTCTTCCGGTGTGATCTTGCTTCATGACAATGTAAGGCCACATGCTTCTGCACAAACACAAGGACTTACAGTCCAGACTTTACAACTAATGATTTTAATTTGATCGGGACTTAAAGGAATTCTTTTGTGGTCAACGGTTCGATGTCGAAGAAGTGAAAACTGCTGTCATGGATTGGACATCTTCATAGGCGGCAGATTTCGTCGACATCAGAATTCAAAAACTTGTTGAACGGTATGACAAATACTTGATCAATTATGGAAATTATGTATATAAGGAGGTAGAAGAAAGGATTTAGAATGTGTAAATAAATATATGTTAACGATATATCCAGTATTTTTCTTCTTATTCAAAAACTGATTTTATTTAAAAAATATCCCTCGTATGTATAATGTATATCTATTTTACAGCTATATAGATTTTGTTAATTTGAAATGTAATGACCTAAGTATTGTTAATAATATTTAGAATACTTTTATATTATATTATGTTTTATATTCGTGTGAAAATTGGAATATCGTAATTACTTTAAATATGATAATGCGTCATAGAAAATTATTAGTTTTTATTTTTAACAATTAAGAACGTTGCTAGAAGGGAATTCGAGAATGCAGTACCTGTGTACTCAAACAGATGGCGCTACTGATTATTAAAAGCAAAGCGACGCAGGTGTCAACAGGGGCATCGTAGTTTTGCGGAAAGTAAGAGCTTGAGTTGTTCCGATGTGTGGTGTGAGTTTTGTGACTGTTTACAATGGCGCATATGATAGGAAATCCCGTCAAATGCGAAGTGGGATCCGTGATCCGTTTTTTTGAATGCAGAAAACAACCGTCTAAGCAAAATTCATCGCAGGATTACTGATATGTACGGTACGGTAATAATGGATGAGTCATCTGTCAGGCGCTGGGCCCTAAATTCCAAAGAAGCAAGAGATAATGTGCCCGATGAAGAGTGATCAGGTCGCCCTTCCATTATCACCTACGATAAGAAATATGTCGATGATTTCATCAGAGAAGATTGGCGCGTGAAACTTAACGAAATGAGTAAGCAATTCCCTTAATTTCACGTTCACTGCTACATGAAATCATGACGGACTATTTAAATTTCAGAAAAATTTGCTTAAGGTGGATGCCCAGAATGTTTAACGGTGAGCACAAGAGCAATCGCGTGGGTTCAACGTTGGCATCTTTGACTCGTTACCAGCATCAAGGCGATGCATTCCTTAACCAATTTTTGACTGGGGATGAAACCTGGGTGTGCCATTTCACGCCTGAGACCTAAGGAAAGTCCATGGAGTGGCATAATCCAGGATTACCAACAAAGGTCGTTCAAGTTTAAGCAATCGTTTTCCACGAAAAAGGTTAGGGCCTCAGTGTTTTGGCATCGAAAAGCTGTGTTATTGATTAACTTCATGACAATCAATGCGAACGCATACTGTGAAACATTTCAGAAGCTGTGTAGGTCCATCCAAAACAAGAG
Source organism: Melolontha melolontha (assembly GCA_935421215.2). NCBI lineage: Eukaryota > Metazoa > Arthropoda > Insecta > Coleoptera > Scarabaeidae > Melolontha > Melolontha melolontha. The sequence goes on from OW285235.1 coordinate 213,341,231, forward strand.
GCGGAGAATACTGACACTTGAAATTGTTCTTCTGCATGGCAATGCTCGTCCCCACACGGCTCGGAAGACCAATGACCTTCTTTGGAAGTTTGGAAGTGAGAGGTTTCTGACCACTCTCCGTATAGCCCCGACTTGGCTCCAAGTGACTTGCACTTGTTCATTAAACTCAAGGATTTCTTGTCAGGAGAACGTTTCCAAAGTGATGATGACAGGTGTACAAGATTGATTTACGAGGAAAGCATAAACAAACTGGTTTCAAGATATGACAAATGTTTCAACAACGGCGGCGACTATATAGAAAAATGAGTAAATGTATTACTTTCATTTAATAAAATCATTATTTACTTTCCTTAAATTTTCATTTAATTATATGTAAACGGGTACTACTTTCTGGACTTCCCTCGTCTAATCGAAATTAGAAATTAAGTGTCAAAAGTACAATTATGTACTCCAAAAGTACAATATAATATTGTCTTTGACGAATCCACACAATTGCATTGGAAAAGTAAAATATCCACAATTACTTGTACAACTTCTAGTCTTCCGTACTTTCACACAAAAGACTGAAAGCTTTAGTCTAAAAGAAACCCTTATTAGAGACTTAAACGTTCCTGCTTTAATGGCACCTGGAGCTGCGTGACGGCTTTAAACATGCACTAACTTTCTTTAGAAGAAAATATAGAATGAATGTTGCAAGGACTAAATCCGATTGAGCATGAACCAACAATAGCGCTTTTAAAATTGATTTAAAATATCTAGACACTGAAGCTTCGATGCGTTTCCATTAAGATTCTCTAAGTTTATCTGTGCAGGTTCGTCGCGCTTAAAATACAACGATCCCTGTTTCGTATACGAAACACGACTACATCGTATTCGAATGGAATTATAATGGGAAAGTCTATGTTTTAGAATAACTAGTACACCGTCGATGTTCAAACACGGAAATAGAGGAAAACTAATTTATTATTTTTAAATATTCTTGTAATTCCTTTTATTTTTTTGGTACTTTTACTTGTCAATTGTCTGTTCAATCAATTTTGATCTTAATTTTTTCTAGAGAGTTCTGTAACTTGCAATTTCAGCAATATCATGATATTTAGTTATAAATGTACAATAATCCCCCATGACAATAACAATTACTATTATTATTATTGTTATTATTATTATTATTATTATTATTTCCTCCATTCACAAGAACATTCAATTTGTCCTTGGTTGCCAATGTGTTAACCCATCGGTTCGTGGGAACAAGATGGCTGGCATAACTATCATAATATTATTATTGTTGTTTATTATTTCTTATTTCCAGGTATTTTTCCGTAACCTAACTATGCAGCTCTCCTCCATATGGTATGCTTCATTCTTAGTAAGCAGATAATAACACCTCCCACCATGTAGGGGGGGGTTCATTTTCACGGACCATAGGGTCCGGTGCTTTAGTTGTTATGTTGGCGAAGTGGGTTGAGATGAAGGTATCTCAACAACATCCTCGCCTGCGTTCTTTGTTTCTACTGAAGCATGCCATGTTTGTGTTTCAATTCCAATTCGCTGTTTCGGTCTTTGCTGGTTAATCCTACCTGGATCCTGCTCCTCCGACCCACCACAGTATCCTTTTCATCCAGTGTTTGGAGCAAGTGTACCTCATTGGGGCTGCTAACCCAACCCAACGGTTAGCTCAGGAATCCGTGGAGTCACTAGTCCCCAGTAACCAATCTCTAGGCTATCCTGTGCGGGTTTATTATTATTATTATTATTATTATTATTATTATCATTATTATTATTATTATTATTACGAGGGCGATTCCTAAAGTAAATTCCGCTTGGTTATTAAAAAAAATACGACTACATGAAGAGGTTTTTGTTATATACAAATTAAAGCTACTACTTTCTGCTATTTTTCTACATACTTGCCATTAAGATTGAGATCATTTGCCATACTGACGAATCAGCTTTTTAATGCCTTTTTCATAAAACTATGCCGCTTGTGAATTAAGTCATGTTGTAACATTGTCCCGCAGCTCTTCATCGCTACAAGAAGGACGCCGTTCTTTTCCCAAAAGACAGTGACCCTGACTTTTCTCGCAGAAAAAGCTTGATAGCACTTTAAATGCTTCCTGGTATGCGAGTTAGAGCGGCCCCACTACATTGACTGTCTTAGTTAGTGCCTATCCGATTCTCCTTGCTTTACGGTTTTCGGTAAGAAGTTTTGGCACCCATCGTGAACAAAATTGAACAAAATTCATTAACAACTTCGTACAAAACTGTACGTGGAATTTGAAGGCAAAAAGTATTCAATTTAGTGAATTTAGTTCGTTCGTCATGATAGTTGGTCATCCACTCTGTTCTTCATCATGGACATTAGTTCGTCTTCCTCAAAACATACGACACCATCTCCTAACCATACTGTCACTCATGATATTTTGACCATAAACAGAACAACGTTTACAATGAATCTCAGCAGCCTTCATATTCTTTTCACACAGAAACTGGATTACAGCACGCAATTCACAGTTGACGTGATTTTCAATTGCAGCTGCCACTTTAAACGACCAAAATAGTGCGAAAGAATGTCCAAACGATTCTCTCGCTAGCGCTGCCAGAATCACATTGAACCAGACTATACCGCAGCGCTGTGATCGCGCGTATATCCCCACTCCTCAGCTCACTAGGCGGAAACTTATTTTACGAATTGCCCTCGTATTTATTAATCCGACAGACACCACTTGCAGAATTATTATTACATTTTTTTGGAAAGACAAACCAATACAAAATCAAAACAGTAGAAGTAACATAAGCGCTAAATATCTAAATTAAAAAGAAGAATTTAAGTAAAGAAATTTAAAATTAACCAGCTTGTGGTTTCAAGCAAATCATTAATCAAGTGTAGTGATCGTACAGTTGTTCCACTTTATTGAAAAATGCATTTTGAACAGCGTCATCATCCAATTGATCAATAAAAGTCTTGTAAAATTTCTCTGTGATATCCTAGAGAGAATGTCGCTTGAAAAAATGTTAGTCCAGTTACACTGGTCAACACAGTTTCATTTTATTACACACCAATACGTGCAGTGTATGTCTTTCGTCATTATGATTCTGAATCTGATTTAAAAAATTTTCTATCACATGAGGATTTTGAAATATTTTCTTAGGTTTTTCAAAAAACGCATTAAATTCAACAAAATTTCAGTTACTTTTATATAAGAAGGATACTACAAAAATATTGCTCTGTGGAACATTTAGTGGACATGTGTGTACATGTCCCTGTATGTTTCCTGCGTCAGAGCACTTAAATCACGCCCATTTTTCCTTTGGAACAAATCAAATTAAGAATTGGTAGATGTGGCTATGTGGGTACATAAAGAGCTATATACAGCTCTTTCGATTCAATGTAAGTCGGTTTGTGATAGTTGAATGTTTTTTTGTTTGATAATGCCGTGTATGTGTACAATTTCTGTTATGTATGTGGACAAAGCACTATCAGCATAAACGAAATATTACATCTTTAATAGAGAAGTTTTATTTTCACTATTTTGGCTTAACCGTCGAACATCAAGATAATTCATGGGCTCCCAGCGTTTGCTGTACATGCAGTGCTGCTACTCTGAGGGACTGGTCAAAGGGTAAAAAAGCGCTATGCCATTTGGAAGGATGATTTCACGTAAATAAACCATTCGACTAATTGCTGCTTTTTCTGCACGAAAACTTCGGAGTTTTCCAACAAATATAAAAAAACGAATAAAACAAAACGCAATTATTTTTTAGTTTCAAAGAAAATATATAATTACACTACGTACGTTTCACCACACTGTGGCTTCATCAGGTGGATAAATTTACAATACAAAGCACAACCTAGTACCTACATATAATAACAACTATAACAATTTTGGAGGGTGGGGGAGAGGAGGCTGTCAAATTTTAAATTGAGTATGGGGAAGTTATTTACGTCTTGCTGGTCATTTAAAATTATTCCTAATCTGTTGAATTTGTTTATTTCTAAACTTTCCAACATATTAAGATTTTTGCTTTTATCTAACACATGTTAAGCTTCAAATTTCCTGTTGAACTTATGGTTGTATTCAAGGCAATGGTTCGAGAAAGTAGGATCTGTCTTCTTGTCCTTATAACTTCTTTCGTGTTCTTTCATTCTTAGATCGAAAGTCCTTCCTGTCTGCCCCACTTACACTTTTTTTACAGTCCTCGCAAGTTAACTTATACAGCCTTGAGTTTGATTTATAGTCTGTTTTATCTTTGTTGTTTTTTTTATAGCTTTTTGTAATGAGTTGTTAGTATTAAATGATAAAGTTTGGTCCCCATTTGTTTTTATTACTTTTCCTATATGTAGTTCTAGAAATGTTACCAATGTATGTGATTGAATTATAACTACGAGTTCTATTGCTTTTTACTTGCGGGTAAATTAAGGATGTAGTTTTTGACTTTTGTATTTTAGCTAATAAGTTGTCAATTAAATTTATCGTGAAGCCGTTATTTAGTGCTATAACGTATATTCTGTTTAGTTCTAAATTGAAAATTTCTTGATAGTCTGTTGTTATATTTGTTTATTATAAAATTTTAGAAGTGGGTAATTAATTTCTAACAATTCTTGTACTGTTGTGATTTAGTACAGGGAAAGCGGTAAATCATTTTCTAATGTTGTGTGAGTTGCATCAACAGAAAGGTTAATTAGTTGACTTAGTTGCCGAATAGATGTTTTTGTTGGTTTTCTATCATTTCTTCAACATAACTGACAACTTCTGGTGTACATTTCGTAACTGCTTCTCTGATTTTCTTAAAAGACGATTAGTTTTAGAAAATAATATTATTATCCTCTCTAGACTTTTTTAATTACCTATATGTAATTTACAGCAAAATTTAAAAACTCAATCTGAAATTCTTGAATAACCAATACTCCATCCAAATCTATTGTTATGTTCTAAAGTGCAAGTCATATTAAGTATACTATTAAGTATACTATTAAGTTAAACTTTGGTGCGGAGACTTAAAAGAGATGTAGCTACTGGAAAAAACATTCAAAACATCCTGGCTTTCCCTATTGCGGAACTATGGCTGTGTAAATTTCACCTTTGGGAAAAGATCGCAGGAATATAGGTCAAGTTTAAATTGCCATAGCTCTGCCATCTTTTCAGCTAGGATATTCCCATTTTTTAGCTAATAGATATATATATCTATCCACTGCAAGTCTGTATGCAAAATTTTAAGTTACCAGAATTTAGCAATAACCTGAGGGCTGTAGCTAAATTCTGATACCAGATTCGGATTCTACGGGGTCGATTTCCACTGACTTTCTGTGACGATGGGGTACTTTTAATATTTTACTTTTGACGCCCTGAGAAAAACATGCATTTCCTAGGTTTAGACCACAAACACTCAAGGATTGGCCTTGTGATTTGTTAATCTTAATGGCGAATGCAAGATGAATCGGAAATTGAATTCGTTTAAACTCAAAGGGCATATCGGTTAGGATCATCGGAATCCTCAGAATGAGAATATCGTCGCGTGAATCACATTGACTATGAGTTTTCTTATCACCAAACGCGTTCCATTGCATAGTTTCGGTTGGTTTAGATTTCGAAGCACGATGACTACCGAGCCAACCTTCAGTTGTAAATTGTGCGGTGGTAAACCAGGCACATCCAAGGAGTTTCAAAATTCAGTTAGATAGTTGATGGCTCTGACTTCGTTTGTTAGACAGTCATTATATGCTTTTTTCAATACAAATCACAGACGACATGGAACAAAAAAAATTACACTTTTATGTGTCACTGATTTGCAATGCATTATTACAAATAAGCTATAAGCGTGTCTGACGTAAGCTGTCAATTGCAAATTATTTAAAAATTAATTTTCTGTATAATTTATTAACGTGAATTTTTCCAATACTTTAATAGTTATTTTGCTATTCGAAGCGGAGACGAATCCAACAAATCAGAAATCACTAAAATCGGTCCAGCCGTTCTTGAGTTATAAATAGTGTAAATAACCCGACTTTGTTTTATGTTAAGATATATTTATAAGATTTTATAAGATTTACGCGGAATTGATCCGCGCAAGTTTATCTGAATGCTTTAACTTAAGCACAACTGTAAATTTGTAAGGATACAGATTCAGATCCTTTCAACAGATGTTTAGACACGACGATCTCTTAATTCCTACTTGGGCAGATAAGCGGCGTTGTCATGTTGTCGGACTTTGTTCCAGGCTTTCCCTCACTCATCAATGTTTTCTGGTGTTCGAACTCTTTTCGGATAGTTACCACTTTTATTTACTATACAGCCCGTTTCGCGCCATTTTGCCACTAAGTCTTTCATTGAAGACTTTGCTTGCGGTTTTGTCGAAACTCTTTCTTAAACTCTTGCACAAACAGTTCCGCACACGTTTTGCATAACACTTGACAATGAACACGTGCTGTTTTATCGTGAGCACCATTTTGTCTTACATTTAATTGGTCACTAAACACCTCTTATTCACTCAAATGTAATGGCACAGCAACGAATGAAAGAACGAGAGATGAGCATGCGCATACATGAGCCTGCGCAGACACGTGACAGCAACCGATGATTACATCGACGTGACCATTTATTTTGCATTTTCTGTAGGTAATGGGAACTTCTCCTGTTCATCAATAAGGGTAAATTTCGCGTAAATCTTACACAAAAAATATTTAAAATTAAAAATTTATAACAAAATTAATTTTGTAAATATTTTCGGCGCCGATTTTATTCTGCTCACGCTGTAACATAAGGAAAGTCCCATTATTTATGTCCAAAGCATATATTGTTAACGGATTGACCTACTTTTGTATTTTAAGATTTCATATATTAATTAGAGAAATTGTATCCAAAAATAATACATTTAATATATTCATTTATAATACTTAGTACAGTACTTTCAAACATTTCAATTCTTCAAATTCCTGTCTAATTTTGTTTGTTCCCAATTACTAGATTTAATTAAATTAATGCAGAATGATTAATAATATATATTTTAATCAGTATGTTAGAGATTTGGAAAACGATTTATTACAAATCTGTTGACCTACTATAAGGCATTCGTTTAATTGAAATTGACTCGAAGAAAAATTGTTTAGTTTGCGAGAGAGAATGAACAGTTCCGCATTTCTGTTTATGTCAGATAATAGCAACCGAAAAAAATAGACCGCCGTGAATCAAAGTGCTCTGCCTTAGACATTCCACGGCTAAAACGGTCCTAAACCAAAGTTCGGTATTTCACGCATCGTGAAATAAAGGGGAAACAGTTTCCAAGTGAGAGGGCGGGAATTAGACTTTCCTGGACGCTTATTTTCCTTTTACTCGCTTCAAAGAATACTTTTTTCTTTCTGTACAAATATATTTTCAAATATTATTTGTGAGTATCAATGCTGTTCTTTATAGTTTTGCCTTATGATGGATTTCAAAGGATTTTCCGCATTTGGACGAAATTTTATTACCACCATATAATGCTTGCTATTTCGCTAAAACGTACCGTAAGTTATTACAACACAGTCGAAATATGAAAGAATATAAAACACCGCCTGTTCGAAACACATCTACTATTTCAAAGTTAATTTATACTCATGGAATTACAATTTACTGCGTATGTAAAGCGAGGCACACCTTCCTTGGTTAAATACGCAAGTTTATATGCTAATTATACGTACATGAACAAAATTTTGTATATTTTAAAAGTGATAATTGAATATTCTGTCTCAGGGTGTGACCTAAATGGTAAAACAAAAGCAATTTTCTTTCTGGCTCAACCATATGTGGATTTCAATTCATGAATCTGTCTAATAAACAAAATGTCTTATATGGAGGTGATAGTTTGCATGTATTACAATAAACGTGATTTTTATCTTCACAGATAAGCTTTTACATAAAAAAATAATATTCGACAATTTTATAAGTACTAATAACCGAATTAGTTTTATAGATTTTATTAAAAAAAAAAAATATTTACTGCTCTGAATTTTATACAAATTGAAAAAAAAAATTCTAATAACTCAATCAATTCGATATCGACGCATTCATTAGATAAGATTAGTGTTCTTCTGTGTATTACCTAAATTAAAAGCCTCAACTTCAACATAATGCTTGATAAATACAACCTTTATATATTTCCTTGAGAGAGCATGTTACTAGGTTAGGTGTTAGGTTACGGTCATTTTTCAATTATCTGACATTAACAGATCGATGAAATAGATGTTGACTGCTATTTTTTAATATTTATACGTTTTGGTAAAATTATTCCTCCACTATACGAGGGGCTATTGACTAGCCTACTATTGAAGCAATTTAAAGTTGAAACTTAGAATATGTGATTATTCAACATAATCTTCTCTTAAATTAATACAATTAATACAGCCATTCTGCAATGCCTCCAACTCTTCTAAAAAAAATATTCTTCTTGGTCTGCAAACTAGCCCTCCACAGCTTCTATTACTTCTCTTACCTCTATTACCTCTTCGTTACACAAAAATTGACGACCTTTTAAAGTTTTTCCAATCGAGGCAACAGATAATAGTCCAAGGGGCTAAGTCTGGGGAATATAATGGGTGTTCCAGTAATTTGAACTCAAGATCCCGAATTGTATTCATGCTAATGAGCGATTTGTGTGCATGTGTATTGTCCTGCGAAAACAACACACCTTTTGCTAACATGCCACGTCTCGTTTCCTTAATTTTCTCCCTTAGTGTGATTTGTAATTTAGAATAAGGATCTCCAGTGATGGTCTGACCCTTTTTTTTAGGTAATCGATCATAGTTATTCCACGGATATCCCAAAAAACTGAAACAAGGAGTTCAAGAACTCCAGTGGATTTTTGAACTCGAAAGTTCTTAAGCCTTGGAGAACCGTGATGCTTCCACTCCATCGATTGCTGTTTTGTTTTTGGGTGGCAAAAATGTGCCCACGATTTAGCCATAGTCACAAGACGGTTCAAAAATCTGGATCACCTTCCCAAACGGACGCAGATTGTTTCGGCCCAATTCGACGGTCTGATAAATTCATGTTATGAACTGCATCTATATTTTCAGGAGTGGACACCGAAGTTGGTCTTCCTGATTGCTTCTCATTTTCAACGGAAAGTTTTCCTCTTTTGAATGACGCAATCCAAACAACTTTTCCGGAATTTACATCCTCAGCTTCTTTAGCAATACTTCTGTATGTCATATCATAAATTCCAACCGCTTTCATTAACCTCTCTTTGTAATTTGTTAAAGGAATTATCGGATGGTTATTTTCTGCTTCTTCCTTCGTGAATTTTAAAACGTTTGCGATAATTTCTATGTATAACTTTGCCTTTTATTCCAACTTTCTTCAATGACGAAGCCATCACTGTATAAAAAATATCTAATTATTTACTTAAAAATAAAATTTATACTCTTTAAACTTACTGATTGAATAATATAGAAATGTTTTCAATTGTCTTGATAAAGACAAATAATTAAATAACGATAATTTACTAAATTCAAACAAGTAACAATAAAAAATAAATCCAAATATAATCGGCACGCAACTGTTATACAAACACCCCTAAACTGGATCAGATGGAATATAAAGAACTCGCCCAACCCTAATATGTTCATAGCGCATAATGACGTATGTGCTATTCTCTAAATGTTTTCACTCTACTACTGAATGATGAAAATCCATAAAATTTAGTTTTATGTACTGCAATGAAAAATATGTGTAAATAAAAATAAATTAGAAAAATTATAATTATATATTTTTTTCATTCACGGTTTTTATTTTGTAAATGCTAGATCAATATCAAAGTCAAAATATAAACAAAAATTAAGAATTACACATTAATTACACAAAATAACGAAAACTTAAACAATCATTTCAAATAATATTCATGTTTATTCTTCTTAAGGATATAATAATTTCAAACTTATTTCAGTGTTTAAATTTTTTAGTTCATTTAACAAAAATTCCAATATACCTTCAGTTTTTAATAAATTGGCACCTCGTCGCCCTAAGCCTTCAGCTGCTAGACGAATCGGTCCCAAGACTTTATGAAGTTCCAAAAGTTTAATATAATGAGCTTCATTCCACATACCGTATGTGTTAAATATCATTAGGCATAGAGAATCAACGTATGAGTACATACAATGTACTATACAATGTATACGTACATGAGAAAGACAGTCCAATGCCAGCGAAGACCGCGACGACTGACGATTGTCTCCGATACCGATTGACTGGAAATTTTGCATTCAGCCTAGCTGCGGCCGTTACAGTTTGAAAGCGTACAATAAAATTAATGTATAATGGCTCTTTATACACTCGCTGAAAAGCTTCAGTTAGTAAAATGGTTTTATGCTGGCAAGTCTGCAATGGAGTGCATGAATTTGTTTGCGCTGACTTTTGCAGACCGTTCTGTACCTTGCAGATAACCAATTTATAATATTATAAATAAATTGTAAATTATAAAATTATAAACTGTACGAAATGCAAACCAAGAGAGGTATCACCACAAAAAATTGACTAAAGAGAACGGCGGGATGTATTAACTTGTAGTATTGTGGAAATTGATACCACGAGATCTACTAGAAGTGCTTCCGAGGAATTGGGTACAAGTAACACAACTATTTCACGTATTTGGAAACGAAATGGTTTAAAATGTTTCAAATATTCGAAAACTCTAGAAGTATTTCCCGAGGACAATTTCCGGAAAATGGAGTTTTGTCAAGACGTTATGGAAAATATACATCGAGATGAAAATTTCGTTAAAAATATTCTCTTCACCGATGAATCAACTTTTCCATTACACGGAAAGCACAATCCCTCTGTTCTTCGATATTGGGCTTCGGAAAATCAACACCGGCATTTTGCAAATCGCACTCAGTATCCTCAAAAACTAAACGTTTGGGCAGGTATTATAGGTGACCATTCTATAGGCCCCTATTATATTGATGGTATATTAAATGCCGACAAGTATCTCGAATTACTGAAAAATCAAGTACTTCCCGCGATTCAAAACATTGGAATAAATCAGGAAATCGTTTGGTTTCAACATGATGGCAGTCCAGCACATAATGCAGTGAGGGTAAATGAATTTCTAAGAAATACTTTTCCTGACCGTCTTATTACTGGAACAGGAAATATTAAATGGCCCCCGCGATCTCCTGATCTATCTCCAAATGATTTCTTTTTGTGGGGATATCTAAAAAATATTGTTTATACTCATGAAGCTGGTAGAGCAGAAAATCTAGTTGCCTTGAGAGAAAAAATAACTGAGGCTGCGAATTCATTAACGACATTAATTGCCGACATGTTAGCAAATGTAAGAGCTAATTTCTACGGCCGCATAGGACAATATCTTGCTGTGCAAGAAGGAATTTTTGAACCTCTTGTATAATTTATTATAATTTTTAGAATCCTTTTTTATTTATTTTATTAGGATTATTCTGTAATTTTATTAGAATTACGCTTTTGTTTATGCGACGCACCGTAGCTTAAAAGTTTCCTGCATCTACTGAAAGAAATAAGAAAAGCAAATCCCTTGCAATTCGTAAATGTTATTTTAGAACGCATTACAAGTACCTATGTCGATGGTCAAATAATTACTGCTAACTTGTATTTGCGAAACAATCGGTGACAATCGTTGCTGCCGTCGCGGTCTTCGCCGGCATTGAATCGGTTTTTCCATATACATATACATCGTATGTACTCATACGTATTCCCTATGCCTAACGATATTTGACACATGCGGTAACTATAAGAAGAAACAATATCATTCAATACTAAAACAACAACATTCCTTTAATGCCAGAAATTTTCCAATCATGTCCTCTATACAATTCCACCTTGTTTTGCAGTCAAGAATTAAATTTAATTCCTTTCGTTTTTACATAATAATTTGAATTCTTTTAAACCGGTTTTCTCAATTTAGAAACCGGTTTTCAAATGTGGAAAATTTATTTTAAAAACCGGTTTTTTAAAATCGAGTTTGAAAAACCGTTAATCCCTAAAAACAACTGACCTTAGCTGTTTTCAACTTTCCTTAAATTACATAAAGAAAGCGAAATTTAATAGATCATGATAACTAGTGTCGATAGCGTACGACAATAATTATCTTAAAAAATAAAGAAATTTGTAATCTATGACATTACATACTTAATTTTTTTTTTTTTTCTTTTAAGTGTTGAAAATTATTTTTTATGTTATAATATATTATATCTAATCATGTATTATTTCCTTTTTGAGATGAAATTATATAATTATAAATGATCTTTTATAATAAATTAATATTTTAGTGACAGATCTAAAATAATGCGCTGACATATTTGTCATCCAACAACGGCCAGTAATTAAATTTTAAATACGGAGATACAATCGGTATACGGCTTTTCTCTTTAATACGCACCTTTTGCTCGAGAACAATAAAGACATTAAATAATAACATAATGGACTGTCAGATGAACCGAAAAAAAAAGAATAACATAATAGACGCCGTGGACCCACTCCTTCCTGTCAATTACAAGTCACTTTTTCATACCCATCCGAAATGAAGTCACTCCCGACTTCATATGTATGTGCTTTGCCTTAACACACGCCTGCTTACTCAGCATTCTCTTGTAATTGCCCTTGTTAAATCGAGTAGATTTTACAGAAAGTACCAGCGAGATAACCTTAGAGGCGAGCGAATACGAGTTTTTCTCCAGCACTGAATGAAACCCGGCTTTTAATAAAGCAAACCACCCTATTCATCATCATTTTTGCGGGTAATTTCTGTCGGCGAAAAATAACCACATTATTAGGGAGTTGATGATATGAGAATATAAACCTTATGCTATTTATTTTATTACATTACACGTCAAGACAAGAAACTTTTTGCCAAGTTAAATGTGTATACAATATATATGTATATAGGTGATTCTACCTGAAACGAATGCGTAAAATTTTACTGTTCATTAAAAAACTTAAGACTTTTATAAAAGCATTGATTAAGAGAACAAAGAAAAGAACCCTTTGTTTTTAGGAGTCATTATGTAAAACTGAATTATACTATAAATCACAGGTAAAACGTATTGTTTTTTAGCTTCTTAAATTAATTGCTATTTCTTTCTGTCATAGAAATACAAAGGGTTTAATTTAATTTTTCATTGTTTAAGTATTTTGGCCTGGATCAAAGCAGACGTATATTTGTTCAAATGTTTGTAATTAATAATTAAGACTTATAAAATGAGTTTAGAAATGTGCATTGTATTTGGCCAAACCTTTAGGATCTTCATTTAAAATGCAGTTCGCTACATAAATTAGTAGCTATTGGACATTTCTATTCTATATGTTTCTTTTATTTATTTCCAATGAGAATGGCGATCTGTGAATAGATAATAAACGTTTGATCGGAAATCTCTATAAATATTTAACTTAAATGAATACCATTGGAGTATATCTAACTAAATTATACGACTTACACTCATCAGGTTATTCATCTGAATTCTTTTATTAAGTAACAAGGCACAGGACGTTTAATTTTTAATCTTCCTTATTACAATTATGTAATCGTGTGATTAAAATATATATTAATAATAATTATAATAATAATAAAAATAAAATAATAATAATAATAAAAAAAAATTAGCGCGACCGGATACTAAACACATGCACGAGCGCGCTAAAATATAACACCCCTACACTTGCGCGCTCGCACAAACACAAAACCACACACCCAGAGAGAGAGAAGCAAGCTGCCAGCAGCGGACAACACATAAGTTCACACCCTGAAAGTACTGGTAAGTATCTACTATAATCAATATTCACATAAAAATACATGAATGATAGATAACTATGCCACCCATCTTGTTCGAATGAACCGATGGGGTAAGATAATGGCAACCAAGAACGAATGGTTCTTGTGGGTGGAAGAGATAATAATAGAACCCGCACAGGGTAGCCTAGAGATAGGTTGCTGGGGACTAGCGACCCCACGGGTTCCTGAGCTAACCGTTGGGTTGGGTTAGCAGCCCCAATGAGGTACACTTGCTCCAAACACTGGATGAAAAGGATACTGTGGTGGGTCGGAGGAGCAGGATCCAGGTAGGATTAACCAGCAAAAACCGAAACAGCAAATTGGAAATGAAACACAAACATGGTATGCTTCAGTAGAAACAAAGAACGCAGGCGAGGATGTTGTTGAGATACTTTCATCTCAACCCACTTCGTCAACATAACAACTAAAGCGCCGAACCCTATGGGCCGTGAAAATTAACCCCCCCCCTACATGGTGGGAGGTGTTATTATCTGCTTACTAAGAATGAAGCATGCCATATGGAGGAGAGCTGCATAGTCAGGTTACGGAAAAATACCTGGAAATAGGAAATAATAAACAACAATAATAATAATATTATGACAGTTATGCCAGCCATCTTGTTCTCACGAACCGATGGGTTAACACACTGGCAACCAAGGACAAATTGAATGTTCTTGTGAGTGGAGGAAATAATAATAGTAATAATAATAATAATAATAATAATAATAATAATAATAATAATAATAATAATACAAATACGGGCTTAACACGTTTCTGGTTTCGGCTGCTGTGCTAATAATAATATGACTATTATTCTATAATAAAATAATTGTGGTGCTGGTGAAGTATCATCAAAGTTCCAGGACATGTGGGTGTGATAATGGTTAAATTAAGTAAATATATTACAACAAATATATATATATATATATATATATATATATATATATATATATATATATATATATATATATATATTTACCCCAGAAGAAGCGACAAAGTCTGTTGCGAAATATAGGGTTATTTAATAAAGGAGTTTTTTAATTGACCGCTTACCTGAATTTAAATTAATTTTTGATATATATATATATATATATATATATATATAACAATTGATAAATTATTGGAGTTTTTCGGCTTTTATATGAAATATTTACAAATATCAAATTAGAATGTATGTAATTGCAGAGTAAGTGGGGATGTAAACATTGCTGTCTACAAATTACAAAGCAAATCATACGAAATTTTTTTATTTGAAAAATATGGTCTACGTTGGGACACGAACCGAAGTCTACAGTTATCCGGGCTGTCGCTTTTACCACTAAGCCACAATAGACCCAGGTTCAAGCAATTTAGAAATGCATTATGTATATATATATATATATATATATATATATATATATATTGTATTCTCTTGAAAAAGGCGTATACAGCCGAAACATGTAGAGTTTTTTAAATACATATATTTTGAAGTAATATACAGACCTTTAATCGCCTACCGATTAGGTTTACCATATCATACCAAGGTCACGAAGTTATTATATATATATATATATATATATATATATATATATATATATATATATACACGAGAAGCGGTAAATAAGTAATTTTTGCCATTTTTGAGAGACTATTAAACCAGTTTAAGGTAAGTGAATGTGGCAATTATAAAAAAGCCCATTACAAGGAAATTAGTCACTGAAGATGAAGAAAACGTTTTTACTGTAGTTGGTTCAGTTATCGAACATTCCAATATCTATTAGTCAAAATCAGAAATTCAAAAATACTAACATTAGTCAAGCAAGTATTTCAAGAATTCTTAAAAAACAGACTTCATCCTTATAAAATCCAGCTTTGTCAAAAATTTTAGGGAATGATTTTGACAATCGAATTGAGTTTTGTATGTGGGTGCTAGATAAGGTGACAGAAAGTGAAAACTTTATTTAGTGATGAATGTAATTTGCATAACAATAGTGTCGTGAATAGACACTTCTATTATTATTCTGATTCGGATCCGCATGAATATAGAGTCATGAGAAATCAGAATAGATGGTCCATTAATGTGTAGGGTGAAATACTGGGCCCATATTTAATTGGACCGTATTTTTTTGAAGGATCTTTGAATGGTATGATGTTTCTCGATTTTCTTTTACACCAGCTTCCAGTACTATTAGAAGATGTCCTATGCCTTCAATTGGATGGAGCTCCGCCTCATTATCATCGCGAGGTTCAGCAATTTTTAAATACCAACTTTCAAAACAGGTAGATTGGAAGAAATGAATTTCAAAATTTGCCCCCTCAGATCCCCAGACTTAACTCCACCAGATTTCTTTTTATGGGGATACATAAATGAAATTGCATATCTTTTATGTATCCCTGGTTAACTAATCAGGCGTTTCTAAACTGATACTAAGTGACTGGTTCACTAACATGTATTTATAACGGCAGATTGTATTAATACAAATTTAGTTATCTTATTTTTTTACACCGCTCCTAGAGCTTACTCCCATTTACACAACGACTACATGGCATTGCTTTATTATATGAAAATCATTAATTAAAGACCAAAGATTTATGCGGATTAAAAGGAATCACTCAGTTCTTTTAGAATAATAAGTAAGGATAAATTCGAATTTTACTTAGGTGGCATTAGATTTCGTCCTTTTTAACAGTATTAGTGCCGACAAAGCAATGTAACGTAAGCGCGAAAGTAATTAGAGAAGAGCAAAAGATAAAATAAAAATAATGGATGAAGAGACTAAGGAATGACAGTCACAATGATTACCTAAGGGGAGACTTTTATTAACTGAGGACAAATGATGAGAAGCTTGCAATGTGAATTTAAGCGTAAATTCATTTAGCTCTTAGTAAGAGGTTTCTGCGAGCGATATAAGGAAAGAACGAGTATAGAAATTTTCAGATACGTATTTTGCAATAGTAAATTGCAATGTATAAAATCAAAGTTCCTATTCTTTAATTTTTTTTTAATGTCTTGTTTTTGTAGATGTACTGAAATGAACACTCACATGAAATAGACAAATGGTTAAGTTTAGTGAGTTTCTGTATTTAGAAGTGCAAATTACTCAAATAAAATTTTAGAAGAATTCTTGAAAGGAATTATTTATGCTTCATATTCATCTTTTTCTGTAAATCATGCACTCGTTTTCAATTTTCTATTTACTACCGTTGTTGCATGGGTGTAGCTCATGATGAGCCCTTGAGTTCATTAGTAAACATTCTTATTCAAAATAATATTTTATTTCGTACTGTGAGATATGCTCTGAGAGGAACCGTCGCCTCGTTGTTTTGCAGAGATCGCAATCAGCATCTTCTGCAGTTAGTCTATCGCCGTCTATAACTTAAGGTCTCTACTGTTCGTCTTGTCGTACAACTTCTTATGTGTTCTTGCGTTAGAGGTGGCCCTATTACTATTATGCATGCGCAGCTGAGTGTGATCGTTCTAGTTGGTTTCGTGGGTTTTATGTTCGGTTCGTGTATTCTTGGGGAGGTTGTGATTCGTCCTGATTCCTGTACTTATTTGTAGCACAGGTTCAAGAATGTGGCTAACATTGATCCTTGTCTCGTTTGTTGCAACTCTTTCTATCTCTATTGTTTTGTTCTATTTCTTGCAGCTTGGTTTTCGCTCTTTTCTAAAGTAAACTATACTGGTTAGGGAACGATGTTGATGTAGGGAAATGTCGGACCTTTCCTGATGAGGACCCATCTCTCATGGGTTCATATCTCCTAACGTGTTTATTCACCTATTTGTTTGCCCTATCTACAATTGGTTACACTTCCAACGAGATAAGGTGGAATAATAATAATAATAAAACATGCCTTAGTATTTGGAATACTAAGGCATGTTTTATTATTATTATTGGAATGTATCTTTGAATAATTTAAACCATAGCAACTCAATTATTTGACATTTATATTCTGTCATTTATATTTTTTATATCCTTGACAAAGGCATCATTGCCGAAACATGTAGGGTTGTTTTAAATATATATACTTTGAAGTAATAAACTAGACCTTTAATCGCCGACTTATTAAGTTTACCATATCATACCAAGGTCACGAAAATATTATATTTATATATATATATATATATGTATATATAATTATTTTGTGACCTTGGTATGATATGGTAAATTCAATCAGTTGGCGATTTAAGGTCTGGCTTTACTTTAAAGTATATATATTTAAAGCAACCCTACATGTTTCGGCAATGATGCCTTTATCAAGGATATAAAATATAAATGTATATTTATATTTAGTAGTAGTTAACACAGAGGAAGCTTTAACTTTTCTGTATAATGTGGCCGAGCACCGCCTGGCTGCGCGCAGATAGTAAAATATAAAGCGAGTACACAAAAGAAGAATAACAAAATAATATTGGAAAAAAATAAGTCTTCTTGCTGATTCCTGATATTCAATCCAGAAGTTGCTTAGCCAATAATAAAGCAGTTCTGTAGCTTAAATTAAACACATCTATATTATTAAATAATATAGATATATAATATAATATTATCGTTGAATTCATAGACCGAATCAAAATAATTCGTGACTTAAGTTGCATGTATCTTAAATGTTATTAAAAATAGAATCATTATAGAGCATCTCAAAAAAAGTATACAACCCCTTACCACAATTAATAATTGTATCCTAAATACGTATTTCGACAACTAAGTTGTCATCATCAGTAGGTAAAGCCACTAATCAAAGTGTCGAACATTAGTGGATTTAGCAACTTTTCTAAGTAAAACTTGGCGTAATATGAACGGAAAAGGTACTTTACCTGAAACAACAATAATTTTTTTATTTTTTTATTTATATTTTTATTCAACTGTAAAGGCCTACGTGATTTTAAAAAATCTAAAGTTATCTAAAAATAAGTTTCAGCCTAAGCAGGGCGGAATCCCAAAATATGAAATTCCAATTCGAAAATTTTTGGTCCATTATTCCTATTGTGAACTTAATCCGGGGACACACTGTATATGATATTGTCATACATATTTAAACATAATTTGAAATCCGTATGTCAAAATATGCGTTTATTTATTCGAACCACTTCGACGTAATTTAAGATTAAGTATCCTATAAATATCATGAAAATAGGTAACTAACGAATATCGTTCAAAAACTGTTACAAAATATTATTTTCTCCGTGTACACTGCACGTGTTTGTTCCAAAAATGCAGAAAGGTGTAACGGTTATGATTAATGGTTCTTCATCCTCACGACACGCAAGTATGTTGCTGACGTAGCACGTGGTGTTGTTTACTTTTCATTAATCATTCCGGAATCTTATCGATTGATCAGGCAATATTATTACTTAAGAAAAAAATATGTCTCGGACAACTTGCAAACTGTGTTGTTTAACATGCCGCAGTCGTTGTTTCACTAATCGTCTGTTTGATCTTTGCTGTGTAAACTGTAGGCGACATACGCTGCGAATTTTTGCAAACATTTCAATTTGCATAGATATTCAAATGAGACCGTGCGTGGAAATTATTCATGGAGCACTTAATTTAAATAAAAAATCTCGTCGATAATGTATGTAGGTATCTCAGTATGTTTACATACGTACATATTATACAAAATAAGCCACAAGTTAATGTGCGAGTAAGACGGAGAAGGTATTGTTTCCAATAAGTGAGTTTGTTTTGACTATTATAAATACAAAAAGGATAGTTTTACCAGGAAAGAATATTTATCATATTGCTGTGTAGTTTGATTCTAAAAATGGGCTCCAATTAGTAAACATGAATTGTCACACACGCATATATAATGTTTAGATTCTTATGAGGTTTCTTGTTTTCAAATGGGCTCTTTGCAACTAGGCCTACCATCCAATGTAATAAGGGAAGAAATAAGACTATAAGATATCAAAATTAATATATTTATTCTTCACACCTTGTACAACATACATGAATTTTAAAAAAAAGTAATCTGCCTGCAACTCTGCAAAATATGTATTTGTCTCGGATATCACCCTTTCATTTGTCCAAAATCTTTTTCCATCGAGCAATTTTCTTAAATTTGGGAATAGAAAGAAATCACTGGGTGCCAGATCTGACAAATATGGCGGATGAGGCAGCAATTCGACACATTTTGTTGTAGCAACAGCGGACGAATGAGAAGGCGCATTATCGTGATGGAACAATACTCTATTCTTCAACAAATGCTGTCACTATTTTTAGTTCTGCATTAAAATGTGTCGCCAGATCAGCGTAATATTGGTCGGCTATCGTTTTTCCTTTTTTTAAATAATCAATGAAGATAACACCTTTCTAATCCCAAAAAACTATGGCATGACTCGGAAGAAATCCATTGTTTCGACTGTGTTTCAGTTTCTGGAGTATAACGATATTAACGATGTATGTAAGTTTCATCTACAGTGATATATCGACGGAAAAATTCTTCGATAACAAATAATGTAATTTGCACACTTTAGCTTTTCCAGAGACAAAAAAAAATAATCAGAATTATTAATTATTGAGCCACGAAATTCGACAAATGACAATTTTGCGACAACCATTTTGTGTAATATAACGTTACAATTTTGCCTTCGTAATTTCCTCGTACCAATTCTGTAATTAGAGTTATATTAATTTAATAGTTTCTGTTAAATTGGTTAAATAAGAAATTAGATATATCCTTTTCGCGTTAAAATTTAGATTGCTGAAATCAATTATTTTATTCGCTTCTTGTATTTAAATTTACATAAGTCGAATTACACTTTATACATTTTTTAGCATCGCTAGTTAATCGTGACAGCTGTGTGTCTTTTTCTTTCCTGTGAAGAAATTTACTTATACAATATGAAACAAACATGTAAATAATTTACATATCTGTAACTATGCACATGGACAATACACCTCGTATTTTCAGCATTTACTTCTGCTTAATACATATGTTTCTGCCATCTAGGCGTCCTCAGTTAAACTAGTGAAGCAATGTATACAAATTAATACAAACCTGTTATAAACAACTGATTTGTATCTGTATTTAAATTTACTGAAATAGCCCGCATAGATCAAGCAAGTTCCGTCCTATAAGAAGACAACTATTTAATAATTGACATCTTACGGGCGAAAGAGACTTTGTCTGGAGGGCTACCTATCGTTCGAACAGCTAAGCTGCTACGGGAAACGATAAAATACGTATGTAGATGTAGTCCATTAACAACCAACCAGATGGCGGTAAATATACAAAAAGGTTTTGTTTAAGTATGACAATACGTTAAGCACGTATAAAGCGTTTGTACAATATGAAACAAACATGTAAATAATTTACATATCTGTAACTATGCACATGGACAATACACCTCGTATTACGTACGAGCTTAATTACGATTATCGATAAAAATTTACACACAAGCGAGGTACTATAAAAATGTTCTTGGTAAACATAACAAAATCACTTACACTTGGTTTGCGCTGGAAGGAAAATAAAAACCCTTGACATAAACCAATGTGTTGCTTCGTTGCGCACTATTTAGGGTTTATTCCGATAGATGACGACACCTACTTAAGGAGAAACAGCGATATCTCATATTAGGTGCTCTCATATTAATCTCAAATTAGGTGCTTATCTCATATTAGGGTACTTTCCTCTAGTTGTTTTTTTTGTGTCAGTATTTACAAAAGCAACCTGAATAAATTTAGTAGCCTGCTTTTCGAACTATCTTTCTTTGAATAACACTTGGTGGGTTTTCATGTCCTTTGTGAGTTCCGTGCGGCATAAACCACTGCATACAAACCAACGAAATTATAAAATACACGGTGGCGTCCTTTTATTAATTTTTGAGCTAGGAATTTTTGGTAACGTTTCGACAGAAACCGCAAGATCGTCTTCATTCGAAGCTAGTCTGGGTTTGGCTCGTTGGTTCTGGATTCGCGTATAACAACATCACGCTCACCAAGGTAAGTCCCAAGAGGGATACTAAGTTTTGTAAACTTAAGAGACAGTTTCGGTTTGTTAAATAGAGGTACGACTTTGCATAGCAACTTCTTTGACTATCTCACGTACTTTCATCAACGATCGCTACTTCCAAGGGACTTTATTAGTCATTTCTTGTGAAGTTACAGTAAATGACGGTCCAGGACGTTCTCCATCATCCGTGATCATTAGAGAACGGATGCAATTTCCATAAAACGCAATCGGCAATTGGAATTGTGGATAACGTCGCTCAGTACATCCCGGCGTAATTCAATGAAGTATTTGTTTGACTTACTCGGCCACCTGGTCTCGCAGCGATAACAATGGACAACCCAGCTATTGTATTCGAAGAATATAGTGTTTTCAGTGGTGTCGTGTACGTAGATAAAATAAATAAGTTTATCGTATTTCGTAAGAGAAATAGCACGTACATTCCTTTTCTTTTCATTTAAGCAACATCTTCCAATTATTTTCACGTACGTGTGCATAAAATTTCGTTATTTAATTTCGTTTATTGGGATCTAGAATATTCTTACTTTTTCAGACAATGGAAGAGCGTCGAGAATGGCATCGTGAAACAATGGCGAGTTGGATTGAGGGCCATAGTGATTGTATGTACATTGCCAGTGATTCCGAAATTTATTGTGAAGTGTGTGAAACGTTATTGAAAAATTGCAATAAATCAACCGTAAAATGTGACGTAGGATCGTTAAAGCACGAAAAAAAATTGAACCCGTTGGAATCTGACAATTTTAACGAAGAACTCTGTGAAACTTTTATGGCAGCTAATATTCCATTATTTAAATTGAACAATCCAATTTTGAAGACATTTCTGAAAAAATATACTGGTCGAAATTTTCCTGATGAATCAACTTTACGCAAATATTATGCTTCTAGGTGCTATACGAGAACAGTAGAACGCATTAGAAGCCATCTTTTCAATCAATACATATGGATAAGCGCCGACGAAACGGTGGATATGTTAGGACGCTGTGTGGTAAATGTTGTAGCTGGCGTACTACATCCAACTATTCCCTATAACTCATATGTAATAGCAACAAGTGTTATAAATAGAGTTGATGCGGAAACAGTTGCTGAAACCATTAAGGAGAATATGCAAAAAATGCTTCATTCGGACGCCACGTACAAAGAAAAAATACTTTTATTTGTCAGCGATAGTGCTGCGTATATGTTAAAAACAGGCAGACTATTGAAGAAAACATATCCTAATATGCTGCATATTACTTGTGTAGCACATGCTCTCCACAGAATCTGTGAATATATCAGAGACACTTTTCCGGAAGTTGATAGACTTGTATCAGCTTTTAAAAAAGTTTTCAGAAAAGCACCATTGAGAGTAGCTCTTTTCAGGGAAAAATTTCCATCTCTGTCACTGCCTCCCACTCCAGTAATAACTAGATGGGGAACATGGCTGGAAGCTACTAGCTATTATGCTGAGAATTTCGATAGTCTAAAACATTTCGTAACACTGCTAAAGGAGGATGCTAGAAGTATTGGTGAGTGCAAGGAGCTCACACAAATCCCAAATTAAAAAAATCAGTTGTACTTTCTTCACGAACACTTTGGAAAATTGCCAAAACTAATCACATATTTTGAAAATCGAAATCTCAAATTAAATGACGGATTAATCACATTAGATGTGGCTGTTAATAATTTGAAAAGTATTCCAAGTGACTTCGGATGTGGCCTTCGGCAAAAGTTTGAAGAATTCTTAATAGAAATCCAGATTTAATTGCATTGCAGCAATTATGTATGGAGACAATTCCACAAAATCTAACGGCTAAATATGAAGAAATAAAAGAATATTTCCAGTATGCACCTATAACCAGTTGCGATGTAGAAAGGACGTTTTCTATTTATAAGGATGTACTTAATTCAAAGAGAACAAAATTGACAGAAGAAAACCTTGAGAAACTATTGCTAGTCAATATTAATACTCCTTTACTCAACTTGAACGACAAAATGAACAAATAAAAATGTTCCAATTATATAAATAAAATTCAAAACTTTATAAAAACAACTTTTCAACAAATACATATGTATTTCGTAATTTTATAGATCACCACCTGTTTGTTTTCCAATTATATAAATAAACTTAATTAATAAATATGTATTTCGTAATTTTAGATAGATAGATCACCACCCGTATGTTTTCCAATTATATAAATAAAATTAAAAACTTTATAAATACAACTTTTCAACAAATAAATATGTATTTCGTAATTTTATAGATCACCACCCGTTCGTTTTCCAATTATATAAATAAAATTAAATATTTTAGAAATACAGCCTTTCGCCAGTACTGCACTGGGCTTTGCGTCATGTGGTAAGCGTGTCCGTTGTCTAGTGATCATACAGCCGCTTTTAAAAGCAGAAAACTACTTACAAATCATTCCATGAGACGCATGGGAACACATTCACGATAATATTTACGTAACCTTTCCTCGGTTTCTTTAATTGTTTTCCCACATAAAAATAATGTTTAATTATCACCTTGGAATTATTTTTTCTCTATATTTATACAACGAACACAATTTTCTTTAAATAAGTATAGAACACAATCTATCTGCCGACATATTTATTTAAAATTTTGATAGTGGACATTAGAAATATGGCGGAAGTCTGCAACATAATCACCATAGCGAAATTGTTGTTGACTTTTAAAAAGTCACTCTTCCATCAAAACTCCCTCGTATAAAGTGCGCAAATAAAAGAAATGGAAGATCGATAGCATAAAATTTAATTAAAATTTAATAGAAAGTGTAGAATTAAACCATATCTTTACAAAATAAATATTTTATAGCACTCCAAAGAGGCTATTAACAATCGAAAAAAGCTAAAATTCTACAATTGTTGCATATTTACAAAAGCTTATATACTGACTAATAGATTCTATTTTTTTCCGTATTTACATTTTGTTTCACCTAATCTCTCTTTGTATATAACCTATGATTTCAATAGGCCTCCGTATTTAACTTTGTTTTTCTAAAGTAATTTCATTTTCTTAGTTACATAGTACGGACGAGGACTAATATGTCAAGAACACGTGTCTGCGGTTGCTATCATGTAATGGACACTTGGACACTGTCCGATAATTCTCTCTACAGAGTGTTGGTAACAGCCTTTGGCACTTGTTGATGTCCCTTATTTTTCTGTTCCTACATTGTATTTTAAAGTTACAAAATTCTGAAATTTTGAACCACCACAAAATAAATAATGTCAGACTAACAAGGGAAGATCCCGAACGCGGAAATTCAAAAAATTATGAAACTTTGGTAACAAGTACATCACATAGAGGTATGTACACGCTATTTTTTTTTCTGCGCAAAAACACTCTGATTGGGCGAATTGAATTTTGGAAAGTTGGAAATTTTTCATTCTGCCTTTACGCATAACTCGTTAACGGTAAGAGGTGGTGAAAGCGTTTTACCACACAAAATATTTGCTTTAAAGAGTTTTATTGAGAAGGTACAAAAAAGTTAAATATATCTACATTTATATATATATTTTTTTCAACGTTTGAAATTAATAATAACGTAGCAGAGGTTTAATAATATTTTATATTATTAAAAATATTTTTGTATTATATTGGTGTGGTTTTTACCCACTCATGTATGTTCCAAATTATTTTGTTATAACAGAGGTTTGTTTGGTTGTGTAACAGACCTGTACTTACAGTGTAGAAACTTTTAAAGACTAACAAAAGTATTGATAACTACCTTATAAATTATTTTGCATTAGAGTTAATAATAACACAGCCCAACACATATTTTGGTGGCTGACACTTTTTAACTGTTTCTAAATAATTTTTAGGTGTAGAATCCAAAACAACTGTCAGATTTAATCTGTCAGATCTAGTTTGCGAGGTATACTATATTAACCTCTTTTAGAAACAAATAATTTTTTTTAACTGATATCCATTTCAAGTTACAAATATTAGTATTTGCGACAAAGCGTCATGTGAATATAAAGAATGCAAAGTAGGGTATTTAATTAAGAAAATAAATAAATACACATTCACGCCTTATCACGGCTATCTAGTACGATAGTATCGCTGCAGACTCCAACAGTCGTTTCTCATCTTATGGGTAGCCCATCTTCCATGATATCGTTCTTCTTTGGTCTTAATGTCTTAATAAAATCTTCCCCCTGTTCTTCGCTGCAATCGCCTAGGTTTTGTTGGAATCGATCTAGGCGGTTGTGGAAGTAGGTTCATGTTACAACAAAGAATATTAAATTTAGAAAGCATGCTTCCCCCTAATTCTGTGTAATTCTCTGCTTTATGTTTACGAAGAAAATTTTGAGCACTTTAGCAAATCAAATATAACCAAATTAAATTCAATATCGTTCATTGCTGCTGTATATTGTGGATCTTTTATAAGTTTTCATATTTGAGGCCCATCTAATATGCCTGATTTCAGTTTACCATGCCAATCCCAGGAAATTTACATATTAAGTATCCAAAGCTAAGTCCAGCTCGATTTAACACCTTCACAAATTGCTTCATAAGTCCTAATTTAATATGCAAAAGTGGAAATATGATTTTGAATTTGAGCCCATACAAGTATGATAGGGTTGAGATTATAATGATATATACGAGGGCTATTTTTTTTTCAAGGTCCGATCGGTCGCGAAATTAAAATCACAGTGACAATCAGATAAAGCTTTGCGCAGATGTATTGCGCAGTGTCTCTAGTATAACAGCAGATCGCGTCACGTTGTACATGTCAGTTACAAGCACGCAGTGTACACGTAAACATGCCGAGTACAATAGCGTCACCCGCCAAATGTGAATTGCGTGCAGTAATTCGATTTCTTCATGCGGAGGAGTGCAACGCAGCTAAAATTTACCGACGAATGTGTAATGTGTATGGTTAAACATTCATGAGTGATAGTAAAGTGCGGCAATGGTGCAGGAACTTTGAAGCAGGGCGTACAGACGTTCATGATGCAGAAGGTCAGGGAAGGAAGCGAATGTCAACCAATGAAGATCTCGTTCAGCGAGTGTATCAGGCGATTAGAGAAAGTCGTCGGTTCACAATTTCTGTGTTTCATGAGTCGTTTCCCGAAATGTCAAGGTCAGCTCTGTACACCATCGTGGGTGGGACACTTCAGTACCGCAAATTGTGTGCGAGATGGGTTCCCAAGATGCTGTCCGACCATCACAAAACACAGCGAATGGGTGCCGCCTTAACGTTTCTCCAGCGCTACCATGATAAAGGAGAAGATTTTTTGAGCAAAATTGTCACAGGCGACGAGACATGTGTTCTTTACGAAACGGAAGAAACAAAAGAGCAATCCAAACAGTGGATGCATTCTTCTTCCCCATCAAAAACCTAAGAAGTTTAAGCGAACATTTTCCAACAGAAAGTGTATGGCTACTGTGTTCTGGGACCGTAAAGGAGTTCTCTTGGTGGAATTCATGGAACGTGGTACGACCATCACAGCAGCGTCATATGGCGTGACTCTTCAAAATCTACGAAGGGCAATTCAGAACAAGCGAAGAGGAATGTTGTCATCAGGCTTTGTTCTTCTTCATGACAACGCTCGGCCCCATACTGCAAATGCAACAAACAACCTCCTGCAGCGTTTTAGATGGGAAATATTCGATCACCCTCCATACAGCCCAGACTTAGCTCCTTCCGATTTCCATCTCTTTCCTCGTATGAAAAAGAGCTTAGGAGGACACCATTTTGCTAAAGACAATGAGCTGCAGACCAGCGTACAAACTTGGCTGAAAGCACAGGCGGCTACCTTCTATGAAGAGGGGATTGAAAAGTTGATACCGCGCTGCGAAAAATGCCTAAATCGGAACGGCGACTATGTAGAGACGTAGATGGGAGGTGTACCTAAACGTTACAAATAAAACATATTTGAATTTTACTGTGGTTTTAATTTCACGATCGATCGGACCTTGAAAAAAAAATAGCCCTCGTACCTCCATATCATTATAATCTCAACCCTATCATACTTGTATGGGCTCAAATTAAGCACCATGTTGCGACTATAAGTCATTTAATTTGGACGAAGTAAAAAATTATTGTTGGAAGGATTACACATGGTTGATGCTGATGCATGGATAAATAACATTTTTCACGTCATTACAGAAGAACAAAAAATGTATAATTTGAATAATATTATTGATTTACCCTTTTTAATACGTCCTTACTTTTTTTTAATAAAAATATGTTGCGATGGACATTACAAGCTAATATGTACATACATTGGTTTAGAAAATTTTAAAGCATCACGACAATGGATTTGGAATTTTAAGCGAGCTTACAAAATAATTTCAAGAGAAATAAATAAATCTATTACACGATCATATGCTGATGAGAGTGATTTTAATCTTGAGCTACATTCCGCACTTTAGCTGCTACAGCAGTTGCGCAGTTTATATTCGCAACTACACATCAGCTTCCGGAAAACTGCTCTCATTGTTCTCAAAGAAGGATGAAAGTTTCGGTCCACGCGTATCACAGTCTTTGTTCCAACCTCGGAGTGTTCATTTAACAGCATCCCCATCTGGAAAATTAATAAAGAACTATTTCAGCAATGGTTTATCAATGTTTATTTGCCAAATGTGGGAGCTCGCAGCATTTTACTCTTGGACTCTTGGGTCGGCCACTGTCCTGCTACATTACAAACTAGTATACCATCCAACAAACATGTGAATATATTGACAATCCCGAAGAAAACTACATCAATGATACAACGTCTTGATGTATATGGTTCTTGCATATGGAAAATCTTTGTAAGAATTTTTTATGACCTCGTACTACTCTATGGTTACGATATTCTGTTACATGAATGCAATAATATTATAAAATTAGAATCCCTTATTCATAATTAACTTTCGGCGCTGAAATATCAAAAGGTATTTGCGTACGTTTGGCATAAAAGAGGATACGTTGACCAAAGATCGAATGAATTTGAAAATCCAATACCTTTTGCTTTTACACAGCAAGATTCTGTTCATCCTCCTGGTTGTTCCATATGTGGTAGCCATACCATCATCCGATGTGCATGGTGTAACAAATTTGCGTGCTTTAAATATTTCTTTGATGAGTTTTATCACCATGCAGAATAATCCATTATATGTTTAAATCTAAAATATATATTGGTAGGTGTTAACGTGTAATAAAATTTACAGAATGCTGCTGTTATATTACACAACCCAACAAAATTAAATTTTTTTCTTGGTGCCGGAAAACTGAGAACTAGTTTTGGTTATATTTGATGTGCTGATTTGAGAAATATCTGGCCTTTTTTCGTAGCAACTCTAGCTTTTGAAATACATTCTAATTTATTTTCGCGTTAATAAGAGGCACAAATAACGGTGTCTTCACATAAAATAATATCCGTGTGTTTTGTTTTTGCGATGCCGAGCTAAGGATCAGCAGTGGGTTAACAAAAATCGGCCCTTAAAAATGTCATAGTTTCAGGAAAAGAAAACGTAATCAATGACCCTTTGGTTGCGAGGAAGAAAATCGATCGCTTGTTTCTTCGGCTGTACAAGACACATCGCAATAATTCCTTTAGAGGATCGAAAAACTGTTAACGCTGAATGGTATACAGTAATTTTTTTGCAAAAAGTTATAGATGAAATCAGGAAGAAAACCCGAAAACGTCGCATTATTCTTCATCACGACAATGCTATTCCCATACAGCACGTCTAACAGTTGACTATTTGAAGAAGAAAAGTGTTGAAGTAATGTCTCATTGTCCACATTCACCTGACTTGTCGCCGAATGATTTCTTTTTGTTCCCAATTGTGAAACAAAAATCCGTGGACAGAGATTTTCAACACCTGAAGAAGCAGTCGAAGCCTTTGAAAACCATGTTTCTGAGATACAACCTTCAGAGTGGAAAAGTGTTCTTAGAACTGGTTCGTACGCATGCAAAAGTGTATACAGCATAAAGGCGAATATTTTGAGAAACAATAAAATAGTTTGTTCCCAAAAATTTTGTTTTGTTGCCAGATTTTGTAAAAATATAAAAGGTGACGCTTAAAAACACATTTACTGAACTCCTCTACTAGCTTAAGTTTCGACATGCTTCTTGTATACATAGTTTACTTGAGTGGCAATTTTAGTTATCGCTCGTTAATTCGTTAAATGAAATACTTATTTTTTAAAGATATTTGATCACTTTCATTAACTTTTTCTTTACATAATCGCAAACATTGCGTGGCTGTTCGTCAAACGTCAGGAGAAGTGGGGATTAGTAAGAATATTGTGTTTTGACATTATCTAAGAAATTTAAATGTCTGGAGTTTTGCAACCTCCTTTAATATAACGAAGTTACTGAGATGCTTACAATAAATTGGACCAAAAAGCGAAGAGTACAAGGCACGTATTAGAAGTATTAGAACGCACGTGCATTCATTTTTCTTAAAAAATAATTTACCAACTTCTGCATCAATATATGAGGTAATTTATATAATTTTAGTTCTAATGTAAACCATTACAAGCATTTTGTTTCTAGGTTATTAGAGAGGATGCCAGTTTACGTCCTATAAAAGGAACATCACTTTACCAAATCCTAAAGAAACTAGAATTCAAGTGGAACAAAACGCACAAAAAGCATAGTAATTGAACGAAATGATATCTCATGGGGATATCGTCATCTACCAAATATAAGAAAGTTTCGTGCAGAAGGCAGAAAGATCTATTATTTAGATGAAACATGGGTTACGTAAAAGCAAAAATATGGAAAGATGCAACGGTACTTAATCCAAGACAAGTATTTGTTGAAGGTCTTTCTGCTAGTTTAAAAGATCCATCTGGCAAAGGAAAGCGACTAGTTATGCTTCACATTGGCAGAGAAACTGGTTTTGTGAATAATGGTTTGTTAATATTGGAATTCAAGAAAACTGAGGATTATCATGAAGATATGTATGTGAAATATATTACCTTCTCTTGAGTCCAATTGTGTTATTAGTAATGAATAATACACCCTATCTTTCTATTTAAACAGAAAACTCACATGCTGCATCGTGGAAAAAGGAGGAATTTATTGAATGGCTTTTAACAAAAGGAATATTAACTGATAACACTATGCTAAAGGTTGAATTGCTTGAGCCTGCAAAAAAATCCTGTCGTCCATTTCATACGTGGTTGATGAAATAGCTAGAGAAAGTAGTCGTACAGTTTTACATTATATCGATGTTTCGACACCTGTGACGATGTTATATACGGATTTTGTAGTACCTACGTCGAATTTTTTGCGCAACTCTTTACACCGATTGACACGAGCTGCTTTCTTTGTTTCGGTCAACTTATGTGGAATCCATCTGGAACACATTTTTTTTACAAATAAATGTTCATGTAAAATCGAATGAATTGCAGTCTGCGATATGCCAAGAGATGCCTTTGGTTACATGTCGATCGTGTTCTATAATTTTCCGCACAGCATCGATGTTTATTGAAAGCACAACAGTTTTTGGTCAACCTTTTCGTGATTCATCATTCACTTAGGCACGATCACGACGAAATTCTGCAAGCCAATTGTAAACTGTCTCCTCCGATGGTGCTTCATTACCAAAAGTTGACCGAAACGATATAATGCATTCTTGTGGAGTTAGGCCTTTTTTTGTAATCGTGAAAAGTAATCCTACGAAAACCTTCACGAATAATATCCATTATTTTACAAACTCACTCCCTTAAAACTGTCACTGTCAACAAACTACTGACTCAATTTCTAAGCTATCGCGGATTTCTCATTGACAAATGTCAAACTTTAAGAATATAGTGATTATATTATATGTTAAAAGCACCATCTAGTGGTCGATTGTAAAACTATAAAAGGTGTCCCTCGTATCATAAAATAAATTAAAATGTTAGATTTTATAATAAATATATTTATAATTTTTATAGAAAATGTGAGGAAGTATAATTCTACCATAAAAACATTATACATATCGTTAAAAGTCATTATTTTTTCTTTTGATCAAACTATATGATATGTAATTGACATTGATAGAAGTTTGAATTAACATCTTACTGACTTAAGTTACGACATACTTTTTATATACACGGTCTGCTACGTAAGATTTTAATGATCACTGGTTATGTTTAATGAATTTTAATTAATAAATAGCATAATAAACAACCAATAGAACCCGCAATTCAATTGTACTGACAGAACTAACTGACAGTAAAAGAAAATTTGGCAACACAAAATAAACTTGATTTTTCCTGCGTCTTTGCCTCCTCTTTTAACCAATCACAAGCGTTTATTCTAAGCCCTATCTTTCTCAACGGTCCAATCATATGTGAAATGGCATATAGTGGGAAATTAGCTTACTTCTTGCAAAACAAATCTATCTATAACGTTATCCTTATTTTCTTAAAAAAAGATAAAAAAAGATATATATATATATATATATATATAATCTAAGTTCCCTTTCTACCTTTCGGTGTAGGGATCTCTTTAATTATATAGGTACTTAATATTCATTTCTTCCTGTATGTATACCAATAGCGTAGAAATATGTCATTAGACGATATGTATATGTATCCTCTATATGTACATACGTTAACTGTTGTGTTGGCACACAACTTAATTTCTCACACGTTAAAATACATAATATCATTTTTCAGATATTTTAAAAATAATATTCCACTATTTTCTTATATAAAAAAAAACTTGGCGGTGACAGACATAAAGATAATGTTACAACCCGGTAGGATGTATCCCGTTGTCATTCCACAAATGCCACGTATCCGTCAACCACAGCCACAAAATGTATGTAAACAACCACCTTGTTATTTTAGCAAGACGGCAGCTGCTAGCAATATCACTGTCAATGTTGCAAAGTGGGCTAAGATAATATCCGGGATAGGATTTACAAAACAAAGCCGGACCACCAGGACTTCCTTCTTCTTTACATCAAATTTAATTCACCTTACGTTGTCTAATATTTCTAACGTATTATTATACCGAAGGAAATTTTGATTAGAATTAGATTAATTAGTACTTTTTTAACAATAGCAGAATGATTATATAAAGGAAAAGCATTTAATATAAATGTAAGGGTGAAGTATGTGAATATAAACTGAAATAACAAATAAATATTGAAACGAAAGAGAATGGCCAACTGTAATATGCATTAATAGAATAAAGTTCTCTTTATGTAGTAGGAAAATTTATTTTAATTCTAATCGTAATACTTGCAGGGAATTTTTAAATATATGAATTAACTAATCCAAAGATAAATTGTAACTTAATGTTAATTTTGATTTTGTTTTTAAGTAGGAAATATTTTAAATGTTAGTGTTAAAGAACAAAATTTACATCAAAATTTATATTAAATGACAGTGAAAAATATAAAGATACAATTATATGAAACTGAATCAAAAAAATTGTGGATCAATTAAGCTGCCACAAAATTGAAAATCCACTGAAAATTATATTATGTGCCGCCTATAAAAACAAATTATTCAGAATGTGTATAAATAATAAATGCCTCTATTGAAGTTACACTTACACACATACAGGGCCTTTTTCTTTCAAGGACACTGAGTATAATTACTATAACTGAAACACATCGACAAGGGCAATTAATAAGGCATATTACAAGAGAGTTGAAAATTTATAATACCCTAAAACGAGAGCTATTCTTTTGACACTCTTTCTAGCTTTTTGAAGTCTTTCTAGCGGGTCATGGTATTTTGCTGGAAGTTTTATTTGATATTTTAACTTAATTATTTTCAAACTTCAAATTAATTAATTATTTAATAAGAGTGGCAGTTGAAAAACGTATAGTATTTTTTTGCAAACTCCTCTGAAACGTTAATTGGCCATTCGGTGGCAACAGCTACATCAAAATCTTCTTCGGTCCATATATACGGTGCAGTTTTCTTTTGTTTGACTTTGGGACTGCTACTCCGTCGAGCTGCTAACTGTGCAAGTGGACAATCATCTTCCTCGTCATATTGTTGATCGAATATTTCGTTGTTAGTTACTCTTAATTCTGCTGGAGCTCTAAGCTGGCTTGCTGGTAGATTGTTTATGTTTACAATGTCCTCATCTCCAGAATCTTCGTCGATAATATTTCCGCAAGCATTTTCAGGAGGAAATATAGTTATATCCGCTTCTTGGTATGGAAAATTGTCGTCTTCTAGTAGTGTGAGAGCTTCAGTTAGGGTCAATCAGCTGAAAATAAATAACGCATACAAATTACCTACTTCTTTTATCTTTGAATATTTTCATAAATATATCAAAAATCTGTTGTAAATAAAAAACTGTAACATTCTAGTCCCCATATTGTAACTTCCTAACGTCCTATATGTAGGACGTCAATAACTAAATACATATTACTTGGACAATTCGCACATAACCTATAATTAGGATATAACACATGAATATTTAATATGTTTTTTAACAGAAAACGTGCTCGTGAAATAAATCCTATGTTAAGTAGTGTTTAGATACTCATCCTGTAAATCGAACGTCGCAGTGGTCCATTTTACACGTCACAAAAACCTCTATAAAACATTGCAACTGATAAAAGCAACATCAAACGATACGTCACGCAGAATTTCTAGAACAACTCGCAACATTAGTCATACATACCGCCACTAGAATTAAATTATAAAGTGGAGAGGGACTTTTGAAAAATCGACCTACATATAGCACTGCAGGTATATCTGGGTTAAGTTGCTTATTAAATTATTAACGTGTAATCGTTATTTTTTTAAGTTAATTTTAAACGTCTATTATTCTATTATTGAAGAACAAATATCTATGAAATTTTTCAGGCATAATTCTCAGTCCTTTGTCTGTAAGAAAAAAAAAACTACCTTGATATCTCTATGCGTTCGGATAATATAGCTATGGAAACAGGATTCGTTTTTTTCTAGCAACCCGGTATATTGCTACAAAAAGAGTATATTAATTGGAAATAAGAAGTTTGTGGTATAATAAAGTATTATATAGTGAATGGTTAAAGAACATAAACAAGTCATTAAAGGCATTTGTAGTGAAATAATATTAAAGAAGAAACAATGTTATAAAATACAATCTAAGGGGCAAGAATATTGGAGAGGAAAAGACATATATTATATCAGAATAATTGAAACATACATGAGTGGGTAAAATCTCACCAGTTTTGTATAATACAAAGGTATTTTTAATAATATAAAATATTATTAAAAATCTGGTGTGAAGAACACAAATACAGCCGTCGTTGGTTCGCATTGGTTATGTGGACAGGGCGAGGTAATTTGGCTGTCTGACAACAGGCAGCGCTGAATTTACTTTTACGCTCGGTCTGGATAAATTCTGTGATATGGCGATGTGGTTCTTTTTTGTGAATGTGTCTGAAGATATCCTTTCTACAGCGGGGGCGTACCGATGAGCCTGTAGAAAGGCGAAATACGTATCTGCGTCTCTGGGGAGGGATATGTTCGGACACGTTCACAAAAAATATTAATAGTGAACCTGTATTTGTGTTCTTTACACCAGATTTTTAATAATATTTTATATTATTAAAAATACCTTTGACATATATTATATTTTAAAGTGAAGGAAACAAGACAGTATTTGTGATTAGTATTAGCTTTAAAACAGATTTAAAAAAAAGTATGTTGTATATAGACATTAATTAATTGAAAAAAAAACGGTTCATTTGAATCATTAATAAAGATAGTATTTAGTACATTTAAAAAAGTTTAGATTTAATTTTTTTTGTAAGTCGATAAATTTAATTTACCTGTAAAGAATGCCGAATCTGAGATAGATAAGTTATTAAATCATTTATTACATCTATGATGCCAGAATATAGTGCAATATTTATTTAATTTAATCAATTATATCCATTACATTTTTGGGATCATCAACTTTTTATCAACTTTCAATTTTTAATTAAAGGAATGCGCCTTAAAATCAGATGCATATTCAAATATTCATGTTTTCGTATTCGACTGCACCCTCAGTTCCTATAAATAAAAAGTATATTTCTAAATTGAAAAAGTAGTACCACGTCTAGGGAAAATAAAATATTGGTTTGAAAGTATAGAAAAGCATGCGTTCGAGACACGAAATAGCTTCTTAGTAGTTCTCGAGGGAGCCAGGTAACAACTAATCAAGAAATATGTCCATTGTAAATAAATCTATGGATGTAGTTTTATTGAAATAAATACCTGCTCTTCGACTACCGTAGTTGTTCCTTCAAAGAACAATTTATACACCGAGCGTGGCTATAAGGAATTGCGTGGTTACTTGAAAAACTTTTTGATATACTCCTGTTTTATGTATTACGAATAAGGTAGAAAGATACAAATAAACTCATTCAAAGTTTTAACAAGATGCTCGCATTGTTCGTCGTTACCCATCTTACTGAAATAGAAAGAGAGTGTAGAGGTGCTCGAAGAAGTACAGCGTCTATTGAATCACACTTTCATCTTCATTTTTATTTACGTTTGGGGGAATATTCGCAAGCGTCTTCGTAAAATACAATATGTAGATGTAAGTTTACAATACATCAATCAGTTTACAGAACTTATTAGAAAAGAAATAATTTTTCTCTGTGTTTAGCGAAAAAATTAAATATTAGGGTGGCTCACTTACTAACGGCCGGTATTATCAACGTAATTAAAAGGGCATTTATTTTAAATGGCATTTAAAAGTAACGCAAGCGTATTATCAACATGTTTGAACGAAGATTTTGCTCGAAACACGCATTTATACTTAAATGTCCAAATTCGACGACTCAAGAATTAAACGGAGAATTAACGCATGCGTGTTCATGTATACTTGGGACTATGTTTGTGATCAGTTTATGATACATAACCTCGGAAAGTCTGTATACTTACAACCATATAGGTTATAATACTGGGACTATGTTTGTGATCAGTTTATGATACATAACCTCGGAAAGTCTGTATACTTACAACCATATAGGTTATAATATTTTCTATTTAATATTAATTTGAATTTATCTACAATATAACAAAATGCACTCTTCTTCGAGTGATTTCACATCGTCGTCAGGTGAAGAGTTAATAGAAATAGTACGTCGGAGAAGACAACCAAAAGTATTCAAACAAAGAAGACAGCCATTCGACGAGTTATCTAATGATGAATTTTTCGAAAGATTTCGATTTACGAAAGGAGGTGTTACTGAAATTCTAAGCTATATTGAAAATGATATAAAATTTCATACCGCAAGAAATCAGTGTGTATCGCCAATGAACCAACTATTGCTAACTTTAAGATTTTATGCGTCTGGTTGTATGCTGATTTCTGTGGGAGATTTTATTGGTGTGACTAAAGCTACAGCCAGTAGAATAATAAAAAAAGTTTCAACTGCAATTGGCCAGCTCCGAAGAGTATTTATTAAAATGCCTGAGACACCTGACCAAATAAGAAACGTTCAGGCTGGGTTTTATGCAATAGCAAGATTCCCAAAAGCAATTGGTGCAATTGATTGTACTCACATCAAAATACAATCTCCAGGTAAAATTTCTAGCATAAATCTATAAAATTATTTTTGATTATGTTTAATATTACAGGAGGTCATGATGGAGAAATATATCGTAACCGAAAAGATTATTTTTCGTACAATATACAAACAACATGTGACTACAATTTAAAAATCACAAACATAGTTGGAAGATGGCCTGGTTCCAGCCACGATCAGACTGTATTTAATAACAGCAGGCTAAAAACTAAATTTGATACTGGAATGTATAACGATTGTTTTCTTCTTGGTGATAAAGGGTATGGGAATAATAATTACCTATTGACACTATTATTGCAACCACATACAAAAAAAGAAGAAAAGTATAATTCATGCCACATTATGACCAGAAATACTGTTGAACGCCAATATGGTGTATGGAAAAGAAGATTTCCAATTTTGTCTCTGGGGATGAGGGTGAATAATGAAACGGCAAAAATTATAATCGTTGCTACTGCAGTGTTGCATAACATTGCAATTAATAGAAATGAGCCTGTACCAGTTCAGGAAAACATTTTGGTTGAAGCAGAGGAAGTGTTTAATGAAGCTAATTATGAGGCTAATAATAACAATACTCGCCAGAGACTGATACAAAATTATTTCCAAAATTTATTGTAATTAAAAGAGCATCTATCGTATGATTGTTTACTAGTAAATATTTTGAATAAATTGATGTAACCATTCAATATCTCTTTCTACTTTTTTATTTATTAGCCAACAAGTCTATAACCTTATGCACAACACAAATACAAAAGAACTAGTAACAAACGTTTTATTAATATATCTTTTTATCTGAACAGTATACAAAAAAAGTACATTTCATCTTACAACTCATTTTACAAAAGAAATACATAACATTAGAGATCTGCTCTTAATTTCATATTATGTAACCTCTTTCCTTCCAATTCCTCTTTCAGGAGAGCAAATCTCACCGACTGTGTTTCCTGCTTTTCCGATAGTTCTTGCTCCAGAACTTGATTTTGGAGAACTTTGTTTTTCACTTCTTCTAATTTTAAATTATATTCTACTTCCAACAATTTTGATTTAGTTTCGTAAAATTTGGCTTTTGCCTCTAATATTTTTTCGATATCATCTGAATCGCGCTTTCTCTTATGTTTTTTCGACATTTTGCATGGTGTTGGTGCCGGTGTACAATTTGATCCACTTGTTTGGACCATTGTATTTGCATCACTTGTCTTCATTGTAACACAAACTAGTTCAGATGGTTCATTTGTAATTTCTCCTGGTACATGTACCGTTATCAGATTATCTGTGTTTCCAAGCATTTTTTCGACACCAGTGCAGCTGAATACAGCCAGTGATTCACTGTCGCAGTCTAATAAATTTATTTCACCTTCGACAGTCTTGCTTGGGAGTATGCTTAATACGGTATTCAGAACTACATCGATGACTGTCTGCGAAGGGCCACCACCTGTAGAATATAGCGCCTGTTTCTTTTGTGCAGCATATTTTCTGCTACGATGCTTTAAATTTTCATATTTTGCACTCAGCTGTTCAAGGGTACGTGTTGTTAACGGATGGGAAATGTTGAACTCCTCTAATGTTTTTCCATGTACGAGCCTGTAAATTGAATCATCAGTGATTAAATGATAAAAGACGAATTACGGAAGAATTAGCTTCTCTTGATTAGTCACTGCATTTGTTTGTTTATTTTCTAGAATGTCTATATAATTGACCACCAGTGACAAGAGATCTATAGCCTCTTGTTCACTAAAATTTTTTCCACGACCTTTCTTATTATTCATGTTAACAGTAAATATTGTTTCACAAAAATAATCTTGAAGAATCTGGAGACTGACGCGTGTTTGGTATTAAAAGCAGCAACACAAACAAAAGCAAATATAGCCACACTGTTTAAATGTGCTAAAATAGTTCATTTGTTCTAAAAGTAATGCCAACCTTCCTAAATACCACATTTAAGTAAATGCTGCTTAAATTCATTTCATAATACGGAACCCCTAATTTAAGTGACACTTAATTTAAATGTCATTTAACTAAAACTACTTTTAATAACAGTTGATAATACCGGCCGTAAGTGATGGCATTAAATGTTCATAAGAAATTTAAAATTCCGGTCAGGTATTTTTTTAACAATACTGGTTGTATAACAATCAATCACCATGATAATACAACACGCATTTCTTTAAATGCAAGGCGTTTTATTACAATCGTGTTGTATGAGGATGATAATCCAGACAAAAATAATGAGTCAACATAGATATCCTAAATATAGCAATGTCTCCTTTAGAGATGTCGATTTTCGGTACTTTTAAGTAATCCTTACTCAAACTCTGAGTAATCGTTGAATGTATTCGTTACTTTGATTACTTTGATTCATATACATAATCATTTAACATAAGTACGAGTTCAATGTACGGCGCCGGCCTTCATCATATTGGCCATATTATTTCAGTAATCGGCATTATTTGCCTCGCAGAATTGGTAATGGTATACGTAGCTGATCAGCTATTTTTAACACATGCATTAACTCGTTCAAAGGCAAATCGTCTTCAGGATTCCAATCTTCTTCACTATCGGTAATATGGATAGAGGACCACAACTTCTTCTAAGACGAAACAAATGCTTTTGGGCACACCATTACAGAATTCTGTAAGTACGAACACGACATTTTTTAAATTAATTTCTTTTTAAAGTTTTTTCGATATTATCTTCCCTACTTATTGCGTTAAGTAAAATTTTCTTTTTGTAATTTATTTTGATCGTTTATTATATTTTGGTCCATTGGTTGGAGGAAGGGCTACAATTTGGTGGCTTAAAAAGCGTTTGAATTATACCATCTACTGATTTTAACTAATCATTTGCACCTAACACCAACAGTGCCATTTGGGGTAGATTTTTCGGTTTTGGAAACTGTCATACTTCGGGAACAAAATTTTCGTGAAACCATTCATAGAAAACTTCTTTTCTTAACAATTCCTTATTTTGACTTTTATAAATGAGTGGTAAATGAACATTTCTAAATGCTTTAGGATATCCATATTGCCTGAATTTTAAGTTGATACGTACCACTGGCGTATGAGGATGGCATAAAAGTAGATACCGGACACATCGGGCTGAAATAACGTCGTCATTACGACGGACGATATAAATAATCTACAACATCTGTAAGTACATCACGCAGTTATTGAATAGCACTATTCATTCTGTTAACCGCACACAAAAAAAATAGATGTGCAGTTAACCAAACGAATAGTGCTATTCAACAACTGCGTGATGTACTTACAGATGTAGACTATTTATATCGTCCGTCGTAATGACGCCCATTTCAGCCCGATGTGCCCGATCTCTACATAAAAGTTATTCGTTCCTTGGACAGTTTTTCCTGTGCACATAAGTTTTGTTTGATAGGAAATGTTTCAATAAAAGGTAAAACAATAAATGTGTTACTAGATATTTTTTCTCCATTTACGGCCAACATTCGAATACCATACCGTGCTTTAAAATTGGACAACCAACCATCGCTAGCACGCAAATCACTTCTCTGGGAAATTTTCTCGCAGAAAGAAAAAGTCTTTTGGCCTATAATTTGTGTATTTCTTCGTTGTTCTTGAAGAAACCACGTAAAAAGGGCTTGTTCCCCCATTTTCATTGTTTGTCGTCGTTCTGTCCCTGATTCTGCCCGCTTGACGTAATTTTATAAACTCATTATTTTTTTTCGAATATCATAAATGGTTGCACGACCTATATTATAAAGACGTGCTAAATCGACAATCTTACATTGATTATCTAATTTTTTTTTAATTTCTGTTTTTACACTTAAGGTTAAGGTGGAATGCTTGCGGTTGGGCATGTTACTAGTAAAACTTGTTTCAACCTGTTGCAACTACGTATTGTTTATATATTACGTGTGTATGCATTGAACGCTGTACTATTACTAATACATATTCTTATATATGAATAACGGTGAGGTATGAATGTCGGACTAAAGAGCGTTAGATAACTGAAAACGCCGGATTATCAATAATCGCTTCTGTTTCTTAAAACAGCAGGTTTAACAAACGGCGGATTATTGAGCTTGTACTGCAGTTTTTTTTTATAGTTCACGAATTATTATCGTTCTAAAAATTTATTCTAGATAGTTCTTGTATTAAAATTAATGCCAAAATTTAGTTGTTTCACGTAATGCTAATTCTTGAATTTTGAATTCATTATTAATTAGTTAATTTCATATAATTTATTTCTTAATTTTTTTTACTTTGCTATAACCTTGAGAGACATCAGAGATACATTTTATTTAGTTTTTCTTTCTATGACTTAAATTTGTAATTGTAATATTGAATATTCTCAATAATCTCGTAATATATACTGTGTGTGTATGTGTATAACACCTATGTAAAATTTAACTACAGATCTGAGGGAGAATTATAATTTTTGATCGGCTAATTGAATTAACGATTAATTAATTATTCATTACAATTTTGGTGCATTTTGCTAAATAATTTAATTTATCTGTTTTGGCATTTTCAAATTGATTCAGCTTAAACTCAGGTAATTTTCTTTTCTTATGTAATATTGTTCAATAATTTAATGATTTAACATACCGGGTCATTCATTACCCCTTGTCAATTTTCAAAACCTAGCTTTCAACTATATTTTGTTAACTTCATTTGGTTTTAAACAAGTTTGTTGCCTTTTATATTGTTATTATATTTTTTGCTGATTTTTCCTAATATACGAATTAAATATTTTCGATTCTTTGATTTTATTTGATTATGGATTGCTTGATCCCTTCGGATTTATTTGGCTTACCTTCGTCAGCTTTTGTGTTAGCTGTGTAAGTTAAGATTATAAACACAGTTACGCCTATTTTTGAAAAGGTACCTATCCTTAGCCCGCCTATAAACTGGCTAGCATCTGAACCTAAGATTCCCGTGGCATTCGTGTGTGGTAAGTCGTTAGGATTTTGAGATAATTAGGAAAGACGCTCGTAACACTATGCTTTAATCCCGGAGAGGTGTCCTGTTCCTGTACGACAATACTCTCGGCCACTAGAGTCGTGTTGCCTTGACTGCCTAGCATAAAGCAGGCTACGATACTTTGAGCGCCCCTATCCTTGCCCCTCCCCCCCCCCCCAATAGCCCGGACCTAGCTCCGATTGATTTTTACCTGTTCTCGAAAATGAAAAAAAAACTGCGTAGGATGAAATTTTTGAACAATGAAGTATTTTTCAGACAAGGACAACATTATTTATGAAAGGGTACACAAGCTACTTGAAAAATGTATTAGGCTTTCTAGTGAATATATTGAAAAACATATTTTCTCTCCTTTTCCTTAATTGTGGGGACTTAAAAATGTTCCTCGTACTTTGCAAATGTTTTGAAAACGAATAGTGGCACGTTATACGAAACGTTTGCACAAATATTAACCCCTTCGCTACCGGCTGCTAAATCGGGTGCGCCTCCAGTATACCGTTTTGGCGCGCTCGGAAGCAGTTATGCATCACAAGCATTTGGGAGTATTTAGGTTTAAAAGTAGACAGAAATAATAAAAATTGTGTTTACTAAATAAATATTTATTTTTTTACAACATAAATAATATTCAAAAATAAAATGAATAATTCAAATAACTGAATAAACATGCTTCTAGTGTAAATAATGAATCCTTGTATGTAATCTAAATCGCATTGTGGTATTCTTCAAAGTGTGTTTGAGAACACAGTGAAACATCGCAACTTGAGCAAAAATTAACTATATATTTATTTTTATTTTTATAAGTATTGTAGCAGACCCAGCATCTCCTTCTGCGCTGCTGGGGTTTTGGCAGACATATCAGGCAATGATCATTTACCTTAGACTTTTTC
Organism: Melolontha melolontha; assembly: GCA_935421215.2. Lineage (NCBI taxonomy): Eukaryota > Metazoa > Arthropoda > Insecta > Coleoptera > Scarabaeidae > Melolontha > Melolontha melolontha. Next base: position 213,384,277 of record OW285235.1, read on the forward strand.
TTCTTGTAAGTACAGTCTTCTTTTATGCTTTTATAATTAGGGACGTAAGCATCGCATAAAATAAGTGTAAAATCCACGACTGGTACATTTTTCTTTTTATGTGAAATACTATACAAACATTTTGCATTCAACACCATTCTCTGCAAAATGTGAATGCCAAGTTTTTTGAACCAACAAAAATTCTTTCTTGCACAATTATATGGTTCAATATCTTGATCAATGGCATCTGCTGCCCCCATGCTAGTGTTATAATGATCTATGTGTGTTGGCTTCTTGTAAGTTATATTAGATTTTTTCTTAACATCATATCTGTATTTTTCTTGAAATCCGGCGGTTAGTTTAGTTGTTAGCACGTAAACATTCCTCCTGTCCTTGAATCTAACTACAAGAGTATCATTTTTTTGATAAAGCATGATTGGTGCGTTGATAAAGGAACATTTTAGGAACTCCTCTGTTTACTCTTATAGTGCCTGTTACGTAAGTTTTTTTTTACAACAAAAATTCCGCTAATCTAACGGACAGATACCAGTTATCTAAAATCACTCCCCTTCCCTCTTCAAAAACATTTTGTAAGAACTTTTCAACCACTCTTTCGGACATAGACAAATTTTCAGAGCCATATATATGGGAAACATCATATAAATCTTTTCCGGCATATAAAAGAAAATCATATGTATATCCTCGAAATTTTGGATCACTTGGTGATAAACAAAAAGGCTTTATTCCAAATCTGGCACGCTTTGTCTTGATGAATTGCTTGAAGTGAAGTCGACCTTTATAAAGCATCAAACATTCGCCCAATGCACAAGTTTTCCCTAGATCAACAAGCACCGTTGTGTTTTCCCGTATGTATCCAAAAAACATAGTAATCCTAGAGTGTGGGTTAGACTTAACACCAATAGAAGGACTGGTAAATCTTAGTAACTTTAGAATTTGTAGGTATCTAAAAAATTGAAATAAAAACTAAATATATTTTCACTGGATGAAAAACTTAGTACTTACCGAGCTCTGCTCATGATTGAAGCTGAAAACGCAGGCGGACCGCTAAGTAGAAACTGCTTCCGCCAGTAATCCGTGATTTTTGGCAAATGTGTTAGGCCCATAAGAAACGTGAGTGATATAAATGTATACATTTCAGGCAATTGAACATTTTTCCAGTAAATGCCATGAATTTTCAAGGCAAGGTTATTATTTTCTTCAAGATACATGAGTGCTCTTTCATTTGTCCACCGACATAAGAAGCCTACTACTTTATGTGACACAAATGCTTAAAAAAAATCTTTAGCACTTTTAGCTTCATTCATATCGATAGCCGGGTGAATATCATATTCAAACTCTTTTTCGTAAATAGAAGAATCTTTTGTATCTGAAAATGGGTCAGTGATAATTCTCCACTCACCAAATTGACGAGCCTCAATCTCTTCGTCTTCATCAGAACAGGAAAATTCTTCTTCGGAATCACAAGAGTCATTGTCCGCTTGCACCTCGAAATCTGAGTCGCTATCAGTATTTGCATCCGAGGAAGACATTATAATCAAACAAGTACACCTTACCGCGTTGCCTATAAAAGCAAACTGAATAATATAACCTTAAATCAACGTAATTTCGTATAGACGCACTTGTAAACCTGACCGCCAGATGATTCGACATGATCTAACTAGTTAGAACAAGATCCAATTTTATTGCAAATATGATGACTAACTTACTGTGCGCAATACTGTTGCTGTATATTTTTATCTAAAATGACACAAGCGGTAGCAACACGGTGTATACAATTGTACATCATGATGCAACCGTATGCATCACTGGTATTTTACTCCATACATAGCGTGATGCAAACGGTTGCATCACGGTGCAGAAGGGGTTAAGGGGTAAAGGAAGCTCACTCTTTACCATTTTGTATAATGCAATGATAGCTTATATAGTACAAATGATGTGTACTAAGCGACTACCAAGTAAGTACTGACATATTACGTATCCTTGATGATACCTTTAAGATGTTATAAAATTCTCATAATTTCGTGCAACTATGCGACACATACAGTATTATGATTAGACTGCGTATATTTATATGTTATAGAACAGATAAAATGAAATGTTTTTTAACTCGAGTATCGATTTAATAAATATCTAAAGTAATAATGCAAAATAAACACATAGAAACACAATACAGATATTTTCCGATATTTAATAAAGCCATTCAACAAATGCATACTTTTCTTCGCATCATCTTACTGAAAGCTACTAAAGTACTTTCGATAACGTCTAATACTAAAAATATTAATGCTGAGAAAATATTGTGTTTAGAACATGCTATATTTTCATAAAACATTCAAACATGTGTTATTTGTACATGAAATGTTTAGTAGACATCAGCGAGTTTGTGTGATGAAATATTCAGGATATTTTTTTATTCGAAATCGAGTAGTTCAGATCATTAATAAATAACGAAGTTCACCCATATCAAGGCTAAGTAACAATAGAAGGACATGAATAATGGGGTATCTTCAATTTAGGAAATTACCTCATTTCTATAATTGCGTTCCTGCCACAAAACCAATAATCGTTCGCGCAAACCATCGTCGTATCAACCACGTTGCAACACATTAAAACAACTCCCATGAAATAATGACCATTAACAGATACGGACTCGCATCTGCTCGGTCATTTTCGAATGCGACAATGTAGACGATATGAATGTTTTATTTGGTAGTCGAGTAGTTGACAGAGGGAATGCGTGTTATAATGGAACCCGTCCCGAGGGTGGAGATATGCATGCGAGAGGACACCGACTGCCCCCAATTCAATTTTCCCGTGGCTGTCCGCAATGTATTATACAGGGGGAGTATAATAATGTAACGGGCGAAAACTTTTTATTTTTCCTTGCATCTCTTCCGACGAGAACTCCATTTATTTTGGGTATCTTGGTTACTTGTGCACTCATATTTCAAAAGTTCCAAATCTTTTTATGTACTCATGCATTCAAAGAATTTTCATCCTAAGGGATAGTTGAAGATACTATCGTTTCAATATTTTCAGCGTTTTGCTTATAGATTACCTGCTTGTATATTTTTTGAGAATATAAATTTCGAATTATAAAATAATTAAGTCCTATTCTATTAAAAGAATTATAAAATATTTTTATTTTACTCTCATTTTAGAATAAAAAACTTGAAATAGGTATTCACTTACGTTATACTGATGCAATACCGATAAAAGATAGTTTAAAGCAGCGATTCTTAACCCTCTTAGCTCCGCGACCCCCTAACATTAAATATAAATTATATTAATATTTCAATCGTCGAAAATCTCATATTTGCCTACTGCAATTGATATGGTCAATGTTTTAATAGGCGTGGAAGAAGCAAAAAATTTGAAAAGAAATCACTTTTCTAACAACACAATATCAAGGCGAATCGATGACATGGCTGCCGATGTTCGCGATCAGATAATTCAGCGAGTTCAAGTGAATTTTTTAGTATTCAATTTGATGAATCTACATTTGTAGAAACATGTCTCAGTTCTTATGTTTTGTGATGTATGAATTCACGGCGACCCCATCATGATGAAGACAGGCAACCCTAGTTGAGAGTTAGCACTTTGTTTAATCCAGTGATATGGACACATTAATCAAAGAAAATATGTTGTTTTGCAAAACAGTATCGGGTCTTGCAACATGCATGTTTTTCCGATGTTTTTTTATGAAGTTAGTAGAAACTATACTAACCTAGATTGGACAAAATGTATTGCAATATGTAGTGGTGATGCAAAGGCGACAACAGGAAGAAACAGTAGATTAGCTGATGTATTTTCGCATGTAAATGACTTGTGTGTGAATTTACAAGGACCTGATAAAAACATTTTATTAATGACGGACAGAGTTCATGCTTTCACTAAGAAGCTTGATATCTGGATTATTGGCCTTGTTACGTGTCCGTAACGCGCAACGTTTTATTACTTTATTTCGTATAATAATTAATATCTTCAATATATTTCGTTTCATTTCCAACGAACCTACCTGTATAGGTATCGTTATTCGTTATTTAAATTTATATCTAATTTCTTTCAAGTATTTTTCTTTTTTCCTTGACCTTTAGTGCTCGCTTATTTTTTTTCCGTTGTGAAAAAAAGTACGAGACTTGCTCTACACACGTTCGTTGTTAGCTATCGAGCTCGGAACGTAGTTGCTTTTTCTACCCAACACGGATATCAATCGATGTAAGCCGTATTGTAATTATTGTAATTACGGCCCCGTGAGGGTTTTAAATCGATCAAGTTATCCAAATTATTCGCTAAATGCGTTATCTCCCTGGGAGGATTTAAAGTGTTGGGAAAAGAAGAAAAGAACCTGGTAACACGTTAAACAATCATCGTTTTAATTTTCATCGCCATCAAACACAATAGTTGATGGTGTAGACGATGGGTAAGCAAAACCACGTACATCACCTGTTACGCTAGTGACGATTTTCTTTCCTGAAGGGAAAAGGATCGCCAAACGCAGTTGGACCCTCAGATAAGCTTGTTACACTAATTCTATTTGTTAATAATTAATTATCATTCGTAAATTTTCTATTTCGTTACATTTAAAAATTATAGTCATTATTCATTAGTGTAATAGACCCAGGTGCTTTCTAACGAAAAATCTGTGTCGCCTGACCTTATTTTTGTAGATAATTTTTTTTTATACATTTGCGTTCGCCTCAGGAACTTTCTTTTTGTAGCTTCAAATTTTAACCTTGCGTTTAAATATACAAAATTTATTTCAACACCTTAAGTGTTGGTATTTCAAATTTTTGCTAATTTAATTAAAAATACTTTTTACACTTGAATTGTTTGTATTACATGTTTTGCCAAGTAATTAGATTACTTTGTTTTTTTTCCACTTTAATTGTGTGGATTTCTTATTTTTACCATTTAATGTGAATACTTTCATTATACGCAAATTACATATTTTGCGTAACCTTATTTGTATAATAAAAAAACGTTCTAGCTAAAGACCGTTTTATTACCACGAATTGTGGAACTTGTAATCTATTGTGAACCAATAAGAAAGAATATGTATTGTTTTTTTTAGGGCGTACTAAGGCCTTCAGCCACTTTGTAATTTTTTTTTATTCATTTGAAATTAGACAACATCGTTATTAATTTTAAATTCTTACTTGCTTTTGACTGGCCTTCAGCCCATAAATAAACTTCTATTTAAAATTGATTTTTGGTTTCTGGTGACTTTAACTATACACGGTGTGTTTAAATAAATAGGTTGTTCGGTTGGAAACATCGTATTTCCTTTTTTTTCCCGTCTCTCGATCTTCGAGAGTGGAACGAATCTCGGACACGGGACCGGCCTTCTGCCCCACGCGGCTTGCCTTCTTTTTTTTTTATAAACTTTTTTTTAACAAGTTTCCGAGTTTGCGACGTCCAGCGGCAAAAGTTCGGTGGCGCCCTTGTCCATCTCTTTTTTAGCGACTTGCTTACCTCTGGGTCTCCCCACCCCTGGGCTGAGGCAGCCTCAGAAGCCGGGTAGGCCGTTGGACGTTGACAAGAACGGGCAGGGGCAGATTTAGTGATCCGAGATCGGGTCTGCTCCGAGGAGCGTTTTCTGTATTTTTTTAATTTTTTTTATATTTTAAGCTCGACGTAGCGGTCGTAGCAGTCTTCAAAGCAAAAATTTGGATATGTTCCCACTCACTTCGGATTATACTTAGAAAAGTTTGAATGAACAAGATACTATTATTCACCACAGTTTGGATTACATGGAGATGCATTGCGTGAGCTAAAAACTCAGTTGATGGAGTATTTCTCAGAAGATAAAAATTATTTCTCGAAGAGATCCATTTAGTGAAAACGTAGTTGCCGTTCTTAAGTTACCTGTTGAGATTCATGACCAGTTCATCAAAATGTCGACAAAACGATACAACTGCAATTTGGATCTAAAGATTTAAATACATTTTGGATTGCTCGTATAAACGAATATGTAAATTTAGTCACAGAAGCATTGAAAATATTATCTCTGTGAAAAGATATGATTGCGCTAAAAACTAGATACAGCAATCGTCTCTTATCACTCGAAAACAATTTGCTTTTGTGTGTCTAACGTAGTCTCTAATGTAGATCCACGTACTTCGAAATTTTGAAATGAATAACAAATGCAACCATCACATTAATTTTTTTCTTTACATGTTATCATTTATAACACAGGTCTACAGTGATTTTGATGTTTGAAAGCTGTTTGCTAATTTGTATATGTTTGGGGGCCCTTATTTCAAAAAACGCCATATTTTTGCTCTATCAAGTAATTTTTTTTATAGCGCTCTATATCTTAAAAATGTTATTTTATTAATATACATACCTATGACAAGAATATGTTTGTTCCATGTTAGCCATGATTTTTCAATGAATTGATTTTTATGAAATTAAATGTGATTTGGCAACACTGGTTAATATTAGATTTCTCAGCAAAGCAACAGAGTCGGCCCAGAAGCGTCAATACAACGTTGAAACCTGCTTATGTGCAGTTTGGTTATGTTAGTCGTCGTGCTACTGTGTCCGCGCGCTTGTTGTCTTCGTTGTTGCGTATCTTAAGTGTTCTAGAACGTATAAATATGGAAAGAAGACATTGTGTGAACAATCCGAATAACTTTCGTTATATCTGTGGTAGTTATGTCGTAGTAAAGCAGAGGCAACTTCGTTTGTGAAAAATGTATACCACGCTTATTTTGGTGTAAAAATTGGCGACCAAGACAAGTCCTGGGCTCTTCATACTGTTTGTTCCGTTTGCGTTGAAGCATTAAGAAACTGGCAAAAAGGTAGGAAGAAATGTTTAAGGTTTGGTGTTCCTATGGTATGGCGAGAGACTAGAAATCACAGTGATGATTGTTATTTTTGTTCGTGTAATGTTCAAGGATTCAACAGAAAAAATAAGAAACAAATTGTGTATCCCAATCTTGACTCTGCTATTCGACCAGTTCCTCATGGACCAGATGTACCGATACCTACAGCCCCAGAAGCACTAGAAAACGTCATATCGTCAGAATCAGAGGAATCTAATTGCGACCCAGATGACTCAGATTTCACACCAGATTTCGGAGAGCCCGAAGTGTTTAACCAGAGCGAACTAAATGATTTAATTAGAGATTTGCACCTTCCAAAGGATGCATCCGAATTGTTAGCCTCCCGACTTCGTGGGAAATATTTACTGGCACCTGGCGTCACATCAAGCTTTTACCGGGATCGCGAAAAAGAGTTATGTCAATATTTTACTCAAGACGGACAGCTAGTGTATTGCAACTATATTCCTGACTTAATTTCAAAATTAGGAAATGTGCCGTATGTAAAAGAAGAGTGGCGCCTGTTTATTGACTCAAGTAAGCGTAGCTTAAAAGGCGTTTTATTGCACAATGGTAACGAGCTGGCCTCGGTTTCCGGTGCCCATTCGGTACATTTAATGGAAACGTATGAAAATTTTGAGCTTCTTTTAAAGAAAATAAACTACCAAGAACATCAGTGGATGCTTTGTGGTGACCTTAAAGTGCTGTGCATGCTACTAGGACAACAAGGAGGTTATACAAAATTTCCATGCTTTATTTGTGAGTGGGATAGTCGAGCAAGGGATAGACATTGGACTCAAATAGAATGGCCCTCTAGAACAAGCCTTACACCTGGTAGCAAAAATGTATTAAGAGATAGCTTAGTTGACCCCAAAAAAGTTTTACTGCCTCCTCTCCATATCAAACTTGGCTTGATGAAGTAGTTTGTTAAAGCCCTAGACAAAAATGGACAGTGTTTTAAATATTTGTGCGAGACATTTCCAGCCTTATCCGATGCCAAGTTAAAAAAAGTTATTTTTGTTGGGCCGCAGATAAGAACATCATGCAAAGACAAGGATTTTCAAAACACAATGACTAATGTCGAGAAAAACGCCTGGGTTTCATTTAAAGAAGTAATTGATAAGTTTCTTGCGTACTCTAAGGACGAAAACTACGAAAATATTGTACAAAATATGTTGCAACACTTTCATCGTCTAGGTTGTAATATGAGTTTGAAAGTGTATTTCCTGTTTTCACACTTGAACAATTTTCCTGAAAATCTTGGAGCAGTTAGCGAAGTACAGGGAGAGAGGTTTCACCAAGACATTAAGGAAATGGAACGGCGATACCAAGGCAGATGGAGCATAACGATGATGGCGGACTACTGCTGGATGTTAAAACGGGATATGCCCTTAAAAACATACAACCGAATGTCCGGACAATGCAGCTTTCTGGCAAAAAGATAAAGATTTTACTTAAAAAAGACTGAGTAAAGTATTTTTTTCCACTTTTTTAACTTGTATTCTACCTTTTTACTCAATAAACAAATAAATTTTTTTAGAAATATCGTTTTTTTCATTTAATATTCGCAAAAAAAACCTTACGTGATACAAATAAATGCATAGAATTTTTGAAATCAGCCTACCAAAATTATTTAAAATAAAGTTTTCAAAATAAAAACATCTGTCAAAAAGTTTAATTTTGTAGACCTGTGTAATTAATGATTTTTTTTCTCATAACATGGTTTTGCATTATTGTTAGCTATTTCGCTTCCCCTCTTAAATATCACCGTGACCCCTAGGTTGAGAAACGTTGGTGTAAAATAACAATTTATATAATCTAAAATTCATAAAAACATACATAATTTCAAATAAATTATTACTACCTATTACTGATTAAATGAGAAAAATAATGTTAGTCAAATAACCATTCTCAAATTTTGATTGCATCTTGAATCAGTTTTGCCAAGATTTTCTGCGTTATATACTTCTGCTTTGACCGTTCTATTTTAAGACCACCAGATCACCTTCTCTTTTGTATAAGTAGCTAACATTTAAGATATACAAAGGTATCTCCTGAATAATAGAATATTTATCATAGTTTCATACAAACAAAAAATTTGCTTGTTCAGATTTTCCGAAAGATGAAAATGGTTCTATATAGTGACCTACGGCAAGTTTTTTTGCTTTATAACAAAAACCATTTTGAAACATACTTGTGTGGGAAAAACTTCGCCATTTCTTGTAGAGGGTTTTTCAATAAGCGTGTCCAATTTTTAAACTGTAATAAAAACAACAAAATGTTATGATAGAGGATTAGTTTTTATGTTGTTGAAAGCTTGGTTCATGACATTAATGATGGTATATGATATCATTCATATGCGCTCCACGACCCCGCTTTAAACTCTGCATCCAGTGAACCCAATATTTGGCCACTTTTTCTAACATTCGTAGCCTATTTCGTGAATGACATGAATAATATTGTGTTTCAATTCTTCAATTGTGGCTGGTTTGTTGACATAGACTTGTGACTTGACATATCTCAACAGAAAATAATCTAAAGGCGTCACATCGCAAGATCTTGATGGCCAATTGACTCGACCATTTCGAGAAATTATTGAATCATTGAATTAGGATCACAATAAATTGATTGTTTCTGCTGCTGTTTGGCACGTAGCGCCATCTTGTTGGAATTAAAATTCGTCTACATCAACGTCACGCATATTTTGACATAAATATTCGTTGATTATTGCTCTGTAGCGTGCTTCATTGACTGCTCCGTTCTCTTTGACCATATTTTAAAAGAAAAAAGGTCCGGTGATGCCACCAGCATCTAATACACACCAAACAGGCAAATTAAGTGGATGAGGTGATGTTTGTCGATATTCGTATGGGTAAAAATCAGCTTATGAGAAAACACAAGATTTCGCTAAAAATGCTAATCAGTTTCCAACATTTCGAGAGTCGAATCCCCGAACTCACGTCTCAATTCTTAGACCAATTAGATCTTGTACAGATGTAAACCCAAATCTTTGTGTAAAATTTGCACATTTGTGGTGACAGATATGCCTAATTGCTAAGAACGGAGTGGAATCGACAAATTTGTATCCTCGCAAATATTCAGGTCAACGGCAGCTGTATTAGCTTCACTTTTGGTATTTCTTTGTCTCACTGGCACTGACACATTAAAATACCATATACCATAAACTGCGTTCGAATCTTTGAATAATTTGACCAATAGCACATTCACTAGGTCGATTATGAACATCGTAAAATTCACGAAGTGCTCTATAAGTCTCACAAACTGATTGTTGATTTGCGTAATAAATTTGAACGATTTGTGAAGGTTGTTGATACGATTCAAGCTGATTTGTTAAACTTTTCTGAATACAAATGTTAAAAGACGTTGTGAGAGAGAATAGCAAAAATGGCCAATGTGACAGTTCAAAAATACGACACCCCTATTGAAAACCCCGCTATAAAACAAAAACATTTATAGTAATATCAAAATATTATCAAAACTTGGGTGTGGAGAACACAACAAAATACGTTTTTGATAAAGGTAAAAAAATAACATACAAACAAGCAAAAACCTGACACTGAATAGTTGGTAGGATTGGTGAGACAATACCGATTAAGGGACAGTGGATCAAATATCTGATATCAGACCTGATGAAGTGGACCAAATGTTGACACAGAAATATAGATTATTACCTCACGCAACTTAGTGGACATGGGCCATTCGAAACATACATAAAAAGAATAGGCAAACGAAGAGATGATAGGTGTGTGTGTATTGTGGGGAAATCGAAACTGTAGAGAACATGGTTTTCTGCTCTAACCGGTGAAAAGCAACAAGAGAAATAAAAAGCTAACCTTACAAATTAAGACTCCAGATAACATTGAAAAACCTAATAAACACTATGTTAGACTCTATTTAAAACTGGGTTGCGCCGCACAAAATAATAAGGGAAATAATGAAAAGTATGAAGGAGAATGAGGGACAGAACAGGAGATGTGAGACAAAGTTAAATGGAAGGAAGGATGAGAAATTACTCGATGCATTCATAACAGAGATACCTGACAGGCTGTACCGTGGATGCATCAGGAGAGATACCGAGGTGATTTTAGTGGGTAAAGCAGACTGACTGTGAGTCCCATACTACCGCGAGAGGCAATGTCCATAAAATATTTCCACCTATTAAAAAGAAGTACCAATAAACAAGTTTCGAAATAATAAATAAGAATATGCACGTAAGAATATGCACGTAATAAAGTAGGAAGCTAGATGACATTTTGACTTACTGTCACATCAAATACAAAATTTAAGTATGTAGGGAGAAGTATTGTATAACGATAACATTTTGTTAGTTTCTCGTATTACGGCAATGCTGCCACTATTAAGATAATTAAATTAGCGTTTTGTTAACGTTCTCTTTATACAAATCGATACGAACTACGTAAAACAATCAAGGATAAAGTGAAAACATTAATTTGCAGCGAACACGGACACAAGCTATATATTGCCTACAATTTCTGTTTTACAAATTATTTATTGCCTCTCCTTTGCTAATTTTTTAATCTCAAATGGAAATATATAGACGAAAAGCATATTTTACTGGTAGAATGAATTCAAACGTAATTCTTTAATTATTTATTTAATGAACTCTAAACTTCTATAGATTCTAGAAATTTTTATAATTAGTTAATAAACATTTTTGGGTTAGTGGTGTAATGAAGTTTATAATTAAATTGAACTTTCTTGTTACATTGGATGCAAAACTCAAATGGGCCAGTGGAGTAATCGTTATGTAAAGAGAAAAAAGAACATTCTTTGTGGTAGTTTATCAAAACGAACTAGACATAACTAGCTATCGTCCAGTTTACGATATTTTCTTTGGTTATGTTGATTTAGCTGTATAAAACGAATTTCGGCTCAAAATATAGCCAAGCTTTCATAGAGAACAATTGATACAAAGGAATAAATTCAATTTCGAAATAATTCCATTTCTGAATAGACATTTATGAGACAGCCATTATATTTTTAAATTCAAATGACTTTCTATGTGTATCTGTTATTGGCATTTAGAACATGCCTTTAAGGTGTTTGGAGCCACGATTGATAATAATTTGAAATGAGATTTATTTACACTTAGCCTAAATTAAAAACAGGACTTTCTGTTCTGGCAAGAATGAGGAAAATGTTAATTGAAAATAACCCTCACCATAATATAGGTTTTATCCTAGATACGCATAAATTGTCTTCATGCGTAAACTAAGAACATCACTAAAATATAAACGCATTAATATTTGGTAGCATAATGATATGCCTTGCTTGTACAAAGTGAGTGATGGTGCTCTAAGTGCAACATCTTTTCTAATGCTGATGATGGCCACTTAGTTGTCGAAATATATATCCAGGCTTCAAGCTATATTGTGGTAAGGAGTATTTTTCAATTAAGTTTTACTGCATAAACCACAATCTTTGATTTAATCGGAAGGATGAGGAAGTTGTGTGATGTTCGAATCCTCTTTAGGGTGAATTTTTTCAATTAAAAAAATTCGCATAATTAGCGTCGTAAAATATAGAAAGCAATATGTACAAATATGTGTTCTGTTGTAAACTAAAACCTAAATCGAATGATATAAAAATAATTAATAAATAAATCTAAACTAATATTATAAAGAGGAAACATTTGTGTTTTTGTATGTATGTTTGTAATGTTTTCACACAAAAACTACTGGACCGATTTCAAAAATTCTTTCACCATTAGAAAGCTGCAATTTCACTGAGTGACATAGGCTATATTACATTTTCAAAAAAAAAGGATCCCCAATAAAAATGCATTAATGTAACCCAAGGTGTGAAAAAAATAGTTACAAAAAATCTGTCATCGCGTACGCTGCGGAAACTATTGTTGATAGAACAAAAAAATGTTCTACAGTATTATAGAACGTATTAATATCTACAAAAAACTCCGCGAAACCATATGTCCAACTACTGTAGTTATGCCACTATAACTACTTTTTTACATTTTAAAAGTTAATAAAAGTGCCGACAATAATCAAACCATATTATCCATACCTCTGTATTATTCCTTATCCTATTAAATGATATTTTATTAAAGACTTATATATACTTATAAATACTTTTTAAATTATTAAAATCGGACATTCCATTCAAAAGATATAACGAATTTAAAAATGTCAATCTAAAGAAAATAATGTTATAATATAATGTAGTAGTATAGCGATGGCCATATTCATTTTGTTTGTAATAAATTGACAATCGAAAAATTATAACTGGAATAAGAATAGTATTGGCAGAAGTAATTTAATAACAAGTTCAATGAGAATGAAAAGTAATAGGAAACAGGCACAGAGAAGCTGTTATAGAAAGAAGTTAAACATAAAGTGATATAAAATCCAAAAATTAAGGATCACAAGAAAGGAATATTAAATATTTAAGAGAATACACTCACTATTGTATTTATTCAAGGTAGGATCGAAGAAAAGAGAACATATACGATACAAATTTTATTAAAAGAATTTAAATAACACTGAGATATTTGAAAGGTGACGTTTTTGAAGTAATATCAACAATGTGTCAAAAGCCAAGTGACAGGAACATTATTAAAATAGCGGGTTACATTGTTTATAAGTTATGTTAAATAACTAAATGGACTAAACAAAAATGTAATCAATTCATCAGCTTTACAATTAAAAAAATAAGTTTTTTGTCAAAAACATTTTTTTTCCTCTAACTTCACATAGCCACAACAACGCAATTGGATGATTTGTTTTCCAAGTGAATTTATATTTACTATAATACATTTACCTCTTTTCTCATTCATTTCATTTCAGATTGAGTCACAGCGAAGCGTGGTCGGGATTAGCTAGTAAATAAAATAAAGGATTAATATTAATGGTTAAATATACACTTTGTTCAGTAAAATCTGAACATAGATTGTCTACTTGTTTCACTAAAAACCCGCAAGGGTTCTAATGTAGTAAAATGATACATTATACAAAGAAAACTCAGTTATGCTGTTTTACTATAAACTTACTAAAAATTACGGTATAGAAAGTCAATAATTTGCAATATCATATACCCGCATTGGAAAGAATATCCAATTTGAAACAAAGAATTGACAATCGATAATATGATTTCTGTGACGCCACGAGAAATAAAGTGAAAAATTTATATTTTTGTTACATATAATTATATGTAACAAAATACAATAATGGAAAATAGGTATCCAATTAACTTGCATAGCAAATGTCTAAAATTTAATTTAGCGCATCCGAGCCTACAATTGATGTTAGTTAAACTGTTCTACTAATTTGATCTAGAAATTAAAGATCGTACCAAGACACAGAGCGATCTAATAAGAAAAGAACAGATACAAGACGGGAAGACGAGGGAAGAAGAAGAGATTAAAATGGTAGTGCTAATGGAGTACCTGAACAAACGAAGAATATGTGAAACGATGAAATCTATAAAAAATATCCGAAAAGCATAAACAAAAGGGATGATGTTATACGTTTGCCATATGTTTGGAAAAGAGCGCCAGCTAGCTATTCAAAAGAACCAATGATGAACGCCCAACATCTGCGGCACTACCATGCAAGAACCCAAGGCGTTACTCTGCTATAAAGTCAGACAAGCGGAGCCCATGCCACGGCTAGATTAAAAATAGCAGTGAAAGGACGACTAACACGCAGTCAGGTGAATAGCATTCGAGAGAGAACATCTACTGAAGATGAGAAGGACGAGTTATACGTAGTCAGGAAGAGCATAAGAGGGAACATATGAAAATGGTCAAAATTTTAACGAAACGTTGCGTTGATCTTTTTAGGGCAACAGCAGTTCTAGACGGGAAAACGCCAGAACTACACGATTACTTGTGCTGACGTGGTGATTAACTTTATTTTCATTTGTACGTTTATTTTGTGTTTTTTTAATTAGAAAAAATACGAATAGGAGAAATAACACAAATGTTAAATACATACATTGTGCCTACAAAAACATTTTTATAAAAACTATCTTCAACATAGTAAATGGTATTAAAATAAAATATATTCTTTTATTGAAAACGAATTGCAGAATCGCATGCATAGGTTCTCAGTACATGAAATTGAAAAATTATAATTTCATCGATTATAGCTCCATCTATCATGAATTGAAGAAAATGTTTCAGACAAATCCTAATTACTTTTTCCAGTAGATTTCGAATCTGTAATAAAACATCCGGGTTCCTATTGAGGATTTCAAAGTTAAAGTTGTAGGTGGGCTACATGGAGGGAGAGAATGGGACTATTTCTAGCACTAATATGTTTCCTACATTAAATTATTAAATTTTAAATCAGTGAACTACTTATTTTTCGAGATATTTGAAAGTGTCAATTTAAAAAATACACCCAGTATTTAAGAGAACGGCCAAAAAAATAGAAAAAAGTATATATTGGCAAATCGACAAATTATGTCTAAAGTACGAATATGGAACACTAATGCGATTTAACGCTGTGGTGTTAATTAAAGCGAACATTGCGCACCGTACGTCTTAAACGTATAAATCATTAAAAATTAATATTAAATGCCCGAACGCGAACTAATGAAATTACGCTTAACCAATAATTTTCCGATCTGATTAACGTAAACTTTTCTCTTAGAGCTATGGAACTTTTCGCAACAAACTTCTTTGTTCACTTTAATTGAAGACCTTTATGCGGAGCATTTAAGCGTCAGCATCTATTTTAATGTGAACGGAACCGGATGCGGCGGATTAAAGCACAATGTTGTTGCTCAGAAGATGACAGGTCCTGTCGGGTCTCGCAATGTTTGATTGATGGACGCATGTACCGCTCCACGAGAATTGGGCCGCTATTAATTAATGCTCCCAGGAGTTGGTTGCTAAATGATGATACACCGTTCAAACTTAAAACGCGTTCCATCAAAATATCAGTTTACATTCATAGGTTTTGCGTCGGTGCATTATTTCTTTGTTGGTCGTAAACAGCTTGCAGTACCTATAAATATGATCCTTTAAGACCATAATGAATGCATTAAAGTAATTCAATATATTCACATCTTTAATTATATTTTGCGTACAAAATATTGTAATTAAAGATGTGAATATATTGGAACAATATGTCCTAACATAATTATTATTTTTAGTCGAGACTAGAAAATTTTCAAGTGAGCACGAGGTGATAATAATAATAATAATAATAATTTATTTTTTGATAATTACATGGAATGTCACAATTAAAAAGAAAACTATACATATATTAATGAATATAGCTTAAATACTATCATTTATATTAAATCGTTGTTACATATTACAAGTAAAGAAATCTTCTATTTTATATATGGCTCTATACAGGCTGTCCAGAAACTCTCCTGACAAACGAAGACCGGAGATTCCTCTGATAATTTTAAGACAATTAAACCCAAATTCACCTAGTCCGAAAATGCTTCCTAAGGGAGCTAGACTTCTTTGAAGATGGCGCCTTGTATTTATTTTTTTTTAAATTCCTCCAGAACGCGTCTATTTAGAAAAACAAAAACTGGTATGCTTATTTATCCTCCAGAGATGAATCGATTCCATCAATTGCGAATTTCTAGTACCGGTCATAGGCGTCCGTTTTGGGTAGGTCAACGGTTATTTTAAGGCATAACTTTTTTGTCTTTAACTTTTAAGCATTTGTGACACTAGATTATTAAATTTTCAGGTATTCCAGTACTAAAATGTACTCTTACTTTAAGTCGGTAGGATACACCGTTTTCTAGAAAAATCGATTTGTAAATTTTTCGTTTTTTCTTCATTAAAGTTCAATTTATTATGTACCTACTTATTTTTAGCGACGAAGTTGGCTTGGACTATCAAGGCATGGATGAAAATTAATTTAATAAATTAAAAACAAATTATTTATTACAATGGAACGAAACTAACAAAAAAAGAACAAGTATCAAAGGTAGATTGTTACAAAAGTTGCTCGATGTGATGACCATTAGTCTCTATGCATAAGTTTACCCTTTTGCTTAGAGAACGCCGAATTCTTGCAAAAATTCCAAAGTTATTTCTAAATTTGTTCCAAGCATCTTGTATCCTTAGCCAGAGTTGTGCGCGATTTTGTATCGGAGCGGAATAAACAAATGCTTTTATGTATCCCCAAACACAATAATCGCAAGGATTCAAATCCGGCGACCTTGCTGCCAAGCAACTGGACCGCCTCTTCCAATCCAATGGCCTTCGTAGTTATTATCTAGAAAGTCTCGTACATTCCTGCTAAAGTGGGCCGGACAGCCGTCCTGTAGAAACCATAAGTTTTGCCGAATATTTAAACGCACCTCATCTAACAAATCAGGTAAAATATTTTGCAGGAAATGTAAGTAATCAGCACCATTTAAACGAGCAGGTAATTCCACAGGTCCAAGTAGATAATCGTCAACTACTCCTATCCAGACGTTTATGCTAAACCTATGCTGATGCTTAAATTCTTGAACAACGTGGGGATTGTCACCAACGTACGAATAATAATGTGCATTATGTACATTAAAAATTCCATTTTTTGAGAATGTAGCTTCGTCACCAAACAAAATGTTCCTGAAGAAATCTTCATCTTGATTTTTCTGATTTTGTAACCATCTAGCGAATTCTACGCGAGCAGGAAAATCTCCTTCTAGCAGTGCTTGCACCTTTGTAAAATGAAAAGGATATAAATTTTCTTTGTGTAAGATATTTCCTACGGAAGATTTTGAAATTGTGGGGTACATGGCAGATAGTCTTCGAACGCTAATTTCTGGATTTTCCGCAACTTCCATTAAAATAACATCTTCATGTTCTGCTGTTACATCATTATGTCTCCCTGTTTCATTATTTTTTGGGACCACTGAACCTGTTTCGCTTAATCGTTGATGAAGAGCTGTAAATGTTGAGTGAGTGGGATGATGACGATTGGGAAATTTTTCAGCGTATCTACGTTGCGCCGCTCGAGCGTTACACCTCATTTCGCCATAAACTAAATGCATATCGGCGTATTCCTCATTAGTAAAAACCATTTTTTTTAAAATTGAAATCGTTGTGTTTGAATAACACAAAGTAAAAAATGAAAAGATAAACTTCGCGAACTGACAACAATTAGACAATGAAAAACGTAGGTTGTACTTCTGTTGGCAGTTCAGAGCTAACTATTGCAAAAAATAAAAAATTGAACTTTAATGAAGAAAAAACGAAAAATTTACAAATCGATTTTTCTAGAAAACGGTGTATCCTACCAACTTAAAGTAAGAGTACCTTTTTGTACTGAAATATGAAAATTTAATAATCTAGTGTCACAAATGCTTAAAAGTTAAAGACAAAAAAGTTATGCCTTAAAATAACCGTTGAACTACCCAAAACGGACGCCTATGACCGGTACTAGAAATTCGCAATTGATGGAATCGATTCATCTCTGGCATATAAGCATACCAGTTTTTGTTTTTCTAAAGAGAAGCGTTCTGGAGGAATTTAAAAAAAAATAAACACAAGGCGCCATCTTCAAAGAACTCTAGCTCCCTTAGGAAGCATTTTCGGACTAGGTGAATTTGGGTTTAATTGTCTTAAAATTATCAGAGGAATCTCCGGTCTTCGTTTGTCAGGAGAGTTTCTGGACAGCCTGTATAGAGCCATATATAAAATAGAAGATTTCTTTACTTGTAATATGTAACAACGATTTAATATAAATGATAGTATTTAAGCTATATTCATTAATATATGTATAGTTTTCTTTTTAATTGTGACATTCCATGTAATTATCAAAAAATAAATTATTATTATTATTATTATTATCACCTCGTGCTCACTTGAAAATTTTCTAGTCTCGACTAAAAATAATAATTATGTTAGGACATATTGTTCCAATATATTCACATCTTTAATTACAATATTTTGTACGCAAAATATAATTAAAGATGTGAATATATTGAATTACTTTAATGCATTCATTATGGTCTTAAAGGATCATATTTATAGGTACTGCAAGCTGTTTACGACCAACAAAGAAATAATGCACCGACGCAAAACCTATGAATGTAAACTGATATTTTGATGGAACGCGTTTTAAGTTTGAACGGTGTATCATCATTTAGCAACCAACTCCTGGGAGCATTAATTAATAGCGGCCCAATTCTCGTGGAGCGGTACATGCGTCCATCAATCAAACATTGCGAGACCCGACAGGACCTGTCATCTTCTGAGCAACAACATTGTGCTTTAATCCGCCGCATCCGGTTCCGTTCACATTAAAATAGATGCTGACGCTTAAATGTAATGAGTTTCTGGACATCCTGTATATTAGAGACCCTGTTTTATTTGTATTTTAAATTAATTTGAGGGTAATTTTTTGGTTCTTTGTTCTAAATGATTATAAAATTTTATGACTTGGTATTTAGCAGATTGATGAGTTAAAGTTAACCTGTGATATGGAATTTGGAAAGATGACTTGTTCCTAGTTGTGTAGCAATGGATATCAGATTGTGATTCGAACTTGTTTATGTTTGCTTTAGCAAAAAGCAAACAGTTGTATATAAATAGAGATTGAATTGTTAGAATTTTCAATCTTATGCAATGTTTTCTACTGGATCATTGCTCTTACACATTTTTTTGGATTTTAAAAGTTCTCTCTGTATATCCTGTGCTGCCCCAGAGTATAATACTGCTATTGCGGGTAAAAATTTGAGTAATATATTAGTTTTGCTGTATCTATGTTTGTTATTTCTACGGTTCTTCGTATGTGATAAGCAGTTGTACTTAGTTTTTCACATAGATAGCTTGCATGTACATTCCAATTTAAGCATGAGTCAATGTAGCATTTTGACATTGTTTGGGTTAGATGGTTTAGTTTCAAATTTGATTTTTTATATTTTATCCATATTCAATTTAAGCTGTTGGCTTCAAACCATTCTTTCGCTTCAGATATTGCAAATGATTCCGCTATTGTCAATTCCTCAATTGTAGGAGCACTAAACACTAGGGTGGTATCATCCGCAAATATTATTGTTTTACATATGTGAAGACTTGCGCATAAATCATTGACATATATCAAAAATAATATCGGTCCTAACTTGGAACCTTGCAGTACTCTATACTTGACTAATTGTTCTCTAGAAGAAACGGAACGCCCAATAATAACTCGTTTTAAAGAACCCATATCACATATTAAATTTAATAGACCACGGATCACAACGTATCTATAAAAGAGTTAAAACTTGTAAAAAGCATCAGCTACCCCAGAGATCTCAACGCATACGAAAGCATTCATATCGTTAAAAACAAAATTAATACGTATAACTCCGACAACGGTCCTATCTCATACAGTTGTCTTTTTTCATTCTTAGAAAAGAGGTAGAAAGGGTTGAGGGCGTTGAGAATAAACACAAGGTGTTGATGTTTTCTGAAGAAAGGTAAGTCGACGTAATTTTAGTTTGTGTTTTCACTATAAAGGCAGTATATACGTGGACGCCATGTAAAGTTGTACGGTATTCTGTGTTGTTGGCTTTACTGTGCCCCATGTTCAGCATTTTGATTAGTGGTTTTACCTATTGATGATGACAACTTAGTTGTCAAAATACGTATTTAGGATACGATTATTAATTGTGGTAAGGGGTTTATATCTTTTTTGGGAATGTACAACTGCCTCAAATAAATAAAGCTAAGTATCTTGGAATACACCTCAATCACAAACTCACATAGAAAAAACATATATGTACTAAAAGGAAGCAACTTGTTCTAAAGCTGAGAAAAACATACTGGTTGATTGGTCGCTTATCACAGCTGTCTGTGGAAAACAAACTTCTGCTTTACAAGCCATACTGAAACCAAAGTGAACTTACGGAATCGAGCCGTGGGGTACGGCTAGTAATTCCAACATTGACATTCTTCAAAGTTACCAGTCCAAAGTCCTACGAATGATCGTGAATTTACTACGGCATATCTCAAACCAGATGTTCCATCGAGACTTACAGTGAAGTACGAAATCATAAAAAGTAGCAAGAAATATAAGCTAAGAATTACAAGCATGAGAGAGTGGAAAAAATCCTTTCATGATACCCGTTCATTTCCATATAATTTGCTGAATACCTTAGTCGATAGATTACAAAATGCAAATGGAAAATACAAATGGAAACAAACAAAATACAAATGGAACCTAAAAAAGAATCTCCTAAATTTATTAAAAACGGTACTCACGGAAAGGTATTTTGCACTGTGGATGTAGAAAAAAGTCACGTGGTGTTAACTTGGGTGAGAGAACAGTGGTTGTGGACCGATGTGTGTTGAATTGCTTGGCCAAATAGTCTCGAATAAGTGATAAAGTGTAACATTTTAGCAAAAACCATGAAATATTTTTCCATAGTTTAAGGCGTTCTACGCGTATTGCTCGGATAACATTCAAATAGTATTACACTACAAATTCTTGAAGGCTAAGTATGCCGGTAGCATGGGCATTGCAACACATAGTACGTGTATACATTTTTACAATTTTAGCAGAAATGTTGCACTACTGAAATACAGCAATTGATTGAAATTTTTAAGACTATGTATCAAGTAACAGTGTAACACTGTTATGTCTAGAAATCAAGTATGTGGAAATTATGATAAATCGAACGAATTTCAGAAAAGCCGAACTATTGGCTTTAATAAAGCAAAATCGGTTCACTGTTATGAACTATGAGTGGTTTCGGGGTGGACAGAATTATCATGCAACCATCTGAAAAAGAAGTAGTGGAACGCAGGAGAATTGCTCATCAAGACTGGCACTTAGACTATTTGCTGTTTCAAGTTAGTTGTTAATGCCTGTATCAAATAGTATCATATTAACAACAAGATATATACAGTCTCACATAACTGTAAAGAAGTTACTTTACATTAACTGCTACATTTGCGTGATTTAGCTTAATAAATTAGGTTAAAGTGTTTTTTGTTAAATGAATAAAATACAAAACACACCTGAATTTCAATGTAACTGCCACCAACCAAAGTAAATCAGCTTATACGGAAGTTACGCCCCGTGAGCGGTGGGTCAAGAAACAAATTTATACATGGTTCTTCACGAGCCGAATACAACCTCAACATTTGGTCCTTTGAAAGCCGGGTAAATTATACATTTGGTTCTTTGAAAGCTTATATACGTTTAGTCCTTCAGTCGGATTCTACGGCTTATACAGGTATGATCGTTTAAATAAAAACCTTTACAATTCGAGATGTAAGTACTAAAATTTCTTTTATTTCTTCTTTTGTTGTCGCGATTAAAATAATTGTTTTTTTCTGTCGAACAAAAGGGACGCAAATACATATTATAATTTTAATTTTATGACAAGATCTAGTAGTTTGTGGTTCTTAAAAGTGTCAATCAATAATTGTTGCTTATCAATAATTATGAACGAAAGAGAAAAAATACAAATATTAATTATGACTGGTTTTGTTGATATATCAAGAACACATTAGGAAGTATCTAACCTATTTAATACTATACACCCCAATCGGCAGCCAATTTCGCGTTCTGTTGTTACCAAAAAGTTATAGAGTTACAACATAAATACCGATGCTCGCAATTTGCAAAGAATTTGTCGAACAAATTCTGCTGCAGGCGATATTAGAGCGTAAGATGTTGCCATATCTGCAGAGGAAAGTTCCCACTGATCTACTAATGAATTGGCGCAAAGACTAGATATCAGTCGTCGTTCAGTAGGAAGAATTCTTAAAAAAATCGCCTCGGTTATGAGCTCTCTGTTGATGATTTCGACAGAAGGCAAGAATTT
Source organism: Melolontha melolontha (assembly GCA_935421215.2). Taxonomy (NCBI): domain Eukaryota; kingdom Metazoa; phylum Arthropoda; class Insecta; order Coleoptera; family Scarabaeidae; genus Melolontha; species Melolontha melolontha. Next base: position 213,406,884 of record OW285235.1, read on the forward strand.
TAAGAATCGATGATAACATTAGTAACCATAATAATAATTTTGTTAATAATGTAGTAGCTTCGGATGAAACAAACTTTTATTTGAGTGGTACTATTCATAGACATAACTGTCGGTATTGAACACAGAGTAATTCATACTGGATTACAAGAGGCGCATACGCAAAGCCCTAGAAAGCTTGTGTTGGTATTTGTGGAAACAGAATAATAGAGCCTTTTTTATAGAAGAAACTCTAAATAGTTAAATAATTTAGAACATTTAAATAACAAGATAATTTGTACATTGGAGGAAAATGGCCAACTTCCACAAAACATCTGATTTTAGCAGGATGTGGCACTCTCTCACTATTCAGTTCGATTAGATCGAAGTTTTACCCACAGATGAATTGGAAAAGAGGCTAATTTAATGGCCTGAACAGTCTCTCGATCTCAATCTACTAGATTACTTCCTGTGGGGTTATTTAAAACTGGAAGTGCATCTTACCCGATCTAAAAATTTGCAAGATTTGATTGAAAAAATTAATGAAGAGATGCGAAGCACTTCATCAGATATCAATGCGAGGGTTACACGCCAATTTGGCAAATTTCATAAATTAAGTTTAATTTTGTTTGTATGATCAGTTTATTTTCTTTTCCTTACCAATTAATAAATAAAAAATACTTTAAACTACAAGTATTATAGTTTGTTGAAATAGTGTTATCGAGGAGAATCCCAAAATGTAAAAGAAAATACAATTCAATTGAAAAAGTTTAACTTTAGTACTTTACATTACCCACCCTGTATATTTAAAAAATACTTAAAATGATAGCTCCTCATATCAATTATTCTCTTGTCTAAAATTTTATTACAATTTCTTTTTTAATCTAATTTCATGTTGTGGACCTATTTCGCCATGCAGAGCCTTCAAATATCAGAGAGAATTATTTAGATTGCAATGCATCATTCCTTTATGAAACTAATAAATTAGAAATCAAAACATTACTAGAGTTGCTAAGGTTCACTGAAATATGAGTATTCAAGTTGAGTTTCGAAAGGGTGGGCAGCTTTATTTGTTATATCTTTAATAATGTAGTTCGAGTATATTAAATTGTAACTATGAAACGAAAATCTTATATGTTAATAGATAATTTATGAATATATTATCGGGTTATTCATCATCTTCTAATCTCGTTTTGAAATAGTAGATTTCTCCTATCTTTCTCCCCTAATATTTTGAAACTATATACTTTAGTTCCTGAAGCAAAAGGTCTCATAATTATCTTAGCGAGATTCTCTTAAAGATTTATTTGGTTTTCGTTTTTTTCTTGTTGTGAACCTAATATTTTATTCAAATACGAAGAGCTAGCTATAAGTAATTTCTTATGTAATATACTTTTTACTTTATATAGTAGCTACTGCGCACGCTTATAAGTGTATATGGAAAATTAATAAACTGACGCTTATCTTAATATCTCATATGCAGTATAAAAAATGATTAAGGAAAATAGAATTCCATTCTTGATCTTTACACTCGCTTGTAGAATGTTATTTGTTCATGAATTATTTAAAATGTATATAAAATAAAAGCCCTATTTCTGATAGAACTACAATAATGTACTGAGAGGAGATTTATACTTGAAAATTCATTTATAGAATCTTAGAAAGATGAAAGGAAACGTTCCCCTAAACAGGGAGTAAAGTACCTACATACAATCTGCTTACTTGCTAGGTAAGTAGCAGGTCTACCGCAGATCTGTCTCCTACAGAAACTTACACAGAAACACAATCAAAGGATTACAAGGGTGTTCTGCTTTGAAGACTAATTTGAAACCCTTGAACCAATATTGTCAAATTTTGTCTGGTTGAAATGTTGCAAACGTAAATGATTTATTTATTCCATTGAGGAAATTTGTATATTTCGAAATGTGTATTAAAATATAAGCTACTTTACATTAACAAAATATTCGAAATTCAAAATTTACGATAAGTTTATTACTCATAAAATATTAAAGGATAAAATGATACAATTTTACGAAAATAATAAGAAATAAATATGCTACTGCTGGTATAAATCATTTAAACACTAAACATAAAAAGACAATAAACGTAATCTGGAACACTTTAGAAATATAAATTTTTCCCATAAAAATATTTTTATTGTTAAATAAATAGGCTGACGTTTTAATGTACTGTATACTATTTAGTTCGGAAAACCAGTGTTCTAACGTCAGAACTAAACTTCTCATGTCATAAAGAGACCCTTAATTTTTTCTAGACAGATATAATTTTTGATTAGTGGAGATAAATTCATGCGAGTGAAATTGTAAACAAAAATAATACACCATTTCCCAAAAATTCATACCGGGTTAAAAAAACTGCAGGTTCAGATTGAAATTATAGGGAACTTAAATTAGTAATAATAAATTTAATGTTGGACACTTACAACTACAAAGAGTAGACATCTCGGAAGGAGCTTTAGCAGATGATGTTATGATAATCGTTAAAAGTGAAAAAGAACTATAAAAGAACTTAGAAATATGGAACACAGAACTGAAAAAACACAGAATGCGAATGAATAGAAGTAAAGCAAAAGTGATGACGATTGGAGATGCACCAAGAAACATAAGTATAGAAATCGACGGGGTAAAAATAGAGCATGTGAAGACTTTCCAATATCTTGGAGTGCTAATAGTTGAAAATGGAGCACAAGAACTAGAAATCAACCAGAGAATAGAGAAAACGTTAAAGTCCTTTTATATGTTCATAAACAATAAAGAAATTACGCGAGGCACAAAAATGGAAGCATTAAAAGCGACATTTAGACCCATACTGAAATTTGGCTGTGAATCCCTTATAGGCCGTGGATAAAATTAGAAGCTCGAAAATACGAGAAGACCTAGAAATAGAACCAAGGCTTAAATTCATAGCTGGGTTAGTGGGGCCACTTGCAAAGAATTGATATTTCTAGGTCTTTTTGGTCTACCCCTCCGGGTAGGCCAAAAACACAATGGGAAGTAATAGCGAAAATACTGGTGAGAAAGGAAAGAACATGGACAGAAGAAAAAAATGGTGGAAGAAAGAAAAGGATGGAAAGAATTTTTAGGCGCCTAGAATAAGAATACAGTTTCGTCCCGACACCATTATATTGTAGATCGGAATATAGATTTTATATATATATATATATATATATATATATATATATATATATATACATATATATTTAGTGTTTATAAGAATTTTCTTTTTCTTTTTTATTTTATTGGCCGTGTCTTAATATTAAAAATAATAGATTTTTTATTGGTTTTTGTTCTTGTTACTTATTTGTAGTGTAATTCAACTTTCCAATTCATTCATACAGATGTTAATCACTTTAATGTCTCCATACCTATTCATTTAAGCTATTTTTTATTTTAATTTTCAACGTTAAATGTTAACTTAATTTGTAATCATTTGTTAATCTAATGTTAAATTTAAAATTATTAATTTAATCGTTAAGTCTCCAATTCATTCATACAGATGTTAATCACTTTAATGTCCCCCTACCATTCATTTAAGCTATTTTAAATTAATTTTATTTAATTTTCAACGCTAAATGCTAACCTAATTTGTAATTAATTTTTTAATCTAATTTAAAACTTAAAATTGTTAATTTAATTGTTATATCTATCACACGAAACAAACACAGTTCTCATGTTCATTGTAATAATTCTTGTTTCCAGATACTTGAAAAAGACTGAATTAATAAAAGTCGAAACGTCGTAAAAACATAAAAATTCAATAAAAGGTCGCTAAAACCAATAAAAAATCTATTATTTTTAATATATATATATATATATATATATATATATATATATATATATATTTCGTCGAATCTTTTCGCGGTCGTTTGTTGAAGCGTTGTTCTTCGGGATATTTCGCCGCGTTTTGATGATTTTGTCCTGACACTTTCTTCCTGACGTTTCGGTGACATCACCTTCACCTTTTTCTTGAGAGTCTTCACGTTGTAACTTCAAGAGTCACTCTTGAAGGTTAGTATAGTTCAAAAAACATAAACTTTGTTCCTAAATTGGACAATACTCCCAGCAGTGTGAATCTGAGTGTTATCACAATGCATGACAATACTTCCTAGAACGATTTTCACAAACACTGAAGAACGTGACGCCAGCAAACTATACCATTCTGCATTACCAGCAGATCGGTGTTCCAGTGCTGTAATAGAAGCATGTCCATTGTTCCTAAAATCTGGCAATCTTCTATTGTTTTTGCTATTCTATTTGAACAACATTTTGTAGAAGCTGAATAATTTTCAAAAATTGCCAATTGTCACAGTCTTGGGTCATAGAAGCATACCAATGCTTTATCGCCTGTTATGATATTGTACACTAGTTGAGACTATCCATTAGCAAATTGATCTAGAGCAGATTTATATCATCTCATGCGGTCTCCGTTTTGAACTGGAGCTAAATTGTGTGAAATCCAACGGCAACAAAGCTTACGTATTTTCAACTGTTTGTGTAGGGTATTAATTGCCGTCACTTCAATATTTAGGGCTGTTTGAAACTCCTTACAGTAACATGTCAGTCCTCTTCAGTCATGGTCCGAATAAGTCCAATATTATTTTCGACAGTAAACGACATAGACTTAAGAATTCGAAATGTATCGTTTACAGAAAGTTGTCGACGTAGAAATTCATTATATCGTGAATTCAAGGTACCCAGAGAACATGAACCTGTCACCTCAGTACTCAACTAATGTTCTAAAAATAAAATTAAAAGAAAGAAATTGTAAAAAATTACAGAATGTGATGCTCTTTGTTCAACTCCGCGATTTTTTGTACAAATCATTACTTTGAACATCTGTTGTTTAAAAATATTCAAAGTATAGTTTTTAATTGTCACTGTAATAAAGCTTTGCAATATACCGGATGTCCTTGAAATAAAAAATGGAAAGATGTAATTATATAAAATATAAAAATTCAAAATATTTTCCCAAAATTCCCTCTCATAAGCGAGAAAAAGAATGACAAAAGTATTTTAATTTTATATATATTATAAAGAGGATTAGAGACGATGTCTTAAAGCTGACAAACGATAATAAAAAGAATGGTTTTGTTATCGTCGGTTTTGCTTAAAGTATCCTCTCTGATTTAGTCAGTTGGCCATAGTTACGTACAGTCGAGAGCAGTAAATTCTGGTCGTCAAAGGCATGCTTTGCCACAATGACAAATGGCCCAGTGTATAACCGTCGTAAATGTCATAACTGTCATAAATGTCGTAAATGTCATAGCCTATAATCATGATGACAATAATTGTCATTTTTTCTTTGTCAAATTCCATTCATGTTGATAATTTATTGACATAGGCAATATCAGGCGGTGGAAATTTACAATTTGTGACAATCTAATAAAATTTTGAAGTAACATTGACGACCAGAATTTATTGTCGGGACAGTACGTTCAACATGATTTACATTTACGTCTTCAACTATAGATAGATTGTTATCAAATACGACGTTAAATGCCCATGGAAAAATTCACAGGCAAGTATAAATCTTTAACAGCTGACTTTCGTATATGGTTATCGAACCCTTTCCATTCAAAACTTATACATAATGTTATCTTCAAGCGTTTTTATAAACATAAACATCGGAGTGTGGGTTTGCAATAGTAGTCTTTTTTATATCCATATTATTTTATATTTGTTACATCTCGTAACAAAAAAAAAACATTCGCGTAAGACACATGCAATATCTGGTTTAGGTCACTTCTGAAAGTTTATAATCAGGTTATTTTGTACGTAAATATATTGATGTTATCGATCTTAGCATACAATATAATATTGACAGCTGTTACGTATGTAAACATACACTGAAGCGTATGTGTTTGTAACTTCATACAGGTAATTATTATTAATACACATTTTGAATATTTTGAATTCATAGGCGGCATATAATAGAATTTTCAGGGGGTTTTCAATTTTGAGATTCGCGTCGTAATTGACTCACAATATCTTGGATCTATATTCTATATAATTACATCTTTCCATTTTCGTACGTCTTCTTATTTCAAGTACCGCTGTATACTGTATCCCAAGGAGCTCTTGGAGATATTTATTGGTTTCGTTGATTCCTACATTCTGTATATTCTTGTAGATGTAGAGTATCAATTACTCCAGATTCTTTACTGAATATAGGATATTGTTCATGAGTAGAGAAGATTAAATTGGGAAATTCCAATAGCTAAACGTTTTAACTTTATCATATCATATGAACGACTTGCAACTAATATTAATTACAACTCATAACGTACAAGTATAGACAGTAAGTTTTTGTGATAAGTAACAATTAATATTAGCTATAAGCCATATTACATGACCCTGTTCACCTGTTCATTACGCTACTGAAATTACCTAATTTAATTGGTTCTAGTGATCAGAGTTTTTAACTCATTCGTTTCTTCTTTTACAGCATTTCGTTCGAGTACATTTTTAAAATTTTATTGACATTTATATGACTACATTTTTATTTTTGGATTCGTTATATTAAGAACAATAAAAAGGTCAAATAATGCGTCACTATAATATGTAGAATACAATTGTCATATTAATAATAATAATATGCTTGATTGAATAAAAATAATGAACCGAACCCAAGTAAAAATTGATTTGGTACGCACGTTCTTTTTAATTTAAATTCTTAATCTAGGTCAATCCCATCTGGCAACCTATTACACAATGCAATACCTTTAAAATACAAACATTATAAATTAATTAGCCTATTATTGAGATATACATTCGCCGTTATGCCCGAACAAACAGCAGCGCATCTTCGAATAGAAATTTGAATACAGTGTTTTAACCGTGTAAAAATCACATGATTTTCTTAGTTAAGTAAGTAGCACTTCAGAATTATCTTTTGCAAAATTTATGAAATTCTTTAAAAATATTAAAAGAAAATGTTAGTTTTAGTACAGGCCCTGGAAGATATATTTAGAATCCTACATCAAGACATTTGACCACCATAGAGGTATATAAGTCTTACGCTTGTATTCATTACGTTAGATTTAAAGATACGACGTGTTTCAAAAAGAATTACATCTAGTTATCCATGAATTTCTCCTATAAATTATGATTCTGCATTCTGCACCAATATAAATACGAATGCCACGGATAAACGTTACTCATCTGTTTCCCGAATTTCGAAAAGAAAAGTAAAGTAAAGTGAATCGATGTTAGTGTTTGCCACTGTCGGAAAAGTAAGTACTTACCTGCCTATTTGTTATACATACTTTTATTTTATTTACTATTTATCTATTTATTTAAAAATTTATTGTACACGTAAGTAAACAAAAAATGGACAAATTACAAAAAAAACGTAGGTACAAAAGGTGAGGCTTATTCCTAAAAGAAATCTCTTCCAACCCACCTGCGATAGGAGATATATTTAAGTTGTAATAAGTATATTTGTAATGTTTGCTTGTAGTAGGTACGTATTAAAAATTAAATACTGAACAGAGCCATTATTAGATACTTCCATAAAAGAACAGAAAGCCGAGAAAGGTTGAACTTCTTGTCCCTACTTTATTAGTAATTTTTTTTGTTACCAGACTGTGTGGTGGTTCACTAATAATTAAATATATTTTCATAAATTATACGTGTCTTTATATACTACATACTCGTAACGTGCATCAAAGTAATAAATAAATAATTAAAATCGCGAAGTTTTGATATCAAAATATTATTTACAAGCATTTTCTATCGAATTTACAGAAATATATCAAAATATAATTAATGAAAAAATGTTTTACATTACATTAAAATCGGTTCAGCCGTTTTCATAAAACTCAATTATTGATCTTAGTGATTTATTGCTTTTAATAATTAGAATCAGTTTGCCGCCGGTACTTTGTTTATTTCATTGCATAATCAATTAATCCTGTTAAAATAGCCATATCCTGTTAAGTAACACCGCCTTAAGATTACTACAACAAAGTTTTTTTTTTTATTTACAGGTAAGTAACTGATACGAAACATGGCTGAATCTAAGAAAAAATGTCGACAGTACAGTGTTGATTATTTAAAATTTGGTTTTCTTCCATCAAAGGCAGACAAGCGATTGCCCATATGCCTTTTATGCAACAAAGTTTTGAGCAATGATTCTATGAAGCCATCGAAGCTCGAAGATAATCTAAGAAGGTGTCATCTTGCTGACCAAACATCTCTGCTTATAACTTGATGAGGGAAGTAATATTCTAATAACGCTAAATTTTTATGAGACGTATGTGCATCTTGCTGGAAATATCCTTCATTGAATTCGTCCCGTTGCACTTGAATTCAAAATGGTGTTAATAACTGTTCTCGGTATCGTTAGCTATTAATATTATTGTGAAAAAATATTGGTCCTATTTTTCTACGACGAGATACAACCAGTAACGCGCCAAGTATCTTCGGCGCCGTCGTGCGAAATACTGATAGGCGCCTTTACCCTATATATATTAAGCCAAAATTACCAGCCACTTTCCCACAGTTCAACATTGAAATTTATGACGAACTCTTTAGACTTGTTAGTACTGGTAGGTATTTTTTATTTGAGGCAAACAATAGGTTCACATACAAAAAAATATTATTAAATTTTTTATTGCACACTGAAACAACAGTAACAAAATAAAAAACAGTATTCCAAATTATTAAAAAACAAAAGGTCAAATAAAATATTTTTAGAGTGCCAGTGTTTTTAAATAGATAAACGTGAAGGAAAACAACGGAAATGTCTTATAGAAATTGGACTTTTCTAGCTTTACTTTTGGCAAATTCATTAATAAGATTTTCAATATTCAGCTGCTTTAAAAAGTCAGACTCTATAGAAATAATAGCAAGATTTTCTAGCCGCTCCTGGCCCATTCTAGATCGTAAGTAATCCTTAATTAACTTTAATTTAGAAAATGATCTTTCGGCTGTAGCTACAGAAATTGGTATAGTTAACAATATACGTAATGCAATTGTAATGTTTGGGAATGAGTGGGTTAAGTTATTTATTGTAATGTAATTGAGTGTTTCTACTACAGACGTCACATTTTTGTCGCAATTTTGCAGAAATTGCAATTCATGTAAAAGTTCTGTTCCGTCTATATCTTTTTCGTTTCGATTTTTGTCAGTTAAAGCTTCTTCAAGTTTTTTACAAAAATTAAATTGTTCTTGGTCAGGCGCCTTTAAGGCCTTGGCGCCGTTGTGCGCTGCACGACCTTGCCTATATGGACGGCGCGTCACTGGATACAACTAACCATACTTTAACTTTAACAGGATGTGAAGGAACTTCGATGTGATTGTTTGGATTGTTTATAGACCATGTTCTATAATTTCGTTTATTTACAAACCCGGTTAAATAAAACCATGCTTCATCAGTAAAAAAACTTAGATAATTAATTTCGTCATTATTTAAATTTTCTTGAAAGATGTTGCAATAATTAAGCCTACTAGCGTGATCTCTAGGTAAGATCTGTTGAACAATCGCTATTTTGTATGGAGACATATTGCAGTGGAATTTGCTTTTGATTACTTATTAATCTTTTTTGTTCACACTACAACTTATACTTCCAGCTGTTCAGTCTTGTAGATTCCTTGAGCTCACTTCTCTCGGGTCGATCTTCGCAGATATGGGCCAGGTTATATTTGAAGTAAAACAATAAACATTAATAAAAGACACATCTAGCTAGTTTACAATATTTAATAAAATAAAAAAAAAGAAAAAAAAATCCCTTTACCGAATGTACAGGGAGCTAAAGCAAATTAACAGTAGCTTAGGAGGAAAGACTCTTTATGAATATGACTCGCACAAAGAGAAAAACCCCCTGTGACTCTCGAACAAACATAAAATTAATAAATAATTGAGAAATTTGTCTCTACTTTAACCCCTACAACTCAAATGTCAACAACTACAAAGTTATCGAAACCACGTAACAGTCTTACAGTCATGCGCAAATAAAACACGGCAAAATCAACCAACAACTAATAAAAAAAATCCAACCTGAATTTAAAACGTTCTAGAATATTATCTTGAAGAAAAAACTCCACTAACTAAAAAACATGACAACTTTCTCTAGTATTCATATACTACTTTAAATATCAAAATTATCGCAAATTATACACAAAATTATAAACATAAGCAAAATAATCGTAGTATCAATTATATAAATTAAATGTTTTTATAGAACTTACATCGATCTAAGCACTGATAACACAAAAACTACGTGAGAGATACCATACTTTAATTAATTCAACAACGAGATCACTAACTCTCGTAAAAATCGAAATAACGTTACATGCACAGGAATAAATGCATAAACTAAAAATAAAAACCCGACTTTACTTAAAAACAGAGAATAAAAATGAATTTCTTATACTCTACAACCAGTTACTTTGCTAGTCCTGATATCTCTAACTAAATTTACCGCGAAAAATTCCTACATCTAATTCAATAATACCAATACTGTCCGCATCCATACGTTTAAACTAATAAACATACAGAGTCAGTCAAAAATATAATTACAAATATAATAAATATCAATAAAATTCAAATGTTGTTCAAAATTTAAATCTTCCATCTTTTTCTCTCACTCTCTGGATGGAAAAATCCACAACAATATGTAAACGACGCTACAAAATTCTATGAACGGTACTAGTAGATGCATTCGTTTGAACTGATAAACGACGAACTGATGTATATGGGTTTTCTCCAACAAGATTTTCTACGCCTTCAACAATATTTTGCTGTACACGTGGTTTACCAGAACTTTTGCCTTTTAACATAGATCTTGTAGTCCGAAACTTCTCCACGACTAGACAAATGTGATGATGTAAAGCGGTATTATCCACAACTCTATTAGCAAACTATAAGTGAAGTTGTCGCTTACATTCCGCGTAGGAATATTGCCATTCTCCATTAAGAAATTTTGCACTCGGAAATATGCTTCTACAATAAAAATACTTGTAAGAAAAAAATATATTGCTAGTCATAAAATTTCAAATGTCAAAATCACATTAGATAAGTAGTTAGTTATAAATAAAAGGCAAGTGGCTTATAATAATTTGTAAGTATTAAGCGAGCCACAAAATTTATATCCTAGGTAGGCCGTGAACGACTGAGATAGACACGTCTGACCTTAGAGAATTGACGAAGTGTAAATAATCACTTGTCAAATTGACAAGTTACGATTTAACATATTACTAATAGTACGAAATGTAGGTTAGATCACTTAATTAATATAAGACATAACTGATTTAATCCATGGCATACTCTGAAAACTTTTTTGTGGCTCATTCCTTACTAGTTACTCAGTGCCTACTGAGATAAAGTTCTTTTTTAAACACGTTGTATCTTCTTGATAATGGCATAACAGTCGAAACGTATATTAGAATTATTCTAATAAAATTAGTGGAATACAGCCGAGTGTTTTATTTTCAATATTTAATCTAAGTCTGTTACTAAAATGTTTCCCCAAATAGTGTCTGCAACATCAATTAATGGTATACATATTTTTAGATATTACTTATAGTTCGACATTGATTCTTTACTTTTTAAAAAACTTCTAATCCATTTTAAACATTTCGAAGTCCTTGTATATATTTTAAGTGTCGGGCATTTTTATTTACCAAAACTAAGAAAAGTTAAATATACTACAGTATTCACAGTAAATAATTATATTTTATAACGCTATTGATAGCGAAATTGCTTTACGTAACTATTCGCTAAGAATTATTTATAAAAACAACAACTTAAACAAAACTTTGTGAAGAATAAATGGCTTACTAAATTGACAGCTTCATGATTTATATATAGGAGAATTTGGTGAGGATGCTTTTAGCTTTTTTTTTGTGAAAATATCAATATTCGGAAATATGAACTTTATTAAATTTCTGTTGAAAATTTATACCTGTTCTAAAAGTTTTATTAAATTTCGCGAACCCAAGGAGATATAAGATATCAGCGCACGGGGAACAAAATGAAGAGTATCTGTAAAAGGTATAAAGTATAAATTTAATAGCGATAAGTAGTCGTGCCGTTCCCTCTCCTAAAAATATCAAATGGATTTATGGGGTATTTGAGTTCGACAGGCTGGAACTGATCATCACTCGTTGAGGGGATTCTACGTTGATCATTTAAAACCTTGTTGTAATGCGTGGTCACGGCATTGATCTGTGACAACTACGGAGAGAAAAGGAAATATAGAAATGCACCGATTAAGACTTGATCGATCGATATCGTAAATAATGAAGTGGAAATATCTCGAATGCTGTTTAACTAAATCTTGATATAAAAAAAGTGGAGATGTTTTGAAACGTTTGATTTTTAATGTTAAGAATTACGTTTTATCATTCTCTTTCTTTGTTAAGTAATCTACAATAGAGAACAGTTAATCCAGTTTATTCGCAGGTGGTTTCGGGTACAATCACTTTACTTCGTTTCAATATGAAACGTATACACTCTGAGATACAATTTAAATGTCTTCGTCTGATACGTTTGAGTAATTGTGAATATTTAGGGTTTATAGGATAATATTAACATTAAAGTTATTTAAAGGTTTAGTATATTATTTGATACTCTGTGTTTTTACGGAGATTTTATTTTAATTGATTGAATAAAGAAATAAGGGCCGATTCCATTATTAATTGAAAGGGTCGTTAAATTTAAAAGAAAACTTTAACTTTCGTGATGCGTTTCATAATCACTGTTTGAAGTAAAGGTTAACATTAACTCTAAAGTAGCATTTTTTCAACTCTAATTTTGTTGAAAATACATTTACTATCTCTTTGTAATATTTTAATTTCAAACAATTTTTATTGTTAAAAATGAGTAGATCTAGCATAGAAGTCAAACATAAACATTTACAATTTTATAAATATTTAACGTTAATGTTCATGAGTCTAAACCACTCTATAACATACTTTTATTTGCGCATTCAAATTGTAAAGCTTTCTTTAAATTCTAAGAAAGCGATATCTTTTACATTTATAAATTCATTTATTACCTAACCCCAGGTAATAAATCAATTTGTTATATTTTGTTAAAATTGTTAATAATCGGCATCTTTTTCAAAATTTATTTATTGTTTTATACAACAAACCATTTGTTTTATTGCCTAGGGTTATCAGTGAACGCATTCAAGATACGATATTTATTCTGACCACCCACTGTTAACTAAATATGTATAATACCATTACTGTACAAAGGAATTAACCGGAATTACATACCTAGAATTATGACTGCTACTAATATTTAATTAGTAATGATATTTTATTTATTTATTTATTAGTAAGATCTATCTAAGGGTTCCATTACTGTACAAAGAAATTAATCGGAACTACATACCTAGGATTATGACTGCTACTAGTATTTAATTAGTAATGATATTTTATTTATTTATTTATTAGTAAGATCTTCAAGACACCAAATGTATTATTGTTTGTAGGCACAATTTCCACGAAGTAATAACACAAAAATTCCCCATTATAACGCCACACAACAATGCACTGTACAATTCACGTATGTTAATATGTAATAGTTAGGGGTACTAGTATATTTTTATCTACATGTAAAATAATACAGAAAAATCAGTATCAAACACAGTATAAACTTAACATCAGTAGAAGACACACAGTCTTTAGACAACAGTCAACAAGTAGCTGCCCTAAAATTCCAAGTATCTCAGCAAAGGCCGTTGCTCCATTCTCCGAGTTCTTACTTCGACAGAAGATGTTGCGAATGGTATGTTAAAAAACTTAATAATATCCAGTTTTGTCCCGGTGGATATCTATATTGAAAAAAAGTTAAAGGAGAGGATTACCGACGGTCGTGGAAGTTACGTGTCCCGCAATTCGACCGTAAGCTCCATGAAGTACGTCGTACATCTAAAGCCACCGGACATTTGGATAGCCAGAAAAACATTAACAAGATGCAATTCATTCTAGAAATATTTAAATAATTGGTATGTAAAGAAGGGTTCCGTTTGAACTATTCACGCAGCCGACTACAGCTAATCCGAATTTCATATGTAGGTATATAATTGTGATATATTGAAGTATAATATCATATTTTTTAAACTTATTTTATTTTTAAAGCGACCTGGGCTTAGTGGTCTTCATCGCATGAGGCAGATGCTTACCGCTATATCTTAGAATGCGTAAAGCACACATTTCTTTTCGGAGTTAGCCTTGCGAAAAATAAATCACATCTTAGATTGATTCAACTTATTATCTGGTATTTCGCTACTTGCCACTGTGTTGATGAATATCTTTCCCTTTTAGTAGTTAAAAAGTATACCGTTTTAATAGTTAGTTATTTTGACTTCTTGAATTTATTTTATTGGTTGCATATTACAAAGGGATGCGAGGGATGTTTCCAAAGTTCTGGGTCTTGCGCTCTAATTAAATTACGTAGAACTTATAGGCAATGCTATTGATGATAAACAAGTCTTGACATGTTTATGCAGCGACCGATATAGACGCATTTCTGTACTTTCTTTGTGTAACCATAGAAGACGCGGCTAAATCTCAATAATAACTTTCTTTCTGTGGAAAAAGTGTGTGAAAACTTTAAAAATTATTAAACGTCTGCAAGGAATGTTTGGTAAATCTGCAGAATCAAAAAATACTGTATATCGGTGGATCGACGTTTTAAAAGTGGTAGAACGTCATTAAAAGACAATCCACGCAGTAGTCGCCCAAGCACGTCGGTAAATAAAAGAAACATTACTGCTGTGGAGAATGTACTGAAACAGGTCAGACGAATGACTATTTTTCAAATTAGTGTACGCCTAGGAATAGGTACACGAAATGTTCATGAGTTCTTCGATGGCGTCTTAAAAAAATTAATTTACCGTTGGGATAAATGTATTCACTTAAACGGCGATTATGTTGAAAAACTATATTGTAATATTGATGAAAATTGACAAAATAAAAAAAAATATAGGTAAATTCCCAGAACTTTGGAAACATCCCTCATAATAAGATTGTGAAAGAAATGAAACTAAACATACTTTTCGTAGCCTCTTTATTATCACTGAAATAATCTATAAATCTCACAAAATCTTTGATATATGTCTAATTTCCGACAAATTTCTTCCACTTCTTTCTATTTCGAGTTATCGCAATGGCCTCTTTCCAAGTTTTGCTCCAGGGGAAATTCCCAGGGACAGTGGCGAGCATCATGCGAAATGCTCTGCGAATTGTAGAAAGATGGTGCCTTGAGGAGGGATTAACTGTCAATCCTCAAAAAACCAAGTTGGTAGCCTTTACCAACATGACAAAACTAAATGATCCGGGCAGCGTAAAGCTGTTTGGACAAGAGTTAGAACTAACCAATGAAGTGAAGTATCCAGGCATAACACTTGATGCGAAACTGAATTGCAGCAGACACCTAGCCAAAGTGGCAGACAGGGCGGCGCAGCTCTTCTGGAGATGCAGAAGAGCTGTTGGCAAGACCTGGGGACTAAAACCAAATGTGGTACACTGGTTGTACACAGCAGTAATAAGACCAACGATTACCTATGGAGCAGTTGTTTGGTGGAGGGGGACGGAGCGGACATCGTCGTTGGGGCTCCTCACGACTCTCCAGCGACAGGCCCTGCTGGGAATCACGGGAGCTATGAACAGCACGGGAACCGCTTCCATTGAGGCCATCGTGGGTCTCCCTCCGCTGGAACTATTTATAAGGGCGAAGGCAATGGCTGCGATACTGAGACTGAAGGCCAATGACGTACGGTGTCCTAACAAGGTTGTAGGCAGCCATACAGATATCACAGGAACTATACTGGAAAAGCCGATATTTCAAATGCCGGTGGACAGTATGGCACCTGAAATTATGTTTACAGCTAAGCTGAACATACTTATACCGACCAGGGAACAGGCAAAAAGTCGCTCGATCGATTGTGGTGCCGGCACCTGGTACACTGACGGATCACAATCTAGTCAGGGGGCAGGTGCAGGCATATGCGGAATGTGCTCTAGAAGGAAGATATCGATATGTCTGGGGAAACATACTACGGTTTTCCAGGCCGAACTGTTAGCAGTCGCAGCCTGCGCCGATGAAATTCGGGAAGCCGGCTGCGCAAGCAAGGAAATTAACATAATGACTGACAGTCAGGCGGCTATTAAAGCCATTATGAACCCATCTACCAGGTCTAAGCTGGTGAAATATTGTAAACAGGTCCTCAATAACCTGGCACAAGACAATACAGTGTCGCTGATATGGGTGCCAGGACATGAGGGAATTAAAGGCAATGAGATAGCCGACAAACTGGCCAAAGAAGGTACTAATAGGAGCTTCATAGGACCAGAACCTGTATGTGGAATCACTAAGGGTTCCTCTAAAAGGGAGATCTGGTTATGGCTAGAAAAAAACATAAAAATAAATGGAGGTTAACGGAAGGTCAACTCCATACCAAAACAATATACTAAGGGGGCTGGACGGAAAGTTTTCAGCCAACCTAATTCGTAGTAGCAAAAAATAAATTAAAATAATTACTGGGTTAATAACCGGGCATTGTCCTTTAAAGAAGCATTTGTACACCATAGGCTTGGTTAACGAGTCCTGGTGTATGAGATGTGAAAAACAGGGGGAAACTAGCCTTCATGTAATATGCACGTGTGAGGAACTGAAGGAACTCAGACAGAAATATTTCGGGAGGGATCTATTGGATCCTTTGAATGTACTCAAACTTCCCCTGAGGAGGATAGTGGCTTTTATCGAGGACACAAAACTAACAGAGTGGAATTGAGAGATCTATTGGGGATAGTACAAAGAGCAGTGTGCTCAAGTGCCTGGACGTGGTGGCGTCCAACCCAAAACAGAGAAGAAGAAGAAGAAGAAGTTTTGCCCCTGTTTGTCAGGATTCCAGACATCATATTATCCCATGCTTTTCTAGACCTTCCTATTTTTTATTCATTTGGATTTTTGCTTACCTTTCTTTTAGTGGTCTTTTTCCCACCAATATAATTGTTTTTCTTCTCTAAATTTTAGTATCGATTGGATCTCAAGGTCTCTTTTTATGTCTACATTTTTCATTCTTTGTCACTCCCCGAACTCTTCTCAACCCATAACCCCGGAGGTGCGATATGCAGAACATAAACTTGGAGGTGCCGTCTGCCAGACTACTATCGGTATCGGATCATCAAACTGTAAAGTTCTTAAATATATTTTGTAACAGGTATTTCTATATAATCTTGAAGTATTGAGAATTACATTATTGAGTAATTATTTAAAACGCTTAACAGATTTACGATAACCAAGTATGCTTCGAATCGGGGGGAGTCAGGTTTTTGAATAAAAAATAGCACTGTTAGAATTTTAATGTATTTGTTACATAAAACATTGAAAAAGCAAAAAAAAGAAATAAATAGCAAAATTTTAAAACTAAAATATTTCAGCACAAGGCAAAAGTTAGAAGTTTTCTGTGCAACTCACGCAGACGGGCATCGTACACTGTAGACATACAGGCTCCTTGCACTTAAAGCATAGATACTTTGTCATGCGGTTTTTTTTCTTAGACATAAATGACACAATTTTCTTTTTTCTAGAACATCGTGATTGTAATCTATCTGCACGTGCTCGTCAGGAATTCCAAGAATTCGAGGAATATTGTCCCTTATTTTCCGAGGTATATGTGTGTCGGCTGCTCGTCCTTTCATGTGTTCTTCAAGTAGTTGTTTAGCTAACTGTTTTGCAACTGGTGATTTGTCTATTGTCTCTATAGCTTTGGTGCAAAATATATGCGTTAACAATAGATAAATCAATCATCCGGAAAAATATTGCTATAGGTCATCTACGCGTTCGACGACCTGTAGAGCTTTTGGCGCATTTTTCATCGAGAGAATCAACAACAGAAGAAGAATTCAATTATCTCCGGTTTGTTACTTTCAGGATCATTGAAGATTCTATTATACATTGACGAAATTAAAACGATTGCCTTAGCTTTATGAGTCACATGAGAAACCATGGTCAAATTTTCCCTAAATCCGTGGAGAGTACTTCCAACTTCTTTTTTTCTATTCAAAATTCAATGAGAATTTCCCTTTTATTTTTTTAAATGTTCCAACGTATATAAGTTGATTTTCATCGTTAAACGTGTGTACACGCATGAAGTGTTGCGCTGTTATTAAACTAGTTTTTGGGGACTAAAAATATTCCTACTGTACCAGGTTTTGCATCTGATTATTCACCAAAACTTGGTGAGAAACAATATGTGACTCTTGTGGAAATGTGAATTCTAAGACGTGAGTAAATGGCAGATAAAATTACATATATATAATAATAATATTCGTACATATAAGTGATATTGCCGACAAAGCGGAATAAAAAGTGGCTCGCAAAAACACGCGTTTGTTTTGGTTACGATTAATGCTAGAGTGCGTTATTTATAAATGCAAGAAAAATGAGTAAAAAATGTAGGGCATGCAGAAACGATTTTAAAAGAAACGAAAAAACTATAATCTGTGTTGAATGTGAAGATGAATTTCATATTAAATGTTTGGGAATAAATACAATCACAGAAGAAAAACTGCAAACAATATTTCAAGTAGAAAGCATTATGCTTGTGTGTTTTCGATGTCGAAATAGTAGTATGCGTTTACAAATAAAAGAATTAACAAATAAATTTGATTCCTGTATGGAGATGATTAATGATCAAAACAATGTTATTAACAAAATGAACTTAATGCTAGAATCTTTAACCAAAGGAGAAAATATCAATACTAATAGACTGTATAGTGACATAACAAAAAAGAACTCTGAAGTACTTGTTGTGAAACCTAAGAATGATAAACAAAAAAGCGAAATAACTAAAAAAGATGTAAAAACTAAAATAAATCCAGGTGAATTGGCGGTCGGAGTCGAAACGGTAACAAGTACCAGTAGTAGAGGAATTGTTATAAATTTTAGCTATAACGAATCGAAAGAAAAAATAAAAGATATAGTAAGAAAAGAATTGGGTAATAAATACGAGGTTATTGAGCCAAAGCTTAAGAATCCAAAAATAATTGTAGTAGGAATAGAGAGTGAAATAATAGATCAGGAAGATAAGGAAATTCTAGATAGTATACTCAAGCAGAATGCATTAAGAGAGTTTGATGATGATACAGATGATAAAATAAAAATTATAAGAAAATATAAACCAAAAGCTAAGAAAGATTACGGTAACATTGTTATGGAGGTAGAGACTAATTTATATAAGAAGTTGATAGATATAAGAAAAATAAACATAGGATGGAGAAAATGCTCTTTATACGAATATGATGATGTAATCAGATGTTTTAAATGCGCGGGATTTAACCATTTTGCCAAAGATTGCAGAAATGAAGTAGCGTGCAGCAAATGTGGTGGTAATCATGTAAGCGCAAACTGTAATAATCTTACAGAGAAATGTATAAACTGCGTAAGAACGACTCAAAAATTAAAAATTGATTTGGATTCCAATCATACAGCTTATGATAAAAACTGTCCATGTCTCAAAAGAATAATTGATAAAATTAGAACAAAGGTGAAATATGAATAGCAATTAATAAAAGATGATAGGAAGAATTACAAATCTGTTGTCTGTTTAAATTGCCAAGGGTTTTTACACAATAAAGATCTAATAACAGATTTAATCAAGAATTGGCAACCACAAATTCTATGTCTGGTGGAAACACATGTAGACGATACTGTTGAGGATTTTGAATTGAATATCGCTGGATACAATACCATTGGGTGTAATACAAATAACCGTAGAACTGGTGGTATATTGGTTTATCTAATGGGGTGTATTAAATTCAAGGAAACATTGAACTTAAAGTTGGAATATGTGTGGACTGTTGAATTTGAGTTAAATATTAGGAAAGAAAAATATCTCATTGGTTTCATATTGTTTAATGCATTATAATTACTTTAAAAACTTTAAGAGAAATCTGTTAGAAATATGTTAAAAAATTTGAGTGATCCATGTAATTTCTAGGTTGTAGCAGTGTAAAATAGTTAATTAAGTAAAATGTAATGAAACGTTATGGTTGTACAATAGCTTTGCTAATAAAATACTTACTTACTTACTTACTTACTGAAAAAAGTAACTCAGCAAGCTCTACCGATGAGAACTAGCTATCTGCCGTGATGTTGCGTTGTTTGTAAATAAAAGTTTAGAAAGACGTATTATGGATTGTGTTGGCTTAGAAAACTTTCTCTTCAGCTAAGAGTCCAATACCATCAGTGTTTCTGCCACAATATATATATATACCGCATTTTGCAAATCGCACTCTGTATCCTCAAAAACTAAACGTTTGGGCAGATATTTTAGGTGACCATTCTATAGGCCCCTATTTTATTGATAGTATATTAAATGCCGACAAGTATCTCGAATTACTGAAAAATCAAATACTTCCCGCCATTCAAAACATTGGAATAAATCAGGAAATCGTTTGGTTTCAACATGATGGCTGTCCAGCATATAATGCAGTGAGGGTAAAGGAATTTCTAGGAAATACTTTTCCTGACCGTCTTATTACTGGAACAGGAAACATTAAATGGCCCCCGCGATCCTGATCTATCTCCAAATGATTTCTTTTTGTGGGGATATCTAAAAAATATTGTTTAAACTCATGAAGCTGGTAGAGCAGAAAATCTAGTTGCTTCGAGAAAAAAATAACTGAGGCTGCGAATTCATTAACTGTCGACATGTTAGCAAATGTAAGAGCTAATTTCTACGACCGCCTAGGACAATGTCTTGCTGTGCAAGGAGGAATTTTTGAACCTCTTGTATAATTTATTATAATTTTTAGAATCCTTTTTTATTTATTTTATTAGGATTATTCATTAATTTTATGAATTACGCTTTTGTTTATGCGACGCACCGCAGCTTAAAAATTTCCTGCATCTACTGAAAGAAATAAGAAAAGCAAATCCCTTGCAATTCGTAAATGTTATTTTAGAACGCATTGCAAGTACCTATGTCGATGGTCAAATGATTACTGCTAACTTGTATTTGCGAAACAATCGGAAACAGTCGTTGCCGGCCGTCGCGGTCTTCGCCGGCATTGGATTGGTTTTTCCATATACATATACATCGTATGTATTCATACGTATTCCCTATGCCTAATGATATTTGACACATGCGGTATATGCATTGTACAAGTAGCTTGCCCTGGCATCCGTAAGACACATTATTTTTATTTGTCGGGTTTGTTAGGCATGTAGACTTTGAATGGGCATCATCCCCGAAAACTAACAAGCATTTCGTCAATACATGCATATAATCCAATTCCATAACAGTCTTGGCAATTTTGAATAAATTCTTCAAATATTTCAAATACTGTGGCTGGAGGATTTTTATTTTTGCGTCGATCACGATCTTCGGGATTATCGAAACGTAGGGATGACAAAAGGAGACCAAACCTTTCGCGACTCATTACAGCCCTAAATATTTCCCTCCCAGACCCATCAGTTGCGAATAATGTTTCTAGATTTTCATGATTTGTATTGAAAATCGACGTATACACGAGGCATCCGATAAAGGCTTTTAACTCAATAATATCAATATCTTTTAGTTCAGTCCTGTTTTGATTAGTGGACTCGGATCTTATTTTAGCAAGTCTTTCATTTGTCCAGCATATAATATTTGTCATAATTTCGTCACTGAATAACATCTGTCGCACTGATAAAGGATCTGCTTGTGTTCCGATTCTTTGAGATTTGGTTTTAAGAACAGGTACTTTGATAGCTATATTGTGTTGACGTTTACGTGTACACTTTTACTCCATCTAAATCGATTTTTGGCATAAAAATATTTTATATGATTTATTAGCGGCTCATCATCTTCACTTTCATCACTACTGTCCGCTGATTGTTCGGAGACACCACCATGATCAGAGTTCTCGCAGTTCTCCTCGGGGACATTGTCAGTGTCACTAGCATCACTATCTACTTCGTCACACCACTTGTGAAGTGTTTCCTCAAAATCTAAATCACTCAAATGAACTCGTTTTGACGGTCTGACCATATTTGTGCGAAAACTTTTCTACCGATATTGTTACGTATTCCCGGTCTGTTAGACTGCTCCACGGGAGGATCTCTAAACAACTGACCTATTTCAAATCTTATACATCTGATATTTTGTATAATGGCCAACTACCAATCACGTTTGGAATACATGAGGTGACAGCGTTGAGGACGTTAACGTTTTTGAAAACTAAAGATATTACCTTTACACATCATCTCTCAGATGGCACCTCCGACGTTAAGGGTTAAGTATCTTTTCTCCACTGCTTGTATTTTAGTCTTTTGTTGTTCCGTAAGGATCCATGATTCACAGCCAAAAGTCAACACTGGTCTATATTTTGAAGACCTTTACCTTTGTCTGTTTTGATATTTTCTTTTTGTTTATGAATTTAGTGTTCATTGCATAATATAAACGACTACCTAATCCCGACCACGCTTCGCTGTGACTCAATCTGAAATGAAATGAATGAGAAAAGAGGTAAATGTATTATAGTAAATATAAATTCACTTGTGAAGTTAAAGGAAAAATAATGTTTTTGACAAAAAAATTATTTTTTTAATTGATTACATTTTTTGTTTAGTCCATTTAGTTATTTAACATAACTTCTAAACAATGTAACCCGCTATTTTAATAATGTTCCTGTCACTTGGCTTTTGACACATTGTTGATATTACTTCAAAAACGTCACCTTTCAAATATCTCAGTGTTATTTAAATTCTTTTAATAAAATTTGTATCGTATATGTTCTCTTTTCTTCGATCCTACCTTGAATAAATACAATAGTGAGTGTATTCTCTTAAATATTTAATCTTCCTTTCTTGTGATTCTTAATTTTATATCACTTTACGTTTAACTTCTTTCTATAACAGCTTCTCTGTGCCTGTTTCCTATTACTTTTCATTCTCATTGAACTTGTTATTAAATTTCTTCTGCCAATACTATTCTTATTCCAGTTATAATTTACATTATATTACAACATTATTTTCTTTAGATTGGCATTTTTAAATTCGTTATATCTTTTGAATGGAATGTCCAATTTTAATAATTTAAAAAGTATTTTACTGGTATTGAAATGGTCTTTAATAAAATATCATTTAATAGGATAAGGAATAATACAGAGGTATGGATAATATGGTTTTATTATTGTCGGCACTTTTATTAACTTTTAAATGTAAAAAAGTAGTTAAAGTGGCATAACTACAGTAGTTGGACATATGGTTTCGCGGAGTTTTTTGTAGATTTTAATACGTTCTATAATACTGTAGAACATTTTTTTGTTCTATCAACAATAGTTTCCGCAGCGTACGCGATGACAGATTTTTTGTGACTAATTTTTTCACACCTTGGGTTACATTAATGCATTTTTATTGGGGATCCCTTTTTTTTTTAATGTAATATAGCCTATGTCACTCAGTGAAAATGCAGCTTTCTAATGGTGAAAGAATTTTTGAAATCGGTCCAGTAGTTTTTGTGTGAAAACATTACAAACATACATACAAAAACACAAATGTTTCCTCTTTA
The DNA here is from genome assembly GCA_935421215.2 of Melolontha melolontha. NCBI lineage: Eukaryota > Metazoa > Arthropoda > Insecta > Coleoptera > Scarabaeidae > Melolontha > Melolontha melolontha. The sequence continues at coordinate 213,430,393 of OW285235.1, forward strand.
TAATATTAGTTTAGATATATAATGTAAATATGTAATGTGCGTTCAAATAAATTTTACCTCTAGTAGTCCATGACAATAAAAATGTTTGTCGTAACTTGTACTATTTACATTTGCATCAGTTGTCAATTTGACAGACTATTCTGATGTATACTTAATTGGAACTTTTTTTAAATTGCTTTGTAACTTAAAATTGATTTAAAACTATTCAGCACAAATCATTCATGGTTGAATCTTATTTTCGAAACGGACGTAAGATTGACGGGCAATGGCACTATTTTATTGAAGAATGCTTAGACGAATTTAGAAATGTTTCCAAACTTCGCCTTTGATATTGATAGTTTTCGGTACACAGTTGCACTAAGGTTTTCAGAGAAACAGGGAGTGTTATACGGAAAGAAGGCAGTGGCCGGCCGAAAAAATGTACGGAAGAGCTAGTTGATGATGTAACGCAAATTATGAATGATGCACCACGAACTTCCATACGAGTATTATCTCAACGAGTGGGTGAATCAATTGGCACCTGTCATACAATTTTGAAAAAAGATTTAAATTTATTTCCATATCGCATGACCTGTTATCAAGAAATAAAAGAAATTGACTATCCTAGAAGAACAACATTTTGTCAGTGGTTCTTAAATAATTTAGATAATGACTTTCTTGATAAAACTTATTTTTCTGATGAATCATGGTTTTATCTGAATGGATATGTTAACTCACAAAATATAAGGATGTGGAATACTGAGAAACCACATGAGTTTTATGCTGAAACCTCACTTCATCCACAGAAAATTGGTGTATGGTGTGCGCCTAGTCGAATGAAAATCATTGACCCTATTTTCTTTAACGGTACCTTAACAGGAGAAAGGTATCGACAAGAAATTATTATGCCATTTATTGAACAGCTTAATGAAGAAGAAATAAATTAGGGTTACTTTCAACAAGACGGAGCCAGAGCGCACACAGCTGGTGAAACAATTAATATGATACGGCAAATTTATCAAAATTGGTTGATAAGTTTAAACACCGAACATGAATTTCCACCAAGATCTTTTTTCTGTGGCCTTTTTTAAAGAACTCAATTTTTCGGGTACAGATGCCTGATCTTGCAGACCTTCAAATCAGAATTGCTGAAAGAATTAACGAAATCGATGACAGCAGAAGAGAAGTGAGAAATGTCTCGAACAAGGTGGTGGCCACTTTCAACAATTTTTATAAAATGTTACTTGTTTGTTGCAAATAAACGTATCTCATTTAGTTAAATATTTTGATTTTATTATTTTGACATTTATCATGTCATTCAAATAGTTCATAACCAACAAAATTCATATTAAGAACTTAGTAAAAAGCTAAGATATACGTATAATTTCCATGGGCAACTTCGAGGTAAAATTTAGTTGAACGCTCGTTATAAATTATCTATTAGGAAGGATGCGTCCAGTAGTATAGTGAGAGAGATCAAGTTCTCGTTGAAAATGTGGCACATAAACATGTGAAAGTTGCTCAATTCTCGCCTCGTCTCTTACTTCATTTCTAACAGTTGGTCTACTACTAACTGTCTGTGATCCACACTTCCTATTTTCGCAAATAATTGCACATAACGGAAAATAAATATACTGACGAAATTATTATTTGGGATAGCTATATCCACAAATTTCTCTAGAAAATCTTCATATAACGCACAAAAAACTCAATCACTATTCAACTATCTGCCATTTCGTAAACAAACTGGCACTATATATCACTTTTGTTGCTCATTAAATACGAAATCCATTATTTACTGACAAATTTCCATTTTCTGCTGAAAAAGAATTTGGTGGCTCAATAGCTAACTTTAGCTTTCCGTATCCCTCTTAAGCACCCACAGAGTTGAAGTATCTGTTAGGACTTGAGTCTTATAGTACACTAGATAAAGCTAATGCCGTGTATATATTGTTTCACTCTTTGTAGACGTAAGAGTTTTTGTAATTGTAGGCTATGTACAGTAATGCTCACAAAAATCTAGTATAAAGTCTTTTTTTTAATTTTCAGTTATATGTAAAACGTACTTTAACTGTCAATTTGATAATATAATTTTAAATACTTAAAATACTTAAAACTGCAAGAAAAATTATTTGAAACTTAATTAACAATTAAATTTAGAATTATACCAGAAAACGGTTATTATGATATTAGGGGAATCGCTATAGAAATTGAAATATATAAATTTAAAAAAAGAGTTTAAGAAATAAAGAAGAAAGCTCGTCTAAAGCTCTTTAGATATGAAAGTAATTTTCAGATGACGTGGCGTTTAAAATGTGTGTATAATGTAACTTAGATATGCAGTTTCTCTTTAGATTAATGAGATGAGATTTTTACCAGAAAGATGAACCAACCCCTACGCAATTAATAATTATCTGGTAGATTGTAATAGAATACAGAACATTGAGTAATGATGGCAAGCACGGACTAATGATTTTAATTAAATTTGAATTAATTATCTTAATTACATTCAAAACTATCGCTATGCATGACGAACCAATGCAGAAATAATTTACATTAGTTTGCGCTTATTAATTCGATTTCCTGTAGCGCCTACGTATTTAAAGTTATTTAATATATGCACTTGGTGGTGGAAAACATTGGAGGTTAACGACGCAATATGTCTTGCACAGAGTATCTTGCGATTTTATAAAAAGAACACTTAAAACTACATTGCAATTAACTGTTATATGATATCGTTTATAAACTTATTCAAATCTTCCATCGAACAAGTCAGCTAAAATCGTAAACAAGCGAAATCTCATCCCGCTTGTGATGCAAGGCGAATACTTGGCTGGGATATTATAAAACGGAAAAATAATTTCCTGCTTCGTGGTGCAAGGGGAATATCAACTAGGATAAATATTGGCCTGAGGTTATTTATTGAGGTTGCTCTACCTTTAGCTGTTTCCAGTGAATTCTAGGGCACTTTTTAGTTCCATGAACTTCCTATATAAACTACGATATAGTGAGAACAGTAAGCGAAAAAGTTATATTTATATATTAAGAAATTTATAGAAATAGAATATTTACTATTCACTGTGTTATACACGGCGGCATAGAAAGTACTTACCTCTTCTAAGTAATTAAGTAATAACTAGTGTGCTTACAAAAAAATTAAAGAAGATATAAAACCCCTTACCATAATTAATAAACGTATCCTAAATACGTATTTCGACAACTAAGTTGTCATCCTCAGTAGATAAAATTAATAAACACGTTACATTATTGTGTATACACGGACGCCTTGTAAAGTGTTTCGCAATTCTTTGTGTTAATTTTACTATGTCCCATGTTCAGCACTATGTTTATTAATGTTACCTACTGAATATGACAACTTAGTTATCGAAACACGTACTTAGGATGGGATTATTAACTGCGGTACAGAGTTTTATACCTTTTTAAGTTTTTTACTTAGCCACGGTCTGCAAAGATAGACTTTTTGTGTTTATAAAATATAGGTAAAGCATATTGTGTGTCTGCCCTTCGGGTGTCAATATAATAATAATAACATGACTGCGTAACAAGTGGCGTATGTTCAGCATTTTACGTCCCTCGACCTAATTGTGTAACTTAATATTGCAGCCCCGCTTTGGAAGTAACACAATAATTCAGTTGTTTGTGACAATACATGTTGTAATGGTTTAAGCTAAAGTCGCAATTGACTTCTCTTCAAAATCTTGAATTCAATGTAAACCTAAGTTTACCTTTAGATGCAGTAATATAATACAGAATTGTTCATGTATACAGTAAAAACGCGCTTACTGCGCATATATAAAATTATGTGATTGGCGCTTTACGATAGGAGAATTTGTTTTACAGACTTCAAAATAACACAACTGAAATAAGAGAACGTGACAGCCGACCTATCTTGTGACCAACCAACTTACATCTCCACTATATTCCCCTATTGCTATATATTCCTACCTCGCGCGTTTTTAGTATATATATATATATATATATATATATATATATATATATATATATTGATATACGCGACGCACCCTGCCTGCGGTGAGAGAATGAAATGTTAATGAAATAAAAGTGTAAGATAAAAATTATGTATTTGAAAAGATTAGTTGGGCGCCTTTATTTATAAAATCTCACCTCAGACTGCGCTATCCTTATCTCAAATAGCCAACTAGTCGGAAAGCAAGAAACTATATAAAAAAAAAACAACTTTACTAAATGTGGGTGATCTCAGGCTCGTCGTGAATTTTAGGTTGTTGCTTCCATAAATGAATAATATTAATGTTGACGCTTAATAAAATAACTCCTACAAACAAATATAAACAAATAAAAGATTAATGTAAATTAAAAATATGATATTTATTAAATTAAAGGCAACTGTAAAAATATAACGTATTACAAATGTGATATTACCGAAACTGTATATACGCATAAACAACAAGGTGTTACTAATGTGAAAAGAGGTTATGTGTGTTAGACTAATAAATAATATGAATATAATTGTGAATAACCTTATTACAATAATGGTGAGTACCCTTTTATTGCTATATCTAAGTTTTAAATAGCTTGTTTAATTAAATTTAAAAATCAGGACAGGACGTGATAGATCAGGTAAATAATTCGAGAATATTGTTAAATAAAAGTTTTAAGAATTTAATTTTTGGAAAAATAGATAAATATTATCTGAAAACCTGTTATAATAATGATCCTGATGTATGTTTGTAGATCGTAAGTATGAATTGGGAAGATTCTCGGCGATCCGAAAATGTTCGGGTGCAGTACAAAACGATGGCGGCGTGGGTGGCTGTTTACGAAGACGCTATCGAAGATTTTCTTCGGACTTCGTCTCCGGTGCCTAATTACTCTCTGCGCTCGTTTCTGGCTGTAGGATTTCAGGTATCGTTGCAGATGTACGTTAGACTATTATGTTAATGTTCGGCGATGGATTCTTGAATATTTTTCTTTTGATTTTCTGTCGTTTTCGGTGAAACTACGTCTGTGACGCTATGTTGTTTGAAAGTTCGTTATTACCGAAAATTCTTGTAGTAATTCTCTTGTCGATCGAGTTAATTAATATTCTGGATACTTTTAATAACTTTTAGATGAATTTATAATTTAAATTTATGTTTTTTAAAAGATTTCTAAGGCTTGGTCTAAAAAGATGCGTCTATTCATTTTTAAAATTCAAGGATCGAATATCCCGATAGCACTTGTCTGAATATTACCAAACACGCTATCTATTGATATCAAAAGTCTCGATGATTTACCCTTTTAACAATTTTATATAATAAGAATTTGATTAATTTTGATTATCTAACTGATTTTAAAAATTATATAATAAATTACCAAGTTAGGTTAAGATAGATTTGAATGATACAAATCGCATACTGCGCATGATAAATGTAAACATAGCGAGATGTCAATTTGTAGGCGTGTCTTACTAGCGTCGATATAATACAAAGATGCATATGGATTTGAATATGTTTTTCGCGCTAATATTTGAAAATTTGAATATGATATAATAAAAGTAAATAATGAAAGGAAAATAAATATAGAAATTTTAAGAATGAAATGCTCGTTATAAAAATACATATGCACTTCGATACTACTAAGACTTAATAATATTAATTATATAACCATTATATTATAACCCTTTTTCACTTTGTATGTCTTATTCTTCCTATTTTAGATGCAGCTCTATATGAATAACTTGCATCACTACAATATATATATATATATATATATATATATATATATATATATACACAAGTGTCCCGTATCGTTATGTTCAAATTTTAGGAGTGTAAAGTAGACTTCATGTCAAGTCAAGTAACAAAAACGCAAAACTAGTATATTCATTTTTATTTGTTTCAAAGTTACAGATCTATGAATGTGATTGTCAGATCATGAAAAAAAATGTAATCCTAAAGTCAATATAAACTAATTTTACTTAAAGAAAGTTATACGATTCAATAAAAGGCCTATGATTGTTAACGTTGTATAATGAAATGTTATCCTAAAATAAATAAATACGTGTCGTAGTGTATACAGTAATTTCTTGGAGATCTACAAAAAAGAGTATTGGAAATTGATTTATGATAAAGAAGGTTCTTACTTATTTCGTAAGTGCTGAACCATGAATATCATACGATAAACAAATGTTCAGATGACTGTTAACGTTGCATTTTTTAATAAAGGATTACATTACGTTTCAGTTCATAGAACAGCTTATTAGAGAGTGAACACGTTTTCTTTACTCAAAATCCCTTACGGATTTTCTTCTCAAGAGTATGCAGACATGCATTTTGTGTATGGCTACTGTAACGGCAGTGCACATCAAGCAGTTATTGAATACCGACATCGGTTTCCCGATAGATGCATTCGTCACTGCGTGATTATCTTTTCGTTTATTCGTATTAACGTTTGGGTGGCCCTAATCAATGACTTGTTGATTGGTCCTGTCATTCTTCAATTTCATATTGACGAACTGCCAGGTCTTTTAGAGGATGTCCCACTAAATGTTCGACCAAGATCCAAGATGGAGTGGTCGGGGTGGTCCTGTTGCATGGTCACCCAGATCACTTGATCTTAATCCCATTGACTTTTATTTAAGGGGTACATGAAAAATTTAGTCTAAGCGCAAGTTTCGAACACAAGAGAAGAGTTGTTGGATCGTATTCACCTAGCTGCCGAGCAAATCCGACAAAACAGGTATGAAATTCGGATAAGTACTTCTTCTGTTGGCTTACGGGCACGAGCCTGCATTCAACAAGCAGGTGAACATTTCGAAAATATTATGAATTGAACTTTTTTAAATAAAATCTGTTTTTATTGACCTTAGGATAACATTTTTTTTCATGATCTGACAATCACGTTCATAGACCTGCAACTTTGAAACAAATAAAAATGGATATATAAATTTTGCGTTTTTGTTACTTGAAATGAAGTCTACTTTACACTTCTAGAATTTGAACATAACGATACGGAACACCTTGTATATATATATATATATATATATATATATAGATAATTATTGCTTGACCTTTGTATGTTATAGTAGATTAAATTAGTCGGCGATTTAAGGTCTGGTTTAGTTTGATATGTATATATTTTAGACAATTTTAAATGTCAATTTCAATCAAAGAAATTAAAAATATAAATATATTTTTAATTTCATTGATAAAGACACTATGTGTCGAAACATTTAAAAAATTGTCTTGAATATATACATATCAAAGTGGACCAGACCTTAAATCGCCGGCTAATTTAATCTACTATATATATATATATATATATATATATATATAATTTTAGAAAATTTCTTGACTACTAATATAAATTCACAACTATTTGGGTTATCGGTCTGTTTTAATTAAAACTCAATTGTTCTAAACTCAATATTTTGTCAATATATTTTTTGACTTTATCTGGAGTACACCTAGAGTTAGGCGTTGGCGGTCTTATTAAATATTATAAGTCACAAATAATTGTCACTAGCAACTCACAAATAACACACGAACATTATAAACTTAAACAAACAACGACAACTGTACAATTTTAAATTGACCTTTTTCACCCACATGTCTTTGTAATATCATATTATAAACAGAACGTCACGTGTTATTTCTGAGATTTTAGAAGTTTCCAATAATTATTTTACCTGGGAGATTTTAGATGTTTTCAGGCTCCTCTGTTCTATCTGCTACTTTTGAGTTAACAGCGAATCCACTTCAGCGTTCCCACATGGAACTTGGAAGAAATAATTCTCTGGATCTTCGCCTTTTTTTTTGGCGACACATCTCAAAGTTAATTCTAAACCATTGTTTCTTACCGTCTCTTTCATCCAGTTCACGTTTAAATGCTGTTTGAAGAAAGCTGATTCACTTAACAAAGTACTGTCACCTGAATTATTGGTTAGAAATGTCAAATTTTACGAATATTACAATGGGAAAATGCCGGGACCATTTAATATACTAGATTCTAGAAATTTTTTCGTCAATCCTCGTATACTTTATATTCTCTTTGCAAAAATTACACAGGCCTGCAATTTTCAACTCTGAATGTTGATTTAAAAATTTTAACTCTAGTAATTGGGTAGCGTTGATTTCAAATCTGCTTTTTTTTTGTATCACGTAAGGTTATTTTTCAAACCAGTAAAATCAAAAAAAAATAGAAAAAACACGATTTATTTCATTTATAAGCTAGTTTTATATTATATTAAAAAAAATACAAAATATACACATAGAAACTATTAGAAATAGTTATTTATTCTTTGTGCTTCTTAAAAAAACCTTTTCGTTTTTCAGAAAAGCTTCGTTTGGTTGTTTTTCTGTCATATTCAGCCAAAGGAAGATCTGAAGGTAGTTTCTGGGGCAAGCAAATTTTTTTGCTTCAACCTAGACCCCAGTACTTCAGAAAGATCTTTTGAAAGTCTCAAATCTCTTACTAAATCATTCAGTTCGGCTTGTGAAAATAGCTGAGGTTGGTGTTGACCTGAGGTTGATGGTTCAAAATCACTATCCATCTGTACGGAGCCGGAAGATGAAGAGATTTCAATATCTTCTTGTAGTACTTTGGGGGGCATAGGTATAGGTACATGATCACTGTGAGGAACTGGTCTGATAGCTGATTTAATATTGTTTGGGTACAAAATATGTTTCAAAGTTTTTCTATTATGCCCCTTAATATCACAAAGATAAAAGTAGCAATCTTCATGATGATTTTGCGGTTCTCTCCAAACCATCGGTATTCCAAAAGGAAGGCCTTTTATATTCCCTTTCGTCCAATGTCTTAAACCTTCTTCACATACCTTACAAACAACGTGCGGTGCCCAATCTTTATCTTGATCTCCTAATTTGATTTTGAAATAAGCATAATATGCATTTTTCACAAATTCACCAATTGGTCTCTTAAACTTTTTCAAGACGAAATATCCACAAACATAACAGAAATCATCTGGTTTGTTTTTGCAACACCGGCTAGACATATTTTAAAGCAATGTTTATTTATCAAATACCACGCCCAACACTAAAGACAAATTAATTTTACTTGTTTACTGATCGACACTCAGAGCTATAATGAAGTAAATGACATTAAAATATACATTTTGTTGGAGTGATAAACTTGAAATCCTTCTTCGCAGTACTAATAAAGTGAAAGCATAATAAATAGGATTTAGCAAGTAAAAATTTCCGGAAACCTTGTCCAAAATTAATACATGTAATAATAAAAGATTTACATCATGTAATGAGAGCCTATTTAACAAATTTCTTTAAAACCACAACAGAAAATCATTATTGGGTTAATACCTAGAATTTGAAGTAGTACATTCATTTTAAAATGTATTAAAACGCCTATTATAAGATTTTTAATATTTTTTTCTTTTTCTTTTGTGCAAAAAAAAGTCTGTGGGTGGTAGAGACCAACTGTATTTTAATTAGTTATTGCTATATGTATAAAAACTGAGCTTAACAAACAAAAATCACGTCATCACAAATTTTATGCAGGCCTGTGTTATTAGTCGAGTAAATAATATAACTCAGAAATGTTCCAAATTTCTGTAGTAATGTAATGCACCTAGTTATACTATAAAGTATATACTATAAAGTATATAAGGGCTACTTGAGCAATTTAAAACTATAAAATAGGCTACCTGTACGGCACTTGAAAATTTGCATGTGCCGTATTTCGGTTGTTTTCTTTTGAACGAACATCCGTGTTGCACTTTATGCTCGGTTTTACGACAGAAGGCGAACACAATTTTAGACATCGAAGTTTCACAAACGTGCAAATTGAATTTCTTAAATAATTCTATTAGAGTTGGCCGACATAAAATGGGGCCTAGGAGACAAGATGGGTTTCAGGAGACATTTATTAACCGAGTCGTATACGTGTTTAGTTTTCAGATCAGCAGCTGACATAAGAAGTTCGAATGAAGTTTCCTTCTACTGAATTCTTGATACTGACGGATGACAAAAATTTGTCACGATGCTTCACGTATTTAATTAACATAACCTAACTTCTTCCTTAAATTGCGGTAATTTAATTTAATTTAATATCGCGGTTCTTGTGAGGGGTTATTTTAACGCAACGGTGCGTCGTTTAGGCGCGCCAATTTCCGACATCATTAGTTATTTAAAGGTACAGCCCGAGGCGACGCTACAACACTTCTGGGAAGTGAGAATTATTAATAATGCAGGACTCCTGATTGTGTTTGGGAGCTGGCGCAACTTTTCATTTATTTTTCAGTGTAGACACAATTTATTATAGAAACTCGTGGTGGTCTTATGAAAACAGTGAGTGAAAAGTTGTTCGCTAACTTAATTATTGACACTCTCGGCACTCTCTGCCTCAATATTCGTTTGGAGCCGGTGCTTATACATATTCAAATATGGAAATTATTACTTCAGTTTACAATAATTCGACGCGTCTAAAGTACCTGGATGCGACTTTAAGTGCCCGCGCTTTGCTTAGAATTAATGCATCCATTGCAAAAGGAATTCATCTACAAAATGTAATTAACAATAAAATGTTGTTAAACAAGCCGCATAATATATATATATATATATATATATATATATATATATATATATATATATATATATTATGGTGTTGATCAACATCAATATTTTCTTACATCTATACAGGGAATTTCAAATTGAAACGAGCCACCTCAAATAACTTTTCACCTGCTGTGATTTATATAAAATTATGAAACCTGTATTTTCTAACTTTTAATGTCGAGCTTGACGATTTAAAATCATTCCTGGGGGCGCAGCAGCCCCCACCATAAATATTTAAACCGGGAAGATAGGTCTTGCGACCACTCATTTAAAAGGTCTTTTAATTCTGTTTACGGCAAAATGTATCAAAAAGTCATTTTTTAAATTAGTAAGAAAAAAGTATATTACTTGCAATCTGTGTAATAAAACACGACTAGAGTGAACGGGTTAGATCTTATTTTATTAAATTTTCAACATTATGACCGTAAACCTCCATACAATAGTACAATCTTGCTTCAAATGCTCTCCTGAAATTTCGCAACATTTCTGGAGTTATACGTTTGCATTCTTCAACAATTTTTTGGCGTAACTCTTGTAAGGAAGCTGAATGCGTAGCATATATCTTGGACTTAAGATGCCCCCCAAAAAAAAATTTAAGAGTTTTAAGATCCGACTATCTGGCAGGTCATTGTATAAGCGCCCTACGATCAATCCAACGATCGCGAAAGTGATGATTCAGAAATTGTATTCCGGCAGCGTAATGTGAAGGCGTTCCAGCTTGCTGAAATATTACCTCATTCTCCAACAAATCTGGATCTTGCTCCAATTTTTCTGCAATCAATGTAATCGCTGCATGTATCGTCCAGTATGTTCAAATACGTTTGACCGTTTAAAGTTCCGTCAACGAATAAGGGTCCTATGAGATAATCGCCAAAGATACCAGCAAATATATTAAGTTTCTGTGGCCATTGTGTATGTATTTCCCGCATCAAATTGGTGGCTGGTGTCACTCCTATATCTACAGTTTTGACGATTTACTTCACCATCAAATGAAAAAGATGATTCGTCCGAAAAGCAGATATTGTACAATAAATTGCGATTATTGTTGATGCTCTCGGTCATTACTTCACAAAATTCTAACCTCCTTTCAAAATCATCCTCATTCAATTCGTGAACAAATGTAATTTTATAGGAATGAAATTTGGACTTTTTAAGTATTCTACAAAGTAATGAACAGTTTACTCCGGATGCTTGAGATACCTGTCGTATCGACGTCGCATTTCCAAGCACTGCGACCTGACCTAAGACTTCGACGTTAATTAATATCTTCATTATTTATAACTCGATGAAAATGTTTTTTGTTACATATTGTTGACTCCTCCTAGTTTGAAGGAACCTTTGTTGTATTCTTCAAGCTGTCGTTATCGGAGAATACACTTGTGCACGGGTGTAAGACCGTATACACTCTTTTCGTTCACTCGTTGGTTTGTAAGTAAAATAATAAAATGCAATATGGTATAATCTGTTTATTTATACATATATACATTTACTATAATATGATAGGTTGTACACTAGTACTTTGTTTATTGACTTATATAAGAAACTGTTATGCTGATGTCTTAAGTTTTGTATTACTCGCTAGTAAGAGCTATAGGAACTCTTCACTAGGAGAAGCTATCGAAGGTAAACTGTCCTCTCTCCGGGACTGATGTCCTGAAGTCAAATCTTACTCACATCCCCACTGCTTATACGAGTGGTAGAAATTACAAAAGGTTTTTTAGATTCATGACGTATAGCAAAGTAATATAAACTTTCCCAACATTTAAGGTATGGTAAACCAGTGTACAATTACTGGCATACAATTCATCTACAGGAACCCGATCTAATACCTTTTACGATAACCTTGTTGTATACCGTTAAATCCCTTCGGGAAGGCTTATACTTAAAATAATTCACGAATTGGTCTTGACCGTCATAAAACTAATTACCTAAATGGCATGGTTACTTAGCAAATGCAATTAGGCGGCGGAGCCGAGTTTGTTCCCAAATCCGCAGGTAATAAAATGATATAGACCGAATTCGTTCCGGAGTCTTAGCCGCATTCGTTCCCAAAGTTGCCGGTGTATACATTAAGAGGATTAAGAGATAATGAGGTATTTTAACTGTAACACATTTATAATAAAACTATAAGATAGAGTAAATGCTATGTATATATAATGAGAATTTCATTACCCGATCATCACATTTTTAACCTACATATTTGGTTTTCCCGTTGAAGAATGTTTTATTGAAAATTTCATGTCGTTGCGACCAGACAACGCAAGTGTAATATCATTTTTAGACTATTTAGTTGATACATATATTTCTGAGGATGCTACTTTTCCACCACAAATTTGGGCAGAAATGTCGTCGTAGACACAAAAAACCACAAATGCATGCGAATCTTTTCAGGCTAAATACAACTCATGCTTCTACACACCACATCCTAACATTCACCAATTTCTTAGTGTATTAAAAAAGGTTCAAATTGATTCGTATATAAAACAAAAAAGTAGCGCCGTTGTGAAACCAGTGTATGATCATTCACTAATAAAAAGGACAGAGTTTGTAGATACGAAAATTAAAAATTTTATAAATGGAAAAATTAATAGATTTCAATTTGTGCAGTCTATTTCACACAAATTTAAAATACATGCAAATGTGCATAATATTAACGAAAAGTGAATAAAGGTAATAAATATTTTGACATAATTTTGCACGTTGTATATATTTGCTGTATAATATATAATATGTACATATAATGTATTTGAATGTTTGACTATTTTAAAAAGTGCCATGCACTTAAAATATGTGTAACAGACAATAACCACGAGATTGCACGTGTGTATATTTTGTTATAATATGTATATTTGTAAATATTTTTGTATATTGTATTTGAATACATACATGTTTGCTATGGTTTGAGTATTTTTAAAAACGCCTTCGTCCTTATCTTTTAATCCTCTAATGTATACACCTACAACTTTGGGAACGAATTCGGCTAAGACCCCGGAACGAATTCGGTCTATATCATTTTGTTACCTGCGGATTTGGGAACGAACTCGGTGCCGTCCCAATTAGGCTTGCTCTATGCTTTTAGAAATGATATGATTTAAGAAATTATATTTACCGGGCTATTGTTATAATTCGCATGACCTGTAAACCGTTACTGGGAATCAGACCTAACTGCTCAGAATATTCATAAGCGCCATAAAACGGCTAATGAAATATACACAATATAATTAAATAACGAGTCACAAAATAATGAAATATACAAATGTGTAAAATAGATGAATTGACGTTTTAACATATATAGAGCCCCTTTTCGTAAATTTTTGGATTAATTCCAGTACGTACTTGTGTCGCATATTTTGCCCTGCATGATTTTGTTGAATAAGCGAGCTGTAGATGTTGCACAAATCCCATTATCATAATACAAAGTCACTAGATTCACACGTTCTTGGATAGAATAGACCTAGCATTCTTCCAGTTACTGCGAATCGACGAACATCTACGTACAGCCCTGAAGATGTCTGTTGCAACAGTGGACGAAACGTAGGCAATTGCGCCTAACTCGACGCGGTTTCGGCCCGTAAACCGAGATCTACACATAACATTTACTTTTGAAAATGTTTATTTAAATTATGTTCGTACAATAACTTTGGTTAACTCCTATATAATCTAATGTAAAATTCAAATTAGCTATCTTAATACTTTAATGTCATTTAGTCTTTTCAAAATTCATTAAATAAATTATTAACGCGATTTAAAACATTATTTACATTAAATGTACTCGTAAATTCAACTGTACCAATAACTTATTTCAGCAACTTAAAATAGGGATGACATTTTAATGATGAAACTATACCGCATGTTTAGCATGATTAAACTACTTGATTATGGCACATTACAAGGTAATTAACATTTAAAAATGGAAAGGAAGTATATTATTATTAAGTCTAATAATTTCAACACAATTAGAATAATGAATACTAGTTAAAACAAATCAATTAAAGGCGATACAGGCGAAAATAGTACTAATTTGGAAAAGAGGCCTTGGAAAAATAAAAACAATGTAGGGTTGCCGTCCTTTTGTGCTAAGCGTTAGCACGTATATTGTTGTGCTTCGAGCTATTTTTTTACAAAACGAGCGATACAAGTTTTACTAACCTGATCAAAGTGTTAAAACGTTTACAAAGGAATAAGAAAGCATTTAAAATAAATTAGAAGCATCTAATGTTCATATATTCCCCGAAAATACCAGAACCTATTAACTTGGTTCCAGACAAAATTTCCAGACCTGTTTTCCTGCTTTTTCCATGCTGTAAGGATGAACTGCAGATAAAACCTACCCATTCTCCTATAATTTGTATGTTCCAATAAAGTATCTTATACATATATTAGATAAATTTCTAAGAGGGCCATGTAACAACGAAAGACTCTAAAATTTGACTAAAGGTATTAACCCTAGAATACTAGCCAGGGTTACGCGTAACCCCAAGCACTTTTTAAAATTGCCACAATTTAATTTCGCCTACACTGCCATCTATATGCTTTCGTGTAATCTTAATTGAGATTATATTCTACAAAAAGCAAGTGTCAGTTATTTTTATCGTTCGTTGTTATTGACAATTAGTTGCTTTTGGTGTGACGCGTAACCCCATGTTAGTGTCGTCCGTGAATAGGTTTCGCTGTATGTAACTGACCGTCTCAACAATCAAAAATGAATTGCGGGAAGTAATTAAGTTAATGGTGATCTAGCATTCTTTAAGAAAAAGAAAATGCTGCTAATTCTCAGGATGGTAGGTTGAATTGAGGGTATAGCCACTTTTCAACCACTATATAGTTGCTAGGAGTACTATAATTTCATTATTTCTTGATAATTGGGTTTAATTTAATTGGTGATGAGTTAGACAGCTTGAAGTTCAAATTTATTGTGTTTTAAAATCCAATTAAAAGTGGCCACAATTTCAGAAATTCAAGATTAAGTATGGAGTTTATAAGTTGCACATTATTAAACTTAAATAAAAACTGCGAGAATTATTTTTTTACCAAACTTACAATATTGGAAGATTATTCTCTATTCTTCTAATCAATTGAAAGGCGTATAAAATATTTCATTAATAATTTTGAATGGGTTAAATATATTTAAAAAATGTTAATGCCGTAAATAATTAGGTTACTATAATTACCTAGATTTATAACCTAAAACACAGATACTTTTAAGTGTTTTGGTTTTCAAAATGGAAACAATGATACACTAATTCAATGACAATATTTATCATTTATTCTGCATCAATTGCTTTATAGTATATTTTACGTCACATTATTTTTTTATAGCAGTGCATAGGGTGTCTACCCCTTAACTAGTTTGAACTTGCCAAAATCTTAGAAAAATGTACATCCGAGTTTAATAATATCAAATGCGTTTGATAGATAAAATTCATGACTTTAAATTTATTCACGAATTGGTTAATATCTGTTAACAGATTTACTAGTAGGATTCGTAATTTTAAGAAATTTAGAACATAAATAGCTGTTTAGTCTGGTTTCAAACATAAACAGAGAACAGCTTAACAGCATTTTTATTAGATTTGTATTTTCTATTTTACGCTTAAATTAATGTTCGCAATAATATTTTGCCATACATAATCTTTTATTTATTTATTTTAGTCGATGTTGGTGTTAATAGTTGTCATACATAAAATTTAAAAATTTGGCAACACTTTCACCATGGTGAGTATAATACAAACTTCAGCTATGTTTTAGAAACTTATTGTCAGAATTTAGAAAACAATTCTTTCGATATACACTAATATACAGGCTGACGCGGAGCTGACATTTTTGAAATAATCATATATTATATACGGAAGCAGGGAAAAAATAAGTAAATATTCCTTTAAATACGACCAAGTATTTCATTTATTTACCATGGTTATTTTTTGAAAACTACACCAGGCAGATGACCTCCATTTGCATCAATACATTGTTGCAAACATTTTTTGAAGTTGTAGTACACGGGCCTCCGTAGGTCCTCATCAATGACTGCAACTTCATCAACAATGGCTTGCTTGTGTTCTTGAATACTCATTGATACGCCTCTGGAATACACAGTCTTTCGGACACCTTCACAGAAGTGGTACACTTAGGTCGGGCGACAGAGCTAACCAAGCGATTTCCTCGAAACAAGAGATAATTGTTCCGAACATTCGACGAATTGCACCCATACTGTTTCACACGGTGTGGGCTGTTGGCTCCATCCTGCTGGAAGTATAGGCTTGTAGAGTCAATTCCAAGTTATCGTAACATTGGTTTAAAAAAGCCTTCCAACATAATCACATAACGTTCTGAATTAACGGCCACTGTTCCTTCATTGTCATTTTCAAAGAAGTACAGGCCTACAATTCCGAAAACACCGACTCCACACCAAGCCGCCGCTTTAGGAGAGTGCAAGGACGTTTCATGCAGTTCCTTAGGGTTCAGTGCTGACCAGTATCACATGTTCTGTTTGTTTGCGCCGCCAGGAACATTAAAATATGCTTCGTCAGTTATTAGAAAATGATTCAGAATGTCTGGGTTTTCCCGTAACAACTCACTCATGGTGATACAGAAAGCAAGTCTTGCTTCCTTGTCTCTTTCGTTAATTTGTTGCACAATTTGCAGTTTGTAAGGGCGAAATTGTATCTCTCTTAGCATTTGAAATTAACTTTTCCTATTAATGCCTAAAATGCTAGATTGCTGGCGCGCCGAACGGTGAGGACTGCGTTAGAAAGCTTCCCTCACTGCATGCAGGTCTTCTGGCGTCTCCACTGTTCATGGAGGTCCATGCTTCATGTTTAACACGCTACCAGTTTGTTAAAATTTCTTCACCCAAGCCAATATGATATTTCGAGGTGGTCGGTCACCATGCCGATCAATACTGAACTGTCGTCGATAGACAGGCTGCACTTCCGTCACAGAATTTACTTTGTAATAATTACAAACGCAGGTAACACGGTGTTGAACGTTTCATTGCGACTGGTAATACGAAATGGCGTCCTCCCCTGTACTATTTCCGTTTCTCCCAACGACGACAAACCATTGCGGCGGAACAACATTCACATTTGAAATGTGTAAGTTGGCTCCTCGCCATCCTGTACGAGTATATCAAAAAATAGCATATCGATGTGTAAAACATTAAGCGTGTATAAATAATACAAATATGTATAAAACATATCTGTATCTGTACACATGGACATACATTACGTATTTAACCTGTGTACACTTCAACCGTAAACACGTACGTTTCGATTTTTGCTTCGATGTTTGTTTAATGTAGTCATGCTAATGTGTTCAGCAATGTAACTACAAGATTTATGTTTCATAAAATATACTTCATAATAAAATTAAGTTTATATAACTCATATAGCAAATAATTATTTCAGTCCGATTCCTTACTTACAATGAAACATCTGCGTATTAACTAAAACATGATATCATTAAACGCAGAATCCTTTATAAGATTCTATAGCAGATCTAATAATGTTTGAAAAGCGGGTTCCGTCAAGCCTATTTGCTATTGGTGCACTATAATAGTCCACGCGACTACTTGCGTAAGTATATACCGGGCGACCACTGAAGGGTTAAATTCCATACATTATTCTGGACCAAGATTGGCATATGTACTTTAATGTAAAAAAGTAGTTAAACAAATCTTTAATAAGGCGAAATATTGGCATAAGAGGAGATTAATTACACCAAAGTAGTGTGGCACAATTTTATTTGACAACATTTCTGTATTAGGATTGTCGACTCAGAATTAAACATAGACTCGCCCTACCTGACGATTACCTTAGAATTTCTGACCAACCTATATAGACGTTTGTGCATAAAGTTCCTTTTACAAGTTGTTATACGCCCGAAGAATCTTTTGTAACGTTTAATGAGTTAAGAGTCAATTAGAAGTTAGATAAACAGATATTAAAAGAAATATTAATGACAAGGAAGCTTTGAAAGATGTTCTTCCTTGAGAACTACTGCAGAAGTAACTTATTAATTATTCTCTTATTCCTTATATTAATTAGCGAGTTTTATATTGCTACGTTTCTTTTTTTATTGCAATAATAAAATGTAATAGTTTGGAGTTTCATGTATAAATATATCCGATTTAATTAAACAGAGGATTTAGTAAAACAATAGTGTTAAGTGGAATAAAATAATAAAATGTGCCTTGCAGTTTTGTTTTGTTATTGTAGATAATATACAGGGTCGCCCATTAGTGCGAGGAAGTCCAATATTTCGTTTATTACAACACATATCAAAAAATGTTTCAAATAGAAGTTGTAGCAAATGCAACACTACATATTTGTAAAATAATTGGAACTATACAGGGTGCTCAGATTAGTCGAGGCATTTAACCGAAATATTTTTTAAATGGCATGGTAGCTATATTTTTACATTATCGCAATCAGTATAACGGTGTACATAAGTCACTAGAATTTTTCGACAAAATTTTACCGCGTTGCCAAATTATTGCGAAAAGTATGAAATTTTAGAGAAAATTGCATGATCATAAATGTATCTCATAAAATTTTTTTTTTTAAATTTTGTTCCCCATTTTGCCTGCGATATTTTGGAAAGCTGCTTCAGATTGTTTTAATAGTTCCACACTTCGGGTTAATGGCAAATTAAATTCCTCCATTTGTGTTATTGTTTTAAAAACCAAGCTGTAATTGGTCTTTATTAACGAAAGTAGATTTATTTCTTTGTTTTCGAATAATTGCTTAACATCTGTGAGGGATTGAGAAGATTAGTCAGACAATTCTGAAATTAGATCTTTTAGTTGACAGATATTCTCGCAATAAAAAGTGGCTTCCATCCAAGTGCCCCATCTTGTAATAACAGGTTGCAGCTAGAAGAGGAGTTTTTGGTAGTTTTTCTTTATAAAACTGAACACTTACAGGCGTTTTAAGGAATTTTTTTTTCATGTTGGAAATTAAACTATTTGCAAGAGGAAATGAGAGCTGCATCTGATAAAATGAGCAAAAGATTATTTCCAGGAACAGAAGTGGGAAGAAAAATGATATTTCCTCTTGAACAAACTTAGCCACTGTGAGTGCATTTGTTTTTTCTTACTCTTTAGAAGCAATGAGATCAGTGGCGGCTCGTGCTAAAAATTTTAAGGTGTTCCGCAAGTTTTACAAAAAAATTTACCTTGCACGGGCAGTAAGAGGTTGTCTCCCATCGATCTCATCGTGCTTTCTTCGCCTTCCGCACTGAAGTAATGTATTTCTGGAACGATTGTCAATTGTCACACAAAAAAATAAGAGTCACTAAGCACTACTTTAATAACAAATTATTTCTTATAAATTAAATCTATTCTACGTTCTTTTCGGTTTGCAAATTTTGTTATCACTTTGTCATTAAAATTGTCTATTTCGGAGATAAACTTTTTTTCGATAGATAGCATGGAAAGAGATGTTAAACGATCTTCGGTCATTGAATTTCTGAGAAACGTCTTAATTCGATTTAGTGTTGAAAAGCATCGTTCGGCCTCTGATGTTGTCATGGGAGTTGTTATTACAATTTCTAATCATTTTCTAGTCTCCTTCAACGTATCTCCCAGATTGTTTTTTATTAAAAATTTTAGAAGAGGTAGTGCGCCTTTTAAAGATCTACAATCAGTTCTTGAGTAAATAACAGACAATTCAGTTCGTAATCTTTCTTTATCAAGGCTGAGATAATAGGAGCATGCGGAAGTGAGTTTGTCCTCAGGAAATTTAATGCAATACTCTCCAAAGCATTCCGAAAAAAAAAGTGATGCCACTACTAGATGCTCTTTACAATGAAATCGATCTTTTGCACAATTTAGAATAACATCACACACCTCTAAAGCCGAAATTCGATGATTAAATCTGCTGTTATTTGGACGTTTGCGTTTTTCTGGTGGTGGCTCATCGCTTATTAAATCTGTTTAGTCCATTTACTAATTTAACATAACTTATAAACAATGTAACCCGCTATTTTAATAATGTTCCTGTCACTTGGCTTTTGACACATTGTCGAAATTACTTCAAAAACGTAATCTTTCAAATATCTCAGTGTTATTTAAATTCTTTTAATAAAATTTGTATCGTATATGTTGTCTTTTCTTCGATCCTACCTTGAATAAATACAATAGTGAGTGTATTCTCTTAAATATTTAATCTTCCTTTCTTGTGATCCTTAATTTTTGGATTTTATATCACTTTATGTTGAACTTCTTTCTATAACAGCTTCTCTGTGCCTGTTTCCTATTACTTTTCATTCTCATTGAACTTGTTATTAAATTCCTTCTGCCAATACTATTCTTATTCCAGTTATAATTTTTCGATTGTCAATTTATTACAAACAAAATGAATATGGCCATCGCAATACTACTACATTATATTATAACATTATTTTCTTTAGATTGACATTTTTAAATTCGTTATATCTTTTGAATGGAATGTCCGATTTTAATAATTTAAAATGTATTTTACTGGTATTGAAATGGTCTTTAATAAAATATCATTTAATAGGATAAGAAATAATACAGAGGTATGGATAATATGGTTTGATTATTGTCGGCACTTTTATTAACTTTTGAAATGTAAAAAAGTAGTTATAGTGGCATAACTACAGTAGTTGAACATATGGTTTCGCGGACTTTTTTGTAGATATTAATACGTTCTATAATACTGTAGAACATTTTTTTGTTCTATCAACAATAGTTTCCGCAGCGTACGCGACGACAGATTTTTTGTGACTAATTTTTTCACACCTTGGGTTACATTAATGCATTTTTATTGGGGATCCCTTTTTTTTGAAAATGTAATATAGCCTATGTCACTCAGTGAAAATGCAGCTTTCTAATGGTGAAAGAATTTTTTAAATCGGTCCAGTAGTTTTTGTGTGAAAACATTACAAACATACATACAAAAACACAAATGTTTCCTCTTTATAATATTAGTTTAGATACCGAATCATATCGCCCTCGGCGCTGGTGTAAATGCAGCGAACATGCCTGGTAAAATCACGCATTGGTTTATGACAGCCGCGGTGGTAGCGGGGTGCGCGCGGGTGTTTGAAAGAGCTCTGAGCGCACGTACATGTGGACCAGATAAGGAACAAGTGAGCGATCGCGCGAATTAGGTTGGTTATTCCACTGGTCGCCTATTGTATATTATTTGATAATATACTATAGGTATATAACCGGCGTTAAGTGTTGGAACTTCGGAAGCGAATATCTCGGCTTCTACTGATCGGATTTTGATGATTGAGGTGTAAAATTGTAGGGTTTGATGTCCTCTACAGGATGATGTAGAAAAATATGCAAATTTTTTGTTATACAGGGGAAGAATTTTCACAACAATATGTTACGCTTTTATAAACATCAGAAATGTCGGAAAAATTATGTAAAAGAAAACTAGTTATAACTAATACAGGTTCGCCGGCCCAATTTTTTGGGAGCTCTGCAGCACTGCAGCGCTTATGCGCCAGCCGCCACTGAATGAGATTTTGGCAGAATCGTCTCTCTAAGAACACCAATCAATAAATGGGCAATACAACGTCCTATTGAATCGGTGGCTTCATCAATACATATTGCTATGTGGTTTTTAATTTGATAATACCACTATTCACAACCAATCTGTCCAGCTTGGATATTCAGTCGGTTAATTTTCAAGATGAGACTGCTTTTCCCTCCGTGTTCCAATCGGAAAAGTGGAAAACACAATTGTATTAGTAAAAATTTAAGCGCCACTCAAAATTTATTTGAGAAATAGTAATTATGTCTTTAAGTTACTTATGAGCACAAAAGAAAAAAGGTCGAATTTTAAAAAATACACACAGTTAACTTTAAATGAAACTTTAATACAAAAATTTAAAAAATAAAAAAAATTATCTTTATGAAGTATAAAGATTAATATTGCGTCATTAAACAATATTATTAAGGTAAAAATATCGCACGGAAATGACCGCAGCGTGCGATAAAAAACTTCCTTTATGACAGCCGATCAAAATTAAAACTAATAAATTACAAAATGCTTTTTAATTTCTCCCACAAGAAACAAAATAAACAAACTGAAATGACAGCCCGAACCAAACTCTAAAACATGTGCAACCACATGAAAAAATATGCCCTTGATATCCCAAGCGTACAAAATTTTATAGTTATAGAAATTTTTTATATTAGAAATTTTAAAAAACGTTCTTTGTCATTTAAATCAAATAACTAAGATTAAAATAGATATATCAAAATTAACACAATGGAAAAATACACAATTCAATTCATTCAAAATAAAGATAATAATAATAATAATAATAATAAGATCTTTTAATATAAATTTACTTACGTATGAAAAAAAATATATATCTTTTCTCGAGACACTTGAGCTAGAAAGCGTGCTAAATTAAACAATTACGAGATCAACAAACTCGTAAATAAAATATCGGTAATGAATTCAAACACCAACCATAAATTAATCAAAAATCACGAAGTTACTTAACAAAGATAAAGATTTATCTTTCAAAACTCAGAGTACACTAGCGTCTGAATAAAGATACAACAAAGCCATCGGCTCCGTATAAAAAATACAGTTATAAAAATCGTCCGTAGCAAAGCAAAACGGCGTGCTCCAACTACACTAGTCCAAAATATATATATATAAGTTCAAAATAAATGTGCATTCATAAATAATAAAACTTTTCAAAATATTTGCGGGGAAAAATCTATAGCAATATGTAAAAATGTTTGTTCCGAATTTTAGCTTTAATTTCCTCAATTACCTCCCAATACATACAAGGAACTTACGTCGTTTCTTAACCTGGGGCATTGAATTTGCAATACTTCCGGAGAAAATAAGTTTTGAATACGTAGCTTTGACAAGGGAATATTTGAGGTCATCTTAACATGACATAGGTCTCGGTTAAAGGTATCTTCAAAGGTTCATTTAGTTTTTTGGACATTGGTTGGAAACATTGCGTTAATGTGGGTTTTGAGACGTCTCCAGATTTTATCTTACCCAATTTAATGATATGAACAGAAGTTTTCACGTGTTGGTCTATTTGATATTTTTTATCGCATGGTATCTGCAATGAAAAAAAAAACAAAAATTGAAATATCAAATTGAAAAGCAATAATAATAATAATAATAATAATAATAATAAAGAACTTTATTTTTCCTTTCAAAAGCAAAGACAAAATAAAAATAATTTCCCTTGTAACAGTAAGTAAATAAGAAACCAAATCATCACTGCTTAATCTAACTTAAATCTAATATTTTGTGATTTTAAAAAAAGTAATGGAATAAGTAAACACAAACACAGCAAACAAGGGAGTTATTCAAACTACACCGCTTACACATATACACATACACTATGCATGTACATATACATACAGTCACAATTAGCTAAAGAAAGCAGTTCCAATCTGCTGCTCACCATAAATGTATTGGCGCAGATTCTTTTTAAATGAAGCTGGCGACAACTCTTTGATACCTAAGGAAATCATGTTTTACAGTTTGTATACCATATATGAAAATGAGCGTTTAAATAATTAAGTTTTATGCAGCGGCGGTGTGATTAGTCCGCGCGATCTTACATTAATATTGCGAAACGAAATTTTCTTATACTAGAGGCATTTATTATAGAGGTACGAGCCCTAACAACTTAATGTTCGGACGATACTAATTTTTATAGTTTGTAAATACATACTTAAAATTGTTAATTACCCATTTTTATTTCTGATTTGGTAAATACACAATTTCAAATCATTTCTGACAAAAAATAACCGTTCTCTTTTAAAAACTATAATTTTTAAAATGAAAAAATGAAAATACTAGTAAACGACACTGACAACTTAATATTCGGACGACTTTCTTTTTAACAAAATGGTTACGATTGTTATGACAGATTTGACATTTATCACTCTCGAAAGCGTTGATTTATGATTATACTCCATTTGTGTTATTAAAAATGGGTCGTGGTGAAGCTACTTCAAAGAAAATTCGCGAAATTATGGCGAAGCACTGCAACGAAGGGAAAGCATGAGTTCAATTAGAAAAAAATTGGAAAAACTTGAACAAGAACAAGAACAAGAAAGGACAAGTATAATAATAACATATGGACCCAATGAAGTTGAAAGAATAGCAAACAAAGACTCATATTGGGAGGATCTTAATGGAATATTAGAGCACATGAAAGGAAGAAGAATAATTTTGGGAGACTTAAATGGCAGGGTAGGAAAAAGTAGAAACGAATTTGAAAATGTAATTGGACAGTACGGAGAAGACATGAGGAATGATAATGGACAGAGAATTATTGATTTATGTATGGAAAACAATATGCTACTTATGAACACATTCTTCCAGCACAAAAAAATACATATGTATACCAGGGAAGTAGAGAGCCGAAATGAAAGATCCATAATAGACTACATCATAATAGATAGAAATTACAGAGCAGAAATCATAGATGTAAGGGTTAGAAGAGGTTATGAAATATTCAGTGATCACTACCTGGTGCTGGGAAAAATGAAAGTGAAAACAAGAACAGTTAAAAAGGAATCTGCGAAATCCACTGTACGTCACTGACGATAACTTTAGACACACACTATATTGATAATAAAATGAATAACAATATAGAAACTAATTACTAACAATAAGCACATTTATGTATTTGTATTTATGTTCACTCCGCGCAGCTCTGGTATTGAATAATCGCCATCCCTTCCTCGACGGCTTATATATGAATGTGAATATTTTTCTCGAGCGCTCTACCTGTATTGAGAAAACGCCAGAGGTACGACGCGCGACGCGTCATCGGATGAGTCATCACAATATTCCTTTGGAAGCTCGTCGTAGCATGTGGTTTCAGCAAGATGGGGCACCGCCACATTTTGGGAGACAAGTGACGGTGTTTCTTAATGAAAACTTTCCGGAAAGGGTGATAGCACGAGGTGGTTCTGTACATTTACCAGCTCGGTCACCTGATTTGTCGCCTTTAGATTTTCTTTGTGGGGTTGCCTCAAATCGTGTGTATAATAATGGTAAACCAGATACACGCGAAGAGTTGGCTGACCATATAGCTACTAATTCTCTAAGGAATGAATTGGCATCAATTAACTGGCAGCATTCTATGACACGAAGAATAGCTGCTTGTTTAGAAAACGGCAGTTCTTATTTTGAACAGTTACTGTAATTTTGTGTTAATTATCTATCAATTTATGAATAAATTTTCTTTTCTCATTTTTAAAAAATATAAATTCCATCGATATCTACGAAACAAAGAGGAATTCACAGGTCATATAACATTTTTTAATCTTAATGACCGCCAGAGTATATGGTATAAATTTGTCGGTCGAGTCGCGGAACACCCTGTATATATATATTGTAATGATGCAAGGCATACACATTGAGCTGCATCTGAAATGGGAAAAATAAGATATACAAAGTAAGAAAAGGGTAATAAAAGGTTATGTAAGTGATATTATTAAGTATTAGTAGTGTCGAAGTGCATACGAATTTTAATAACGATAACATTATTTTCTTAAATTTCTATATTTATATTTCTTTCATTTATTTCTTACTTATTATTTCTTATTCAAATTTCAAATATTAGCGCGAAAAACACATATTCAAATTCATGTGCATCTTTAATTTATATCGACGCTAGTAAGCCACGCCTACAAATTGACATCTCGCAAATGTAAATATTTATCGTGCGCAGTACTCAATTTGTAATATTAAGTTTCACATTAACCTAACTTGTTAATTTATTAAATAATTTTTAAAATCTGTGAGAACAGTAAAATTAGTCAAATTCCATCTATTTAAAAATGTTAATAAGGTAAAACATCGAGACTTTTTGGCATCATTAGATAGCTAAGTTTGGAAAAACAGACAAGCGCTATCGGCATCATCTTTTGAAATTTATTAAATAGTAGACGCATTTTTTTGACCGATCCTTAGAAATTTTTATATATCATTAATTAAAATCGCTAATTTAGTATAAAGTAATTAAAAGTATCCTGCCTTTAAATAAACCCGATCGACGAGAGAAATTCTTCAAGAAATTTCGATTTTTAACGTATTTACGTACAACCAAGCGTCATAGACGTAATTTCACCATAATCGCAAGAAATTCTAAAGAAATATTGTCAAGAAACAGTCACAGAACATCTACGGAATTGATTATCGTTCATCTACATCGATACCTGTGATCCAACAGCTAGATAAGAACGCAGGGAGAAATTAGGCATCAGAGACCAAGACCGAAGAAAATCTTCGAAAGCGTCATTGGAAACAGCCACCCACGCCGCCAACAATTTGAACAGCAATCGGACTTTTTTCGATCGCCGAGAATCATCCCATCTGATGCGTACGTTCTACAAAATAAACATCAGGATTATTATGATCACAGGTTACAGATAAAACGTATTTATTTTTCAAAATTTTAATTCTTTAAACTTATAAACCAATAAAATTCTCGATTTTGTTTACCTAACCTAAACGTCCTATACTTGTATTAATATTTAATAAACAACCAATTTAAACGTAGAAATAGTAATTAAAAGGTACTCACCATTATCGTTAAAAGATTATTTATATTGTTATCCATATTTTTATAAGTTAAAACACACATAACCACCTTATTTTCTTAAGTAACACCTTGTTGTCTTTCTTATATGTAGTTTCTTTAATTTCACCCTTTGCAATACATGTTATTTGATTACAGTTTTCTTTTTATAGCAATAAACATTATATTTTTATTATCATATCAATCTTTTATTTGTCTATATTTACTTGTAGGAGTTATTTCTTTAAGCCTTAACATTAATAGTTTACTTTTATGGAAGCAACTACTTATTACTAACGAAGAGCCTGAGATTTCACATTTAATTAAGCTTTTTAATTTAGTTTCATGCAATCCGACTAGTTGGCAATTTAGAACACAGATAGAGCAGTTTGAGGAGTTATATAAAGGCGCCCATCTTTTTATTTCAAAATTAATATTTTTGAACTCTTTCATTACATTTATTATCACCTCCTCAGCTATTCATCATTTGTCGCTTAACGGGAGGCCCTTTAAATTAGAGCCCTCAGCGCGCTATATAACAATATATATATATATATTTAGAGGAAGTAGAATATAATACTACTATTGCCCTTTAATTGAATGTTAATGTCTAATATGTAGGATATCACGTTCAGAATTGATGCGAATATTAATCAAAAGTATGTAAATTGGATTTAAGTAACTAATTTCCAGTATATATTACACTTTATTATATGTATTAATAAATTGACGACATGTTTCGCTACGATGTAGCTTCTTCAGATCTTATATTACTACTGAACACGCTCTTCACAAATGTTTGGCTTTTTTCTAAACTATTTCAATGGGTTGCACATGTCTACATTAGAATCGTCTCTTACCGATATATCTTCTAAAGTTATTGTTATCTTAATATTTGATGAAACCAGTTTAAAAGTGGGGAATTATTAAGGTCCAATTGGTCATTTAACAATACATCTGCATATTTAAGTATATTTATTTCTAAGGATTTCAGTAAATTTAACTTTAATCCTTTTTGTTGTGACTGTAACATTTCAAAATCTGTATTGAAACCATGATTATTTTCCAACAAATGAAGTGTATAATTGGAATCTGTCTTTTTGTTAATAAAACTTTTAAAATGTTCCTGTATTCTTTTCTCAAAGCTCCTACCAGTTTGGCCTATGTATGTTTTAGGGCACCCTTTACATGTTAGTTTGTATACTCCGGATTTATTACTTTTGCTTGTCTTGGATTTATTATTTTTTATGAATTTCCCTAAAGAATTATTAGTTTTATAAGCTACATTTATATCTGTTTTTCGTAAAATTTTTCCTATTTTTTCACTTATCGGTCCAATGTATGTTACTAATTTATAATTGCTTGGTTTATCTTTTATTATTGGGTACACCTTTTCTATTGCTTTCTTATATTGCTTTTTTCTTAAAATTATATCTACTATATTTGGGTTATATATATATTTGGGTTATTTTGCGCTATTTGTTTAATGATATTTAATTCTTTAAAGAAGTTTTCATTATTTCAAGGTACTGATATTAATCTGTGTATCATACAATGGAATGATGCTAGTTTATGACTAACTGTGTGACAGGAACTATTGTGAATGATAACATCTGTGTGTGAGGGTTTGTGATATATTGAAAAGACATGTTTATTATTTTGTCTAGAATTTGTAAGGTCCAAGAAGTTTATACTATGATCTAATTCTTTTTCTATGGTGAACTTAATGTTTTGGTGTAGATTATTAATGTGTTCAAATAATTGGTTTAATTGTCTATCTGTGCCTCTGAAACAAGCAATACGTCATCTACATATCTGTGCCAGTATATAAAATATTTAAAATTGTGATGTTCTTTAATTTGACTTTCTAAATTATCCATAAAAATCTCTGATAATAACGGACTCAATGGGTTGCCCATTATTAGGCCATCATTACACGAATATATCTTACTGTCAAATTCAAAATAGTTTTGATCTAAACAGATAGTTTTAAGAGAACTTATGATATCTAATTTTTTAACTATATTAACATTTTGAATTGTTAACAAATTCTCCACCAAATTAATGGTGTCTTTTATAGGGATACTAGGGAATAAATTAGTAATGTCGAATGATATTAGCTTGGCATTATCTGGAAGTTTAGTATCTTTTATTTTGTTGACTAGCACTAATGAATTTTTAGTTGTAAATTTCGCTGAAAATTTAGTATTTTCTCTAATATGTTCTAAGATTTTTTTGGATAATTTATATGAAGGAGCTGTGACAAACGACACGACTGGTCTGATAGGATTATCTTTTTTATGAAGTTTGATTAATGAATATAATTTTGGAGCTTGTGGGTTCATATTGATAAGTTTACCTTCCTCCTTATCCTTAAATAAACTTTTACAATTCTGGATACGCTTCTTAACTGAAGATTGAAATTTCACTGTGGGATCTGATTTTAACAATTTATATTTTGATGGGTCTAAAAATTGCATAGTTTTATTAATATAATCGTTTTTGCTTAATGCTATAACTGTATTTCCTTTATCTGCTTTTGTGAAAATAATATTGTTGCTGTTTGATTTGTTTATTATTGAGTTTAATATAAACATTTCCTGATTTTGAATCGAATTTACAAATCAAACAATCAGCCTCAGAATTAGACAATATAGCAATAGATACAGAAATTGCATTAAAAAATACATTGCATAACACAGATAAAAAATATGTAGTATCAAATTTTTTAAAAGCTGAATCTTCCGTAAATTCGATTCCAAATTTAAAGAAGTTTTCATTAACTTCTTTAAAGAATTAAATATCATTAAACAAATAGCGCAAAATAATGGATATAACCCAAATATAGTAGATATAATTTTAAGAAAAAAGAAATATAAGAAAGCAATAGAAAAGGTGTACCCAATAATAAAAGATAAACCAAGCAATTATAAATTAGTAACATACATAGGACCGATAAGTGAAAAAATAGGAAAAATTTTACGAAAAACAGATATAAATGTAGCTTATAAAACTAATAATTCTTTAGGAAAATTCATAAAAAATAATAAATCCAAGACAAGCAAAAGTAATAAATCCGGAGTATACAAACTAACATGTAAAGAGTGCCCTAAAACATACATAGGCCAAACTGGTAGGAGCTTTGAGAAAAGAATACAGGAACATTTTAAAAGTTTTATTAACAAAAAGACAGATTCCAATTATACACTTCATTTGTTGGAAAATAATCATGGTTTCAATACAGATTTTGAAATGTTACAGTCACAACAAAAAGGATTAAAGTTAAATTTACTGGAATCCTTAGAAATAAATAAATTTAAATATGCAGATGTATTGTTAAATGACCAATTAGACCTTAATAATTCCCCACTTTTAAACTGGTTTCATCAAATATTAAGATAACAATATCTTTAGAAGATATATCGGTAAGAGACGATTAATGTAGACAAGTGCAACCCATTGAAATAGTTTAGAAAAAAGCCATACATTTGTGAAGAGCGTGTTCAGTAGTAATATAAGATCTGAAGAAGCTACATCGTAGCGAAACATGTCGTCAATTTATTAATACATATAATAAAGTGTAATATATACTGGAAATTAGTATTATAAGTGTTTTACTTATATCCCATTTACATATTATGGATTTCCAGCAAATATCGGCCGATTCAATTAAATTTAATCAAAAGTACTTTCAAAAATAAATAATTGAATATTAAAGTTTGTGTTTAACTATTATCTTGTTATTTGAATAAACTTTAAATTATGTTTACTTTATTTCTTTATTAATTATGCACAATATGCTATTTATTAAGAATATATGCAAATATTTAGAAAAATGCATATAATAGGCAATATATGCAAAATATGCGCTTTGCATACTTTGATTACATTAGTAATAAGTAATAGATGTATGAAGCGTAGCCTTTCTAATTAATCAATATTTTTCGAGGTGAATATAGAATTTGAAATACGTAAATATCCTCACATTTACATTTATTACCACTTATGACATCTTTCACATTCGCTTCAGTATGCATGACAGTAAGGAAATAAAAGCCAAAACAGAACATAACCTTTGGCGCTTTCCTTTTCAAGTGTTCGACAAGGGTCACTAAAAGCTACGGGCCCTACCCCTAGATTAGCTAATTGAAATATACGGTTGAGAATCGGCATCCGAGACGTCCCTTTTGTCATAAAGGGTCGCCCATATTTCACACTCGAACATTTCCGAAGAAAAGTAAACATCCACAAGATAAGTAAAACGGGTAGCTTTTTTAAGCGGCACATTGCAGAATTGTCATTTATCATTTAAAGTGGACGATAACAAAGGGAAACATGAAAATTCATTTCCGTACACTAACAGGTTTCATTTTATCATTTATTTCGGTAGGAGACGGACTCTTTAATCAACTGCCAATCTTTTCATATTAACAGACGTACGTCTGCAGTATTTTAATAATGATGGAAACACTCATCCGTAGTAATTTAAAGAATGTCCGCTTTGAAGAATAAAAAGAAATACGAAGAATGTAAAAATCATAATTACTTGTTTACATTCGCCGCAGTTCGCATGTTTTAAAAGCTTGTAATTAAATGTGAATAAAAGCTTCATTTAAATGTTCTGAATTTCTCGCAGTAATTAAAAAGAGGTTTAATATTAAATTTACTTAATTTTTTTCGTTTCAATTTACATACAGTTTCAGAAATTTTACAAATAATAGTACCTCAGAAAAAAATTCTACTTGGTCATTGGTTTTCTAGCCATTAATCTTCCTTTATACCCTGTTTTTCTGGATACTGATGGATTCTGAGTCATTAAACGGTATAGAAAATTACTTGGGCGTATAACGACTTTGAAAAATAACATTATTTACTTTACACAAACATGAGATACGAGGTACTGTCTAAAACATATAGGATCCACCCATTGCTATGTAAGCTTAATTCGCAGTTTTACCTCTAACAAACTAGTAATATAATTTTATAGAATTGAAATTTAGTTTCATCGCGTTATAACGGCTGTTCACTCTCAAAGTCGAACAGTTAACAGTCGGCAGTTAACAGTATATTCAATTATTATTACTGTTGTTATTTTTTTATACTAAAACAATAAATAAGTACTAAGTAATGAAGTAATATGTATTAAAAACGAAAACAATAAATTATAGTAAATATTCCAATAACCCCTCTTTTTTGTGCTAAGTAATACCCTTGGCTGTTATAAAAACTACATATTATAACGGGTGTTCATTTGAAAAGTCAATCTAGGTTACTTTGAAATTTTGATAGAATAAGACGCATATATATTAGTATGTGTTTGTTGTTCCGTAAACGTAAATCCAAATGACATTTGATAATGTCAATCACAAATATCAGTTAGTGCATAAAATAATCGTGCGTCGATTCTGGTTTAAATGAAGTGCTTCTCAGTTTTAAAATGGCTTTTACTTTAGAACATAAATTTTTTTTAGTCCAGGCTTATTTTCGAAGTGGTAATAAAATTGATGGTTTATGGGTTTATTCAGTTCAAGATTGCATGGTAGAATTTCAAGTTGAGTTTCCACATTTTGTCATAGATTATATACAATTTAAGAATACTTTGGATAGAACTTTAAAACTTTTTTCTGAAACTGGTAGTCTCTTAAGAAAATCAGGCAGCGGAGCAGTTAAGAAACGTACACCTCAAGTTGTCAATCGTGTTGAAGAGATAATGGAAAATGAACCACAAACATCTGTTCGACATTTGAGTCAACAAATAAACCTTTCTGTTGGTACAACTCACAAGTTATTAAAAAAAGATATGCAACTTTATCCATACCGTGTCACAGCAGTACAAGAATTGTTAGAAATTTATTACCCACGTAGACTACAGTTTTGTAATTGGTTTGTAAATATGAACAATAATGGAGAACTTTCGCAAAGAGTCATCTTTACTGATGAAGCATGGTTTTATAAAACGGGATACCTAAATTCACAAAATACAAGAATTTGGAGTAGTGAAAATCCACATGTAATTAATGAAGAATCGCTACATCCAGAGAAATTTGGTGTTTG
Source organism: Melolontha melolontha (assembly GCA_935421215.2). NCBI lineage: Eukaryota > Metazoa > Arthropoda > Insecta > Coleoptera > Scarabaeidae > Melolontha > Melolontha melolontha. The sequence goes on from OW285235.1 coordinate 213,463,551, forward strand.
GGTAGCGATAAGCCAAAGGCGAATCATTGGACCAATATTTTTTCAGGGAACGTTAACTGGTCAAAGGTACCGTACGGAAATTTTACAACCATTTGTCAATCAGTTGCATGATGATGAACTTCAAAATGCATATTTCCAACAAGACGGAGCACCTTGTCACTGTACTGCAGAATCTGCATTATTTAAGAGAATTTTTTGAAGAGCGTATAATTAGTCGAAACACTGAAATTGCCTGGCCCGCACGTTCATGCGATTTAACACTTCTTTAAATGGGGATGTAAACATTGCTGTCTACATCCCCACTTACTCTGCAATTACATACATTCTAATTTGATATTTGTAAATATTTCATATAAAAAGCCGAAAAACTCCTATAATTTATCAATTGTTATATTTAATAAACGGCTAAGAAATTATCTAAACACTTATATATACAATGTGTCCGGGAAAATATGAGAAATCTCTCGGAATCAGATAGAACATTAAAAAATAAGATGACAAGTTCCCATAATTTTTTTCCTAGCGGCCCTCCCTACGGAGATACGGCCTCCTAAAGGATGCCACTGGAAATCAATTTTTCTTGAATAACTTTTAAACTACATATTATAATTTAATGAAAATTTAATATTATAAACAGTAGTAAGGACCTCTTAAAATACTGCCCTTAAATTTAAATTAGCTTGCTTAGTTTACCAGGGGCGGACTGGGTTGTACATTTTAATGCTTACATATTTAACACCCTGTATGATATGGAGTTAAAAAAACAAATTTGGATACCTTGAACATTAAGCTAAAGAAAAGGTACTCTTGTTCATTGTCGATAAAGTGAACCGTTTTCGAGGAAAAAAAAATAAAAGAATTAATGTTTTATTTCTATTAAAAAGAACCATGTTTTTTTATTTTTTTTTTGTCTGCAACAAAGTGTGATACAAAAGTCATTCCAGGAACAAAAAAGTTTTAGTTTAGGTTATTTAGTACGACAAAATTACAAAGATTCTTAGAAATGCAGTTTTGTCCCAGAAAGGCATCTTAACAAAAATTATGTTTAGAAATGTATTCACTAAAGCTTGCAACGATTGAACCTAAATACACTAATTAGAAATAATCAATTAAAAACTTCATAAGTGGGTTCAACATGGGCTCCGTGAACTCTGATACACTCGCGGGCACGACGAATAGAGGACTGCTGTACTTGCCACATCAACCCAGCATTGTTTCTTATCACATCACAATGAAATGTGATTCTCTGTAAAAGTTCCTCCTTAGTATCAACCGGAGAGGAATACACCAAGGTTTTGAGATGACGCCACAGGTGAAAATCCATTGGCGTTAGGTCGGGAGACCGTGGAGGCCAGGCAATGGGACCTCCTCTGCCTATCCAACGGTTTGGATAGACGTTATTCAGGTGGTCGCGTACAGCAACGCTAAAATGAGGTGGGGCCCCATCATGCATAAAATACATGCTTTGGCGGGTTGCAAGTGGCAAATGCTCTATTGAATCCAGAAAAGCGTTCTGAAGGAACTGTAAATAAAGTTCACCATTCAATCGTGGCGGCAATACGCATGGTCCAATCAAAAAATTGCCAATTATTCCTGCCCAAACATTAATTGATTGGAACTGATGTTGATAATGATGAACGACAGTGGCATGAGGGTTTTCATCAGCCCATACATGCAAGTTATGTAAATTTACAATACCATTTTTGGTAAACCCTGCTTTATCGGTAAAAAGAATAGTGCTAATGAAGTCTGGGTTTGTTCGTTGCTGATCTAACAACCAGTTTGCGAACTGGATTCTACGAGGAAAATCTTCAGGAAGTAGTAGATGCACTTTTTGCAGATGATAAGGGTAAAACAACTGTTCTTTAAGTACTTCATGAAATGTCGTTTTTGACGTATTAAGCTGCGCGGCTAATCTTCGAGTGCTTATTGAAGGAGTATCACCTACAGTATCCAAAATATTTTCCTCCAATTGCACCGTACGTACTGTTCTTCTCACACCAGCATCAGTACTTTTTTTCGCAAAACTTCCTAAAACATTAAAGAAAGTCAATAATGTTACCTTATTAACTGGAATCGCCAACCAGTCTCTCTTAGACGTTGGTCAAGTCGATGAAATGTTTTCTGATTTGGAATATTGCGATTAGGATATCTTTCTTCATACAACCTTCTTGCTTCCAAAGCATCGCAAGATGCAAGACCGTACATAAGATGCATATCTGCATACTCACTAAATGTGTATCCCATTATCAAATTAAATTTACCAAGATATTCAAAATTCAATAAATTAATATCGATGTAAAGGATCAACGTGTTAACAATATGAAAGATTACAAGATTTAAAATTTACAAGTCAATGCAAGATTCGTGGGTACCATAGTAACGTTTGTAAAAACAATGCGTTTTTTAGTACTGAAAACAGTTTTATTTCAGACTTTTGTATCACACTTTGTTGCAGACAAAAAAAATAAAAAACATGGTTCTTTTTAATAGAAATAAAACATTAATTCTTTTATTTTTTTTTTCCTCGAAAACGGTTCATTTTATCGACAATGAACAAGAGTACCTTTTCTTTAGCTTAATGTTCAAGATATCCAAATTTGTTTTTTTTAACTCCTTATCATACAGAGTGTTAAAAATGTAGGCATTAAAATGTACAACCTAGTTCGCGCCTGGTAAACTAAACAAGCTAATTTAAATTTAGGGGCAGTATTTTAAGAGGTCCTTACTTCTGTTTATCATATTAAATTTTCATTAAACTATAATAAATAGTTTAAAAGTTATTCAAGAAAAATTGATTTCCAGTGGCGTCATTTAGGAGGCTGTATCTCCGTAGGGAGGGCCGCTAGGAAAAAATTTATGGCAACTCGTCATCTTATTTTTTAATGTTCTATCTGAATCCGAGAGATTTCCCACATTTTCCCGGACACATTGTATATATATATATATATATATATATATATATATATACATACATATAATATTTTCGTGACCTTGGTATGATATGGTAAACTTAATAAGTCGGCGATTAAAGGTCTGGTTTATTATTTCAAAGTATATATATTTAAAACAACCCTACATGTATGGGCAATGATGCCTTTGTCAAGGATATAAAAAATATAAATGACAGAATATAAATGTAAAATAATTGAGTTGCTATGGTTTAAATTATTTAAAGATACATTCCAATAATAATAATAAAACATGCCTTAGTATTCCAAAAAATAGATAGCAAGGTGTGAACATATGTGTTCTTCGCTGCTAGCAGCTTGTGTCTCTTTCTGGGAATGAATTTGTGTGTTGATTGCTGCTGGCGGCTTGCGTCTCTCTCTGGGTGTGTGGTTTTGTATTTGTGTAGCGTTATATTTGTAGGAGCGCGTAAGTGTAGGGTTTTGTATGTTGGTGAGCTCGTGCGTGTGTTTAGTGACCGGTCGCGTAAATTTAGAGAGATCGGACAACTAGCCGTTGCGTAGGGCCGCCAACCCTTTCCCGGCAACTTCTTTACTTTTCCGTGCAGTACTTCGAGGCCCGATCCCCACCCCAACGAGGCAAGGCGCAGACCAGCGAAGCGCACCCTGCACGGGGTTGCTCATCGCCAACCGAGGTAACACTCTTAGTGGTTACCTCAGTCGACGACGGTCACACTTTGTGCCATCTTAACGATTTTCGCAAAAGCGGGGGCAATCCACACACGTCAAACGTGTGTGTGCTGTTAACGGCAGCCTAGCCAGGTTGCCGCTCAGGACCTGTCCTAGTGGTGTGCATTGCATGAAAGGCATCATTGCCGAAACATGTAGGGTTGTTTTAAATATATATACTTTGAAGTAATAAACCAGACCTTTAATCGCCGACTTATTAAGTTTACCATATATATATATTATAATAATGAAGGATTTTTTTGAAAAGTTTAGTTATATTATTTCTTTAAATTTATATTGGATGGTAGGCCTAGTTCCTTAGAACCCAAAAAGAAAACCCTAAGATTTAAACACTATATTGAACGGTCAAAAGAGAAATATGCGTAAGTCACAACTTACTTTTAAATATATAGCTCAATATAATTGAGTAAAACTTGCAGCAATATGTTAATAAAATATTTTCAAATAACATCTTGGAAATTAATTCGCATAAATAGTCCATTAAAATGGTCCCTCATTCTCTTCTTCTTTTTCTTCCCATATCTTTTCCTTCATTTGGATATACGATAAATCGTTATGTGAATCGTGTGTGTGGCTTTGTAGCACTAGGTTTAACGGTGTGTAGATTTGGTCTGCTTTTGTTCCTACGATGTGTAGGTTATCGTGTTGTGTCGAAGGTTGTTTATATTGATTCCTCATAGACATCAGATATTCCTCTTTCTCTTAATTTTCTACTTAATGTAATTATTTCATTATTATTGTTATTTTTGCACTATTTATAATTACTCATTGATCAAAGACAATATTATTTTTTCTTTAAAAAAACTAATTTTACAACACAACCAAAAGGCGATTATTTACAAGTAAAGCAAAGTAAAGTAAGAATAGTATACTATACTGTTTGATATTATTCATGAAGACATTTAAATGAAAATAATTACTACTTGAATACACCAGCAAAGTGATGTAGTGTTGCTAGTAGTGAGAATATACCACACAGCTGCGGTTTGTGGTGCCTTGTAATACATGTATACATTTCCTGCTTGTCCGAGCAGTTTGCAGTTCATATACACTCCAAATAATTGCATCCATTACTGGATGTTATAAAATATAAAACGTTCTTTATGTTTGAATTTATATGTGTACCTACTCAGTTTTGTTTTAGCACATGTGAAATTCTATCTTATAATGGCCAGAACAGACATTTAAAAGCCATAAATATTTACCTTGCCTCACATCAGCTAGTGGTTCGTCCTGTTTATTCGCTGACCTACATATACCATCTTATGTGTTTGTCTCTTTGTAATGAAAGTGGAAAATATACGCTTAGGCAATTAGAAAATGAGAAAAGGAAAAAAATAAATTAGGAAATCTTCCCACAATACTTTTATTTCTATGCTTATTTATATTTTATATAATCCTACCTGCAATAGAAAAATCCTATATTGCTTTCATCCAAGTGATAGAATCAGCTAACGTGCCAAGTTCGATTATGAATATTTTTTTATATCAACGTAAAATCTGTCTATCTACGACAATAATTACACAGGCCTGCATAAAATTTGTGATGACGTGATTTTTGTTTGTTAAGCTCAGTTTTTATATAGCAATAACTAATTAAAATACAGTTGGTCTCTACCACCCACAGATTTTTTTTTTGCACAAAAGAAAAAGAAAAAAATATAAAAAAAACTTATAATAGGTGTTTGAATACATTTTAAAATGAATGTACTACTTCAAATTCTAGGTATTAACCCAAAAATGATTTTCTGTTGTGGTTTTAAAGAAATTTGTTAAATAGGCTCTCATTACCTGATGTAAATCTTTTATTATTACATGTATTAATTTTGGACAAGATTTCTGGGAATTTTTACCTGCTAAATCCTATTTATTATGCCTTCACTTTATTAGTACTGCGAAGAAGGATTTCAAGTTTATCACTCCAAATAAAAAGGTATATTTTAATGTCATTTACTTCATTATAGCTCTGAGTATCGATCAGTAAACAAGTAAAATTAATTTGTCTTTAGTGTTCTGCGTGGTATTTGATAAATAAACATTGCTTAAAAATATGTCTAGCCGGTGTTGCAAAAACAAACCAGATGATTTCTGTTATATTTGTTGATATTTCGTCTTGAAAAAGTTTAAGAGACCAATTGGTGAATTTGTGAAAAATGCATATTATGCTTATTTCAAAATCAAATTAGGAGATCAAGATAAAGATTGGGCACCGCACGTTGTTTGTAAGGTATGTGAAGAAGGTTTCAGACATTGGACCAAAGGGAATAGAAAAAGCCTTCCTTTTGGAATACCGATGGTTTGGAGAGAACCGCAAAATCATCATGAAGATTGCTACTTTTGTCTTTGTGATATTAAGGGGCATAATAGAAAAACTTTGAAACATATTTTGTACCCAAACAATATTAAATCAGCTATCAGACCAGTTTATAACAGTGATCATGTACCTATGCCAATCCCCCCCAAAGTACTACAAGAAGATATCGAAACCTCTTCAACTTCCTACTTCGTAAAGATGTATAGTGATTTTGAACCATCAACCTCAGGTCAAAACCAACCTCAGCTATTTTCACAAGCCGAACTGAATGATTTAGTAAGAGATTTGGGACTTTCAAAAGATCTTTCTGAAGTACTGGGGTCTAGGTTGAAACAAAAAAATTTGCTTGCCCCAGAAACTACCTTCTCTTGGTATAGAAATCGTGAGGCTGGATTTGTAAAATATTTTGCACAAAACGGACCACTCGTGTACTGCCAAGCAATTGCTGATCTACTTTCTTTCCTCGGAGCTCCTGAGTACACACCTTCTGACTGGAGACTTTTCATCGACTCTTCAAAAAGGAGCCTTAAAGCTGTTCTTTTACATAATGGCAATGTTTTTGCTTCTGTTCCGGTCGGCCATTCTGTTCATTTAAAGGAAAATTATGAAAATTTACAGGAATTACTTTTAAGAATACAATATGAAAATCACAACTGAGAAGTGTGTGGAGATTTAAAAATTTTAGGCCTTCTCTTGGTTCAGCAGTCTGGATATACTAAATTTCCATGTTTCCTGTGCGAGTGGGATAGCAGAAATCGAGAACAGCATTGGATAAAAGAGACTGGCCACAAAGGGTGACTTTAACACCTGGAACCAAAAATGTAATTCGCGAAAGTCTTATTGACCCTCAAAAAGTGTTACTTCCACCGCTTCACATAAAACTTGGACTTATTAAACAATTTGTTAAGGCATTAAACAAAGAAGGAAATTGTTTTAAATATTTGATTAAAACATTTCCGACTCTGTCAGAGGCCAAATTAAAGGAGGGAATCTTTGTAGGCCCGCAGATTAGGAGCTTGGTGAAAGATCAAGAATTCAAAAATGTGATGGAAGATAAGGAAAAACATGCATGCATGCATGGCATGCTTTTAACGAAGTTGTACATAAATTTCTAGGGAATTATAAAGACACAAACTATGTTGAGGTCGTTGAAAATATGCTGGAAAAATTCAGGATTCTTGGTTGCAATATGAGCATAAAAATTCACTTTTTACATTCCCATTTGGACTATTTCCCAGAAAACCTTGGGGACGTGAGTGAAGAGCAAAGAGAATGATTTCACCAGGATATTAAAGAGACGGAAAAAAGATACCAAGGGCGCTGGGACACAAAAATGATGGCTGATTACTGTTGGACATTGAGAATATATCTTCCTTTAGCTGAATATGACAGAAGAACAATCAAACGAAGCTTTTCCGAAAAACGAAAACGTTTTTTTAAGAAGCATAAAGAATGTGTATATTTTTGTATTTTTTTAAATATAATATAAAACTAGCTTATAAATGAAATAAATCGTGTTTTTTCTATATTTTTTTATTTTACTGGTTTAAAAAATAACCTTACGTAATACAAAAAAAAATAAAAGCAGATTTGAAATCAGCTCTACCCAATTACTAGAAAACAGTTAAAATTTTTAAATCAACTTTCAAAGTGTTGAAAAATGCAGACCTGTGTTATTTAGACTGAAATTAGGGAAGACTTTGTTGAGTGTTCCCTTATTTTAACAAATGTTACATTATATTATATTATGTAAAGACCGGATTATATGCAAAATATGCTTTTTGTAATTGCCTTACTTTATACAAGAAAATCATTAGATAAACCCAGGAAGTTCATCATTTTATTGATATACCTTTTAACACCAACTTATGAGTTTTCTAGATTTATTTAATCTTTTCTGCATGTAATTCGGTCTTTGAAATATTATTATCGCAAATGTAATTCTCCTGAATTTTAACAAGGTTAACTGCTTTCAATACTAGCTAAATTTGCCAACTACATAGATGATAGTTTGAATCGCTTTAAACGTTTGAGTTTTTTGAGTTCGTATGATGGATCCATGATTTTGTTCATTAATGCATAATAGATTTGGATGAATACTCACTTTGTCAAAATATCTGACATACATCTTTTACATCTCTCTTTTAATCGAATGTAAAAATAGATCATTATGTGATAGTATATTAGAAACACAATATATAATTCGTTTTATTTTGTTAGAAAGCGCTGAAATATTGGTACATTACTGCCAAAAATTGTGCCCCGTAAGTCCATATGGATTTTATTATTGTCTATTATATTAGCAATATATTTTCTGTTGCAAATTGCGATTGTCTGTCTAACAGCCAATATATCTGTCTTAGTTTCAGTCCTAACTGCTTCCTTCTAATAAGCATGTGCTGCTGCCTAATTATTCACCTATCTATAGTCCATTCACACCTTGAAAACAGTACAGGATTATATAAAACTCTATTTACCTGTTTCTACTAATTGGATTAATGTATATAATTTTCTCATTAAGTAATGTGCGATATTGTCGGATTTGGCAACTATTTCGTTCACCATCGTCTTTCTTATTGTCATAATTGTCATAAATCATTACTTCTTGTATTTACTTGTTTAATTTAGTCCTTCTGTACTTTCTTTTAGTTTATATTTCTTTATATCATCTTCTTGTGAAAACAACAAATATCGCATAATCATGCCAGTCAAATAGGTAAATACCAATTGACATGAACTACAAACATTAAAGTACAGAAATATCTAATGATTACCATAATTTTTGTTATTATATCAGAATTTCTAAAAAGCCTTTCTTTGACCGTGGAGACCGTGGTTAAGTAAAAACTTAAAATATATATGAAACCCTTAACCACAATTAATACTCCTGGCGCTCAGTAAATCTAATATAAAGAATCGCGAAATACTTTACAAGGCCTCCACGTATAATACTTATAACACTGTATACAGTGTATTAGCTTTGCCTGCAGCCATGTTTGTCCTTTATTTTGTAGAATTTTTCATCCTCCCGCGTTTATCCTTGTTGTTCATCAAGAACGCGGAATAATAGTTTCTATTTTTTGCGGAATAATTCATCGGTGGTGTTGGCGCAGCGTGAATGTTGGCGCAGATTCTCCGTTCGTCTAACACCCACTGGGCTAACACTACGGTGCTTAGCCGCTCGCCTTGAAGAGTGTGGAACAACATAAGTTGCTGCCAAGTCTGGCCGTCCCCGGAGCAGCTGTTCTGCTGAGAATATCGCGACTGTGGCTGAAGATGTCGCAGAGAACCCAGAAGTATCGACCAGATGGCGTGCCACGCAATTCGGCATCAATTGTCTTTACAGAGAATTTTGGTGAAAGACTCAAAGATGTTCCCTTACAAAGAGCAGACAGTGCATCAGTTGTTAGCTGTTGACCGCCAATCGCGTGTAACCTATGCTCAAGCCATCCAGGATATCGACCACGAGCAAGACAATTTTTCATCGAAAATTATCATGAGCGACGAGGCCCATTTCCATCTCTGTGGATATGGGAATAAGCAAACTTATCGCTTCTGGGGCACCGAAAATCCGCGTATAAACCACGAAGAATCATTACACCTGCTCAAAGTTACTGCATAGTATGCTGTTTACACTGGGGGCGCCATCGGGCCTCATTTTTTTGAAAACCCCGCGGGCCAAGCGACTAATGTGGACGCGAGCGCTATAGGGTCATGCTCAACGACTTTCTCCTTCCTTAATTAGATGAATTGGAACTGGAGAACATGTGGTTCCAACAAGATGGAGCAATGGTGCATACTGCACGAGCCATAACCGAAATCCTGAAGGCTGCATTTCCGGGTCGCCTTATCTCTCGTTTTGGCGATTTGCACTGGCCGGCAAGATCGCCAGATTTAACCGTTAGAGACTTCTTTTGTGGGGTTTTTTGAAGTCACAAGTCTGTCAACAAACCTCAGACTCTTGAAACCCTCGAAGAGAATATCAGTCAAGAACGCGTGAAGCTATCGCCGGAAATTCTGGTAAGAGTGATGGAAAATGCCATAAATTGGGCCCGTATGGTCATCAATTCTGGCGGCGGCCACTTAGTCAATACCATTTTCTCGGCTTAATGAAAAAAAATTTAAGACATCAAATAAACCTAATCCCAAAGCCGAACCAAAGTTTTTCATTCATAAAAAGATTACAGCCAAAGAACATTGGATCGCCACCTTGTAGGTTTTATTTCGACTGGATGCGCTAACTTCTATATTTAATTGCGGTGTTAGTTGTCCCACTTCTTTTACTTTAATTTTGTCTTCATAAGACAATGAACTAAATTTATTTAATTGTAAAAATGTAACGCTATTCATTTTAACCGATTTTATAGTGTTTTCTAACACGACTTAGCAAATCTTTTCCACTTGTCTATTACTTTTATTCTTTGCAAATCACCCTACCAGCTTAATTATTATTCTATAAATTTCAGGATTGGTTGAATTTCTAAACCGTGTCCTATTTGTTCGTTTCTAAGTCTATCCATTTTTATTACTCCTCTCACCTTTCTCAGATATTCAATTTCTGTTGCTTATATGTTCCGTTTTTGTTGTTGTGTCAATGTTCGTGTCTCATATCCGTATGTCAAAATTGACTTATACACGGCTTGATAATTGATGTGGATGATTACGGTTTCTGGTGGTGATGCTTCAACCCCAGCTACTAGAATCACGGCACAAAAGTTGCTTCACAGTGCACAGGTTATAAAGCTGTATACCCTTCACTTTTTAAATCTTCGATGATTATTGTTAAATGAATAAACGCATTTTCATTATAAATATATTTATTTATACTATATACATTTATTTTTGGAGCTACAGCTACTTATAATCGCATAAAACTGCAGTTGAGACTGGTGTCTCTTGTTAAGGTATGATTGTTATGTTGATGTTAATATATATTGTCCTGTACTCTTGAGAGACTTGATGTCTCTTGTGATGTTAAGAATGAGACTGTTCTGTTAAGACTGTACTGCAAGTAGGTAATACACCACTACCCCGACAAACTATTACATAATTAAATGCGGACCGTATTGATTGTAAATCTAAGTGTACAGTTGAGAATAAATTATTTTGTTTAGTATTGAAATTTATTGATATCGATTTAGCAAACGTGGTCTTATGATTGGATATCCAGATTAAACACTTTGTTCACTAATGAAACCAAGTAATAAGCAAGCCGTCTAATGTATAAAGTAATAAATAAATTTGCAAATATAAAAGATCCCGCTTCTTAGAATCTAGAGAAAGTTTGTAAAATTTAAATATGACAAAAAAATCTGTTTATACAGAAGTTTTAACTAGTACAGGTTATATTTGAATTCTATATTCTAGATTTACTTACATTTGACAATAAAAAATGTTTGAAATTAATTAAAATATTACAAAACGATATTAAACGTATCCTCGACAATAATTATTTATTTTTGTTTTTCTGGATATCTCCATAAATAAATGAATTTGTCAGGAACATTATGTATTGTTTCACTACGTCCATCAGAAAGAGCCCTCGTAATATTTATAACAAAAAATATACTAATTTGACTATTAAATGCTTCACAAGTCTAGTAACCAATTAAGATGGTATAGAGGCAAGAAAATATTTAATGATACACAATGAGGTAAACAACGTATATAATCTGTAATTTGAGAAATATTTTATATAGAATAAATTCTTCCGAAACATATCCTTCTTAGATAATAAAGATAATATGCTGATATTAAAAAACTGCAGACGGATTAATAATTATTGTATAAATTTTATCTTGGATTTTTCCAACTTAAGTATCTCTACATATAAAAATGGATTGGTGATTGTTGGAAATGCCATAACTCGATACCCTCTCGCCAAATTTGCATTATTCTTTGATCATTGTGTTCGAAATAGTCCGCAACGGGTTCTTAAGGAAAGATATTTTGGGAAAATTTAGGAAAAATTTTGGAAAATCATTAAAAACCGACATTGAAGATTTGTATGGGAAATGAACTTCTGGTCACAACACATGTTCGGACCGACGGATTTGCTCCATTTTTTGTTTGTTTTGTTGTTTTTGTTAATTAGAATTTAGAAAAAATTGAGTAACATTTTTGGAAAATCGTGAAAAATCAAAATTACTTTTTGAATGAGAATTTTGTATTCCAATTCGTGATTTTTTTTTGGTACGTTTCGTAAATTTATCCATTATTCGCATAATGGAAGGAGTTCGGAACAACGACAACAAACTTTTTAACGTGGGTTTTGTTCCACCACTCAATGATTTCGTTATGGATATTGTCGACATTAAGAAAAACAATGCGTATTGGATTACCAAACAATTATTCCGGAATCAAAGCAATCAAGCGACATTTTCGCCGGCTGTCACAATCAAATTAGTTAAAGCAATGATTCAAAACGTGTTTTAGTTATCAAGTGGCAATGTCAAATGACATCTGTTGGAAACAGACAACAAACAACGCCATATACTATCGATCGCGTTTTTTAACGGGCATACACAACGTTCAATTTCAAAATATTAGAACAAAAACAATAGATTTAAGGCAGAATAATGTCTGCCGAGTGAGATAGTATTTTATGTATGTAGTGATGATTTATAATTAGATTTGCGTTAGTTTTAATAATATGAGTTATCATTAATTACAATTTAATGATAGATAAATAAGATATTCCAAAATATATTAATAAAATATGTGATCTAAAATTATCTGTACATACAATAACTTTGTATAAAGAAAAATTGAATAAAGAAGTATTTCTTTGATTATTAGTATTCTCTACTGGTATCTTCAAACACGCCGCAAAACTTTTCTACGTGTTACATGTGTATATCAACATGTATGTACGTGCTAAAGTCAGTATTTGATGTTTATTAAATGTTTCTCTTAGATTTTGAGTCTCTTTGAGAATGATTACCATTTGTCATTTTGACAGCCAGTGTTATCATTCGTAAATTCTAATATTTCTTAATCTTGGCTTGACGAGTTTATACAATAAAATATACGTTTTTTATATTATGTTTATCTTAAAATTTTGTTCGTAAAATTTTCTAGTAAAAATGAATGAAAAAAATCATTTCCATTGTTGACCTTTGACATTCACAATATCGAAAATTAGAACAATATAAGTATGTTTTTACACAGGTCGAATTACAGTCTTACATTACAATTACAGTCTTATGATGTTTAAGAATTTTTCCTTTATTGTTCAGTAAATATACAGTGAAAGCTCCCTTAACGGGGCAGCTCTAATAAGCGGCCATCTCCCTTAAACGACCAAATTGTTCGGAACCGATTTTCGCCCTATCTTTTAATACATAAGACACCTTCCCATAAGCGAACGCTCCTATAAACAGGCGCGGGCAACATTTTTTTAGCCAAAGCCAGAAAATATCTCCCATAAGCTAACAACCGGGCGAATTAAGATTTTAACACGCATTACACATTCCTAGACTCGGTGATTCCCTTAGGGGATTTACCGTTTAAGAAACAGCTGGTCGTTGGTTATGTATGCTTTAGTTGTGATAGAGAATCGGGTGTGTGCATTTTTAACAATGCCTCCACAAAAAAGAATGTTAACACTAAAAGAAAAAATGGAAATAGTGAATATAATTGATAAAGAAAAACTTTCTACTCGGGCTATAGCAGCGCGATTTTCGATAGGAAAGACGCAAGCTACGATGATAGCAAAAAATAAAGAGGACATTAGACGTTTATGGCAGTCTGGTGTAAATGTGCATCAAAAAACAAGTTTTTTTTGAACTGAAGGTTCCAACATCGATAAAGAATGTTATCAGTGGTTCGTGAATGCTAGAAATCGGAAGATACCCATTTCTGGAGGGCTTCTAAAAGAAAAAGCAAAACAAATTGCAGAAAAATTCGGCTACACCAGTTTCAGTGCATCTGATGGGTGGCTACAAAAGTGGCGTAAAAGACATAATGTAAGCTTTAAATGCATTTCTGGTGAAGCAGCTGATGTAAACCAAGAGACAGTTGATGCATTCATAGAAAAACTTCCTTCACTATTACTCGGATACCAATGCGAAGACATTTACAACGCCGACGAAAGTGGCCTTTTTTTTCGCGCGCTTCCCAATAACACCCTTTACTTAAAATCTGAAAAATGTGTAGGTGGGAAATTGGCCAAAGAAAGACTTACAGTGTTGTTTTGTGCAAGTATGACAGGGCAGAAAGAAAAACTACTAGTGATTGGAAAATCGGCTCGTCCTAGAGCACTGAAAAACATAAGCATTAACGATTTACCTGTCAAGTGGATGTCAAACCGGAAAGCCTGGATAACAGGCGATATAATGCGTGAATAGTTAATCGAGCTTGATCGAAAAATGGGAATTGAAAAGAGAAAAATTTTACTGTTTTTAGATAACGCTGCTTCACATCCTCGAGAATTACACCTCAAAAATGTGAAATTAATTTTTTTGCCTCCCAATACAACCTCTGTTTGCCAGCCACTAGACCAAGGCATCATTCAGAATTTCAAGCTTTATTACCGCAACCAGATTATACAACATATTTTATCAAACATAGATTCTTCTAAATCATCATCTGAATTATCAAAAAAAATTAATATTTTAGAGGCATTATATTTTATCAAAACGGCATGGGAAAAGGTCACTCCATCAACAATACAAAATTGTTTCAGAAAGGCTGGGTTCAGAAAAACGGATGCGATGGTTCCTCAGTTTGATTCTGAGGATGAGGATGACTTACCGTTGTCTGTTTTTGCGACAATGGAGATGATGAGGAGAGCTGCAGAAGATTTAAATATTACAAGTGACCAGAACCTAGACGAATTTATAAAAGTTGATGATAAGACACCAACAGAAGATGATGATTTTGAAAACCAGACTACTACATCCAGTCAAGTTAGTGAAGCGAACGAGACCGATGACGAAATAGAAGATGTTCAAGAACAAAAAAAAGAAGAAAATAAAATAAAGTGCTTTGATGAAACTTTAAATTGCATCAGGGAACTGAAAAAGTTTTCTACAGATGACTATGTGGCTTTTGAACATATCAAAAATCTGGAATGTCATTTTCAGAAGTGCCGTATGGAAGAACAGCAAAGGAAAATGAAGCAGTCATCCATTTTAAGATATTTTCCAGCTGTTCCTAAAAACTTGTTTGTGTCTATGTCATTACATATTATGTACATATATATATGTACCTATATAGTAGTTACATGTTACATTATACGAGTTCTGTTTGATTTCTCAGAGTTTTCTTTTAAGCGGGCACCTCCCATAAGCGGGCAAAAATCCTGTAACCGTGACTGCCCGCTTATGAGAGCTTTCACTGTACTAGTAATTATCTTGCCTTGATCTATACAAAAGGCATCTATTATCCACACATTATATAATATATTCCCTTAAATCCCTTAACTAAAACCATGGGTTACGATTTAAAAAAAAAATCGATGACGTTACAGTGCGAAAACTACTTATTAAAACTACAAAAAAGGTCCCCTTTGAAAAATAAAAATGACGTGTCCTAACATTTATTTGAAGTATATCCAGGTAAGAAATTACTTTCGATATGTATTACATTAGGAACTCGCGGTATAGGTTATTTTACTTTAATTTTCGTATTTTATACATAATATACAAAACTGGTACATGTTTAAGCAGTCAAAATAGGAAATCCTTTTATCTTAAAATGATCTGCCGTCATCTACATACTTCAGGTTCACTAAATTTAAGATGAAAAGATTCAGTAATTCTATTAATATACAAAACTGGTACGTGTTTAGGCAGTCAAAATAGGAAATCCTCTTATCTGAAAATTATCTGCCGTCGTCTACATACTTGATGTTCACTAAATTTAAGGTGAAAAGATTTAGTAATTCTATGTAATACACATAGAATAGAATTTAGAATTATTGGCGCCATAGATCTTAGCAAACGATATCTAATATACAAACACGTCTTGACGTATCTTGTTACAGTTTAGTTGAGATCGCAGCCAAGAGTATTGGACACCTAATGTACTATTCAATCTGATACCCGTAAGATAACATCGAAACTAAATGCAAAATTATGCGGTTATGTAAAGGCGAATCTCGTTATCTTTTTCATTAAACTCCCCTACTCAATGTCAACTAACAGGTGTTGTACTAACATGAATGCTCCAATGAGACAAGATTATGCAAATCGTATAGCAACAGATGCTTAGATAATTCCATGTAGCTCTTCGAAACATTTACTTAATAGTTACCTCTTAGTAGTGGAAACGAAATCAACAGGTAGAAACGAAAGTGCCTTTCTCTCTTGTTAAAGTAAATGTTTCATTTTTGACTAAATAATATGGTATTAAAAAACACAATAATAATAAAAATAATACTATATATATACATATATATATATATATATATATATATATATATATATATATATATATATATTAGAAGGAATTTCTTATTTTCTTGGTCGTAATTACAATCCGAGATAAAAGTAATATTTGTTGGGAGTAGTGGCCGAGAAATTAAAACAATATTTAATTTAAAAAACTGTAAAATTTATTTAAATGTTAAAAAAGTTAAGAACTGATATTATAATAAATCTACTTAGATTAAATATTTTTGGTGTTAATATATTGCGATGTATTTGTTTCGCATTTCTGAATAAAACTAAACTATAACATTTTGCATTAGCATGTAAACTGTTTTTCGTAATGTGTTTATTTTCATCAAGATAAAAATCTTAGCTTTATGGTGGGGGTAACTGCTTTCGGATATGTGTTTTTTTTATTTGGTTTTTGTGATGTTCATACTGCATCACAAAAATATATAATGGATAGGTAAATTACTTAAATCTGTTCGTTTTTTTTGTACGTTGATGCATTCTAGTATATTTCTTGGTTTGGTGTTTTTTTCAGATGTAATTATTGCGGTTTTATCAAAATTGAGTGAATATCAGAAGCATCGATGAATACAATGGTTTCGATTCGAAAATAATAACCAATCTAATTAAGAAACATAGGATTAGGAAACTTATTTATGATACCACGAGCTTACTACCTCAAAAAGACCTAGGTGAGAAATTTGTTTATTTACCGTACCATTCAGCCTCTAGAAATCTGAACGCTATCTTCAAAAACCATTCTCTTCAAATAGCGTTTAAATCATGTAACTCATTAAAATCACTTTTAGGTAACACCAAAGACAAAATTGAGGTAGAACATAAATCTGGTACATATGAAATAAATTGTAACGATTGCAGCCAAAAATATATCGACCAAACTAGACGTTCAATTACAACTTGTTACAAGGAACATATTTCCCACTTTAGATTCAACAGACCCGAAAAATCTAGCGTTGCCCGACATATTTGGGACACACGTCATTCTGTGCCGGCAAATAACCTTAGGCTGATTAAAAATTATTTCTTTTTAGGCTTCATGTATTCACGCTTCACGATTCCCTAAATTTCACGCTAGGTTTAAGTAGTATATAAGTGTTATTTTGATGTTAGGAATTTAGTGTTATCCCACTGGCGATTTGGTGAAGAGCATATCTTCTAAGGTTTACCTTAGCCAAAAACGCTACGTTTAACATTTTTCAGTTTTTAAGGTTATTCTACTGAAGATGGCAATTGCCGAAATACGTATATAGTATTTATTGATATATATTGTGGTTAGGGTGTTTTTCTTATTTCTGTTTCTAATAGATTGTTTATGTAAGGTATTGGGACATATTTGTAGGCTTGAGAATTATTTTATTTTGGTTTTGTGGTATTTATTGTGTTCATATTTATTGTGTTCATATAATTTTTGTTTCAGGATTTTGCTAATAAGAAAAAAGAGGAGAGTTATATTTTAGTAGAGAAACTTTTATTAGTGATAGAATTTCTGGTTTAAAGTCTGGGCTTGTCAGTTTAATTGGTCTATATTAAGCTCGTTACTACGTTTTTTCTTGTACGTTGTGCGATATTGATCAGCTAAATCAAAATTGATAGAGCGATCAGATTACAGTTGGTTTATGATATAATTTTCTTAAAATCTTTTTTTTTTTAGCGTATTAGGGTCGTATTAGGCGTAGGAGATCTAAGAAGTTAATGTTTAAGTTATTTTCGTTTTCTACAGTAAACTGTAGCTGTGAATGAAATGAATTGAATTTCTTTGATATGTATTGCGTCTATTCTGAACCAATGCAGGCAATGCAGTCGTCAACGTATCTTAAAAAAATAGGTTTAAAATTTAATTTTGAAATTACATCTTGCTCTTATTCTTCCAATACAAATTGTGCGTTAACACTGGATATGGGAGCTACAATGCAATGCCATACGCTTCTTTGTAATAGCAATTATTATATTGAAAGTACTCGTATGTTGTGTTTAGGGTTAATCTTCTTCCTCTTCATTTAATTCGTCGCGTGTGAATTTCTGTAATTGGTTCCAACTAGTTTCTATTGCTAATATTATAGTTTAAGCAATTACAAATTTATGTCTTTTTTTATTGTTTTTTTATTATTTCTATCGGCAATCTGTCTATACACAATATATGTTTACGAACAGAAAAGTACTTATTTTGTTCTTAAACTGGTCAACTAATTGTTTCGGATTCTGACCCATGTTTTGATTCAATGTATGGACTTACCTCTTTTAGCGATTTCGGTCATTTCACCGCTTCCATCTTCATGCTGCTCATCGCGTATCTCAAATCAAACATTCCCTTCTTTTCCATTAAATAAGAACAACCGGGAATACTCATTAAAGGTGTGCGAGTTTTCCTTAATATGAGTGGTATCATGTTTTACTACATTTAGATCGTCCTTAGCGCCTAAACAATATGAAGATCGGCTTAGAAATCCATTTTGGGAAGAAGCCCCATCTAAGGCAAGAATTTATAATCAGTACAACGAATTCAAAAGAGATTGGTATTTTTCTTAGTGATAAATTTTGTGAAATCTCCAAAAAACTGGTGTTAATCTCGAGAATATTTTTGCTCTTCGAGCAATGCTTGAGGAAGATCAACATACATCATATTAATTTATTCGCGCGACATCTAGCATTGATATGAGTCAAACCAAAAACATTTTACATCAACTGTTAGACGTGAGATACCTTTGTTGTCAATGGATTTCAATTGGCTCCCGATCAAAAGGAACAATGCATTGGGTGGTGTAGAAGGATTCTGCAACAATTTCAAGGCAGCACTTAAAATTCGGTCTGGGAAATCGTTACTGGTGATAAATCATTAATTTAGTGCTATGATCCTGAAAAGAAAAGTCAATAGGTTCAACTAGTCTTTCAACTAGAACTTAAACCTACAAAAATCCGACGAATTCGCAGTGCAGGCAAGAAGATGGTTCCTAGTTTATTTTTTCTAAAACAGACAATATTGATACTATAGCATTAGAAGATAGACGTACCCTTACTGACGATTGATACGCAAATTTTTGGAAAAGTTCATGAAAAACGATTAAAAGCTAAAATAAGTATTCGAATGCCCTAAACGTCAGCACCATGAGCCCTCCACCATACAGCCCCGACCTATCACCTCGTAATTTCTTTTTGTTTCTAAAAATTATAGATAATATGCATAGAATCTTTTTTTAACGTCCGGCTTCTGAAGTGTCTCCGGAAGAGTGGCATCATTTCTTTAAGGACTGGCTTCATTGAATGGAAAAATGTATTGATGTTAAAGGGGAATATTTTGTAAAAACAATAAAATTATTTAATTTTTTTAAAACTAATCCTTGTTAGATTATCTAAAAATTTTCAGTGTTTGCCCCATACACTCGCTCATATAGTTATGATAGAACAAGCAGTTATTGTGGCTTCATGCAGATAGGGAAAATATGGAGATTTCCGACCACTTAAGAAAAATAATTAATATACTGGGGGATTGGCTGAAGGTCTTCAAATGACACATTAGCACTCATGTTTTTTTTTCTAAGTCATTATCACTATTCTCATCTGTATAGTAAACTATGTTAGTGTCTGATTCGCTATCGGTATTAAAATCATTCGACAATTTTTACATAGTTTTTCATTTTGAAATTCCCGATGAATCAGCTTATGTCATGTCTTAACTTGATGCGTTTGTCTTAGAAGGATCTTTATGATTATTTTCATTTTATTCGCCGTGGTAACCTTAATGCGTACGTCTTTTTTTTTGCATTATCCCTTTGTCTTTGTTGTCATATTATTTTTGGGGTTCCTCTCCCTCTTTTGAAGAAAACATAATAGAGTTTTCTTCAATAATGATGAATTCTTCCTCATTTATGACATCTCTATTTATTGGAAGAATCTCTGTTATCTAAAATACTTTTACACTTTTTCAATTGTTGCTAACTTTTGGAGGCCTTTTTAAATAACTCGGCAATATTGGACTGGTCAATTTTTTAGTAATTTTTCGACTTAAGAAAAAAATCGCACTTGCGATTGTACACGGCTTTCAATGGCCCATAAAAGCAAACATCTAGTGGTTGCAGTCGATGAGATGTGTGAGGCGGTAAAGTCACTATGGTTATACCATTCCCCTTGCGAAAACTGTACACTTTTAGTGTACAATGACTGCTATAATTATCTATAATTATTAACACTTTATCCGCGACTGAACATTAAGTATATTTGGCGAAACGTTACATCCATTCAGAGAAGAGGTCTCCGTTGATTCAACCATTCTGGATTTGCTTTCATCGATTTGTTGAAAAGCATTTATCTTGATTAATTGTGTTGGAATTAAATCATTACTGACTCTAAACAATTTAGTTTTCTACCTTTATTTTCTACATGTAGAAAATAAAGGTAGAAAACTATATTGTTTAGAGTATTTAGAAATTAATAAACTTAAAAACTCAGAAATGTTACTAAACGATAAATTAGACTTGAATTCATCCCAACTGTTAAATCTGTTCACCCATTGAAATATTGTTTCTTAGTTGTTTATACTATATTTTTATACTTAAACCTCACACAAGTAGGACATGGTATAGTTTTTAAAAAGCAAAATATAAATGTAATAGTTCCTAGAATTTTAACTTGGGTCAACTACCTGATTAACGCTGTATCTTGTATGTATCTTTAGTCTTAAGTTGAATTTGAAGAAGCTACTGTGTTAGCGAAACAGATGTCATTATTTTATTAATAAAGTGTAAATAAAACACATCTTATGTGTGTTTTATTTATTTGTCGTATGTATTAAATGAAAAATAAAGACATGAATTTGATTTAATTCACGAAACTGAAAGATTTCTCAGATTTATTTATATATGGATTTGCTTTCATCGATTTGTTGAAAAGCATTTATCTTGATTAATTGTGTTGGAATTAAATCATTATTGACTCTAAACAATTTAGTTTTCTACCTTTATTTTCTACATGTAGAAAATGAAGGTAGAAAACTAAATTGTTTAGAGTATTTAGAAATTAATAAACTTAAAAACTCAGAAATATTACTAAACGATAAATTAGACTTGAATTCATCCCCACTGTTAAATCTGTTCACCCATTGAAATATTGTTTCTTAGTTGCTTATACTATATTTTTATACTTGAACCTCACACAAGTAGGACATGGTATAGTTTTTAAAAAGCAAAATTTAAATGTAATAGTTCCTAGAATTTTAACTTGGGTCAACTACCTGATTAACGCTGTAACTTGTATGTATCTTTAGTCTTAAGTTGAATTTGAAGAAGCTACTGTGTTAGCGAAACAGCTGTCATTATTTTATTAATAAAGTGTAAATCTAAAACATCTTATGTGTGTTTTATTTATTTGTCGTATGTATTAAATGAAAAATAAAGACATGAATTTGATTTAATTCACGAAACTGAAAGATTTCTCAGATATATTTATATATGGATTTGCTTTCATCGATTTGTTGAAAAGCATTTATCTTGATTAATTGTGTTGGAATTAAATCATTACTGTCTTGGTCGACACAATAGATGATCTCCATCATTAGTGTTCAATTGACGCCCTAAATGCCAGACTTTGAAAGTCCGCAACTGATTATAATCGGAAACGGCTTTAATTAATTCTTCCCCTACATCGGTCGGTTTGCAATTAGCAATGACCCACTAATCTCTAATCGGTTTAAACTTGAAACGTTGCCAACTACAATTTTGTTTTTGTGAGGTTAAAATTTTTCGTTTATAATATTAAATGAATAAAGGTTTATTTGCAACGTTCTTTTTAAATCCAGTTCTTCAGAGCAGATACTATTTTCAAATTAATCTCTGCATAATTCTGTCGAGGTAAACTTAATCTATACACGAAATATGTTGCTTTTCTTTTTCATATTTATTGCATTGTAGTAGATAAATAAAAAAACATGTAATGTATACTTAGGTTTTGGATGTTATTCGTTAGTTAGATTGAAACGTGCAATGACAATAATGTGTGTGTGATATGTCAGAAATATTTAATTTTTGATGTGTGTAAAGTGTCCCAGCTTTGTTACTAAACGTCCTCGCCTTTAGAGGGTAAAAATGTTGCAGAATAATTGAAACATACATGAGTAGGTAAAACACGACCAGTTTTGTATAATACAAAGGTATTTTTAATAATATAAAATATTATTAAAATTCTGGTGTGAAGAACACAAATACAGGTTCACTATTAATATTTTTTTGTGAACGCGTCCGAACATATCCCTCCCCAGAGACGCAGATACGTATTTCGCCTTTCTACAGGCTCATCGGTACGCCCCCGCTAATAGTGAACCTGTATTTGTGTTCTTCACACCAGAATTTTAATAATATTTTATATTATTAAAAATACCTTTGTATTAAAAATGTTGGTTTAATTTTCACTTTCTCTACATTTAAGGGCTTCGGAAGAGGATACTGATCCCGAAAAAAAACAACTTCTCACTTTGAGGTTTAGAGATTCGAACCTTCAACCAAGTGACTCATATTCCAGTACTCCCACACCCACCATGCAGTCCAGACATGGCTCCATGTGATTATTTTCGTTTTCCAATACATAAATGGAAGTTGAAACGTTACCATTACAGAGCAATAGACAACACCAAAAAAATTACGACTCAGGTTCTAAATAGCTTAAAGAAACAAGACTTCCAGAATTGTTAAGTAGGAGTGAAGAAGTCGTTGCAGAGGCTGTGTGCATTCCCAAGGAACATACTTTGAAGGAGGCACTGCTAGAATGTAGATGCATTTAATGAAAGCTTTAAAATATAACATTCTCGTTACTTGGGAGACATATCTCCTGTGAGTATAAATGTGCGCACTGATATAGTATTGTCGTCGGCATTCATTCAGCGAGAAAGAAAACCATGAAAACCTTTCTCAAAAGATGCGGATTAGAACTTGAGACCCCACCGTGATAAGCTACTAAACTTATCACTGCCATTAGATTTATTTGTTTGATTATATTATTTTATTATACATTGTTATAAGTAGGGACTGGACACAAGAGGCCTAAATAACGATGGACCATATAAATAGTCTATAACATCGTTAAATATAACACGCAGTTATTGAATAGCACTATTCATTCGGTTAACCGCACATTTGCTTTTTGTTGTAGAATTTTGCCGCTCTGACTTCAATATTATACTTAAATTCTTTTCTTCATGGGCATAGATAGAAGCGTGAGGAGTTTTTATAATTTATTTTATTTATTAGTTTATATTTCGTAAGATAAATAAAGTAATAACTTGATTAATTATTCGAAAATAAAACACTTGGCTTAGTTTTACAACTTCTTTAATTAGATATACTAACAATTGTTTCGGCTATTAGGCCATTACCAAAGAGCTATCTAAAACTAAACTTACTCTTATATGAGACTTGAATTTTGTTGTGGTCGGAGTTGCCTCCATTTCCACTCCATTGTTTCGTATTTCCCAGGGTTGTGACGTGTTTGTGTCTGATTAATAAATAATCGTGTGTTGTGTGTTTTTGTGCGGTCCTCTGTTGCGTATGTGTAGTCTGTGTGTTTGTCGCTTTTTGCGTTTAAGTTTCTGGTCATCGGTTTTTTGCGTTTCAGTCAGGTGTGTGTTTAATGTTTGTTGTTGTAGAGTGTGATAATTTTCTGTGTTTGCGTTACGAAGTATTGTATCTGTTCTGTTGTTGCATTTGTGGAGTGTAATGTTATTAGCATATTGCCTAAGGCAAGTGCTAATTCGTCAGTTGTGTTAGGTGTTGTGTTTCTTTGTTTTTGTGTCATGGGTTCGTTGTTGGGGGTGGTGCTCGTATGTATTCGGGTTTGGGTGTGGTTTTGTTTACAGGGTTGTTTGGAGAGAACTCCAAACAACTCCACATTAACATAGTGTGGATAAATAAAGTAAATTTAGGTATATTGTTGAATAATACTAAAGATAAAATAGATAACTTAGATAAATCAGGAGTATATTCCATAAAATGCCAGACTTGTGAAGCTATTTATATCGGACAGAGTGGCAGATGTATTAATAAACGGTTAACAGAACACATTAGAGATATAAAATATAGTGTTAAACACACAGGGTTCGCAGAACATTGTATAGACCAGAACCACTTACCCGATATAAATAGCTGTAACCTCATTCATAATGTAGTAAAAAGTAAAAAGTTAAATATATTAGAGATTTTTGAAATTAAAAAAGCCCAAAAACAAAATCGAGTTATCACAAACACGCAATTAGAATTCATAAATACCCCCTATATCGATGCAATTTTAAATATCAATTACCCACATTCTCCCACCCATAATGAACTCAGGTATATAAGTTAACCTTAAGTAGAGTAAGTTTAGTTTTAGATAGCTCTTTGATAATGGCCTAATAGCCGAAACAATTGTTAGTATATCTAATTAAAGAAGTTGTGAAACTAAGCCAAGTGTTTTATTTTCGAATAATTAATCAAGTTATTACAAGAATGTTTCACCAAGAAATATCTGCGAAGTCAACCAATGCAATTAAATAAAGTAGTTAATTTCTTTTTTTTTTCATTGTTTTAACTGTTAATTACATACTTGGTAATATTTTTTAATAGATCCTGTTTAATATCATTTTATCGAATCTAATTATCCCAGTTATCGTAAGTGTCCGGTGAATTTCCTTAAGTTTTAATAACTTACACATACACTTTCAATTTTCATTGATTTTATTTAGATCTCGAATAATATAGTGAATAATAGTTTTCATTTATTTAGATGTAGAACATTGTTTAAGTTACTTTTTCAGATGTAATATGGAACAACGTACAGAATGGTACCGTGAAACTCTTTTATCTTCAATATTATTTATTATAAACATATACCAGTTTTAAATGTTAACTATTTAACTAATAAAAGGAAAATTTGTAATGAATTCCTCTATATTAGAGTTGAAACTTTCATGAGTATATATTCAGATAGTAGATGTAATATTCGTTTTAAGAATTTTCAAATTTATTCTAAAGAAAGTAGTTCATTTAGATTCAGAAGATAGAGAAAACTTTTAAATTCCACTCTTAAACTAATTAGTCTATATTGTCTTATAGTTGCAAATTATTCTACGTCTGGCAATACAATTTTGTGGCTGAGTATTCAGACAGAGGAATACTGCTACTTCCGATTTAATTAAATCCAGGTCCTTCTGGAAGGATTAATTAGTCAGATGACAGACGCAACTTTAGTGGGGTTTAGATAAATATGTACGGACGACTAATAAGAGGATGCTGCTTAAATGATCCAATTAATTTTCATTTAAATTCATCTTCAATCTACTTATCATTGAAATTACAATGTCAATTTTAATTACGTATTCATAAGGTTGGCATTTTTTTTTACGCAGCTTGCATAACTAATCGTTCCTTTATGTACGGAAGCTTTGCATATTTTGAAAGAACAAATTAAACCTAAATTGGAGATATTATTAAGAAATGAACTAAGTAAATACCGTGTTATAAGTTGGTTTATAAGAAATTACAGAAGTAATTTCAATTAGGAACGTAAATTATTAGAATATATGTAAGGGGTGGGCGATGAGCTGGTTTCCTTTTTAAAATGCTATGAAAATGATTTTTGTTTTATTATAAAGAGTAAACGTTCCGATTAATTGTGGAATATAATTTCATTCAAATGGTTGTCTCGGCTGGCCCGACCTTGTCAACCCAATTCTGTAGCACATTTCCAATTAGTTCGACACCTTTTTCAGCAATATCGCGAACAATATTGCGTTTAAGGGCCTGAGTCGTTTCTGGATTATCGGCATAACATCAATCTTTAACGACACCCCACAAAAAAAATCGAATGGTGTCAAATCGCAACTCCGTGGAGACCAACTAACATCACCAAAACAGATGATCACACGATTATTGGACTTAGTGCGAAAAAGACCGATTGTTGGACGACTTGTGTGGCACGTAGCGCCATCTCGCTAAAACCAGAGCTCGCCTACATCCAATTCTTCAATGTGCTGCCAATAAA
Source organism: Melolontha melolontha (assembly GCA_935421215.2). Taxonomy (NCBI): domain Eukaryota; kingdom Metazoa; phylum Arthropoda; class Insecta; order Coleoptera; family Scarabaeidae; genus Melolontha; species Melolontha melolontha. The sequence goes on from OW285235.1 coordinate 213,489,926, forward strand.
AATTCGTCAACATGTCTCTGTAGCGCTCTCCGTTAACCGTAAAGTTGTTACTGTTCTCATTTCCGAAGAAAAATACGCCAATAATGCCGCTGCTCCAAAAATCATCACACACTCAGGTTGCATTGGTTTCTCTATGACTACGCATGGGTTTACCAAGCCCCAAATAGAACAATTTTGCTGGTTAACGTAGCCGCTGAGATGAAAATACACCTCATCCGAAAAAAAAATATGTTTTGAGCAAAATCACCGTCATTTTCCAGCTGCTCCAAAGCCCATACAGAGAAGCGGTGTCGAAGCGTTTAATTTCTTGTTGTTTCTAGTTAATTGTACCTAATAAGCGAATAAGCTGAGGTTCTTATTCGGAATTTTCCTCAGGCTTGTGTGACTAATGTTGAGTTGCTAAGATCTGCGACGTGTTGATGTTCTCAGGTTCATGTACACACTATCGGCAACAACAGCAAAATACTCAGTTAAGCGAATCGAACGAACACGAGAATAGCTTGCGTTGTCAATTAACATGACAATTTCTTGAACTTTCTTCATAAATTTATATACACAAGGCGCTGGTGCATTATCTCGACATTTACATTTTAATTTTTTCTACATTGTTCGGTAATCATTACACACAAAAAAAAATATGGATTAATATAGGAATATAGTTTCTTAAGGGAGAATTTCAAATATTCTAGAATCAAGGATTATTGTTCTTTAAGAAATCGCACTCCCAACGAAATGGTATAGTATTCAAATCAGAGCAAATTTGAATATGAAGTGTTCAACAGTTCAACAGGACAAATTGGTTCCTCAAAGAATTTGGCTCATAAGCTCTTCAAGAAAGCTACTGTGACATGTGACAAATGATATTATTCGCTTCAAAAATTGACATCACTCACAACCCCCAGATTTGACAAAGGCAACTTTTGAAGAGAATTGACCATTTAATTATACAAGGTGTCCCGTCCCGTATTTTAGGAGTGTAAAGCAGACTTCATTTTAAGTAACAAAAACGCAAAACTTGTATATCCATTTCTATTTGTTTCAAAGTTACAGATCTATGAATGTGATTGTCAGATCATGAAAAAAAATGTAATCCTAAAGTCAATAAAAACTGATTTTATTTAAAAAAGTTCAATTAATAATATTTTCGAAATATCCACATCCTTATTGAATGCAGGCTTGTGCCCGTAAGCCAACAGAAGAAGTACTTATCCGAATTTCATACTTGTTTTGCCGGATTTGCTGGGCAACCAGGTGAATACGATCCAACAACTCTTCTCATGTGTTCGAAACTTGCACGTAGACAAAATTTTTCATGTACCCCCATAAATAAAAGTCAAGGGAATTAAGATCGGGTGATCTGGGTGGCCATGAAACAGGACCACCTCGGCCAATTCATCTTGGATAATTGACGTTAACCCAATTTCGGACAGCAATTCCGAAATGTGGCGGTGCCCCATCCATGTGAAACCACATGTCTCGTCGAACATTCAGTGGGACATCCTCTAAAAGACCTGGCAGTTCGGCAATAAGAAATTGAAGGTAATTGTCCGCATTTAACCTCACAGGAAGAACGATAGGACCAATCAACAAGTCATCGATAAGGGCCGCCCAAACGTTAATAGAAAATTCATGTTGAAATTTAGATGGGCGTATAGCTTTGGGATTTTCTGATGACCACCTGTGCAGGTTTCTCAGATTTGTAACACCACTTCTCGTTAACGTAGATTTATCTGTCCAGAGGACTGTTCTGCAGAAATTAAAATGAAACCGTGACTATCTTAATATCGAGGTAGAATAAACTAGACGAGCATAGTGATCTGCCTCAAGCAAACCGTGTCCCCTGCGATTGTGACATGGATATAAGCCCTCATGTTTTAAAATTCGCCAAACTGTCGTTCGTGGCACTCCTAGTTGTCTAGATATTCGACGTACACTGAGAGTTGGATCCTTTGTAACAATTGCTACTCTTCTTACTCTAAGTCTGCTGGCAAATTTACTCTTCGGTCGAAAAGATAATCACGCAGTCCGCGTTCCCGAAATTGTCTGTGTACTTCCAGAATCGTTCTGTAATGAGGAATGCGCCTATCGGGAAACCGATGTCGGTATTCAATAACTGCTTGACGTGCACTGCCGTTACAGTAGCCATACACAAAATGCATGTCCGCATACTCTTGAGAAGAAAATCGGTAAGGCATTTTGAATAAAGAAAACGTGTCCACTCACTAATAAGCTGTTGTATGAACTAAAACGTAATGTAATCCTTTATTAAAAAATGCAACGTTAACAGTCATCTGACTATTTGTTTATTGTATGATATTCATGGTTCAGTACTTACGAAATAAGTAAGAACCTTCTTTATCATAAATCAATTTCCAGTACTCTTTTTTGAAGATCTCCAAGAAATTACTGTATGCCCTACGACACGTGTTCATTTATTTTAGTATAACATTTTATTATGCGACGTTAACAATCACAGGCCTATTATTGAATCGTATAACTTTTTTTTAAATAAAAAATCAGTTTGTATTGACTTTAGGATTACATTTTTTATCATGATCTGACAATCACATTTATAGATCTGTAACTTGGAAACAAATAAATATGGATAGACAAGTTTTACGATTTTTGTTACTTGAAATGAAGTCTACTTTACACTCCTAAAATTTGTACATAACGATACGGGACACTTGTATAAGTCGCTCAGTTTAGAGAAAGTATATTTGCAGCTAATAACAGCTCCATTTTATTCATATAAACGAAAAATATTATTATTTAATAAGTTTTATTATAGGTATTAGGTTGCTGGGAAAAATTGATTTTTTCTAAATAATAATTTTATTACACAAAGAACTTGAACTTAGATAAAACTATATAATTGCCATTTGAATTAGCGAGCCTTTGCCATCTTTCTGCAATCAGTTTATTCCGCGACCATTTGAGTGATTTACAAACATTCTAATTTTTGTGACATGATTCTAAGGGCATTTTAAAACGTTATATTTAGTGTCAGATTTTCTTCACCGGAGCAGTGGACATTAGTTTATTTCTTATAACATAATTAGGTAGTTTCATCCTCCAAAAAATCTCCTCTGTTTCTTTCTTCCTTATGGGTGAAGAGGGAAGCAAGGGAGGCTGTAGGTTAAGTTGAAAATAAGAAATATCATTAGCTTTTTTGTAGAGCTTTTAAGCCACACCCTTCGACGAACAAATCTTTCCTGTTGAACATTTCCAAACTCAGGAGGAGCTTTTGGGGGTTGTGTCTGTCGAAAAACTATCAAATATACTCCGGATTAAAATAGGTTTTTTAAGGAGAATATTATACCATGAAAAAATGTGACCTTGTGGAGGAATAAATCACTAAACATACGAGGGGTATTGATATCTAGTTAGCCTAGGCCATTTTGCTTGAACAAAACAAAATCTTGTTACAATCGCCAGAAATAATGACACTTCAAAAGTGTCACTGTAAAATCTTACGTCAAGAAGTTGAAGAATTGCTGTGCAGTAAATTTTGAAAGAAATCATGTCGAATGCAAATATGAAAATCGATAAATAGGAGTATAGAGGCATCATCAAATACTTGTATTTGAAGAGGTTAAGTGGTAAGAAAATTTACGAAGATATGCTTAACACACTTGGCGATCAATGCCCATCATATGCGATTGCCAAAAATTGCCTCATTCGAAAGAGGAAAACTTTCTGTTGAAGATGACAAGTGAGCAGGATGACCGATTTAGGTGTCCACCCCCGAAAATATTGACGCAGTTTCTGACATGATATTATTAGAGCGTCGAATTGGCCTGAAAGATATAGCTGAGGCACTAAAGATTTCATATGAACGCGCCCATCATATAGTTTACGTTGATTTATATATGAAAAAAATTTCTGCATAATGGATTCCTAAATGCTTGAACGCCGAGCACAAACGAGCAAGAGTGAAAGCATCACGGTGAATCTGTACCCGTTTTGAAGGAGATCCAGATTTTTTGAACCGTCTTGTGACTATTGATGAAACATGGATCAATTTTTACTACCCAGAAACAAAACAGCAGTCGATGGAGTGGAAGAATCATGGTTCTCCAAGGCCTAAGAAGTTTCGAGTTTAAAAGTCCGTTAGAAAAGTTCTTACTTACTTAAAAGTTTTTTTTATGATATCTGTGGAATAACTATGATCAATTATCTAAAAAAATGGTCAGACAATCACTAGAGATTCTTATTCTAAATTACTAACCACCCTGAGAGAGAAAATTAAGGAAATAAGACGTGGCATGTTAGCAAAAAGTGTGTTGTTTTTGCAGGACATTACCCCAGCACACAAATCGCGCGTTACCATGAGTACAATTCGGTATCTACGGTTCGAATTAATGGAACACCCGCCTTATTCCCTAGACTTAATCCCCTCAGATTATTATCTGTTCCTTGGATTGGAAAAAAGTTTAGTAAGACGTCAATTTTTTTGTAACAAAGAGATAATAGAAGCTGTGAAGGGCTGGTTTGCAGATCAAGAAGAATCTTCTTTTAGAATGGTTAAAGACGTTGCAGGAATTAATTTAATAGGAGACTATGTTGAATAATAAAGTCCCAACTTTAAATTGTTTCAATAGTAGGCTAAGAATATATTAATATCCCTTCGTATATACAGACTTGTTTTGGTTCCCACAAAGATTTCAGCAAAGGACCTGATTTGGGTAGAAAAAAAGTAAGAGGTTATTAACATTACCAAATTCTAGGTGAATATCATTTAGTAATGTTAGGTCTTTTAATGCATGAATTGCTTCTAATTTCTGTGTTTACTTTACTTCGTTTTTTTTATAAACTCTTTTTGGTGTTAAATTCATTATACAGTGCGTCCATAAAGTACGGACACAAGCCCGTAATAAGGTTATTGGGCATTATTTGACAAAATGCAAAGATATGTCGATTAATGTTTTTTATTAGCTATATTTAGATGCTACCATTTTGTTTTTTTCGTCGACCTTGAATAAGTTATAACGTCATTGATAATTTTTTTAAATGTCAAACCCACTTTTTTTGTGGATATTGAAAGCTTTTACAATTCTTTATTCGATGATGTAAAAATTTTGGTATGTTACATTAGAAAATTTTTGAGTAATCATTTTTCAACTTTCTGTTATTCCCAAAGTGACAATGTAATTTTTTTGACAGAATGTAAATAATCCGAATCACAACATTTTTATTTAATCCTAATTGTTGGTGTAAAGTGTTTTAATTATTCATTCTTTGAGATGCATTTATCTGAACGGGAACGAGTTGAGGTGCTCATGATGATTGGGTTTGGAGATAGACGTCGAAATGTTAGGGAAGTAGCGGAGTTGTTTAATGAAACGCATTCTGAACTGGACCCTATCGGTTTTTCAACTGTAAATAAAATCCATAGAAAATTTTTTGAAGAAGGGTTCGTTCGAGATAAACCAAAAAGTGGACGTCCATCAACGGCCCTAGACACTCAAGTTGACATTTTGTTAACAGTTCAAGAACGTCCTCACACAAGCACACGGCAACTTAGTCGAGAATTTGACGTAGCAAGGGGTAGAGTCGGGAAACTTTTGCATAAATCAAAGTGTATCATCCCTATAAAATAAATTTAGTTCAATTTAGAGTTGTCTGAGGATGATTTTGATCGACGTTTGGGATATTGTGAACAGTTGATGCAAATTTGTGATAATGGCCCTCTATTTCTCTTCAACATTTTGTTTTCTGACGAAGCTACCTTCACATTGAATGGCACTGTGAAAAGACAAAATTGCCGATTTTAGTAGACTGATAATTCTCATTGGATGCAAGAGACACATACCAAATACCCGCAAAAACTAAATGTATGGGCAGGGATTATCGGCGATCGCATTGTGGGACCGTTTTTCTTTTATGTAAACTTGACTGGGGAAATATACTTGAATTTTTTGAGGAATGAATTGATACCAGCGGTTCTTCTTCCAAATAATGAGGATCCACATTTGCTGTATCGTAGAATTTGGTATCAACAGGATGGTGCTCCTCCGAACTATACGCTACCAGTAAGGCAATACCTCAATAATACATTTCTTAACGGATGGATTGGAAGCAGAGGGACAATTGAATGGCCAGCTAGATCGCCAGATTTAACCCCGTTGGATTTCTTCTTGTGGGGTTGCTTAAAATCAAAAGTCTATGCGACACAACCGGAAAATTTGGACGTTTTACAACAACGCATCATCTACGAAACCAGACTAATCACTCCTGAAATATTACAGAATGTGCGAAATGGAATTTATCATCGCTTAGGATTTTGTCAACAAAATGAAGGAAATTATTTTGAGCATTTGTTATAAATTTGATACAGAAAATGTCAAAAATAAAACTTAGAATTAGAACACAATTTACTCAAAAATTTTCTAATGTAACATACCAAGATTTTTACATCATCGAATAAGAATTGTAAAAGCTTTCAAAATCCATATAAAAAAAAAGGGTTGACATTTAAAAAAATTATAAATGACGTCATAACTTATTCAGGGTCGACGGAAAAAACAAAATGGTAGCATCTAAATATAGCTAATAAAAAACATTAATCGACATATCTTTGCATTTTGTCAAATAATGCACAATAACGTTACTACGGGCGTGTCAATACTTTACGCACTGTATACTCTATTTGTCTAAAATTATAGAAAATCAATAATTAAACATTTTTAGTTGGTAAAGCGTCGGTGTGTATGTATGATGGTGGCATAGTATTGTCTGATAGAAAGAAATATTGTTCGAATGATTTTGTCTATTCAAATTTATAAATTGGTTAATTGATATATGATCTTGTTTGTGTTTCTCGCGTTCGGAAGTCTGATGTTAATATTATTACTCCCATAAAGTATATTAACTATTTATGGAAAGAGATGACACAACTACGTTTTAATTGGGGCCGTGTCTATATCTAATTATGTACCCAAAAGAACTATAACATTATGTTTCCTTAATTTAGAGCTCTCGTCGGTGAACACGTACAATGCCTATCTGTAGTTTCAGCGAAATGTTCGCAGTTAGTATTCCGGACTCGCTAATCTCAACGTTAACTGTAAAGATATTTGCAGTAGTCATAATTACATTACAAAATCAAATATAAGAATTATTCATCTCGAGAACCCACTTCTGAAACAGTTGGGGAGCAAAATTTTGTTCAATTAGTTACGTCAGCCGAAATAATTGGCAATTAGAACGTAAGGGATATAAAGAATACAGCTGACAAAATGACTTGAGATCTTTGCATAAAAATAAGGGAATAATACAATATAAAGTTAGACAAAGAGACTTTCGTGAAACATTTAAATTAAAATTCTTAATCGTTCGGAAATTAAATTGCTACAGTTGCAATAATTTAATTAAATTAGATATATTCCCGGACATTATTCTTTTCGTTTTACCCTTTCTGGTTTTATTATTCGGCTCAGTATAAAATAAGATTTCAGTCATTTGAATATGTATTTAGTTATAACAAATGCTTGGTATACTGTCAAATATTTTGATTCTTATTTAGCATTTCGTATTCTTATAGTTGCTGTTAAAAATTTCTTTCAAAATAAGTTGCCTTCTAATGAAAATATCAAATACAATTTTCGAAGTTCTAATTTATTTATTGGACTGTATAATAATATATTCAACGCATTTGATTGTCAATTGCATTTTGTCCTACCATTGTTTTCCCAGAACCAATTTCCTGCTCCATCGTTCTCCTGTGACAACAATGTGCTGTAATGGGGATACACTTTAAAGTGACATTTTCTTTGATTCCATTAATCAACAGGAGTGAGCTTTTTCAGTTTTTCTTTTTCATGGATTTTGTTTCGTCATAAAACGAAATATTTTATATATTGTATACATTCATATATTTTAGATATTAGTAAATTTAAAGAATAACATTTTAAACTTCATAAATATTCAATGTCCATTTTCAAGGGTAAACCACTATATACAACGTATTTTTATTAACATTCAAAATTGTAATATTCAAAGGAGTTACATTTACTAATCTCTATTACGTGCTTTATTCATTCAGACCGTTTCTTTATTGCCTAGGGTAATTAGTGAACAATTTCAATAGACCTTTTAATACCTGCTATTAGTAATTATATTAATATACATACAGTAAATAATAAAAATAAATTAAAACACTTGGCTTGTTTCACTATGAGATTTATTTAAATACTCTAACAATTGTTTCGGCTGTTATGCCATTCTCAAAGAGATCTCTTTGAGAATGGCATAACAGCCGAAACAATTGTTAGAGTATTTAAATAAATCTCATAGTGAAACAAGCCAAGTGTTTTAATTTATTTTTATTATTTACTGTATGAAGTTAAAATGTTTCACCAAGAAGTATCTGCAACAACAGCCGAGAATATTAATATACATAAGATATCCAGATATGCATGTATCATAAAAATTTATTATAGATAAACCGATCAGATAGAAATAAATTAAGAAGATTTATGACACCCTGTTAATACGTAATTAGGAATTCTATTTTATTTTCATATTTATTTATCAGTAAGATCTTTAAGACTATCGGAAACATTTGGTATTGTTTGCATGTTGATACAACTTCTAAGAAGTAATAATGTAGGTAAATTCCACAACAATTACGGTAAAATAAACATACACATTTTAGTTATGTTAAGGTAGGGGTAGTGATATATTTTATATAGATTTGTAACACAACAGTCATAGACAAAATATAATCATTCGTACAGAATAGAACACAACATATATTCTACAACAATCATACAACAATAAAACTGTAAAGAATTAAGTTTAAGTTAACATTAAGTGCGAGATTTATCTTATGGAATTAGGTTAACATTCTGAACTTACTGCAAATGAGAATTAATGAATATTAAATCTCATTTTTACATATCAATGTCGCCTTATGTGATGCATTAATAACTACAATCCGACAAACCATCGGATTGTAGTTATTAATGCATCACATAAGGCGACATTGACATGTAAAAATGAGATTTAATATTCATTAATTCCCATTTGCAGTAAGTTCAGAATGTTAACTATATATACACGAAGTAGAGAAGTGAAAAGCTGTGACTGTCTTTGAGATACCGTACATTGATAAGCTTCAATTTAAAGCGAAACGCGTCTGTACGTTCTCGTTGATGGAAATACTTTTTCAGTAATTTTTAATTATCCTAACAACCTGTAAGATCGTAGTCGCGACGAGGTGTGTTATACATGCTAGTACAAACTTGGTTTGTCGGATTGTAGTTATTAATGCATCACATAAGGCGACATTGACATGTAAAAATGAGATTTAATATTCATTAATTCTCATTTGCAGTAAGTTCAGAATGTTAACTATATATACACGAAGTAGAGAAGTGAAAAGCTGTGACTGTCTTTGAGATACCATACATTGATAAGCTTCAATTAAAGCGAAACGCGTCCGTACGTTCTCGTTGATGGAAATAGTTTTTCACTAATTTTTAATTATCCTAACAACCTGTAAGATCGTAGTCGCGACGAGGTGTGTTATACATGCTAGTACAAACTTGGTTTGGCGGATTGTAGTTATTAATGTATCACATAAGGCGACATTGACATGTAAAAATGAGATTTAATATTCATTAATTCTCATTTGCAGTAAGTTCAGAATGTTAACTATATATACACGAAGTAGAGAAGTGAAAAGCTGTGACTGTCTTTGAGATACCGTACATTGATAAGCTTAAATTAAAGCGAAACGCGTCTGTACGTTCTCGTTGATGGAAATAGTTTTTCACTAATTTTTAATTATCCTTATGCAATTAGGTTTAAGTGTTTTTTGTAAAATAAACAAAACATTCAGAAAATACACCAATTTTCAATATAACTACCACCAACCAAAAGAAATAACCAACTTATACGGAAGTCACGCCCCGCGAGCGGTGGGTCAAATACAAAACATATACATGGTCCTTCGAGAATCGAGTACAACGCAGCATTCGGTACTTTAAGCAGGCGCGGCTCGTGATGACGTATTTGGGAGTGCAAGCAAGGTGAGGCATAATAACGAGCGATTTTAAAAAGCGCGCGAATTAAGCTGCGTCGGAGGGACGTGGAGGGGATAGTGTCAGTTATGTTCGGCGCGAAATAGCATTTAGTCACAATGGAACGTTGGACCCCACAGCATCGTGCGTACGCTGTGAAAGCATTTTATTAAAACGGTAGTTCGTACCAGCTAGCACGTCGTGCATTTCGCAACCACTTCAACATTAATCGAAATCGGCCAGTGCCATCTGCCTGTGCGATTAAAAAGTGGGTTGAGAACTTTGAAGAGACGTCGTCAACGACAAGGTAGAAAACTGGGAGACCAATATCTGTGCGCACACCTGAAAACATTGAACGTGTAAGAGTCACCATTGACGAAAGCCCTCGTCGCTCAGCTCACCGACACAGCGTTACACTTGGGATTTCAAACAGAACAGTAAGAAGAATTTTACACAAAGATTTGCACTTTCATCCTTACAAGATCCAAATGGTTCAGGCCCTTAAGGAAACAGATTATGTGAGCCGACGCCGGTTCAGCTTAGAATTTTTGGACTTGATTAATCGAGACGAGGTCATTGTAAACCGTTTGTGGATGAGTGATGAAGCGCACTTCCATCTCTCCGGTTACGTTAACAAGCAGAACTTTCGATTTTGGAGTGACGTTAATCCTAGAGAACTGCATCAGCAACCATTGCACTCCGCAAAAGTTGCTGTGTGGTGCGCCATGTCTTCATTAGGGATAATAGGGCCATCCTTTTTTTAAGATGGCCTTGGCAATGCTGTAACAGTGACTTCGCAGAGATACGCAGAAATCTTGGGAAACTTTTTTACTCCACAACTTGCACACTGCGACGTGAACGATGAGACGTTTTTCCAGCAGAACGGAGCAACATCCCACACTGCTCGAGTAAGCATGAATATTGTCAATCTTTTGTTTCCAAATCATGTGATCTCCCGAAATGGGGATATTGCACGGCCCTCTCGTTCACCGGACCTCACAACATGTAACTTTTCCTCGAACAATTGAAGGCCTGAAAGAGCGGATCCGACAAGAAGTTGTTCAAATCCCACTGGCAATGCTACGCAATGTGATGGGTCACTTCAAGGTCCGGCTGGAGGAATGTGTGCGTCTAAACGGAAGGCATTTTACCGGAGTTATCTTCAAAAAATAACCGACGTTTTACTATTGCAGAAAATGCTTTTTCATGTATTTTAATATTATGAAATCAGAAATTTTCTTAAACGAAGTGTTTTTATTTAACAGCCTTTTAAAAATCGCTCGTTATTATGCCTCACCTTGTACAATGATGCGAGTGCTTTGTGTATTCTAGTGTACTAACTTTAACGTTTTCTTAGTAAACACCGAAAACACACGAGGCACTAGCATCATTGTACTTGCACTCCCAAATACGTCATCACGAGCCGCGCCTGACTTTAAGCCATATATAACGGTCCTTCAAATCAGGAGGCACAAATAGATTTTCTAGTTTTTAATTTAATAATTATATACATAATCAAACATTATTTTACCGTTAGGTGTTAAAGGTACCTGCACTAATAACTAGGGGAACCTATGCCAGTGGAGAACCCAGAAATATGCAAATAATTTAGTCAAAATATGCACAAAAATGTTGAAAATATGCATATAAAAAATATCTACTTATAATACATAAATTTATTGATTCGGTTAAAAATAAACATAGATTTTAATTTTCTTACATACTGAACTAAACCTAAATATGCATTTATTATATAAAGCAGGTTGTCGTTAGTTGTAAAAACAGTAAAGCAGCAAATGATTCTGAAGTCCTCAATTAAAAAAATAAAAACTCCTTTCCACATCAACCGATGTAATAGGGGCGTTTTTAAAATTGCTCAATATTGCAGGATCCATACTTGACTACTTGACTAAGAAACTGAAAACCACATTTTTTCAATCACATTTTTGAAAAGTTTTGTCTCCCATTTTGCCTGCGACATTTTGAAAAGCTGTCTCAGAATGTTTTACTAGATCTACACTTCAGTTTAATGGTAGATTAGATTCCACCATTTGTGTTATTGTTTTAGAAACAAAGCTATAATTGGTTTTTATAAACGAAAGTTGTTGTTTTATTTCTTTGTTTTCGATTAATTGCTTAATGTCAGTGAGGGATTAGGAAGATTTGTTAGATAATTCTGAAATTAGATCTTTTAGTTGACCGAAATTCTCGCAATAAAAAAAAGTTTCCAATCAAGTGCCCCATCTTGTAATAACAGGTGGAGTTGGAAGAGGAGGGTTTGGTAGTTTTTCTTTATAGAACAGAACTCATAGGCGCTTTGAGGAAGATTTTTTTATGTTGGAAATTAAACTATTTACAAGGAGAAAATGTTTCATAATCTCTTCAGAAACCCTATTTAAAGCATGAGCAAGACATGTTACATGTATCGAGTTCAGATAAAAGATTTTCAAATTTTGTCCGGGCTTTATCATGTACGGTGCTGCATCTGACAGAATGAGCAAAAATAATATTTTCATGATCAGCCATAGGAAGAAAAAATGTTGATAGTTCCTCTTGCACAAATCTGGCCACTGTGAGTACATTTGTTTGTTCTAACTCTTTTCAGCCAATGAGGTAATATTTTGGCAGAATTTCGTCGCTAAGAGCACCAAGCAATAAATGAGCAATATAAGGTCCTGTTGAATCGGTGGTTTCATCTATACGTATTGTTGTGAAATTAAGTTTGGGTGAAAATTAAAAATAGAATTAATAACGTATAAATTAATTAAACAAAACTGGATAAGCAAAAACAAATTACAAAGAAATCAACCGAGGTTGTGTAATTTAAATGCACCTTGTATATCATAGATTAATGTAGTATTAAAATTTTAGATGCATGCGATTAGTACTTTATAATCAAGCTGGTCGTCAGCTTCACTGATAATCAGTTGCAGATTTTGTAGAGCTATTTTACGTGGCAAGTTCCTTCAGACGAGCCTACGTTTTGTTATCTTCAATGACTTGGGGGTCCGTTCTCATTAATATTTCATATTTTAAACTGTATATTCTTATTGTAAAAAACCGTAAAATTACGTATACTTAATTTGAGTTCTGCTTATTTCTAGTTGGGATTGTGTCCCAGTAAATTCTAATTATACAATAAATTTATTTCTGTATATACCCTGTATTTTGTTTCTGTATCAACCCGACGAGTGAATTTTGTCAATAGAAGTTCACTGTTTTACGCCTGGTGCGTTACTCTTGTTAATTTTGTTTATATAGAGGGAAAAATACCTGAGAGCCTTGTTGCTGTTTTCGTACTCATATAAGTCACTAGATCAATTACAGTTTTGGCGATTATATTTTGAAATTACATAATCTTATTACATATTTGATTGATAACTTCTTAAATTTTGAATTTTGGCAAACTTTGATCTATTCTGTTAGTCTATTGATAATTTGTGTTTTACGTCAACTGACATCTAATCTTTTAATATATTGAACCTACTTCTTGATAATAAACTTTGTTATTGTTGACAATTTGTGTTTGTTTGAATCCTTACCTTCAAGTGTTGAGAAAGCAAAGACCCGTTTATATCTGAAACAAGTAATAGGGGGCTGACTCTCTGGTTTATTTTGAAGCTATCAGGGTCCCGCCTGCTTCCGCTTTCGAGGTTTCTCTGCAGGTTGAAAGCGGTGGCGTCATTACCTACATCAAGCGACCATTGGACTCGCGACACTCTACGATCTAGACTGAGTTAGCCGGCAGAGTACTTTCCTGGGGACGACCATCTTCAGGTAGGTTCAGGCCAGAGGAGAAGAGCAAGCAGAACATGGCGCAACCTCCTTATTACTTGCGTCATTTCAATTTTGTCGCGTTTAGGTAGCACATGTAACAAGGCATATCATGAGACGCATCGAAAGGACATGCGAGTGAAAGCAAAGGACAAGACGACACCATACGAACAACCAAGGGAAGAAAGAGAAGGAATACGCTAAGTAATACGTAGACGATTTTCCGCGTAAAATCAGCTTGTACAAACGAGCAGGAGAAGCTATTCGGGGAAAACGAGACTAAAAGTTTACTATTCCAGAATAAAATTTACAAATATTAAAGTAACAACAAAAAGGAAAAATATATAGACAGGAAGACAACGCAGAGAGATGGAAAAATTAAAATTACCTATGATAAATAAAAATACACAGAGGTGGAAATATTAAATAACTATGAAAATTAGACAAAACAGAAATAAATTATTTGGAATAGGAACAACCGAATTCGTAGAAGAAAGGAACGCTGCGTATAAAAGCGGAAAACTACCGCAAATTAAATTTAAATTATAGATTCACCGATATATTTTCGAGTTGATCGGTTTAACTTTGACGCTTATTGATTTCAAAAATCTCAATTAGAATATAGTATATATTCTAAAAATTTAAGCCTATTGGCGTAAAATTAAATTTAAGTAAGAATAAATAAAAGTTTAATTTAATTTGAATAATTAATATTTTTATCATTATTATTCTCATTATTATTATAAAAGTTTAATAATATATCAGGAGGAGTTCAAAAATTTTTTGTGCACAATTTAACTTTGAGTGAGTAAAATTTTAAACACGATAAAAATCCTATTCTGTAGGGACTCGTTTTCCACTTAAATAGGCGCTGAATAGCACACTCACTTTGCAGAAAGTTGCAGAGATCAACATTTCTGTAAGAGATAGGCTTTGAGTACTAATCTCAGCATTTGGAGGACATACCCCCTTTTGCGAGTGAAATCCTCAAGAGTCTTTGTTTGCGAGATTCATTTTAAATCAGAATCAAAACTCCAATTTTATCCGTGTGTGAATAACAAAAGAATATTTGTATATTCAAGTTGCATTGATAGGTTAAGATATTGGTTAAGAATTTTATTATTTATTTATACTATAATTTTATTTTAGGTTACAACAAAAATGAGATGTGAAAATACAAACATACAATACAATATTTAAACGAGTACTTCTTGTTGTATTATTTCTTTGCATTTACTTTGGACGCTAGGTCTAGTTTTGTAGAACCAAAAAGATTGCCCTGAGATACCCAAAGATTATACAACAAAATTATGCTTGTGTAAATATTCACACAAACATCAATTTTGAAGTTATATTTGAAAGCAAAGTTCACAGAAATATGTAAAAATGTTTGTTCCCAATTTTAGCTTTAATTTCCTCAATTACCTTCAAATACAAGGAACTTAAGAGACATTGAATTTGTAATACTTCTGGAGAAAGGAAGTGAAATTTTGAGTACGTAGCTTTGAAAGGAAATATTTGATGTTATCATTGCATGACATAGGTCTCGGTCAAAGATGTTTTGTTCGTTATCTTTTTGAACATTGATAGGAAACATTGCCCACAGATTACATTTTATTCAATTTAGTAATATTAATAGAAGCTTTCACGCGTTGGTCTATTTGATATTGTTTATCGCATGGTATCTGCAATGACAGAAAACAAAAATTGAAATATCAAATTGAAAGCCAATAATTGAATATTATAGATAATTGAATATAACGACGTTTCGCACCTATTCGTCCGATCTTCATGCGACCATCATGCAGCCCTATACAAAATTGAGTTTCATCAGTGAACACCTATATCAGTCCACTTGCCGGTGCATTCACAACTTATACCACTCCAAACGTTACTATTGGTGTTCAGCCATAAGTGCTAACACAAGATGTGGTCGATAGTATTCCAACCCTACAGCCCTAATTCGGCGATAAACGGTTCGGAGGGTCACAAAATGAACTTTGTTACCTAGACACAAGTCGCGATTGATATGGTACACGAGAATCAGTGTCTTAGTGCCATTAAGCGAACGTGGCGGTTCTGCACCTCGTTAATTCTTCTTCTGCCTCCGATTGCTCTTCGGCGTCTTTCCTGGCCCTCCCTAGTCCATAATCGATAACAGAGCATAATGGTGGATTGATTCGGGTTTTGGTGATTTGCGTTTTTCCTATACGTAAAGCCACCTTTGCGCAAGTCAAGAATTCGGTCTCCGTCGAATTCGCCCAACTGGCGCTAATTTCTACGTTTCCACACTATAGGCACAAGCAAACCCTCAAAACACTTTAAGCAAAAGTATGACAAGAGAAAAAGGTAAAAATTGAATAAAAACTTACGAAACCTGCATAAAGTGTCAGATATGCCATAACCACTTGATCCATCCCTACAAAATTTATAAACAATTCTTACCTTTGAATAGTTATACGTTTCTGCCAAAGTTTGATAAAAAAATTCCCATCCTCTTTGGTGTTGCAATTTCCATGTCATGTATTATATATTTTTGATGTAAATATCTACTATACTCTGTTTTTTTTAAACGACGGAGTGACGTAAATAATGAGAGAAGCAAACCATTTTCACAAAACACCAATGGAATAAGCGACATCTGTGTGTGAACTATATCACATTCATAGTTCACATTACAAATACGAAATTGTATATTTTGAAATAATACATAATCGAAACTACCTTTTCGAAAGCAAATATTAAGCAAACATTTTAAAACTTGATGTCTGATGTAATTTCATGTTTTAGAAAAATATATATATAATATGTATTAGTTATAGTGTTAAACATAAGAAATATACAGTAAATATTTTCGTAGAATGTATGGAATTATGTGAAAAATCGTATTTTGAAAATTTGTATTTAGGTACATCATATATTATGTAAATACAAATTTTTTGACAAAGAGAAATAAATAAAGGTGAAAAAGTGTTTAAAAAATGTATTCCAGTAGAAATTAAAACCATTTTCTTTAAACAGACGTATACTTTATTTATATTATAGTATTACAAATAAATATAATATTATACCACCTAAATTATTGTCTTTTGTCAGACTGACAGTTTTTTGTCATAGCTATACCAAAAACTTTTTAAAAATCTTCAGATATTTTACAAATAACAATAGTTACATACGTAAATTACATAATTATGTATGTAATTCATAGCGTATGTAATACGCTAAACAAATAAATAACCATAATTATATAATTATTAGTCTACATGAAAGAACCACCCATCCACCATATATGATTCCTTAAAAGCGCAAAATATTAATTTGAATCGCGACTACCCGGAAATTCGCACATGGTACAGAATTACAATTAAATTAGCTATCCTACTCTATTGTATATATAACATTTGCAATTATTATGGTCTTTGGATTTTATTAAGTTTCCAGTCTTAGTTTTAAGGGATTAAATAGTAATAGTTTTCCATTTCTACATTCTAGATAATTGCACTTTCAGAACTTAATCTTATTTAACCGTTTGTTTTAAAACTTTAAAACTAGAAATAAGTTTAAATTAGATAATCCACAAAATATACATCAATATACAATTAAACATATATCACGGCTCCATATGTTCCACAATTATCAGAAAAAATTAAATACTATTTAAAAAAACATGATATAGCTACACAAAAAAAAATCAAAAATTTAAATCTTAGAATTAAATAAATTATCGAAGATATATTATCGTTGTTATTACAAAACTACAATTATTACAATATTCTAAATTTAAGTTCAAATTCTGTTAGATAAGTAGTAGTAGTAGATAAGTAAGTAAATTTGTTATTTTAATCAGTTTAGCACTCAATTTTTTACTATACTCATGTATGAATTTATAATAAGAAAAAATCGTATTCAAATTCGAAGCCTTGAAATTATTAAATTACATATTACGTACTAACCAAAATTATTATTTTATCAAATAGTCAAGTATTTAATTAATTTTATTATTTTAAATTTATTTATAATTCCTGGTGTTGCAATTTCTTTCATGAATTCGTCAAAAATCTTGAAATTGATGCTCGAGAATGGTTGAGAAGCTTTTATAACAATATCTTATAAATACTGTAGACAACCCTAATATTTTGAAGAAAGCGAAAATTCTAGCAATATTAAAACCAGGTAAGTCCCCGGAAGATCCTGGAAACGACAGGTCTATAGCTTCTTTGTCTGTTTCCTATAAGCTTCTAAAACGGCTTATCTACAACAAAATAGCGCGTACCATTGGCGAGATTAATAAGGCGCAAGCCAGTTTCAAAACGGGAAGGAGCTGCTAGCTCTTGGCGTTAACAGGGCATTTTGAATCAGTTTTTCAGAAGGGCCTGAAAAGATTCCCTGCTTTTGTCGATCTCTCCAATGTCTATGAGACAGTCTGAAAGAATGAAACGATTTTAAAACTCCAAGAAGCTATAAATGTGCTAAATTAAGCAAACTTGTCTAGAATCGCAGTCTGCCTAAGCAATCGAACTAGCAATGACAAAACCTTGAAAAATAGCCTTCCTCAAGGCTCGGTTTTGGCTCCGTGAATGTTCAAAATTTACCCAAACGATCTCCCACACACAAAACTACGAAAATTTCTATGTGCAGATGACCTGGCTTTATGCACTCAAACCAAAAATTTAGTGAATGAAAAATTACAACTTGTCGAAAATCTACAAGTTTTAGACGAAGATTATCAGGAATGGCGCTTATAACCAAACCATTCGAAAGCTGAATCATGAGTAAAGACGGCAGACTATGTGCCCGGTGCATGGTGACATGAATCATGTCAGCATGTGTACTAAATATTATTTTGGATACTATAATATAAATATGTTTTGAAGGTGCATCTGTTATTGCCAATAATACCACTTTTTCTTTGGAATAAATGTTTCGTTCATTGTTAGAAATACAAAATAATGTTTTTTTTATTTTGATTTAGAACTGTAAAATATATGTTCAAATTCTGTTATCTCTTTGATAAATGCATGTATGGAAATATTTAGGAAACTACTAAATATATGTTTTTCTGCTCCGATATGTAAACAAAGCGAGAGGAATGAAAAATAATAATATATGTTCAAATTCTGTTATCTCTTTGATAAATGCATGTATGGAAATATTTAGGAAACTACTAAATATATGTTTTTCTGCTCCGATATGTAAACAAAGCGAGAGGAATGAAAAATAATATTTAGTACACATGGTGACATGATTCATGTCACCATGCACCGGGCACATATTCTGCCGTCTTTAACACGAGCCTTTCAATTCTGTAACTAAGAAGCAGAGAGCTGGAAGTTGAATCTAGTGGTGGTCGGATTAACCGCAACCCTCGCCCTAAATATCCGGAGGTAAGATTACGCCAGTCTCTGACATTCAGACTAAACTAGTCAAATTGTGAAGGCCTGCAATGATATATTACATAAACTTCTCACCAATTCATGGAAAGTGAATGGGTAGACCTTGCAAACTGCAGACATTGCACTGACTTACTTTTCTGCTGAATACTGTGCTGCAGTCTGGTAAGCTCTTACATCAACACAATTAGGATCGTCATCGGCACTGTTAGATCCACAGGTAATCTCTGGCCACCTATTCTTTCTAACACCGCCGGATATCAGACGTCTGGCTGCAGCAGACGGAATAGGCTTAGATTACTAACAACGTTAATCTTCTTATACACGATAATTTGGAGACCTTTACGGAAGTAACACTTGCACGTAGGCTACGGAAGTTGCAAATCAGTGCTGCATAAATGCAAGCTAGCAGCTACTATCCTCTGCGACTGCGAAAATTTGGAACAAACTATGGCCCACATAGTAAACGACTGCCCCAGAAAGAGCTTCTCTGGTGGCATGCACGAACTGAGCAAGGCAATACGAATATGTGCACTTGCAGATGTGTTTTTAGCATTTTTATATTGCTGTATTTTACACTTGGTGTTATTAAAATATTTTACGTCGTATATTGAAGTCATTTAACCATGAACTTAGCTATTCTATAAAACAGTCGCAGGCTTGGCTCTCTTGGCAAGATGCCTCAAGACGGTTTCTCATGACATGTGATGTACAAGATATATTTAGCACCTATCGAAAGCATTGGATGTACTTCTCCACGTTCACTGACGAGAACTACAATGAGTTCGGAACACGTATCTGTACATAGAAGCCACCAATGTGAAATACGTATACGTTGTATATATTCATGTCTACATATACATATACGATTTTAACATTTTTATATAAATATATTTTACAGTTGATGTTACTTAAACACACTATCTTGCTACCTTTTACATAGTGTACTATCAGATAATATTAAATCTCAATGAGAATTTCAATAAAGTTCTCTTGAGAGTATATATGATAATCCAAGTTACCTTTCGCTTTTACACAACACTGTATATAAGAAACTGTTCAACAGCAATTTTGTTATATTATTATGCCGCCTCACATTGACGTAAAAGTATCAAAGGCGCTCGTGTAATATAAACGGAAACTTATGATTAAACCAACTGTAAATCAGAAAACTTTTAAGATACATTGAAAACTCATATTAAACTTTCCAAAGTTTAACGAACTAAATCAACTCTTATAATTTTCGTAGAACATTTAACATATTACAGGAGTAAATCCCCGTATAAGCCGTATTCGGTCGGGTAAGATGTGACGCCCCGTAATTGGTAAGTTCATTGGAAATTCTGACAGCCAATCCATCACTTATCCTCATTATGAGATAATTGTTTAACTGACTAAACTTATATTCGGTGAAGACTATTATTTGATTTAAATAATTTTAACCGTAGATTGTTTGTTAAACGATTGGATGGATGTAGACTAATTATGTGGATAGAGAAAACGATTGGATTTATCTCGCATACTTAATGGCTTTTAATTTCAGTAATACATTCTACGCAACTTACTCACATAACTTATCAATGTCTGGTAAATGTTATTTATACGCAAATTTGTCAAATTACAAAAACTGCGGCGAAATATATGAAGATTAGAGAAAAAAAATCTTCATAAACATAAACATATGCATAGAACAAAATTACTTTCAATTTAATGAAAACATATACACTTGCAAAGAAGGTTTTATCATGGGTAATCCCCTAAGTCCGTTATTAGCTGAGATTTTTATGGATCATCTTGAAAATTTTATTTCAAAAAATCCTCTTTTTCAAAATGTATTATTTTGGTACAGATACGTAGATGATATATTACTAGGTTTCATAGGAACAAAGAGACAATTAAATTTATTATTTGATTATATTAATACATTGCATCACAATATTAAGTTTACAATGGAACAGGAAACAAATAATAGTATTAACTTTCTCGATTTAACGATTACTAGAATTAACAACAAATGTAACATTGCAATTTACCACAAACCGTCAACTACAGACATAACTATTCATAACACTTCTTGCCATCCGATACAACACAAATTAGCGGCTTATCACAGTCTTATACATAGATTAATCAATACTCCGTTGAAAGAAATAGAAATGTTTATTTATACACAAAAACGTATTTACATTGACATAGAGTCATTATCACCTTATTAAATTTTGTGAGAATAATACTGAGAAGCTAGTTTAACAAATTCTAGAGTGCTGATACTGCCACTCTGGTAATTCAAAATGTGCTGTTTTAAATACATTTCACGTTTTTTCGAAACAGCATTCTGATACTTGTAGGGAGCATTGACACTGTTTATTTTAATATAAACCTGCATCTGAATTTTTAATAACGTATCAACAAATGCAAAAAGTGACGGATGAGTGTGATATAAAGAATTATTGAACGGTAGTTAAACGACTCGCAGGCATACCTGCATTTTACCTGTCCGGAGTTTCGTATACGGATTAACACCAATACTTTCACGACACCCCGTTGTTTAGGGAGGAGTTTCCTACTGCCCAAAATTAGAACTACATCAACGCAGCACTAATCCTATTATCACAGAAGAAATCTTAAATTTAGTTAATATTTGCATTGAACTAAATTATTTCCAATTCAATTACGAATTTTACACACAAGCCACTGGCAATGGGAAATCCTTTAAGCCGCTTACTAGCGGAACTTTTTATGCATCATTTCGAAGAAACCATTAGCTCTCATACCCTTTTTAAAAATTGTATTTACTGGTTTATATACGTTGATGACTAAAACCAGGAATTATATGCACACAGAAACTGTATTGTATGCGCATATTATGTTTCCAAAATTCGATGAAAATACGCAGAACTTTTATTAGACGGGATCGCAGAGTTGTACCACGGGACATCAGGTAGATATAATCCTACCGTTTAGTTGTATCAACGAATTTCTAGATAGGATTAACGCTTTAATAATAAAATCTTATATTAATTGTAACAGTTTTATTATAAATTCCATATAATACAAAATACATATACATTTGAATTTTAATTTGAAATATACTCGTACATAGTCAAATTTACATTTACATTAATTTTACAATTTAAAATGCTTTAAGTACTACTCGGCAAATAGTGATAGCTTAAAGATCTTACAAAATCAAATTTGGTAATTCTGTTTTCTTTTAATTCTTTTATTTTAGAAGTTATATATGTACTCATGTTTCTTTCTAGTAGGGGGGAGTCGGGTAATTGTGCGCAGCGGCTAATTGTGCGCATCCCTTGATCTCAAACCACGTGTAATATAAATTAAAAATTATTAGTCGTGCGCCATCTCCTGTTCGTCTTAGGGAGTATCCGAAAAAAGTTACCTGCATTGTCGACTCTTCATGATCATTATGGCCGCTTTAGTGTTTTCAAGAGTTTTTTTTGTAATTTATGCTCTGCAGTAAATAAGACGTAAGTGTTTTGTTTTTCATTGTTTTTTATTTCTAATTGTATCTGTACTATGCCTAATACGTTCTCTCGATACTGTTATGCTTTTTTCCGAGTTGAAGAATGTTTTTCCATTATTTTTGAAGGTCAGATGTAGAAACATCACTGTCGGTTAACTGTGCGCAGTTGCGCACCATTACCCAACATTGCGCACGATTACCCGACGTGTAATAGAACTATTTGCCACCACTTTATAACGTGTTTTCAATATTGTTTTCCATTACTTCAGATGCCAAAGTACCAACGCAAAACAACAAAAGCGCAATGGGATACTGGGACTATGAAAAAGGCTTTAACTTTTGTTGCAAAGGGAGGTTCTATCCGGGAGGCTGGCAGAAAATTTGATATACCAGAATCCTCGATTAGAAAAAGCAAAAAAGCCCTTGAAAATGGACACAACGTAGTAGCGCCACATTTAGGAAGGTACTGCGTTTTTTCGGCTCTTCAAGAAAATGAATTGAAAAATCACGTTCTTAAATTGGCAAAATTGTATCATGGCTTGATGAAAACTCAACTGAGGAAATTAGCATTTTGTTACGTGAATGCAAACAACATAAAACATAATTTTAACCAACAATCCAAAATGGCCGGTAATGGTTTTCTCAAAAGACATCCCGAAATTACAATGCGAACCCCAGAACCGACCAGTGTAAATAGAATTTCGGCTTTCAATAAACAGCAGGTTACCACTTTTTTTGGAAACCTAAAAAAAATGTATGACAAATTCAAATTTAAAGAAGATGCTATTTACAATGTTCAAATGCTCGATTTGTAAGAAATGGGCACATTCACTGTGTACGGGAGAGGATGGTCCTGAAGGATATGTTTGCGATTTGTGCGATACATAAAATTTTATTTATTTTTGTTTTAGAAAAAATTAAATTTTCGAGAAATTATGTTTAGTTACACCAAAACTTTATTTTTTATACAGTTTAATGTACAAGGATAATAATACATATAATGTTTAATCAAGTTTGTTAATAAAAAATCATAACTAATTTCCTTTTTCAAGGTTTTTTTTTTGTTTTTAGTCAATTGTATGAATGCGCACAATTAACCTCCACGTGCGCACCATTAGCCGCATACGGCAGGTAATTGTGCGCAGTGCTACTTTTTTTTATATTATTTTTCACTACCACCATATAAATTTTTACAAAAAATCTAAAGCGGATGATTATAGCTAAATACTTAAAGTATCTTGGCACAAAATCTGGAAATCTAAATTTGTTTCATTTAGAAAATATAGCAGTTTAGCCTTAAGTGCGCACAATTACCCGACTCCCCCCTAACAGACTTAAATTTTTTTATATTTTTTGATTCATTAGCAGTCTTAATTTTTGCAAATATTTCATTTTGAATATTTATTATCATATCTACAAAAATAAATATATTTGGGTGAGGAGAATAAAAACAGTTTTTTAACAATCAATGAAATGATTTACAAGCGTTGGTAGACCGATACATACTATTTGTGTTACACGCCCAAATTTTTGGAGGAAATTTAGATTCTTCGGATATATAATTTGTCAACTTTGTAATCACAAAATTGTATTACTCTCTCATCATCTGGTGATTTGTCAAATATTTCAAGAGAAAAAAAATCATTTATTTGGGTAGGTTCTAGAAAATGTTGGCCGAAGAATAACTTTAAAAACTTACCAATTTCTGAATTTTTGTCTTTATATTCATATGACAAACCTAAATTTAAAATTTTGCGGTACCATGCTTGACATAAGTGAAATCTACACCCGGTTAAATTTGAATATGGCTAACATCCATAAATAGATCTATGAATTGCTTGTTCATAGTCGACTACTACGTTTTTTGGGTTTAAAGATAAGTTCAGTGCTTTACATTTATCGCTAACATTTTGAAACATTTTAAAATATGTATTACTATTTTTATCAGGTAAAAGAGCAAATATGACTGGAACATAATAACAATTTTTAAAAGCATGGAAACCACACATTTCCATACCTTTAGCAGTCTGACGACATACTTTTCCTGGATAATGCCAATCCTCATGTAGCGAAAACTTCTCTATACCGGTTCCAAGAGCGTCATGTTAATATTTTGGTATGGCTACCCAGATCTTTCGATCTACCGCCAATCGAACGCGTGTGGGATTTTATGGGAAGAAAATTCATGAATTTAGTAAATCCTGCTCGAACACTGGAAGCTCTCTGCCGTGAATTATAGGTTTCTTGAGACGCCATACTCCAAGAGGACATCAATTACCTACTGGAATTGACTCCGCGAAGAGTGAGGAACTTTGAAGCTAACAGGGGCGACTCAATACATTATTAATAACAATTGATAACAAATTATTGTCTTTGAATAGTTTATATGTTTCTGTTTGGTAAAAAAATTTGCACTCGTTCTTGGTGTTGCTATTTACATATCATGTGGTATATTAAAACTAGGTGGAATAATATAAAAGTATGTATGAAAACTATTAATTTGAATTGTGGTAGGTATTCAATTAATAATCCAGTTTTTCTTAGCGAATCAGTATACAATAGATGAATATCAAAATATGCATGAAGTGAAAGTGTTGGAATTAATATTACGGCGTCGTAGATAATTATTACAACATAAACGCTAAAAGTACACCCTTAGGAAAGTCGTTTTTAATAGCCGCCTCTTAAATAAACGTTTTAAACTATATTTTAGGAGGAAAGTAAACATTAATATTATTAATATGGATAATTTATATAAATTTCTGAGAGAATAGGGAGAATAGCCTTAAATGTTACTTTATATATTATGAAAGGGTCCAATATCAATCAAGGAATTTCCCAAGGGTGTGATTATCGCTAAAACCGCTGTTCAGTTAAAGTGTGTACTTACTAAACCGCTAATCCTGTATAGAACCGAACCTCTGATAAATTGTTGTTCAACGTATTTGGTGGTAAAGCGTATAAAAAAAGCAAGCATTTGCAAATTACTTCTGCGCTCTTTACGTTGATAAATCTACTTAACCCTCATTTCTGACCTGATAGAAATTCCAAGATGAGGGTCAAATATATTATCGTATATTCATTTTTAATGTTCTATTAAAGTCGATTATGAAAGGAATAATCAAAATCTTTTCTTAATAAGTACAATTGCAAATTCAAATTTATATTTTGCAATCGTACAATTTATGTTTCGTATTAATTACTTTTATAAGCAAATAATCGTGAATATTTTTTAACTTTTGTAGTATTTTGTCTTATAATTAGGGATGGAGCAAGGACTACATATCCAGGCTTAACATTTTTCACTTAGGAATCAAAATACGTATAGAGAAACAAGTACTTACCAAGTAAGAGTAAATACATCTTCTCCAAAAGGAATATTTCAGGATTTAAAGATCGTATCACACATCTTGGCTGTTGACCGTTTATATTTGAGTTCAAATAATAGTAAAGCACCAATAATTTGACGTACAGAACGAAATCATGGATTGTTATTTAGAACTGCTTTAAATAATTCGCTGCATAGATGTATTTAATTTGTAATAATTAAATTCATTCTTTGTTCTTGACGAATTTTTCGGAAAAACTGTACTCATTCTCGAAGGCAATAGTAGGTCCCTTAAAACGACCAGAGAATATCGTAATTTTGTTCATTGGATATTATTCAATTAGGAGGGTATTAGGAGGGTGAGTATTAAATCACGTTGTTCGATTAGTGAACTGCGTATGCTAAATTTTAAATCCAACATCCAGCATCATAGCTATGTATATTTTTATATTTATTTTAGTTATTTCAAGTATTAGAGTACAGGAAAATAACTCAAAGCATACTCAGGGGATGAACAGTAAATTTATCTGCATGATTAACTTACTGTAAATGAGAATTAATGAGTATTAAATATACATGCAAATATCGGCTAATGTGCTGCGTTAATTTCTACATTTAGACAAGCTAAGTTTGTGCCAGTATGCTGAATCGTGACACGTCGCGACGTCACCTTTCTGATTGTTAAGATAATGAAAAATTCGTGAAAAGTCACATCTATTCTGTAACATGGAATGGATTTCGCTCTTATTGGATGAATCTGACTTTTCAGGAATTTTTAATTATACAAACAACGAGGAATATGGCGTCGCGACATGTAGCATTTCTGCAGATTGGTAAAAACTTAGTTTGTCGAAATGTAGAAATTTACGCAGCATATTAGGTGACGTTTGCATGTAAAGTGAAATTTAATACTCATTAGTAGAGAACGGACACCCTTACCACATGACGCAAAGCCCAGTGCAGTACTGGCGAAAGGCTGTATTTCTAAAATATTTAATTTTATTTATATAATTGGAAAACGAACGGGTGGTGATCTATAAAATTACGAAATACATATTTATTTGTTGAAAAGTTGTATTTATAAAGTTTTTAATTTTATTTATATAATTGGAAAACATACGGGTGGTGATCTATCTATCTAAAATTATGAAATACATATTTATTAATTAATTTTATTTATATAATTGGAAAACAAACGGGTGGTGATCTATAAAATTACGAAATACATATTGCTATGGTTTTTTCCCCAAACCAAAAGAAGAATTATATTGAACATTACTTGTATAACATTGATTTAAAATGCATTTTATTTTATTATGTATATTTATATTTATTATGTTTGAATTTATCTTTATGTCCGGGACTGTATAATTTTATATTAGACCGATGGGTTCGGCATATTTTTGTACTACTTTAGTTCGATGTATGAGATTTTCCGGGATATTATTTAGAGATACCAGGGCTTGCAAAGCATGTGGTCAGAGTAAAAACTTCATTTTTATTCTGCTGTTTTTGGTTAAAGTCGGGTTATTTGATTCTTTAGTGCTTTAAATTTGTGCATTGAATTCAATTACGATTTTTACGAGTTATTGTGATCTCGTTTTTGATTTTAATTAAATAATGGTATCTCTCGCTTAGTTGGTGTTAATGTGTTAGATCGATGTAAGTACAAAAACACAGTTGATTTATATAATTGATATTACGACGATTTGCTGATGATTGTAATTTTAGTTTATAATTTGCATAATTTTGATATTAAAATAATATATGAATATTCAAGAAAATTGTCATGTTTTTTATGTGGGAGTTTTTTTAAGTCAAGATGTTCTAGATCGTTTTGTATTCAGGTTGGTTTTTGGCGGGATTGATATTTGTCATGTTTATTGCGCATGATCGTAAAGCTGTCACGCGTAGTCAATAGTCTGGTGGCTGTTGACATTTGAATTTATTGGGGTTACAGTTAGAGGTCAAATTTGACAATTTTCTTAATTATTTATTAGTTTTATGTTTGCTCGAGAGTCACAGGGGGTTTTTCTCTTTGTGCGTGTCATTATCACAAAGACTATTTCCTCCTAGCTACTGTTAATTTGCTTTAGCTCTCTTTACATTCGGTAAAGGGATTTTTTTTTATTTTTTTAAATTTTTTTTTAAATAAATGTTAATTAGGAAAAGTGAGATTTTTTATTAATGATATATTGTTTTTCTTGACACGTTCTTGCTTGTTCGAGAGCAAGACCTGAGATAAGAAGATTCCAGCTTGAAGTTTGAGCGACTGAGCAACCGGACATTCGCAGTGAACTGTACCCATATAAGCTAAGGCACAGTTCATAGCAATATGTATTTGTTGAAAAGTTGTATTTTTAAAGTTTTTAATTTTATTTCTATAATTGGAACATTTTTATTTGTTCATTTTGTCGTTCAAGTTGAGTAAAGGAGTATTAAAATATTATAAATATATAAATATATAATTATAAATAGAAAATTATATAAGATTTCAGATGTATAAGTTATGGATAAAACTAAAACTTATAAACTACAAATTCTGAAATATAATGCAGAGATTCATATCTGGATGTAACACACATTCAATATCAATTAAAAATATCATTTTATGTATAATTATGATTTAATGTGTACAAATCATATTTTTCACAGGCATTCTATAGTCATATTAATAATTCTTATCTATAAATTATTATTATTACTTACGTAGTATTATTTCTCAAAAATATTCCCTCTACTTAATGCTAGGCTAATAAAGAATTTAATCCCTAATAAGAGTACTCTGCAAGTTAAAATTGCACCAAATTTTACAAAAGCCCGGGATAACTAGATACACAGTAATATGCATAGAAGAAAAGTATCCCAATATTTTTTAAATAAGAATATTAGAGATTATCATGCTTCCAAATATATAAATCTACAACGCTTCATGAAGATAACGAGGGAAAATCGGAATAGGCAAAGTTTAGACGCTCATTACTTTAAGAAATTAGACAATACATCATGAGATGTAGAAGCAGAAATGTAGATTAATCTCTTGTATACATCAACCTTATTTGTATATGAGCCTCACTCATGTGAGATTATATCGCAATTAGTACTAAGAAATAGAAACACAGAAGCCAATTACAATACCAACTATAGCCTCAGGTGTACGGCTCCATTTTCAGTTTTGATTCAATCAATATCGCTACTGTTCAAGCGCCCGACCCAGAGTTGTACTCATGATTTCACGTAGCTTACGGTTACCTGAGTGATGGCACGAAATATATTAGTTGCTACCACCTTAGTTTTACTACAGCATTGTTATTACACACTACAATGTTATACATAAATGTTCCCTTTCGGTTACTAGTCAGATGTTAAATAATAGCAGAAGTAAGATCGTTGGTGTTTAGGGTAACCTAATACTAATGTATGCATATTTTAAGTAATTAATTAATACAGAGGGTTCTCGATGCATACATTACCATTTTCGAAAATATGGGCATTTATTTAATTTTATAAATTGGCAATTAAAAGTTTGTTGAGTAGAATTCTATGATGATGCAATGGTCTAAGTTATTCCATAAATATATCGAGTAATTTAAACGTATAAATATAATATATATATATATATATATATATATATATATATATATATATAAGTGTTTAGATAATTTCTTAGCCGTTTATTAAATATAACAATTGATAAATTATTGGAGTTTTTCGGCTTTTATATGAAATATTTACAAATATCAAGTTAGTATGTATGTAATTGCAAAGTAAGAGGGGATGTAAACATTGCTGTCTACAAATTACAAAGCAAATCATACGAAACTTTTAATTGAAAAAATTGTTTATGTTGGGACTCGAACCCAAGTCTACAGTTTGCCGGACTGTCGGTTTAACCACTCACCCACAATAGACCTAGGTTCAAGCTATTTAGAAATGCATTATAAAGTAACAGTGTTAATGAATCAGATGTCAGTTATTGCATGTAGATGTCAAGTTGAAAGCAGAAGTCAGTTTCGAAAGCTCATGTCAGTTTTGATAGCAGATGTCAGTTAGTGAAAGCAAATGTCAGTGATTGAAAGCAGTGACATTTGCTTTCATAACTGACACCTGCTTTCAAAACTGACATCTGCTTTCAATCACTGACATTTGCTTTCACTAACTGACATCTGCTATCAAAACTGACATGAGCTTTCAAAACTGACTTCTGCTTTCAACTTGACATCTACATTCAATAACTGACATCTGATTCATTAACACTGTTACTTTATAATGCATTTCTAAATAGCTTGAACCTAGGTCTATTGTGGGTGAGTGGTTAAACCGACAGTCCGGCAAACTGTAGACTTGGGTTCGAGTCCCAACAGAGACAATTTTTTCAATTAAAAATTTCGTATGATTTGCTTTGTAATTTGTAGACAGCAATGTTTACATCCCCCCTTACTTTGCAATTACATACATAGTAACTTGATATTTGTAAATATTTCATATAAAAGCCGAAAAACTCCAATAATTTATCAATTATTATTATTATATATATATATATATATATATATATATATATATATATATATATATATAAGGTAAACTTAATTAGTCGGCGATTAAAGGTCTGGTTATTACTTCAAAGTGTATATATTTAAAATAATCCTACATGTTTCGGCAATGATGCCTTTGTCAAGGATATAAAAAATATAAATGACAGAATATAATTGTCAGAATATAATTCTGAATTAATTGACAATTATATTCTGTCATTTATATTTTTTATATCCTTGACAAAGGCATCATTGCCGAAACATGTAGGATTATTTTAAATATATACACTTTGAAGTAATAACCAGACCTTTAATCGCCCACTAATTAAGTTTACCTTATCATACCAAGGTCACGAAAATACTATATATATATATATATATATATACATATACCTATAACGTGGATGAAAATTTTTCAAAATGAAATTTTGTATGATTTGCGTTGTAATTTGTAGACAGTAATGTTTACATTCACATTTACTGCGCAAAATAACATACTAATTCGAAAATATTTAAAATATTTAATATAAAAGCCAAAAACTCCAAGAATTTATCAAATTCAATGAACGGCTAAGAAATTATACATCCATATATATATATATATATATATATATATATATATATATATATAGACCCTAAAACAAATATTAAACAGAGTAAATCGACAATAAATAGCAATATCCAACAAGACAACAACTATAGTAAATAAGAGAATTTTATGTAATCGAATTATAAAATCTTTATTAGTTTTCTTATTGTAATACCGAGATTAACTGTATTCTAATTTACAAATTTATTCTGTTTTGTCATTTAAGCATTCACTACATTTATTCATCGCGTTATACTAAGAATTAAAAAACTAATTATAATTAATAAAAAATGTTCAAATATTTTGTATATAATTGTATAACGACTTTTGAATGACCCTTGTTAATGTCAATTAGAAATAACGCCAAAGAGGGTGACCTGTGCATATTGAGAATTATGTGAATAAAAAAAGTATTTATCACAAAAACACTAATACAAAGGATATGGTAATTTGAAGAAAATAAGGGAAAAATATGAAATGAAGAAAAATATGTAAATTATAGCTAATATATTCAGAAAATGAAAAAGAAAAACTAATTTTTACGAACTTTCTACCGTTGCCATGGAGAAAAAAAAGTTTTATGGAGAATTTCTGGGTATCATCTCGCGAATACAAATTGTTCAGAATTCGCGAGATGATACCCAGAAGCTACCAACAGCATGGAAACCAGTATTAAGCAAGGAAGTTATCAACAATAAACAAAAACACCTACACCGCAACCCAGCCAGTACACTCCAGCTGCAGGCCCAAAGACACGGAGCCGCGCACACACTCAACCAAGTGTAACCAACCAGAACGCTAATCGGGTATATAACCACCATCCTAAACTCGACTATCTCAGTTTACGAGTAATCAGAAGCAGAAGCAGATAGTTATCGCAGACCTGAAGATGGCAAATGTGATTTTGCCGAAACCTCGTCCAGAAACCAGCACCTGTCTTTACGAGACAAACAGTGGAAACGCGGAAGAAAACCTGGAATCCAGATAAAACACATACTATTACCAGCGGAAACCTAAAAGAAAACATATATGTATATATAACAATTGATAAATTATTGGAGTTTTTCGGCTTTTATATGAAATATTTACAAATATCAAGTTAGTATGTATGTAATTGTAAAGTAAGTGGGGATGTAAACATTGCTGTCTACAAATTACAAAGCAAATCATACGAAATTTTTAATTGAAAAATATTGTCTATGTTGGGACTCGAACCCAAGTCTACAGTTTGCCGGACTGTCGCTTTTAGCACTTAACCACAATAGACTTAGGTTCAAGCTATTTAGAAATGCATTATAAAGTAACAGTGTTAATAAATCAGATGTCGGTTATTGAATGCAGATGTCAAGTTGAAAGCAGAAGTCAGTTTTGAAAGCTGATATCAGATTTGATAGCAGATGTCAGTTAGTGAAAGCAAATGTCAGTTATTGAAAGCAGATCCCTGTTTTGAAAGCAGCTGCCAGTTATGATAGCAAACGTCAGATTTGAAAGCAGATGCCTATTTTGAAAGTAGATGTCAGTTATTCAAATCTGACGTTTGCTTTCATAACTGGCACCTGCCTTCAAAACAGACATCTGCTTTCAATAACTGACATTTGCTTTCACTAACTGACATCTGCTATCAAAACTGACATCAGCTTTCAAAACTGACTTCTGCTTTCAACTTGACATCTACATTCAATAACTGACATCTGGTTCATTAACACTGTTACTTTATAATGCATTTCTAAATAGCTATTGTGGCTAAGTGTTAAAAGCGACAGTCCGGCAAACTGTAGACTTGGATTCGAGTCACAACATAGACAATATTTTTCAATTAAAAAATTTCGTATGATTTGCTTTGTAATTTGTAGACAGCAATGTTTAGATCCCCACTTACTTTGCTATTACATACATACTAACTTGATATTTGCAAATATTTCAAATAAAAGCCGAAAAACTCCAATAATTTATAAATTGTTATATTTAATAAACGGCTAAGAAATTATCTGAACACACACATATATATATATATATATATATATATATATATATATATATGTGTGTGTTCAGATAATTTATATATATATATATATATATATATATATATGTGTGTGTGTGTGTATTATATAATTATTTCTTGACCTTTGTCTGTTATAGTAGATTCAATTAGTTGACAATTAAAGGTCTCTTTTACTTTAATATGTATATATTTAAAATAATCTTAAATGTATCGGTACATAATGCCTTTTTCAAAGAAATTTAAATTAAGAACGACAGTATATTCATGTCATATTTATATATCTGTAGTTGCCATGGATGAAATTAAATTATTCAAAGATACATTCAAGTTTAACAATAATAATTCATGCCTTAGCATTCTCCAACAGGCATGAATTATATTTGTTTTAATATTTAAATTGTGGGAAAAATGTTATCAAATCTTAATTATAAAAAGGAAAATAACTTTGATTTAATTTTAAATGAATTGTCCTATGTAAAAACTTACAATAATTTGTATAAGTTAGTTATAAATGTCAGAAAAATGTTATTTAAAAAACAAATATGACAAATTTGAAAGGCGCAAATATTAATGATATTGATATTTGAAAACAATTAAATGAGTTGCTGAGGTTTTGAAAGAAAAAAAGGGGTAGGAAAACTATTGATTATAGATAGCAATGAAAATAATTTGGGAGTAAAAAGTAATAATTGTGTAAAGAGCATATAAAAGATACTATTTTGATCATTTGATAGTATTAAATGAAGAAAAGAAAATAATATCATGAATAGGCTTGTTGATATTAATGTGAAACATATATTTATAATAAATTGTCAAGTGAAAAATTATAACTGGAATAAGAATAGTATTGTTAAAACGAATATAAACAAGTGTAAAGAATGAAAAATAATAGGAATCAGGAACAGAGAAATTGTTATGGAAAGAAGTTTAAAATAGAATGATATAAAATATAAAAATAAAAAGGATCACAAGAAAAGAAGATAAAATATTAAAGAGAACATTTGTCCAGAAATCTGGACAACGTTGTTAATTAATAAGAATAATAAGTTTATTCGATTAAAATATTGAATTCTATTTAGAAAAGACTTCTTTATAATTTGAAATTTATACAATTTATTTAGAAAGATCATGGCATTCCTCGTTATTAATGTTTATGGCAGTAAACATAATTTTATTATGTACTTTTACTTACCTCATCCAAGAAATATTGTTCAAAGTACGACCCCCATTATCTGTTTATCTCACAATTATGTTTTGGTTCATCCTTCTTAGATAATGTACTTTGAAATATGTATTTATCATTTAGTCTACAGTTATTCATTCAGGCCTTTTTCTATTTATATTGTTTTTACTTTTAAATGTAGCCGCTATGGTCACCAAATGTTCAGACACATCAGTTAAGCATTGTAATGTTTAAATCGAAGGTTTGCCGCCTATTGTTATAAACACGTAGCTGCCCGCTAAGGCAGACGGACTTTCTACAATATTTGTTATGGTCACATTTTCGAAGGTCTTTTGTATAATAGTATTTCGAACATACAATTTAGCTAAGGTCAAGTCTGGGTAAAACCGTATGTACCTGACCCAACTATTTATCTATTGTATAAAATATAGCGATGTCAAATTTAAGTAAACTTATGTACCTAACCTGTTTCGATCAATCATAAGAAATAGGGTGGAGTCTTATGACCGAATTTTCTTTACCTGGCTAATATTTTAGAATTAAAGTTTAAGTTTGCTAAGATCTATCAACGAGATCACGATTCCGAGCAGCTTGAAGCATTACTAAAATTAGAAATGTAACCAAGTTTTATAATAATATGTTTTCCTTGTGGCTTTGTAACTTTGTTTCTCTTGTATTTAATAATAAAAGAGTGTTGTGCCTTGAACAAGTGTTGTTATTATTGCGAACCACTGAGCGAGAGAAGACCTTCTATTCACAACTTGAATTAACAACTATTCAACAAAAACTAGTTACGAGCCGTGATTCGTTGAAATACAGCCACATAGGCCCTAACAACATTTTGTATTTAATTAAGATGGGATTGAAGAAAAGAGAATATGTAGAATATAATTTCTTTCTGGAGTCAGGGAGGCCAGACCGAATAGCAGGCATTGTAGAACGCGTTAACGCGAAGACTTCCAGCACTGCTTCCAGTCATGGGTAAGTTGCTGGGATTGGTGTATTCATGTGGAACAAGGCTACTTTGAAAGGGATGGTAGTGAAAGAACAAATTTATTGTGTTTTTTTTTCACATTCCGGGAATTTTTTGGTAGCACCTCGTATTTAAAACCTTGAAAACGTATGCTTTTATTACGTATGTCGTTATGAGAAAATAAAAAAGTTCTTTGGAAATGATTTTTTAAATAATTAAACTTAATTTTGTACAAATTTTCCATTAAATTGAATATTTTGTGAGCAAATTCGCCGTTTAGATTTATAGCTGTAACCTAAGAATTGTGCATTTTTGATTTATTCGATGCAAACTAGGTTAGAACAGTAAGCTATGTACCGGCGATATCGGGTTCGTTATTCCAAGAGTGGCCCATATTTCACGCATCGTGATAAACGCGTGCGCTTCCGAAACTTAATATATCACCTGTCCTTAACCAATATTGCAGACCAAAAAATGATCGAGCACTCCGACAATTTGTTTCCAAGATTATATGTAACCGTTCGTTTAAAAAAAAACAGTATTTCTATAGCCATTTGCGGTGATTGATGAGAATCATTTAAAATGCACGACTTTTGTTTCCCAAACATTTATAAGAATGCTAGCGACAGCATCGAGGACAGGTCATCATTTTCTCAACGCGGTTGGTTGCCGTGAACCACGAATTTAAACAAGGGACCGAACGAGTGTAACATGTCGTTCCTGATTTACTCAATAGGGGTCCTCTCCGTAATCAATTTTCTCAGTTTCTGGTCAAATACAGATAACATTCGGCCCTTGTTTTTATGTTTGTACGTACGAAAGAAACAACAATAATTTAAGTTACTCTCGGTTCCGGGAAAATTAATGTGAAGTTAGTCGCAGCGAACTCGGAAAGAAACACTTATAAATCTCTAATTAGGCCTATTTATTTCAGCCATTTTCTCCTCACGATTTCCAACTGACGTTTCTTTCCAAACACAAGAGAGTCTGTTGAGTTAGAGCGTGCAGTATTTTTTAACTGTAGCAAAAGCAGAACATCTGGATTAATAAATTCATCGCCTTTGTGTATAACGCGTGCAACCAGACTCCACCTAGATATGGCAGAATACTAGCACGTGTTTGTAATTCAGTTCCCACGATGCTGCGAGTGCCTCTGTCATTCTCTGAATTTAAACGTCAAGCGTGTCGCCCTTTGCGGAATCAAATATGTATTAGTGTGAACCCTTCCATATCAAGCTCAAAGCCGTCTTTCTATTCTGGGGCACTTTTATTATTTATTGACGTCTGAATTTGAGATGGAGTAGGTACGTTTTTTTTCCGTTCTAGGACGCGGCATTGATTTCGCTTTCAATCAAATACGATAGAAAGCATTAGAGAAGGGTGCCGAATTATAGGATTCATATAGATATTGAGAATAAGACATTTTATTGTACATTTATCGATTTTAAATTGCGAACTGTATTTTAAGAAATAGAAAAAGTAAAATATGCTTGAAAATAATAAAATAAAATAAAACTATAACTTTGTTTTACCACTTTATTCACATATAATCGTGACCGCGGTTTCGACATACAATGTCATTATCAAACTGTAAAAGTTATAGGCCTACATAGAACTTATAAATGACACCAAAAATATATGGGGGTGGTTTATGATGATATTTAAAATTCCTACTATATACTTAACTATTATATACAACATTGGAAAAGAGGTGTATATATAAGATCCAACTGGTCGTTTAAAACGATATCTATTGTGTTCTTCTGGCTTTTAAAAATCTCTAGGGCCTCTAAAAGATTTAATGTACGACCTTTCTCGGCCAAATGCAATATTTTACGGTGACCAAATGTATGCCTTTCTGTAATAAGATGGTTTGCGAATGTTGAATCTGTCTTCTTTAGTTTATATGACCTCCTGTGTTCTTTTTCCCGTATAATAAAACTTCGACCAGTCTGACCTATATATACACTTTTACAATCATTACAATATAATTTATACACCTGATTTGTTATTGATATCTGTTTTAGGTTTTGCGTTAAAAGTGAAATTACTTGTTTTTACATATGGTTTGTAAGCTATACTAACATTACTATTATTTTTTGAAATTATATTTCCAATTTGCTCGCTTATTTTACCAAAGTAAGTTAACGAGACAAATTGTTTCAAATTAGCACTATCTTTAGTATATACTAAACTAAGGGCCACTTGTAACTCTTTTTTCTTTAGTATACCGTCAATTACGCTACTTTTATAACTATTGTTTACCGCTATTTGTTTTATAGTATTGATTTCACGAACAAAAGATTCATTAGACAAAGGAATATTTAATGCTCTATGTATCATAGAATTAAAAAATGAATGTTTGTGTGTATTAGGGTGTAGTGAATCTTTGGGAATAATGCAATCAGTGAAAGTAGGTTTACGATATATATCAAATTTTAAGCTCTGATCTAATTTGTTTAATTTTAAATCCAGGAAGTTAATACTGTTATTCACTTCTATTTCTACTGTAAAATTGATATTAGAATGGATTGAATTTATGTAGTTCAGAAATGTTTGTAGTTGTCTATGAGTACCCTTAAAGCAAGCTAGGATGTCGTCTACATACCGGTACCAAAATTTAATATGTTTTTTACCTAGTTTACCTAGTAAAGTAGCGTAATTGACAGTATACTAAAGAAAAAAGAGTTACAAGTGGCCCTTAGTTTAGTACATACTAAAGATATGGCTAATTTGAAACAATTTGTCTCGTTAACTTACTTCGGTAAAATAAGCGAGC
Source organism: Melolontha melolontha (assembly GCA_935421215.2). NCBI lineage: Eukaryota > Metazoa > Arthropoda > Insecta > Coleoptera > Scarabaeidae > Melolontha > Melolontha melolontha. The sequence continues at coordinate 213,527,991 of OW285235.1, forward strand.
AAATTGGAAATATAATTTCAAAAAATAATAGTAATGTTAGTATAGCTTACAAACCATATGTAAAAACAAGTAATTTCACTTTTAACGCAAAACCTAAAACAGATATCAATAACAAATCAGGTGTATAAATTATATTGTAATGATTGTAAAAGTGTATATATAGGTCAGACTGGTCGAAGTTTTATTATACGGGAAAAAGAACACAGGAGGTCATATAAACTAAAGAAGACAGATTCAACATTCGCAAACCATCTTATTACAGAAAGGCATACATTTGGTCACCGTAAAATATTGCATTTGGCCGAGAAAGATCGTAAATTAAATCTTTTAGAGGCACTAGAGATTTTTAAAAGCCAGAAGAACACAATAGATATCGTTTTAAACGACCAGTTGGATCTTATATATACACCTCTTTTCCAATGTTGTATATAATAGTTAAGTATATAGTAGTAATTTTAAATATCATCATAAACCACCCCCATATATTTTTGGTGTCATTTATAACTTCTATGTAGGCCTGTAACTTTTGCAGTTTGATAATGACATTGTATGTCGAAACCGCGGTCACGATTATATGTGAATAAAGTGGTAAAACAAAGTTATAGTTTTATTTTATTTTATTATTTTCAAAATGAATTACCACAAAGTTACGGCTACCAGTATTAATTTTCTTAAAATATGATTATTCATTTTGTAGGTATAATAGTATATTAAACAACAAGTTTAGGAAAGCAAAGTTTTACTAAACGAATATAGTTTTTGAGTACGAGCGAGTAACTTAAAAGCTATGTGAGTTTAGTAAAACTGCTTTTCTTATGAGGTTTGTTTATACTACGATCGTCACCTTTAATATTTTTACAAAATCCGGGAAGAAAACAAAATTTTTGGGTACAAACTATTTTATTGTTCTCCAAAATATTCGCCTTTATGATCTATACACTCTTGCATGCGTACGAACCAGTTCTCAAAATATTTTTTCAACTCTGAAGGTTGTATCTCGGAAACGTTGTTTTGAAAGGCTTCGACTGCTTCTTGAGGTGTTGAAAATCGCTGTCCAAGCATTTTTTGTTTTACAGTTGTGAACAAAAAGAAATCATTCGGCTACAAGTCAGGTGAATATGGTCAATTAGTAGACATTATTTCAACACTTTTCTCCTTCAAATAGTCAACTCTTAGACGTGCTGTATGGGAACTCGCATTATCGTGACGAAGAATAATGTGACGTTTTCGGTTGTTCTTCCTGATTTCGTCTTTAACTTTTTGCAAACGAATTACTGTATACCATCCGGGGTAAACATTTTTTCGATCCGAGAAGAAGAAACAAGCGATCATTTTCTTGGAAGTGCTCCTTACATGAACAACTTTTGTCGGGTTTGGTACGTCTTGGAACACCCATACAATAGATTGTTGCTTGGTTTCTGGCTCATACGCATATATCCATATTTCGTCACCTGTGACGATGTTGTATGCGGATTTTGCGGTTCCTACGTTGAATTTTTTGCGCATCTCTTTACACCAATTGACACGACCTGCTTTCTGTGCTTCGGTCAAGTTATGTGGAATCCATCTGGAACATATTTTTTTTACAAATAAATGTTCATGTAAAGTCGAATGAATTGCAGTTTGCGATATGCCAAGAGATACCTCTACCTCACTGTAAGTCACATGTCGATCGTGTTCTATCATTTTCCACACAGCATCGATGCTTTTTGAAATCACAACAGTTTTTGGTCTACCCTTATGTGATTCATCACTCACTGAGGCACGATCATGACGAACTTCTTCAAACCAATTGTAAACTGTCTTCTCTGATGGTGCTACATTACGAAAAGTTGACCGAAGCGATATAATGCATTCTTGTGGAGTTAGGCCTTTTTTTGTAATTGTAAAAAATCCTTCAACTGTCTTAAAACTGTCACTGTCAACAAACTACTGACTCAATTTCTAAGCTATCGCGGATTTCTTATTGACAAATGCCAGACCTTAAGAATATAGCGATTAGATATGTCAAAAGCACCATGTAGTGGTCGATTCTAAAAATACAAAAGGTGACCGTTGTATATTTTCGCATTTGGTGTTAGTAATTATATGCAAATAATCACAGATATAAAAACAAGATAAAATTAGAAATTAAAAAAAATTCATAGTAGGTATAGCTAGCGCCAATTAAATTGGCGTGAGAAGGGGGTGCGCAGAAGCCGTTTTTAAAAACGTCCACTCCCGCTACTCAAGTAATTGTCAGAATGCATTTGTCATAATGTCTTTGCTAGGGGATCATAAAGTGATACAGGCTCAGAGGTTAGAATTATCTGACATTTGATGTATAACCAAATAAAAATCTCCCCACTACTTTTAATTTTGCGCGAACTTACCCCTCCTCACGCCAACTTAATTGGCGCTTGCTATACCTGTGTAGGATTTCTGTAACCTAGTAACCTGACACGGCTTTGTTTATTTAATTAACAACAGTTAACAAGTTTATAAGTTATATTAATTATAAAAATGAGCCTTGCTACTGAAAACAATTTAGAAAATTGTTCTTAAGGCATTTAAATGCCGCTCGAGAAGCGTCTTCGAGCTTACTTCCTTTGAAGAGGACGTATATGAAATATTTTGTGGTTGGAGGATTACAAAAAACGCACTCTAGCTCGTTTCAACCTTAAAAAAAGTGCAGGCTCTTATGAACTATTTCCCTCTTTTGCTATCTTATATACTTGACAATTAATACATCCTTTTCTAGCATGTAGAACGTTGTAAAATCATATTTATAGTAACATTTGTTCAATTCGTCAGTGCACAGCATAAACAAAGCTACATGTTGTATAAACTTGTATATACCGACGAATTTTGAGTTAATGTTGGGCATTTTGTAAGCGAAGCTCGGGCAGATACAACTATTAAATCCTGTCGGTAGGCATTTATCGAAGGCTGTAGTACAGTGCACCATCTACTGGTCGTGGGCAAAGGTTTGCTATAATTCATGCTATGAATGAAAATGGCTTTGTATCTGGTGTAAAATTTAGATTACTGTGTAAAAGAAATACTGCCGATGTACATGATGAAATATGTGCAGAAAACCTTGAAGAATGGCTTTAAATCAACTGCTACCTAATTTACCACCTCATACAATTATTGTTTTAGATAATATCTCTTCACAGCAGAAAACTAGAGAGAATTCCAGCAAGAAACTGGAAAAAAAGGAAAGGGCTCACACTGCAGAGGGAATACTAAAACGAGATCTCCTACATATGGTTGCACAAATTAAACATAGATATAATGATTATTACCTTGGTAATGAAGCAGAAAAAAGACGGCATTATATATTAAGGTTGCCGCCTTACCATTGTAAGCTTAACCCAATTGAAATGGTGTGGTCTCAATTGAAACATTATGTTAAAACCAGAAATGATTTTATATTACAACAACACTAAAGGGGGTGTAGATTCTGTAGACGAAAAATGCAGTATGTATTCATCCAACCAGCGTACACGCCATTGGCCCATGGCTGTATTTTTCCGCATTTAGGACATGTCTGCTTTGAATGCCTTTATAATATATCAGTCCATGCTAAATGTATCAATCATTTCTAGAATGACCTTTATGAAATCTTTAGCCAAGCAGCTTTAGCCAAGCAGCCAAGCAGTAATGATAAACTAGAAAGAAATCATCGGAAAACCTGTTATTTATGACCTTCAAAAAAGAAGGGAAAAACATCATATATCTGTTTTGCATTCAAGAAGCCAATGTGTTTAGATTGTGCCCAAAAGTAATAATGCTTATGGAACTTGGCACATATTTAGGTGTTCTACGTTCAATTATATGAATAAAGCATTTTGCTCTGTTTAAAATATTTTTTTTTTGTTATATAGTTATATACTAATATGTATAAGCCCAAAATAAAAGTTTAATAAGCCGTTATTTTTTATACCTGTCCTTGTGAACACAAAATATAAGGCACTTTATATTTTCTTTATAAATATGATAACAGTCCAGTTTTATGTTGTTTGTTTATGTTAATCTGAGAAAACTAGGTCAGTACAAGAAAATATAACAATAATGCATAACTTCTCTTTTTCATTTTTTTAAAATTTGTAATTAATATTAGCGGTCACACGGACCACACGATACCGTATTTGTAATGTACCGGTTAAGGGTTAAATATCATCATCTTGATCAGTCGATCAGACAAATATACGTTCATTTCGTAATGAATTTGGGTTTGGGACGTGCGTTACATTATTAATAATTTTTAAAGCCAATTTTCTCCCCGGTATTTTCATCATCTTTCTCCTTCTTTAAATATAGTTTTTGGGTACAAAAACGCTCACATCGCTTAATTTATATGTGGAAAGTGAATAATACGTTTATAAGTTTAAATTCGCACTGCATAATCCCTTCTGCATTACGTAAATTTAATAATAGTTTATCAAAATTCTAATTCGGCTGTTTTCACGACAGCGTAATTAAACCATGAGGTTGGCAGGAGACAAAGTACCGTATTAACAGTTAAAACTGACGTATGGAACTTCTAATAAATTAATTAATAACAATTAATTCCACGGTAATATTTCATTTGTGATAGCAGATGCCGATGGCAGTACTGTATCTAATGGCGCACTTGTAACGACAGAGTTAAATCGATTAGGGACGGTTGTCATTTACAACACTCCGACTCAACGTACGCGAAACAGTTCACACATATATTATCGCACTGATTTACTAGGTTAACGTAATGAGATTACACAAAATTGCTGGAATTAGCGTCTTAATCACTCCGAGTTCATGCTTGGGGATATATAAGAATCTCTGTTGTTTCTAGTTATTTTAATGATTAACATTTTTACAATAATATTTATAAATTTGTTTATTAAAATTGTTGACTATAGACATTTAATATAATTACATAAAATTTAGTCATTATGCGGGGTCTATTAAGCAGTTAATTGAAGTTTTTTAAATCTACTGTTCATTAAAGAATTAACCTTAGGATCCAGTCAAAAGCTTCTGGCTTCAATAATTTATAATATGAGACACAAAATACGAATGTTATCTTTTTTTTGCTAGTTCTGCGGTTGTTATAAAGACAGCGCTGAATTTTCTTCTACGCTCTGTCTTAATAGTTTCTGTGAGATAGCTAAGTTATTTTTTGTGAATGTGTCTCTTCTCCAAAAGGGGCGTACTGATGCTACTGTAGAAAGGTGAAATTCGTATAAATGGTGATACATTTACAAATATATGAACTTGCATTGTGTTCTTCACACCCGATTTTTAACAATATTTTATATTATTAAAAACTTTTTTCTTTTTTGGATTTCTTTTTAAATAAGCAACAGACTAAATTTTTAGGGTATCTACTACTCTTTCTGGCGACTGAAATCATCGACCAAGCATTTCAATCTTGATCTTTGGGAACGTAAAATAATCGTTGAGACTTTAGGTCGGTACTATAGGGAGGATGATATATTACTTTCTTGCTGCTCCAAAAACTCAATTGTCTTTAGAGCTGTATGTGAACTTGCATTGTTATAATGTGGGATGATTTGCCGTAATGGGTTGGATTCGCAGCGATTATTTGTGGCTAACGATTTTGTACCAATCCGCAGTAATCGTTATTCGGTCTTGCAAAGGAATTGTAACTACATGACCTGATTTTGAGACAAACATTACGATCATCTTTTTAGACACACTTCATGAACTTTTGTCGGATTCTCCCCACCTTGAAACACCCAAATAGCGGAACGACATTTATTTTCGGGTTCATGGGAATAAATCCATGATTCGTCGCCACTCGCAACGCTATAGACGTTTTTCGAGTTTTCGTTACTGAACCGGCTGATTTTTCAGGACCAATTAACGCGAGCCTACTTTTCCCTCTTATGTTAAAAATTACGGAATCCAACAGGAAACTGACTTTCTTACATCCAGTTCATTATGTATTATCGTTTGGACTGAGGTCTTTGAAATACTCATGGATGTCTCAATTTCACCATATGTCACATGTTTATTTTCCTTAATCAGGCGGCGCACAGCATCGATGTTTTCTGGGTGACTGCCGTTCTTGGCGGAACCTACCTGGAATCGTCGCTGTTACTGGTGCGTGGACGCACCAGTAACAGCGACGGAATTTACAGTACCAACGTGAAATTGTAAATTAATGTAGTGCTTCGTCTTCAAAAACAGAAACCAACTCAGCAAGACATTATTGTTGAGTAAATCCTCTTCAAAAGTTGTAATAAATAATTGCGTGAAAAAATCTACTGCGAATAAATAATACTGGCCAACAATTAAACTTGATTTTCTACTAACTATGATCTGACACTTGTCTTTGATTAATATTTGCACGCTAATGTCAAATATGAAACCCATTTGTCTCTATCACGTCAAGTTTCTTTCTATGGTACTTCTTGTTTGCCGATTTCAAAATTCTTGAAAATCGTTAAGTAAATGCAGCAAATTCATAATTGTTCAAAGAATTGAAAGACATTCCAAATACATTTATCTCATTAGCAGAATGTATACTTGTACCTGATAATATTTAAGTACTTAAAGTAATAAACAATTAGTCTAAGCTCATCCTGTTCATTAAGTGAACATATCTGGGTTTAATGAGAATTTATTGGAAAGTACTGATCACCTATAACTAGTTAAAAGTAAACAAGAGTGGTAATAAAACGTTAGTTACATGTTAGTTTTTAGGGAAGAAATTACATCATGTCTACTACTCGAAGATATGTAAATAGTGCCGATTCGTTCTGCTACATTTGTGGCAGATTCACCGTTGCCAGTCAAAAGGTAACTATTACTGCTTACGTTAAGAAAATGTATTTGGCTTATTTTGGCGTAAAACTTGCTGATCAGGACAAGTCATGGGCTCCACATAATGTGTGTAAACCATTTGTGGAAAGTTTACGGCAGTGGAGCAAGGGAAAACCCCATAAATTAGTTTTTGGCGTTCCAATGATATGGCGAGAACCGAAAAACCACGTAGATGATTCCTACTCCGATGAAATACCCGTGGCAGTTTATTAGAAGCTTTCTTCACTTCAGCACTTGTATACTGAAGACATGGCAGATGCTACTGAGGAGAAACATTCAGATGTAGATTGTGACAATAGAGATATAATTTCTTATGACGGACCACAACATTTTACTCAAGAAGAATTGAATGATTTAGTAAGGGATTTGGGCCTATCAAAGGAATCATCCGAATTGCTAGCTTCAAGATTAAATGAAAAGAACTCACTCGAGCAAAGTACGAAGATAACTTTTTGTTGTAGCAGGGAAAGTGATCTTGTACAATATTTTAAAGAAGAGAGTGAATTTGTGTATTGTAACAATGTGCCAGGTTTTACAATAACTAAAATGGGCGTTATTCAATATGACCCAAGTGAGTGACGCTTGTTTATCGACAGTTTCAGCAGAAGCCTGAAGTGTGTCCTACTACACAACGGGAATGTTTTCGGTTCGATTCCTATTGGATATTTCGTTCAACTAAAGAAAACATATGACGACACTGAGAAGGTTATAAAGTTACTAAATTTACTGACCATAACTGGGTCTTCTGCGTGGATCTCAAAATGGTAAAGTCTTTACTTGGCTTTCAAAGAGAATATACAAAATTTTCGTGCATTTTGTGTTTTTGGGATAGTCGAGCTAAAAACAAACACTGAATTCACTATGCCAGGTTTTATAATAACTAAAATAAGCGTTATTCAATATGACCCAAGTGAGTGGCGTTTGTTTATCGACAGTTTCAGCAGAAGCCTGAAGTGTGTCCTACTACACAACGGGAATGTTTTCGGTTCAATTCCTATTGGATATTCCGTTCAACTAAAGAAAACAAATGATGACGCTGAGAAGGCTATAAAGTTACTAAATTTACTGACCATAACTGCGTCTTCTATGTGGACGTCCACTCCCACTACTCAAGTAATTGTTAGAATACATTTGTCATTGCCGTTTGACGGAACATAATGTCTTTGCTAGGGGATCATGCTCAGAGGTTAGAATTATCTGACATTTGATGTAAAACCGAATACAAATCTCCCCACTACTTTTAATCCTGCGCGAACTTACTCCTCCTCGCGCCAACTTAATTGACGTTTGCTATACCTAGTTGACTAAATAAAATTTGTTTTATGTGTAATCGGGTACATATTTATTTAACCCCGAAAACCTACTAAAAAAATATTACAGATTAATTGATAAGCAAAATAAACAGTAATTAGAAGTCCGGTGCCCAATTCATGTATTTTAAAATTACCTTTTCGGAGCTCGGTGCCCAATTCATGTGTAGAAATTATACAGCAGGTGGTTGGTGCCCAATCCATGCCCGCCCGTTCTTGGCATATCCTGGACTGAATTACTTATACGCAAAGTTTCAATAATTTTAAAACTTTGGGATTGGGAACCTTTCTAAAATTATGTTAGTGCGATACTCAATATAAGAATTAATTTATGAGGTTGTATAAATTTGAAGCTGATGTAATATGCTATTATGTCGACATATAATAGGAAACCTATTTTTTAATTCACTATAAACTTTATGTTTTCTGTTTGACTTCAATTAATTTTAAAGTCTTAACGAATCGTGGCTCATTAACATAACATTATACGAAAGCCAACATTTAAGGAATAGCGACAACTTCTCAGATCAGTTCCGATAGACAAACATGCTCCAAATAAAGAAAAAAAAAATCAAGACAAATACCTCGGAATACAGTTTCAAATTACCAACTCGGAATAATTACATGGCTGTCATTGCCGTTATGCCGGTTCATTGGGTAATTAATTTATGGAAATACTTCCACCGCCAGTGAGACAGAAATTAGTTTTTATTTGGTTATGCAACGACGAACACCTCACGCTGTCCGTAACAATAGTCCCGTTAATATAAAACTTTTGTCTTAGGAAATAGATTTTAAATTACAATAAAAACTTCAAAATATTTTGAATTATACGCCACGAAAGAAAATTTATGATTCATTCTGTTCGGGACCTATCTTAAATATCCTGGGGTAATAATTTAAGTCTAATAGTTAACAAATAGTGGACTCCTTATGGCCACGAAACCCATTCTAGTTCGTATACCTGCATATCAAAACTATTACGTATGTTTTATAAATTATTATTCTCGGGTTCTTGGAGATTATTTAAATATGACTAATTATAAGGAATAATACCTCTTGCTCGCTTAAACATGTTCACAAACATAAATTATACCAGTAATAACATGTCTTATTATTATCACGAGCAAGTTAGTTGATATTTTTATATTAAACGTAACTATTTTATTGATTATTGATTATTGATTAAAATTGATAAGTTTATAAGAAATTTATTAGATCAATATTACACAGTGTGTCGAAAAAGCGAACAATATCTGTAAACATTTTGTTGAAAAATCTCTTCTTAAAATTAAGGAATCTATAGTGACTTAAAAAAAGGTATATAACCCCTTACCACAATTACTAATCGTATCCTAAATAAAGTTTTGACAACTAAGTTGTCATCATCAGTAGGTAAAACCACTAATCAAGTGTCGTACATGGGGTACAATAAAGCTAATACATATAAAACGCAGCAATTTTACACGATGTTCACGTATACATTGACTTAAAAATAAAAATATATCGACTAAAAATTACAACAAACTTACCACTCTTAAGGAAACGGCAACTACATGTGTTTATTCTCTTTTTGCATGCCCTCGACCTTTCCACCTCTTTTCTAAGAATTAAAAGAGACAACTATAGGGAATTGGACCGTTGTCTATATTAATCGTGTTTTCTTTTTTTTTAACGATATGAATGCTTTCATATGCGTCAAGATCTCGGGGATTATTGATGCCCTTGACAAGTTTTAACATTTTAATCGACATATTGTGTTCTGTATTTAAAGAATGATTGGCAATGTTACATTTTTCTGGTCTATTGAATTTAATATGTGATATGCGTTCTTTAAACCGAGTTATTATTGATCGTTTCGTTTGGCCTATATATTTCAAATTACAATCGTAGCAATTAATTTCATATATACCTGACTCCAAATTAAATTTAACTTTATCTTTGATATTCTCTAGGAGACTTTTGATGGTATTTTCGGACCGAAAGGCAACTTAGAGACCTCGTTCTTTAACAACTCTATTAATGTTTTTCGTGTTAGGATGGTATGGTAAACATATGTACTTTCTCTCTTGGTTAGATTGAGATATCAAACTTGTGGATTCGCGGATTGTCTTTTTGAATTTCGTTTTTCTAATTAAATTATTAATTTTTTTCTATGTCAAAGTCATTATACTTCGCGATGTTTTTAATGAAACCTAGTTCTATTTCATATCTTTCTTTTGTTAACGGAAAAATTTAGTAACCGATTGACTAAGAAATTAAAAGAAACTGTCTTTTGTTGAAAACTATGATTTGAATCCGCGACGATGAGTCTATCGACGTTAGTTTCTTTCCGGAAAATATCGATTTCTATTTGATGTTTTTCTAATTACTAATGTATCTAAAAATGGTATCCTATCATTGTTTTCTTCTGTTGTTTTCTTATTAACGAACATGTCTAATTTTTAGATACATTAGTACGTTAACGAATCACCATTACATCCATTAAAATTGACTGTTTGGTGCGGTTTACACGCTGGCGGCATCATCGCTCCTTATTTCTTTCGAAATGAGCAAGGAGCTGCCGTTACGGTGAATGGCGAGCGCTATCAAGCCATGCGGACTGAATTTTTCTTTCCAAAAATTAATCAGCTAAACATCAACGACATTTGGTTCCAACAAGACGGCGCAACTTGCCATACAGCGCGCTTAACAATCGATTTATTGCAAAATCAATTTGGTGACAACTTTCTATCCAGAAGTGGTACTGTTCATTGGCCCCCTCGTTCGTGCGATTTAACGCCTCTGGATTACGTTAACTGGATTACGATAACTAGCAACTCTTGAAGCATTGGAAGCCAATATTCAAGTCACCATTGACGCCATACGGCCAGATTTATTGGAAAAAGTATTCAAAAATTGGACTGATCGAATGGACCATGTAACTTGTAGCCGCAGCGGACATATGCCGGAAATCATATTTAAAAAATAAATGCCATGAAATTATCTACCAGATTATAATAAAAAAATTTCATTCCAACAATATTTCTGTCTTGTATTATCATTTTATGTTCTCACGCTCTTAAAAAAACACCAGATATTTATTAAATTGTCGAACAGGTCACCCTAATTCAGATAATATAAACAAATAATAAATATAATATATATGTGAAAAAAATTAACAACAAGTATAAGTCAGTAAAATAAGCAAACTACCGTAATACAAAAGAATAGGGAAAGAAACGAAAAAAAAAACATTAAACGGAGAAATAAACTATCAGCGAAGGTCAGCTTTTCATCAAAACTAACTCTAAGATCATTAGCATGCCTTTTCGGTTGATTGCGATGTTGTCAAGAGAATAATTGGAAATAAATCTATTGGATTTTCTGGTGAAGGATATGAAACAGTATTTGCCGATGTTTAAATTTAATTTATTTGAAGAGCACCAATTTGTGACACGATCCAGGTTCTCTTGAAGAAAGGCAGTATCTTGAGCATCACCAATTCGATGAAAAATTTTAAATCGTACGCATAAGCCAAAACATGCCAATTAATAGAGGTTATTAAATCATTAACAAAGATGTTAAATAATAAGGGTTCAAGATTGGAACCCTGGTGCACTCCAGAAGTCGCAAGATACGCCCTAGATTTGTAGCCATTATAGTATACAAAATTCTTTCTATCAGTTAGGTAAGAATTAAGGGACATTATTAGTGAGTTGCTGAAACCAATTAAACTCATTTTACCCAGAAGAGCAGCATGGTCAGTGGTATCGAAGGCACGAGAAAAGTCACTATACATAATAAGCATCTGCTCTCTACTGTTAAGTGTGTCACATAAAGCCTGAAACAAAATTGTGAGGTTTGAAGTGGTGCACCTTTTAAACACAAAACCATGTTGTTTGGCGACAGAAATGATTTGATGTTAAAGTAAATATGTTCATATAGTACAGCGTCATACACCTTTGCAAAGTTAGGTAGGATTGACATGGGTCTGTAATTATTAACATCAGAGTTATCTCTTTTTTTGTGTACAGGACATATATTGGCTATTGTCCCGGTAACAGGAAAAACAGATGTTTGCAGAGATAAATTAAATATCTTACAGAGCAGCAAATATTCATGCACACTCACGAAGAAGGAAGCTGGGAATACCATCATGCCCGAAGGTGAATGTTTTCTTTATTTTTTTTGATTGTTTCAGTACAACGTCATATATAAATATCCGAATATTTACTGATGGCAAATTTATATGCAGGTCTTGAAGGTAACCACTGCCAGCAGCTGGCAAGAATACACCAGAGAAACAACATGCAAAAGCATCAACAAACCACTGAGGGTCGTCGAATTCAGAGGCGCGTTATAGAGTTTACCAGGAATTTCGTATTATTTCCCAGGAATTTTTGAGCTACCACGTTTGGATCTTCCAAATCTCCAAAAAGATTTAAGGTCACCCACAAGGGAATGCTGAATACTGTCACTATAATTTTGATAGGCCGTAGCTATATCATCCATAAGAGTTCTGCGCAAACGCTGAAATTGACGTTTGAAGTTATCATCCCTAGCTCCCATCTCCTATGCATTTGAAAATTATAATCTTAAAATATCAAATTTGGTAGCTGTGGCACTTGAAAAACTCATCTGAGCAGTCGATTTCTTCGAAATTCATAAAACGGCTATTATCTAGAAAATTACACTTTTACAGAGATAATAGTTATTCTGGCTTGTTATGAGCTGGCCTATCAGTCCTCCAAAGGAAAACGTCGACTTTTAGGACATGTATGAGTCGTTGAATTTTGTTTTGTGGTCGAAGTTGCCTCCATTTCCACTCCGTTGTTTCGTATCTCCCAGGGTTGTGACGTGTTTGAGTCTGATTTAATCGTGCGTTGTTGTGTTTTTGTGCGGTCCTGTGTTGTGTGTGTAAAGTCTGTGTGTCAGTCGTTTTTTTGCGTTTAAGTCATGTGTGTGGGTTTACTGGTCATCATCGCATTTTTTTGCGTTTCAGTTGTGTATGTATTTAATGTTTGTTATTGTAGAGTGTTATTATTGTCTGTGTTTGTGTTATGAAGTATTTTATCTGTTCTTTTGTTGCGTTTGTCGAGTGTAGTGTTAATAGCATATTGCCTAAGGCAAGTGCTAATTTGTCAACTGTGTTAAGTGTCGTGTTTTTTTGTCTTTGAGTCCAGGGATTAGTTGTTGGGGGTGGTGCTGGTATGTATTTAGGTTTAGGTGTGGTTTTGTTTGCAGGATTGTTTGGATTATTGGGAGAGTTTATGAAAGTAGATAGGTGAGGACCACCGCAGTTTGCACACTTTGGTGGGGTTGTCTTCGTCTTTGTACATAGATGTGTCGAGTGTTCGTCTCCGCATTTCATGCATTTGTAGTTAACGTTGCAGTTTTTTTGGTGATGTCCGAAAGTCTGGCATTTATGGCATTGTATTATGTCTGTCCGTTTATTTAGGGGTCCTATTTTAATTGCAAGTCCGCAGCAGTCGCGTATGTTGTATATTGACTTGTACTGTCTCGTTAGTTCGATTAGTGCCAGTGGTGCAGGTATGCCGTGTTTACCGTTCATTCTTTTAATTTTTAATGTTGGGTAACCTTGGTCAGTCAAGTCGTCGGTGATGTCAGTGTCTGTGATAAAGGTAGGAATGCCACGCATAACTACCTTTAGTGTCTTTTCACTTCTCAATTGAAAAGTGTAAAATTGTATTTGTTCTTTGTCGAGTATTTGTTTAAGTTTTCGGTAGTCTTCGTCAGTTTTCGGTTCAATGTGTATTCCTGGTTTCACCAGTTTGTTTTCTACAGTGTTAATGTTGTTTGATTTAAGTATGTGTCGTATGTGTGTCCATTTGTCTTTTTCGGTTACTATTATTGGTGCAATTTTGTGTGGTTTTCGTGTTTCAGTGTTTGTGTTATGTGCGATGTTGGTTTTGTCACTTACCCTGGGCGAGCTAGCTGATGTTGAAGGCTGTGCAGTGAATTCGGAAGTTTCTTCTTCCATTTTTTCCTCGGTTTTGTTTTCGAGGGCGTCGTATGAATTTTTAGTTTCGATTGGTAAAGTTGTTTCGTCTATTTTCGGCTTCTTCGTAAATTTCGGGTATATAAAGTCATCAACAGTTTTGATTTCAGTTTGCATCTTGTTCTGTGTTTGGTGGTGTTTTTTTTCTTCTTTGAGCGGTTCGATATTATTTTCTGGTATCCTGACTTGTATTTTTGGTTGTTTTGGATCTACCATAAATATGCTCGGCGATGTCCGTAAAATTTGTTGGATGTCTCGCTCGTTGAATGTTCGGTCAATTATTTCGCGTGTGTCTTCTATTAAATCTTGTGACCAGTTGATAGTGGTGTTGGGATTCAGAATTAATTTCGTTAATGTAACGATTCGCCCGGCCATTTCTTCCGGTTTCGCTTGACGATATTTTGTCGTAAGTTCTCTCAGCTGGAATACTGCTTGAACAGAAGGCGCAGTGATTAGGACATGTATACATTTCTTTATATACATATAGCAAACGCCAATTAAGTTGGCGCGGGGAGGGGTAAGTTCGCGCAGGATTAGAAGTTGTGGGGAGATTTGTATTTGGTTTTACATCAAATGTCAGATAATTCTAACCTCTGAGCGTGTATCACTTTATGATCCCCTAGCAAAGACATTATGTTCCGTCAAACGTCAATGACAAATGTATTCTGACAATTACTTGAGTAGTGGGGGTGGACGTTTTTAAAAACGGCTTCTGCGCACCCCCTCCTCGCGCCAACTTAATTAGCGCTTGCTATACTTTAGGATAACGTAAAACCATGGCAAAATTTAAAATTTGTTTTCAAATATTCAACAACTTCATTTTCACGATTGAGTACTAACTTACCCATATACACTACAAAGATTAATTGGAGATTATAAACTGCAGCGCTGACAATGCGTCCCCTTGTCCGACTCCTCTATTTACTACATAATATTATTATTCCAGTTACATGTTAAGCTATGTCAAGTATTAACACTAGATTCCGAATCTTTCATTATCGCTCTCATAAATGCTAGCAGTTTCTTTACTTCATCCGGATCTTCTAGTTTCTCTCCTCTTAGTTTATCGAACTCTTTCTTGAAATCAATGAAAACGATATGCATATCCAAGTCGTGCTCATAGCTATGCTTCATTAGGTCTATGTCATTTGATATTAACACGAAATCGTCTACAAGTTCCAAGTTATTTTGACTTTACTGTCGGCATTTATTCTATTGTTTTTCCATTTTGTAATAAAAATCTTTCCAGTACATTAACATTTTTTGAACCAGTTCAATTGACCGAGAGCGTAACCTATTTTATCGAGCTAAAAATCTCGTTGAAATATCAAATTACGAGTATTTGTGTTTCAGGCTCTTTAGAACCTAAACATCCGTATGAATTTAACTGTCGGTTAATTACTTATTTTAGGATATAATACAGCATTTCTTCCCCTATGTTATTTCTACATTATTTGAATTCTTTATCCACACAGAGTGAGTCGTTGAGAGAAACAGTGTGTTTTGCAAGTCGAGGCCCTTTGTGAATAGTAACGACTAGTTGACAGACGTATTGTTAACGAGGACTCGAACTGCAGCAGGACGCCTTACAAAGAGAATTGAAAAATCGCTCGCCTGTGAACGCCTCGATAAAAAAAAAGGAAAAAAGGGAACACTTTTTGTGTGTTTATTCATTTAATTTTACGATTTTGTGTGGCAATTGCTAAATGTCATCTTGACATTCTAAAAATGGATGTGTATCTTGAAGCTTTATAAAGTTAAAAGTCATTCGGGAAAAGTAGAAACCCTATTTAATTCATATGTCTGGCAAATGATTTGTTTGTAAGGTTGTTTCTATGTACAACGTATATATGTTTGGCTTATTTTTTTCTTATCCAGAGGAAACATTATATAAAATATTTTAGTCAATAGTAAAAATAGAAAAAATGTACTGTTATCGAAGCAAAGAATATTACAAGTAATAATTCTTGAAATTTGGAAAGCTTCGCGTTAATTAAGAAATATTCACTGCTTAACGTTATGTTTTGATGGGCTAAAATAAAATTTCTTATAACAATGTAAGCGTTAAATATAATTCTAATTTAATACCTGGGTTTCTTGTAAGAGATACTCAAATTGTTTTTGCTGTTCCTTTACAAAAGATTTTTAGTGTTTTCGTTACTTCATGAGTATTTCCGATTGTAAAAGCGTCTAGAATAGTTCCTGTTTTTAGGCGATAAAAACAATATAACTAACTATCGTCTTATTGCCATATTTAAACCATTTCCTAACACGATTCCCATCTTTGTTTTTAATAGACAGTAGTTGGACAGTAGTGGAAGTAATTTTTTTTAGTTGGCAACATATTAGTTCTTGTAACAGTTCATTTGAGTGAAGTGTATCAGAGAAGTGCTAGTTTCGCCTGTAGTTTTGAATTTAGCAGCCAATAAATTAAAAATAGTTTTATCTTATACTCTACCAAGTTTTATAATAAGGTAGATGTTTCAAAAGGGTTGTATTTTGTGTTTGTTTTGAGCAAGCTTGAATATGGATCTGTTGTTTGGTATCTAAACTCTGGTTACATGTATATGTGAATATTAAAAAACAAGAAGAAAACTTCGTAAATGATCGCAATGAAATGACAAGTTGATCAAAATTATATTTTTTTAAAATGTAATATATATTTATATTATAAATAAATTATTAATTTCAAAAACTTTTATATTTGACATTTAATTGCAAATAATTTGGAATTGTTTTTATCATTTACATAAGCGCTTGCACTTTTATTTGAATACATGTTTGTGGAATATGTGAGTTATTTATCAACCGATTTAAAAAAAAAACCTTTTTTATTATTTTTAGCACAAAAAATCCTATCAAATGAGGTATCACAAGAGGAGAACCTTGCTGTTTTAATTTTTAAAGTTAGAAAATTACATTTTTAAATAAAGATTTTCAAATAAAAATCGACGTGTCCGAGCATTTTTCTAAAAATTTTTTTCAGCCATTTGATAGAATTTATCCGGGGAACACTATATATATATATATATATATATATATATATATATATATATATATATATATATATATATATATATATAGTAAATCTAATCAGTAGGCGATTAAAGGTCTGTATATTACTTCAAAATATATGTATTTAAAAAACTCTACATGTTTCGGCTGTGTACGCCTTTATCAAGAGAATACAAATTATGAATGACAGGATATAAATGTCAAGTAATTAAGGTCACGAAGTTATTATATATATATATATATATATATATATATATATATATTAAAAATAATAGATTTTTATTGGTTTTAGCGACCTTTTATTGAATTTAGATGTTTGTTTGCGACGTTTCGACTTTTTTCAATTCAGTCTTTTTCAAGCAACTGAATGCGTACCCGTGTAGAACAAACAAACAAATGTGAGTTTTATTTGACTTTTCTTTGTTCTCTTTACGTATTGTATTGTAATTAAACTTTCCAATCAGTCATACAGTTGTTAATCACCTAAATGTCTCCCTACCTGTTCATTTTAGCCATTCTTATTTTTATTTTATGTAAGTTTCAACGTTAAATGTTAACTCAATTTGTAATCATCTTTAATCTAATTTTAAACTTAAAAATTGTTAATATTTGTTAAGTCTCCAATTAATTCATACAGATATTAATCACATAAATGTCCCCCTACCATTCTAAGCTATTTTAATTTAATGTTATTTAATTTTCAACGAAAAACACTAACCTAATTCGTAATTCATTTCTTAATATAATGTTAAATTTAAAATTGTTGATTCAATTGTTATATCACACAAAACAAACACAGTTCTCGTGTTCATTGTAATGATTCTTGTTTCCAGTTGCTTGAAAAAGACTGAATTGAAAAAAGTCGAAACGTCGCAAACAAACATCTAAATTCAATAAAAGGTCGCTAAAACCAATAAAAATCTATTATTTTTAATATTAAAACACGGCCAATAAAATAAAAAAGAAAAACAAAATTCTTTAAACACTAAATATATATATATATATATATATATATATATATATATATATATATATATTTTGATGTAGTTCTAATTACGTATGCACAAAGTTTGCCTGGGAATGAGAAGGGTGGAAATTAGCATTAGGTAAAGGTATATTATAACACAACTGTATATTAGGTTTGGACACAACATGTGAAAATTAATGTCAAACTGTTAATAAATTAATATCCCGACAATATCGGATATTTTACACATAATTATATTTAATTCAAAATTTACTATTCATTTTTAATTATTTATTAAAGTCATTAAATTCTTATACCCAAAAATAAAAAGGTATTTAATTTATTTACATTCAAATTTGTATCGACATTAGTTTAGACACGCTCATTTTTTAAAACAGGAAAGCGCCCGAAGCGCCAGTTTGTAATACAGGCAGCATACATAACTAGAGCAGACCAATTTCCGTGCGCGCCATGTGCGCCGATGTGAAGATGATTGTAATGCATCAGAACTAATAAAAGGCATTCAGTATGTGTTTGGTACTTGCTTAGACTGCATGTAAGTGTAAGCATACGTAATAAAATATCGTCGACACATAAATCGAGAAAACGACCGTTGTCAGACGAAGTGAATAAGTTTATTATGGATTTTGCGGACTTAGTATACGATGGCTCAAAAATTAAATGTTTAGTGTGCAATACATATCTAATGTGTTGGTCAAAAACACATTGTAAAGAACACGTAAGCAGTTCGAAGCACAATAATAACAAAATTAATCGACAACAGTTTATACATGAACTATGTGTAACTATGATTGTGTGTACACTGCTGTTTACCTTGTTAAGTAATGATTAATTTATTTCATTTTGGAATAAATACGCGAATCAAACATTACCGAGCACGACAACGTTACGAAGGAATTTACCATCGGTGCGTAAACAGGTTCAAAATAAAATCAAAGCCGAACTGAAAAATAAAAAGCTGTGGTTATGTGTGGACGAAACAACTGACGGCAAAAAACAATCAGTAGTTAAAGTGATGGCGCGTAATATGGAACCACATCAACCAACGTCTTCAATTTTATTAGCATCCAGACGACTAGAACAATGTAATGCCGAAAAAATTTCAGAGGTGCTATTAGATACTTTGGAAAAATTTAAACTTTCGAAATACCAAGTATTAATGTTTATGACCGATGGTGCCGCAACCATGTGTTCTGTAGGACGGTCTCTTAGAAAATATTGTCCTAACTTGTTACATATTACTTATAAACTCCATGCTCTACACCTTGTGGCAGAACAGGTTCGTAGATGTTATCCAGAGGTAGATGCTTTAATATTGAGTACAAAGGCAGTATTCCTGAAATCTCCGAAACGTATTCGGAAATTTCACGAATTGTGTCCTCATACCCCCGGAGCCACCACAGCCGATTTTGACACGTTGGGGTACATGGTTACGGGCGGGGTTTTACTATCATGAACATTTTGAAAAAATTAAGGACGTGGTTTTATCATTCGATCCGAAAGAAAGTGCAGCTATCAATACAAGCCAGAAAAAATATCAAGATGCCCAGATTAAAATGGATTTACAAAGTATTCGTGAGATTTAGTTGGGACTAGAAGAAGCAATAACAAAATTAGAAAATTCGTCGCTGTCGTTAGAGGAATCACTGCAAATCGTTAAATATGTTCACGCACAACTGTGTGGTGTAGAAGAAGCTAAAAGTGAAAGTGTTCCAATTAAATTTGAAAGTGTTTTAGACAGAAATGCAGATTTTGACACCTTAGCACGTATTTGTGAGGGCACGTCTACAGATGCGTTAAGTTGCTTAAAAAAGTATTTTGATTATGCGAATATAACATCACTAGATGTAGAACGCTCGTTTTCCGAATATAAACATATTTTTTCCTCACAGCGGACATGTTTTTCAGAAATAACCTTAGAAACGCACCTGATGTTGAAAATATACAATCGAGTTTCTCCAGTTTGTCAATCGTTGGCAGACGCTCAAAATGATAAGTGTTTTTTTAAATCCTCTGTCGTGCACACATTCACTGATTTCATACATTTTCCATTTTATTTATGGGTACATACAACGCTGCTATAATATGTACTATTCTTATTTTTCGTGTGTTTATGCATATTACTTTAATAGCAGAATGTATATTTAATTATTTCGGATAGAATAAATGTCTCTACTTCTATACTTATATCGATAACAAGCTCATCTTGCGTCCCTATTCTATCGCACATTCTAATATATTACGAATTACACTCCCATACGCGCTCATAGCGCGCACGGAAATTGGTCTGCTCTATACATAACCTACTGTCTAAGATACTCGCATTAATACTTGTAAATTCTTAATACAATTTTATAAATTTAGTTAAATGATTTTTACATTCAAAATTCAACTTAAATAATAAATTATTTCAAGGTAAAAAATCAAGAAAATTTTCTTAAAATAAGGCTTTAAAATAAACAAAGGACAACTGAAGTCTATTCTCGAAATTTATATTGTTCACATCAAAGATATACTTGTCCGTTTATATTTAATCAAAATTTCAATATAAGTGCCAGTCATAAAATTACATAAACCGTAACATTATTGTTGAAACATATATTTATGTGTCAAAAGTAATTTTTCTACGAGATATTCGACAAAGCATCATAAGGGGACGCTCATCCCAGCGACTGAGAATTCACAACGAAATAAAGCTAAAACGTACCTGGAAATACGTCCAAAGTGCCAAAAATAATAAACACAGTAGCAAATATAGAAGAATATCATCCTTTTTCACCAAGTTGAAAATACCTTAACCCTTATTCTTCCTGGCTGCATAGTGAGGCTTGAACCGAAGCCACCTTCCTCCTGACTGCCGCAACTCCTATAATCACAGGTCCTTAGTTATATTATAAGCAATTATCCTTATTCTACATTATTACATATATAAAATACTATAAAAATGGTGATTTTAACTAAGAGATAATAATCGTTTAAAGATAGAATAGTCAAGAATTAGATCTATTTCAAATTTGTATAAATTTACTTACCTGTATTTGTTGCGTATTTTAAACTATAATATTAGTTTATTTGGTATTTGATTGGTAAACATACAATCATTAATATTACTTTAATTTAATCACAAAATATAACTCACAAATCGACCGAATGAGTCAAAGCATTTAACCATCTGTCTACAGTTTTCTTTAATCTAATAAATTATTCAATATATAAAATGTAAAAGTGGTGTCTTTTTTACTCATGCTCAGTGAAATTAATATTTTTAATAATTTCTGTGTCATTTTTACAGCCCTATATGAGTGTCACTACCGACTATATCCTGAGAAAAGAAAACTTAGGTATTCTTTATTAATCTCATGTTCTCCACGACATCTATAAATAGCATTGTATACTGCTACTGAACCAGCTGATAATACGGAGAGATACAAAATTTAAAATATTTGTTAAATTTTACAAAGGCGCCCAATTATTATACTTATCCATATTAATTATCTCATATATTCTTTATATCAGCCTTCATACTTACATCAATATATATATATATATATATATATATATATATATATATATATATATATACATATATATTTATATAGTACCCTCCAAAGAGAGAGATGCTTATGAGTCGTTATATTGTATTATAATAATAATGATATGTAATGTTGTAAATGTTGAATTTTCAAATAATGGGCGCCAGTGATTAAATTAATCACAAATATAACTACGTCCTCTGTGTACATACAAATGCACTAAGAGCAGTCGGAAAGCATGATTATAAAATAGATTAGATAATAAAATACCTCAGGTTCAAAGTCGGTCTGTGAATTATCTCCCTAATTGTAGTTAGGTGTCTATATAATAGGTTTTACTCAACAACTAAATGCTAACAAATAAAACAGTTTAAAGTGATAAAAATAAAATATATTGAGACAAAAATTAGAGAACTGTAACAATTATCATAACATAGACATGTGTCTATACAGAGAATTACGATCTAAACATGTGTAAATATAATATTACTAATATAGTGTTGGTGAACAAAGAAAACTAAGTTAAAGAATATTTTGGATTATTTATACTAATATGGTAAGTACTACGGTGTTATATGGATGTTAAATTATGCTTGTATTTATTAAGCTAGGGTAAACGATACATAGATAATAAATACCGAAGTTTTATTAAAGTTTATATAGGTTATTATGAACTTGTTTATTGATATGTAAATTTTATAGGCAATGAAATTATAAATGGATCATTCAAGAACCTGTGTTCCAAGATTTTGCGTGTTGGCTCAGGCTGGAAGCGTTGTAGTCGAGCAGCAGCAAGTTCGGCGTTAGAATTCTGGATATGGGTTTGGCGTCGTCCGATCGTCCAAATGGCCCACGCGTTGCAGTTTGGATACTTGTAAAGATGCTATCGTCAATATTCGGCGTATCTTCGATGATGAGAGGCTGGTTTTTACTTAAAAAGGTTGGCTAATTTTCTGCGTTTCAAATATAGATATTTTCGATGAGATCTGTTAAGTTTGATTATGGTAATTTAATTTTTAACTTGGATAAATGCACAAACGCGGCCATATATTGTAAAATTCTTTTTCGGCGTCCTCTACGTTCATTTATTTTTCATTGCCTATTTTTATATTGGCAAATAGCCTCGAAACTTTATTATCATAGCATCGCTGGTGTTTTGAATTAAATTGATATTACATTCCTAATCAAATTATAAAATTTTTTAAATAATTTTCAAATACACTTTGTTTACTTTTAAATGTAGGTTATGTCATTATTATGTGTTCTAAGTTGAATTCTTACGTGTTTAGGTTAAATTTAAAAAGAGGGCGTGTCTAATCAGTATCAATACAATATTTCAATGTGGATAAATTAGATACCGGTAGTATCGCGCGAAATATTTGAATTATGAAATTTAAAATAGAAATATAAATAAGTAATAAAAAATAAAAATAAGTTAATTTGAATTACTGTTCTCGTTGTATTAATTTATAAACATGTTGATACTAATTTTACAATCTTAATTCGCTAATTTTACCCTTTTTATAATTGTTAAATGCATTGTTTTATCTGTTTTTCCGTTTCAGATGCAGATATGAGAGTGCAGTATGAACCATAACAATATATATAAATATATATGGTAAATATAAGGTCACGAAATAATTATCTATATATATATATATATATTGTAATAACGCGGAATGCTGAGAAATAAAAATAAATGAAAAATAAAATGAAATGACAAAATGCTAGCTCGAAAACTTCAGATATAAAAATAATAATTGCAAAGATTCTGCTTAATCTCAAGGGTCTAAAAGTAAGTTCTCCATACACAAATAGACTTCTACTAATACATGAAATAATACGAAAGCGTCAAATTTATGTATAAATATATATTTAAATGAAATTATATCAATTATCACAAGATACAAATATAACTATCAAATCTGACATATAAATATAAAGGAAAATGACGTTTGAGATGACGTGAGTTTATAACGTGTATAGAAAAGTGATATCAAGCAATGTTATATCTTTAACAAATTATTATATAACAATTACACTTAAATACCTGAAGAATATGTTAAAATTTTGGAGATCACAATTTTCAATATGTTCTTTGTATGAAGTTCACAGGAAAATTTCTATCTAATACGTCAAGAATGAATGTCCGTTGCTCGATTCAAATTTCTGGATAATATCCTAGTCGCTGCGTTGCTTATTATCCAAATTAGCAGAGTAAACCACCAGGTTATGTTCAATATGGGATCCAGATGAGTTGTTCTTATTCCAAGATGATTCAAAAGAAATCTGATTTCTTCTTTAAAAGTGTTCCTTTGATATAAATATAATCTTCCGTATTCAAATGTATGATTAAATTCTCCTTATATGATTAATACATCCAGAATACTTATTAAAACACTTCCTTATGTACAATATACGTCCATAAGCATTTTGTATAGGAATATAAATGGAATATTGATAAAAAGACTCAAATTATAAAATGCAGATAAAGATCTCTTTCAATCAGTCAAAAATAATAATCAATAATAATGTTTTTTCGTCGTCAAGACTCCTAACAGCAATTTTGTAAAAGTAAAAATCAGATATTCTACGAAAATTCGTGCAAAGGTTACTAAAATAATTTAAAAGATAATATTATAGAAAATCCACTCACGTAATCTCAATTACAAATCTTGTAAATGAAATTCACATAAGACAAACAGATAATAAAATATGGGAAATAATATCAAAATTACAAAATTCTTACTATAAAGAAATACTTTACAAATCTTAACATTCAAGATATAACATTGTTGAAACTGAAAACTTATTAGTAAAAGAATTAATTAAGAGGGTAGGTTGACTCACAACATTATCCCCATTGTTAATGAAATAAATTCGATTAAGTCGGAATTTTTTCAGAAAATTAAATTCAATAATAGAAGGTATATAAGAAAAAAAAAAAAAAAATTAAAAACGAAGATGGTATCTTGTAATAGTCAATTAAAATACTGGTCTTGTAAATCTGAAAATGATTGTTCAATATGTGTGAAGAAACTCAACAAACTAAAACTTTTATAACGTTCATACAATACTTAGTTAAGAACTGTATATTAAAGAAACTATTTCCATAAAACAAAATATATCAGTGTTACATAACTAAATCGGAACATAGT
Organism: Melolontha melolontha; assembly: GCA_935421215.2. Lineage (NCBI taxonomy): Eukaryota > Metazoa > Arthropoda > Insecta > Coleoptera > Scarabaeidae > Melolontha > Melolontha melolontha. Next base: position 213,552,812 of record OW285235.1, read on the forward strand.
TTTTATGTTTAAATTATAGGAAAATTTTTAAAATATAATATTAACTTGTCATTGTTAATAAAAATAAAATTATCGTATACAAATATATTATTTTTTTCCGAATTGTAAATAATTACTTATATTACTAGTTGAATATTTATTATGAGTTTAATATATATAATTAAATCTTTTCGACCTGTAACATACCTGAAAAACTGGGCTGTTTTCTGTAATCTAAATTTTGTATAAAATTCTTGTTTTATTTGTATTCGATATTCTGGTATTAGAAAATGTTGTTATACTTGGGGTTATTGTTTTGTTAATCTCTTGAATTGATGGTATAAGCTTAATATTCTCTTATAATAAATTGTTATATATAATCCTCATTTATAAATGATATCTTTCCATATAAGTTTTAGCTCCCATAATAAATAATGCTTCTCTTACATACAAATCATCGCTTTCCAAACCATACGCAAATCTTCATATCCATTCCTTTAACATATATAATCTACCCATAATAAGACCTATTTGTCTTTATCTATTATTAATCATAATTAATTCTATATACCCCATAATCATATAATGCTTCCTACTAACTTTATAAATCTGTACCTTATCCATTTCAATTATCAATTCATCAAGCCTCATATTTATTTTCAGTCTAACTATCTGTTTCAATATAAAACGTTTAATCTTTCATTTATTAACTCTAACATACTTATATGTGGTCGTTTTCCCCATTATATATTTTGATTTATTGTACAAAATTATTTAAATAATTGTTCTTTTGTAAGTTTATCTATACCATTAGAATATATGACGTTATTTTTTTTAAACTCAGAATATAATATTTCTTTATTATTGTTCAACAGTTTTAATATTTAAGCTCCAGTTATAGAAGTAATACCTCTTTTAATATGTTAATAATTTGTCTTGTTATACGTTCATAAATATATTTAAGTTTTATATTATGTTCTTTTTTTATACAAAAGTGATCTGCATATCTTTGTTAGTATTATATATAAATCTAATTAGTTTAATTTGTGAGTAATAAGAAATCATAACCTCTTCTTAGCTTAGTTCGTCATTGTATGAATATTAGAACACCGAGATTCTAACAAAATTCATTTAAATTATTATTTTCCGACGAACGATTTTATAGATATTGATGCTGTTATCTATGTATAAAAATATCATATTGCCTCTACCTAGTGTTTTGTGAAGGTTTTTAATAATTAGTGTATGTGTAATTACCATTTTTGTATAAGTATGTAAACTGGTGTTGATTTTCGTGTTAAGTATAGTGTTCAGAAAATTGTTAATATTAAAATATTCATTATTATTATTATTATTTATGTTACCTACTTTATAAAATGTTTCATCAATGTCAGTGTATATAAATGAGTTTTGTAAAATTAGAGTAGTGTTTTGTATATAAATATTATAACTTGCTTGAGTCATATAGGTAGCATTATCATGAATAAAGTTTTTAACTTTATGAACATTAGTATTAATTTGATTGATCCCCGATGTCTCTATATTAAAATTATCATACTCCTTTGCATAAGTTAATAGAAAATTCTGATATGCTCTATCATTTATTTGAAATTGATTACGTAAATTAGATTTAGTTTTGTATCTCAACGGTTTATTAAATTTACAGTCAGACATAATTTTAGTTACCTTTTTGTTGTTATTAGTGTTCATACTAGTACTCAAATGTTGTTCTTTCAGTACCGGATTGCATATTACCTCTTCTTGTTGGATTCTTGTAATTATTTTGTCTTCTTCGATATTCTTTACTTGCAATCCCCATTGCCTGTTTTGTAAATGTATTATCACTTCTAATTTAGTAATTATGTTTTGTTCCATCTTCTCATTCATCCTCTTCATTTCCTGTTGATTTTCTTCATTCATCCTCTTCATTTCTTGTTGATTATGATCTAATTTCTCTGTCTGTATTTTCATTGCTTGTTGATTATCTTCAATCCTAACTTTAATACCCATTATCGCTTCTAACATGATCTTCATCTGATCGACTGGCGCTTCTTCTTGTGCAACATGAACCTCTGTAATTGTGGACCTCTCTCCTTCACCTATTTCCTGACCATCATCTGATTTTCCTGTTCTTGTACCGGAACGTGAACGTGTTTCCATAGTTGATAATATGAATTAATATAAATCTTATTTGTAAAAGTTGTCTATTAAGTTATAGATAATATGATATAAGTTGTTCTGTAATTAATGTTTATAGAAATGTCTTTATTATACAATTTCTAATATAACTACGTTCCTTATTTATTTTGATAAACTGATATATTGCACCTTTTTATTTCATGTATCTAATATGAACTGTTTGTGTATGTATAAATTTGCCCCACGTTGCTGGTGCCAAAAATGTAATAACGCGGAATGCTGAGAAATAAAAATAAATGAAAAATAAAATGAAATGACAAAATGCTAGCTCGAAAACTTCAGATATAAAAATAATAATTGCAAAGATTCTGCTTAATCTCAAGGGTCTAAAAGTAAGTTCTCCATACACAAATAGACTTCTACTAATACATGAAATAATACGAAAGCGTCAAATTTATGTATAAATATATATTTAAATGAAATTATATCAATTATCACAAGATACAAATATAACTATCAAATCTGACATATAAATATAAAGGAAAATGACGTTTGAGATGACGTGAGTTTATAACGTGTATAGAAAAGTGATATCAAGCAATGTTATATCTTTAACAAATTATTATATAACAATTACACTTAAATACCTGAAGAATATGTTAAAATTTTGGAGATCACAATTTTCAATATGTTCTTTGTATGAAGTTCACAGGAAAATTTCTATCTAATACGTCAAGAATGAATGTCCGTTGCTCGACTCAAATTTCTGGATAATATCCTAGTCGCTGCGTTGCTTATAATCCAAATTAGCAGAGTAAACCACCAGGTTATGTTCAATATGGGATCCAGATGAGTTGTTCTTATTCCAAGATGATTCAAAAGAAATCTGATTTCTTCTTTAAAAGTGTTCCTTTGATATAAATATAATCTTCCGTATTCAAATGTATGATTAAATTCTCCTTATATGATTAATACATCCAGAATACTTATTAAAACACTTCCTTATGTACAATATACGTCCATAAGCATTTTGTATAGGAATATAAATGGAATATTGATAAAAAGACTCAAATTATAAAATGCAGATAAAGATCTCTTTCAATCAGTCAAAAATAATAATCAATAATAATGTTTTTTCGTCGTCAAGACTCCTAACAGCAATTTTGTAAAAGTAAAAATCAGATATTCTACGAAAATTCGTGCAAAGGTTACTAAAATAATTTAAAAGATAATATTATAGAAAATCCACTCACGTAATCTCAATTACAAATCTTGTAAATGAAATTCACATAAGACAAACAGATAATAAAATATGGGAAATAATATCAAAATTACAAAATTCTTACTATAAAGAAATACTTTACAAATCTTAACATTCAAGATATAACATTGTTGAAACTGAAAACTTATTAGTAAAAGAATTAATTAAGAGGGTAGGTTGACTCACAACAATATATATATATATATTTAGTGTTTATAAGAATTTTATTTTTCTTATTTATTTTATTGGCCGTGTCTTAATATTAAAAATTAAAACACTTACAATACTCCAACCAGTGCGATCGGTTCGTTACAAAAAAAAGGTCTCGGGCCCCCGATAACACATGTTACACAGAATGCGTGATTTTGAAAACCAAAAGAAACGTTACTTGAAAAAGACTGAAAAATAATAAAAGTCGAAACGTCGTAGAATAAAACATCATAATTCAATAAAAGGTCGCTAAACCAATAAAAAGTCTATTATTTTTAATATATATATATATATATATATATATATATATATATATATATTAGATAAGGAATAAGTATTTCTTGGGAATGGCAGCCGGGTAATTAAAACAATATTTAGTTAGATTTATTTAATCGTTAGAATGGTGAAAGTAGTATTAAATTAAATGTACTTACATTATATTGTACTATTTGGTTATATTTCAACTAACAAACAGCACAATATAGGAAAGGGAAAGCAACATCACAAATTTCAGATGGAAAAATCTCGATTTTTTTAAATGGAATGCATAGTGCTTTTTTTAAATTTTATTTTACTTCTAAAGTAAAGCTCTTTATTTTTACTTAAGTATATCATATACCTATCTGCAATAGATTTGGAGATTTTTTCGTTTTTAAAATTGCTTTACAAAAACCAGTCCACTTCAAGGCAATAAGTTCTTAATACTAAGACGCTAAGGAAAACATGTAACACACATCAAAATTCTAAACTGCCGAATTGCTTAATGCAGTATTTGCTGTACAAGTCAATTAACTCATGTTTTAAAGATAAATTTTCGAGAACATGGACTTATCAATATGAAGACACACAGCAATTTTAATTTTAATTGTTTATACTTACATAATATTTTATCTTATTCAGTGAAACATCAAATATTAAGTTATAACATATGCTGCTGAAAAACTAATGAAAAAAAAAGAAACGAAACAACGAATGTTCATTTAAATCAAGAAATAGTAAGAAAATTAAACAGAAATAGTACTGAGCAAGGGGAATAAAACCGGAGACAGAGAACTGTATAACGACTGCAACCTACTTCCAAGATTGCACAAAACTACTGCTAAATGCCACTCATTAGACTAGATGTTCAATATAGAGTGTTTTGTTTGAAAAAATTAAGTTATTTTGCTATTTTGCTATTTTGAGACAACCTATATAAACGAAAGCATATTTAGGCTATGCCCCTTTGAGAATTAAACATTTGTTTGAAAAGTTTTTGTACCTCTATTGGGACACTCGTATGTATACATATATGTATATATTAGCTATTAGAAGTCAATTGAAGTGTAAGAATTTTTATTTTAATAATTTTTATAGCCAATGCAGTAGATGCATATTCGATAGCTAAAGGTATTTGCTAGACTTTATTTAAAACATAGTGGATACACGTTATTGGGACTTCCATCGCCAGATGATAAATACACAGAAATGTACGTGACAAGAATATATCAACAGAGATGCTATCATATTTTTTGTTAACAAATACGTCAATATTGACGGAAACATGACAGAACAGGATTCACTCGTGTTTCCTCTACATGAAAAATCACACTTGCATATTAATTGACTATAGCAGCTTTATTAGAAACTTCTATAATTGTTAATGAATACTTGGTTCCAAATGAGAAGCACGTAGAGTTCGAATATTATTTATTGTCTAGGTGTTATAATATTCAACTGACTGTTTTCTTTTTTTACAAGGAACGCATTTGCATATTTTCTTAATTAAACAAGTTTATTATTGCGTTAAGGTTATTGAACTTTTCAAAGGAATTTCGTTAGAAAATAAAAACAAAGAATATCCTTCATTATAATTTATTTTAAGAATAGCTACGTAATTTTATTATACTCCATATTAAGTTTAACTTCAACTTAGCTTTGGAAATACTGACCTACGTTCTTTTTAAAGTTATGATCAAGGGTTGTGTAGTATTAATAATAAGGTTGTTGGAAGGGAGCCATACAGATATCACAGGAACTATACTGGAAGAGCCGATATTTCAAATGCCGGTGGACAGTATGGCACCTGAAATTATGTTTACAGCTAAGCTGAACATACTTATACCGACAAGGGAACAGGCAAAAAGTCGCTCGATCGATTGTGGTGCCGGCACCTGGTACACTGATGGATCACAATCTAGTCAGGGTGCAGGCATATGCGGAATGTGCCCTACAAGGAAGATATCGATATGTCTGGGGAAAGATACTACGGTTTTCCAGGCCGAATTGTTAGCAGTCGCAGCCTGCGCCGATGAAATTCGGGAAGTCGGCTGCGCAAGCAAAAAAATTAACATAATGACTATTATATATCAGGCGGCTATTAAAGCCATTATGAACCCATCTACCAGGTCTAAGCTGGTGAAATATTGTAAACAGGTCCCAATAACCTGGCACAAGACAATACAGTGTCGCTGATATGGGTGCCAGAACATGAGGGAATTAAAGGTAATGACCGACAAACTGGCCAAAGAAGGTACTAATAAGAACTTCATAGGACCAGAACCTGTATGTGGAATCACTAAGGATTCCGCTAAAAGGGAGATCTGGTTATGGCTAGAAAAAGAACATAAAAATAAATGGAGGTTAACGGAAGGTCAACTCCATACCAAAACACTACTAAGGGGGCTGGACGCAAAGTTTTCAGCCAACCTAATTCGTAGTAGCAAAAAAGAAATTAAAATAATTACCGGGTTAATAACCGGACATTGTCCATTAAGGAAGCATTTGTACACCATGGGCTTGGTTAGCGAGCCCTGGTGTAGGAGATGTGAAAAACAGGAGGAAACTAGCCTTCATGTAATATGCACGTGTGAGGAACTGAAGGAACTCAGACAGAAATATTTCGGGAGAGATCTATTGGATCCTTCGAGTGTACTCAAACTTCCCCTGAGGAGGATAGTGGCTTTTATCGAAGACACAAGACTAACAGAGTGGAATTGAGAGATCTATTAGGGATAGTACAAAGATAAATGTGCTCAAGTACCTGGACGTGGTGGCGTCCAACCCAAAACAGAGAAGAAGAAGAAGAAGAAGAAGAAGAAGAAGAAGAAGAAGAAGAAGAAGAAGAAGAAGAAGAAGAAGAAGAAGAAGGTTGTTGGAAAGTTGTATGCCAATGGAACGTATTATTTCCCCAAATGTAGATACTTAATACAAATAATAGAATTTGTTTGGCTTTTACTTGATGAAGATCCATAATTTATATAAAATTGGTATTCTATAGCCGCCATAAGTTATTAAAAGTCCTTGGAAAGAATTTTAAAGCTTGGATAGTTGACTTACGGAAAACATTTCTATTGAAGGTGAAATAATTACATTTTGGAATTAGCTGTGTCTCTGGTTTTGGAAATTTTGGTTGTTCATTTATTTCATGCGAGAAGCGATGCACTCGCAGAAGCTAGTATCTGCTGGCTTCTATTTAATGCAACACTGAGTTGCACCTTTCGTGGACTGTACGGAATCTATTCAATTGAGACCATTGCCAACGTGGGAGCGTGACACCTGGCACAGATTCTGATGGATTTTAAATTAAATCTCTATTCTTCAATTCAGAATGTTGTTCGAGGAAGGCTATGTAGTAATCGCTCACATTAATGGGCTGTTGAGCTTCTGTATCTAGTCAAATCGGTCTCCTAGATTTAAATCGGGTACAGGGGACGCTCTTCAAATCATCGTGTATAGGAAGATCAATATTGTTTAAATGGGGAAAGATACTTAAACCTTCTTCGCACATGTATCTAACTTCCTGGATAACAATATTCCATTAAATCAACTAGGGCATTTATGGCGACGAAAGGACAGCGCACTGGTTCACAATGCGGCAATTGTGAGGAATTACTTAAGTAAAGAGTTTCCAAAGCGTTGGATTGGAAATAGTAGAGTTGTTGAATGGCCGGCGAGATCACCTGACTTAAATCCTCTGGATTTTTTTTAATGGGGAGCTGATTAAAATAGTATTTATAAAGATGCTTTCCACAAAAGACTCGGGAATGCCTTCGATGTAATTCCAGGAAGAAAAATACTGAGTGCAGTTCAAAATACTAGAAAGCGTGATCGATTGAGTATTAATGAAAATGGCCAGTTATTTAAACATTTACTGTAAACGTTAGTTTATTGTTTTGTACTCTATTTTTATTACTCATATTGTTATTTTCATTTATTGTTACTAACAAGTTGCAAGATTTACATAGACTTTGCAAAAACACACGTTTAATTTACCATTTGTAAAGTATCCCGTTGATTTTCATTCAAATTCCTGATAACATAAAATCCAATCTCGACCAAGTTTCTATTAAGATCTAGACAAATGGTACGATTTGGCTGTTGTCGTTCTGGATACAATTGTAAACAACTTGTACTCGTTATTGTATTGTATTTCGATTCGATGAACAAAAAATGCTTAACATATACCGTCTCTCTTCGTTGGTGTACGACATTTCTATTAGTAATGTACGATAATTGAAATGTTTGACAGCTTGAAATTTCATGGCTACCTTACTTAATCTTAAAATGCAGTCTTCGTGAATTAAGGCATAATATCAAAAACTTGTGTCAACATGTTATACATGATTGATACTAGTAAAAAACTCTTTCTAACGATGTCAAAATTCGACATAGTACCGATAAGAAATAAGAAAGTTGATGATGGCCAGATAGAAACGAAACGTCATATGGAAATTTCGAGTTTACCATTAGATAGTATATCAAAGGTGGCCTTAAGAATATGTTTTTAGTTTTCCTCTGCAACCCCAAATAAACGTGCTAGAGCTAAAAGAAGAAAATGAGAGTCTTTTGTTTATTAAAAACTTCTCGAACAGCATTGGACACAGGGCAGTTTTCTCTTCGGGTTCATAACAAACACAAAATCTAGCAACTTTGCCAAATTTAAACGTACCCTCTATCCCCAATAATAAGTGAGATTCCCATGGTGTGGGTCGAAAATGAATCAGCCTGTATATAGAGATAGGCTTTTCGACTTCTTCGAATATATCGTATGATCAAAAAGTCTTTGGATCGCGATTGCCGTGGAATTTACGAGATACCTATGAAATTACTTATTTCAATTAGTTTTGACATTTACTTGATAACTTTCAACTCAGCTGGATATAATTTAAAATGTTCCAAATATGTATACAATTATTATACCATAACCTAAAATCTATTTTATTTGTAACTTATGTGTACTTTAAAGCAAAGAAGTACAGAAGTAAATAATTCTATAGACGGTTTTTACAGTAGAAAATTAGCACGTTACGTTTTTTAAAAACATCTCGAACAATATTGGACATACGTCAATTTTCTCTTCGGGATCATAACAAACACAAAGTTTAGCAACTTTGCGAAATTTAAACGTACCATCTATCTCCAATAATAAGCGAGATTCCCATGGTGTGGATCGAAAATGAATCAGGCTGTATATAGAGATAGGCTTTTCGACTTCTTCGAATATATCGTATGATCAAAAAGTCTTTGGATCGCTATTGCCGTAGAATTTACGAGATACCTATGAAATTACTTATTTCAAGTAGTTTTGACATTTACTTGATAACTTTCAACTCAAAAATATGCTATGAATTGTGATCTTGAAATTTGCTTACTCACAATTCACGACAAATCTATCCAGCTAGGATACTCAGTCGGTTTAATTTCAAAAAATGGGACTGCTTTTCTCTCAGGGTTCCAATCGGAAAAGTGGTTGGCTCTTCTACAAAATTTATAATGCGCCAGTAAAAGAGTATTGACAAATGTTATAATTATATTTCTTTAAGTTACTTGTAAACTTCTTGAAATAAGGTTAAATAATAATAAACACAATAAAATTTAAATGAAACTTTAATACAAAAATAAAAAAAAGAAGAAAATCTTTATAAAGTATAAAGATTAATATTGCTTCATTTAACAATATTATAAAGGTAAAAATAACGCATGGAAATGACGGCTGCATGCGATCAAAAACCTTTGTGACAGCCGATCAAAATTAAAAATAATAAATTACAAAGAAACTTTTTAATTGCTCCCTAGAGAACAAAATAAAAAACTATATGACAGACCGAAACAAACTCTAACGCATGTGCAACCACATGTGACAAAAAATGCCCTTGATAAACCAACGTACTAAATTTTACAGTTACCTACATACCTCGTTTTACCACGTTCAATTATTCCATCATGTAACATCTTCTTCACTTCCTCTTCTACCTGTTGTTGAATGTTCTTGGGAATTGGATACAATTACTATACTATAACCTAAAATCTATTTTATTTGTAACTTATGTGTACTTTAAAGTAAAGAAGTTCAGAAGTAAGTAATTCTATAGATAGATTTTACACTTCATGGCTACCGCGAGTCAAAGACTTGTTGATTGTACTGTACCCGAAACAAAATCAAAATAAACTTCAGTGAAACATAATAGTGCTCTTAATGGTTACCTCTGGAGGTAATTCTACTTGTATTACTTGATACTCGAAAATGGGACATGGTATACCATTTCTGAGAAAATGTGTTTTATTAAAAACTGCCTAAATGAAGCGCGAAAATGGCATTTATATAATTTTGACACATAAAGTGACACTTTTCAAAACTGTATGACGTTAGAAAACCCTTTACTTTTCGCAACTAGTTACGCAATAAAAAATATTTCGTAACCAGTGATGAAAAATTCATTTCATCCAGTACAGTGTGTTGAACCTTTTTGATTCTTTCTTCCATCAACATCGAACCTTCTCATTAACCAGTTTAATTTTTTTTGTCTTCAAACCATTTCCAAAATTTCTCATACGACAAATCATACCGGGCTTTAGACTTTTATGGAATCGCGGTCGATAATGCACTTTGTGCGGCCTCATCTGAATCCAACATTTTTATTCGTACGATGCAGCGAAATATTTAGCTAATAAAAGTAAATATTTATACTTAAATTAACAAACACTTCTCAAGTCAAATAAATTACGAGGGAAGATCGGAAAGTTCCTAGAACGAGACACACAACACCACTTTTCTTGGTAAAATCCTTTTAAATACCTTTCATTCTTTCAGAAAAATAAGAACTAACAAAACCGTCCAAATTTTCATTTACAGCTTCGATGATTTCATTATTCGATGAGAATCTATTTCCAACCAACCATTTCTTGAAGTTCGGAAATAGAAAGAAGTCCGAAGGGGCCAAATCTGGCAAGCACGGTGCATGTTCAATTCATTGGTGCAGTTTGCCATCGCAATTGCCCACTTTTGGGATGGGGCATTGTCTTGGTGAGACAAGATTTTTTTCTTTGCCAACTGAAGCCTTCTGACTTCGATATCTCCGTTCAATCCGTCTAATAGCGACGCCTAATACGCGCTTGTTATTGTCGTCGCGTGTTGCAAATAGTCAATAAAAATGATTCCACAGGAATCCCAAAAGACGGTAGCCATCACCTTTCCAGCTGACAGCATCGCCTTGGCCTTATTTGGAGTTGATTCACAGCGTACTGTCCACTGCTTTGATTGTGTTTTAGTCTCTGGTGTGAAGTAGTGTAGCCACGTTTCATCGACGGTTAAAGAACGTCTCAAAAGATCTACAGGATTACGCGTGAACATGTCTAGACATTGCTGAGAAATGGTCACACGAGCTTGCTTTTGATCGTCTGACAGCAAACCCACCACCATCTTGCACTGAACATTCCCATGTCCAAATATTGATGTAGAATGTAATGTGCGAGGTCATATGATATGCTTACTACCTCGGCTATTTCTCTCAACTTTAATCGGAGATTATTCATCACAATTCCCTGAACTTTCCTAGTGGTTTCCTCATCGGTAGATTTTTTTGGTCTCCCAGAACGCGATGCAACTTCAATTGTTGTTCAACCACGTTTAAGTTCACCAATCCAATCCGCAACGGTTACATACGACGGTGGAGACTTTCCATGAACTTAATCTAATTCCGTTTTTATTTTTTTAACGTTTAAGCCTTTTCAAAGAGAAAGTTTAATAACTGCACTGAATTCGATTTCATTCATGATTATGGAAATTCGTGCACTTTGCTTGGCTGTAGCGGCTTCACAATATGCACTATCTGTTTAAAAAATTGACATCAGTTACATAATAGATGGGGCACTTAAAACATATAACCGGTACGGGCGCACAGCGCCATCTTCTAGTTCGTTCAACAAACTTTTCCATCTTCCCTGGTATTATCAATAGCATGAAAACTGTCATTACTAGTTTAATACGACTTATAACTAATTTCCTTAGAAGCGCCATACGACCGCTTCTAAGGAATTAATGTTACAAAAATCAATTTTCAGGCGAAAGTTCCATTTTATTAGACAAAATTACTTTTTAAGTGACAAAACTGTATCACTTAATTACGAAGTATCAGATTTTACTAATATAAAAATTACATATATTACATTCTAAAAATTTTCTCAGAAACCTGCGTATTCACTTGCTTCTTGTTTTGTATGAATACATTTTGCCAGTTCTTATTACTATCTGAATGGATATTACTCACATTACCTGTTACATTGTTTTCCTAATTGCCAATTTATCTACCTACATATTAACTTTATAAATTTGAAAGGAGCTCCTTCAATAAGAGGATGTCATTATATATGTGGATTATTATGCTAGCTAGCGAATTTCATGTAATATTGATATTAGAAATTTGGAAATTTTGGCAATGCATTTTTCATTTTAGTTTAAAATGTATAAATATCTAGTTATTACTGATTCTATTCATACTAGACGTTTGATTTGGGTATCCAACTGAATGAAAATATTACAAATATTGTACCAAATATTATTACAGTAACAAGCATTTATGAGCTATACCTGTACATTTAACCGTTTATACTTTTCTTCCAAATTGAACCTTAAATAATTTTCAACAGTCAGTAATTCTTCTTCTTAATCATCCTGTAACTAATTGCTTTTCACAGGTGCGTTTGTTTAATGGAAGTAAATATATATTTTGATGTAATTTATTACTTTAGGTTTCTACGTTCTTTAATTACATGCTAAGTTTAAAATATTAATATTTATGAAGAATTTATGTGTTGTGAGCACTTAAATAGTACAATAAAGATAGATAATTTAGTGGATCATTAATTTTCAGCTCTTCCCCAATAGGAAATTTAAACTCAATACGAAATTAATTCAAAATATTTATGAGTAGGTATCCGTTTCAGCGTTAGTTGAAATTATTTTTTTCTCATTAATCACTTAAAGGGTTGTCAGGAATATGCGTGGCCATGGAGATTATTAAACGCATAAATTAAGAACTGTGTAACTTAACATTGGATAGAAACCAAGGGCTGTTACTGAAGATAACGTCAGAAGGAATAACAAACAATACGATAAAGGCAATTAACAAAAATTCATAAATGTAACTCACTTAATAAAGCATTTGGAGGAAAATCGTTTCGTATTTATGAATTCATGAATATTTAGATTTTGAAATGGCACGGAACGAATGGTGAAGTTGAATAAATAACAAAGCAAAAAATGCCATTCGATTATAAACTATAATTGATGATCGCCACAATTAATGGATGGCGATTCAATTTTAAAAGATCTCTGGTACAGGTTGTTTTGTTAATGTCATTTGGGTAATGTATTTATTTGTTTAACTATAATAAACGTAATTTCAGACTTTTTATTGTTAAATTCTTATACTAATTACAATAATAAATTTGATAGTTTTCATATTTTAATGTCATAACTAAAGCTGGGAATTATATGCACACGGAAACTACCGCATGTGTCAAATATCATTAGGCATAGGGAATACGTATGAGTACATACGATGTATATGTATATGGAAAAGCCGATCCAATGCCGGAGAAGACCGCGACGACGGGCAACGATTGTCTCCGATTGTTTCGCAAATACAAGTTAGCAGTAATTATTTGACCATCGACATAGGTACTTGTAATGCGTTCTAAAATAACATTTACGAATTGCAAGGGATTTGCTTTTCTTATTTCTTTCAGTAGATGCTAGAAATTTTTAAGCTGCGGTGCGTCGCATAAACAAAAGCGTAATTCTAATAAAATTAAAGAATAATCCTAATAAAATAAATAAAAGAGGATTCTAAAAATTATAATAAATTATACAAGAGGTTCAAAAATTCCTCCTTGCACAGCAAGACATTGTCCTAGGCGGTCGTAGAAATGAGCTCTTACTTTTGCTAACATGTCGGCAGTTAATGAATTCGCAGCCTCAGATATTTTTTCTCTCAAGGTAACTAGATTTTCTGCTCTACCAGCTTCATGAGTTTAAACAATATTATTTAGATATCCCGACAAAAAGAAATCATTTATAGATAGATAGATAGATTTATAGATAGATCAGGAGATCGCGGGGGCCATTTAATGTTTCCTGTTCCAGTAATAAGACGCCCAGGAAAAGTATTTCCTAGAAATTCCTTTATTCTCACTGCATTATGTGCTGGACAGCCATTATGTTGAAACCAAACGATTTCGTGATTTAATCCAATGTTTTGAATGGCGGGAAGTATATGATTTTTCAGTAACTCGAGATACTTGTCGGCATTTAATATACCATCAATAAAATAGGGGCCTATAGAATGGTCACCTAAAATACCTGCTCAAACGTTTAGTTTTTGAGGATACTGAGTGCGATTTGCAAAATGCCGGTGTTGCCCAATATCGAAGAACAGAGGGATTGTACTTTCCGTGTAATGGAAAAGTTGATTCATCGGTGAAGAGAATATTTTTAACGAAATTTTCATCTCGATGTATCTTTTCCATAACGTCTTGACAAAACTCCATTCTCCGGAAATTGTCCTCGGGAAATATTTCTTGAGCTTTCGATTATTTGAAACATTTTAAACCATTACGTTTCCAAATACGTGAAATAGTTGTGTTACTTGTACCCAATTCCTCGGCGGCACTTCTAGTAAATCTCGTGTTATAAATTTCCACAATACTGCAAATTAATACATCCCGCCGTTCTCTTTCCTCAATTTTTTGTGGTGATACCTCTCTTGGTTTGCATTTCGTACAGTTATTGAGACAGAAACAAGTTTCAAATTTATTTATAATATTATAAATTGTTTGTCTGTAAGGTACAGAACGGTCTGCAAAAGTCAGCGCAAACAAATTCATGCACTCCATTGCAGACTTGCCAGCATAAAACCATTTTACTTACTGAAGCTTTTCAGCGGGTGTATAAAGAGCCATTATACATTAATTTTATTGTACGCTTTCAAGCTGTAACGGACGCAGCTAGACTGAACGCAAAATTTCCAGTGAATCGGTATCGGAGACAATCGTCAGCCGTCGCGGTCTTCGCTGGCATTGGACTGGCTTTCTCATGTACGTATACATTGTATGTACTCATATGTTGATTCTCTATGCCTAATGATATTTAACACATACGGTATATTATATGCTCATATATGTTTCCAAAATCCGGCGAAAATATGCAGAACTTTTATTAAAATATTCAAAAATATGTAAAGTTTAAGTGATAGTTACACATCTAAATTATTGTCAAAATATTAAATAATGTCAATATAAATTTAGATTCCACAAATATATATGTACTATATTATTATTTTATTCGAAATTTTACAAAATACATGCATAATAATCAAGAGAATAAGCAAGCTAAATTAACTCTTTGTATTTATATTTGCCTTTGCATAGTATTCTAAACATTTACAATTAAATACTTTTCTGAATTCTCATCTAAAAATGATCTGCGATCCGTCAATAATAGCTTGTATGCTGAAAAGATTTGCTTAACGTCAACTGATGTAATTGGCGCATACTTATATTTGCAGATAATTTATGGACTCACACACAATGGTTTCATCGTAATTTCCTTACAACACACTGGATATTCTACTAAGTTGATTAAAGCCCTCGTTTTTCTCTAGAACTTGTGTTAATTTAATTTTGAACCGCTTTCCTATGGTACCTCTCATATTATAAATTTTACTATTGAAACTTTGAATCAATTCTATCGATTCACTGCGTTCAACACATTGAGTTTCAAGTTTTCGAAGTGTTTCATTAATAAAACCATAATTTGTTTTGATAAAAGATAACTCTTGGCGCATTTGCGATTTATTTAGTATATCTTTGCAATCTGCAATTGCTATCGAGTCATTTCGTCTGCGTTGTTTCATCTGTTCAAAGGTATATGTAAAAATACAGCGGCATCAAGTCACGTGTCCCATTTCGTTATTATTGGTTGCGGTGGCAGTGCCGGACTATAATGTATTCCAATTAAGAAAGGACCAGATGGCGCGGCAATTTGAGTATAATTTACACAGGAATTTCAAAAAAATTGATAATTTGTATTTGAGGTTTTATATCTACTAACCTATATAAAAGATTATTTTTTGACGCTTGTTTATTAACATATTTATTATTAAGAAAACTTAGACTTTAATAGTTTTATTCAAGCAAGAAGCGGCAAATATATACCAATGCAAGGTATTACATAAAATATTTCAATAAATATCTTATAATCTGTTATTTATTGTTTGAAGGTGTTGCATCTACAATAAATTTGTGCGTAAATACAGTGAGAATGTGTTAAAATTACTACAGGAGAAATATTTACATCTTTCTTTGATTTTATTAGAGAACAAAACTTTTGTGTAAATGTGAAACTAATAAATTGGTGACAGTGTATTATAATTATCATATTTGTATATCGTTTAGCTTAAAAAATATAGCATTTTACAAAATAATTTAAGAGAGCAATAAGGAAATTCATTTACCTGCACATCATTTCATATAATTTGGATAAAAATTTTTATACATCTAAAAAAGGTATTTAAAAATATTTTCATTTTACAAAAATAAGTAAGTACATATTAAAAAGGGTAAAACAGCAGTTTTGCGTCAAAAGATAGGTAAAACGTAAGCATTTTTCCAGTTTCAGTATTTGGTTAAACATGTGTTCGTTCCTTTATTTCAAGTTATGGCTGATTAATACTCACTTTTTGCTTACGTATAGGATAAATTGCTACTATCCTACAATGATTTTTTTTTGCTTTTAGCAGAAATATGGTTTGATTACAGTTCAGATTTCATTCAATGTAATTGAAAAAAAAAGAATAAATAAAAAGAGAAATTGATTTCATGGGAACCTCCGTGTGTTCAGTAAAAACAATTTTTTTCGTAAATGTCTGAACACAATGAGCGTAAAACCCTCTTTTATTAACATAATATATGTTTTGTGAAAATATAAGGTGTTTCAATTAAGTATAATAGTAGGTCATCGTAGCTTTTAAAAATCGTTTTTAGTTGGCGCCTTCTTTAGAGAAGAATTTCTGCCGTTCCTTTGTTCGATAATTTAACACATGTTTAAAACCTTTTCCTTAAGAGGCAAGTGTTTGTCTCGTAGTTTTGAGATTGGCATGTTAAATTTAGTCTTTACAGGGTTGCAGTGTATAGTAGTTGTGCGGAAGCGTTTATTTTACTTTACTGTGCACCATGTGTGACTTTTAATTAGTAGTTTTTACCTACGGATGATGACAACTTAGTTGTCGAAATACGTATTTAGGATACGACTAATAATTGTGGTAAGGGGTTATAAACCTTTTTTAAATTAGCATAATATACATTAAATCTTTTACCTACACTTACATAATTACATTATAAAAATTATATAATCTTTTCTTACTTAAAAATTTCATTAATATTCCACGATTATCACAATATCTGGTAGTTACTTGAGACCTAGGACGTCGAACAATTTCTGAGGACCAGAAAGAACTTACAATCTCAAGAATGTATATGGTAAACATTATTATATAATTATATTTAGTTTAGATTTTATTCACTATATTAACCAAACTACACAATTTCTAAGTATAAAAAAATTATATCTAACACATCACACACACACACACGAATCTAAATCAAGAACATCACTAAAACATAAATAAATTTAACACACCACAGTTCATTATGTTACATATTGTTCACGAATATATATATATATATATATACATATATATATATATATATATATATATATATATATATATATATTTTGAAAACTACTCATCTTCAAGATCAGAACCTGAATCTAATGAAAATTCTGAGGATGACCCAGTATTTACAGTAAAAGTCAAATTTTCTAATACATTTTCAACTATATTATCTAAATCATACACTTTGGTTTCTTCTGTTATAACGTGATGAATGCTATTTTTCCATGCGTCAGCATCAACCATGTCTAATCCTTCTAATAATAAATTTCTTACTTCGTCCAATTTAAATGTCTTATTATTGGCCGCAACATGATGTTTGACTTGAGCCCATATAAGTTCAATGGGGTTAAGATTACAGTGATATGGAGGTAAACGTAAAACTGTACCGCCACTTTCTCTAGCTATTTCATCGACCACGTATGAAACTGGATGACAAAATGTGTAATTTTTTACAAGCTCAAACAATTAAATCTTTAGCATGGAATTATCAGCTAAAATTCCTTTGGTTAAAAGCCATTCAATAAAGTGCCTCCTTTTTCCATGATAAAGTAGGTGACTTTTCTGTTTTAGTAGAATGATAAGGCGTATTATCCATTACTATAACACTATTGGGCTCAAGAGAAGGTAATATATTTTGCATTCATGCGATGAACACTTCACTATTCATATCTTCATGGAAATCTGCAGTTTTCTTGGATTCAAATAATAATAAACCACAACAAACAAATAATAATTCATAAAACCAGTTTCGCTGCCAATGTGAAGCACAATTAGTTGCTTTCTTTTGCCAGATGGATCTTTTAAATCAGTAGAAAGACCTTCAACAATTGCGTGTCTTAGATTAAGTACCGTTGTATCTTTCAATATTTTTGCTTTTCTGTAACATGCATTCACCCATGTTTCAAATAGATTTTTCTCCTTCTACAGGAAACTTTCTTATACTTGTCAAATAACGACGTCTCCATAAGATAATATCATTTCGTTCAATTAATATGTTATTTCGTGTGTGTTTTTCCCACATGAATCCTAGTTTTTTTAGGATTCTCCAAAGTGATGTTCGAGGTAAACTGGTATCCCCTTTAATAGCTTCACATATTTTTGTGCAAGTCGGTAACTCATTTTAAAGAAAAATGAATGCACATGCCTTCTAATCGTACTTTTTGATACTTCATCTAATTTATTGTAACCATCTCGGCAACTTCGTTTTCTTAATGGAGACTGTGTAACTCCAGACATGTCAATTTCCTTAATAATGTCAGACATAGTATTCCTACCAATCCCTACTTCCCTTGAAGTTTGACGAACAGCAGCTGTTTCGGACATATTAGCTTTGTTCTTAAAATACACATTGTAAACCATCTGCCTCTGTCCACTTTTTACATATTTTCCTTTACGATTTTTTGATGGACCTGGTAAAGCTGCGTCATCCGTGCTCTAAAACGATTGCGATTAAATAAATGAAATAAATTAATGAGTGATAAAATATTTTTAGAAAATGATGTTTTCACTTTATAATCTCTATAAAGAACTATCTTTAACAAATATTAATATAATATAATAGCACAATAAACAACTAGTAAAACATGTAATTGACTAGGACTGACAGAAATACCGGTAAGTATTGACAGCAAAACGATAATTTGAGAGAACTAAATAAACATAATTTTGCCTGCATAAAGGCGGCCTCTATTTTAGCCAATCACAAGCTCTTATTTTAAGCCCTATCTTTCCCAACGGTTTATTCTTATTTGGAATGGACATTAGGTAATTTATCTTCGCATGCTTGAACCCTCAGCGGTGCTTTAATAAATTCTTTTTTGTCAAATTGATCAATGAATTAATATCTGGAAATGTGTAACGTATTTCTTCTGCTACTCTGTTAACAGCATGGCTCAAACATGTTACGTTCCTACATGCTCCATTAGTTCACGCACTTTTACAATCGTATCTGCATTTCGAAGACCGATAGATGAACAGTTCTAGCGTCATCTTGTACACTCGCGTCCATTTTTGAATCCCTTAAACATCTAAAAAATGTGAGAACGACATCACCGTACACAGATTCCAATATCTCGTAAGTTTCTGTTGCAGTTTTATCTAATTTACAGCAAAATTTAATATTTACTCATCGCTCCATTACGACTGAGAGAAAAACGATGTGCGCGCTAGCGTTCTAATCAGAAACTAACAATTCTTTTATCTTCGCTTGACATCTATTGGTGAGGCTGTGAACTATTGCATGCTGTTTTATTTTTGGTTCCATTTCAGATGACTTCACTATAACAGCGTCAATTCGAGAATTAAATTCCCACACCTCGTAGATTGCTTTAAGTTAGAAGTAACTCAAATTTAAATTGCCAGGTATCGTGTAATAAAAGCCGATATTGTAATTTTTTGTGTTAATCTAAAAAAGTAGTGCATGTACATAAAAATTGGATAGGATATCCCGCAGCTATTCAGTATTTACATAATTGCAGCTTACTTTAAAGAATCCGTTTTATATTCCAGTCTACCTATATTATTTATTGGAAGAGCAATTCATTGTTTCGCTTCACAAAGACTTCGTAATATTGATAGTTACAATTATGTCGTAAATCCCGTTAATATTTTTATTCGTCCACATTTAAAGCGTAATTTGTTTTACCTATATAAAATCTGATGTAAATATATTTTAATTTTTAAATTTGGTAAAATTATATAGTACAAATTATAACCAAGAAGTTTGAGTACATCAATACGTTAAGCGCGTATTACGCATTTGTTACACATGAAACAGACATGCATTACACACATCTGTATGTGTACACATGGACATACACCCCGTATTTTCCAGCGTTTACTTCAGCTACAGACACATGTTTCTGTCTCAAGAGACTTCGTCAGTTTGGACAATGAAGTAAAGTTTGATGGATCGCCGGGTAAATAGCAAATTTTGTCCTATCAGGTGGCACCAGATGATCTAGTGACATCTGATGGACAAAAGAGACTAATTATTGACTCAATGCCTCGTCGTGTAGCGATGGTACGTGCCGCTACTTCTTCAGATTATACAGGGTGTGCTCGTCACTTTTTTCAACAGTGTATTTTATAACTGCTTTTGCTCTTACCGCATTTCTTTCTTACCAATTCATTTCAACATTAGGTGTGTCTCAGGGCTCTAATCTTGGGCTTCTTCTTTTTCTGCTTTTCATTGATGATGTCCTCACATCTTTCAATTGCTCTGTGCTGGCCTACCCTGATAACACTAAATTATTCTTACCTGTCGAATCACAGAATAATGCTGATGTCTTGCAAGATAATATTAATGTGTTTATGGATTGGTAGTGAAACCAGGATAAAAATTAATGTGAACAAATGGTGTGTTGTATCTTACACGCATAAAATAATAAAGTGGAGTCATCAAATAGTATTGGTGCCTAAAAGTTAGTGAAACATTAGTGATCTCTTAGCGTCAAATTCGACTCAAATGTGTCCTTTAACTTGCACCTTTCGGATATCATCTCGTCTGCGTCTAGAATTTTTGGTTTCGCTTTGAGGTCTATCAGTCAGTTTCAGGATTTAGCTGTTTTCAAATCACTGTACCAGGCTTTTGTTTTGAGTGGATTGGGGTATGCTTCGGTAATATGGTCTCCTTACTGCTCGGCGTGATTCCTCGCTTGAACGGGTTCAAAGGAAATTTTCTGAGATACCTTTCTTTCAGATGTAATGGTAGATATCCCGAAAGAAATACTGACTAAGACAGGCATAACTTCAAATCTTTAAAACACCGTCGAGAGGTTATTGCTGCGCGATTTATGTGTAGGTTAATTGATAGTCGAATTGACTTGCTTGAAGTATTAAACTTTATAGCTTTTCGCGTGCCTCAAAATCTAATCCTACTTTTTACCCACCAAGAGCTAGAACTAACGCGCTACTAAGAGCTCCAATTAATTTTATGTACCAATATGCGGATAATATTTATGGTGACATTTTTGCGGGAGGTGTTTAGATTAAGTTTTCGTGTTAGTTTATTAGTGTACTTACTTATTTTATTTCATACATTTACATTGTGTATTTTTTTATGTTATTTAGCACACATCTGTTTGTCCCTTCTAGTTTTTTATGTATTTGTCCTAGAAATGGAATTATAAAGATTATTGTTATTATTATTATTATTATTAATCATTGAAAACGAAGGAGCTGGTTCTAAAAGTGTTGAATCTTCTTTGATTTCGGTTGGTAATAAGCCTCTCAAATGAAAGTACTTTATCACTGCTCACAACTCAGTTTTGTCCGCTATTACAAAATCACACGAGACGTTCACTTTGGTGTACTATCAAAAACAAACTAATTGACGGATCGCTCTGTAGGTACAGTCAACCCTTAACAATCCCGGCGGTTACGTCCCAGAAAAACTTCGCGAATGTCGAATTCGCGAATGTTAAGTCCATCTTTCTGTGTAAATGGGGGGGGGGGGGGGGGGGGGGTTACGTTCCATTGTGTTAAATAAAGGTACAAAATATATGTGATTTGCTTTACGGTTTAATAATAACATGTATCTATATATATTTTTTTTCATTACACAACGTTTTCAAGTTTTCAAGTTCGACGTAAGGAGCCATCGCAGCCTCGATTTCTGTCTTAGACTTCGAACAAGCAACGGATCAAAATCAAGAGCTTTTTCAACAAGTTGTTCTTGTAAGACTTAAATGTTTCTTAGGTGTTTCGACGAGAACTTCTTGCCTGGTATAAATAAAAGCATTTTAAAAAAGAAAGAAATGAAACGCCGTAACGCTTGCCTGAGATTTCATCCTCCTCCTTTTCGTCTTTACCTTCTTCGATGTCCTGTTGTTTGTCTTCCATCGTCTCTAATAGCTCTTCTTCGGTTAGCTCGTTTCCGTGAGATTCTGTTAGATCGTGAATTTCATCTTGCCTGATATCTTCAAATCCATCACCCCCAATTTGATGGGCAAGTTCCATAATGTCTTCTTCTTGATTTGTTATAGGCGGAAGGTGGTTAGCAACCACTCCAACATACATTGATAGAGCATTCCTTCAACTCTCTCAGTGAGGCGTCGATATCTGTGATGCAATCCGCTATGTTGAATTTTTTCCAACTGGATATCACTGTTTGTTCTGAATTAAGCTCAATCGAATCCAAAATTTGATTGAAAAATCGCCTAATGTAATAAGCTTTAAAAACTGAAATTATTCCCTGATCCAGGTGTTGAATTACAGACGTCGTATTTGGGGGCAAAAATACCACATTTACATTAGGATGAGCTCCTACCAGAGTAGAGAGATGTCCAGGTGCGGTATAGATTAGTAAGTGGACTTTGAAATCAAGGTATTGAGGCGCAAGATAGTTCTTTACCTCAGGGATAAAACAATTTTTAAATCACACCTGGAATAAAACACCGGCGACCCATGAGTTTTTATTTGCTCGTTAAGAAACAGCAACAGATTTTTATTCTTTTCCTTCAATGTTCGCTGATTTAGGGACCGATATATCATCATCGGCTTTATCTGAATATCACCTAAAGCATTTGCACACAAGAGAAGAAAAACTCGATCTATCGCCACCTTGGAGCCTGGAGGTAATCGTTCTGTTTTGGAAAGGAAAGTCCTGTTCGGCATTCTCTTTCAAAACAGTCCCGTCTCATCCGCATTAAACACCTGCTGTTGTAGATATCCTCCTTCTTGAATTTTTTTTTTTAAGTTCTGCGTGAATTTTTTTTGCTGCCTCATGGTCAGACGCCGATTCGCCGGTCGATTTTATATTATGTAAATTATGCCTTTTCTTTAAATTTTCAAACCAACCTTTGCTGGTCTGGAAGTCAGACAATGAATCAGAATCTTTGTTTATACGTTTATACGATCAAATATCTTTTTAGCCTTGACTCTTATCAGAGCAGAACTGATCGGAACATGCTTCTGAGACATTTCCTCCAACCAAACGCTTAAAACATTTTCTGTCTTTTCAAGAGATTTATTTCGCACTTGAGTAACAATTTTCACACTCGCGAATAATCAAATCCAAAGGTCGTGAATATGGAATTAGTCCGCATTTTAACTATCACTAATGATCAAAACTTGCGGATGTCAAAACCGTCAATGTTGAAGGATTACTGTACTGTCATATTTAACCTATTAAAGGAGGATTCAACGGAATGGTAAAGAAGATTACTGCGAATTCGCACCGTCTCTGTGTTAGATCACATAGTTTCAGAAAAATCCTTGTATAATCGTAAAAAAATCATAGCACGAAAATGTTTTCTAGTTAAACTCATTTTTGTGTGAACAGAAAATCTTTAAATTATGATAATTAACAACATTACACGTCAATCAACTCGCAAAATATTAAAAAGTAGATGTCGATTAAAAACAAATTTCGTTTTTTTAGAAACAAGGCCATTCTAGATTTTTTTAGTGTTCCTTCATAACGAGCGATCATTAAAATTTTCACTCGTAGCTGGCCGTGTATATAAAAATTATGCCGTAGCTTTAGTCATTAAGATGTTATTTCAAACATCTGTCAGTGTCAAATATATATTTTAAAGTTTCATCAAATGAAAAAGTAATGGCCTTTAATGATATGCTTAAAGCGTTTATGGTAGAATGTTACTTCCTGACATCTCAAAAAATTGATGGTTGTATTTGGCAGCATTCAATAGAAAATTGCCTTGCGGAATTTGAAGAGAGATATCCAAATACTGTTCCTAGCTATAAAACTTTCCGTGATACGCTAATGCATTGTGTAAATCTTTTTCGTCAAACAGGCAGTATTTTAAGGAAAAAAGGAAGCGGTCCTCCTCTCAAGAGAAGTCGCGGCGTAATTGAAAATGTCAGACAAATTATTAACGAATCTCCTCAAACATCTATTCGCAGAGTTTCGCAACAAGTAGGGCTTTCGTATGGAACATGTCAAAAAATTTTAAAAAAGGACTTGCACATGTATCCATATAAATTAACTTCTGTACAAAATCTATTACCTACGGATTATGAAAAAAGAACACAATTTTGCCAATGGTTTATTCAAACAATGACAGACAATATTTTAAATCATACTTTTTTCACCGATGGAGCTTGGTTTTATTTGAAAGGTTATGTTAATTCGCAAAATATGCATATGTGGTCCAGTGAAAATCCTCATTTCAACAGAGAAGTTCCTCTACATCCAGAAAAAATAGGCGTATGGGTAGGTATGAGTCGTCACCGATTAATAGGACCAATATTTGAGGGCACGATAACATCGGAGAAATATCGTAACGAAATTCTCAGTGTTTTTACTAATCAATTGACTAATGATGAACTCCAGGTCGGATATTTTCAACAGGATGGGGCTACATCTCACGTTACACTTGAAAATATTCAGTTTTTGCAACAATTTTATGGCAATAGGATAATAAGTAGAAATACAGCGATTCCATATCCACCACGATCGTGTGATTTAACAGTCATGGATTTTTTTGTGTGGCCATAGGGTAAATGTGTATAAGAGCATGCATGTGTATAAGAGGACGCAGGACGTTTTTAAATATGTATCCCCATCTATTAATCATCTTAAGTAGTCAGTAACATGTCTAATTTCAAATTATTACATGGTCAAAAACCAAAATCTACGTTACCGACAGTTTTTACAATATGGCCATTATAAGTTTTTATCTGTTGGAGCTGTAGTTTTGTGCAATTAAGTTTTAAGGTGCCTACGGGTAAGTACTCATATTACTTTAAATCAAATCGTTCTTCATAGTACGGTATAATGTAATAATTATTCTTACGATTTAAAAACATCGCACATTTATATTCTATAAAAGAAAGCAACTGTTTTCTACAATTTCAAACATGTGTATAAGAGTACGCTGTACCATGCGCATAAGATGACGCAGTGCGTTCTCTTATACATACACTGCGCACTCTTATACGTATAAACTATTCCTTTGAATATACGGACAGTTTTAATAACAATTATATAGTTTTAATAGTAAACAATCGTAAAATATTATTACGTAAAGGGGAATTTTGTTTAAATGTTACCTACATTTACATTTCTCTTTGGTTATCTATAGTTCCTCGATTCAGGACAATATGAGCCGTTACAGGAGAACAAGCGATAGAAAACTAATATTTACAACAGAAAATTTAGAAGACATCAGGCGCAAAATAGCAGCAGGCTGTAGCAAAAGAAGTTTAGCTAAAGAAATGGTGACAAATGAAGCAACTCTAAGAAAACGACTAAAATGTGGAAATGTTCCAGTATCGTTAGGTCGATTTAATAGTGATATTCCTGCAGAAATGGAGGCTGAATTAGCCCAACAACTACGAGATTTGGATGACAGGTTTTACGGTATTACAAAAAAAAATTTACAAATTGCAGCTTATAAATTTGCCGTAGCTAACAATATACAGCACCGGTTCAATAGAAATAAAAAAAATGGAGGGGGAGTCTTGGGTAAAAGGCTTTTGTGAGCGACATCGAATAACATTACGACAACCCGAGAAGTGTTCAATGGGGCGAATCATGGGCTTTAATAAAAACCAAGTAAATAGATTTTATAAAAACTTAAAATCACTGTTTGAAGAAAGAGAGTACATGCCAAGCTCTATATATAACATAGACGAGACAGGCTTGTCTACTGTGCCGAATAAACTGCCAAGAATTTTAACTAGCAAAGGCAAAAAGCTTGTAGGAAAAGTAGCAAGTGCTGAGAAAGGCCAATTGGTGACAGCTGTATGTTGTGTTAGCGCCACAGGTTCGTATGTTCCCCCGGCAATAATACTTCCGTGGAAAAGGATGAAAGATGAGCTCTTTCTCAATGCACCAATTGGTACCTTAAAAATGATATCCGAATCTGGATTTATTAATACAGAGTTATTCTGCCAGTGGCTGATGCATTTCAATAACTATAGTAAACCTTCTGCTGAAAACTCAGTGCTCCTAGTTCTCGATAATCATAGTTCTCACCGTGATTTACAAGCTATACAGTATTGCAGAAAAAATTATATTGATTTGCTATCTTTGCCTCCACATGCAAGCCACAGATTACAGCCATTAGACGTTGGCTTTTTTGGCCCCTTAAAAGCCTCCTACAGCAGGGAATGTGATAAATGGTCAATCACCCAGGCAAAATAATAACACAAATGCAAGTTGCTGAATTATTTAACCATGCTTATGCTAGCACTGCTAACATTGAAAAGGCTCAGAATTCCTTCAAGGCAACTGGGATATTTCCATACAACCCCGATCAGTTTCAAGACATTGACTTTGCCCCATCCTTCGTTACAGACGCACCCATAAGCACTGATTTAATTGAAGAAACTGCACTAGAAACTGTTGCGGAAGACACCACTATTGATGTAATTAATGGTCAGGCTAATGAAGAAATTAATGAAGCAGAAGTGTCTTTTATACCACATGTAACACCACCACCACCAGACATTAATAATATGGACATAGTGTTTGAAGATGGAATAGTTATTCCCAGTACTTCACAAGTAGTTGATGTTTTGAAACGATCGACACCAGCCTCTGATATTTTACCATTACCAAAAATAAGAGAAAAACCTAATCGCCGACATACTAAATCACAAAAATCTGAAATACTGTCCAGTACTCCATTTGCGAAGGACCTAGAGGAGCTTGATAAAACAAAAAAGGCTAAAGAAGAAAGGAAAAAAGAAGCAGCAAAGAGAAAATTATGTCCTGCTTCTAAGCAGTCTAAAGCCATACAGACTCAGCGAAAGAAGAAGAAAAGAGACGATGAGGAAAATGTCCCGGTTGTAAAGGTTGGTCCTCAAAATCTTACGAAGACTGGATTATGTGTTTTCAATGTAGGAAATGGTGGCATGAATCATGCACAACATATGTAACAGGAAAATTCATTTGTTTTACTTGTGAGGCGTGATATGTTTTACATTTTGATCTTTGTTTTGTTTTGTTACGTTTTACCAATAATCTTCCGTTCTATGTATGTTTAGAAAAATATTTTAAGTTTTGCATTTTTATTTTAAAATAAATGTTCAGCAACTAAAAGTTTGTCTTTTTATAAAAAATAAGTATATAAGTATAGGTAAATAATGTGCGTACTCTTAAACAAGAGACTGCGAACTCTTAGACGCACACGTGTATAAGAGTACGCACTCGCACAGTTTCAATAAAAATTAAGTATCTCAGATTTCTTTAGTGATATAGGGTTCGACATGCTTAAAACGTGTTCTGTAATAATCACCGTTAACGATAGCGCCTGAACATTTTTCTATACATATAAAACTACAGTTTTCTTCAACTTTATTCACTACGTGCGTACTCTTATACACATTTACCCTATATAAAGAATATTATTTATGAAACACCAATTAATAATCTACAAGAGTTAAGACATAAAATCATAGAAAAATGTGAACACATCAATAACTCACCGCAAATACTGATCAATGTTTTCAATGCTCTTCGAAATAGAGTGCGATTATGCTTGGTAGAGAATGGTCAACATTTTACACATTTTTGATAATATTCTATTACTTTGTATAAAAATTATAAATATATTTAATATAAAAGTCAGCATTTAAAATTATTTTTTAACAATCATGACGTTTGAAATTATAATGACACATCTCCTCTAATAACTTAAGCTAGGACATACTTTTTGTGTACATGGCTTACTTGAGCGAAAATTTTAATGATCACTCGTTATTATAACTACGTAAACATCTTTTATATTATTTTAAAAGACGCTTTTACTTAATGACTTATTTAATGAAGTAATGAAGTAACTTATAATAATGGATATCTGGTAATACAATTTTCTTCTGTTTGAATATTATCGAAAATAACTGAGTGTTTATATTTGTTTATTAAACGTTTTATTCGATGAACGTAGCCTTAAAATTCAGGTAAATAACGGTTTTCGAAGCTCCGTAAAATTCAACATTAAAGCGAATTTATAGATACCAGGAGCCCAAAGTCCGGACCCACGTCTCGTCAAATTGGATTAGTGTGACATTTATAATCCTACTTCGTACACCACCATCATATTGAGAAAAGAATATTTTTTTCTATAAATTGTCGTCGGACAATATAGTCGACTAAGCCAATAATACCAGTCACTTATGAAATATTCGAGGTAGCAGGTGTATAGAAAGGCATAGTAAGTCCTCGAAAGCGGGATTACTGTATATAATCCAAACCTAATGTATCCCAGGGGAACATCTCTACATGTTCCTATGACAAACACAAGCTAATTCAATCCAATTTAAACCCGATAGAAATTGCACTTGACGAGGGACTAATCAGCCAACTGTGCCGACTGTGGAAACACTTTGAATACCACTCGTGTCGTTTAAATCGAATTTTGGTAATTAGTTCTCTAATTATTGGATTTGTGTTCTCTGCACCGATACCGCTTAGGATTATGTATGTTCTGCGCGGATTATATTCGTATTTTAACTTTTGTGATTGCTTTAAACAAATTCGCTCCTAATTTTATTCTGCTAGATGCTTCTAAACTTTGGCGAATTCAATACGAGCTTCATGTTTAATTAACGCGTTTGTATTATACTACGTAGTATCCCTTCAAGTTATTGCAATATTTCGCTACAGGAAGTGCATATTAAGCAACTAATTTACTCTTCATGACGGCAATAGCCAACGTATGAATGTTTCAGTTACTATCTAATGGCTAATACCGCTTTTACTATAGTATTAAAATTTGTAAGTGGAATATAAGCGTTATAGTTAATTACACACAAATATTTTTATAACGCATTTAAATATAAAGCAAAAGTTATAGTCATTTAGATCTACATTATGTTAGACACAAGGGATATTTTTTAAATAAGGTGCATTTTTTTAATAAGAAGAAGAATACTGTAAATACCATTAAAATATGTAGATCTCTGTTTCCGGGTTGGAACCGCGTCGAGTTAGGCGTAATTGCCAACGTTTCGTTCACTGTTGCAAGGGACATCTTCAGGGCTGTACGTAGATATTCGTCGCTTCGCACCAAATATTAGTTTAATCATTAATAATTTATTGTGGTGACCTCAAAATAGGCCAATCTGCTACGATATACTTAATACCAATCTATAATCCAGTCATCTAAATACTACTTAAAGGCTTTTCCAATACGTACGGCTTTCAGCTCCTTATGCGAATATCGTTTTACGGTTTCAAAAGATTCGGAACGTCTTCTTCGAAGTGTTTGTTTGGGTTTAAGGAATAGAAAAAGTCACACGGGGCTCTATCTAGCAAAAAGGTCGTTCAATCGACGACATTTTCTGAATTTTTGATCGAAAATTTCAAGTGAACAACACCGCTATACTTAAAGAAAACAGTTAACATGACCTTGATTTTCGAACAGCTTTGACGTGTTTTTTAGGTTGTGGCTCTTAATCAAAGAGTTATTCTAAAACTACTTGATTGGTTTTAAATCATAAACCCATGTCTCGCCACCCATTACCATGAGTTTCATGTAAATGTAGAGTATGAATTGACTTGTTCAAACACATCCTCAGCAACTTATTTGCGGTCTTCTTTGAATGCTTTGTGTCACTTAAATGATTGTGGTTTTGATAAAAGTGACTTACAGTAGGTTTTCTTCGAAATTTTCACAAAATTTGACTGGATTCACATAATTTGGGAACATTTTATCCGACATTTTCATTGATTTTAAAAATCGTTTAGCTTAATTTAGTCGACTAACTAAACCAATTGAGGTCAAACTGGTTGGCAAATGACATCAATAACACAGGTCTACAAAATTAAACTTTTTGACAGATGTTTTTATTTTGAAAACTGATTTTATATAATTTTGGTAGGCTGATTTCAAAAATTCTATGCATTTATTTGTATCACGTAAGGTTTTCTTTGCAAATATTAAATGAAAAAAACAATACTTCTAAAAAAAATTATTTGTTTATTGAGCAAAAAGGTGGAATACAAGTTAAAAAAGTGGAAAATAATACTTTACTCAGTCTTTTTTAAGTGAAATCTTTGTCTTTTTGCCAAAAAGCTGCGTTGCCGGACATTCGGTTTTATGTTTTTAAGGGCATATCCCGTTTTAACATCCAGCAGTAGTCCGCCATCATCGTTATGCTCCATCTGCCTTGGTATCGCCGTTCCATTTCCTTAATGTCTTGGTGAAACCTCTCTCCCTGTTCTTCGCTAACTGCTCCAAGATTTTCAGGAAAATAGTTCAAGTGTGAAAACAGGAAATGTACTTTCAAACTAATATTACAACCTAGACGATGAAAGTGTTGTAACATATTTTGAACAATATTTTCGTAGTTTTCGTCCTTAGAGTTCCCAAGAAACTTATCAATTACTTCTTTAAATGAAACCCAGGCGTTTTTCTCGACATTGGTCATTGTGTTTTGAAAATCTTTGTCTTTGCATAATGTTCTTATCTGCGGCCCAACAAAAATACCTTCTTTTAACTTGGCATCGGATAAGGCTGGAAATGCTTCATCAAGCCAAGTTTGATATGGAGAGGAGGCAGTAAAACTTTTTTGGGGTCAACCAAGCTATCTCTTAATACATTTTTGCTACCAGGTGTAAGGCTTGTTCTAGAGGGCAATTCTAAATGAGTCCAATGTCTATCCCTTGCTCGACTATCCCACTCACAAATAAAGCATGGAAATTTTGTATAACCTCCTTGTTGTCCTAGTAGCATGCACAGCACTTTAAGGTCACCACAAAGCATCCACTGATGTTCTTGGTAGTTTATTTTCATTAAAAGAAGTTCAAAATTTTCATACGTTTCCATTAAATGTACCGAATGGGCAACGGGAACCGAGGCCAGCTCGTTACCATTGTGCAATAAAACGCCTTTTAAACTACGCTTACTTGAGTCAATAAACAGGCGCTATTCTTCTTTTACATACGGCACATTTCCTAATTTTGAAATTAAGTCAGAAATATTGTTGCAATACACTAGCGGTCTGTCTTGAGTAAAATATTGACATAACTCTTTTTCGCGATCCCGGTAAAAGCTTGATGTGACGCCAGGTGCCAGTAAATCTTTCTCACGAAGTCGGGAGGCTAACAATTCGGATGCATCCTTTGGAAGGTGCAAATCTCTAATTAAATCATTTAGTTCGCTCTGGTTAAACACTTCGGGCTCTTTTAAATCTGGTGTGAAATCTGAGTCATCTGGGTCGCAATTAGATTCATCTGAATCTGACGATATGACGCTTTCTAGTGCTTTTGGGGCGGTAGGTATCGGTACATCTGGTCCATGAGGAACTGGTCGAATAGCAGAGGATTGGGATACACAATTTGTTTCTTATTTTTTCTGTTGAATCCTTGAGCATTTCACGAACAAAAATAACAATCATCACAGTGATTTCTAGGCTCTCGTCAAACCATAGGAACATCAAAGCTTAAACATTTCTTTCTACCTATTTTCCAGTTTCTTAATGCTTCAACGCAAACGGAACAAACAGTATGAGGAGCCCAGGACTTGTCATGGTCGCCAATTTTTACACCAAAATAAGCATGATATACATTTTTCACAAACGAAGTTATAGTTTGCCTCTGCTTTACTACGACATAACTACCACAGATATAACAAAAGTTATTCGGATTGTTCACACAATGTCTTCTTTCCATATTTATACGTTCTAGAACACTTAAAATACGCAACAACGAAGACAACAAGCGCGTGGACACAGTAGCACGACGACTAACACAACCAAACTGCAAATAAGCAGGTTTCAACGTTGTATTGACGCTTCTGCGCCGACTCTGTTGCTTTGCTGAGAAATCTAATATTAACCAGTGTTGCCAAATCACATTTAATTTCATAAAAATCAATTCATTTAAAAATCATGCCTAACATGGAACAAACATATTCTTGTCATAGGTATGTATATTAATAAATTATCATTTTTAAGATATAGAGCGCTATAAAAAAAATTTACGTGATAGAGCAAAAATATGGCGTTTTTTGGAATAAGGGCCCCCAAACATATACAAATTAGCAAACAGCTTTCAAACATCAAAATCACTGTAGACCTGTGTAATCTACATGATAAGTAGGCATACTGGTAACAATTCCAAGCAAAAAGTTTGTTTTCATGCTTTTTACGTGGGTTTTTTAATGAGCAATTTAATGGTAGATTAATGGTGTGTAAATAAGACACTTTCCTAACCTTTCTTAACCTATAAATCTGCTCGCGCAACGACATACTAATGGATTATATTTATCAAGATTTTTTGAATCAATCTGTCTATCTATAATTCATTGGGGTTGGACGCCAGTAAATTCAGACACTTGAGTACAACGCTCTTTGTACCACACCCAATAGTTCCCTCAGTTCTGCTTTATTAGTTTTGTGTCCACATTAAAATCCAGTATCCTCGTACGATCCAATATATCTCTTCCGAAATGTTTCTGTCTGAATCCCTTACGTTCCTCACAAGTATATATTACAGGAAGGGTAGCTTCCTCCTATTTTTCACATTAGTTGCACCAGGGTTCGCTAACCTAGCCACTGCTGTACAGGTGATTCCTCACAGGACAATGTTTGGTTAACAAGGCGGTAATAATTTTAATTTATTTTTTATTACTATGAATTAGGTTAGTTGAAAGCCTAGAATCTAGCTCCTCTAATAGTGGCTTAGTATGGACTTAACTTTCCGTTAGCCACCATTTATATTTATGTTCTCTTTCTAGCCAGAATTAGAATTTCCTTCACAGAAGAGAACAAAATCCTTGGCGATTCCACATACAGGTTCTGATTCTATGAAGTTTCTTTTAAATCTTTGCTCAGCCATTTCATCGGCCATCTCATTACCTTTAAGTTTCTCGTGTCCTGGTATCTATACAGTATTGTCTTGTGCCAGTCTATTGAGGACTTGTTTACAAAGTTTCATCAGTTTAGATCTGACAGACGGATTCACAATAGCGTAAATAGCCGCCTGACGTCATTATGTCTATTTTTTTATTTGCGCAAGCCGGCTTCTCGAATTTCCATGGCGCAGGCTGCAACCGCAAAAAAAAAAACTGGAAGAGCGTCGTATATTTCCCAAGACTTAAGGATATCTTCCTTCACGGCACGTTTCGCATATACCTGTACCTGTGTTCCGAATGGATTGTGATCCATCGGTGAATCAGGTGCCGGGACTTTAATAGCTCGAGAGACCTGTTTTGGTCGGTATAGATATGTGCCATATTGTCCGCTGGGATTTGTAATATTGGCTCTCCGAATATAATTCCCTCAATCTTATTAAGACGAATTAAGCCATTGGCCTTCAGACTCAGGATCGCAGCCATGGCCTCCACTTTCACAAATAGTTCCACCGGAGAGAGACCCACGCCTTAACTTTTACATCTATACAAACTTGTCTTAAAAGTGAAAAACTGGACATCACAATTCATCAAATTTCTATTAGAAAAGATAGATTTTCCCAATAGAATAGTAGTAAGGGCTGACTAGTTGGTCACATATTTACCCGTATAATTATAAAATTTTTCTAATTTTAAAGACATAAAATAATACGAATATTAAAATTTTTTGCATTTATTGTTGATTTATAATCTACCTAACTAGGTTGCGTAAGCGAAACAATTGTCCTATTACGATTAATAATGTGTGTTTTTTAATACCTTTCTTATTCAATAGGGAGAAACTCTGACATTATAGCAATTAATTTGACAAATCATTTTATTCAGTATTGTTTGACATTTCATAATGCAAAAACTTACAGCCGAGCCGCGTCTACAAATTGTGAAAATTTATTTCTAAAATCAGTGTTCTGTTAAAAATGTTCACAAAATGCTTCGCCCAATTTACGACATACATCATCGGCCAACTGATACAACTATTCGCAACACAATTGAAATATTTTGCACTCAACTTACTTTTTTGGACTCCCATCCACCAACGATATTGCGTAGACTGTGCACTGAAGAAAATATCGTCGCCGTTTAGGCCAGTGTTGACGATGATCTAAATTCATCGATTCCTAAAACTTGGTCTGTACCCGTCGAATTTGTAGAAGATTTTGCGCGAGGATCTTGGCTCACATGCCTACAAACTTAAACTGGTGCATGAATTGACGCCAACGGACCATCGTTTTCAACCTAAGTTCGTTAATTGGGCGCTTGAACAGTTGGAAGTCGATCCACTGTTTTATGGTAAAATTGAGTTCAGTGATGAGGCTCACTTCTGGCTCAGTGGCTTTGTGAATAAGTAAAATTGTCGTACTTGGAACGACACTGATCTACAGGTGACTCATCAATAAAGACTGGATTATATGCAAAATATGCTTTTCGTAATTACCTTACTTTATTCAAAAAATGAATAAAATAAGGCAATTAAAAAAATCATATTTTTCATATAATCTGGTCTCTGCACATAAACTACCGATTCCCCCCGAAAAATGCACTGTTTGATACTGTTTGTGACCCAATGGCATAATCAAGCCATGCTTCTTCAAAAACGAAGATAATCGAGCTGTCACCGACAATGCCGGCCGACATAAAGGCATGTCCAACGATTTTTTATTCCCAGAAGTGCATGAACATGGTCTGGAAGACCCTTAGTTTCAGCAGAACGATGCCACATGACGAAACCATCGATTTATTGAAGGAAGTGTTCGCGAATAAGATTATCTATAGAAATGGACCTGCACACTGGTCTTCAAGTACATGTCATTTGAAGCCTCTAGAATATTTTTTCGAGGGTTATTTGAAATCATTAGTCTATGCAAACAAGCCAACAACTATTACAGGCTTGGAAACCAACATACAGTGCACCATTCGAAACACACGGCCTCAAACGCTCGAAAAAGTAGTTTAAAATTGATGCATCAGACGCTCCCGTGATGGCCATATGCCCGAAATCATCTTCCATTATTAATGTCATGAAACTATTTTACCGATTAAAAAAAAATTCTCGTTTCCCTAACACTTGTGTTTTTTAATAATATAAAATATTATTAAAAATCTGGTGTGAAGAACACAAATACAGGTTCACTATTAATATTTTTGTGAACGTGTCCGAACATATCCGTCCCCAGAGACGTAGATACGTATTACGCCTTTCTACAGGCTCATCTGTACGCCCCTGCTGGAGAAAGGATATCTTCAGACATATTCACAAAAAAGAACCACATCGCCACATCACAGAAATTATCCAGACCGAGCGTACAAGTAAATTCAGCGCTGCCTGTTGTCAGACAGACGAAGTACCTCGCCCCGCCCACATAACCAATGTGAAGTAACGACGCCCTTCCAAAAAATATTAATAGTGAACCTGTAGTATTTGTGTTTTTCACACCAGATTTTTAATAATATTTTATATTATTAAAAATACCTTTGTATTATACAAAACTGGTGGGGTTTACCTACTCATGTATCTTTCAATTATTCTGATACTTGTGCTTTTTTATTTCAATTTATAATCCTACACCACTTTAAAAAACAAACTTTATTAATAAAGTGAACATAAACTATTATAGGTTTATTTCCATTTTGAATTATGACCTTAACAAAGTAAAAGTCGAATCAATCCTATAGCACTTAATTTCAAGTAAGAAGTGTAAGATTAAAATAAGATTGCGGAGGCATTTTATTTCCATTTATATTAGAACGGTTATACATTTAAAATAATATTAGTCGTTTTAATGAAATGCTAATAAATGCGTTAAAAGTTGAGCGGTGAGTTTTTAAAAGTACCTAGCTTAAATACTTCTGCATATTACAATATTAGCTATATTTTCATTATGTAATTAACTAATTAATATAAGCAGCATGTGCGAATAATTATTAATATTTATAAAAATACATGTATATATTCAACAATATATTTAACATATGGTAGCTTAACAAAAGGTCTCGAGAGAAAGACCACTGGTACATTTATGTTTATAAGAATGATGTTTTCATTGTTCGTCGGAAATATACTGATGGTTTGTGCTTTAGAATGCAGATATAACAAATTAGCACTTCCAATTGTTGCATTGAAAACACTACTTCTTTAAACCAAGCCTAACACATCCTTTGTAGTCTTTATTGAACGTTGATTTTCTAATGCCAGCTTAATGTTGTGCGATTTGTGTAGAATAAAAGCACCTTGATTAGTATTTATTTTATTAAAATTTGAAGTTGCATTGTTTCTTACACATAATAATTATTTGTTGATAATTATGCATTGAATATCCAAGAATAAATTTTAAATAGGAAATAATTTATTTTAAAGCCAAGACATACATACATGCAGGGTTAGTTAAAAGTATGGAGACGGCGATTTATTGTCGTTAATCGTTAATATTCATTTTAGGGAATTATGTTCAATATAAAAGTTTGTTAGGATATTTTGATCTACATTTGAGAATATTTGAATTTCTTTTTTTTCTTCAATTGTTTACGCCTGTCCGCCCAGTTTCTTTTAAATGGGAACTAGTAAATTTTACTCTACCATTCGATAGAGAATTTTTTTCTCTACAAAAATATTTTGGTTTTTTAAAATTCATTTTAATAACTTTTTTATAAGAAGAAGCCGGTTCATGTGTTTAACAGACGTTCGGTACATCGCAGATAGACAGAAGCGTAGCGATAAACAAACTTGAGCGACATAATTTTATCAGTGGTTATTGTGTACGTCAAATCTTTGACAGAAATAATTCATTTGTGCAATTTGTTGCTGTTAATATTAACAATGGCGAGTTTAAGTGAACATGAACGAATTGAAATACTTATGATGTTGGGTTATGGAGATAGACGCAGAAGTTTACAAGACGTTAGTAATTTATTTAATGATACGCATCCAAATAGAAATCCAATTTCTAAATCCGTTGTTGGTAAAACTTTAAGACGCTTTGAACAAACGGGTAGCGTTAAAGATTTGCCAAGGAGTGGTAGACCTAGAACAGCAAAAAGCGATGATAACAAACTGGATATTTTATTGGCTGTATCTGAATATCCCCATTTATCAACCAATCAATTAGCGGACCATTTCAATATTTCACAGTCATCGATCGTGTCATTTTTAAAAAGTGCAAAGTATAAACCTTATAAGGTACACCTTGTACACGAGTTAACCGAAGATGATTTTGATAGGAGATTACAATTTTCTGAAGAAATGTTAAATATTTGCAATAATAATGAAAATTTTGTCAACAATATTCTTTTCTCTGATGAAGCTACTTTTTGCCTTACCGGTGAAGTATATAGACATAGCTGCAGATACTGGTCATCGGAAAATCCCTCTTGGTTTTTGGAGCACCACACGCAGTACCCCCAAAAGTTAATGTTTGGGATGGCATTCTAGGCGGTCATATCATCGGTCCCTTTTCATCAATGGCAATTTAACTTCGGCTCTGTATTTGCATTTATTGCAAAATGAAATAATACCTGCTAGTGCTACGCTCTATCCTCATGAAAACAATGAACACCTGCCTAATGACAGTATCTGGTTCCAGCAAGATGGCGCCCCACCACAATATGGTGTAAATGTTCGTCAATATCTGGACAACGTTTTTCCCCACAGATGGATTGGAAGACGAGGAACCATTGAATGGCCAGCCCGTTCGCCAGATTTAAAGTCCTTTAGATTTTTTCTTTGGGATACGTAAAAAACAAAGTTTACAAAGATAAGCCCGATAACGTCGAAGGTTTACAAATCCGAATTACCAGAACGATACAAGAAATTCTCTGAGATTTTTTACAGAAATCTGTTCGGGGTTTTGTAAATCGATTGGGTCATTGTCAAATTACTAATGGACGACAATTTGAACACTTACTTTAATATACTTTATTATTAATTTGTTTAGTTTTTCTTGTAAAAACGTTATTAAAATTAATTTAAAAAATACAAAAATATTACAGTAAAGAGAAAAAAATCCTCTATCGAATGGAAGAGAAAAATTTACCAGTTCCCATTTTCAAAAAAAATGCGCGAACAGGCGTATCTAAAAAAACAATTGCAGAAAAAAAAATCAAATAATCTCAAATGTAGATCAAAATATCTTAACAAACTTTTATATTGAACATAATTCCCTAAAATGAATATTAACACCAATAAATCGCCGTCTCCATACTTTTAACTAACCCTGTATAATAGCTTGTTGTATTCAACTGTTAATAATAGTAGTAATAATAGGGCTTAAGTACTTTGACATTTATAATAATTAAAGCTGCGCAAAGCAATGGATTCGCAGTAGCGTACAGCTTTGATGGGTATGCCGAAGAGGAGCGATCATAGATATAACAAATAATGTATGTAATTAGTTATAATTTTAGTATGAATGTGTTATTGATGTTGACTGACTCGAAAATGTGGTGTAGTATTGTATTATTAGCAAGCTTTCCATTGTTGAATCAGTCATATTTCTAGGACGAGGTGAAAATACAAATTTAAAAAACAAGTTAAAATTTATTAATCAACAAGTGCTACTATACCCTGGATGAGTATCTAGGTGGCGGACTGTGACATTATTTCTCTGGGCGATCGGTCGTGCAGTCACTTCAGTCATACTTAAGTTTTACAAAATTATTCTTTGACACATATATGTGTATACCACACAACACATGTTTTTTTTTCTTTTCTTTTTTCGTTTTATTTTATACATACAATTACTGTATATTTTTATATATTGTAATGTATTGACATTTCTTGTTACCATATAACGTATAAGAAAGGAATAATAAACATTAACATTAATATATTTGTCTTTATTAAGGCATTACACTTTTCTAGGTTTAGAAATTTGGACAAGTTTTCAAACTAGATGTATAGCAAGCGCCAAATAAGATGGCGAGCGGAGCGGGTGCGCAGTAGTCGATTTTGAAAACGTGCACGCCCACTTACTCAAGTAACTGTCAGAATATATTTGTCAGTGACGGAACACAACAAGTGTTCATTTGAAAAGTCAATCTAGGTTACTTTGAAATTTTGATAGAATAAGGCGAAATATATTAGTATGTGTTTGTTATTCCGTAAACGTAAATCCAAATGACATTTAATAATATCAATCACAAATATCAGTTAGTGCATAAAATAACCGTGCGTCGATTCTGGTTTAAATAAATTGTTTCTTAGTTTTAAAATGGCTTTCACTTTAGAACATAAAATTTTTTTAGTCCAGGCTTATTTTCGAAGTGGTAATAAAATTGATGGTTCATGGGTTTATGGGTTTATTCAGTTCAAGATTGCATGGTAGAATTTCAAGTTGAGTTTCCACATTTTGTAATAAATTATATACAATTTAAGAATACTATGGATAGAACTTTAAAACTTTTTTCTGAAACTGGTAGTCTCTTAAGAAAATCAGGCAGCGGAGCAGTTAAGAAACGTACACCTCAAGTTGTCAATCGTGTTGAAGAAATAATGAAAAATGAACCACAAACATCTGTTCGACATTTGAGTCAACAAATAAACCTTTCTGTTGGTACAACTTACAAATTATTAAAAAAAGATATGCAACTTTATCCATACCGTGTCACAGCAGTACAAGAATTGTTGGAAATTGATTACCCACGTAGACTATAGTTTTGTAATTGGTTTGTAAATATGAACAATAATGGAGAACTTTCGCAAAGAGTCATTTTTACTGATGAAGCACGGTTTTATAAAACGGGATACCTAAATTCACAAAATACAAGAATTTGGAGTAGTGAAAATCCACATGTAATTAATGAAGAATCGCTACATCCAGAGAAAATTGGTGTTTGGGCAGCGATAAGCCAAAGGCGAATCATTGGACCAATATTTTTTCAGGGAACGTTAACTGCTCAAAGGTACCGTACGGAAATTTTACAACCATTTGTCAATCAGTTGCATGATGATGAACTTCAAAATGCATATTTCCAGCAAGACGGAGCACCTTGTCACTGTACTGCAGAATCTTTGGATTATTTAAGAGAATTTTTTGATGAGCGTATAATTAGTCGAAATACTGAAATTGCCTGGCCTGCACGTTCATGCGATTTAACACCTTGCGACCTCTTTTTGTGGCCTTATCTAAAAAATAACATATTTCGAACACCTATATTGAATTTGAATGATATGCTACAGAGAATCGAACAGAAATGCATGGAAATTAATAACAATCCAGTAATGTTGCAGAATATCATCAGAAATTTTGAGCGGAGGATTTCAAAGTGCATTGATCTTGAAGGACAACATTTTCAACTTTTGTTATAGTTTTCAATAAATACCTATTATTTGTTATTTATTAGTATGTATGAAACTGTCAAAATATACGACTTCGTAGGCTAAGTAGTAAATTTTAATTTACGACATACTTCAAAATGTTCTCAGTAAATCACATGCTACTAGACTCAAATGAACACTTGTCAATGTCTTTGCTAGGAGATCATAAAGTGATACACGCTCAGATGCGAGAAGTAGTTTTTAATGTTTACAATAATCTTTATAAACATAAAAGTACATCATTGCTATTAAGTGAAATAAATATATAGAATCAGAAATATTAGTTGGTGAAACGACAGAAAGTTTAATTATTATTGTATATAATGAGAGTGACAGTGACGACGGCAACTTCAGTTCCGAAGAAGATTAATTTGTTTAATCTATTGTACTGTTAAGTAGTAATAAAGGAATAAAGCATTTATAAATTAAATATTCTTTATACGTATGCAAGCAAATGGATTTGTGTTTTGCGATATTCTTAACTATCTGTTTGTACATTTAAACTCATTTCATATGTAAATTGTTTAATTAATTATAACATCAAATTGCTTCCTCTGTA
The DNA here is from genome assembly GCA_935421215.2 of Melolontha melolontha. Taxonomy (NCBI): domain Eukaryota; kingdom Metazoa; phylum Arthropoda; class Insecta; order Coleoptera; family Scarabaeidae; genus Melolontha; species Melolontha melolontha. Next base: position 213,594,090 of record OW285235.1, read on the forward strand.
TATTTATACTGTTTTAAAAACATTATTAAAAACCTGTTTATAGATTACAATCCCATTATTAATATCATTTCGTTTGGTAATGAAGGTATATGCATATATGTCATTATACATATTGCTATGAATAGTGGTTTGAAAATTTAGCACGCCACCATCCACAACTAGTTTTCCCAACTAGGTTTATCAGCCGGTGAATTTTCAAATATGAGACTTCTAACTTCTCGGGTTCCACTTAGGAAAGACGTGTCTATAATATGAGTTGAGCGCCAGTGAAATGTTCACAAAAATTTATTTACTTATTTTATATAAGTTAGGTTAGAACAGCAATATGGGTATGAGTAAAATGAAACAAACGCAGGATAAAAAAAAATGAATATTTAATACAAAAATAGAAAAAATAAAAAATATATCTTTACAAAGTATAAAGATGCTGTATTATACAAAAATACTTGAGGTAAAAACATTCATTGAAAATTGACAGCTAAATGAATGGAAAACATCCTCTAAATGACACCGATCAAAACTTATCTAAAAATGATGAAGTTTAATATTAATTTCTCATCAGAGAACCACACTGTATAATCAGATACTGATACACGAACAAAACTTACGCATGTGCAAAAGACACGCACCAAAAACCCTGATTCCAATCGAACAAACTTTTCAATTATAATTTTAACAAAGAAATGTTAATAATAAACTGTATTATCTGTATTTCTAATAATTAATTATCTTAACTACAAGCTTGGATATAATAGAAATATACTTATAATAATTTTATATATTATGATGACGTCATAAAATTTTAATTCTACTTACAAAAAATAATGTGGAGACTCTTGCGATAAAAGGTGCTTACTCAAATTTAATTATGAAAAACAATGAGAATTTATATCTACAAACGTCGGGAATTAAATCTCTAATACATAAACTATTAACACTTTCAAAAATACAAAACCTGAAACTAATTTAAATATATAATATATATATATATATATATATATATATATATATATATCGAATAAAGCAACCTTATCGTTTCACAGCTTATAGTCGTCTCCTAGATACTCCCATTGCAACCTCGGATAACAAGTTTTTCACTCGCAAAATTTTATCATGTACAGTCACGTCCCAAATAAATGTACATTTTTAAATTCAATTATTTTTAATTAAAAATCCATAGCAATATGTTTAATTGCTCCTGTAACGTCTAATTGATTTCACAATAAATCTGTACTGTTAGAAAATAAGTTTGTATATATTTTATTCTAATAAATTTTTAATTTATTAAGTAATAGATGTGTAGTTTATGCCACCTATAGTATGGCCCAATTTTATGTAAAACAAAATACAAATCTCCCCACTACTTCTAATATTGTACGAACTTACTCCCACCGTTCGCCATCTTATTTGGGGCTTGCTATACTTGTCGAAACTTTGATAATGTAAATTAGAAGAAACACACCAAAGTTTCTAAACTACAAAACTAGATCCGGTCTTATTTTTCGCACAAGTTTCATACTAGACTTGCGCATTAAACACCATTTCGTTTATACCAACTGGGCTAATTGTATTTACACAATCATCGTATAGGTGTAAAATTTTGAATAAACGTTTCAGCTTATATTGTCTGCTTTCAAACATAATTTTTATATTATTTTTGTATCTATAAGAGCCAATAAATAACCACAACCCGTCTAAACATGTAAATATATAATAAACAAACAAAAATTTTTATATTGGTAACGTACTCAAAGTTTGGTGCCCTCTATTCGGCATAGCATAAATTAAAAATTGTATGAAATCTAGTACCAGAACTTTTCTAGTACAAGTTTCTAATAAAAAATAAAGTGTAATGCAACTCAGCCTTTAGATGGATAAACGTGTCTTTCACCCACGTTAAATTACATTCTTGTTATGTAATTTACGCGGACGAATTCCGGAATATATTTACTCGAAAACATTCAAAACTCTTCATTATCTACCACATTTTGTGGCATGTTGCATATACTTAACATAATAATAGAGTCATATACAAACTTCCAATATGGTATTTCACGTTTCGCACTTAACAGGTGGCGTATGCTATTAACATGTTAGTTACAAACAAAAATTTCGCACGGTGGAATGTTAATCTTGCAAACAACATATTTAATAACAGTCGCAGTTTATTTTAATGTACGAAATCGCTTTATGAATTTTTTCACACTCGTTGCACTCAACAAACTGCGCCGTCGAGGAAGTATATTTACATCTAATACGTCTCGATTGATACTAACTCAAGTCATCATGCATATATACCTCGGGTAGATATGTATGCACGGATAAAATCGTCGTTATTGCATATCGATCCGTTTGCCCAGGTTTAAATAACTAGAAACGTTCTAAACAAACGGCCAGCAATAATAAGTTTCAAATAAATTATTTTTGGTAGCTACTATTAAATATTCGAAACATTTGATTACCTACTACTAATTTTCGAATATTTAAATAAATTTTCTCAATTATACAAGGGTACAGCTGGTAATAAATGTGAATGAACACTTACACCTTTTAAGCAGCGTTTTGAGTATGCAAATGCATAAAGTGGATAAGATCTATTAAATATTCTCAGTACCAGGTATGTTTCAAGAGTCTCTTCATGTAACCGCGCACCGTGAGGAATAAATGTCGTGTATGCAGAGAACGACCGTTCGATTTCAAATGATGTAGTTCTAGCATAATTAAAATAATCTTTGTAAATACTTAAGATATCTGTAGACTAGACTCGGCAAATAGGAGCAATTTCCAGTGCAGTGCCGGGAGGAACGTAGAAGGGAGAAGCACGCGGCAGGGAAACTCAATCGTGCACATCAAAGCACACTTGTTCAATATTATTCCACTGGTCGTTGTGAGTGCATGTCAGTACACACATGCTTAGAAAATGTTGCATTTAGGTACGTTTCGGAAACGGCGTATTTCGAAGAAACTAGAAAACGTAATTGCGAGTATGCCGGATTTAGAATACGAAGGCGATAGAATTAAATGTGTAAGGTGCGACGACTATTTGACGTGTACCAGCTGTTGGAAGTGTGAACGTCACCTAAAAAGTATAAAACGCCTTTCTGCAATCTGTGACAAACGATTCAGTGAACAATTAACATTTGATATAGGTGTTTGTTTTATTATTTATAATCTACCGTTCACTTTATTACACCAAAAAACATTTGTCTCCTTCTGGAGCAAGTATTCGGATTATACATTACCAAGTCGGACATCGATAAGAAACGTTATGCCATCTGCTCGTAACTGTGTTGAAAGAAGAATTTGAACCGTCATTCTCATATTATTTGCTTCCAAAAGAGTTGCAAAATTTTTCTGCGGAATAAAGAATTCTGAAATCCCTTAATCTTGAATAGGGTGTGCGTGGGTCATAGTTAAATGTATGGATGAGACTGAGACTTTCTGTTAGTATATTGCCAACGTTTTTTATTCACACTTAGTCGAAAGTAATACGAAATTCCCTGTTATTTTAATGACCATAAAAGCCATCTAAACTATCAATTAAGTCTGTTATGCAGTGAATTACAAATTAAACTAATTTTCTTGAATCCTAGTACCACAAGGATACTACTGCAGCCTTTTGATGTTGCTGTCTTTCGATCTCTAAAAGAAAGGTGTCTTTTAGGCTTCAAAGTGATGGGAGGAAGAACATCCAGACGAGATTTTAAACGAAGTGTTTTTTGCATCGTTGTTAGAAAATGCAGTAGTAATAACTAGCTCATTTACCCTATTATATGTAGAAATGAATATAATTATTGTTATTTATGGATGCATTATATTTATAAATTTTTTTTATTTTCTGTATAGGCATAGCACTTGAATATATCTCAATACATATTTTGGAAATACGGTTAAATTACGTAATGTCAATAAAATAAAATTAATGTCGGTGAAAGAAACATTATTTTTCTAAATAAATTGCTAATTAATTTGAATTTTATTTAAGGTTACGTAAAGAGTTTAAGAATCCAAATTAAATTTTACATCGAATACATAATGAGGTGTTAAAATGAAATCTCATAATTCACGAAATTAATTAATAAGAAAAATAAAAGGGCACCGCTATTACCGAAGTTATTTGGCGAGTTAGAGATTTTATAAGGAAAATTTCATTTACTTAATTGCGCAAAGAAAACTTAAGTGTAACTGTAATGATGCTGTGTCTAGATTTATGAGTTTCGTAAATTGAAATTTCAGAACGAGCTCATTCATTTTCAATTAAATTGTTTTGGAAGTTTACGTTTCGTTTCTGAGTTTGCGGTTGTATCTGCAATTAATTCGCGACAGACTCAGTTGTTAAAATTTCGTATTTATGGAAAACGTTTAATTTTACTTTCTTTAAGGACGTTAGCGGTAAAATTATGAGACTATTACTGTAAGGGCTATTTGCTTTTTATAACAAAATCTCAGATAAATCTTACGCTTTAAGGAAAATAACTTTAGAATTAGGGGAATATTAACGACATCAAAATGTGCCTAGTAATTTTCTAAGCTATTTACATTTTTTAGTTTTAATTTTGTGTTGTTAAGCAGTATATATTATTGGTTCGTAGACACTAAGAAAATAAAAAAGAAATACAAATTATGATAGATTAACTGCTTTCACTTTTTAGCACAAAAGAATTTTTAGTTTTATAGCTTACATAATATATCCTTCATTTGTGAACTATTCTTAGATGGGTCCATGGATAATGTGACTATGTGCCCACACTGTCAAATTTAATAATACACGGTTAAATTTTTTAAAAATAAATATATCGAATCCCTATACAAAACGTTAAGAAAAAACATAAATAACTTACCCAACATGTTTACATTGTTGCAAAAAAATGCGGATGTGCTCGATGAAAAAACTGCACCATAATATATGTTTCTGTATTAGTCTCGGAAAGGTTCGTACGTAGCGACGTATATATATGTTTATATACTGAGAAGGATTGTTCGACGTTGAGAGATGTTATATTTGCATAGTTAAAGTGCTCTTTGTATCTGTACAATGGATCTTCAGTATTGGTAAAAAGTTACCCTAATTTTGTAAAATCTACATTTTTATCTAATACACTGTTAAATTATATTATTAAATATTATTAAATTTGACAGTGTGGGCACATAGTCTGCCATCTTTATACATAAGTTTTATTTCAATGAAATAATATTTAATAGAAGTACGTAATTCAACAGATAAATGGTAGCTTTCGCTAATTATAATTTAATAAAATGGCTCTGTGGAAAGAGATTTCGAACAAATGAAGAGGTAATATCCGAGACAAATGCGTATTTTGTAGAGTTGCAGAAAAATTACTTTTTGGTTGGTTTGAAAAAATAGCAAACTGACTGGTCTAAGTGTGTAGACTTGCAAGGAAATTATGTCGAAAAATAAAATATATTTTCTCCCCTAAAATAAGTACTTCATTGAAAAGTCATTGATTCAATTTTGTTTTAATTATCAAGCCGCCACTTCCAAAAAACCACTTTTCGCGCTTTTAATTTTTTTAAATTTCGTATTTACTAATACTTTGACGAACTAGGAACATACAGGTTCACTTCTTACTCCATTGCTAACCTACTCCCAACTTTCTTTATTAACTTAAATTTTATGTGATAATAGCTTACTTGGGAAAAATTTTATAAGAAAAAAGGCCATACACTAACCAAACTACATTGAATCGTGAACACAAACCCAACTATGTAATAAATGGAAACAACCATTAGGACAATAAAATGTCACGTAAACATCTCGGTACACCGAGCAGGTAAATCGATTTACCATAACACAACAAGGTATACTTTGTTGGAGGACAAGAGGTAACAACAATCTACCAGAGGAGACAAAGCATCTTCCACAATGAAACTTTAAAACACTCGTCAGACATGCTATTAAATATAGAACCTTACCAACGGCAGAATTTTTTTAAATTCTACAGACAGCATTAATTAACATATTCGAACTTACAATACGTTCATTACGGTATTACCTAGAGTTTATATACCGTCCGATAACAAAAAAGCAGATACATATTATAATACATCTTATTTAATATTTATTTTTCATTATTATTTTTTGACCAACATCGCACAATAGAATTATTTTGTCACAAATGTGGGAAATGTGAAATATCCGAGGGCGGTTTGACGGGAGAGTGACTTTTCAACGAAATATTTACTTTAGGGTAAAAAATGTATTTTATTGTTCCACAAAATTCCCTTGCAAGTCTGCACACTTAGCCCAGCTAGTTTCCAATTTTTTTAATTCATCCAAAATATAATCTTTCAGCAACTCTGCAAAATATGCATTTTTCTCGGATATCGCCTATTCATTTGTCCGAAATCTATTTCCACAGAGTCATTTTTTAAATTTGGAAATAAAAATAAACCACTGAGAGCTAGATCTGGGGAATTTGGTGAATGAGGCAGCAATTTGACGAATTTTGTTGTAGCTACAGCGGACAAATGGTAAGGCGCATTATCGTGATGAAACAATACCCCATTTCTCCTACAAATGCAGTTGCTTTTTCTTCAGTTCTGCATCAAAACGTGTTAGCAAATCAGCTAATATTGGCGAGTTATCGTTTTTCCCTTTATTATTTAATCAATAAATATAACACCTTTGGATTCCCAAAAAACTGTGGTCATGACCTTATCCGGCGAAATACTGTTTTCGGTTCCTTCGTGACACGTTCCCCAGGATAAATCCATTGTTTCGTCTCTGTTTTCGTTTCTGTGACATATTGACGTAAGAGTTCACTTGGATTACGTTTAAAGATAGCCAAATATGGATCTGACTATTTATATCTAAATACACTTAATAACTAATAACTAGACAGAGTCGGTTTTAAATAATAAAATTCATGCAATATGCGCTCGTAGCCCTGATTTTAATCGACTGAAAGGTTTTATAGTAATGTTCAAAATACGAAAATCCGGTAGATATATTAAATCTAAAGATTATTATTTCTATGCGCCACTCACTAGCTCTGATGTTGAGCGAAGTTTTTCCATATTTAAAAACATACTATCTAATAAAAGAACGCACTTTACAGAACAAAGTTTAGAATATAATGTAATCTGGAATTAATCTCAATTCAAGTTAATATAAATTCATTTAACTTCAGTGTTTTATTTATTTTCGTAAAAATAAATTTCCGTATATACATTTCATTGCCTTTATTATGACTCAGGCGAAATATATTTCACAACTCCGTCTATTTTCATTAAAATACGCACAAACAGACAACTTTTATCAATATCATCGCGCTATAACATTCATATATACATGTTAAGTTGATCGATTGTACATTGTCGGCACCGACGAATCACACCCGATAAGGGATAGCGCCGTTTCCGCAGTCTACTATTAACTAATAATAACAGTATTTATTTCTATATTTATTTCACATTTATATCACAATATCAACCCGACGGCGATTACTCGTTGAATACCTAATAATCCCTTTCGAGCGGTATATATACGTCGTGCTGGCGTGTATAGAACATTACGGGCTCTACCTGGTATTTTTCCGGACGGATTTCGAACGTGTTGTCACATATGGCGGGTGACGTCATTGCATGACTCACATTACATTAGTTAAATGTTTATGCAAAATATTTCATACCCGTTAACTTAAAATGTTTATTTCATACCAATATGGCCACATTTAAAAGCAGAAAACTACATACAAATCATTCTATGGGACGCAGCATATTTAAGATAATATTTACTTGGCTTCTTTAATTGTTTTTCCATGTAAAAATCATGTTTAATTAACGCTCAGATTCCTTTTTTCCAACTTCGCTAGTTAATCTGCTGAAGGTATGACTTTTTAACATAAAATTTAATATACCTTTATATTTTGCATGCCTATTTATACGTAAGCTAACACTTTTTAGCTTTCCGCTTTGGTCCATAAAGATGACCTAGAAGCTGAAGGTGAAGATTACACGAAATTGATAAATTGAGCTGATTTAATTACAGGTATTTATTAACTAATAAGTATCTTAAATTTGTGTTGTTGCTCAGCTTAGCTGTGAAATACATTTTCTTTAGCATCATTTATAATATCTTTTTGGGATTTTTTTTGGAGTCAGGAATTCACAAGGTTTATAAGCTTGCCATCTTCTTGCTTATTTGACTTTAATACATAAAGTATATATATATATATATATATATATATATATATATAGTAAACCTAATCAGTAGGCGATTAAAGGTCTGTATATTACTTCAAAATATATGTATTTAAAAAACTCTACATGTTTCGGCTATATACGCCTTTTTCAAGAGAATACAAAATATGAATGACAGGATATAAATGTCAAGTAATTAAGTTGCTATGGTTTAAATTATTCAAAGATACATTCTAGTAATAATAATAAATCATGCCTTAGTATTCCAAAAAATAGATAACAAGGTGTGAAAATATGTGTTGTTCGCTGCTAGCAATTTGTGTCTCCTTCTGGGTATGAACTTGTGTGTTGGTTGCTGCTGGCAGCTTGCGTCTCTCTATGGGTGTGTGGTTTTGTGTGAGAGCGTAAGTGTAGGGTTTTGTATGTCGGTGCGTTCGTGCGTGTGTTTAGTGATCGGTCGCATGAATTTAGAGAGGTCGGATAACCAGCCGTTGCGTAGGGCCGCCAACCCTTTCCCGACAACTTCTTTACAATTCCGTGCAGTACTTCGACGGTCTGACCCCCGCCCCAACGAGGCAAGGCGCAGACAGGCGAAGCGCACCCTGTACGGGGTTGCTCATCGCAACTAAGGGAACACTCTTAGTGGCTACCTCGGTCGACGATGGTCACACTTATGCCATCTTAACGTTTTCCGCCGAAGCGGGGGCATAGCACACACGTCGAACGTGTGTGTGCTGTTAACGGCAGCCTAGCCAGGTTGTTGCCCAGGACCGGTCCTAGTGGTGTGTGCATTGCGCGGCGACGAGATAGCGCCGCGTAGCATGGTTCCTCACTCTTGCTGGAAAGGCGGAATGGCACCTGACTGCCCAACGGGCAGACCCCCCTAGAGTTTTGTAGCGCATATGCTAGGCTGCAACCCAGTAGAGGACCACATCAGCAAAAAACAGAAAACGGGGATAGGCAGGGAAAAGCAAGACATGAGTTATTATTACGTATGCGCCCGTGGAGCGACTTAAGATACAAAGTTGTCGGCATTCGCTCAAAACGAGAAGGAAAACCACGAAAACCTGCTCGGACAACTAGACAGGAATCAAAACACGGAACAGTCATCATGATAAGCAAAAGTATATGATATTTAAATGATATTTAAATAACATAAGGTATATAACAAAAAAAAAAATATATAATATGATGGTAAATTGTAGATCGTTACAAAATTAAATTATAGTATATACTGCTTAGATTTTTTATATCATTTCTGTTGTTAATTGAATTTTTTTCCTGTTTAATACTGATCATTTCTTTAATTTGTCTTTTCACTGTGTGTTGTTCTTTATCAATTATCTGTGTGTTTTCAAAATCGAAATGGTGATCGCGTTGTAGTTTGTGTGTAGACAATGCAGTTTTGTCTGTTCTAGAGTATTTGTGGGCTTGTATTCTTTTGTATAAATATTGTTTCGTTTGGCCTATGTAGTAACTATCGCAATCGCGACATGGTATTTTATATACGACATGTGTTTCTCGATTTTTTTCTATTTTAGGTTTAAGTTTTGAAAATAAATGTTTATTAGTATTACTAAGTTTATATGTTGTAGCTATATCATATTTTTTTAAAGTGTGTTTAATTTTTTCTGATAGTTGTGGAACATATGGAATTGTGATGTATGTTGTGTCATTGTTCAAATTTTTATTGGTGTCTGCAGTGTTGTATATTTGGTGTACTCTTTTTTTAATAGTTTGTTCTATAAGTTGTGGTGGATAATTATTATCAGTTAGGATTGTTTTAATTTTTTTGATATTATCTTTTCTGTATTTAGTATGTGATAGTTTTACTGCCCTATCAGTCAGATTATTTATAATCATTTTATTGAATACTGTAGGAGCATTTGAGTGGTAATTCATATATCGAAAAGAAGCTGTGGGTTTATTATACCAATTTGTATAAATAGTACCCTGTCTATCATAGCTCAAAGAAATATCAAGAAAATTAATACTGTTATTAAATTCTTCTTCAATAGTGAATTTTAATTTGTTGTGAAAACTGTTGAATTTATTTAAGAGATAGTTTATTTTGTTATACAACACTGCAGACACCAATAAAAATTTGAACAATGACACAACATATATCACAATTCCATATGTTCCACAACTATCAGAAAAAATTAAACACACTTTAAAAAAATATGATATAGCTACAACATATAAACTTAGTAATACTAATAAACATTTATTTTCAAAACTTAAACCTAAAATAGAAAAAAATCGAGAAACACATGTCGTATATAAAATACCATGTCGCGATTGCGATAGTTACTACATAGGCCAAACGAAACAATATTTATACAAAAGAATACAAGCCCACAAATACTCTAGAACAGACAAAACTGCATTGTCTACACACAAACTACAACGCGATCACCATTTCGATTTTGAAAACACACAGATAATTGATAAAGAACAACACACAGTGAAAAGACAAATTAAAGAAATGATCAGTATTAAACAGGAAAAAAATTCAATTAACAACAGAAATGATATAAAAAATCTAAGCAGTATATACTATAATTTAATTTTGTAACGATCTACAATTTACCATCATATTATATATTTTTTTTTTGTTATATACCTTATGTTATTTAAATATCATTTAAATATCATATACTTTTGCTTATCATGATGACTGTTCCGTGTTTTGATTCCTGTCTAGTTGTCCGAGCAGGTTTTCGTGGTTTTCCTTCTCGTTTTGAGCGAATGCCGACAACTTTGTATCTTAAGTCGCTCCACGGGCGCATACGTAATAATAACTCATGTCTTGCTTTTCCCTGCCTATCCCCGTTTTCTGTTTTTTGCTGATGTGGTCCTCTACTGGGTTGCAGCCTAGCATATGCGCTACAAAACTCTAGGGGGGTCTGCCCGTTGGGCAGTCAGGTGCCATTCCGCCTTTCCAGCAAGAGTGAGGAACCATGCTACGCGGCGCTATCTCGTCGCCGCGCAATGCACACACCACTAGGACCGGTCCTGGGCGACAACCTGGCTAGGCTGCCGTTAACAGCACACACACGTTCGACGTGTGTGCTATGCCCCCGCTTCGGCGGAAAACGTTAAGATGGCATAAGTGTGACCATCGTCGACCGAGGTAGCCACTAAGAGTGTTCCCTTAGTTGCGATGAGCAACCCCGTACAGGGTGCGCTTCGCCTGTCTGCGCCTTGCCTCGTTGGGGCGGGGGTCAGACCGTCGAAGTACTGCACGGAATTGTAAAGAAGTTGTCGGGAAAGGGTTGGCGGCCCTACGCAACGGCTGGTTATCCGACCTCTCTAAATTCATGCGACCGATCACTAAACACACGCACGAACGCACCGACATACAAAACCCTACACTTACGCTCTCACACAAAACCACACACCCATAGAGAGACGCAAGCTGCCAGCAGCAACCAACACACAAGTTCATACCCAGAAGGAGACACAAATTGCTAGCAGCGAACAACACATATTTTCACACCTTGTTATCTATTTTTTGGAATACTAAGGCATGATTTATTATTATTACTAGAATGTATCTTTGAATAATTTAAACCATAGCAACTTAATTACTTGACATTTATATCCTGTCATTCATATTTTGTATTCTCTTGAAAAAGGCGTATATAGCCGAAACATGTAGAGTTTTTTAAATACATATATTTTGAAGTAATATACAGACCTTTAATCGCCTACTGATTAGGTTTACCATATCATACCAAGGTCACGAAGTTATTATATTTATATATATATATATATATACCTTTTCTCTGACCCATGGGAGCATTTTGCAATAAACGAGTCCACAACTTTTTTTGGAGTACCTACATTACACTTTGACAAATAAATGTTACTAGTTTCAAAACAGATGCAGACACATCGTTTTCTTTACTTTTACAGTGTTACATTCGTAATTTTCTTTTCTTATTTTGTATTCTTATCATCGTGCCCCGGTGTATTATTTTTCATTGCGAGTTTAATTTTATTCAACACGTACTGTTTCGCCCTCTGGGTTATTTTGTAAACGTATTGCCCCCCCATCCATTTCCGACTGCATCCAGCGTGCAGGTTGAGCATTCTTACTGAGGTCGTTATCGAATCCAGTTCGCAGTTGTAATGTGTGTATCTTCGTATAAGATGAAGTTTCTTTTCTTACAAAAACTACGTCATTTTGATTTTTAACCGCCAATGCGGATCCTATCGTAGAGAGTGAAATATTTTGTAGATTTGCTGTATACCGGCTTGGAAGTTGAAAGGCTCGTAAAGGGAAAACTCCCTTTCTGGCAAGTATAGTACTTTCTGGCAGCATTTCTTAGATGGACTCCGGCCTACATAAATCTACTCTTCCGAGAAGAAGATAAAAATTTTAGACACCTTATACCTTAGCCTGCAACTACCGATGAATTTGATTCTCCGGTGTCAAATTAATGGAGAAGAGCAGATTATCCATATAACTCTCGTTTCCGTTTGAATGACTGTAGATAGCGAACCGTGGGCAATTTTCTGTGAACGTAGCGAAGAAGCTGATGTAACTCGTATGAATTTTATTAAATGCTATAACATTTGTTATTTCTAGAACAAAATTAACGTTTTGTAGTTTTATCATAATTACCCAACTTTTGACTTAATAATAAATTACCTATTTAATCTAAAATTTTATTAACGTTTCGAATAAATATTCATACATATTATCATCATACATATTCATACATTGATGGTAATCATTTTGATTTTAACATAATATTATTCTTATTACTGTAGTGAATTTATCTGAAATTTCTAATTTTTTGGTACATATTTTAAAGTAACATTTCTTATTGTAACTTCTTTTCTTGTACGCACATCTGCGTCTGTTCTCGGCTTAGCCGACGACTCGCAAAAAAACTTTACGTGTTGGTGCAGATGCACTGACGATATAGTCTATATTATCTTAGGAATATATTTGATCATTTGTTTTAATTATCCTTAAAATAATTTGTTATGTGCATAATCTGAATGTATTATATTGTACAGTTATTTCTACGGATCCCTAGAAAAGACTTTTGTTTATTTAAATATTGTAAATCCAGACCATCTTCGAAATTTTTATTTGCGTATATATTTAACTTATTTAATATATTCCATTGTTTTCTATTTCCTTAGATATTTATTTTATGTGCTTATATTTCATATTATGCCTAGTTTATTTTATAAAATAACTTTTCTTTTGGTAATGTTTAAATTTTAAAATTTTCCATAGGAACTCAACATACAGAGTGATCATATTTTTGAACACGATATTTATTTGCTTTATGGCTTGTACTAAATACCATCTTTAATTTGCCTTGACTTTTTGCTTAATTTGTTAATATACGAGTTAATTGATTTCTAGCCTTTTCTTTAACTTTTTTCTGGCTGCTTTGAACTTTTCCTTTCAATTTGCAGGTATCCTGTGTAGCATTTCGCCGTTTTGGATTTCGATTTTGTATTTAGTCTGTATGCGCAGGCGCTTACGATCGCACAAGCCCTTTTCTCCGTTTTCAGATTTGAGCTTCCGTATGTGAAACTTAGTGCTACCTACCATCTTTTCTCCGCTGACGGCATGTGCAATAAATAGAAGTTCTCACATATTTGTGCGATACGACTGCCGCTTTCGATCTGTTTTCGGCCATCTTCATAACGCTGTCGCTGCCCCTGCGCGCCGTAGATAGCAATAGGAAGATTTTACTGTAATTTTCAAGTTGAATTAACTACCTCGAAACTCTTCTTTTCCCTTTCACAAATATGAAATTAATTACTCAAATTAATTAATTCAAACTCATAACTCTGCTTTACTACTGTAAACTTTCCATAAAAAAACAAAAAGGGTTTTTAATATTTTAAAATAGTGAAATATTAGTAATAAAATTGGTTAGGTTCACAGAAACTTTTACATTTTCAGTGAAAATATTATGAGAAACTTGATGTAACGGTGATGTATAAATTTTATTTAAAGAGCAGTACAACATTCAAAACTTAAGAAAGTTGATAATTACCTTTATCTAGTTTTATATTAGGGTAACGTACTAAAGTGCTGACGCTGATTTAATGAACAATTAATATTTTAAGATAAAAATTCCATGAACTTGTTTCTAAATTTTCCTTTTCATTGTAATTCTGAGAATATTTATTGAAACATACCAGTGTAATAGTGGAAATAAGAACACTAGGTATACTATTTAATTTTATAACCGTGTGAAAGTTCACATACTAAGAATTATACTCCTCCCTATTAAAGTTGTTAGTCGATATTAACGGACATCGTGACTTTGTCGTAAGTTAAATGTTAGGTAAACTCATAATTGTTATGGTCACATTATGCCATTATACCCAATATCCGATAAGTATCGACACACTGACCTATTGTCCGTAGTTTACCTGATGATGTAGTACCGGAAATTAAACAGTGACGTCCCATAATTAAAGCGCGGTGCCGGTCATATCAGCTTCCATAATGAACCCCAGTGTTTCGGGGGTGGACACGTGCAATCACGCCCTCTCTTGATTAATGGTGTAACCAACATGCTCTACATCGTCCTAGTAATATATCATGCCCATGGACCGACCAGTAGTCGATACAGAGTTTAACTGTTTCAATTTAGCCCAAACTCTGTTAATAACAATTTATTTTGATTTCAAACTGACAGTAATTGAGTAACTTAAGTATAAATTGCTAGCTATTATTCATAGACATTTCGCAATGCTTGTACGTTTAATGCATAATCAAAAAGCACAAGTAGGTACAATTGTTTATTCCGAACTCAAATACGATCAGTATTATCTTAAATATATATATATATATATATATATATATATATATATATATATATATATATATATCAATTGATAAATTCTTCGAGTTTTTCGGCTTTTATATGAAATATTTACAAATATCAAATTAGTATGTAATTGCAAAGTAAGTGGGGATGTAAACATTGCTGTCTACAAATTACAAAGTAAATCATACGAAATTTTTTAATTTAAAAATATGAACGCTAATAAATTACCTAAACACTTTCCGCAACCACTTTCAATTTTTTTTTTAAATTGATTGCTATACTTTCTTGTTATTATGATGATAGCCACCGAAATTATCTTTGCAATGATATATGACAACGTGCACTTACAACTGTTAGTTTTGGTTTTATTGCAAATTTTGTTAAAATCTTGACAGTTGCAGCGTCTAACATTTTAAGTCTTAGTCTGAAAATGGGTGCAGTGCTTCACGTAACTCTTCTGTTACCAATTTATGGACAAACACGTTATATGCTTTGAGCGTTAACAACGTGAAAACATATACAGAGTGTTAAATAAGTCGTGCCAAAGTTATCGAAGTTTAAAAGCTATTTTCCCTTTACTTTAAATTGAACCTATAATTTTTTTATAAGTCAGCAAATTCCTTGTAAAATTGCCGTTAAAATGGTACCAATAACATAGTACCTATTTCTAGTATTTTCGAAGTTATAACCCTTTAATGGGATATACCTATATTTATAATATTCAATATGCGGTGCTGCATCTAATAGTTGGTTGGTTGGCCATGAAATGATATTTAGCAAAAATTGCTGTGTAACCAAACTTCAAATATCTACAGTTCATAAAGTATAAGTTTTCAGTTCGTACTGCCCAAGTGTGAACCGCAAATTGTACTTTATCTCTTTCTAACACACATGACCACGCGCTGTAATACTACAGACGTTTGTCATTTTGAGTTAAGACGTACGTCTTTGAAATATTATATTAAATAAAAAGGATAGGTTGTCTAGGAGATAGTCTTAAAATATTCGACTTGTCAAATTATGTCAATATTGTTGTTTATTGACTTTGTTTCCGGTATTCTGACTTCTAGGTTAAGCATTCTTCCAATTTGAATATTTAGTTTATCAAAAATTACAAAATCTGGTTTTTTGAGAACAATACTGATAATAAATAGTAATATCAATTAGTGGCAATAAGTACGAAATTGTTTGATTATTACTTTGACATTTCTAACCTATTTATTTTACAGAATATTTCTTAGATGCCAAGTAAACATCTTGGTTCTCAAGCGAAACAGCTAGTATTAAATCTTACAGCCTATTAACAGGTAAAGGAGAATGGTGGACCATTTATCTCTATCGACCGCGTTCATGAGGTAATTCACATAATCAGTTAGATAAGGCGGTATTATGAAATAAGTTTTATTTTAGAGGGTAGCAGAAGCCCTTAATATTTCTAGTAGAACGGTCTACACTATTAAACATCGTAACATTCAGAATCCAGTCTTATCGTCTCCTAGCAAAAAAAGGTCTTGTAAGAAGGCAAAAACTAAGAACTTAGCAGAAGCAACTAAAATGGAAGTTCGAAATACTGTTTATGACATGTATAAAGAAAGTATGTTTTTAATATATTGTAAATATTTATTACATGTTAAAATTTTTCAGAAAAGCATCTTACCTTAAAAAATTGAAGCAATGTTTTGGCTATGAAAGAATTTGTTCATACATGTACAACTACTTTAGCAATATTGCTTAAAGATATTGGTTTTAAATATAAGAAAGAGTGTAACAGGAGAGCGCTCACAGAGAAATTAAATATAGTCTGAATGAGAAATGTATTTTTAAGGGAATATATGAATAACTTAAATTCAACTTTATGTCAGGTTATGTTCCTTGATGAAATTTGAATCTTTTCGAAAGAGAATAGAATGAAATCCTGGCAAAATGATAATATAAAAAGTGTTAGGAAACCCAAAGACTATGATGGTAAACGGTTTATTATTATACATATTGGCACAGAAAATGGCTTCATTAAAGGAGTTAGTCTGATTTTTCCATCAAAAACAATCACTGGTGATTACCATGGAGAAATGAATGGTGACTCCTTTAAGCAATTGGTAAATGATCAGCTTATACCAAATCTTGAGGTACCATCACTTATAATAATAGATAATGCTCCTTATCATAGCGCTAGTTAAAATAAACAACCAAATACCTCCTCAAAAAAACAGAAATTATGGAATGGTTGAGAAAAAAAGATAGAAGCTATTCACCTGCAATGACTAAGAATGAATTAATTCAATTAGTAAAATATCATAAAGAAGAGAAGATATTTATTATAGGTGAAATAATGTGAGAGTGGACATGAAGTTTTAGGATTACCTCTGTACCATTGTCACTTGAACGCAATTGAAATGATTTGGACTAAGGTTAAAAACTATTATAATTCAAATATTGGAAGAAATGGTTATTCAGATGAAAGAGTTAAAGAAATGTGTAATGAAGCTTTGCAACAGTGTGATGAAATTACTTGGTATAATTGTGCTAGGCATACGGAAAATTTAATTAAAAAATAGCGTAGCGGGAGCAATTTCTTGATAGGGCAGAGATTGCTCCAATAATAATGTAAATGACTCAAGTTTTGAGTCAGAATCAAAAACTGACTAGTTTTCATTCATTTTTGTAATATATAATCCATTCACATTAAAAATAACATACCTATTGCAAATAATACAAGTAATATTTTTGAGGGTTTATTTGGATAAAACAGGAAAGTTTACTTTATAAAAGTTCACTAAACATTAATAAGCAGGTAACTATCTTATTTTGACAAAATATTTTTGTATTTATATTTTGTAGAAGTTTAATATGGCTACATTAATACTGCCATAAAAACCATCAATGTGTATCATTTGCATGCACATACTATAAAGCAGCGAAGAAATTACTGCCACTGGTTCAACGAAACATTACATGATAAAGATCTCGTGGCAAAGTTTTATATGAATGAAGTTTGTTTTTTTCTTATTGGTAGTGTACTAACCTGCAAAATTAGCAAATGTAGTTATCAGAAAATCCTCATGTGTTTGTTAAATATTATCTTCATCTAATAAAGGATAATATGGATTTGGATTGTATTATTATACCATTATTTTCTTAAGAAACAATAAAATATTAAATGTAGACTATATAAATGTTTCTTTTATGTATAATTTTATAAATGTAATTTGACAACATATATTTACAACTTTCAAAAGGTTTTAATTCTTTTTCTAAGAGTTACGAACATAACTTTTACATTCTTTTCCAATATATTTAAATTTATTTAAAATATAAACAATATATAAGTTAAGTAGAAATCTAAATTATTCATCAAATTAATATATTCCCAATCTTCTTAACCCAGATATAGTGCAAGAAAATGATTTTGGTAGGTATGTCGTTCTTAATAATGCAAACATTTTTAACACTAAAGATCTTTTCAATACCTCATTTCACTATTGATATCTGACTTGAAATATTTCTTTTTAAATAAATTTTTGATCGAATATTTTCGTGAGTTTATAATTAGAAATAATATTTAAAATAATTTGTTCAAATATTAAAGTAATAATTTCGGCATAGTTTTCTTGGATAGAATATATTTATACAGAACTAGAAAAGAAACAATACTTTTGAACTATTAGTGTTCCCACTTTACTCATTATTATTATTTTGACATGTAGGTTATGTATATGGCTTTCTTTGGTTATATTGCAAGTAGCATACTAAAATTTTGACAATTTTGAAATATGACATTTATATTTTATGATGACAAACGGTTGTTTCCGCGATTGAATACCGACTTCATTTGACTCTGCAGTACTGATTTGAATCATATGCTTCGAATTTGACCTTGAACTGAAAACTTATACTTTATGAACTATACTTAAAATTTCCGTATAAAGTGTTTTTCTGTAGTTCCTCTTTGCTGTAATCGTGTTTAATTGTTATAATTTAAGTTCGGCTAGTTAATTATCAATTTCCATGTGTTCGTTATTAGTTGTTATCTTGTTGTCAGTTATATCGTTTTGTTGTCATTATTTTTTATTTACATGCCGTAATAGTTTATAGTTGTGTTTCTATAGAATTAATTTTTCGAAAGTGGAGTTAATTGACATGGTATTTGTTCTTGGCGCTAGCAATAGAAATCCACTTTTAGCATCAAGAACATATGCTGTGGGGTATCCTCACCGAAGAGCACCAGATATTCAGCCGTTTGAAAATTTGTTGACAAAGTTTCTTGGGGCGGGTTCAGTGAATTACGTCAAACATGAAATAACTAAGACTATGGTTACAGAAGATAATGAAGTGACAGTCGTCCAGTCCGTTGTGGAAAATCCGCGCGTATATACAAGGATAATTTCGAAAGAACACGGGATAGAAATCACTGCTGTAAGAAGGATTTTAAAAAACATAAATTTCACCCTTACAAAATTCAAAATCATCAAGGCTTATTACAAACGGATTTTGAAAAGAGACTTGTTTACTGTGAATGGCTACTTTTCCAATTACGACAAGACATAACTTTTCTAGATCATGTGCTTTTCACAGATGAAGCAACATTTGCTAATTGTGGAATAACAAACAGGAAAAGTTCTCATTATTACGACACTAGAAACCCTCGTTTTGTGCAACCCATTTTATACCAACAAAAATGGAGTGTTAACACATGGGGAGGCATCATTGGAAACACTATTATAGGTCCATTCTTTTTTAATACTACTTTAAATTGTGAAATCTACACAAATTTCCTACAAAATAATTTACCATTGCTGTTAGAAAGCCTACCAGATAACGTCATAAGGAGATGTGGTACAATATGATGGTGCACCTGCACATTACGGTGCTGCTGCAAGAGCACATTTAGATAGGGTATTCACCAATAGGTGGATTGTAAGAGTAAGCTTTATAAGTTGGCCACCTCGATTACCAGACCTAACCCCTTGTGATTCTTTCTGTGGCCTACTCTAAAAAATATAGTTTACAAAACACGTCCTACAACGGCAGAGAACATGCAGCAAAGAATCAGAAAGGCTTTTCTTCAATTAAGTGAAAACAACATGGCTCAAAATGTAAGTTTGTCGATGCATAGGCAATTAAGGGCATGTGTAGAGCAGAATGGACATATATTTGAACACATTTCAAATTAATTTTGTTTTATTATGGAAAAATTATAAAATGTAATTCTAAAACTAATAATGAAGAATTAAAAAACAGGTGTTTGTAAAAGTTACTTTGTTTGATATCATTTCATGGCCAACCAACTATTAGATGCACCGCATATTGAATATTATAAACATAGGTATATTCCATTAAAGGATTATAACTTCGAAAATACTACAAATAAGTAGTATGTTATTGATACCATTTTAACGGCAATTTTACAAGGAATATGCTGACTAATAAAACAATTATAGGTTCAATTTAAAAAAAAGAGAAAATAGCCTTCAAACTTCGATAACTTTGGCACGACATATTTAACACTCTGTTGTATATGTTGTCACGTTGTTTACCCTCAAAACATATAACGTGTTAGTCCATAAATTGGTAACAAAAGAGTTACGTGAAGCACTGCACCTATTTTCAGGCTAACACTTAAAATGTTAGACGCTGCAACTGTCAAGATTTTAACAAAATTTGCAATAAAACCAAAACTAACAGTTGTAAGTGCACATTGTCATATATCATTGCAAAGATAATTTGGGTGGCTATCATCATAACAACAAGAAAGTATAGCAATCTATTTAAAAAAAAAAGTGGTTGCGGAAATTTGGAACACCCTGTAAATATATAAATAAAAATAGAAAATGCACTGTAGCATACTACATGTGCACGTAAAATTTTATTGCTACAACTTTATTAGTTTTCATACTAAGCTCCCCCGACACACTATTGCCGCACCCGGTATATATATATATATATATATATATATATATATATATATATATATATATATATATGATAAACGTACCGTTAATGAGAATTCATAATTATTGAATTCTTATATTACATGCCATTGCCGCTCTAATCGTTGCATCAATCTCTACACATGACAAAATCGCATTTGTCTAAGGATGTAGCCGCAACCTGTCATGGCGCCAACCGTCCAGGTTATCCGGAAAAATGAAAACATGTGTGATACGGCTTTCACACATTTTTTCATTTTCCCGGATAACCTGGACGGTTGGCGCCGTGACACGTTGCGGCTACATTCTTAGACAAATGCGATTTTGTCATGTGTAGAGATTGATGCAACGATTAGAGCGGCAATGGCATGTAATATGAGAATTCAATAATTATGAATAAAGACGCCAGACTATGTGCCCGAACAGTAGCGTGCTGTGGAGGGATCGAGTAGAGGCGTACGACGATCAATTCAGTTGCCGTTGGACGTTGTAAGCGATACATTGTTAACACAATCGTGTTGAAAATGTCGGGAGTGCGTAGAAACAATGCATCGACTCGGTTGCATGCTAACGTAATAAAGAAGTTTTTACAACGGTTTCCCGATTTAATATATGACGGTACCGTAGTGAAATGTTTAGTTTGTGAAACAACTTTATTAAGTTGGCAAGCAAGTCAGTGCCAAAGACATATAAATAGTGACAAACATAAATCGAATAATAGTGGACGCAGATCATATAATAAATTTGTGTGTGATTTAACAATGATGTTAATTGCGACCAATATACCAATGCAGAAAGTGGAACACCCAATGTTTCGTCAGTTTTGGAAGAAATACAATCCTACGTGGAAATTACCAGCAAGAAGTACGCTACGGAATTACGTACCGTCAGTGCGTGAGAGAATTGTAAATTGTACGAAAAATACGGTAAAAAAATTCCTGTGGTTAACAATAGACGAAACTACAGATATTAAAAAACAGTCCATCCTAGCCATTCTAGTACGGACGCTGACTCCGCAAGGACCTTCTCCTCCTTATTTACTAACCTGTAAACGAATGCAAGGGTGTACTGCCAGAGCGATATATGATGTATTAATAGAAACACTACACAAATTTGAGATTTTACCGAAGCAAGTGTTAATGTTAGTTACCGATGCTGCCAAGTTTATGTGTTCCACGGCAAACTTACTCAAAACGATTCAACCAAACCTGCTGCATGTCACATGTTTGCTTCACGCTTTACACCTTGTAACAAACACTATACGTACAACTTATCCTGATGTGGATCAACTGATAGGACAAACGAAAGCGATTTTTCTTACATCTCCGAAACGGATTCGGCTATTTCATTCGCTGTGTCCTGATATACCCGAGCCGCCGCAACCAATTCTTATACGATGGGGTACTTGGTTAGAAGCAGCATTTTATTATTATAAACATTTTGAAAAAATTAAATCAGTGATTTTACAACTAGATGCCAAAGAAGCAGCTGCAATACGGCTCAGCCAGGTTCAATTTAACAATCTTCAAGTTGCAGCAAATTTAAAAATTATTTACGACAGTTACGTTCCAATACTGGACGCAATAAAAAATTTACAGAACACTGCGCTGTCCTTATCGGACTCATTAGCAATTATTGACCACGTAAAACTAGTGCTGCATATCCTTGAAGATGAAAAAAGTGATTGTGTCCGTGAAAAATTTAACAGTGTATTAGATAAAAATCCAGATTTTACAAAATTAGGGCAACTTTTTACCAATACTGAAGATCCGTTGTACAGATACAAAGAGTGCTTTAACTATGCAAATATAACATCTCTCAACGTCGAACAATCCTTCTCTGTATATAAACATATATATACGTCGCTACGTACGAACCTTTCCGAGACTAATACAGAAACATATATTATGGTGCAGTTTTTTCATCGCGCACATCCGCATTTTTTTGCAACAATGTAAACATGTTGGGTAAGTTATTTATGTTTTTTCTTAACGTTTTGTATAGGGATTCGATATATTTATTTTTAAGTAAGCGCATTGTTATTCTGCTAAACTCTCCACGCAACGCCACTGCTGGGGCACATAGTCTGCCGTCTTTAATTATGAATTCTCATTAACGGTACGTTTATCATCATTAGTATATATAGACGCAGTATAGAAATGAAAGTCGTATATATTTCTGGGTAAGGTGTATTGACAATTAGTAATAACTATGAAACGTCGACGTCTGCACATCCCGGATGGATACGGCTTTCACACATTTTTTCCTATATATATATATATATATATATATATATATATATATATATAAATTCAAAGACAAAATTTTTCTGGTGATGGAGGGTAATAAATGGAAGAACTTTTATAGTACCTTTTTGTTTTGGAAACACGTTATTAGAACGTTAAATGGTTTTAAAATACTTCATGTTGGTTGAAATTCTAGGCAACTTTTTATATATGTATAGATTACATTTTTTCTTAGCAACCACATATTCCAGATGCAGTACAGTTTTTATTGGAATTAAATTCTTTAAGGATAACGTTATAAATACATACTAAAGATAATAAGAGACACAAACTTGCTATTTAATCCTGCATTGCATCCTTAGGTTGATTTTTTCTTATTATCACTGTCATAGTATTTTAAATTCTATATTAAAAATTTACATGAATTATTTCCAATAACAAAATAAGATTTTATTTTAACGGAATAAAAATAAACCATGAAATAAGGATACATTTAAAAGAAATGTTACAAGAACTAGAGAATGTTTTCAAAATTTTGGCCATTCATTTCAATACAAGCATTACACCGCCGAATCATTGACCGTCGGACACGCTCAAATATTCCAGATGTTTGTCTGATAGCTTGCGCCGCTAAAAGTATTCGTTCCCTGGTTCTTCTTGAGTTTGGACAGGCATATCATAGGTAAGCGTATTAAGATGGTCCCATAAATAAAAATCTAACGTGCTTAAATCAGGACTTCTTGCAGACCAAGGTGCAGGTCCTCCTCTGCCGGTCCATCTTCCTGTATAGGTATCATCTAAACACATATCTTCAAACCTCGTGCCCAAAATGTAGAGGCGTTTAGTCGTGCTGAAGCCACATTTTTTGTCTGACACCATACTATACATCTTCCAAAAGTACGGGAAGTTCTTGTTGGAGCGATGCCAAATAATTTTCAGAAGTTAAGGGCGTGACAGAAAATGTGGTCCAATCAAATAATCGCCTATAATTCCAGCCCAAATATTAACCAAAATCAATTGATTTTGAGTGTTGCGTGAGGATTTTCCAAATATGTAAATTCTTATTGTTGAAAGAGCCTCCGCAATAGAAACAGCATCGATCCCTAAATAACACCATACTTAATCCTAATGCGTTCACGCACATCATTGATTTGCTGATATCTCAACTACAAACGATCGATGACACTTTTTGACGTGTTGAGAGCTTCTGCAACGCCCCTTTGAGTTAAACCACTTTCAAATATTCCAATAGCTTTTAATATCCCATCACGGTCTAAATCTCTCCATCATTAAAATAATGCTAAGAATCTGGAAAAGAAAATTGATCGCGAAATATACACAAAAATCTCAGGATGACAAAACAACAAATCTTATATTTTTTAAAATTTCTTCTGCTTTTTCAGTTAATAAGACCTTATTGTCACTTAAACTGTCGAAACACCAGCAGCAAACTCTGCTGACGTTTTAAATGACATTGCAAATCATTTGTTGTATATGGCTCGCAAAATACTAGAAAATAAAGGCTTGTCCTCTAGATTATTTTGATGTGTTTAGTTGACATAAAACTGAATTTAGTACGAGGGCCACTGTTAAAATTCGCGGAAAATTGTGAAATAAAACAAATTACGGTATTTAAATACTCCTCTTTAAGATGTATACACTTTTGCTTCCTACAAAACCCATCTTCAAAAACCTTTTGTTCATTTTGAGCGAGGTATCTCCAAAACCAGTAATTTAAATTCTTCAACAGTCTCTTCAGGCGATGAAAACGGCATTCCACGCATTTTACTTTTGCTGTTTCGGAATAAGAAGAAGTCATTGGGCGCTAAATCGGGCGAATATGGGCAATGGTCATTAATTCGATATTCCTGTTGGTCAGAAACACTACAGTTTTGTCGTGCTGTGTGAGCGCTTACATTGTCATGATGAACAATGATTCGTCGGTTTATGTTGAATTTTCTGACTTCATCGATAACTTCCGGCAAACAAATTGACGTATACCAGTCAGCATTAACTGTTCCTCGATTCTCTAAGGCAACAGTTGCAACATGACCCGTTTTTCCGAAAAAACAGGCAATCATTCTTTTCGAAACGTTTCGTAACCGCACCATTTTTGTCGGTTTAGGTTCATTTTGAAACACCCATACAGTGGATTGCTGTTTAGTTTGAGGCTCATATGAATATATCCAGTATTCGTCACCTGTTACAATGTTGGATACAGAATTTGAACGGCCACAATCAATTTTTTTTAACATTTCATTGCACCATTTGACACCTGTCTGTTTTTGCTCGTCTTTTAAATTTTACGACTGGAAAGCTTCCTGACATGTAAATGATCGTGTAAAATCGTAGGTATTTGTTTTGCCGCAATGCCTAAGGACGCCTCTATCTCACTGTATATCACATGTCGATGTGATGAAATTATTTCACACACAGCATCGATATATTTCGCAACAACAGAAGTGCATCGACACTCTTCACGAAGATCGTCACCAAACGTTGGTCTTCCACGCTTGAATTCTGCGAACCATTTGTAAACCATAGTTTTGGATGGAGCTTCATCTTCAAATACCGAATTAAGCTTTTCCACACATTGCTTTGGTGTCAAACCGTATCGAAAATCGAATAAAAAAATCACTTGAAAATCACGATTCAAAATTTCCATTTTTGACTATTACTTTGTTAAATTCTGTTGAGACAAAGCTGTTCGATTTTAAATCGAACTGTCAACTGAATTATAGGTTAAAAATGTCAAATTTTACGAATATGATAATTGTGGAATGCTGGCAATTCAAGGAGTACTTGATTACACATACTTTTGGTAGTATCCCTCGTAATAATGTAAGGTATTAGGATAAATGAAGCCACCAGAAAGTAGATGTCGCAACACATTATAATTAACAAATACCGAATGAAATCGTTTGGTGTGTATCAGTTTGATCGGGTGCACCCCGGACGGAACGTTAATTAAAATTTCATGACATTTTCTTTTGTAAATGGTTGCGCGAATATTACAAAATTCACCCCTGCGCATCTACGGTTCAGGGTACCTGAATCTCATTTACATTATCGTTAGTTAATTCCGTTCTTACACCAGGGGATGCTATAAAGGTACATATTTTCTATTTAGTCAAATTAAAATAGTTTAATCGAACTATGCACTATACAATGAATTTCACTTAAGATGCAATATACAAACATGTATAGGTTTTTTATTTCCATAGAAACTAGGTAATACATTCTTACATTGTCCCACGTAAAATGCAACATATCAATATAATTTGACATTAGTTAAGTCAAAAGTAGCAGTATTTCTATTCGATATTAGCTTAGTATCAATCTTAAATGATATACACAAAGGAAGAGAGAACTCAGTTAGTGACATGGTATCTTTCGGGATTCAGTTTGCAAAGAACGGCTGACGTGTTTCACGTTACCTACCCAGACAGGCCAGTACCAAATTCGTCAACTATATCAAGGTTGTGTAGAATTAAGTCATCGAAAACGTAAAAGACCAAATACTGCAAGAACTGAGGCACGAAGAAATCAGTTGATCGAAGCAATCGAAAATAATAATCGTCTTTCTACTAGGCACTTGGCAAGACAGTTGGGAATTAGCAAATCCAGTGTACTCAGACTCTTGAAAAGTGAAAAATATAACTGCTTTAAATTTGAAAATCATCAAGAACTTAGATTCGGTGACAATGAGAAGAGGACTGTTTTGTGTGATCGGCTATTTGAAATCATCAATAATAACATTGATTTTTTAAAACAAATTGTATTTACCGATGAAGCAACATTTTCTGTTAACGGTGAAGTAAACCGACAAAACACTCGATATTGGAGCGGAAGAAATTTACATTTGTTTAATGAATCTAGAACACAATACCCTCAAAAGGTAAATGTATGGGCAGGAATCACTAGTTCTCAGATTATAGGACCATTTTTTATTGACGGATATTTAAATAGTGAAAAATATTTACTATCACTACAAACAGAAATACTTCCAGCTTTAAATGCTTTAAACCTTCCACATCAATTATGGTATCAACATGATGGCGCTCCTGCTCACTATTCTGCAAATGTGTGTCAGTATTTAAATGCAGCATTTCCTCAACGCTGGATAGGACGCGGCGGAGAAATAGCTTGGCCTCCGCGCTCGCCTGATTTGGCACCAGTTGATTTTTTTATTGGGGTTATTTAAAGACACAGGTTTACAATGGCGAAATTCAAAACTTAAATCAGCTGAAAAATAGAATAATTGAAGTTTCTGGAACAATTACAGCAGACACACTAAATTCTGTTGTTACTAATTTTTATCATCGTTTAAGTCACTGTTTGGCAGTCAATGGGGGAATATTTGAAAATTTTTTGTAAAACAATTCAATAAACGATATTTATCGGAAATGTAGTTTTAATCCTAAAACACTACATTGAATTAAATAGGCTTTACTGTCAATAATTTGACAAAACAACCATCAAAGATATCATATCGATCATAAGTAATTCATAACTACACTCACCGGCAAAATAATCGATCCACTCAAAAAATTGATGAAGTTTGTTCGTTAATAAGTTTGTTATTTTAAATTCGATTTGATTCATTTTTTTTGCATATTGTAGGTAAATTTAAATGTAATCTATCACATCTTTGGAATTTTAAGAAAATTTGGCGTACATCATTTTATACAGGGCGACACAAAGTCTGTTTTTTTAAATCAACTTTAAAACCACATATGGATTGTCAAAGTTGCTCCATCTTGTATTTTCTTATTTTGTTAACAAGACACATCATTTCTTTACAATTTCTTTTTTTATTTATTACAATAGCTTAATTTTTGTAAAAGATACAAGCATTTAAGAAAAATCTTACATGTTTACATTTTTCCTATGGTACTAACAATAAGTTTACGAATTTAACTTAACACCGAATTTAATGAAAATGAATTGAAAAGAAAATGAAAAACATAAAATACTTAATACGAAGTGTTTCCTCCACGTACACGGATAACAGCTGCAATTCGTCTTGGCATGCTCTCAATTAAGTTTTGAATGTAAGCCTGGTTGATTTGATTCCATTCTTCAGTTAGAACGTCACTAAGCTGCTGTAAATTTGCAGGCGTTGGTACACGAGATCGTATTTTCCTCCCAAGTGCATCCAAAACATGCTCAATTGGGTTTAGGTCTGGGCTTAGAGCAGGCCAATTTACTACTGAGATTTCAACCTCGGCTAAATACTCGCGTACAATTCTGGCAACATGCGGTCGGGCATTATCATGCATCAGCATGAAATCATTTCCGATGAAAGGTGCAAAAGGAACAATATGTGGCTCTAAAACTTCTCTTATGTATCTATCGGCTGTCATGGCTCCCCCGTTAATTATAACCAAGTCCGTCCGAGCTTCAAAATTTATGCCACCCCACACCATTATCGAACCGCCTCCATAACTTACTCTAGGAAAAAAATGGTTTTGAAAGAAACGTTCACCAGTTCTCCGGTAAATTCTTTCACGTCCATCTGGTGTTCTAAGACAAAATCTGGACTCATCCGTGAATAGGATGTTGCTCCATTCTTCGTTACCCCAATTTACATGTTCCCTAGCAAATCTAAGGCGTTCAACTCGATGGTGTCTCAATAACTCTAGACCAGTTGCAGGTCTCCTAGAACGCAGTCCAATATCATACAGCTGCCTTCTTATTGTTCTATCACTTACTTGAACTTGCCTTACGTCCTCTAATCTGTTTTTCATTTGCACAGAAATAACTTTTCTGTCCCTCAAAACATTTAACGTTATAAAGCGATTATCTCGCTCACCAGTAGATTTCTTTCGACCACAATAATTTCTTCTTGTGTATACACCAAATTCATTAAACCGTTTAACAGCTCTTTGAACTTTACATCTTGAAACTCCCTACACTCTGGCCACATAATACTGTGACCTACCATCCTGAATCAAAGCAACAGCTCTCGGTGCGTCGGTTATAGAAAGATCCATATTTTAAATTACTATTCGACAAGAAACACGTTCAAAAACGTAATTGACAAGTTTTAGATTTCACAACTGACAGTATTTCAATAGCCCTCTATGCAAAAACGATAAATTCGTAAACTTATTGTTAGTACCATAGGAAAAATGTAAAAATGTAAGATTTTTCTTAAACCCTTGTATCTTTTACAAAAATTAAGCTATTGTAATAAATAAAAAAAGAAATTGTAAAGAAATGATGTGTCTTGTTAACAAAATAAGAAAATACAAGGTGGAGCAACTTTGACAATCCATATGTGGTTTTAAAGTTGATTTAAAAAAACAGACTTTGTGCCACCCTGTATAAAATGATGTACGTCAAATTTTCTTAAAATTCCAAAGATGTGATAGATTACATTTAAATTTACCTACAATATGCAAAAAAATGAATCAAATCGAATTTAAAATAACAAACTTATTAACAAACTTCATCAATTTTTTGAGTGGATCGATTATTTTGCCGGTGAGTGTATTACATATTGCATTTTATGTGGGACAGTGCAAGTGCATAATATAACTATTAGATATTGAATTTTATGTGGGACAGTGCAAGTGCATAGTATTTTCGTATCTACGGTTACTACATTCATATATTGCAAGTTACATGAAATTCTCTGTATGCAAATTACTAAGAAAAACGTAAATGAAAATCTAAAAATATAATTATTATATTTTCGGTTATTATTTATCAACAAAATTTTGTATACATTTAACTGCTTTAATAAAGGATGCAGTAAATGCTAAAACATTGACAAGATTTATTGTAAGAAACAGCGTAATACCATAATAAATATCATGAACAATAAAAAAGGTCGGAAATATTTAAAAAGATATTTATTTCCGAATAAATAAATTTTACCCATATAAAATTACATAAACCCGTATAGCGCTCCTACGAGTAGGGAATGACGTATGCTAATGTGGGAATTTTTAAAAGCATATAAAAAAGTACTGCTTTCGAGGATTTTGTTTTTGAAGTGAAATATCTCGTATTTAGAATATGGAACTGTACTGGCAGGACTCTTTAATAAGCACATTGAAATACGGGGAATTAACTTTATGGACCAATAAAACACAATCTGTAGTTTGAATAGTAAAAAATCCATAAAACAGTCACGTAAATATGTTCGGTTAAACGCTGCGTTATGCCTCTGTAATCAAAAGCCAGGTGCCTATAATAAATAACTACTGGAGGTGGTGTGTTATACATATACAGGCGATCGATAATAATAAGAATTTTATGATACAATGCGATTTTAAGAGCTAATGTCGGATAAAGAATTGTCTAAACTGCAAATCAAATGTCAAGTAAAATTGCCGTGGCAGTAATCTGACCACCTATGGTCGAATACAATAGGCATCAGAGAAGCTTGAGCTGTCACCAAATACTAGGTCTGTCGTTCAGCCCCTGTGACGCGAAAAATGTTCACAATAGAACGACATTCATATAAAAGTCAGGGTGCAATTACAGACACGGTCGACAGTTAGATTGATTCATCTGGGCGTCGCAGTTGCCGATTTTGTCGGGATGAGCAATTGCAATCAGCCGCCCAGAACAAGAGATTCATAGCGCATCTGTCCTTAGGGAAATTTTACATTATAAGATGGAATTATTGCCAGATTTAAGTTGAGAAATGTCGCGTCATCTGGATCTTGATGGATGTCGTTTGTATTTTCTTAAGTGAATTGCTTCACCTATCGTCGAAATTTAATCTAAGTAAAATACTCGCGTTCAAGCACATCTCACGAATATTGTACCAATATATTAGGAAGCCTATCGCATTAGTCAATTTCAAGAGATTGTTTGGATGAAACCATTTTTTCCTTTAACATGTAATAAATCTTGTTTTATTTATTAAAAGGAGAATATACAGAAGGAATTTGTTAAATAATAAAATATGCTCGTATTTATAGAAATAATACACATTTAATAATAATAACATAATTTGAAACATACTTGAGTGGGTAAAACCTCACTACATTTGTATAATACCAAAGTATTTTTAATAATATAAAAAAATATTATTAAAAATGGGGTGTGAAGAACACAATACAAGTTCATTTATGTATTTTTGAATGTATCTTCTCCAAAGACGTAGATACGTATTTCACATTTCTACATGATTCTCAATACGCCCCTGTTATTAAAAATACTTTGGTATTATACAAATGTAGTGAGGTTTTACCCACTCAAGTATGTTTCAAATTATGTTGTCATATAGACGAAGACACACATATAGAAGACACGAGAATACAGTTTTTTATAGATACATTCAAAAATACATAAATGAACTTGTATTGTGTTCTTCACGCCCAATTTTTAATAATATTTTTTTATATTATTAAAAATATTTTGGTATTATACAAATGTAGTGAGGTTTTACCCACTCAAGTATGTTTCAAATTATGTTGTCATATACATATACGGCTTACGCCGATAAGTAGTGAAGACACGAGAATACAGTTTTTTATAGATACGGTGGTTACCGACTATAGAAAACACGTCTGCTTCGGCTTTTATTATCTAGACAGCGCTGAATATTCCTTCACGCTCTGTCTGAATAATTTTGGCTAGATAGTAACGTAGTTATCATTGTTTGAATGTGTCTTCTCCAACAGGGGCGTATTGAGAATCATGTAGAAATGTGAAATACGTATCTACGTCTTTGGAGAAGATACATTCAAAAATACATAAATGAACTTGTATTGTGTTCTTCACACCCCATTTTTAATAATATTTTTTTATATTATTAAAAATACTTTGGTATTAATAATAATAATCTTTAATGAAGGATAATTACTTATAAAATGTTCCTTCACAGAATTTAATAATGTTTGTTTTTTTAATACCTTTCTTTTTCAATAGGGAGAACGTCTGACATTATAACAGTTAATTTTACAAGTCATACCGCCATTTTATTCAGTATTTTTTGACATTTCATAATGCAAAAACTTACAGCAGGGCTGCGTCTACAAATTGCGGAAATTTATTTCCAAAATCGGTGTTCAGTTAAAAACTGCCAACTGAAACGACTATTTATTTGCAACACAATTGAAAAATTTTTCACTAAATTTATCCTTTTGGACTCCCATCTACCAATCAGATTGTGTAGAGTGCACATTGAAGAAAATATCGTTGCCGTTTAGGCCGGTGTTGAGGATGATGCAAATTCATCGATTTTTTATCGTGCGCAAGAACTTGGCCTGTGCCCATCAACTTTGTGGTAGATTTTACGCAAGTATCTTGGCTTACATGCCTACAAGATTAAATTGGTGTAAGAATTTAAGCTAACCGACCATCGTTTTCAACGTGAGTGTAGTAATTTGGCGCTTGAACAATTGGAAGTCGATCCATGTTTTATGGTCAAATTAAGTTCAATAATGAGGTCCACTTCTGGCTTGGTAGCTTCGTGAATAAGTAAAATTGTCGCATTTGGAGCGACACTAATCAACAGGTGACTCATTAACTATCGATTCACCCCGAAATATGCACTGTTTGGTGTGGTTTGTGGCCCGATGGCAAAATCGGGCCATACTTCTTCAAAAACGAAGAAAAGCAAGCTGTCACCGGCAATGGCAGCCGGTATAGAGGCATGTCCAACGAATTTTTATTCCCAAAAGTGCATGAACCATCTGGAAGGCCCTTGGTTTCAGCAGAACGGTGCCACATGGCGAAGTGATCGATTTATTGAGACGATAAGATTAGCTTCAGAAATGGACCTGCACACTGGTCTTTAAGATCATGTGATTTGACGACTCTAGACTATTTTTTGTAGGGCTATTTGAAGTCATTGATCTACACAAGCCAGTAAACAACCATTGCAGCCTTGAGAACCAACTTTGAGCGCACCATTCGTAACATACAGCCTAAAACACTCGAAAAAGTAGTCTAAAATTGGTACTCCAGGATAACGTGCCTCACACGCTCCCGTGATGTTCATATGCTCGAAATCATCTACATCATTAATGCCATAAAACTATCTTAACGTTTAAAAAAAATTCTCATTTCCAAACACTGTGTTTTCTATTTCAATTTATAATTCTACACCTCTTAAAAAAACACACTTAAAAAAATATATATAAAATTGATATGAGTTTACCTAATCCAGCGAAAGTAGCCACCGAGCTATCCGAGATACTTCGTATATTCAATGACTAATTTTAACCAAAAATAATTCTATTCACTTTTCCCGAATTCTTAACAGTTCTTGAAATATTGTGCTTTGATGTTTAAGTAAATTACTAAAGGGCTTAGAAAAAAATGTGGTTTATTTAAAGATAAGTGTAATGAGAGTGCCTAATTAAAGCAGTTCAATGTTACCACCGCCTTGTGCAATGCATAACTCAATCCTCCATCGGAGCTTTCGTTCCCAGTTGTAGTTCTCCATATGGTGTTTCACCTCATAAAACGCTGCATGAATCTTCTGGATGAGTTGGTTCCTAGTGTCTTCACATGTCCCAACAAGAAAAAATGTACTTCGTGGATATCCGGTGATCACGGTGACCAAGCAAGACCTATCCATTGGTTTGGATACTGTTCATTTAGGAAATTATTGACATCTCTTCCGTAATAGGCCTTCTGATTTGAAGAGGAATGTCCTCAAGCATTAGAGGTAAATCATTCTAAAAAAAGCCGATACATTTCGGTGATCAAATTTCCGTCGAAGATATGTGGTCCGATAACTTCATTATTAATTATTCCAGCCCAAACATTTACGGAGAATCTTCTCTGGAAGTGGGTTGCTCTAACAGCATGAGGGTTTTCGATGGCCCACACATATTCATTGTGGAAATGATTGATTCTATGTCTTGTAAATGTAGCTAATGCAGCTTCGTCACAGAAACGAATTTTTGAAAGAGTATCCAGATTATCGCTCCACCATTCAGAAAGACGAATTATTTGGGGAAGATCCGTAGGGAGAAGTTTTTCTACAGGTCGGTAATGATAGGGATGCAGTCCATCGCAAAGTGTCTCGAACAACCATCTTAGTTTGTCAGGTACAGAAATTTTTCTCGCACTAACACTAGGATCGTTTTCAACAATTTCAAGCACTTCGGCACCATTGTTTCCAAGCATAAGTTCTTTTTCAGAAGTCTTTCATTAGAGTTGTAAAGGTTCTACTGAACGTTTGCTTGTCTTGAAGACCGCGGTTTTGGTATCGTCGCTGATATTCCCTAACCGAGGCGGTAATAATACCATTGCAATATCCATACACGAAGATCATGTCCGCGTATTCGTCATTTGAATAAATTACAGGCATAATTTTAATACAAATGGCGCAATTAAAGAAAACCAACTGTCAATGATGACAATTAATGAACTGACAATCAAGATCTTTTTAGCATCTACGAGGGCTACACTGAAAATTACTGGAAAATCATAAATAAAGTAAAATGCTAATAGATTGAAATGCTTTATTGTTTTTCGAAATAATCACCCTTTAGTTCTATACACCTTTCCATTCATTCGTATAACGGGTGTTCATTTGAAAAGTCAATCTAGTAGCATGTGATTTACTGAGAACATTTTGAAGTATGTCGTAAATTAAAATTTACTACTTAACCTACGAAGTCGTATATTTTAACAGTTTTATAGATACAAATAAATAACAAATGTGATTGACATTGTCAAATGTCATTTGGATTTACGTTTACGGAACAACAAACACATACTAATATATATGCGTCTTATTCTATCAAAATTTCAAAGTAACCTAGATTGACTTTTCAAATGAACACACGTTATAACTAATTAGTAAAGCATTTATCCCACTCAGAAAATTGTAGGTTTGAAATGTGCCCCAACTGCCTCTTCAGGTGACAAAAATCTTTGTCCACACATTTTATTTTTAATTTTGGGGATCATAAAGAAGTCATTGGGGGATAGGTCGGGCTTTAGGGACAATGGCTGAGTAATCCGACGTTGTTGTCGGTCAAATATTCGAGTGTTAGTTTTGCGCTGTGCAAACTTGCATTGTCATGGTGAAGTAGGATGCGATGGTTCTGATTGCTATTTTACCATTCCGCATTTACAGTTCTACAATTCTCTAAAGGAATCGTGGCCACGTGGCCAGTCTTAGATACAAATCAAGCAATCATTTGTTAGAAACACTATTTTGCTTCACTTTGAAACACCCATACAGCAGATTGTTTTTTTTCTTTCAGGTTCATATGAGTAGATCCATGTTTCATCGCAATACACAAGTTTTGATAGCTTGAGAAGAAGCGTTTCAGTGTTTCTTTACACCACTTCACACTAGCTTCTTTTTTGTCTGCTGACAGATTATGTGGGATCCATCGCGCAGCATGCAAAATTGTTTGTATTGCAGTCATGTCAATGTCTAAGGATGCACGAACTTCAACATATGTCACATGTCGATCAAACTTAATCATTTCACGAACGCCATCGACGTTTTGCGCAACAACAGCTGTTGATGGTCGACCTTCATCGCTGAGACTATCACATTCAAGTTTGAAATCTTGAAACCAGCGATATATTCTAGTTTTAGATAGTGCTTCAGTAACAAATACAGAATTAATTCGCTGGACACATTCTTGTTGAATTAAACTACTTCGAAAATCATAATAAATCATCGCATAATATTGTTCTCTTGTTAAATTTATTCTAACTGTCACCGTAAAAAAACTATTTTACATTTTTTGGTTCTGTCACTTGTTCACTCACATAAATATGAAGTTAGCAGAATTTGTATAAATCATACGTCAGGTACCAACTATAGTGCTGGTTCCCGAAATTTTCAGTGTATCCCTTGTATACATACAATCTGCCAACTTAAAAATACGATATTTCAAGAACCGTTAGGAATTCGGGAAAAGTGAATAGAATCATTTTTGCTTAAAATTAATCAATGAATTCACATATAAATTACCTCAGCGGCCACCCGGTATAACATTTTGTCGCAGCCTTGAAAGTGATTTATAGTTGTTAACATTATTATTATCTTGAAAAAATATATATTAGGGATTTAAATCCGCTACTTTATTGTAAGAACGTACATGCAAGTAATCCATCATTTTGATAACAATGACTAATTCCAAAAAGCAGTACTCGTTTCACATGATATCGTTATTTATGAACGGATTTTTCAAATCAACTTTCCAAGTATGTTATAATTACTACTTCACATGCAATGGAGAATTAAACTTTTAGATATTCATACGTGTACATGACGTATCGCTATTTTTTGGTGATATTTTAAATGAATAAGAAATAAATATATGCGAGAGTTAACTATATTGTATATATAATTGACTGTTTGACGACGGTTAGTAAAAATTAGGCTAATGTATAATAATTTAGTATTGGAGAAATTTCTTGGACTGTAACTAAATTTTAAAGATGGGAATGTTATTCAAAAATAACTTAATTTGTCTTGATCCTAACCTGTTTCTTTATAATGATGAAATCCTAGTTTTAGATTCTAGGTTTGTTCAATGGCTTCAAAAGCGGTTTACTTCTTAATAAAAAATTTCAGATACAAATCTAATGAAGTATCCATCTTCAAGTTTAAATTATCTTTTAACATTTAATTTATTATCTTTAGACTCACAAACTACAAAATCGATTTTGATAAAATTTTGTGCGTGTATTCCTTATGCTGTATGGAAGGTTGTCATCATATTTTTTTTTCTAAATCTTATCGGCAAATATTAAAGAATTAACAATATGTGAAATTACATGAATCTATATAAATACAAATTAAGTGCTGTCCATCGGTAAGCGCATCACGGCTGGACTGATTATGCTAATTTCTTTTTTTAAATGTTTGTAATAGTCCGATTAAGGATTCTAGGGAAAGAAAAAATGGAAAAGTTGTTTGGAAAATTGGAAAATTCGAGAAAAACTGAAAATGTTTTCTACTATGGGATTTTTATATGATATCGAGGCTATAACTCACGATTCGAACGATGGATAAGCGCAATTCGTTTTTCGTTTTGTTTGTTATGATCCTAGAAAAGTTAAAAAAAAATTCTGGATAATTACAAAGGAAAGTCGGAAAAGAGTGCATACATAAATCATAATTTTTGTATGCACTCTCGATCATAACTGACGATAAGAACAACATATTTGATTGATTCCTTATATAAATTATATTGTAATGATTGTAAAAGTGTATATATAGGTCAGACTGGTCGAAGTTTTATTATACGGGTAAAAGAACACATGAGGTCATATAAACTAAAGTAGACAGATTCAACATTCACAAACCATCTTATTACAGAAAGGCATACATTTGGTCACCGTAAAATATTGCATTTGGCCGAGAAAGGTCGTAAATTAAATCTTTTAGAGGCCCTAGAAATTTTTAAAAGCCGAAACAACACAATAGATATCGTTTTAAACGACCAGTTGGATCTTATATATACACCTCTTTTCCAATGTTGTATATAATAGTTAAGTATATAGTAGTAATTTTAAATAACATCATAAACCAGCCCCATATATTTTTGTGTCATTTATAAGTTCTAAGTAGGCCTGTAACTTTTGCAGTTTGATAATGACATTGTATGTCGAAACCGCGGTCACGATTATATGTGAATAAAGTGGTATAACAAAGTTATTGTTTTATTTTATTTTACTATTTTCAAAATGAACCATAAAGTTACGGCTACCAGTATTAATTTTCCTAGACTTCTTTTGCTTTACCTAACATACCTTAACCCAACTCAACTCCAGTATCCTACTACCCTGAACAAGATTGTAGAAGTCTGGTAGAAAGAAATTTTTCTGTATACTACCGGTTCTAATATTATTAGAAAATAATATCAGATATCTAAAAATATCCCATGACAATTAAAATTATCGTTGCATAAATTTCTTAAATAAAATGATCCTATATTTAATTGCTAACCTAAAAGATAGACCAAATGGTTGTCAGTTATGTATTCTTAAAATAGACATTGATTGGATATACAAAATGGTGTGCGAATTCTAGTCTTGTTATTTTGACAATTATTTTTACATTTAGTTATGCGAAGACGATACAACAATGGGTAATTGCTTATCTCCTTTCATAGCTAATTTATTCATGAGTCAAGTTGAAGCAAAAATTAAAAATAACGCTAAATACTTTCCAAGAATCTGGGTCAGGTACGTAGATGACATATTCGCGATTTTTGATACGCGAAAATGAGAATTAGATATGTTCGTTAAACAATTAAATTTGAAATTTCCGACTATTAAATTCACGGTCGAAAAGCAAAACAATGAGAGGAGGGTCACCTTATATATTTTTCCAAATTCTTGGTAGAAAACAAAATTGTTGGGAACAAACTATTTTATTTTTTTTCAAAATATTCGCCTTTATGATCTATACACTTTTGAATGCGTACGAATCAGTTCTCAAACCATTTTTTCCGCTCTGAAGGTTGTATATCAGAAACATGGTTTTCAAAGACTTCCACAGCTTCTTGAGGTGTGGAAAATCGTTGGCCGCGCATTTTTTGTTTCATAGTTGGGAACAAAAAGAAATCATTCGGCGACAAGTCAGGTGAATATGGACAATGAGACATTATTTCAACACTTTTCTCCTTCAAATAGTCAACTGTTAGACGTGCTGTATGGGAACTCGCATTGTCGTGATGAAGAATAATGCTACGTTTTCGGTTGTCATTCCGGATTTCGTCCATAACTGTTGGCAAATAAATGACTATATTCAGCATTAACAATTTTTCATCCTCTTAAGGAATTGTTGCGATATGTCCTGTACAGTCGAAGAAACAAACTACCATTTTCTTGGAAGTGCTCCTAGCACGAACAACTTTTGTGGGGTTCGGTTCGTCTTGGAACACCCATACAATAGAATGTTCTTGATTTCCGGCTCATACGCATATATCCTTGCTTTGTCACCTGTGACGATGTTGTATACGGATTTAGCGGTTCATACGTCGAATTTTTTGCTCATCTCTTTACACCAATTGATACCAGCTGCTTTCTGTGCTTCGGTCAAGTTAGGTGGAATTCTCTGGAACATATATTTTTTACAAATTAATGTTCATCTAAAATCGAATGAATGCAGTCTGCAAGATCCCAAGAGATGTCTTTCCCTCACTGTAAATCACATGTCGATCGTGTTCTATCATTTTCCGTACAGCATCGATGTTTTTTGGAATCACAACGGTTTTTGGTCGACCTTTACGTGATTCATCACTCACTGAGGCACGGCCACATGTTATCTCCATTATTTTATTATCTCCATTATTTTACAAACTCACGGTCTTAAAACTGTCACTGTCGACAAACTACTGTCTCAATTTCTAAACAATGTAGGATTTCTCATTGACAAATGTTAAACTTTAAGAATACAGTGATTACATAAGTCAAAAGCACCATCTAGTGGTCGAGTGTTAAAATATAAAAGGTGTTCCTCGTAGGATACCATTTTTAGATACATTAGTAATTAGAAATAATATAGAAATAGATATTTTTCGGAAAGGAACCAATGTGAATAGATTCATCACCGCGGATTCAAATCATAGTTTTCAACATAAGACAGCTTCTTTAATTTCTTAGTAAATCTGTTACTAAACTTTCCGTTAACAAAAGAGAGGTATGAAATAGAACTAGATTTTATTAAAAACATCGCGGTATAATGGCTCTGATATAGAAATAATTAATAAATAATTAGGAAAACGAATTTAAAAAAGTTCATCCGTGAATCTACAAGTTTGATATCTCAACGTAACCAGGAGAAAAAGTGCATGTGTTTGCCATACCACCCAATCACGAAAAACATTACTAGAATTGTTAAAGAACGAGGTCTCCAAGTTGCTTTTCGGTCCGAAGACACCATCAAAAGCATCTTAGGTAATACCAAAGATGAGGTTATTTTGGATTTGAAATCACATATATACGAAATTAATTGCGACGATTGTAATTTAGAATATATAGGTCAAACAAAACGATCAATAATAACCCGGTATACAGAACATATATCACATATCAGATTTAGTAGTCTAGAAAAATCTATGATAGCTTATCATGCCCTACACACAGATCACAACGTGTTGGTTAAAGGGTTAACACTTGTCAAAGGCATCAATAACATATCGTTAAAAATAAAAATAAAACGTTGAACGCGGACAACGGTAATATTCCATATAGTTGTCTTTCTTCATTCTTAGAAAAGAGGCAGAAAAGGTAGAGGGTAGAGAATGGATATTAAACAGATGTGATGCCGTTTTCTTAAGGGAGATAAGTTTGTCGTAATTTTTAGTCTGTGAATTTTATTTTAAAAAATAATAATAATAAAGTTAGTATATAGGTGGACGCCGTGTAAAGTTGTTGCGCGTTTATATGTGTTAGCTTTACTGTGCCCTATGTGCGCGGATCTTTTATTAGTGGCTTTACTTACTGATGATGGCAACTTATTTGTCGAAATACTTATTTAGGATACGATTATTACTTGTGGTAAGGGGTTTTATACTTCTTTTTAGTTTTTACTTAACCACAGTCTCCAAAGAAAGTTTTTAAATAAATAGATGTTACAAACAAAACACAATCGCTCCATTGTTAACAAGATAATTTGATAAAACCTTTGTGCATATTATTTTTGCTCAAGATATTTATATATAATACGATATTATGCTTTTCCATCTTATTTTTAAAAATATCCCTGTACGATTTTGGGCAGTGTAGTTGGGCTCATGGCACTTAAACTTTAGAAGCGATTGGAAAATAATGTTAACAAATCGATTATCTTTAATTTGATATCGATTACAGCCAGACTGGTCATTCGTACCTCGAGTTATAATCTAAAGAGTCAAAGTACCTATCTCCAAAATAAAACAAAAAAAAATAAAAAATTCAAATCTCGGAAACCTATTCATAAAAATTTTTTTTAATGCGATTTTAGAGTTTGGCGACCCAAAATACATAAGAAAAATATAGTGGCATAGTTTGTAAACTAGTGTAATTATAGATTGTAGGCATGCTTTTGCCTAATATGAGTTGTATTTGCACAGCATATGAACAGCATTGATTAATCATTTACTACATGTTCCACATTTGCATGGCAATACGCAGCATAGCAATAATCTTAAGATTATTGCTATGTTGTGCTATAGATAAATGATTATCGATGTTTCATGAAAAAGCCGACATATATTTCATATCGACAATATATAAACCCATAAATTTATAGCAGAATTTCTTGCAATACCAAATACATTTCACCAAAGAGCCGCTTCTATTGCATCAAACTCACATCTCACATTCCGTTATTAATTTTGAAATACGTTCACACTATACAGTTATAAAAGAATTAATTGGCCTGTTAAAAACCTAGACATCGAAACAACATTTCCAATTTGAAATATATTTCTCATGACCTTGTTGAACAGTTCTAAGCTGAACACAGTGTATTATTAATTATCTATTATTTGATTTGTGTATAGTAATAGTAATGTATGAAATCGTTAATTAACATTGTATTAATGATATTGTCGACTATCAAAAAAAAAAGAATTTATATATCTCACTATTTAATATACAATAAGACAAACGCCTCTTCTACATCATAATTAGTTTATGTTTGGTAATATATAAACTAGTATCTTTAATGAGGACATAAATTACCACAAATAGATATCCTTATGGGTACGTACGTGGATGTTTAAAAATTAAATCATTAAAATTTTAATGTATTTCTTTAGTATTTACCGACTCGAACACGGTAGCAAATAAATCTTGTTACCAATGATCATCAATATTTGTTATCAAGAGTTAACACGCACGACTGAATGAAAACGTACGTCTGTTTGAATCGATCATGCATTTCAGAATAAGCTGTGACGAATGGGACAGGTTTTTCAAATAAATTGTATATTTTACATTAACATAAATTTACAAATATATGGAAACGATTATATCTAGCAGAATCAATATTAGAATAAACTGAACTTTCCACAGATACATTTCTTTATTATTATCTTCACTTCGAAATACAAAACTAAACATTAACTTATTATTGTATAGCTAACAAAAGCTGTTAAGCAGTAAATTAGTAAGATATCTAATTGTTATAATGAAAATAGTCAATGTCAAAACAAAGAAAACAAACGAAATTACACTAATAAATAAGCTATAAGTATCAGGATAGTTAAACTAACGTTCATATACTTTCCAATTGTTTTATTTTACTTTTACATATGGCATGTTTTGCTACACTGTAGCTTCAGCAAATATTAAACTATTACTGGTAATAAAACAGGTAACAAAGACAACTGCGAAATGTATATGTAGGTTGTATAAACTAATTTGTCATTCAAACATTCAGATAAATGATCGAGACAATTGAAATTCAAACGCAATATAAAGCCATTACAGCTTAAATCTACTATTATAATTCCTTGTTGACAGTGATATGACACTTTATGCTAATAAACACCGAAATATATGCGAGTGACTGCTGGAATCCTAG
This sequence comes from Melolontha melolontha, assembly GCA_935421215.2. Lineage (NCBI taxonomy): Eukaryota > Metazoa > Arthropoda > Insecta > Coleoptera > Scarabaeidae > Melolontha > Melolontha melolontha. The sequence continues at coordinate 213,636,712 of OW285235.1, forward strand.
ATGTTATCTCCGGCGTTCGAATACGCTTTGTATCGACCCTTTTCTACAGGTGACGTGTTAAAAGCGATCTTTCCTGCCGCCCTCATCTAACATGCAAATGTCGATTTTCCCTTTTTGTTCTTTCTACGCTACCTGCTGCTTAAATTTATGGAGATCATTGGTCCCTTCAGAAAATTTGGTTCCAGAGTGGAGGCGTTTCATTTCCTAGGGAAGCCTCTGGAACGTTTCGCCTAAAACAATAACCTTAAATCGTCTGTGTTGACTTATAATTTCATTATAATAAGGTGATGAAATTCAATACACCGTAACCAACATAATATGTATGTATGTAGATAGTGTAATATTGTTCACTCGTAGATGTCGAAATTTGCTCACAGTGTTTCTTCGCTGTGTAAACTCAGCGAGCCGAATTTAAAGCCTCTTTATATAAACTTAATCTCTAAAATTTATACTGCGTTTACATAATAATGAAATATGTTTTACATTTTCAACGTTTCTTGATGAGACATTTAGATTAGTTTGATATGTATATTGGTATGTATAACTCGCTGAATCAATGCTTGAAACGTCAATAAACAAGAGCTTAATTCTGAAATATAAGCTACTTCAAAGTCGGAAAGTTTGTAAGTATATGTTTCTGCCCATCCAAGATTTTATTAGTACAGATTATATTAATTTATTATAATTTAGTAATTCTTGTGCTCGCACAAAGAAAATCGAATTGACTAAAACTATAAGGTTTCTAAAAGAGTTTTCCATTTTTCTTTCTAATTTTGCTTAATTATCATCAGTTTACTTAACTAACTTTATTTAGAAGCTAAAATTATATTTATTGTAAATTTATGTATGGGAAATTACATCAACTAGATGTCGTCCATTTCACGCTGGCGCTCTTCCAAACGATGTCCTAGACTTTCCACTACTCTTGTGAATAAGTCAGGAGTACTGCTTCAATTTATAGATACTGGATTCAATATATATAATTATATTATGCATATTATTGGTAATTAGAGAAAATAGGTTCCTCATCAATTTTTTCGTGGTTTTCGTCTTCCTAAATTAGTTCCATCGATACAAGGTATATATAAATTGGCGTACTAACTATATGTGACGACGTTATTGATCAAATTTGGAGTTAGAAGTCTTAACACTAAAACGATGTATCATCCTTCCTGTGTTTTCAGAAAGAATTTGAAGATAACTTACATTTGGCAACATTTGTGAATCTTACGTTTTAAATCGTGCAAATTAAGCAAAAGAAATAAAATTAGTTTTTCAAATTACATATTGTGAAAACATAAAGTTTTAAATTTTGTGGTAGTATTGACTTATTTTTGTAAATCTCTTTGACAGAAATCAAAATATTATTTTCACCTACATAATTATTTGAATTTAAATCCATCGTTTGTAATTTATGTGGTGTTATACTATACTACCATACTATGTATATATATATATATATATATATATATATATATATATATATATATGTTTTCTTTCAGGTTTCCGCGGGTAGTAGTATGTGTTGTAACTGGATTCCGGGTTTTCTTCCGCGTTTCCATTGTTTGGTCTTTGTAAAGACCGGTGCTGGTTTCTGGACGACGTTTCGGCAAAATCACATTTGCCATCTTCAAGTCTGCGATAACTGTCTGCTTCTGCTTCTGGTTACTCGTAAACTGACGTAGTCGAGTTTAAGATGGTTGTTATATACCTGCTTAGCGTTCTGGTTGGTTACACTTGGTTGAGTATGTGCGCGACTCCGTGTCGTTGGGCCTGTAGCTGGAGTGGGCTGGCTGGGTTGCGGTGTTTTTGTTTGTTGCTTCTTGTTGACAACTTCTTTGCTTAATACTGGTTTCCATGCTGTTGGTAGCCTCTGGGTATCATCTCGTGAATTCAAATTATCCGGACGTTTCTCAATTTCGATAGCTTCCCTGATAATTCTGGTTTTCATATGTTCTACGTTAGCCAATAATTTAGTATTGCTGAAGTCTATCGTGTGGGACGTTTCCTTTACATGCTGAGCCAAAGATGAAGTTTTCTCGTCTTTTCTTACGGAGTTTTGGTGTTCGTCTCTTCTTACGTTTACCCTTCTGTTTGTTTGGCCGATGTACGTTTTCTCACAATTAAGGCATGGAATTTCATATACTCCCTGGTTTTCTAAAGGTATTCTTGTTTTGGGATTCCGAAGGACTGTGCTGATTTTTCTAATAAACCACATTCAAGGCATACAGAAAAATCAGCACAGTCCTTCGAAATCCCAAAACAAGAATACCTTTAGAAAACCAGGGAGTATATGAAATTCCATGCCTTAATTGTGAGAAAACGTACATCGGCCAAACAAACAGAAGGGTAAACGTAAGAAGAGACGAACACCAAAACTCCGTAAGAAAAGACGAGAAAACTTCATCTTTGGCTCAGCATGTAAAGGAAACGTCCCACACGATAGACTTCAGCAATACCAAATTATTGGCGAACGTAGAACATATGAAAACCAGAATTATCAGGGAAGCTATCGAAATTGAGAAACGTCCGGATAATTTGAATTCACGAGATGATACCCAGAGGCTACCAACAGCATGGAAACCAGTATTAAGCAAAGAAGTTGTCAACAAGAAGCAACAAACAAAAACACCGCAACCCAGCCAGCCCACTCCAGCTACAGGCCCAACGACACGGAGTCGCGCACATACTCAACCAAGTGTAACCAACCAGAACGCTAAGCAGGTATATAACAACCATCTTAAACTCGACTACGTCAGTTTACGAGTAACCAGAAGCAGAAGCAGACAGTTATCGCAGACCTGAAGATGGCAAATGTGATTTTGCCGAAACGTCGTCCAGAAACCAGCACCGGTCTTTACAAAGACCAAACAATGGAAACGCGGAAGAAAACCCGGAATCCAGTTACAACACATATATATATATATATATATATATATATATATATATATATATACACTATACTATACTATACTATATAAAATGATCCTTACACCGTTTGGGCATTTTTAATAATTTATTTAAATTCATTGCTAATTCTACGTCATCATAGGTTATTTCAAAATTCAATATTATCATTTAACTTAATTTATTGACTTTAATTGCTAATTATCGAACATCATAGACTATTTCAAACTCTAAAATCTTCATGTAACGTTTGTATGTTAAAATATCTTGGATGCGACTATAACTATTTTTAATCCGGAGCATTGGATCTACTCATGCGCAAGGTAGACATCTTGAGATATTATGCGAGTCATCGTTCGAGCATTTGAATTTATATTTCATTATCGTTCCTTTTGGGCAATTTTAGGTAAACAGGACATCGTTATATTTTTTATTAGAATATTGTAAACATATTAGGATGGTTTAACTTGTTGAATAACCGTTTTTCACTTAATTTAAGTCTTTACATTTTTGGTTTGTTTGGAGACCATCTACGTGAGACTTTCTTAAACTCTTTGTTCTAGATCGCTGTAACGTTTGGTATAATTTTAATCATTACTAAAACCCTTAATTAATCCGAATTAATTAATTAATTTTTGATTGTGGCTTCCTCATTTGCTTTTTAATCATGTCATGATATCCGAGTAATTATCAATCAGTTTATTCTGCTTAAATTAAAGGACCATCATTCTTGGCGTTCTCTTCTTAATAGTCCCGCTTTGAAGTAAGTCGATGAGTGGAAAACTAGAAAGTCAATTTGAGTTGATACAGTGTTAGCTGTTCTGCATTGAAGGCAGGAATTAACAAATTGGCTTGTTTCATATAAATTCACTAGTGTAGTGATATTTAGTCGAGGATAGTTTTCTTCGGATTTGAAAGTTCTACACCCACGTGTTTGCTTCAGGTGAGTTCTGAGATAAGGGGACGGCTGTAATTATATCACGACATTGTTCTCCATTTTGTTATATTACTCTGGAATCTTCCACTTATTCTTTTTCTTTTTCCCATTTATTTGGGTCTGTTAGAATCTGCTAATAACGGCAATACAGGCGGAATTGCGTTAGACTGGTTATGCTGTGAATTCCGTAGGTGAAATCTACCAATTAGACGAGTTGATTCATCCGCAGTCATCTAATCACCCGGACAAAGGAAATCAGCGTAATCGGATCTAAGGATCATCTTTAACTCCAGGTAGTGTGTAGAGAGTAACATTTTTTGTGACAGAGTCCCGGAAAACAATATTAGTAGTAACAATGTTCTACTCACCATTTTATTTTGTTGTTGTTCTCTTGCCTCATTCTAACATTTAACCGAGTTCATTTTCATGTATTAATCGCGTAATCAGTTTTCTAGTTCAAATTTTAGTAATTTCTTTTTTTAGTAGTATCAATCTCGCATATCAGAGTGTTTAAAGTAAAGAAATTTGAGTAAATTAAATTTAGTATTTTTTTAAATCAGTAACGGATTCCGATGTAATTTTAATATCCAAATTTTGTTTAAATAAATATATTTTCCATTTATTTGGTAATCATTCACAGCTATAAAATAACATTCTATTTACATTTTTTTTATATATCTTAAAACACATTTTTGCATATACAGGCTGAACCTGTTTTGACTACTATCTGATTGGAGTATCCAATTATATAAATACATTGACAGTTAATTATTTATTGAATTATTAATTTCTATTTATGTGTACCACCTAAGTTCGTATTACATACACTGTGTGTATCGCACCTGTGAAAGGTTGTTTAAAGTTTTAATGAATTACCGATGCAATATCTTATAGTGTTAGGTACGATAATTAACTTTGTTGTTGTTCAACAGTGGAATAGGTTCTTTGTTTTGTTCCATGCATGTCCTCCCCTCTGGTATAGCTTATTTTTTTTTGTTTTTTTTTAAATTAATAAATATAGTTGTTATTGTTATAAACTCTGGGTTTGTTTTTTTATTTTTTTATTGTCAACTCATTTAGTAGACTAATTTATCCACTTACTACGGCAGAGTCTGTGTTCTTTGTTGGCTAAAGGTAAACATGGTGGCGCCCTTTTTTATGTAAGAACCTGCCCTAAACTTGCCTCTATAACTGAGTTAGTCCTTTAGCCAACAGATCTCCGGGGCAACCATAAAGTTGAAGGTAAGTTGGATAGATTTAGGACGAAATTTGTCGGCGCAAGTCTAGTGCTCGTGGGGGCATATAGCAGTGGTATCGTTTATATTATCTGCTCAAGTCTTTCTGGTGTGATTTCTAATGTTGCGGTGTCAATTCGGGCTCTAATTTTGTTAGCATTTTGAGCAGCTGTAGAATAAATTGTTCCTTTAACAAAAAATATAATGGATCGATATCGGGCAATCTCGTGGGCCATAATAGGAAACCCACACGACCACTCCATCTGTTTGGGAAGTGTTCATTCAACCAGTCTTTTTATTACATTCTTCCTGAATCCTATTGAATATTGTATTGCAAAACTTGATTCGAAATAACTTACCATTTTCGCAGAGAGATGTTTTCTCGTAGAACCAAATGAACAGTCCTATTACTGGTAATATTTAATGTGGAAGCTAATTTACGGCTACTTGCAGAGGAACCTTCCTGTATTGTGGCTAGAATTTGCTCTTCTAGTTGTATGGCAGCGTTCGCATTTCTTGGAATAAACGAAACTGCTTCACGAAGACGTTGGTCCAGTCTTCGAAGTACATTTTTACTTGGATACCTCCGGTTTGAAAAACGCACTTGATATTCCCGTTCTGACATGCTAGCATTTCCACGACAGAAACCGTATATCGTGTATATATCGGCATATTCATTTATTGTAAAAATCATAATTACAGAAAAATGAGCAAATCGAATTAAGTATGTAGGTACATAAGTGTAAGAAATTTGACAGTAGTAATGAATTTGAGTGGGACAACATTATACTAGCTACTTGTGGATGCTTATGGTTTTACAACGTTGTCAGATTTGTTTTTCGTCCAGTGCCACATATCTCTGAAATATCTGTTCCACACCCACCTTCCAATTTCGATGATATCCTGAGTTATTCTCAGAATGGAAACACATTAACTCTCCAGGACGAATATAGTTGAATTTTTTTGTTGATTAGGGAACCAACCCTTTTCTCAGAGCGAGCTTAATGACATGGTTAGCGACTTGCGCATTTAAAAAGGTGCTGCTAGGGGTCAAAACTAAAAAATAAAATCCTGCTCTCACCAGAAACCTCATTTTCGTGGTATAGCCAACGAGAAATAATTCTGCTGAATTCTGAGAAATAATTTTGCTCCAAAGAGGGTAATATTGTTTTTTGTAGTGATATTTAAGGGTTAATGAAGTGTTTTGAAATATGGTGCCTATTCTTTGATTTGTCAAAAACAATCCTCAAAGCAGTCCTGCTGCATAATAGAAAAAAATTTGTATTTCTATTTTGCAATAAAATGTATGTCAAATAGGGAAAGAATGATAATTTTTGGATTCACCCGACTAGAAAACATAATATATAACAAAATAAATCATCATATTTTTTGCAGACCTGCGTAATTAACAGAGAGTGGACTCGAGCGATTGATGATTCATAGCCCATAGGCGCCAGCTTTGTATTCGCAATATTTGTTTCTGTAAGCGATCCGTGAGTTTTGAACAATATGATACGTGTGGCAAGCTGCATAAGTGGCACATACATACATATTATTGTGGATTTTTCCCCGAAGAACAATTTTTAAAAAAACATTTAAGTATATTGAATTTATTATTCAAGTTATTATTGTGTATATTTTGAATTCTGTGTATATTTATTTGGTTTTGTTTTATTGACCGCGCCTGTATATTTATAATGGAACAGGAAATTGTGTCGACTCGGGGAATTTTATTGAACTATATGTGCCCGATGCCCGATCTTTCCGGCCGATGATCGACAGAGATATCTGGTTCCTTGTATGATATAGTTGGAAGTAATAAACATCATTTTTTATTTCTATATTTTATTTGATTTAACTTCGGTATTTTGCTTATTTGATTTGATGTGTTATTAAATATCATTAACGTTTTATTTACGAGTGTTGGTTTTCTCGTATTTTATGAAATATTTAAATTTACTTGATATCTCTCGTAGTTGTGTTTTTTGTGTGTGAAAATTACGTTAACGTAAGTAGAAATTTCACATTAGTATTATATAAATTCGATTCATGGTAATTCGATCATAAGTGTTCCAATTTGTAATTTTCGTTTATTGTTATATTAGTTTTAAAAATATAGATAGTTAAGAAAATTATCATATTTTTATGAGGGAGTTTTTTGTACCGATGTTCTAGAACATTTTTGAAAAGTCAGGTCTGGAGGGAGATTTTTATACTTGTGTTAGTGCGCATGAGTAAAGTCATTTACGTGTTGACATTTGGTCTATTAACGTTTGAATGTTGGGGCTTTTTAATTAAATTGTTGAATTTGAGAATTTTCTTAATGATCTATTATTTATATTTTTGCTCGCGGTTCACAAGAGGCTTTTCTTTGTGTGCGTGTCTTTTATCACACAGATTTTTTCCTCTAAGCTTTTGTTAATAACGCATTAGCTCCCTTTACACTTTGTAAAGGGTAATTTTTTTATTTTTTTTATATAATAAATATTGTAAATTCCAATTGTGAGTTTCCTTTACTGAATCTTTATTTTTTTCACTTTCTTGCTCGATGGAGCGAGACCCCAAGTTTAAGAAGTCTCGTATTAAGAAGAGATGTCAGAGCTAGTCCGGACATATCGTGGTGAACTGTGGACCTCCTCTTTAAGCAAACTCATAGTTCACAGCAATATAGTTAATATGTATATGTCAGTGCACAACAGAGCGAATGTAACAAATGGTTTAGTAACCGGCAGCAACTACTGCTGACACAAAAGTAATGCTGACAAGCGAATTGCGTATCAAATTTTGAATAAAAATTATTTACAAGGAATAAAACTCAAAACTATGTATTTTCTGTGAAACATTGAAAGTATAAAACATTACTATAAACAACTAAACATTGTTCAATGTGTTCCTGTGTTAAATTAGTTCTTTTAGATGTTAAAACGTCTTTAAAAATGGAAAATATCCGTTCAACATCACAACTGATGATGGGTGCGTGACTATAATGTTGCAAAAGTGCACCATACTTTGAATGTATAGATTTTTCAATCGGCTATGTTCAGAATTGATATAATATATTCAAATCTGGATTTCTGCTATATATGGCATCAACTCTTTGTCTCAGCTTGTTTCCAAATTCAGAAGGCATACTTTTCATTCGATCGATAACGGTTTCTCAATTAATTATCGCCTCTTTTAGGTTAATATCTTGATTTTGCATTTAAGTAATCTGCAAGACACTGGAAATTAGCTTTAATAAAGTTTAGCTGGTTTTGTAAATTTTAAATTTGTATCAGGTGAGAAATGCTTTGTGTATCATCTTGAACATGAAAAACAAAGTTATTTAATTCATAGCAAGTGTAGCGAATTTAAAAATGCTGCTTCTAACCATGTTCCCTACCTAGTTAATAGATGAACTGGGTGTAAAAGCAAATTTGGAAGTATGTCCATATATAATCACACTCATGAAGGTGCCTTGAGAAATATCTTTTTAAATGATGAAACTAACTTATCAACATTTAGAAAATGACCCCTGATGTATTCACATACTCTGTGTAGTGCATGTGCTGCACAGGCAATGTTTAGCATATTGGGCTAAGATTGCTTTAAGAACTTCCCTGTTTTTAACATATAAGCTGTCGCATCAGTAAAAAATAATAGTATTTTGTCTTTATAGATCCGACGACAGAATAGTATGAATACATTGATCAATTACTTCTGCAACTGTAACATTTTGGTAAGTGGTATTTACGTAAAGTAGATTCATCTGGTATATGACAATCAGTATATTTTGTAAGAAACCGCTTGAGGACTGGATTGTTAAGCTTTTTGAATGGGATATTGGCCTCCATGAAAGCTTCACACAGTTCTTCGTTAAACGTGTCAGGTGCATATGGTCACATGTTTTCTTGTTGAACTTTCGAAGAAACATGTTTCTGCACATTACACTTTTATGGATGCCTTAAACTTAATGAACAGGCACTGCAATATATCTTGGGATCATTACGAATATGTAACCAATCTGTATGGCCTCTAATCCATCCTACCATGATTGCTCTACGAGTATTCTCAATAGTTAATGAAAATAAAGAGAAATACTAAGAACAAAAAGAAATGGACTAAAAAGAAGAAACGAAAACTGCTCCAAAAATAAAGTAGTAAATTAAACTTAATATTTATAAAAAATTATACGATAAATATACAATATAACAATATAAAACGGATTTTTTAAAATGCGAAACGTTGTAACCAAATAACATTGAAAGAAGCGAAACCAGAAACGATCCCTTATAGAAGAGAATAGAAAATATACTATTTCAAGAACAATAAATACATAGATGTATATGCATGTATAACAGCATTAAACACGAGAATACACTTTGGAAATTAGCAGATATAATTTTTTAAGCGATTATTTCTACGAAGTCAACGAAATAAAATATAAATCTATATACGCCACTGTTGAATTGAATTTATGAAGGAGTAGACACAATGTACTATTCATAACGACGGAAATAACAACACCTGCTCGAGGAATGCAATCGATCATGCAAATAGTGGGGCTGTTATAACATGCATACTATATCGGAGACCGCCACAACGTTTTATCGGGACAATTGTTCATTCAATCGCTTCAGTCCGCTCTCTGGTAATTAGTTATATTTAAGCACACTTTTTTTTTGTTTTCTAGTACTTCTGAGACATGTCTAAGAACAACAAATTCTTGGAAACACTAACAATTATAATGCACAAAAAACATTCGTGCATCTATATTAGATACTAAAGAAGTGGAAAACAGTAATTGTTATGCTATATTACTTGTGAATTTTTTCTTGCATCCTACGTATAATTTAGTTTCATTGTATAATCTATTAGGTGATAATTTTTGAAATTCAAATTTAAATTCATGTGAAAAGATATTGCACGTATTGTAGTTGTATTACTGGAGACGAGTTTTATTCTCTCAAACCTCAATGCACTTACATGAATACCCACATGTGTAGGTGTGAACAAATACACGATAAAACGCATTTTTATATTCCCTATGTCATTTAATATCCCGTTTGTGAGACAACAAGAATTTCTGAATGCCCAGACGATAGATGTACGATATGTAGATATGAATGTACGGGCGACGACGATCACATTTTATTTTATTTTTTTGCGTATCAACATTTTTAAGTTTAAGGTGACGTGATGTTATGTTGAATGTCGGAAAGTTTGCTCGCACATCTGTCAAAGACCGTATAGGTCTGATATATATTCTAATCTTGTGCGTATCTTCGGATGACGTGAAAAAGTCCATCTAAACAAACTCACACATCAATATTGGAGTCAATTTAAATATTCAATTTAGTTCAGAACGCAACGGAACTTTTAAGTTTGTCTCACAACACATACGGATGCGTGATGCAATCTTCTAAATATTTCTTAAATAACTATGTATATCATAAAACTTTCAAATTGGATAATGACGCAACAATTGCCAGTTTCTTCATTTAACCATCAACTAAATTAAGCACCATAACTATGAATGAAATAAAACCCAATTCTTGGAATTAGCGGCTTTTTTATTTAAACACCTTGTGCTTTGTATTTATAATATTAGCAATTATGTAATTTATGTTTGTAAAATTACGAAACAGAGAAGCAGTAGATGTATAATAAAATAATCAAAAAATATCGTTTCGAAATTCTGGAAGTAATGAAGGTTCTCTTAATAATAATAATTAAACGAACGTTCTAAACTTAGTTATGCTTAACCTTGGAGCGTCGTTAGTGTCTTTTTCAACCCAGTTACTGCTTTACTTATCGCCTAAACTTTTATTTCTTGTTGTAGAAATTTTAGCTTTAGTTGTAATTACTAGAGAACGGACACGCTTACCACATGACGCAAAGTCCAGTGCAGTACTGGCGAAAGGCTGTATTTCTAAAATATTTAATTTTATTTATATAATTGGAAAACGAACGGGTGGTGATCTATAAAATTACGAAATACATATTTATTTGTTGAAATGTTGTATTTATAAAGTTTTTAATTTTATTTATATAATTGGAAAACATACGGGTGCTGATCTATCTATCTAAAATTACGAAATACATATTTATTAATTAATTTTATTTATATAATTGGAAAACAAACGGGTGGTGATCTATAAAATTACGAAATACATATTGCTGTGAACTGTGTGTTTGCTTATAAGGTCAGTCCACTGTTCATCCCCAATATTTCCCAGCTATTTCAGTCGAAGCTTAAGCTTGCTTAAGATATCTTGCTCCCCTCTTTTTCTCGAGTGAAAATGTGGACAAATTAAAGAGTCAAAGAAAAGTCATATTTATACTTAACTATTTTATTAAAAAATAAAAAAAAATACAAAGTGTAAAGAGAGCTAAAGTATTATTAAACAATAGCTTGGAGGAAAAAGTCTGTGTGATAAAAACACGCACACAAAGAAAAGCCTTCTGTGACTCGCGAGCAAAATTAGAACAAATAGAAAATTCTCAAATTTAAAATCTAAATAATAAGCCCCAAAAAATCAATTCGAAAATAGACTAAACGTCAACTCGTAATTTACTTTACTAGTGCGCACTAAACACAAGTATAAAATTTCCCACCAAAATCCTGAATAAAATGTTCTAGAATATCGTGACAAAAAACTCCCTCACTCAAAAAATATGGTCATTTTCTTAGCTATCTATATTATAAGCTAATATAGAAATAATTCAATATTACAAATAAGCACAAATATCATAGAATTATAACGAATAGAATTTATATAAAACAATTGTAAAAAGTACTTACGTACGCAACACTTTTTATATATAAAAAAACTAATGTGAGAGATATCAAGTATAAATTATAATTAATATAAATACGAGATCACCACCACTCGTAGTGCGTAAATGAAATATTAAATACACATCAAAAATACTCAAAACAAAATAACCGAAGTTAAATCAAATATCTCTAGAAGTAAAAAATGATGTTTTTTACCCCCAACCGTACAATGCAACGAACCTGATATCTCTCTCTATCGTCGGCCGGAAAGATCGGACATCGGGCACAAATCGTACCAAATAAATCCGCCAGTCGATATATTTCCTGTTTAAATTAACTATACAGTCACGGTCCTAACAATAAATTCAAAAAATATAAACATAATTCAAAATATACACAGTAATAACTTCGAATATAAGTTCAATATACTTAAATGTTTTTTTTAAAAATGTTCGGGGAAAAATCCACAATAATACGTATTTGTTGAAAAGTTGTATTTTTAAAGTTTTTAATTTTATTTCTATAATTGGAACATTTTTATTTGTTCATTTTGTCGTTCAAGTTGAGTAAAGGAGTATTAATATTGACTAGCAATAGTTTCTCAAGGTTTTCTTCTGTCAATTTTGTTCTCTTTGAATTAAGTACATCTTTATAAATAGAAAAAAAAAGAATATTCTAGATTCAAATAAACGAAATTAAATAACGAAATTTTATGCACACTTACGTGAAAATAATTGGAAGTTGTTGCTTAAATGAAAAGAAAAGGAATGTACGTGCTATTTCTCTTACGAATTACGATAAACTTATTTATTTTATCTACGTACACGACACCACTGCAAAACACTATATTCTCCGAATACAATAGCTGGGTTGTCCATTGTTATCGCTGCGAGACCAGGTGGCCGAGTAAGTCAAACAAATACTTCATTGAATTACGCCGGGATGTACTGAGCGACGTTATACACAATTCCAATTGCCAATTGCGTTTTATGGAAATTGCATCCGTTCTCTAGTAATTACTATAACACTAAGATTTCGTAATTATCGGAAAAATATTTGGTCCAGTTTTTTAATACTTCAAATTTACCCACATAAGTTGTTTGGGTGTTAATTTTGTCCTCTCCTATTTAAAAGCCGAAACAAGTTGAAACTTGTATAATTCTGTACAGCGCGGTGTGAGTAATAGCAACTGGTTGAAACTTGTACGTAAATCCCTCGAGAATTTCTTATCCCACAGTACTTTCGTATCGTTCAGTGAGTCGTGAGTCTTAGTTCTGTGTGCATTTTGTGCAAGCGTGAAAGAATATTCAGCGCTGAATATTCTTTCACGCTCTGTCTTAATAATTTCTGTTTGATAGCAATGTTTGGTTGAATGTATCTCTTCTCCAGCAGGGGCGTACCGACGATCCTGTAGAAAGGTGAAATACGTATCTGCGGCTCTGGAGAGGAGATACATTCACAAATATATAACTTGTATTGTGTTCTTCACACCCCATTTTTAATAATATTTTATATTATTAAAAATACTTTTGTAAGGTTTTTGGTACCATTTTCGCACAAACTTTCGTCATTTGGAAATTCTCATGGGAAATTTTTCGTTATTATCCCTCTGCCAATGTTTGTCATGTCTAGCATCATTCGAATATTCAAAAGTGGGTATTTTCACATAATTTTATTCAGCTTCTGAAACTTTTCGCCAATTGTTGATGCCGCAGGTCGACGGGAACGTTTATAATCTTCGACCACCTCTCGACCTTCCAAAAATCGTTTGTTCCATTCAAAAACCGAGTTCAGTTTTTTAATTTCACGAGGAATTTGAGATTAATGCCCTGCTTGATTTTTAAGCTTGTTATGATCGCAAACCAAAGTACGGCTCAAACAAGGCGCAACAAATATCTAAACAAGATGGAGTAGCAAAATATGGCTCCACCTGCACTGAAAGCAACATAGTCAACTATTCCGTCCACATTCCCCCTCCGCAAACCTCATAGCTAACGCATAGACAGTTTCATTATTTAATTCACCTTGTATATCGTCTTGACATTACATTCAAAACTCTCTCTTCCGTTTGGTCTTCGTGCTTCTTTCAAAATTCTTCCGCTTCCAAAGTAATATATTAAATGATATTCAATATTCATACTTTAAACTGCAAATTTTGTTTTAATAAAAATATTTTTAAAAGAAATTGTCACACTAGAAATAATATTTAATTATTTTTTCCTCATGTATGGCATTAATTGTGACAATCTCTAAGCATTAATTCATATACACTAAACTATTATTTCTATAATTCGAATGGACTCAAATAGAGTTTCCTAATAAAAATCATTATTGTTTGTTAATATATCGGCCTGCTTATTTCGACAAAAATATGAATATTTTCTCGTGCTAAACGATAACACATTATATACCTGGTGTCTTTGAAACAAAAAGACAATGCTTTAAGTCTCGTCTAGTTGTCGATCGTTACGTATATTCGATACGATTTATATTTTCGTCTTCGACTAAACTTAGATTTTTAACAAATAGGACATTAAATACCCATAGGGCACAACTTACATGTTCTTTTAATACATCTTCTTTAAAAATTCACGCGCAAGTATTAATTTTTAAGAGCGAACTTCGTACCAGGTTATCGATCCCTTACCATACAAAACTTTTACGCAATTTCCAGCGTTTTTATAAACATAAACATTGCATCGTGTAAATCAGATAGCGGGAATCTGAAACCATATTAATATTTTATTTTTCTTACTTCTCGTAACAAAAAAAATTCACGAAAAACACATGAAATAATGTCAGCTCTAATAGTCCGCAATTTATTTTTAGCATGATTTTTAAAATGAGTTTGTAAATTAATGTAATACACATTGCACATTTTTAATAATTCGCTTGATTGTATAAACACCTGATTTTGTACGAAGTTATTGATCTTACCATACAACAATATTATAGTTTTTATAACATCAACAACTGTTACGTATGCAAACACACGCTGTAGCGTATGTGTGTAACTTCAATGGAGGTATTTGTTACTTATATCGATTTCGAATATATTGAATTCATAGACGGAACATGATAGAATTTCCAGGGAGTTTTTAATTTTTGGGTTCGCGTCGTAATTGACCCATACAAGATTTTGGATTTATATTCGATGTAATTACATCTTTACATTTTTCATACGTTCTCTCTTTATTTCAAGGGCACCCTGTATATGTAGTTTTCAGGGAAGCTTTAATAATTTGTAGATTTAATTTCGCTAATGGAAATATCATTCGGTATTCACCATAATAACAAAATGCAAATTTTTATAACATTTGCCATAGTGCATTAAGCTCGCGACTGGCGGCTATACTCTTCACATAATAATGCTATGAATTATTTAACCGTAAACTAGCTTCGATGGAGTTCGACGGCGTAGCCCACTCGAAAACATCGAACCTACACTCTACAGACTTTTAAACACCCGCTCACCTCAAGTCAAGTGCATCGCATTTAGTTAAAAGCATTGCACATGTACTGCTAGCACTTGGTGGTTGACATGGTAAGAATTGCAAATAGTGCAAATGCGATGATAATTACGCATGCAGAGTATGGCACTGTTGTCTGACTATCCCGGATGGCGCCGGTTTCCGTGTCCGACCAATATTTCTACTGAACAGCTCTCCTGCACTTCGTCTTACTGTTATTCAATAGAACCTACAAACACGCGACAATAACATATATACACGTATATGTACACAGGTGCATGCATTGTACATATGTGAAACTACGCCATCTTCTACATATTTTCATGTTGCATTTATTCATGGAACTTAAAGAAATGTATTTGCAGAATTTATAAACGTAAGGTAATTCTGGTAGACTTAAATGATTAACAAAATTAATTGTGGACGCCGTTAATTAATGATAGTTAATCACATTGATATACCGGGTGCGGCAATAGTGTGTCGGCGGAGCTTAGCATGAAAACTAATAAAATTGTAGCTATGAAATTTTACGTACAAATGTAGTATGCTAAAGTATATGTTCTAACAAGTGTTCATTTGAAAAGTCAATCTAGTAGCATGTGATTTACTGAGAACTTTTTGAAGTATGTCATAAATTAAAATTTACTACTTAACCTACCAAGTCGTATATTTTGACAGTTTCATACATACAAATAAATAACAAATAATAGGTATTTATTGAAAACTATAACAAATATTGAAAATGTTGTCCTTCAAGATCAGTGCCCTTTAAAATCCTCCGTTCAAAATTTCTGATGATATTCTGCAACATTACTGGATTGTTGTTAATTTCCATGCATTTCTGTTCGATTCTCTGTAGCATATCATTCAAATTCAATATAGGTGTTCGAAATATGTTATTTTTTAGATAAGGCCACAAAAAGAAGTCGCAAGGTGTTAAATCGCATGAACGTGCAGGCCAGGCAATTTCAGTATTTCGACTAATTATACGCTCATCAAAAAATTCTCTTAAATTATCCAAAGATTCTGCAGTACAGTGACAAGGTACTCCGTCTTGTTGGAAATATGCATTTTGAAGTTCATCATCATGCAACTGATTGACAAATGGTTGTAAAATTTCCGTACGGTACCTTTGAGCAGTTAACGTTCCCTGAAAAAATATTGGTCCAATGATTCGCCTTTGGCTTATCGCTGCCCAAACACCAATTTTCTCTGGATGTAGCGATTCTTCATTAATTACATGTGGATTTTCACTACTCCAAATTCTTGTATTTTGTGAATTTGGGTATCCCGTTTTATAAAACCATGCTTCATCAGTTGTTCATATTTACAAACCAATTACAAGACTGTAGTCTACGTGGCTAATAAATTTCTAACAATTCTTGTACTGCTGTGACACGGTATGGATAAAGTTGCATATCTTTTTTTAATAACTTGTGAGTTGTATCAACAGAAAGGTTTATTTGTTAACCTAAATGTCGAACAGATGTTTGTGGTTCATTTTCCATTATTTCTTCAACACGACTGACAACTTGAGGTGTACGTTTCTTAACTGCTCCGCTGCCTGATTTTCTTAAGAGACTACCAGTTTCAAAAAAAAGTTTTAAAGTTCTATCCAAAGTATTCTCAAATTGTATATAATCTATTACAACATGTGGAAGCTCAACTTGAAATTCTACCATGCAATTTTGAACTGAATAAACCCATAAACCATCAATTTTATTACCACTTCGAAAATAAGCCTGGACTAAAAAAATTTTATGTCCTAAAGTGAAAGCCATTTTAAAACTGAGAAGCAATTTATTTAAACCAGAATCGACGGACGATTATTTTATGCACTAACTGATATTTGTGATTGACATTATCAAATGTCATTTGGATTTACGTTTACGGAACAAAAAACACATGTTAATATATTTGCGTCTTATTCTATCAAAATTTCAAAATAACCTAGATTGACTTTTCAAATGTACACTTGTTATATGTTTCACCACACTGGCGTCATCAGGTGGATGAATACGAGTATATACTATAAACTTACATTTGGTCCCCATTTATATAAATACAAATATAAAGGTGAAAAACAAAAATTCTAATCTGAGAGGGGGTGGACCTATTGCAGTTTTTAGTTGAGTATGGGAGAGCAATTTACCTCTAACTTGTCATTTAAAATTATGCTTAAATTATGAAATTTATTAATTTCTAAATCTTCTAACATATTGAGTTTTTTTACTTTTGTCTACTACATGTAATGTTTTAAAATTAGAATTGAATTTGTGGTTATATTCGAAACAGTGATGGCAAAAGTTGAGTCTGTCTTCTCGTCTCTGTAGATTTTTTCGTGTTCTGCTATTCTAGTTTAGAAGATTCTTCCTACCTGACCTACATACACTTTTTACTAATTTTTTTTTACAAACTCAGGACTGTACAAGTTGACATGTGAAGACTGTAAAAAGTGTATATAGGCCAGACAGGAAGAATCTTTCAAACTAGAATAGCAGAACACGAAGGAAGCTACAGGTATAAGAAGATAGTTTCAACTTTTGCTAATCGCGAATATAACCACAAATTCAATTCTAAATTTTAAAACGTTACATGTAGTAGACGAAAGTAAAAAACTCAATATGTTAGAAGCTTTAGAAATTAATAAATTTCATAATTTAGACATAATTTTAAATGACCAGGTAGACGTAAATCACTCTTCCCTACTCAACTTAAAACTACAATAGATCCACCTCCTCTCATATTAGAATTTTTGTTTTTCACCCTTATATTTGTATTTATATAAATAGATACCAAATGTAAGTTTACAGTATATATTTAACCACCTGATGAAGCCAAAGTGTGGTGAAATATATCACTATATTTATAAGAGATAGTGACATTGAAAACATGTCATTCTCAAACGCAATTTATTATAATAATTTTTAACTAAGTTACCTAAGCCCTTGACCAGCAGATATTTTTATGTCACATTTACAAGATAAAACAATGAATTCCAATTTAGCTAGTATGAGTAAAAGTTATACACCGTTAGCTGCTTGATACTAGCTAAGATGATGAATAAATTATTTTAGCACATTGTCAGTAATTTGTAGGACGTGTGCTTTGTATCTTGTGATGAATCATTGGTTTTAATGTTCCAAAATCTCTGGTTTGTAACTTATTTTTTGGTCATCTGGCCGCGAAGTTACTAATTCGTGAAGACAATACAGTCCGCTAAATATAATTTTGCGGCAGTTACTATAGCAGCGGCCGTTAAAGCGAAAAACATTTCTTCTACAAACACTGTTAAAAGTTGACATTTGACAAGGCTAACTTCAATTTAAAACTCAAAAAAGTATAAAACCCCTTACCACAATTAATAATAAACCCAGTACTCAAAGTGTCTAGCTTGGGGCACAGTAAAGCTAACACATAGAAACACAACGCACAACTTTACATGGCGTCCACGTATATATACTAACTTTAAAATAACTACACCGACTAAAATTACGTTAACTTAGCCGTCTTAAGAAAACGGCCTCTCACGGCCCTCGATTTTTTACACCTACTTTTCTAAGAACGAGAAAAGACAACTGTATGGGATAGGACCGTTACCCGAGTTAAACGTATTAATTTTGTTTTTAACTATATAAATGCTTACGTATGCGTCGAAATCTCTGTGGTTGTTGATATTCTTTCCAAGTATTAACACTTTTATCGTGAACCTGTGATCCGTGTCCAATACATGGTTAGCGACGCTCGATTTTCTGGTCTATTAAATTAATATGTGATATGTGTTCTTTAAAACGGGTTATTATTGAGCGTTTCGTTGGACCTATATATTTCAAATTACAATCGTCGCAATTAATTTCGTATATACCTGATTTAAAATTCAAATTAACTCCATCTTTGGTATTACCTAGGAGACTATTTGATGGTGTTTTCTGACCAAAAATAGCCTAGAGACCTTGTTCTTTAACATCTTTATTAATGTTTTTCGTCATTGGATGGTATGGTAAACACATGTACTTTTTCTCTTGGTATCTCCGTTATTAATGCTCTCATCTTATACCAACTATCAAGCAAAAATAAAATACAAGTAGCATATTTTAAAGAAGCTCTTGTGATAGGTTTGCTTGAGGAAATTACAGATAACGAAGAAGTCAGTAAAAAACCCAAACACGTACTGAAAGAGAGTGTCGACAAAACAAGAGACAATCGCAAAAAATAAGACGATGTATTGGATATTATGACGGAGTTCGAAATTTACAAAAAATCGAAAATAGCAGCTCAGAAGGCTAAACTAGTTTCCAGAGCTTGTGACGAGATCAATAAATTAGCAATACAACATCCTCTTGAATCGGTGGTTTCATCAATACATATTGCTATGGATTTTTAATTAAAAATAATTTAATTTAAAAATGTACAATTATTTTGGATAAATTGTATATTCAAAATGTATGTAAATTTAACGAGATAGAAAAACTTGTTATCCGCGTTTGAAAGAGGCCGAGGAAAATTAAAGGAGATGAAATTTATAGTTTGAACTAGAAGGTTGCTTTGTGAAATATATTTAAATATATTTTAATTAATTCGGGTTGATTGATTGAAAGTGATTTTGTTATATTGTTATTAATGTCCCATATTTAAAGAGTTAAATTCTCATTGTATTTGATGTTTAAAGTTGAATAAGCACCTTCTTCGTTAGAATCTCCATTTTAGTTTTTGTAAGTAATTAAAATTATATGACGTCATTATATATAAAATTATTATAAGTATATTTCTATTATATTAAAACAAGTAATTAAGAGATTTAATTTAAGAATATAGATAATACAGTTAAATTTTAAAATTATATGTTAATATTATAATTGAAAAGTTTGTCCGATTGGATTCAAGGTTTTTTTTGTGCGTGTCGATTGCACATGCGTAAGTTTTGTTCGTGTATCAGTATCTGATTATACAGTGTGGTTCTCTGGGGAGAAATTAATATTAAACTTGATTATTTTTAGATAAGTTTTGATCGGAGTCATTTAGAGGATGTTTTCCATTCATTTAGCTGTCAATTTTCAATGAATGTTTTTACCTCAAGTATTTTTGTATAATACAGCATCTTTATACTTTGTAGAGATATATTTTTTATTTTTTTTATTGTTGTATTAAATATTCATTTTAATTTTTATCCTGCGTTTGTTTCATTTCAATCATACCTATATTGCTGTTCTAACTTAACTTATATAAAGAAATAAGTAAATAAATTTTTGTGAACATTTCACTGGCGCTTAACTCATTTTAGTTCTAACACGTCTTTCCTGAGTGGAACCCGAGAAGTTAGAAGTCTCATATTTGAAAATTCACCGGCTGAGAAACCTAGTTGGGAAAACTAGTTGTTGCGTGTTCGTGGCGTGCTAAATTTTCAAAACCACTATTCATAGCAATATGTAGAAATGTTTGTTCCGAATTTTAGCTTTAACCCTCAAGTACTATCGTGGGGTGTTTCGGCACCCCAGAGGTAACTTTTTTCTAAATTTCTTCGAAACTATTTTTGTTACCTTTCTAGGGTTTCAGGTATTCTCCTATACGAATAAGATGTGTAATATTCTATAATCTATTATTTACAATGTTTTACAGTTCTAGCAAAAAATAGCCTTAGCGGTGTCTCAACACCCCACGATAGCAGTTACGTTCGACTTTTTCAAAAATAGCGCAACTTTTTCTAACCCATTGTTTAGAATTTTATAGTGATAATATCAATTTCCTCTTTTAGGCGAATCACAGCTCTTTGTTTAAGACTTGTCGTGCATGTGTAGGGGATTCACTCGTTTACATTCGGCTTCGGGAATTTTTTATAATGTCGTACATGTGTTGGGGATTTACCCATATACATTCGACTTGGGGGATCTTTTATATGTAGCATTGAATAAAGTTGTATTTCCCCTGTTTGTGTACAATATATATAAGACTCAAATAAATTTCTTATTCAGTTCGTAAAAAACCATAGTGTTTGTCAATATTGGTCATTGTTTCTCTTCCATAAAACGTATATTGAATAGTAACAACAATATGACAAAGTTTCTGACTAACGAACAGTTAGTAAATCTTGCTGCAAACTTTTACGATGATATCAGTGCAAGTGCATGCCCTGGTGAACATGATAATGATTTGAGTGATGTAGCAAGCGAACATAGTGATCACGACACATCTTCAGAGGTTGAAGTCGAATCTGAAGACGAAACTGAAGATTTGGATGATGTCAGTGCAAGTTACTTTTACGGACGAAATCGGTATAAGTGGTCCAAAAATCCTCCTGCTGCTTCGCGTATCAGGTCCTCTAATATAGTCAATCATTGACCAGAAGCAAAGGGTCCGGCAGTAAATACTCCTCCTAGAACACCTTCTGAAGCATGGTCTCTTTTTATTACGGAAGAAATCCTAAATGAACTATTAGAACATACAAATGCAAAAATTACGGAAACCAGTTTTTCTTATGGACCGACGGCTAGTTATGTGGGACACACAGACCTGATTGAATTATAAGCATTGCTGGGGCTTCTAATTCTGGCTGGAGTATTCAAGTCTAATCACGAATACACTAGAAGTCTTTTTGCATCGGATGGTATGGGAAGAGATATTTTTAGAGGTGTTATGTCTGAGCAACGGTTTCTGTTTCTTTTGTTAACGCTGAGATTTGACGATAAACTAACTAGGAGGAACAGAATTGACAATGGTGATAAACTTGCAGCAATTTCAAGAATTTATGAAATTTTCAATACAAACTTCACGAACAATTTCAGTTGCAGCGAATATGCAGTTGTAGTTGAAACGCTTGTTGGATTTCGAGGCCGTTGCTCTTTTCGCCAATATATCAAAAGTAGACCAAAAAAATATGGCATCAAGATTATGTGCCTATGTGATTCACAAACGCATTATCTGATAAATTCATTTGTTTATAGCGGAAAGACAACCGAACCCAATCCAAACAAACTTTCGGTTCCAACACGTAGTGTACTGAAATTAGTTTCTCCAATTATGAACACAAGTCGAAATGTTACAGGAGATAATTGGTTTTCTTCTATAGAACTATTGAGTGAATTGAAAAAGGTTGGTTTGACATATGTCGGGACACCTCGCAAGAATAAGCGCGAAATTCCACCTGCATTTTTACAAACTAAACAGATACCAATAAACTCCTGTATATTTGGATTTACACACGATAATACGTTGGTTTCCTTTGTACCAAAAAAAACAACTGTGTTCTGTTGGTTTCGTCTATGCATCACAACGAAAATGTTGAAGCAAATGAGAAAACAGAAATTATACATTTCTACAATGGTACCAAAGGAGGATTCGATGCTTTGGACCAGAAGTGTTTGACGTACTCCTGCCAAAGGCGGACCAGGCGATGGCCAATGGCCATATTCGGAGCAATGTTAGACATTTCACGTGTCAACAGTTATACAATTTTGTTAGCCACTTCAGACGGTACAGTCAATATGACACGAAGAGAATTTTATATTCGTTTAGGAAGAGAACTCGTCAATGATCACGTAAAACGGAGATATGAAATAAAAGGATTGTCATCTGGGCTAAAATCAATCATCAAAAATTTACTAGGTTTAGATACACCACTACAGTCACAAGAAGCAGGACCTGTAAGAACCTACAAAAGGTGTCACATCTGTGGACGAAGCAGAGACAAGAAAATAAAAACCACGTGTCATAAATGTCGTCAGCATGTCTGCAAGGACCATTCTGAGATACTCATAGAATGCAGAGAATGTTTAGAAAGGTAAATTGTAAGAATTTTGTATAAATCTGAGTGCATGAAAAAACGGCATGATTTTTGTCATAAAAAATATACGTCTCACAACGTCATTGTCAGAATTTTTATATGAAATATTAATGCCACTTTTCTTTTACAGAGAATAAGATCATGGCTTCCAACAGTAGAAAAAGTGAAGACATCTTAAAAATACACTGCATATACTTTTGTGAAAAAAAAATTGTACGAGGGAACATTTTTTATATTTTTTTATAAATGTAAATTTTCTATTTTGTTGTGAATAAAGTTTTGTTTTCCTTGAACAAATCACAAGATAAGAGACTAGTTTATTGCACAGATAGTTCAAAAGTAGAAAAAAAAAGATAATTAGCGAAATAATTAATTTTAAAGAGTGGGGTGTCAAAACACCCTACGAAAGCAGTTGTGTTACCTGAAAACACGATAGTACTTAAGTACTTTTTCACGCTTGCTAAGAATAAATCTTATTCCAATCGAATTTTACTACTCTTATCATTTTAATATGCATAACTTGACCAAGGTGAACCACCCGTGGTCACCACTTGACGGATATGTTACTTAATTCACTTATATACCACGGCCATATCCTGTGCTCGCTTCTCATCAGCAAATTTTGTAATCCATTTAAATGTGATACTGTAAGTTATCGCCAGTGATACACTTAGCCGTCAAATAAACTAAAAGGTCTGTGCATCGGTGATACATACAGTATATCAGAAACTTCCCTGTAGTATTGGTAGCCAATGTGTTAATTAGTAGCATGGTAAAATTTAAAAAAAGACTTACGAAACATGCTTTATCATAAATTTATCAAACACTAACAGTAAACTGACAAGGCATTATTTTAAAAAAAGTATATAACCCCTTACCACAATTAGTAGTTATAAGGCATTGGTTGCCAAAATATGATGCGTATTTTTTTTATGCCACGGCCTACCCTTGGCGATCGCGCGGATAAGTCAACCAGCCCTCGTATGTCTATTTATAACCAAGACAAATAAGTCTTAGTACACAAGCTTTTAAACGCTTTAATTGAATTAACTAGTTACTGAATAATGCGGTTTTTCAAGTTCATTATACGTTTATTTCAAATTCTTCAGTGAATATCATCTCAAAGGTAACAAATGCACAGAGAAAGTGTAACAAATAACGGCGAATGTATTTAAAATATTTTGTATAAAGATTAAGATAAAGCTGGAAACACGAAAAATCAAGGTTTCTCTTAAGTGCCGGCGATGTGGAACTTTACCACTTCAATGAACCGGAACGCCACGGATGACTAAATCAAAAGGATTTTATGATTTATTCGGTGTAGAAAGTGTTAAATGTTAACCTGTGCCCGAAGGTTAAGCTGCCCCATTATTATTTATGAGATGAAATAAATATCGAACTTTCAATGGTAATTATAATCATTACGATGTTATTCCGTGTTATTAAGCATTGGAAAATTAATCTCAGATTCTAGTCTAAAAAAAATCTCTTTTCGATATAATTTTTTTCCAGCAGTTACGAAAACTTATATATTTTTCCTTTTTATGGGAATTCGAAACATTTCGGTAGAGTTTATAAAGATTATTTCTTCGCGTGAAAGGCTAATACATTCATTAGATTGAAATGTAGAAATATATCTATTATCAGGACAAAATCAAACAAATTTTAATGAATTTCACTACCTTTTACTAGTTGCCCGATAGCGTATATCGGACAGACAGGCAGATCGTTTGAAATACGCATCAAAGGATATTTTTCTTTCTTCAGAAATTATAAAAGTGAATCTTCATATGCGTCTCATATTAATTTAGCAAACCATAACTTTAACAAAGAATTTAAAATACTACACAAAGAAAATAAGAGTAAAAATTCTAATTTATTAGTCTCTTGAACATAATAAAATAAGGAAAACGTAATGATTAATTAGAAATTAATAATTCACTGTTATTTATCCGACTATTCGGAGTGTTATATATTTTATTTTTCCAAAGTGCTGCTCTATCTCTCTTTAACATAATCTCGACCCTTAGTTCTATCACCGTATAAACTATATTGTATACATCGTAGTTCAATATTTATGTGAAAGTTTTCGTTCATAGACATTTCAGTAAAATGTCGGAAATGTTGGAAATAAACTTCCAACTATCCAAAACAACATGTGTTTGTTACGGTATACTAGGGTGGTCCTTATTTTTCAGGTTTATTGTTTCGTCCGTAACTCCCAATCAAAACGTTAGTTATAGTATAAAAATACGGTGTGCAAAAAATTGTCACGATTGGGCGAGGTTAAGACGTGGCGCATCGCTCTTGAAATTTGGTTCAAAAATATTAAAAATAAAATTTTCTTGGTTCTAAAAAATATATTTAAAAAATATATTTGACTTTAATTTTAACATATTGTAATGACTCATTCGATGACGCGAGGCGCGTCATCGCTCTGAACGTTTTCTCGACAGATTTGGACCATTCTAGACAAAACGTTCCCATTGATATATAAGCCGCGAGGAAGGGATGTGGACATTCATTGAATCCTACAGTCTCGCGAAGTAAACATAAATATAGTTACATAAATATAGAATACATAAATGTACTTATTGTTGTTAATAGTTAGTTTTATATTGTTATACGTTTTAAATATTAATATAGTGTGTGTGTCTAAAGTTATTGTTAGTTTTATTTAAGAACCCGAAACGACAAACATTACAGTGGTATTCAGGTGTGGACTAATTAATAAATAATAAACTAAGTAGACAATTAAGTGTTAATTAAGTATTCGTTTAAATAAATATACAGTGCAGAAAGACGTTATTTTAAATATCGTGATGGCCAACAGAATGAAACTGACTGAATTAAAAGTGTCCGAGTTAAAACGAGAATTAGAAGAGAGGGATGAGGATACAACTGGCAAAAAGTCGATCCTCCAGCAACGGCTTCGCAATGTGTTGATCCAAGAAGGCGAGGATCCCGAGAATTATGTCTTTCAAGTTCCAGGCGGAGATGCTGACGTGAATTCGCTGTTTATGAAACTAGAACAAAGACTAATAGATAATTCGCAAACCTTGGAACAGCGTCTAATAGATTCACAAACTCAAATGCAACAAATGGAACAGAAGAATCTGGATAGATCGAAAAATATGGAACAACGAATAATAGATTCACAAACTAAAATGGAACAGAATAATCTGGATAGTGCGAAAAATATGGAACAAAGACTAATAGATAATTCGCAAACCTTGGAACAACGATTAATAGAGAATGCGCAAATACAAATGCAACAAATGGAACAAAGAAACCTAGAAACCGCTAGAATCCTCGAGAAAAATCTGGAAAAGAAATTACTAGAAAATTCTAGAAACTTCGAAAAAAGTCTGGAACAAGTGGAGAAAGTTCTAGAACAGCGATTAGCGGAAAAATCAGAAGCGTTAAAAGAAGAGGTTTTCATAACTGTAGAAGCTGTAGAAGAGAAAATTGGAGAACATTCTAGACTTTTAGAGGCAATAATGATTGAAATGAAATTACCCGCTACCACGAGTCATTCTGATCCCAGGCAGGTCAACAAAGAAGTCACACCGCGGCCCATCGAAATAAAAGAAGAACTTGTGGCTATTTCAAAGACCAGAATCAAGCCACCAACCTTTGATGGAAAGACGTCATGGGCAACTTACCTGACGCAATTCGAAGCGGCCGCAGAAGCAAACGCATGGTCTTCTGCCGAGAAGCCCACTGCTTTGGTCATAGCATTGAGGGGTGATGCTAGTGATATTTTGCAGACATTGCCTCCTGAGGAACGTAAAGATTATTCTCAACTCATTAAACGCTTGGAGATGAGATATGGCCATGCGCATTTGGAGCAAGTATACCATACCCAACTGAAGAATCGATCACAGAAGAAAGGCGAGAATCTTCAGGAATTTGAGGCAGATATTGCTCGTCTAGTTCGACT
Organism: Melolontha melolontha; assembly: GCA_935421215.2. Lineage (NCBI taxonomy): Eukaryota > Metazoa > Arthropoda > Insecta > Coleoptera > Scarabaeidae > Melolontha > Melolontha melolontha. Next base: position 213,663,741 of record OW285235.1, read on the forward strand.
TGCATATCCGATGGCACCAGATAATTTCATGGAACACCTAGCGGTCCAGACATTCATAGATGGTCTCCGGGATATTGATACGCAGCAAGCATTAAGGTTGGCAAGACCGAAAACCTTGATCGATGCTTTGGCGCACGCGCTTGTGTTTGAGACTGCAAAGCAAGCCTCTCGGAACCATGCTCGTGTCTGCACTGTTGACAAGCAGGAAAATGAGGAGTTCATGGAGCAGGTGGTTAGTAGAGTTCTAAACCAGATCAAATCAAATAAAAGAGTACTGCGATGCTGGAATTGTGGAGAGATTGGTCACGTTCGGAGTAAATGTGGTAAGGTGGCCAAGAAAGCATCGTCTGAGCAGCAGGAAAACTAAAGCGGGTCGATGAGCGAGGGCAATCATCGATCCAGCATCAGGAAGCCCCAAAGACGCCTGGCCAAGTCGCATCCCTGCAACATCAAACCAACGGCCTGTATGTGGACGCTGTTATGGAAAGAAAGACCTATGCTTGCTTGCTAGATACTGGATCGACGAAAACCATCGTGCGACCCGATTTAATTCCCAGAAATAAAAAGTTATTTTCTAGCAAATGGAGACTTAGGACAGCAACTGGAGGAGCAGCTTCTGTGGCAGGTGAAGTGGATGTCAACTTTATCATAGGACCAACATCAGTCCGACATCGTGTTCTCGTAGCCGACATAGAAGAACGAATAATCTTGGGATTAGACATCATGAACACCTACGGCTTCCAGTTAAACATGAAAGAAGGCACTTTAAAAATAAATAATGAGGAATTGTTTCTTCATGGGAAAAATTGTGGGAATGTACAAGTAATTACTGCAGAGAATGTTGTTCTGGATGCAAGAAGTGAGACATTTTTGACGGCGTGTATGGAAGGTGATTATTTGGACGGAAATATTACAATGTTGGAACCAAAGGCTGATGATGACGAGGTGGGCCGAGGAATAGTAGTTGCCAAAATGCTGGTTAAGACTCAGAAGACTGTACCGATAAGGGTAATGAATGTGAACCATTACCCTGTTTCATTGAAGAAGGGTACTATTCTGGGGTGGTGTTCGCCAGTGTCGGCCGTCGTTCATCGCATAGAGGCGAAGAAGAATGGATTCGTGCAGGTTCCTGAGAAATTGTCCAAGATAATCGACTCCGCTTGTCAAGGATTGAGCAAGAAGGAACAAAATCAAGTTAAGGACCTAATCAAACATTATGAAGACGTCTTCGAAACTGAGACTGGTACGAAAGGTAAAACCAATATTGTAATGCACAAAATAAATACCGGCGATGCAAGTCCAATTCGACAAGGACCAAGAAGGTTACCACTGGCAAAACATGAGGAAGCCAAGCAAATTATACAAGATATGGAAGGCCAAGGAGTAATTGAACCATCGAATAGTCCATGGGCTTCACCGGTGGTCCTTGTCAGGAAGAAGGATGGATCTACCAGATTCTGTGTGGACTATCGTCGTTTGAATAGTGTGACCAAAAAGGACAGCTATCCTCTCCCAAGAATAGACGATACGCTAGACACCTTGGCAGGAGCAAAATGGTTCTCCACTCTCGACTTAAAGAGCGGTTATTGGCAGGTGGGAATGGATCCCAATGACAAAGAGAAGACTGCCTTCAGTTTAGGCACAGGACTCTGGCAATTTACAGTCATGCCATTTGGACTGTGTAACGCCCCAGCTACTTTTGAGCGACTCATGGACACTGTACTGAGGGGACTGTCTTGGAATACCTGCCTGGTATATCTCGATGATGTGATTGTGGTAGGGAAGACCTTTGAAGATCACATGAAAAATTTGGAGGTAGTATTCCAGAGGTTGCGAGATGCCAACCTGAGATTAAGTCCAAAGAAGTGTCACCTTTTCCGCAAGGAGGTAAATTACCTTGGACATATGGTTTCCGGAAAAGGAATTGCTGTGGATCCAGAAAAAGTAAAAGCTGTGGAAAAATGGCCGGTACCCAAAGACAAACATCAGCTAAGAAGCTTCTTGGGATTATGCACATATTATCGACGCTACGTTCCTGGATTCTCCAACATTGCAAAACCACTTACTCGCCTAACAGAAAATCGAGCATTCATTTGGAACAATGAATGCCAAGCGGCCTTTGAATTGTTAAAAGGTACATTGATCAGTGCACCTGTTTTAAACTATCCACTGCCATCTGGGAGGTTTGTTTTGGATACGGATGCCAGTAACGTCGGGATTGGTGGCGTGCTCTCTCAAATCCAAGATGGACAAGAAAAGATCATTGGATACTTCAGCAAGACCCTGTCCAAACCGGAGAGGAACTACTGCGTAACCAGGAGAGAACTATTGGCAGTAGTTAAGACCATTGAGCACTTTTACAAGTACCTGTATGGGCAGAAGTTCCTGATCCGCACTGATCATGCCGCCTTAAAGTGGCTCTTGCAATTTAAGAATCCAGAGGGTCAAGTAGCTAGATGGATTGAGAGGCTACAGGAGTATGACTTTGTCATTGAACACAGAGCAGGCCTCAAACATCAAAATGCAGATGCCCTTTCCAGAAGGCCCTGTCCAGAAGACTGTCGATATTGCAACAGAATCGAAGACAAATCGGCCAACGCTCTTCGAACCACCGTTGTTGATGACCAATGGCAACCTGACAATTTGCGCGCAGATCAAGAAGCCGATCCGGATCTTGCAGTCCTCAGGGCTTGGAAAAGAAATGGGCAAAGATCGACCTGGCAAGAAATTGCTCCCCATTCACGAGAATTAAAGTCATACTGGGCACAATGGGATTCCTTAACCATGGAAGACGGTCTCCTGAGACGTGAGGTCGAAAATCACGATGGAAGCGAGCGGAAGATGCAAATGGTGGTTCCCAAGAAAAGAATACCAGAGGTATTGCGAGAACTCCATAATGGTGCTTCTGGGGGACATTTTGGAGTCCATAAAACACTGGAGAAGGTGCGCCAGAGATTTTACTGGGTGAATTGTTCACGAGATGTTAAAGAATGGTGCCGAAAGTGTGCTAATTGCGCCGGAAGCAATGGTCCCCAGAGGCGTCGACGTGCACCCATGCGCCAATACAATGTAGGAAGCCCATTTGAAAGGATCGCCATAGATGCCGCCGGCCCTTTTCCAGAAAGCGACAAAGGAAATAAATACATAATAGTGGTCATGGATTACTTTACCAAATGGGTTGAAGCATATGCTCTACCAAATCAAGAAGCTGGAACTGTAGCAGACGTGATTGTGAAGGAGTTCGTCAGCCGTTTTGGTGTACCCTTGGAACTTCATTCGATCAAGGGCGAAATTTTGAGTCCAATCTATTCGAAAAGATGTGTGGACTTTTGGGCATACGGAAGACGAGAACAACTCCCTTGCATCCACAATCAGATGGGATGGTAGAGCGAATGAACAAGACCATGATCAGACACTTATCCAAAGTGGTCTCCAAACACCAGAGAGATTGGGACGAACATTTACCATTATTTCTAATGGCGTATCGGGCCTCCGTTCAAGAGACAACAGGTCAATCACCAGCCAACGTGCTATTCGGGAGGGAACTCCGATTGCCCTGTGATTTAAAGTTTGGGAGCAAGCCTGGTGATGATCTTGCCGGAGAAGATTATGTCAGCACGCTCAGACGACGACTAGATAATATCCATGAACAAGTCAGACATAATATCCAAGATGCTAGTGACAGAATGAAAGAGAGCTATGACATCAACGCCGAGAAGAGTGGTTACCATGAAGGCGATCGGGTTTGGTTGTATAATCCACAACGCCGACGGGGCCTATCTCCAAAACTTCAAAAGAATTGGGAGGGGCCATACGAGGTGTTGAAGCGGATCAACGATGTAATATACCGCATCAGGCGAACACCTCACACTAAGCCAAGAGTCGTACATTTTAATCGATTAGCCCCATACTCTGGAGACAATAATGACGAAACCGCTGACTTGCGCCGATTGGATAGCCAATACCAAGAACTAACCTTCGAAGACTTTATGGAAGAGTATTCAGGTTCGAGAAAAGCTCGATTTGGGGTAACCATCGAGAAACAGCAAGATTTGTTTACGGTGCCGCCAGACTACGCGCTTGCTCATTGCGTAGCCCGAGATCTACGAATGGCCAAAGGAATTGCCTGCGAATTTAAAGAGAGATTTGGCAGAATCGGAAAACTAAGGCAGCAGAGACCAGCAATTGGGAAGAGTCTCCAAATAATAAATGAAGGACAGCCCATATTTTATTTGGTCACGAAAGAACTGTCGAGCCTGAAGCCAACCTATCGTGCCTTATGGGAGGCCCTGGCCCACTTACGCGAACAAATGTTACAACAAGAAATTCTGAAATTGGCAGTTCCAAAATTGGGTTGTGGATTGGACCTCATGGACTGGAGAATTGTAAGGAGCATGTTGGAAGTAATCTTCCGACATACTGGTATGGAAATTCTGGTATGCAGTTACCAGCTTGAATGTTCCTGTCCATCCAGGCAATATAAGACCGTGGACTGTTATTTCGATATGACGTCGCAATGTAACAAAGGCCCTACCTGTCGATTTCGTCATCGTTTGAGGAGACCAAAGCATGACATGTTTCGGGACGAAACTTCATTTCTAAGAAGGGGGCAATGTAATGACTCATTCGATGACGCGAGGCGCGTCATCGCTCTGGACGTTTTCTCGACAGATTTGGACCATTCTAGACAAAACGTTCCCATTGATATATAAGCCGCGAGGAAGGGATGTGGACATTCATTGAATCCTACAGTCTCGCGAAGTAAACATAAATATAGTTACATAAATATAGAATACATAAATGTACTTATTGTTGTTAATAGTTAGTTTTATATTGTTATACGTTTTAAATATTAATATAGTGTGTGTGTCTAAAGTTATTGTTAGTTTTATTTAAGAACCCGAAACGACAAACATTACAATATTTTAAATTTCCTTGAGACGATGTCGCCTTAAAGCTTCTCTGGTTTTAATTTAAAGCCAAATTTTTAAGGACTAGAATACAAAGTAAAATACAAAGTAAAATCTATGTATTTATATACATATATGGTGACATATTTCTTAAGAAAATAAATTAAAATTAATAAAAAGATAGAAGAATGGTTTACTTTTGGAAAACAGAGTTAATAAATAGGAAAAACATAAAACATTCACTTATTCCTTGTGGCCACAGATTTGATAATAGGGATAAATAAAAATGCTTTGTTTTTAGTTAATCTTTTAGCAATCTTAAATCCTGCATAGGGGCTTCTGCTGCATCTGGTGCTTGTATCCAATTTTTTAAATACACCCTTACAACAAAGATGCAAATGTCACGAATACTAGTTATCTACAATTGTGTCATTTTAAATTCGTTTCTAAATAAATATAATTTAAGGCAATAAATAGCTTTCGACATCAAACGGGCGTGATGAAATGCTTCAGGCTTTTTGAAGGTAAATTCAGGAACTGTACCACCAAGAAAAACTATACTTAATTGAATAAGCTCTTTATAATCATCACGTGGTTGCTTTACTTCAAGATTTTGAGATGCAAATTTTATCATCTCGGATACACTCCCAACTGCATCCTTCACTTTCTGATCTTCAACACCATTCATAAAGTTAATTTTGTCAATTTTGATCCAACCGTCTCTAGATCTGCTAAATATTTGTACGTTAGGGCCTGATGATTTTTGCAGCAGTTTCTCATCGAAAACACTTCTTAAAATTATTTCATAGATGTGATGACGGCATCTTAAATATAAAAGATCTTTTCCGATCGCTTGCTCTAAAAGAACACAAGCGCCTTGAAGTCGGCCTATGTCAGAAGCTGTGGTATCGCAACATAAAGCTTTTACTTTTTCAATTAGGTTCCATTCTTGCAATAAGTCAAACACTACTTCCGCTTGTTGCTTTCCCGTTCCAGATGATATTGCTGGGATTCCAATTAATTGTTCCTTAATTCCAATTAAATTTTTAATATCAAATTCTTGTTACAAATCGTGGCAGTTACCGTATATTTAAATAAATTATAATAATAAAGTTATAGGTATATTGTATACTAAAAAATATAAATACATAAAAAGCAAACATTTCTAGAGGGAGTTATGGTCTATAACTTCAAAACATTTTTCTTCCATACATCTAAAGACCACCACACTACGGTATACTTATGTAAAAAAATGTTATATTCATAAGTTAGTTACATGTCTGATGAAGCTCCTCTGTGAGTGAAACGATCGTTACTTTGTGACGTAAAAAGTAGTGAAATTCATTAAAATTTGCTTTATTTTATCCCGATAATAGTTATAACGGAATTTCATCAAGTAAAGGCTAAAACAATCATATAGTAGAAAGATATTTTCGAAAATAAAAATTGCTTAATTTTGAAATTAAAGGTTTAAAGATAATTTGCAGTCTAAACACAAATGGTAATAAGATGTTGTGATGATGTCATGCCAATGCCAATTTTGTATAGAATATTATTAAAGGTGATGCAACTTGGTCATACTGCATTGATCTATAAAAGAATCAACAATCGGTAATTTGGATCCTGGAAAGTGAGTAAGCTGCAACAAAAAATTTTCCAGAATAACACTGAACAAAGCTCAATTAATAGACATGCAGCCCTGAAAAACAGTCGTACTACAAGGCGCTACGCAGAAATTCCTTAAATATGAACGTTGCGCGCGAAGGGATGGTAGTACAGGTTTATAGCGCTAGATGGTGCGACCTACGTCTATATTAAATCAGTCTGTCAAACGATAATTTGCTAGGCGGTGACGAACAGTTTTTATGTTTATATTTGTTGAGTTGTGCTTGAGTTCAGTGACACTACAACGTCTGATGCGAAAGAGCAAAAACATGCATCAAATTCTGTTTAAAACTTAGTAAAACGGCAGCAGAAACTCTGAAAATGGTTAAAGAAGCGTTTGGTAAGGATGCTTTAGGCCAGACGCAAAATTATGAGTGTTACAATTGTTTTAAAAATGGACGTGTATTGGATGATGATGATGAGTGTTCCGGTCGTCCATCGACGGAAAATATGCTACAAAATGTGGCCAAAGTGCGTGATGTTACGTTGCAATAGCGAAGGAGAACAATCCATGACATTTGTAGCATTGTCGAGTTGTCTTACAGCGTTTATCAACGTATTATATCCGGTGAACTCAACTTGCGGAATATTACTGTCAAGTTTGTGTCAAGGTTAGTCAGCATTGAACAAAAATTATTTTTGCACAGAGCTAAAAGAAACTGCCGGAAGGGATGCGAACTTCAGTACCAGAACCATTAATGGCGACGAATCATGAGTGTGAGTGTATTATCCCGAAACAAGGCAGCAGTTATTGCTGTGGAAGACACCATCAGGACCGAAGAAAACACTGTGGTTTCGAAGTTTCGTAAAGTTGATATTGATTTGCTTCTTTAACGCTGATGGCATTGTGTATAAGGACATCTCTCACTAGGTGAAACAGTTAATGGATGATTTTATTGCGTTATTCTTCGGTGAGTAAGGAAAAACTTTCGGGCAAGGGGTCTGTCAGGTGACACAACAATTCGTGGATCCTACATCACGACATTGCACCAACGCACACGTCACTTGTCGCGTGTCAGTTTTTAGCTTTAACGAAGACGCCGCCCTCCCTAATCGTCAGATCTTGCCTCTTGTGACTTCTTCCTGTTCTCTAAGTTGAAACTGAAGCTCAAGGAGCACAGTCTTAAGATTGGAGAGATTAAGACTGAATCGTAGGCAGTGTTGAACACGGTAATACGCGAAGGTTTCCAGCACCGGAAGAAGAGTACTTTGAAGAAGATGGTAGTGAATAAGTTGTAAGAACAAACCATTGTTCTTTTTCACACTCCGGGAATTTCTGGCTAGCATCGTTTATTAATGCAGAATAACACTTTGATTCAAGTCTTTCAAAGTGCCCACGAAAATCGTCCAAGAGGGAAAATCATTTTTCATCCCGATAACGCTCGAGTATTTTAATGCTTAAAAAATTGAAATAATGGCAATTCGGTGTAGAGTCTGGGAAGACCAGTTACTGAGATTATGTTTTACATCGGCCAAAGAAGCCATTTCTTTTCTGGTGTGTGTGTAGAGGGTCATTGTCCTAAGCTGAAAACTCAACAAGACAACGGTACTGTTTAGAGTGCCTATGGTGTATAAAATATTACACACACATTGCTACTGCACTGTTAATTCTCGCCGTAAGAGACTAGAAATGTTGATTTATTTTTCAGTCATCATTTAAGGGTATAATGATACCGATCCCGAAAAAATGAACAAATAGCACGTCGGTCTGGAGATTCGGATCCTCGGATCAGCAGGAATTTCACTTCTCTTATTCAATACTCTTGTCAATTGCGACCTTCGGCCGCTAATTAAAGCATTAAGAAATTAAATAAATGACCTAAGATGGAAAGGTCGGAGAAACTGTTTTAAAGGTTTGTTTTCACGGATGTAAAATTTATTGTATAGAGAAATACTTTGAAAAATTATAAATAAATATATTTTGCCCAATATTGTCTATTTTACTAGACTTGACAGAAAGAGACGAGCTCGCGTATATTATTATTTAAGCAAAAAGCAGGTGGAGTATTTCATGTCTGTTAATATCTTTCTCGGTTATAGACCCAGCAAATTTCAATAAAATCTTTTGCAATAAACGATTTTCAAAAATATGTGTATTCATGAGGCTGAGACGTATAAAATTAATTCGCAATTTTATATCAACTCAACCTGTACAAAATAAACGTGCACAATGGGAGCGTTTATTGATCGCGCTTCAGTGCGTCGAGGAAGTTTGTAAGCATTGTAGGGTGGAATTTAAATTCTCATAAAACTGACAGAATTCAGGTCGTTTAAGAAAGGAAGAAGATTTTTACCTTAATACTCCGTCTTTGTGTAGGTAATACTAACCTGCCAAGCGCATTTAATAATATAACACCCTATATCAGTATGAAAGTCTATGTAGACCTATTCTTATTGTTAGAAACACGTGTAAGTTTATGATTCTCGGAGTGAGCGCAGTAGCATTATTTCATTTCTGCATTATTTTCGCCTCGATATTGTTTCGGAAACATTTTCTAATAATAATAATGAAAGTAGGTTTGTGTTATGCGGAAGATATGCTTTCGCATATAGCACGATATTACAGTTTCTTGTGAGTTCGCTTTTTTATTTCTTTCAATTTATTTTTCTGTTTCTCATTAAAGTTACGCTGTACATAGTGTAACGCTGAATTATTATTTCTTTCTTTTGTTTTAGTAAGAATCGTTTTTAGTCCATAACGAGTATGTTTTTCAGATTCAAATCTTTATTTCAATTCCTTAGTTTCCTTAGGATCTCATTATACTCGAAATCACACTTCTCTTTTCTTTTGACGTAGACACATAAAAGGCACTAGCTGTTAAAGCATAGAATTTCCTTTTATTTCGGAGTCATTCTTTCTTCAAAACCTTTGCTTAAATTCGATGCCCTATTTTTCGGTATATAACATCTAATAATGTACGGGCATTTCCCAGCAGGTTAAATACCATTCGTTAATTGAAATGACGGTGTTACATATAAGTTTATTAATCTGTAAGATTTGGGATATTAACTAATTCAAATTTATTCGATTATAACAAGGTAGTAAAGTTTGTTGCGTATGATTTACATTACAGAATCAAATTACACTGGCCAAACAAAAAAAATATTAACATAAAGCTGAAGAATAGAATATTATAGTAGAATGAAACTATCTAAATACGAAAATAGCCAATAAAAAGTTGTAACACGTAAGATTTTCTTGTTACATTAGACAAACCACATATAGAACGGCACAATGTAATATTTAGTGAAAAAATGATTTAACAAATTGTTCAACTTTCTATATATAACGTGTTTCAAAAAGAATTATATCTAGTTGTCCATGAATTTCTCCTATAAACTTTGATGTTCTGCATTCTTGAAATGCGGATATAGATTATATTGTATGAAGGTTATCTACCTGTCACTGTCAAAATCTATCATCGAGAGATATGGTGATTAAATTAATAACAAGTACAATTAGATTATTAATTTATTTAATAATAAAACTATAAAGATGGGATATTAATCAATGGGATATTACAGTTACGGTTATGTATTTTGCATATCCGTTTCATTATAAAACAACCAAGGTAAATAACTAATTTGCAGAAATTTTAATTATTAAAATTTATAACAAGCGTTTAAAATGGTCACCATTCCGTTGAATGCATAATGCAATACGACGTTTCATGTTGTCAAAAATATTCTGCAATTCATTTCGTGTTATTTCATTATATTTAATTGTAATTGTATTCATAAAATCATTTTGGCTTTTAACACAGATCCCGTAGCTTGAACCTTCTACACAACTAGACGAATGTGATGATGTGAAGCCGTATTATCCACAACTCTATTAGGAAACTGCAAGTGAAGCTGTCGCTTACATTCAGTGTAGGAATATTGCCATTCTCCGTTAAGAAATTGTGCACTTCGGCAACAAAAACATTTTCTTGCAATCTGTATATTAGTTAGTAGTTTTGTTTATTAAGTAAAAACACATATTTGTAAGAAAAAATAGTATTGCTAGTCACAAAATGACAAATGTCAAAATGAAATTAGATAAATAGTTGCAAATAAAAAGCAAGTGGCTTATAATTTGCAAGTACTAGTTACTCAGTGCCTATTGTGATGAAGCTCTTTTTGGAACACGTTGTATAAGAATATTTTAATTTAATTTTAATTTATATTTCTTCAAAAATATTTCGAATTTAAAAATAAGAATTCAAACTTAGACATTTTCTGTACGAGGTGCATTCAAGTTCTAAGGCCTCCGATTTTTTTTTTCCAGACTGGAAAGAAATAGAAGCATGTGCATTGTTTTAAAATGAGCGTGCGTTCGTTGTCAATACGTCACAGAGATGGCAGCACTGTATGGCAGATGAAATTGTAGCGGCAGCGTCGAGAATGAGAACTGTTTTAGATACTTAAAATGGCTACGTTTTCCTTACTTGAACAGCGTGCAATCATTCGTTTTCTGAATTTGCGTGGTCTGACACCAACTGAAATTCATCGACAGTTGAAGGAGACATGTGGTGATGGAGTTATGGATGTGTCGAAAGTGCGTTCGTGGGTGCGACAGTTTAATGAAGGCAGAACATCGTGTGACAACAAACCGAAACAACCTCGGGCTCGCACAAGCCGGTCTGACGACATGATCGAGAAAGTGGAGAGACTTGTTTTGGGGGATCGCCGAATGACAGTTGAACAGATCGCCTCCAGTGTTAGCATTTCCGTGGGTTCTGTGTACACAATCCTGCATGACGACCTGAAAATGCGAAAAGTATCCTCCTGGTGGGTGCCACGAATGCTGACGGATGACCACAAGGTTGCTCGTGTGGAATGTTGCCAAGCAATGTTGACGCGCAACCAAGGCATGAATGGGACTTTTTTTCGTCGATTGTGACAATGGATGAGACATAGATGCCATTTTTCAATCCAGAAACAAAGCGCCAGTCTGCTCAATGGCAGCACACAGATTCACCTGCACCAAAAAAATTTCGGGTAACCGCCAGTGCTGAAAAAATGATGGTGTCCATGTTCTGGGACAGTGAGGGCGTAATCCTTACCCATTGTGTTCCAAAGGGCACTACGGTGACAGGTGCATCCTACGAAAATGTTTTGAAGAACAAGTTCCTTCCTGGACTGCAAAAAAAAAACATCCGGGAAAGGCTACGCGTGTGCTGTTTCACCAAGACAACGCACCCGCACATCGGGCTAACGTTACGCAACAGTTTCTTCGTGAAAACAACTTTGAAGTGATTTCTCATGCTCCCTACTCACCTGACCTGGCTCCTAGTGACTTTTGGTTGTTTCCAACAATGAAAGACACTGTCCGTGGCCGCACATTCACCAGTCGTGCTGCTATTGCTTCAGCGATTTTTCAGTGGTCGAAACAGACTCCTAAAGAAGCGTTTGCCGCGGCCATGGAATCATGGCATCGACGTTGTGAAAAATGTGTACGTCTGCAGGGAGATTACGTCGAGAAGTAACACCAGTTTCATGGTTTTCGGATGAGTAGTAAGTTAGAAAAAAAATCGGAGGCCTTAGAACTTGAATGCACCTCGTATATTTCGTATTTGCCAATACAAAGCTTTTCTTTTGATATCATTCTGGTCAGATGACTCTTCCAACAAATCTACCTTATTGAATGTTCAATTATTTACGTTCTTTTCGAATTCTTGCAAATGCATTATATTTCAACTTAGTTATTTAATTTAATTACGTACTCTTCTCTATAATTATGTCATGTCGCATATCATTTTAAAGCTTTCTTCACAAGGAATATTTTGATGATATTTGTTTCATCGATATTGCAACTCTTAGCTCGCGCTTTTCATTAGTACTTAATTCAAAATATCGTCAGCTTCATCCTCCTCTTAACTCTAGACCAAAAGACAAACCTACCCGTTTCCAAACCAGTGTTCTCTTCTACAAAAATTCCTGCTTCTGTTCGAAACCTTCGTAAGGAAAACATCTTACTCTACTTGCTGTTCCGTGCTGCATATCCGGCCGCCACATGTTTTCAGGGCAACTCTGTACTGTTCTGTCGAGATTATTTTATTTACTTAATTCACATTTAATTTACAGCATAATTTAACTTTCTTTCCAGTCCACATTTCCTTATATTCATTTATAGTTACTTGTTCATTGCACCTGTATACATCTCTACTTTTATTTAATTACTCTAGTGCATTTTAACACTTTATAAGGCAGACCATTTTATTTAAAATATGAATTAGCTATTACGTGATTTGGTTGATTTAGGTGTATGGTTGTAGAAACTTGTTATGCAATATTTTGATATTTCGTGGTATTTTAGTGATTTTGGGTGGCATTTATATGTGCCACCTATCGTTAAATGTTTTGAAATATCTCTTTGTTTAGTGACATATTGTCATGGATTTTCCATGGACAAGCAAGGAAAAAGATTGAACTATTAGTGAACTCTGTACTAGGGACAATTTATAAAAAAATTAGCTATTTCACTTGTATATTTATTTATTTCAGATGGGGATCGATAGGTATAATATTTTTATAAATAAGATATTTAATGTATGATATTATGATTAGCCCTCGTATAGTTAGGTGGACCAAGGAATTGAATTTGCCGCTTTTTCGGATATTGTATTTGATAAGATGTATTGTCTGTATATTTTGATTTGATAGATGGTAGGGATAGCCAGGCGGATATGAAGAATTTTTCATTTTTGTTTTAGAGGTATCTTGACTGTTAAAGTGTTTAGTTAAAAAGGATAAAATAATAAATTTTGTTCTTTGTTTTATAAAGTCGGTCTGTACTTTGTTTTGCATTTAGTATAAGGTGCAAGTAAACCTTAATTCGATTTTTGCGAAGTTTTTCATTGTTATTTGAAATCTTGTGAAAAAAGATGCCTCTCGTGTATTTTAAAATCACACAAAAACTTAATGTAAGTTGATAAAAATTATTTTATTTATTTATTAGATATTAGGATTATTTTCAGTGCTATAAATTTTGTATTTATTGTAATAATAATGTGTTTGAAAGTAGTATATGGATATTAGCGAAAGCTTGTCATGTTTTTTTTTAAGGGAAGTTGTTTTTCTTAATATTATACTTCGAGAACAATTTTTTTTTGAATTTAAGGTTGGAGAGATTGTAGTGGGGATGGATCTTGTCATGTTATTTGTTGCATGATTAAATTTTCAACTAGCGTGAGTTTTGAAAACTAATTTGTTTTTGATATTTGTTTGAAGGGGTCACAGTAGAGGTTAAACTTGACAGATTTCACTAATATTTATTAGTTTTATATTTGATCGTGTTTCACAAGAGGTTTTTCTCTGTGTGCGAGTCAATGTTCACAAAGAGTGTTTCCTCATTGCTACTGTTTAATGACGCTTTAGCACCCTATACACTTTGTAGAGGGATTTTTTTTCTTTTTTATTTTTTAAATATAAATTTATGTAAAGAAAAAAATGTGCGTATAAATTATCTGACACCTTGTGTTTTAATTTTTAATATCCCGGTATCCGAGAGGATCGACCCAGAGACGTAAGCTCAAGGATTCTACTAGACTGAATAGCCGGCGATATAAGCTGTAGTGTGAATTAAAATTAAATAAAGCAATTTCAAAGCAAAATCCACTGCACAATATGGCTAACCCAACGTGGTGCTAGAAAATTCCACTGCAATATGTAAGTGCCACAAGTAATAAGAAGATATACGTATATGCAACTAATGAATAAAATTTATTAAAACTATTACGTTTATTTATTTATTACATTACAGTTATGTACTTATTTTTATGGAAGCGCGCGAAACAGTTTAGACATAAACCTTCACATATTATTTTGGAACGTTTGACTGATGCTTTGGTGCTACAAAAAGCTCGCCAACGAGGCTTTCCTTCAATAGGCAAATGAATTCCAACATTCGTGTTTCATTGCACAGTTTCCACGGTGGTTGCATGGCAACCAATTTTGTTCAATTTTGATATTCAACATTTATTCATTAGCACCTTTATAGTTTGCAATGTTTTTATATACAAATGCATTAGCATTGAGGATAGGAACGAATAAGTACAATTAGTAACTTAATATTTTCTTAGCGGCAAATATTTTTAACATATCTGTTACTGTGATGTAAATACAGATCATTTAGTATACAATTCAATACTTACATTTTGTAAATAATATACACATTATAAAATACACTTGCTTATTTGTAGAAAGTTGCACTCGCAAGACCATTGGAGACGAACGCTAAGCAGTAGATAGCATATAGATATGCCACATGTAGCATAACTCCTATGCTATTTGAAATGTAGTCAGAATGATTGCCACTAACCATTCACCAACACTAACAAACAAATTAGGACGAATTTCCGTATTGCTGACAGTTATAAATGTATTGGAAATGGCATATATAAATGCCGCTAACCTATAAAGGCTTAAATCGCTCAATTTCTTATGTAAATATGAAATAAAACTTTAAGGACAACGTTGTTGTTTCTTATTTTATTTAGTAAGTTGTAATATAGTTATTTCAGCATATTACACACGTCCTGGACCTTTGATGCTCATTAATTATTTTAAATAATTTTGTTAGCGCGCCGCACAACCAAACCAGCGTGCTTTTAACAAAGTTTTTTAACCCTGTATATCGACTATATTTATAATTTATCTTAAATTGACAATCTAGGAAAAAAGCAAACATTAAAAATATGTATTTGGAACACACTAATACTATGTTTTCCTTTTGGGGAGGGGGTCACATCTTCTCTCTTTAAAAACCAACAGTAAACACCCATCATGACTGGATACCATCGTCCTTGGTACCGAATTTCCATTGTTCTTATATCCTGATAGAATCTTTCACGCCGCTCGTCTCTGACAGCGCCCAAATTCTTAGAAAAAAATGATAAATGGGAAAGGAGACAGTAAATTTTTAATAAAATTCGGCAACCGATCGATTTGTAGGGGTTTAAAAGTACAATAACTAGTTTTTCATAATTAGCATCCATATCGTTGCCTAAATATCCGCCCACTACACTTACAAATGAGTTCCAAGCTCTAAGTTCTTGCACGGTGAGCTTCTCTATAAAATTAACATCGTCCAGCAATTTTCTAATTTGTGGTCTAATAAAAATGCCTTCTTTTAATTTGGCATCACTTAACTTTGGAAAGACTTGTCTTAGGTATTAAATCCTTCACCCTCTTTATTCATAGCCTTCACAAAGTTTTTCATCAGTCCAAGTTTAATGTGAAGAAGAGGAAAAAGAACATTTTTTTGGTCTACAAGGGGCACATACAAAACTACAATGCATAGTACAGCGCGATAGAAGACCATAAAATACTTAAAAAGTTCTTATACAAGTTCTAATGTCCGATCGTCTTTTGCTTTCAAAAAACATGATCTTAAAAGTTTGTTAGAAATTTTTGTTTTTTTAAAATTTCGTCCGCTTGTGATATCATTTACTGAACCAAAATTACTGTATTGTAGTTTCGAGTATTATTAGAATATTATCACAGTTGACTATGTAATTATGGCACCTGTCAAATTAATATTGCATTAATTTATTCTAGTTTGTCGTGTTCCTGATTACGTTTGTGTATGGTTTTGCTGTTTGTCGTTTTCTAAAATTAATTTTGAAAATGGTTCTCTTTACTTTTGGAGAATACAGGGAGATGATTAGGTGTTATGGTAAAGTTCAATCAAATTCTTCCGAAGCTTAACGTATCTATCGAGAGATATCCATTAAGCCATGTTCCTAATGTTAGAACATTTATTGACGTGCATAGACGTTTGGGAGAAGATGGCTGTTTCAAAAAATCAAAAGTAAATAGTGGGGTCACCAGAACTCATTGTTCTGTTGATAATGAAGAAGCTGTTTTGCAAATAGAAAATAATCCCAGAATAAGCGCCAGAAAAATTAGTTCAGCTGTACGGAATGTTAACCGCGAATCAGTTAGACAAGTCCTCAAATAACAGCTTCTTCACCCGTTTCATTTCCAAAAAGTTCATCACCTATCGGAACAGGATTATTTACCTCGTCTACAATATTGCGAGTGGTTGCTAAATCAAGGGCAACATTTTCTATCATTAATTTTATTCACCGATGAATTAGGTTTTAGTCGCCAGGATATTTTAAACCTACATAACATTAGAGTGATGAAAACCCTCATCAAACCGTAATATGGAATTACAATGGAAATATAATCGAAAATTACCTAATTTGGTCCATTTCGATTAGCCAATCGATTGACAGGCGAGCTCTAATGATGTTTTTCGGAAAATTAACTGAACAATTTATTAGAAAATGTACTACATGCTATTGAAGACAATTAAATTTCCTAACGAAGTATGTTAAGATTATCTTTTTTAAACAGCAGTACGTCAAATTTTTATAAATTATTAGAATAATAAGGTTAATAGATCTGTCACGGGAAGAAAAAAAAATTTCCAACAAACCTTTAAGATCCTGTCTCTTGAAAACAAAAGGCGATTGGGCTTTAGTGTATAAAAACTTTTTTTAATATTTTATGGTCTTCTCTCGCGTGGTACTATGCATTGTGGTTTTTTCAACGTCACCTTATACATGACATTTTGAGTTCCCGGTTGAAATTCATTGATTCCCGCCAAAATTTTAGTTACATAATATTCATTCACTGCACGACTGAAAGCAGCAATATTTTGTAAATCCTCCCTGAAGTCCTACTAAAATTGCTATAACTTTTAATTGCATCTAAAAGGATGCGTATAGTTTCATAGGTTTCTTTCATCACTGAATGGGCAAGTGGTATAGATCATTTTAATTTTCCATTATGTAATAACACAGCTTTTAAACTATATTTCGACGAGTCTATGAACAAGAGCCACTCACAGGGAAAATGCTCGATATTGAGTTCCTGCATTAAACCATTGATATCAGTACACGCACATAACGAATTTTCCATATTATAAAATTCAGAAAACGTAGTACTTCATTTCCTAAACGGTGTAATTTTTATTTCTTTAGCTAGTTAGATAAATAAAAGGCACCAGCAGTAAAAGCATAAAGTTTCCTTTTATTTCCGAGTCAAGGTTACTTCATTATTTCTTCAAAACCTTTGTTAAATTCGGTGCCCTATTTTTCGATATATAACATGTAATAATGTACGAACATTTTCCAGCAGGTTAAATATCGTTTGTTAATAGAAACTACAGTGTTACATATAAGTCTACTAATCTGTGAGATTTTGGATCTTAACTAATTCAAATTTATTCGATTATAACAGGGCGCTAAAGTTCGTTGCGTATGATTTACATTATAGAAACAAATTATGAGTAACCTAGCAAGCTAAAGTTTAGGACAACTAAGAACAAATTGGTGCTGTAAATAATAATAGTAAGCTAACGGTTCTGGCTAGATAAGCTGATCGATATGCATAACATTATACTGTTCATGGAAGTTTGGCCAAATCGAAAAATAACAAAAACAGAAACTGTAAGAGACATGAAACTGCGAAATAAGATATATTATTTAAAATAGAAATGAAACTAATGGTTAAAACCTTCACTTTTTTAATACGTAATCCTAAAACTACGTCAATTGTTTCGCCAACACAGTGGCTTAGCCAAAGAGCATGTTAAAAATTAAAAAAGAAAATTGAATTTTTTCTTAGTTGTTTTCTAGTTGCAAACCGAGTAGAATTGCTACAACTTTGAGTTACGCGCTGATATGCCATTTGTACATTTTCTAATATTATGTTTAGAAGAAAAGTCATATTTTCATACGTTTCCTTTAAGTGGATTGCGTGGCCAACGGGGAAGAATGGATGAACATTTCCTATTAGAAAGATAGCTCTCACACTCAATTTCTAAACATCGATATAAAGACGCCAATCATCGGGATGCTGTTGGTGACTTAATACCAACATCAAATCCTTGACATTATTGCAGTATGAAAGACCCTCGTCGGTTGAAAAATATTGTGATAGTTCCTTCTGATGATTGCGATACACAGAAATATGTGAGTCTGGAGCTAACAGTTTCCATGCTTGGAGTTTTGATTCTGGTACTTCTGCTTTAGTTTTTGACAGATTCGGGTCTCGAACAAGATCATTTAATTCAGATGCCAAATATTCATCACCGCTGGTCGATAGCATAACGCTTGCTTCTTCTGATTCTGTAGCATCATTTTCTTCACTCGAAATATCTATGGGTTTTGGTACTGGCAAAGCTTCCGAATCCGAAAGTTTCCGTGCATCAAAAGTAGCAATCAGTCAAATGGTCTGTTGGTTTACGCCAAGTCATAGGTCTTGCAAATAGCGTAGTGCTTCTCTTACCATTAGACCAGCCCCTCTGAGTAATATCACAGCGTTCGCAGCAAATGCTGGGAGCCCACGGCTTGTCTTGATGTTCAATGGTTAAACCAAAATAGTGAAAATATAACTTTTTTATTAAAGGTGTGATATTCCGCTTATGCTGGTGGCTATTGAATTCTCCATATATATAATAGAAGCTATTTGGATTATATTTATACACGTATGTGACATTATGAAATAAAAAGACGTTCAGCTATCATAAACCGACTTACATTGAAGCTGTGTGTAGCCCTCTATATACACACAGAATCAGATATCTACCAATTCTTAATTTGATTGGTTCCAGAGCAAAAATGGGCGTGGTATAAGTGCTCTGACGTGGGAAACATGCAAGGATATGTTCAGAAATATCCACCCAATGTTAGATAGAGCAATATTTTTGGTAATATCTTTCTTATATAAAAGTAACTTTGAAATTTTGTAAAATTTAATGCGTTTTTTTTTTAGAAAAGCTATTTAACAAAATATCTCAAAATCCTGTAATGGAGCTTATTGTAAATCACATTCAGAATCAGCATGACCTACATGAATTGGTGTATAAGAAAACTGTATTAACCGGTGTAATCAGTAATTTTACTTTGTAAGGAAGCAAATTTATTGTTTAAATAACTTAGTCTCAACTCGGGTTACTATTTCAGAAATAAATTGCGGTTCATTAAGGTCCTCTTTTGTGATAAAAGAATTCTCCAAGTCTTTTAATCTAGCGATTGCTTCTGTATAATTTTCAATTGTACTTATAGGTTGTACTTCCTCGTCTTCTTCTCCCTTGCCTTCTTCGTTGATTGAACAATTTTCGCTGATAAAATCACTAATCCTAAATTCAGCATCGTCTTCAGTTAATAAGGCGTCGTCAATTTTATCGAAAGCATCTCCGTTAATTTTTGTTTTATCTCTAATTATGTGGTGATCATCATCTTCTTCCTCTTCCTGCACTCCTTGACGTTCGCTTTATGCTGCCGTGATCCAGATTAAATGAATTAACGAGTGAAATAAAGTACGTAGCTGTTTCACAATCGTTCATACATCGCCCAAGCAATTTTTTTACAAAAAAGGACCGAAGATAATAGTTAGCCTTTCTTGGATTATGTTCGTTCACTCTTTGATATTATCACTATTCACTATTGTGACTTTTACATGACCGACAAGAAGTTTCAATAAATTAGTTAGATTAAATAGCCACGAAGTATGTGGAAAATTATCGTGTTTGAAGTATGTTATATCGTTGATAATCCATTAATTTTAAACACGGACAGAATCTTCCACGAATTTAGATTTGGGTATTGCCAATGATTGCCCTAAACGTTCCTCAATCTGTTCTCATTGAAAACCTTTTCCCTAATTCTTTTAGCGCGAAATAATAACACATTGAGATTTTAAATTTGTGGCATTTAACTTTTTATTATTAAAAAATATCACGGCATGATACTTAACTTCAGACAATACATATACTTATACTAAAGTTCGGATTTTTATGCACAAGAAATGCTTTAAATATGCGTATAAATATGTCACGTTGCTCCCAAAAATATGTACTTCATTTTTACCATTTATGCATTTTGATGCACTTTATTTATGATGTATTTCGCTTACAGTAAATCAAGGAGAGAGTAGTGAAACAATAAACAGTTGTTTAAACTACATTTATACATAAAAAATAATTACATAATATATGATAAGAACATTGCATAATAATATGGTAAAAGATTATAATTAATAGCTAGGTACATACATATAATTCTATGGATGTTACTTAATAACATAATAAGTTATTATGTTATTAAGTAACATCCATATTATTATATTATATTATTATTAGAATTATATGTGTAGTTATTAATAATATCCATTTACTTTCGCAATAAGCTCTACTTAACTTATTATTGTACCAATTAATAATTAAGTGGTTTTCTACATTTTCGACCATAAAATTTTGTTTTCTAACGCTTAAAATATTTTCATATGTGAAAACGTTCTTTCGACTTCAACTGCATATTTTAATGACGCCAGATGTTCGGGGTCTAAATGTAATTGATTATCTGTAACAGCCGAACTTAATGATAATGATAAAGTCTTTGATATTTCAGTTAACTTTTGAAAACAATCATTCTTTTTTGTAACACTATAAAATTTATCTAGATAACCTTACCGGTTCGACATGGAATATTCTTCAATGAATTTTCACATGTTCTACAATATAAATTCACTCTAAGAATGAACTTTTGGATTTTATAATTTATTCGGCTGAATCAGAAAAATCTAATACAATGTTTTTTATATGATTTATTATATGAGTTACTCGCGCGGAATATGGCTGCATCTAACCACGTTCCCCATCGAATAATTACCGGTTGAGAAGACTCGAGGAACGCTCGGCTATTTTTCTTTATATACTTAGACTCGAAGAGAATTTACTAAAGGAAACTGACCTCAAATATCCTCGCAAACTCTATTTATTCCAATTAAAAAATATTTTGGTTAAGGACATCAACTGATAGATTTGCAATATAGCGACCATGATCATTGGTCGTTTCATCAAAAATATGCGATTTGATGTTGAAAATGTAAAAAATATTCACTTTATGCATACAAAAGTATGAACTAAAACTTTTTTTATATTTTTATATATTTAACAAATTTATTATAAAAACACACTTGGCTATTTCACAATTTTTTATTAGATATATTTCTAACATATTTTTCGGCTGTTATGCCATTGTCAAAGAGTATCTTAAAACTTAAAAGCAGTTTTAAGATACCTACTCTTTGACAATGGCATAACAGCCGAAACTTATTTTAGAAATATATCTAATAAAAAATTGTGAAATAGCCAAGTGTGTTTTTATAATAAATTTGTTAATTACAAAATGTTTCACCAAGAAGTGTCTGCTACGTCAATTAATGAAATTTTATATATTTAATTTTTTATACGGCTAATCGCATTGTTTCAGTGTAGAATAATGTATATATCCACAATATCGGGGTGATATTCCTAACAATAAAAAATATGTTTTTTATATAAAATCCGAATTCTACTCATTACAGTCTTACTCTATATACTACAAACTAATACTACAAGTCTGAAATTTTTATTCCACTCTATTAACCTATTACGCAGTATAGTACAAATAATACAGGGTGGCCCAAAATGACGGAAGGGGTTTGAGTTCATTATAACTTCTTATTTAAGACATAATTATTAAATTTTTTTAATTTTAATACAGTATATTAATGGAGAATATTTTTAATTTAATTATGAAAAATTATATCTCGCAATGACCGAAGGGGTTTGAGTTCATTATAACTTCTTATTTAAGACATAATTATTAATTTTTTTAAATTTTAAATACAGTATATTAATGGAGAATATTTTTAAAAAAATTATATCTCGCAATGGATCGTTGATTTGAGAAATAAAGGTCAACGATTTTGGCACGTTGTTCAATTGTGTACTGTTCCATTTTAAATTCCCCAAGTCTTCTTACTCTTCTTCTTCTTTTTGTGCCCTCTCCGTCATCGTAGGTTAGCGATCACATCAGCAAAGGTCTCTCGATTTGCAGCAGCTCTAATGAGTTGTTCAAAGGTTAATCCGGTCCAGTTCCTAATATTCCGCATCCACGATAGTTTCTTTCTGCCAAGCCCACGTTTACCCTCTATCTTTCCTTCAATTATGAGCTGCAGTAGGTAATATTTTTCATTTCTCAAAACGTGACCAAGGTAAGCCGTCTTTCGCATCTTTACTATGTGGAGCAGTTCTCGATCTTTGTGTACCCCTTTCAAAGTTTCCTCATTAGTTGTATGTGATGTCTATGGAATTCTTAGCATTCTTCGGTATGTCCACATTTCAAATGCTTCTATACGGTTCATACTGACAGTTTTCAAGGTCCATGTTTCCACTCCGTATAATAGCGTTGACCAGACGTAACACTTTGTAAACCGTACGCGTAAATTTACATTTAGCTGTTTATCGCACAGTATGTTTTTGAGTTTGAAGAAGTTTTGCCTTGCTTGTTCAATTGTGGACCTTATTTCGATGTCATGGTCCAGTCTTGAGTCAATCCAGTCTTCTTACAAAATACTGAAAACAAAAAAAAATTATAATAAAAAAGTTATAATGAATTAAAACCCCTTCGGTTATTTTGGGCCACCCTGTATAAATAAACCTATTCAAATTCAGACAATCATCTTAGACCTGTAATATATGGTGTTAACTACATACTGTATATGGATTGACAGAACATACATTCATTCTTTATCTCTCAGTCTATCTTATCTTCATAAGTTAATATTTTACTGTTCATAAATAGTAATATGCTTAGGTTTGGAAATGGGTTGATTCTATATTTATTACAATTATATCTAGATCTACGAAGACATAATCGAGTTTGAGATTTTGGAAGGAAGTGGTTAAGCAATCAATATTATTCATACATAATAAATGTCAAGATATGTGAATAAAATACGTAGCCTGTAGTTCATGAAACGTAATGTGGTAATTCAGACTCTCATTAAAATGTAATATATGTGTATCGTGACCTAAAAAAAACGGAATATACTGAGAAAAGGGTACGACGTTTCATAATGTACATGAATAATTTTTATAACACCACAAATGTTGACTGACCACTGCAAAGTAATTTAGAAGATGTTGAATAAATTTCTAGTATTATTTAATCCAAGCGGCGTTTTTGGGAAAATAATAATTTATTCCAAAAAGGTTTCTAATGAATTATGTACGAGGTATGACAATTTAATTCTTCGAATTGCCACATAGTCTTGCCGCAGATATAATGGTACTAAAGTAAAAGGGCGAGTTGATTTATTCGCGCGATCGCCTAGAGTAGGTCGTGAAATAAAAAAATACACATCGCATTTTGACAACCAATGCCTTGACAGTTTATTGTTAGCGTTTGATAAATTTGTGATAAAGCGTGTTTAGTAGGGGATTTTGCAATATTACCCTGCTACTAATTAAGTGCAAATGGATAATTTTGAACATCGTGCAGTGATAAACCCGTAACTGCTATTATCCGGTCAATTTTGCCTTTTCGCTTTTTTAAATTTAAATTTCGCTGGTAACTTTATAGTTGCGTTTTGTACCATTACGCTGTTATCGCGTAAGATAAATGTCAGTCAGCTAGTAACTATGCAATAGTGTAAAAAGTGCAAGTTGTTAAGATTCTAATACAATATGGCTATTAATTTGCGGTACTGAAACGTTAGGTTTTCTAGTGGTGAAACCTCTAACAATTGACACTGTTATTTGATTTAAACATTGACGTTTGGTTTTGGTTAGATGTATTGATATGTCTGCAAGTTCGTAAGTAATGTTATTTACTGATGAAAAAGTCTTTTTAGTTGAGCACTATTTCCGCTCATACGGTTTAGTTAGACAAAATGGTCCAAGCATTAAATTCGTCGGCGAACAATTTTCGAAGCGTTTCAATAAACAGGCACCAAGTAATGCTATTGTACTGAATATTATAAACAAATTTAGAAGAAGTGGAAGTATGCTACACCAAGGAAAAGGAAGAAAGGCAGTGGACGCTAATGAAGGTGACGAACGAGTATTCAATCTCAAATTATGGACTTACCTCGTCGTAGTCAACGGAGATCTGCTGCAAAATTTAATATGAACAGGAGGACCCTTCAAAAGATATTGAAACGACTTAATTCCCCATTCATACGTAATTGAGATGACCCAACGATTTAAAATGGGTGGATTATGCTGCAAGACTGTATTAGAATCCCTGCTCTGCAATAGGATAATCCCAGTTTCATCAAGTAACATCTGGTACAGTAACTAATGTCATTTTCATTCGTCGGGTCATGTAAATAGGCGTAGCAATAGATTTTAGGTTTTCAACGACCAGAAAAGGTGCAAGAAATACTGTTGCATAGTGAAAACGGACTTCCAGTAACTGTTAATCAAGAGCGCTATATTACTCAAGTTCTCACACCGTTTGCAGATAACCTTTAGAGTTTCTGCAAATCAAGAAACTGCACGATAGGGCAACGTGCCGCACAGTACATGCTATAAGAGCCTTTCTGCGAGAGACGTTTGGAAACAATGTAATTTCACGTTTCACCGATTTTTCTTTTCCACTCTCACTCTCCAGACTTAACATCATTGGACGCATATGTTTGGCGTATGCTGAAACTATGGGTTTACCGAGATAACCCTTCGTATACAATACAACAGTTAAAAAGAGAAAATTACAGAAGCGATACGACAAATGCAACGGCCTATATTTTTAGATGTGGTCACAAATACATGTTATTCATAACGCCAATACTTAAGTGTTGATTTATTATTACATATTATTTTAAGTGAATAAAGTTTGGAAGTTTCAGTACT
The DNA here is from genome assembly GCA_935421215.2 of Melolontha melolontha. Classification (NCBI taxonomy): domain Eukaryota; kingdom Metazoa; phylum Arthropoda; class Insecta; order Coleoptera; family Scarabaeidae; genus Melolontha; species Melolontha melolontha. Next base: position 213,688,995 of record OW285235.1, read on the forward strand.
ATAAATTAATGCCCATACTGTATTTTGTTCCATCCCGATCAATTTGACCGTAAGAAGTAAGAACGTTATATTTAATTTTTTTGAAATTTTCGTCATATGGCATTTATTATAGGACACTTTAGAATGGAATCACATTCTAGTACACCCCGATCGGTAAGGGCAACCGACGATGGCTTTGAAGGGACCGTTATGAAATGGTTTGAAGAGTGTAACGATCTTGAAATAGACATGGATTCAGATTGTGTTGCAACAGAAAGTGAGCATGAGTCAGATTCGAATGAGATTCAAAAGTATAGATGATGCTAGAGATACTTTAGAAAATATAAAAGCTGAACATGGAGTTCAAGAAAGTGAGTTTAGTTAAGAAAATGAATTTGGGAGGAACGAAATAAAATTTTTCAGGAAAAATAAGTTTCTATGGACAGCTGAACCTAATGCAATTAAAAGAAATGGCAGTCGATAATATCAAAATAAAATGAGTATTTTCTACTGTTAAACCACAAACGAAACGAAGACCTTGCTTGCTACTTCTGCACCTTATGAGGAGCCCAGGCTTTGTTTTGAGCCCCAAATTTCAATTTGAAGTGTGCGAAATACACTTTCTTAACGAAATCACTTATGTTTTATTGTTTACTTTTAACAGTGTATTCCCAAAATAAAACAAAAGTTTGCAAGAAAAATAACACAATCTCTTGAAGCCATAATATATAAATTGAGTTGTCAGATTTTCCCCACATTACAGAATTCTACTCACTATAATATACGTACGAACGTTTTCAAAGCATATCGGGTTTTCATGTCTTTGTATGAAATTTCAATCAATTTCATTTTACAACCCTCACTACGTCTTTTTAAAAAGCTTTATTTTAATTATATTTAAAATTAAAACATTTGAGTTTGTTTTAATATCGTTTATTAAAATAATAATCAAATTACATAAAACGAAGCGTGAAGCGTGCGTTAGAATAAAATAAACAGTACCGGATTCTACGCGAAGCGTTATAATGAATCCCGAATATTTAATGTGTAGTAATGTATATGATATAATGAATAATAATGTATCTTGCATTTGGTTTTTAATACCTAGTCTCTTTATCGACATACTAAGAATAACTGGCGTGCTGCTGCGTTGCATTTCCCACATTAACGTTAGTGCATAAGGACGGTTCTATAACAATTCGCCATTTTTGTTACTATATACAGCCCGCTAAGATTTAAGTATTAACAAAGAAATTACTTACTGTAAGATATGTTCACGAAAAGTTTGTTTTTTTTATGAGGCCACCAAGTTACAAAAGAAAGATTGCGAATTTGAAGGTAAGCAGGGTCATTGTATGCATTGTGTTAAGTCCTGTATTCCGGTCAGATATATATATATTTTAGTTAAGCGTAGATCTCGATGCGAGGCGGTTGAACTTGTGTTGTTATAAATACATATATCAGTATCTCCATATATATCAGTACGCGATGTATATTCACAACATTGGCACATATTAACTTGTGCTGAGTAGGACTGGAATGTGAGGAAAAATAACAACTCTATATATAACTAACTGTAGTACAGTGACGTTTGAAATGCAAAATGTAAACTGAGTGGGGCTTAAACAGCAGCCAAGATCCTGAACTTGTTAATCGTGTCGAAACATGATCAAATCTGACAATACGCTTGTTTATACTCTTGTCTATACCCTGGCAAAAATTAACATGTTTAAACATGCTCAATCCAGGCAGTAAAATTCCTCACTTTTCGCTAAGCGGCAGTTTCACTCTTGATGAAATACAAATACGAGTTTCACAGAAAAACTTGGCGAGATGGTATTTTTCGAGTATTTTTTCGGATTTAGCGGGTAAAAACCTATAAGAAGCTGTATAAAAATCCCGTGCAGTTTCCGGTTGCAGATCTACGAAATTTAAGGACAGTTATTTTTATTCTTTATTTTCTCATTTTTGCTGTTAATTTTCGAAATACGATAAGTTGATTTTTGTCATTAATTTCAACAGTGTCCGATAATAGCTAGACTGTATATTTTTAAAGTTATAATCAGATAAATTCTTGTTTATTACCGTAATGTAATTAAAATAAACAAATAAGTTGTTGGTAAATACCAAACCTATTTACTTCCGAATAAATAAACTACGGAATGTTAAAAACTAACGTTTTTATATTAGTGTAAATTACGTTGTGCATGATTAGAGTGTTTACAATTAAAATATTAAATCATATAAATCACAGGTCTTATAAGGAAAGTTGTAAATTATTAAACACATCTTAATAGCAGTTCCATTTTGTAACACAATTACTAGAGAATATTTTGTTAGAATATAAATAAACTTCTGCATGTTGTATATGAATCTAAACGTTTTATTAGTTCTGACGCAAAAAATTTAAATTCCATTAGTGTGGGATGTACAGTCAACAATAATTTGCATAAGACTCGTTTCGTAAATATCTATATTTAGAGCCTTCATTCTTTGTTTTATTTCCATTAACTTACTGTTTTTATATCAAAGAACTTATTTGCCGACATCACATCACACTCCGTTTATGTTGTTTCACACTCCCTGTCAGAAAATAGAATCTGGGCTGCTCTTTTGAACTAAAATAAATATATTTCTTTCTATAAAAAACATGGCTGCGTCTCATCAATACTCTTTCGTTCATTCATTTGAAAACGAATTTTCTCAAATGCATAATTTTTAGATTATATATATGTTGACTAAAACGTGAAACTATTTTAGAAATCGGTAGTCACAACTCTATTTACAGGAATGAATGAAATCTTGTATATCTTTTTTTAGATTTCCATTGTTTGTACGTCAATAACTACACAGGCCTGCATTTTTCAATTCTTTGAATGTTGATTTAAAAATTTTAACTGTTTTCTAGTAATTGAGTAGCGCTGATTTCAAATCTGCTTTTATTTTTTTTTGTATTACGTAAGGTTATTTTTCAAACCAGTAAAATAAAAAAATATAGAAAAAACACGATTTATTTCATTTATAAGCTAATTTTATATTATATTAAAAAAAAATACAAAAATATACACATATAAACTATTACAAATAGTTATTTATTCTTTATGCTTCTTAAAAAAACGTTTTCGTTTTTCAGAAAAGCTTCGTTTGGTTGTTTTTCTGTCATACTCAGCTAAAGGAAGATCTGAAGGTAGTTTCTGGCGCAAGCAAATTTGTTTGTTTCAACCTAGACCCCAGTACTTCAGAAAGATCTTTTGAAAGTCCCAAATCTCTTACTAAATAATTCAGTTCGGCTTGTGAAAATAGCTGAGGTTGGTTTTGACCTGAGGTTGATGGTTCAAAATCACTATCCATCTGTACGGAGCCAGAAGTTGAAGAGGTTTCAATATCTTCTTGTAGTACTTTGGGGGGTATAGGTATAGGTACATGATCACTGTGAGGAACTGGTCTGATAGCTGATTTAATATTGTTTGGGTACAAAATATGTTTCAAAATTTTTCTATTATGCCCCTTAATATCACAAAGACAAAAGTGGCAATCTTCATGATGATTTTGCGGTTCTCTCCAAACCATCGGTATTCCAAAAGGAAGGCTTTTTCTATTCCCTTTGGTCCAATGTCTTAAACCTTCTTCACATACCTTACAAACAACGTGCGGTGCCCAATCTTTATCTTGATCTCCTAATTTGATTTTGAAATAAGCATAATATGCATTTTTCACAAATTCACCAATTGGTCTCTTAAACTTTTTCAAGACGAAATATCCACAAATATAATAGAAATCACCTGGTTTGTTTTTGCAACACCGGCTAGAAATATTTTTAAGCAATGTTTATTTTCAAATACCACGCACAACACTAAAGACAAATTAATTTTACTTGTTTACTGATCGACACTCAGAGCTATAATGAAGTAAATGACATTAAAATATACATTTTGTTTGGAGTGATAAACTTGAAATCCTTCTTCGCAGTACTAATAAAGTGAAAGCATAATAAATAGGATTTAGCAGGTAAAAATTCCCGGAAATCTTGTCCAAAATTAATACATGTAATAAAAGATTTACATCAGGTAATGAGAGCCTATTTAACAAATTTCTTTTAAATCACAATAGAAAATCATTTTTGGGTTAATACCTAGAATTTGAAGTAGTACATTCATTTTAAAATGTATTAAAACGCCTATTATAAGTTTTTTTTATATTTTTTTCTTTTTCTTTTGTGGCAAAAAAAAAATCTGTGGGTGGTAGAGACCAACTGTATTTTAATTAGTTATTGCTATATAAAAACTGAGCTTAACAAACAAAAATCACGTCATCACAAATTTTATGCAGGCCTGTGCTATCTTTAAATTTAAGTTTCTATCTTAGTTTAACGTTAGGATGCATATTTGGTACAATATCTACTTTTACATGAACTAGACCTATTAAAACTATAAAATGCGACGGCGCAAATTTATTAAAATAAATTTCACAAATAACAAACATAGTTATTACATTACATACATTGTTTATAGTTTAGAACAGAGGTGCCCAAATGGTCGATCGCGAAAAAATATAAAATAATCACTCCACAAATTCGAGTTCTCTGTCTCTCATTGGAATTTGCGAGACTCCCGAGGCAATGCAACTGCGCCACGTTCGGCGACCCATCCCGATTCTTCTCGAATTACTCAGATTCATATAAAAATTCACGACGACGCGCATAACTTAGTATCTGAACGACACGCAGTATTTTAAAGGCAAAATGAGTGCGGTGAAAAAAAATAAAATGTGCCATTTTAATAACGATTGGGCGGAAGAATTTTACATTTGAAAAGTAGTTTAAAGGAGAGCAAACCATATTTACTAGGCAAGCGAAATATTAAGTAGCATGTAGCAAGAAACTTTTAGAAGATGGAGCGGTGGTAAAAGAATCATTTATTGAAGCGGTGAATGTATTATTTGATAACTTCAAAAATAAAACAGAAATTATATCTGCTATCAAGGATGTTCAATTACCTCGCCAAACTGTTACTAGACGTATCGAAATCACGAATACAGATTTGAAATCCACACTAAAAAATTATATTATGGAATATACATATTTTTCTTTGCAGTTTGATGAGTCGCATGGTATTTTCTGATATGTCGGCTAAAGAAGAATTGTTAAAGTTAGTGCCTCTTAAAGAAAGAACTCGCGGAGAAGATATTTACTAAGTTTTCCTAAATTTTGTATTACAATATGAGCTACCGATTTACTAAGTACAACTGATGGAGCACCATCAATGACAGGCAATCAAATTGGGTTTGTTGCAGTTTTAAAATATTTTTGCTACGAATTTTGAAGTATCAATGGTAAAGATATACCTAAGTGTATTTCGCCGAACGTATGTCAGTTGGGCCAGAAAGCAATTATCATTGGATTAGATGGTCAGAGGGGGATTAAGGTGACCGTTCAGTTGGGCCGGAGACTTTTAATCCTTTAAGACTTTAGGGATACGCCGAAAAATCGAGAAGAAGTTATAAACTACTTATCTGAATTAGAACTGAAAACTGATAAAGAAGAAAAATTTTTAATGAATGTGAATAAAAATAAAGAAATTATTATTTTCTCTTGTTTTACAAATTTAAACTTTTTATGTCAAGTTGACACTATCTATGTTGATGGAACGTTTAAATATTGTACCAAATTTTTTTATCAGATGTTTACTCTGCACGGTTTTAAGAATGGACATTATATTCCATTGGTATTTGCGTTACTCCCAAATAAAAATCAAGCAACCTATTACAATTTTCTGTTAGAATTAAAAGAAAAGTGCACTCAATTCGGTCTGATTCTTGAACCCAACAAAATAGTGGTAGATTTTGAAAGTGCAATTCATAAAGCTTATATTGCTGTTTGGAATAATGTAATCATTGTAGGCTGCAGGTTTCACTTATGCCAGAGTTGGTATAGGAAAATACAACAATTGGGTTTATGTAAAGAATATAAAGACAATAATTCTGTTGTAGGAAAATATTTAAAATTGTATTTTGGCATACAATTTCTAGATCCTCAACAAGTTGTTAATTTTTTTAATGAAGAATTATATTACTTAATTCCAGACAATGATTCTAGAATCATAGAATTTAGAAATTATTTATTTGAAAACTATATTTCAGAAACTGCAACATTTCCTCCAAGTGCATGGGCATCTAATTCAAATTATTTATATAGAACCACAAATAACTGTGAATCATTTCATGCAAAGTTTAATGGTCACTTTTATAATACTCATCCCAATATTTTTTTCTTTACACAAGTTTTATTATCATACCAAACTGAAATCTATATCAAAATAAGAACTGCTAATATATATACAAAGAAAATGAGGAAAGACACTCGTAATAAAGTAGAGCACATTAATAATAAAATTTGTGATTACATGCATGGTAGAATAAGTCGTTTTACGTTTGCAAAATCTGTTTGTTTTAATTATTTACCTGTATGATATGCGTATATATATTAATCCTCTCCCTTGGTGATAATCCCTCATCTCACTAATGACCGGCCCAACTGAACTATAGATAAGTCCGTCTACCTGACGTCTGGCCCAACTGACATCCGCCCATTTCGCCATAGGGAATTGATTGGTATCACCCCCGACACTCTACTTTCAAAATTGACTGATTTAGGAGGTTCCAAACTTTGGATCTTATACCATTGGATATGGCATTTATAAGAATTATTTTTAAAACACCGCAATAGAAAAGCTTTATTGGTCGTTGAGAACCAGGATAATACAAACTTTGTTATGCCAAGTATATTAGGGTACGCATTAACTTACTCACCCTGATGTAACATTATAGCAAATCTAGAGAAGGGTAAAACTCTCAAACGACAACAATTCGATAGAAATTTCCCTTAAAATTAAAAAAATTCAGAAATATTCATTGAGTACGTTCAATATGCACTTACATATAATTGTATTTAAATAAATTCTCAGTCTTGATATAACAAATAACGTCGTAGTCGATATTTATGAATGGCTCGCTAGCGTAATACAAGTGTAAATCTATGACAAAATAAGATAAGATTACTTGAGATGGCTATAGAACCTATTCCATTGGGATCTTTTCAAATCTATTATAGTCCTAATGTCTCTTATTCCTTTAATTTGAGAGAAAAGACTTCGTCGATATTTAAATCTTAGATTCTTTATCTGCTGTTGACTGATCTCTCCGCATATGCCTGGCGAAGTTTTCCATGCTTACAGCTCTGTTAGCCTATAAATAGTTTTGGACCTCTTTCACCAGTCCCCTGCACTTTAGGCTTGGAAATTCCAGATAGCTCAGCAGATGAGATCTCACATGGTAGTTGACTATAGTTCAATATTGTTCTTCTGGCTTCTTTGGGGCTTCTTGTCTTGCAGTTTTAAACATTTTACTTAACCCTTACTTATGAGCAGCAAAGAAAATAAAAGTCCGTTCGATCAGAGTGAGTCCTGACCGAATAACACTAAGTACAAGGGAGTTTTATTTGGTGCCCTAGGAGCACTTTAAAGACCGCACCTCCTACGAATCCGTAACTCTCGACATATTTCCCTCCATCTTAGTTTGGATTTAGTTCAGATTTCTCGGCATCAATTGCGCTGCATATCAGGCAAATTGAAAATCGCTATTTCAATTTCTAGATCATCAGCATATCTAGTATCTGAGTGTGCCAGCTAAGTGATAAATCTAAAAAAAACATTTAATTTGTTCTCTATAGATTCATAAACTACATAATCGCTTTTGATAAAATTTTTTGTGGATGTTTTTTTTTTCTAAATTTTATCGGAAAATATCAAACAATTAATGATGAATTTCTATAGAATTTCTATATCGTAATGTCATTTTAAATCATTATGTAAAAACCATGGCAACGTGACATATAGAATATATAATATGATACGGGTATACTGTCACTTTTTATAATTATATGTAATTGAATGTTTATATAAAAAAGAACTCTGAAAAATGCCATAAGTGCCGAAACATGTAAGAGTTAAAGTATCTTAAATAAATAAATATTCATTAAAACAGACCTTAAATGACCAAATAAAGAAAATCACGGTCGTGGCCCTTGAAAACTCAGACACTCGATTTTGATGTGAATGAAAAAAATTTAAAATTTTGTAATGTGTATAAATCAAATGTTCATCAGTCGTTTGGATAACACTGTCACATTTGACGAATCCATAGTCAGTTAATTTTTAAAATGTCGCAATTATCAGAATTACAAAAATCTATTATCAAAACTAAATACTAATTTTGAAGTAAAACTTTGTATTCTTATATTCGATATGATATTTTTGAAATTTAAGTAAAGCAGAACACTAGCTGCAGTTTTGTTAATAATTTTTTTTTAATTTACAATTTTTGCAATACATTTTGCATTTTACGCCAATAATAAGTTTGAGTAGCGGTTAAAAGAAGTTTACACCGCTTAAAATGTTTCTGTATATAAGTGTGTGGGTTTTCAAGGGCGGCAACTGCACATATGTATACTGCTTGCAAGTTGTCTCTTAGAAATTGTCTCTACAGAATGGCAACTACCTCGACATTATGATGAGCAATGCACAGTTATCGAATTGCTACGTGTGATTGCAACAGCTGGAAATTATCAATCCTCATGTGCATCTGTAGCATGTTCGCAAAATGGGAAACCATCTGCTCTGTTTGTTTATGCACCAAATGGAATAACGAAGAATATTGTGTATCCAAAGCCCTAGGAGTGGTAGATTGATTATAATAAAATATCATTGATTCGTTGTTGAACTAGAGAATAAACTAAAATTTTATATATTTTATATATATTTTATTTTATTTATAATTTTATATATTAGTATTCATCCACCTGATGAAGCCATTGTATGGCGAAACAATATTGTAGTGGTATTTACAATAAAAGAATTTTTGAAACTAGAAGTTTAATTACTTATTTCTTAGGGTTAATGGAAGTTTTGGCCGAGCAATGCCGGGCTGCGGGCAGCTAGTCATTTATAAACATTAAAAGCTATAAAACGAGGTCTTAGTTTCCTCGAATTAATTACAAGTGCGCTACATTAATTGGTTCCCAATCAGTATTTTTTTTAGTAACTTAGAATGTGCGGTCGCTAATTTTATATAAACGATAAATATCCCTTGAGTCAATATAAAGCCTTAAATTTTACACTACAACATAAACTAGACAAATTTTAACAATATATATGTACATAAAATTTACCAAAGAATTGCAAATTCGTAAGATTTTATTCGAATTTCTTTTGAGTTGTTCACAACGAATGAATGCGCATCGTTGCTACTCCAGATTCGTGCTTTAGTCTGAGCTTAAAGTAAATATGTCAAGCATTTCCCAATTAAAGTAATTTCACCTTATCCCTAACGAAACTAGTTTTTCTCTCAATGCACAGCAAAAGATCTGCGTTAATGACATGCAGGATGAGGACAAAACCAGACGATACACGAAATTAACGAAACTAAATCCGGACGCATTAATCTCATCTCTTATCTAGGTAGCACAGGATAATTAATAAAAGTTGAGATAGTGTCAGTCAATTAGCTTGAAAGTCTCTGCGAGTATCGTGGTTCGAGAAGCTGAGAGAAGAACCACCACACGCATAATATACAACACACACACATGCAATTATCACATTCCGTAGTGGAGAATTCGTCGAAATGGTGTGCTTATGAGGGATAATCCCCTGCAGTCATTGTGGTCGATCTAACAATCGCGGGATTAGTGAAAGCTGACGCGACTATTACCGCTAGTTTTATTGTTACTTTGGATCTGTCTTAATTGTTTATTTTAGAAACGAAACGTCTAGTTTCACGGAGAATACAATCTTAAATTGTATTTTTTTGTAGTGTTGCTGTTTATATCTCATAGAACGAGAATATTGTTATGGTTATTTCAGATTACTATTAGTTGTGTTATCCTTCGCGTTTATATGTATTCATGTGTTGTTCTCTTACCATAAGAATAAGAAAATTGTGGTGTTGTTAAAATGTTTTATACAAAAACGCGAATGTTATAAACATGGTAATATTTTAGAGTATAACATATAATGCGCTGACACTCTCTTGTAATAATTGTCGGTAAGTGAAGCTGCTCTATGTAACTTACAAGTAAAAAAGCACAAAATTTGTTTAAAGTGTTTCTCGAAAGTTATGCCATATATTTAATTTTACTTTCATTCTGAATTCTTATGTATATTGATTTATATTAATCAATATACATAACGATTAAAGAATGAATGGAAAATATAAGTGGATGAATAATAATACTCGATAATTTAGTAGTTTTTAGTAGTACTTTAAAAGGTAAGTTATTGTAAATTGGTATTATGTTATCTTTGCTGTCGATGTTCTTTTTGAAAATGATTAAATATAGGGTAATTGAAATATTCTTTCAAATATTGTTTTTTTTCGTATGACATCACAACTGTCTATTATAAAAATGAGAATCGAGCAAGGTTCTCCCTCATTTTGCTCTTGTTCAAGTCTTAGTGGTTAAATCATTGCTTTGTGGTGATAAATTGTCTTAATGATTAGAATTTTATGAAACAGTGCTTTTTGTTCGCAATAGCGGTTTATAAATTCTAATTAGTTTGGTGAAAATAACGAGCAATTGTTCTACCGTTGTTTTGTTGTGTATATTCACGGATTAGAGAAGATGTATTTTTCGGCCATGTGGTGAATCCACCATTTTGTTGACTGCCAAAATCGTTGAACAAGGTGAGTGATTCTTGAGACTATCTTGTAGAAGCCATCGTTATCTTAATTAGGCAGTTCGTTTTCTTATATCTTTTTCTCTTTCCTTTTAATCTAACAGAAAAGTTAGTTTGGGTCTAGTATAACCATAATTGACCGATGGACATAATCCGTTCTAGACGACCTTTGAAAACCCGATAAGCTGAAATTTCCAGTTAATAAAGGTGAACCACAAGATTGCCGTTTTTTTCCATTCTTGCAAGAACCATGTGCTAAGGTAGTACCATTGTGATTTAATTGTTGAGGGCGAGACTAGCTGTAATTCAATCTCGCACAAGGAAAATTATCCTGTGTAAAATTTAGTATAATAAGAATGTAAATTGATTAATTATTTTTTTTCCTGTATTAAAATACGTAAATGTTCAGTATAAAATTTTATATATACATTTATCACTTTACGTCATAGATATAGGGTGTTAACACGTGATAAACCCTAGTTTCTGTTCAATTTGGTAATTGTAAAATTAACTCTTCATATTAACGATTTAATTAGTACATTCTGAAAATTATATCTGCCAAAAAAAAATACTTCTAACTGATATAAGTTAGAAGTATTTTTTTTTGGCAGATATAATTTTCAGAATGTTATACAATTAAATAAAGAGATAAATAAAGATTTGCCTTTTCATTTTTTTAGTGAAAAATATTTAACCGAATCAATTATTCACTTGGTTTTCTTGGTTATACTGGGTAGAAATATAATTTTTGGATTAATTTGTGTAATTTTTTTTTTTTATTATAACTGAAATTAATGAAACGTTCATTTTGTAATATCTATAATATATTTTCTGCATATACAGTGTAGACTAATCTTTATAGATTTATTTTATACAAATTTTCGTAAGTTGAAATTTACGCAATTAAATGAGTAATTGTGTGTTATATAGAAAATAATTACTGCATATACAATGTGTATCCATCTCGATGTGAGATTTATCTAAGCCTAACAAAAAAGATACATTACTTCAAAGACCTTGTGGAAGAAAAACGCGGTGAATTATCCATCCATAAAAAAGTTTCGAAAGACGATCCCAAGAATTACCGCGGTATAGCAGTCATTCCAACAATAGGAAGAATATATTCCAGGATTCTTAGAAACCTAATTGAAGAAGACATTAAAAATCAGCAAGCGGAGGAAAAAGCGGGATCCTGGACGGGAAAATATACAACGGGCAACCTTTTTGCATTGAAAATAACATTAGAAAAGCGAATTCAGCGAAATAGAGAAACACATATAGCTTTCATTGATCTTGAAAAAGCTTACGACAGTGTCCCAGTATCACAGTTATGGAAAACAATGGAAAAGCTCGACATTAGACCAACATTAATTAGGGCCGTCCAACAATATTACAAAGAAAATTATACTGCAATGAAAGTTGGAACATCATTGACTGAATCCTTTAACACCACAAAGTGACTCAGACAGGGGTGTTGTCTGTCTCCTACTTTATTTAAAATATATCTAGACCAATCCCTAAAGGGCTGGACACGCAATGTAGCAAATGTAGAACATGGGCCTTCAACTTGGTGATGATATCCTATACACTCCCTTTTTCGCGGATGATCAGGTAGTAATTGCAGAAGACGAGCAGGATTTGAGTTATATGGTTAGAAAACTCTATGAAGAGTATAAATTAGCGGGTCTTAAAATAAATCTGAGTAAATGTGAATACCCTATTGTGGGCGGCGGTAAAAACGACAACCTACCTTTGGAAAACGAAAGAATAAGTAACGTTGACAAAGTTAAATATTTAGGAGTAATTTTCTATAAGCAAGAAAACAGCAAAGACAAGATCCAGGAAATAATTACAAAAGGTATGAAAACCATTGGAGCACTCAATTCCATACTTTGGGAAAAAACCATTAGACGAGACACAAAACTTCTTATATACAACTCACTTGTTCAGAGTATTTCGACATGTGGTTCAGAAGTATGGGATTTGAGTAAAACTAAGAAAAGCACAGAAATGGATTTTTTAAGAAGAAGCTGTCGAATATCGAGACTCGAAAGGATAAGAAATATAGAAATAAGAAGGAGGGTGAATATCGAGAGGGATATTATTGACGACATAGAGAAAAAACTATTGACTTGTTTCGAAGACACAAAAAAGAATGACTGATACGAGATGGCCAAGGAAAGTGTTAGAAAGGATCGTGGTGAATGTGTTGACGTTTTTTCAAGCTTATCCGCGGAGTTCAATTTCGACAGCAGCGCTGGATTTGGGTATTTCAAAAACATCAATCCACAGAATATTAAAAAAACATGGAATGCATCCTTTTTGTGAGATAACTGTTAAAGGAATACGTCTTGGTGATGAGGCAAGACGTGTCAACTTTTGCGAATTTATGATTTTGAAAATGACCGAAGATTCAAGATTTCTTCATCAGATTATGTGGACTGATGAATCGAAATTCAGCAGGCCAAGGAATTACAAATCGCCGAAATACTCACTACTGGGCACAAGATAATCCACATGTTATTAGGGAACATAATCACCAAGACTGCTTTAGTTTCAATGTTTTTTATTTAATTATGGACAACAGAGTCGCTTATCAAGTGTACGATGAAAATTTAAATGCGGCTAGATATCTGGAGATACTGAGAGGGTTTGTTAGTGATTTTCTAAATGCTCTACCTCCACGTGATAGAGCAAACAGTTGGTATCAGCTTGATGGTGCTCCAGCACATTCAACTATAGCTGTACACCGGCAATTGTCAATGATTTTCGAGGATCGGTGGATTGGCCCGCGGGGACCTTGGAACTGGCCACCCAGATCACCCGATTTGACCCCCTTGGATTTTTACCTCTGGGGTCGTATAAAAGAACTAGTGTACTCTAGGCCGGTACAAATTAGAGAGGAATTATTGAACCGTGTTCACCATGCGTTTACTAATATAAGTCCAGACGAACTTCGGAGATCTGTTTCGCGAGGAGTATATGACAGAGTTATTCAGTGTTTGAACCAAAATGGAGGTCATATAGAACAATTATTGTAATTTTACACTCTCCACATTAAAATAAAAAATATGGATTAACAAGAAAACCACTGGAAATAGGTATAGGGAATGTTATAGCAAATCGATGCAGAATCAAATTCTGCATCCGACTATCCAATAAAATACTGGGTGTCCTATTTGAAAAAACTAACTTTTTCAACTTTTAAAATGATGTAATTGGTCATTAAATTTTGGATACCCCGTATGCGATAAATCAGTTGTCAATATGGCATTCGAAAGTATCATTCCTGTGCTTCCGTCTACCTCAGACGCGCTTTCCACCAATCGAAATTGGTTAAAGGGCGAAATGCTCAAAACAGGGCTACATCTGTCAAAATTTTCAAAAAATCAAGATATCTATGAAAAAATTGAAAATAAGTATAGTGAAACCTGATGAAAACCCACTATAAAATTTTCTCAGGAATCCAAAAATTAAATAATATACCGGGTGTTCCATTTAAAATAAGGAAGTAAATGGCGACTTCCGGTATAACCGGAAGTAGTATGATCTTGAAAATATTTTAAAATGAAAGAGAATCTTGAATAACCCTGGAACCCAAAATTTCAGAATTCTAAGTTTTTTCTAGCCACGAAAACTTCTAACGAACGGCTCTCGTGGAATACCCTGTATATATAATCCTATAGTCATTTTTGGAAAACCGTTTATTTCCCCCGGGAAACGGGCCCCCAGGTAAGCAGAAGCCGTTTTTTCGGTCGATAAAGTTATTGCCACAGGTTTTTGGTATTCTAAAGCTGCTATCTTTATTTATTATTTAAGTTTATATATTTTGTTGATTTTCTGACATGCCTTGCTTCAGAATTGAAGAAAGGACGACCGCATTTGTTGAAGAAAAGAGTGTTGTTCCATAACGATAACGCACCTTTTCATTCGTCCGCTGTTGCTACAATAGTTGTCGAATTGCGTTACAAATTGATGCCTTATCCGTTATATTCGCCAGATCTGGCTCACAGTGATTTCCTTTTATTTCCAAATATTAAAAATATGTCTCGGTGGAAAGAGATTTGGACGAACGAAGTAATATCCGAGACAAATACGTATTTTGCAAAGTTGCCAAAGATTGCCTTTTGGATGGTTTGGAAAAGTTGAAGACTGGCTGAGCTAAGTGTGTAGACTTGCAAGAGGATTATATAAAAAAATAAAATATATTTTTACTCTGAAATAAGTATTTCTTTGAAAAGTCACTCTCCCTTCAAACCACCCTCGTAGACGTGCGATAGCGGCACGTAAGTGAACGTTAAGTAAGTAATATTCTGAAATATAAAAATCTAAGTTCTGTTTGAAAACTGACATGACAATTTACCAGAAGAAAAATGAATAAAATACTAGTCGAGATTAATTTATTCATTGTGTATGATATATGTGCATTTTTATTCGAACCAAATTACCTCGCTTCATAAAAATAAATCTATCTGTATCGGCGAACGGAAGTATAAGAACGCAAAGCAACAAAGCAAGCTGAAAGAGAGAGAAAATTTAAGACATAACGTGACAGATTCGATCATCGATCATAATGTGTATTTCGCTGTGTTTGAAGGGTACATTTGCGGTCACAGACGCTCTGGTTCACTGGGCACCCATCTAGTTTCATCATCATCATCCGCCACTACTACCACGAGACGTTTCTCTAGTGGCGGAACGTTATATTCGCCATCACGAACAAGCTACTTCTGGTTTAATTAAATCCCAGTCCTCTTCTTGAATGATTAATTAAGCGTACGGCGAGTCGCGGCCAACTTATGAAATTAAAATTACGTCCTAGGAGCTTTCTGCCTTATTCTTGGGTACTTCAGAGACACATAAAATAACAATTTCTGATCGACATGTTTCCGTCGGTTCTTCACTATGTACCTAGTTTATTTGAATTCGTTCGAAATTGGAAAGCGAATGCCTCCGATGTCGGCTCTTAAGTCGTTCCTATGCAAACGGCCACAATATCTTAGGCTTACTTGGCAATTTTGCACGCAAACACACCTGCTTCAGGGGAAAGCGTTCGAGCGGATCATTATATCCACATGGATTAACGGTATATGGGCAATAATCCACGAACAGTTCTTGTTTTAATGCTTAAATTTTATGTCGGATCAACCTTACGGATACTATATTCTATTACAGAGATTTATTTGTGCTTGTAAAAATATGTGCCTTTAACGATTTTCATTTTACAGAATTCATTATAAAATGATTTGGAGCGTTGATTTACAGGTAGAACTGACAGGAAAACAACATATTTGTTGAATTATTATTTGACACAAGTTATTTGTATTGTATACTATTTTGTACCTCTTTTATGTACGAGTTGATTAATTCGCGCGATCGTACAGAAACAAAGAAATAATTTAAATTAACAAACTTTATTTTTCTACATAATCTCCTCTTAATTCGATATATCTAGTCTCTCTGTGTTTAAGCTTCTTTATTCCGTCTCGAAAGTGATTTTATTCTAACCCTGCAAAATAATCGTCGATTGCAAGTTAGTTCTTCATTTGTGCAAAATTTTTTGCCGTCGAGAAAATTTTTTAGGAAATTTAATTTAGGAAGTAGATGAAAATTATATTATGCTAGGTCTCACGAATATGGGGGATGCGTTATTAATTTGAACCTTAATCCTTCAACTTTTTTCGTAGCATCCGTACTGGAGAATACAGATGCATTGTCATGGTGAAAGAGCACTTTATTCCTAGTCATTCCTGGACGTTCTTCAGTAATATATGTGATATATGTCTTCAAACGATATAGAAGATTTATGTATTATTCGTCGTTTACGATCTTGCTGTTTTGAAGATAGCCTATCAACAATATTCATTTAGCATGCCAAAATACCAATTGCCATCATCGGCCTCGCTGATAAAACTCTCCTTTCAATTAAACTATTGATGTTGATAATACAACACTTCTCCTTTATTACATACTCAACTTATTAATATATCCTTTGGAAATATGAGTACATTAATACGTTAAGCACATACCAAAAACAAATTAGAATATCGACGCCAGATAACCTCGTGACATCTGACGGACAAAACAGACTACGCTGATCTTTCATCGGCGTAGTTTGTTTTGTCAGTCAGATGTCATGAGGTTATCTGGTGTCATTTGATAGAACAAAATTCATTACTAGACCAAAAAGCGAACTTTAGTCGTTACTTCCTTCGTAAATTCGCATTGACAATGTCGTTAGACAGGAACGCATGCGTCTGTGGTGGAAGTTAAGGCTAGTAGTAAATGAGTGCTGTTAGGTCCATGTTTACAGATACAGATTTGTTTTATGCAGATTTGTATCATTTGTAGCGTTAAGCACACACTATGCATTTGTTATAAATGAAACATATATGCATTACACATATCTGTATCTGTACACATAGACATACACCTCGTATTTTCCAACATTTACTTCTGCCAAAGACACTTGTTTCTGTCACAACAATAGGCTTCGTCAGTTTGGCTGGTAAAGTAAACTTAGATGGAATGCCTCTTCTAAGTATAGCAAATTTTATTCTACCACGTGATACCAGATAATCTTGTGACATCTGACGGACAAAAGAGACTATGCCGAAAATAGCGATTTTCTCTCGTCCAGCTGTGTCGGTACAGAAGGGAATAAATACGTATATAGGTGTAAGTCCACTAAAACCATGCCAGATGGCTTTGGCAGAAGTAAACGTTGGAAAATACAAGGTGTATGTTCATGTGTACAGATACAGATGTATGTAATGTATATCTGTTTCATTTGCAACAAATGCGTAATGCGTGCTTAACGTAATGATGTACTCAAATTCCTTTGGTATATTTGCTACCATCTGGCATCGTGTTAATGGACTCACACCTATAGGTACTTTTCTTCTCTTATTTACTGGCATAGCTGGGCGAGAGAAAATCGCTATTTTCGGCATAGTCTCTTTTGTCAGTCAGATGTCACCAGATTATCTGGTGTCACCTGATAGAACAAAATTTGAGAGGCGTTCCATCTAACTTTACTTCACTAGCCAAACTGACGAAGTAATTCATTTTCATGTTATGTTACAAAATCTTTTTTTACACTAAAAGAAAACGAAAATGTATTGTCCTTGTGGAAAATTAAAATATAAAAATTTTGCAAATCTACTAGTGTAATCTTTGACAACCAAAGTATTGGAAAAGATCCTAAAATTCTGACAACACCAAGGAGAAAATAATGTATATTAACTGACTGCCATATCAAGTTAAACTTTCTTTTGTAACAGAATAATTGAAACATACATGAGTGGGTAAAACCTCACCAGTTTTGTATAATCCAGAAGTATTTTTAACAATAGAAAATATTATTAAAAATCTGGTGTGAAGAGCACAAATACAAGTTCAATATTAATATTTTTTGTGAACGTGTCCAAACGTCCATTGATTCATCATTACGCCTCTGCTGGAGAAAGGATATCTTCAGAAACATTCACAAAAAAGAACGACTTCGTTATCTCATAGAAATTATTAACTAATAACTAATGCAGAACTAACGCAGTTTTTCCAGAGGTGGCACTGTCTTGTCTCTAGAAAATGTATTTTGTTTGAGTCTTCACTTATACTTACGGAATAACCGCATGCGTAATGTAATAGAATAATTGAAACCTACATGAGTGGGTAAAACCTCACACGAAAACGTTTATCAATATAAGAACAAAAGTTTTTAAATATGTAATACAGGGTGGCTCAAAATGACCGAAGGGATTTGAGTTCATTATAACTTCTTATTTAAGACATAATTATTAAATTTCTTTTATTTTAAATAGAGTATATTAATGGAGAATATTTTTAATTTAATTATGAAAAATTATATCTCGCAAGTGGTGGCCATTTTCTGCTTCGCATATTCGTGCTCTTTCCAAAACATTTTTCATAACCTCTCGCAAGACTTCAGCTGTTATGTTGTTGATTTCATCGCGTATATTATTTTTTATTGCTGTATGGTTCGAGGCTTATTAATATAGACTTTCCCTTTCAAATAACCCCAAAGGAAACAGTCTGAAGCGGTTAAATTCGGTGAACGCGGAGGCCAATTAAAATCGCTTGTACGGGAAATAATTCGTTCACCAAAGATGCCGCGTAAAAGAGCCATTGTGTCCCTGGCAGTGTGCACTGTGGCTCCATCCTGTTGGAACCATACTGTGAATGGTTTTCCACGGCTGGCCTTAAAAAATTTTCCAACATTGTCCGATATCTAACACCAGTGATGGAAACGGCGACACCGTGTTCATTTTCAAAAAAATATGGGCCAATTATCCTTTCCGACGAAACACCGCACCAAACGGTACACTTAAGTGGGTGTAATTCTCGCTGTTGAATTACTCTTGGATTTTCCGTAGCCCATATCTTGCAGTTTTGCCTATTAACGAACCCATTTAATCGGAAATGGGCTTCGTCGCTCATACTTAAATTATGAATAAAAGCATGATTTTCTTCTGCTTTTTGACGAAAATAAATTGCATAATCAAGTCGTTGCTGGTAATCTGTCGGTTTCAATTGTTGGACAAGCTGAATTTTGTATGGAAACATTCTTATTGTATGCAAAAGGCTAAGGCTAAGTTGTGTCGAACGTCTCCTGGTTGAAATTTCTCCATCTTCCCGAATACTCTGCTGTACCCGTTCAATATTGTCATCCGTGTGCACCGTTCGTCGTCTGCCGAAACCAGAAAGGTTCCTTACTGCCCCTTGTTCTCGAAAATTTGCAACCAGACGGTTTATTGTTGATTCTGAGGGTCCAACCCGCACATTAAAATAACGACAATATGCACGCTGAGTCAAAACAATGGATCGTTGATTTTAGAAATAAAGTTCAACGATTTTGGCACGTTGTTCAATTGTGTACTGTTCCATTTTAAATTCCCCAAGTCTTCTTTACAAAATACTGAAAACAAACAAAAAAAAATTATAATAAAAAGTTATAAGGAATTAAAACCCCTTCGGTCATTTTGGGCCACCTTGTATCATCTAGAAGAGTATACTGTAACTTAAAAATGTATTTAAAAAGGGATTGACGTCACAGGCGGCATATATAGAAAATTTCTCAAGAAAAGAACACTTATTGAAAAATCGTCTTAAAGCGGTGGTCACAAATAAAAATTTGCTTTGTAAATTATATTGAATTTAATTCATGATTAGAATTTTTATATATTTAATTTAAAGAGAATTATTATTTTACTTTGTATCATATAATAATGAATTCAACGCGTCAATAATGTAAGGAATGTATTCAAAACTTTGTTCATTACTTCATTAAAATAAATTTATAGGGTTATTTGTTTTATGTGGACATTTATTTAATCGTGCACAATTTCAATTTCTGTTTTAAAACAGAAGATATTATACAGATATCTGTTAAATTATAAGTAGAGTAAGTTCTCACGAATATTTAAAAGATATCTGTTTTTCTTTTTTGAACTAGCAGTTAAAACTATCATTAAATATGTGAAATGTTAAATAAGATAAATTATGTGTATTATTAACTATTTTATGTGGTAGGGTGAGATCTCGTCTTATGAATACAAATAACATATTTCGCTTTTTTGTAATATTATCACTTTATAAAACAACTAAGTTTATAAATTTTACAATTTATCAATTTTGAAATGAAAACACTGTGTTATACTTTAAGATTTCGTAGAGTATAAATACTGTCTAAAGTATTACACAGCTGTGTTTTGGGAGATTTATTGAAATCGAATAAAGATATTTAAGGTCATATTTTCAGACATATAGATATGAGTATATTCTGACTAGATATCAAATTTGCATACCATGTTTTTTAATAAAGAAAAATATAATGATGATATTTAACACATTTAAAAATAAATGTATATTTTTGCTAAGTGTGAACAGTAAATGTATTAAACTTAACATGCTATTGTATTATTTCTCTCCTTGTTACATTAGATGCTAGGCCTAGGTGCAAGAAACCCTTTTTTTAAAGCAAAAACCCTGAGAGCAATTTAAGAGTCTAAACTAGAAAAATAAGTGTGTATGATAATTCATGTTTAATAATTGACGATTCATATTTAATAATTGGCGCCCATTTTGAAAATCAAAATACACTGCAATATGTTGCTTTGGCCCCGTGGATAGAATCGAAGGATCCGTGTGTACAGCAGACCGATTTTCATGTGTCCGGTTAGAAGTACCGCCCTCGAGATGCGCACGAAATTCATAGGTAGGGGAACCTCTGGCATTCAGTGTTTTACATCGTTTTAAGCGATAAACACAGTAGTGCAGTGCCGTATTAAGGTAGTGAGTAATGGAGTTTAAAAGTAAATTAAATAAATGTGTTTTACACAGTCAAACTCGTGAAGTGATCTCAAATGTATTTAAATATATGCAAGAAAAAACTTTAGGGGTACTCAAAATTCCTCTGGATCAGTTATATGAACGCGTTATTGCCGCAACGGGTGTATCTGAGAGAAGTATTAGACGGCTTGTTAAAGAAAAAAGTGAAATAAACGCAGGTGCCGGTTCATCTTTTACATCGCAATAGAAAAATAAAAAAAAACCAAGCCCAAAACCGACTTAGACGATGCAGATAAAGGTGTGCTGCGTAGAACAATTTTAAATGCCTTTACTGTTGACAAAATTGTGCCTACAATGCCAAACATTCTAAGAAAATTTAAAGAAACAGGATACACTGGAGGAATAGATTCTCTTCGGAAAGTAGTAAAAGATATGGGCTTTCGTTGGAGAAAAACAAAAACCAACAGAAAGTTGTTAATGGAAAAGCACGACATTCGTCAGTTAAGAGTGTCTTATTTGCGTATCATTCAAAGCTACAGAAATGAAAAAAGACCGATTATATATATGGATGAAACTTACATCCACAGTTCTCATACCGTGGCTACTTGTTGGAGTGACAATTCCAATGAAGGATTAGCAAGGCCTATATCAAAAGGTCTAAGACTAATTATTGTTCATGCTGGCTGCGAGACGGGATTCATTCCGAATGCTAAATTGATTTTTAAGTCTAATACCACAACGGGAGGTTATCATCACGAGATGAATTATGAAAATTACAAAAAATGGTTGTTAGAAAAATTAATTCCAAACCTGCCTCCAAAGTCTGTCCTAGTAATTGACAAAGCTCCTTATCATAATGTCCAAAAAGATAAACCACCTATTTCTAATAGCAGGAAATCAGTTATGATAGACTGGTTAAGGTCTAAAAATATTTACTTCGACAATAACATGCTCAAGCTCGATTTATATAATATTATTAAAGTACATAAGCCAACATTTAAAACGTTCGAGATAGATGAAATGTTAACACAACGTGGCCATAGTGTTTTGAAATTACCGCCATACCACCCAGATTTAAATCCGATTGAGTAGGTTGGGCATCTCTTAAACAATATGTGGCACAAAAAATGTATCATTCACAATTAGATATGTTCAACAGTTATGTGATAACTTTTTTGATGAATTTAGTGCTGCTGAATGGAATAAATGTTGTGACCACGCGATAAAGTGGGAGCAAAAGTTTTTGGAAGGGGAACCTCTCATAGACGAAGTTACAGACCAGTTCATTATTAATTTGGGTGAAGACTCTGAATCGGAGAGCGAAGAGGAAGTCAGTGATAGTGATTCTGCATAACTTTTTATATAATTATATGTATAATTTACCGTAATTTTTTTGAAACTTAGTTATTGTTCATTATTGTTTTCTCCTATAATTATTTTTGAGTATTTATGTATTATTTCTTATTGTAATTATTATTTTCATTGTTATTTCCAATAATATTAGTATTAATAATATTTTTTCTCCACGACTATTAAATAATGTTATTACAACACTCGCCTACGCTCGTTGAAGAATATACTGTTCTTTTGTACATATAGAAATTTTACAATGTGGTTATAATGAGAAAGAGATTAGCATAAACATTATTTGCCAATAATTCAGTTAATTATCCAAATTAGTTTTACTTAATCCTAAGCCTTTCTACCGTTAAGTGTAGCTAACAATCTTATTCAGTCATTCCCTTAATGTGATGTTAGTACGCTATTAGCTAGTAGGTAAGGTAAGACATTTTAATTAAACATGTTACATGAAACTCTGCGTTTTATTTTACTTCTATTTGCCTTAATTTAGTGAAATACAAACCATTATAAACATGTTCAACAATGTGATTTTCTGAATCTATCCCTTACTACGTCCCAATGCACGACTCGCACAAAGAGTTTGCATTTCATTTTTCCGAATACTCTCTCTATCTAACACTGACCCTTACTTGACGCACGTACAAATTCTCCCACCGGCCACATGAAAATCGGTCTGCTGTAGCTCTTTATATATCCACATAGCTAGATATCTATCAATCCTTAATTTGATTGGTTCTAGAACAAAAATGGGTGTGATCTAATTGTCTTGATTTGGGAAGCACGCAAGGATATATTCAGACATGTCCACTCAATGTTAGACAGTATAACACTTTTAGTAGTATTTTTCTTATATAAAAGTAACTTTGAATTTTGTAAAATTTAACGTTTTTTTGAAAAAAAAACTATTTAAGAAAATATCTCAAAATCCTATATAGCATATTGTAAATCAGATTCAGAATGAGCATGCCAAAAGACAAACTACGCGTATTGGTGTATAAGAAAACCAAATTATGTTGACCAATGTTCTTAATCATTAAATAAAAAAACAGAAGACATGTAATTGACGTTTCATCCAATATTTAAATTTATAATTTATTTATTAATCACTAAATAAATTGTTAAACATCATAAGAGGCTTTTACTATTTTCCGAGTATCATTTCTGGCAACTTCAAAATAGATCTATAACCACCTATTCTATTTTCAACGTGGTGTGGCTTAAATAGATACTAAATTCTTCATTTTACATTTCTTCCAGACAGTTTATGACACGTTTAAATTTATGTACTTACATATTATATACAAACGGAAACGCCTGTAAAATTTTTAAAGAAAAATGGTAAGTAATAATTTAATAATAGTATAATTATCTGAGTTAAAGTAAACAAATAGGCCCTAATAATAAAGTAATTCAAATAACACATCGTTACGTTTTTGATACGATATTTTGCTGTCGTATTTCGTAAATGTTTCGGCGGATTGCGCATTAATTCATAAGATATTGCTTTAATAGTAAATTTGATGCAAATAGAATGTATTTTAACTTTGATTCTGTTTCAGAATAGGTATCATATAAACTATTTATTTTTAGAAAGCATATTTTATCTGAATAACTCGCGTCTAAGATATTATTTATGTACTTTTAGTAATGGATTTGGACTTGCTTGACACTGAATAAATGAGGTAGAAACTGAAACATAAAACAAGGTTTTATTTTCTATTAATTATTTTCATGAGCAGCATATCTGACAGCCTTAAGAGTCAAGAATGCAGATTCTATATAAACCTTTTTAAATGCATACAAACATGCATATTTACATTTGAAAAATATGAACGTACATACCCAGTACATATTATAAAAAAATCTTTTAATTTATTGAAGTAATTCATGAAACGTACCGACTTTTCTTGTTATGTTAGTTATAAGTAGAGACCGGACGCATCAGGCCGAAATTACGATGGACAATAGTCTATAAAATCGCTCAGTACAACACGCTGTTATTGAATAGCACTATTCATTCGGTTAACCGCACATCTGGCTTTTTCGCTAAATTACGACGCAATTACTTCAATATTATAGTAAAATTCCTTTGTTCATGGGCGTAGATAGAAGCAAAGTTTTATAATTTATTTTATTTATTAGTTTGCGAGTTGGATTAAGGGTCAAACTGATTGTATGTCCATTGCCAATATTCCGAAATGTATTGCAAAGTCTGTAAAATATCGTTAAAAATTCCAAGAAATACACATATACAGATATTAGAACCGTTGGAATCAGACAATTTTAACGAAGAACTCCGTATATTCCGTTAAATAAACTTAACAATGCCACCTTGAAAACATTTCTCCAAATATATACTGGTCGAAATGTTCTTGATGAATCCACTTTACGCAAATATTATGTTTCTAATTGTCCCACGAAAGCAGTAGAACGCACTAGAAGCCAATTTTCAAATAAGTAACTATGAATAAGTGCCGACAAAACTGTCGATATATTAGGACGCTGTGAGGTAAATGTTGTAGCTGGTATACTACATCCAACTATTCCATATAACGCATATGTAATAGAAACAAAAGTTATAAATACAGTTGATACGGAAACAGTAGCTAATACCATTTACGAGAATATGCAACAAATGGACGATAGGTACAAAGAAAAAATACTTTTATTTGTCAGTGATAGTGCTACATATTACTATGGATTTTTCCCCGCAACATTTTGAAAAGATTTAATTATTTTTGTATATTGTATTATATTTGAATTTTTATATTTTGACTTGCGCAGTTCGAGGAAGCCGTTTGGAGTTGTTAGGCAATGTACTTGATAACCCTATTTTTTTATGTTTGGATGAGTGCTGCATGTATCGGACTGACACGATTTGTTTTCCGAGTAAGAGTGTTGAGTTTATTGAAAGATAAAATTTTTATCTTTTGTTTTAATTCCGGTTTTTGTTTTTGAATTAATAGTGTTTGTGATTGCTGAGGTCATTACCGAATTTATACGAGATTGTATATATCGTAGTTTTGATTTAATTAAACTCTTACTCGAGGTGTCTCTTATATTAAGAAGAAATAAAACTACGTAAGTTTATTTTATATTATATCATATTATTTCTTTATTGAATGCATTTATTATTGTATTATTGATTGTATGAATTTCTATATGTTTTAATATTAATTAAAATGTAAATGATAAATATAGTTTTTCGTTTATAGTAATTTTTTGTAACGTTAAATTCTAGAACGTTTTAGATTTCAAGGTTGGTGTTTTTGTACATGTGGTATCGCGCATGTATTAGAGATTTCGGTCTGACAGGTTTATCTGTTTACTTTTGAGTTTGTTTATCTAGGGTGAAACAAAAATATCTTTGCAATTTATTAGAGATATTTTAGTTCGCGATTCATTAGTGGACGTTTGAATTTGCTTTGCGGTCAATACCAGCAAATTATTTTACCTCTTTGTGTATCATTGTTTTACACAGCTCTTTATATTTTATAAAGAGTCAATTTTTTTTATTTTTTTTTTATATTGAAAATATAGTTGAGAATTGTGATTTTTTATTTATAATTAACACTTTCGTCTATACTTTTTACTGGCGCCGAATAAATGTTGTAGGAGTATAAATACCACGTTTTCCCATTGGAAACCCGGAGAGGAAAGCTGTCTCATTAAAGAGGTTAACCGATGGAGCATCAAAGTTGGACAGTGTTGTGGTGAATAGTGGCTCATCTTCATTCTTACCCATTATTCATTGCAATATGTGTTAAAAACAGGCAGACTATTAAAGGAAATATATCCCTAATATGCTGCATATTACATGTGTAACACCTGCTCTCCAGAGAATCTGTGAATATATCGGAGACACCTTTCCGGAAGTTAATAGACTTGCATCCGTTTTTAAAAAGTTTTCAGAAAAGCACCATTAAGAGTAGCTCTTTACAGGGAAAAACTTCCATCTTTGTCACTGCTCCTTCTCCAGTAATAACTAGGTTAGAGGCTACTTGTTTCTGTGGAGAGAATTTCGATAGTTTACAAAATTTCGTTACATGTTTAAATGACGATTCTCGAAATATTTTTAAGTGTAAGGAACTAATACAAATTCCAAATTTAAAAAATCAGGAACACTTTGGAAATTTGCCAAAAATATTCACTTATTTTGAAAATAAAAATCTCAAATTAAATGATGGATTAACCACATTAGATGTGGCTATTAATAATTTGAAAAATATTCCAAGTGACTTCGGATGTGGCCTTCGGCAAGAGTTAGACGCAGTTTTTAATAGAAATCCAGATTTAATAACATTTCGGTAATTGTGTATAGGGACAATGCCTCAAAATCTAACTGCTAAATACGCTGAAATAAAAGAATATTTCCAGTATGCACCTATAACCAGCTGCGATGTAGAAAGGACGTTTTCTATCTATAAGGATGTATTTCCTTCAAAGAAAACAAATTTTACAGAACAGAACTTTGAGAAAGTATTGCTAGTTGATATTAATACTCCTTTAGGTACTCAACTTGAAGAACAAAATGAGCAAATAAAAATGTATTTCGTATTTTATAGATCACCACCTGTTTGTTTTCCAATTATACAAATAAAATTAAAAACTCTTTAAAAATACAAATTTTCCGTGGGCGATCAGTGATGGGCCCCTCGTGTCCGGTCCCAAATCATCGTTCAAGACCGTTATAAATTCAATCTTTGTTGACCACGTAATATAACAAATTAATTATTTTCATTTTAGTCCAATGTTAATAAAGAATTGCGTGTTTGTTCATATTGCCAGCTACTTGTAAAATGGGACACACAGGGAAGCTCAGCGAAAAAATATATTATGACAGTAATTAACCGACCGTGCATGCATTTTAATTTAAAAGAACTATCCCTATCGTGACAAAAAATGCGGAAAATAGCAAATCGTGAAATTATATCAATTAAACTGACTTCATAATATAAAATTATAGTACCAGTAGCTATAATAGATTCAAACTTGCATTTTAAATATTCATTATTATATCAAATATTTTTCATCGACCTGATGAACCCATTCTATGGCTAAATAATATTATAGTGGATTTACAATAAAATTTTTGAAACTAGAAGTTTAGTTACTTACATCTTGTCGTTATGATAAAGTTCCAACAAGTATCTCCTTCGTCAATCAACGATTTAATGTACTAAAGTTTGATATTAAACTTTTTTGTTTATACATTGTATTATATTTGGTTCGTATAGGGGAAGATATGCTTTCCTCGTTTCCACGATATACATGCCACTATTATTTAGAGTTTATTAATTTATATTGTGGCTAGGAATTTATCTTGTTGCTCCTTAAGATTTTCAGTCACAGTCTCCACCTATTCGGAACGAGAACGATAAATCAAGAAAAATATCATATAATCATAATTGAGTAAGCGAATATGGAGTAGCTTGGTTTAGCGAAAAGTTTAAACATTGATTAGAAAATACGCAGACATTTGTAGACAGGGTAAAGGTAATAAAATTACTTCAGCTGGTTTTGTTTGAAAATTACACTATTTAAATATTCTTTTTATTAATTTAAATAATTTTCACATTATCTGAATAACTTTTATTTATTTAAAAAAAGATCAAATAGTAACAACCAGGACTGGGCGAAGTATCAATACTTCGTCCAATACCCAATACCATAACTGGTATCGATTCCCCGATACCTCATATAACGAAAGTATCTATTCTAAGGTATCGATACCAACGAACCGATACTAAGGTATCGATCAGGCGCGGCTCGTGATGACGTATTTTGGTTTGCAGTACAATGATCCGAGTGCTTCGTGTATTCTCGTGTACTAAATGTAACGTTTGCTTAGTAAACACCGAAAACACACGAGGCACTAGTATCATTGTACTGCAAACCAAAATACGTCATCACGAGCCGCGCCTGGTATCGATACCAATAAATGGATGCTAACTGTAGAAATGACTGGAATCTATCTCAATGTATACAGAAGCGTATCGCCTCCAAGCCAGAAGTCCAAAGCATCGATACTAAGATAGTATGTCGGTATCGATTTATTTGGGAATCGTTAAACTTTACAAGCCTCTTACCTATATATTGCCATATGTAGCAATTTCCGTTTCTTTGTTTAATAGGGTCTTTTTATTTATCGCATTTGGGTTGCAAGTATAATTTATGATTTATACAAATGAAGATTAATAAGGTAAAAAAAAAGTGGCGTCAAGAATTCTTATAAAGCTATTGTAGGTATAAAACGTGCTTGCTTTGTTTCTATTTTGTATAATTTGGTGATAGGATGCATATCTGTATATATTACTTTTATGCTTTTTTCAAATGTAGGTAAAGGATGCAAAAACTTTTTAAGTAAAGAATTTTTAAGTATGTACGCATTATATATATATATATATATATATATATATATATATATATATATATATATAAAGAACAACACATAATGAAAAGGGAAATTAAAGAAATGATTAGTATTAAATACGAAAAAAATTCAATTAACAACAGAAGTGATATAATAAATTTAAGCAGTATATTCTATAACTTAATTTTGGAATGATCTGCAATTTACTAATATGTTTACTAATATGTTGCTGTTATATAATTATATATCTTAAGTTATTTAAATATCTATACATTTGCTAATCATGCTAACAGTTCCGTGTATTGATTCCTGTCTGGCTGTCCGAGTAGAACCTTCTCGTTTAAGGCGAATGTCGACAGCTTTACATCTTAAGACGCTCCATGGGCGCATACATAATAATAACTCATGTCTCGCGCTTCCCTGTTTTTGTTGTCTATCTATTTTAGAATACTAAGGCATGATTTATTATTATTCGATTGGAATGTATCTTTGAATAATTTTATCCATAGCAACTACAAATGTATGAGATTAATATACTGTCATTTATATTTTATATTCCTTGAAAAAGGCATCATTTTCCGAAACATGTAGGATTGTTTTAAATATATACATTTTGAAGTAAAACCAGACCTTAAATCGCCAACATATTGAATTTACCATAACATATAAAGGTCACGAAATAATTATCTTTATATTTATATATATATATATATATATATATATATATATATATATATATATATATGGTAGATTCAATTATTATATAATATATATATATATTCAAAAGGATGTTGTTCAATTTTATATTATGCTTAGCAAATATCCATATTATGAGATACTAACTATAATTATTATAAAAAATAACAAATTTTACAAAATTTCATACCGTAGATATAGTAGAATCGGTAAATTAATTTTATATCTTTTGAAACCGATATCAAACAATAGGTGCCTGGAAAACAGGTTATGAATACTGATTCCTAGGTATCGAATCAAGGTATCGATTCCAAGGTATCGATTCAAGGTATCGATTCCAAAGTATTGATTCCAAGCCATCGATACCTATCGATCCTATCGAGTCCAGTACTCAGAATCGATACTGTGCACAGACCCGATACATCGCTTAGTATCGATACCTCGATTGGTGTCGATAGCCGATACAGAGAGCGTCGGTATCACCCAGGCCTAGAAACAACCCTTTTTGTTGACAAAAATCTATCTAAACACATTTTTTTTCAAACTTTAATTTGTGAGTTATATGTTATATTATAACAACAATAATGCTTTTGACTATTGTAATTTAAAAACTTGTTAAAAATTTATTTATTTCGAAACGGCTTCTCATAGTAGAAAATTAGTTTCTCTTTAATCCCTTTTCAACGGGTAAACTTCAGCTTTTTCCCTTTATTTTTATGTTTATATGTTGTACACTTCCTTTGAAACACCAGTAGTATCCTATCTTAAGTGAATAATTTGTATGTTTGTACACTTGTTTAGTGTTAGAAAAGATAACACAAAAACACTCTTTTTTTCATACCATCAGGAAGTCCGTTCGTATTTCACTTGGCCCAGCAGACTAAACATATGCCCCCTTCCTGTTTCGAATAGACACATATATGTGTGCAAGTCTGAATTATATTTCCATATTTAATGAGGGCGAAGCGTAATTCTATCTATCCGGCAAAGAAAAGGGGAGGAACGTCCTGGATCCTGCGCGTTTTTGTCAAACAGAAGCTATTCCAGCGTGCCACTGGATATGTTACTTTTACTTCGGTGTTTGCCAGAAAGGCACTAAAGCGTCACAAATTTCTTGACACAAATATAAAATAAAATTCCACTATACACACAAAAGCCAGAAGTTATGAAGTCTGTTGAAGTTCTGTAAACATCCTGAATTATTGGCGTAATCCACCAGAACTTTTCTAATAAATTCCGGTTCACTATGAAAACATCGCACGAGAAAAAGACGAAGAAAAAAGGTCTTTTTAAGGTTTTCGTTTATAGTCGTTCGTAATCGCTTATTTTATGAACATAGAAATGATAAGCATTAAATATTAAGCATGTGTATTACGGTATAATCAGCAAGTTTTTATAGTACTTTGAAGTATTATTAAAGTATAATATCGCTCATTTATGATATAATAATTCATATAAACTTCAATTTATATTTCCAATCGTATAAAATATTTATTTCAGTAGCCAAAAAAGGACATCTAAGTAACTGTAAGTGTCAGGTACTGTTAGAATATTACTGTACTTTAATGATCGTAAAAATTTACATTTTATAATTCCTGTAACTTTTGTTATGAAAAATAAAAAGAAAAATGTTCACATTTTCATATCTTTCTTACAAATGTCACTATGTATTACAATATTTACATTAAAGTGTAAGTTATAACTAGAGCTGAGGATGTTCGCGGTACAACCATGGTTATATCATGTAACCATAGTAATTTATTATGGTTACATGATATAACCATGGTTATACCGCAAACATCCTCAGCTCTAGTTATAACTAACACGTGGAGATATTGTTCATCTTTTTTGCGGAAATTCCTTTGAAGTTTGATAACGGGTTATTATAAAAGAAGGGATATATTTTAATTATTATAACTTTTTAACAAATTAAGTTAATAACAAAATATAAATGAAATCTAATTGCTTAACAAATGGGATTTAGTATGCACAAAACCAGTTACGGCAATTGCTCTATATGACCTCTATTTTGTTGTTGTAAGATTACCAAACTTTCCTCCAAATTGTACACAGCGTAACCGTAACATTTCTGGTTGAATTGCACAAATTTGCTCCATAATATTGTCTTTTAATTCTTGTAGCGTTGTTGATCGTCTTCTAAACACTAAACTTTTTAAATAACCCCACAGCCAGTAATCGGCTGAGTTAATATCAGTTGATATAAGTGGCCATGAATTTGCGAAATGTCTGACTTAACACACGATCTTGAAAAACGTTGGTTAACAATTCTTTGACTGGTCGGAAAATGTGCGGGGTTGCTCCAGCCTGCATAAAAATGATGATTCCGTGGTGCTCGTTTTGCAACTGTGGAATAACATAATCTCTTAACATTTGCAAGTATCTTTCACCATTTACAGCCACAGATACGGCTTCTCCATTCTTCTCCATCCAATGATAAAATCAGCTGTAAAACCTTACCAAACGGTGACTTTCTTGTCGTGAAGACCTTGAACGATTTCTTGTGGATTTTCTGCAGACCAGATTTTACAGTTTTGAGTATTGACACCACCATTCAGAGCCTCATCTGCCTCATCTGTCCATAAAATACGGGATAACCATTTTCAATTTTCATCTGAGCCATTACTTGCAAAGAGAAATTGTACCTAGTAGCCAAATCTGCCTCCTTTGATTCAAACAGAATTTTCAGTTTATATGGATACATGTTTAGAATTTTGCGTAAAATTTTCCAAACCGTGGTATACGGCACTTGCAATTACTTGGATATCACATTTGCACTGCTGATTGCTAGTGGATTATGGCTATAACCTGATTTTCATGAAGAACATCTGCAACTTGGACATCACTAATTCTTGGTCTTCCTGATCTTGGTAGGCCAGTTACAGACCCTGTTCTTTAAAATTTTTATATCAAATTGCGGTGCGCTTTGATTTGACAGGGCCCCGCTCTCAAACACATTCTCGTGCGAAATCTTTGTAATCCAGCGGTGTAATTTCTGCCGCATTCATAATAACACGGAACTAAACCAATTCTTGTTTGTAAATCCATGCGATTACAGTTTGAGTTGTTTGAACTTGCTACGACCAATACGTCGCGCTTAAAAAAAAATAAGGAAAATTCCAAACGCTCACCGAAGCAGACCCGGTCTCGGACAACTAAAACCGCCCCTGCCCGTTCTTGCCAACGTCCAATGGCCCACCTGGCTTCTGAGGCTGCCTCAGCCCAGGGTTGGGGAGACCCAGAGGTAAGTAAGTCAACCTAAAAAAGATTATGATCAAGGGCGCCACCGAATTTATGCCGCTGGACGTCGCAAACTCGGAAACTTTGACGAAAATAATATATATATTTAAAAAAAAAGGCAAGTAGCGTGGGGCAGAAGGCCGGTTCCGTGACCGAGACTAGTTCCACTCTCGAGAATCGAGAGACGAAAAAAAAAACTACGCAGTTTCCAACCAAACAAATCCTATTTATTGTTTCACTCCGTAAATGAGATGAAAAAAAACTTTTTACAAATATTGAAAGGTGAACTTATGATTAAGTTACAAATTCACTTAGAAACCAAGCGTAATATATATTAGAGAATACTTAAATGGATACATTGAATTTAAATTATGCGGCTGAAGGCCAGTCAAAAGGAAAAAAAATAATGAATTAGGAACAATGTGATGTAATTCAAATAAATCGATATATAGAATATTTACAGTGCGGCTGATGGCCTTAGTTCGCCTTAAAAGAAAAAAACAATACGTATTCCTTTCTTTCTTGTTGGTTCACAATGTATATTACAAGTTCAACAATTCATTGAAATAAATCGATCTTAAGCTAGGAAGTTTTAAATTCAAAAAAGTTTTAGCAAAATATGTAATGCATATAATTAAAGTATTCAAATCAATTAGCAAAAATATGTAATGCTTACAATTAAAGTATTCAAATAAGTTAGCAAAAATATGTAATGCATATAATTAAAGTATTCAAATAATATACATGAATAAAAGCAAGTTGATATTGAAGAATTTACAACAGTTCGTGAAGCGAACGAAGAAAAGTATATAAAAAAAATTACCCAAAAAAAACAGGTCAGGCAACACCGGTTATTTCGTTTGGAAAACACCTGGGAATTTATAACAACGATCTATTAGGTAATGGTAATAATAATAATATATATGTTAAATCAAAATAAGAAAACGACGAATGACAAGAGAAAAATAAATTAACAAAACGAGAGCTTATCTGATCAGATAAGCTCGCGTTTTCTCCATTTTCTCCCTTCCAAAAAAAACCTCACTTGCGGGAACAATCAGGTGATTTTTTTGTTATTCCTCGCCCGTTTGGCACACCATCTAAATAAAGAAATAAACAACGAAATAAGCGAACGGGAAAAAAACAATGAAAGCCCATATACATACCGACGTGCTGTTTAACGTGCTATATATTTCTTATCCCATCACTTCAAATCCTCTAAGTGAGATATCGCATTAGCGAATAATTTCGATATAACGATCGATTAAATCCCTCACGGGGCCGTAATTATAACAATTACAATAAGGCTGCATTGATCAATATCGGTGATGGGAGAGAACGTAACCATGTTTTTAAGATCGGCCACTAACGACGGAGTGTCTAGAGCGAGTCTCGTACTTTTCTTTTGAAAAAGGCGAGCACTG
The DNA here is from genome assembly GCA_935421215.2 of Melolontha melolontha. Classification (NCBI taxonomy): domain Eukaryota; kingdom Metazoa; phylum Arthropoda; class Insecta; order Coleoptera; family Scarabaeidae; genus Melolontha; species Melolontha melolontha. The sequence continues at coordinate 213,723,125 of OW285235.1, forward strand.
AGGTTCGAGAAAAAAAGAAAAAAACTTGAAAGAAATTAAATATATATATATATATATATATATATATATATATATATATATATATATATATATATGAAAACTTTAGTTGCCTTTAGTTTGTTACTTACACTTCTTTGAGTGATTAGAAAAAATATCAATTTGTTTCTTGTTCTTTAACGATTGAAAACGATACATAATTCACTCGGAAAATCGGACAATACAATATTTCTCAATTCCGATTACCCAGATGGACAGATTTGACTTCATATCCCTTTATTTTCAGTACAATTTGTGTTTAAATTCGTGTAGGTTATATCGATGTGCAATTCCTCTTTGAGTTTGTATAGCACATGTTTGTATTGAGTTTGCGTCGCTAGCTCTCTCTGCTTCGTCTGAAAGTCATTCAATGTAATCACTTGTTTCGTTTTCTGTTTCGGCCACCATTCCAGCATGGTCAAAACGGTCTCTCTGCTTCGTCTGAGAGTCATTCAATGTAATAGCTTATTTCCTTTTCCGTCTCGATCACCATTCCAGCATGGTCAAAACGGTATACCCGATCTCCTCATGCGTGGAAGTCTATTCTGGCTTGCCATCGGGTACTCCGAACTCTTTGCTAGTCTACGTGCCCGCAGTTAATGTATTTAAGGATTTCGGTAGAAAGGAAATATGTAAACCATAGAGAGTCAACGATTAGCCTTACTAGTTTATTCTCAAATATCTTCGTGGTCTTGCTGTGTACTTTCGTCGTGGTGCATCAAACAAATGCTTCGTATTTCAAAACTGGCCTTCGAAATAATTTATAAATGACTGACTTGTTCTTCAAGTTAAACGGACAAGCAAATTTCTCGCGGATAGGGACTTGCTCCTTCTTTCCTTAAAGTCTGCTTCATATCGAGATATTTTGTCGAGGGTCTCCAAGGAATTCGCGTGTCTTGCAGCATAATGGTATCATGTAGTCAATGGAGCCGCTTAGTAATATTGAGAGCCTCGCACAAGTCCTCGTTGATACAGAGACACCAACGCATCGTCCAATCGTAGAAAGAGACATTTACATTTGCAAGCGCCTATATGAAATATTGCTAATAACGCACCAATGTCTTAAGTGTATATAGCGAGTTGAACGCTCTGAATCCTTGGGATATCAGACATACATATATACTAGGGTAGGTAAATTTAAGTATTCACATTGAGTTATCCAATGTATCAGAATGAAATAGATTTTCCTATTTGCCTAACTAAGTAGAATGAAATAGCGAAATAGGCACCTACTGTTTACTTTTAAACGCAAGTTGGGATACGTGTAGTGTAACCGCGCATTTGTTTGTTCTATTTATGCATTGAATAGTAGTCTTAACTTCAATCAATTACTTACCTTATCAATCGAACCAATAGCATGTGTATAAAGACAGTTAAAGAATATATCGACTACTTCCACATATAGCTTCGCAATGTCAAGAAATTGATTTACGTACCCTGGTATAATAAAAAGCTCCAAGTCAACAAGAAAGTCGTATATCACTCTGATAGTCTAGTTAATTCTAACTAAGAATGGATGCTCATGAGGAAATGATTGAATTAATCGAGTTAAATAAAGATTAATTGAATCGCATGAAGATTACTATGGCAAGAGCCGTCGTACCATACAGAATCAAAAGCTGCAACCATTTTGAAAAACACAGCCTTCAGTGCCATCTTATTATCGAAGCCTTTTCTTGTTGCCTTAGATAATTGATTTTTAAAAAGTCTTATTTGCCAAAAATTGGTAGAAGTGTGAGAGAAATATCTAATAATAAAACAAAAGTAATGATAAACTTCATAAAATGTGTAATATTATCATTGTATAATCATCAGTTTAATTCACAGTTAGCATTTATTATAATTATCGGGGGGAGATTTTTGGATATTTATTTTAAGTATATAAAGGAGCCATTGTAGAGCATCATACTAAATAAACTTTATACATCGTTTGATAGCTTATTTCCTGTACTTTTCGAATATTTTATTTTAATTTGCCTGATAAATTATCCCTTCTTAAAAATACTAACAGTAGTTATGATTATATTGCGTAATATAATGTTATACGCTGACTGATAGGTCAGTTGTCAGTTACTGGTTTATCACACCGGGGTCTAAAGATCAATTCCGGGAAGTTTTTTCGTGTCGTTTAATTTGAACGAAGTAGTTACTGCACGAGCGCCGGCGCAAGAACTCGTCGCCTGTTGATGCTTTTTGTAACTGTAGTTAAATTGAAATGTAAATGCAAGGAATGTTATGATGAAATAAAATGAAAAAACAATATCACTTAATTTCCACTTTATCTCCACCATATTATTTATGAATTTTCATCAAACAAAGGCTACTTCGATTCAAAAAAGATTATTATTATATTCATCCTCTGAATAATTAAATAGCAAATATATATAAATACGAAATAATTTTTTCGTCACATTGACAAACAGAGATGAAAAATTTCCATGCGTAATTTTAAATACGTCGTTGAACTTTATATTTTCATCAAATTCGTATATTACTGGCACATGTTGAATGCCCTAACGATTTTTTATGCTTTTATGAAACATCCTGTAGAGTGAGTAAGTTTCATAAAAATAGCGGTGTTTTGATGGCGGCGTTAGCTCCGATGAGTAGAAGTGGAGCTTCGCTTGGAATTTTCTAATTAAATCCGCCCGCTGTATAAAGGTCGTTATGGAATTCATACCTGAGAGCGAACAACTGTTTGACATAACTGCGCGGTCGCTTTCATTACATTCCCTGTTTGTAAAGCCCGGATTGTTAAAAAGCAAAACTTGCTTGGAATTCAATGCTGTGCTTACTATGCGATTGCATGAATATACAAACTGCAACAAATTCACGTTAGTCGTGCCACAATTCGGTGTATAGGGCGAAATTTACTGCAAAATAAAGAGCTGAACTTTATTGAATACCGCAAGTTAAGAATTTAACATGAAATTCTCTTTTTTCCGTATAGTTGTATGCATATATTCTGGGTCTACCTCCATGTCTGCAATTTTCAATATTACTTTTATGCTGATTTCAGAGTACTTCTTTTTTTAAATTTAATTGAATCGGCCGATGCTTGCTGGAAATCCATAATATGTAAATGGGATTTAAGTAAAACACTTATACTAATTTCCAGTATATATTACACTTTATTATATGTATTAATAAATTGACGACATGTTTCGCTACGATGTAGCATCTTCAGATCTTACATTACTACTGAACACGCTCTTCACAAATGTATGGCTTTTTTCTAAACTATTTCAATGGGTTGCACTTGTCTACATTAGAATCGTCTCTTACCGATATATCTTCTAAAGTTATTGTTATCTTAATATTTGATAAAACCAGTTTAAAAGTGGGGAATTATTAAGGTCCAATTGGTCATTTAACAATACATCTGCATATTTATGTTTATTTATTTCTAAGGATTCCAGTAAATTTAACTTTAATCCTTTTGTTGTGACTGTAAAATTTCAAAATCTGTATTGAAACCATGATTATTTTCCAACAAATGAAGTGCATAATTGGAATCTGCGTTTTTGTTAATAAAACTTTTAAAATGTTCCTGTATTATTTTCCCAAAGCTCCTACCAGTTTGGCCTATGTATGTTTTAGGGCACTCTTTACATGTTAGTTTGTATACTCCGGATTTATTACTTTTGCTTGTCTTGGATTTATTATTTTTTATGAATTTCCCTAAAGAAGTATTAGTTTTATAAGCTACATTTATATCTGTTTTTCGTAAAATTTTTCCTATTTTTTCACTTATCGGTCCTATGTATGTTAATAATTAATAATTGCTTGGTTTATCTTTTATTATTGGGTACACCTTTTCTATTTCTTCTTACATTTCTTTTTTCTTAAAATTATATCTACTATATTTGGGTTATATCCATTATTTTGCGCTATTGTTTAATAATATTTAATTCTTTAAAGAAGTTTTCATTATTTACAGGTACTGATATTAATCTGTGTATCATACAATGGAATTATGCTAGTTTATGACTAACTGGGTGACAGGAACTATTGTGAATGATAATAATGGGCAACCCATTGAGTCCGTTATTATCAGAGATTTTTATGGATAATTTAGAAAGTCAAATTAAAGAACATCCCAATTTTAAATATTTCACATGCTGGCACAGATATGTAGACGACGTATTAGCTTGTTTCAGAGGCACAGATAGACAATTAAACCAATTTTTTTAACACATAAATAATCTACACCAAAACATAAAGTTCACCACAGAAAAAGAATTAGATCATAGTATAAACTTCTTGGACCTTACAATTTCTAGACAAAATAATAAACATGTCTTTTCAATATATCACAAACCCTCACACACAGATCATTCACAATAGTTCCTGTCACCCAGTTAGTTATAAACTAGCATCATTCCATTGTATGATACACAGATTAATATCAGTGCCTTTAAATAATGAAAACTTCTTTAAAGAATTAAATATCATTAAACAAATAGCGCAAAATAATGGATATAACCCAAATATAGTAGATATAATTTTAAGAAGAAAGAAATATAAGAAAGCAATAGAAAAGGTGTACCCAATAATAAAAGATAAACCAAGCAATTATAAATTAGTAACATACGTAGGACGATAAGTGAAATTTTACGAAAAACAGATATAAATGTAGCTTATAAAACTAATAATTCTTTAGGGTAATTCATAAAAAATAATAAATCCAAGACAAGCAAAAGTAATAAATCCGGAGTATATAAACTAACATGTAAAGAGTGCCCTAAAACATACATAGGCCAAACTGGTAGGAGCTTTGAGAAAAGAATACAGGAACATTTTGAAAGTTTTATTAACAAAAAGACAGATTCCAATTATGCACTTCATTTGTTGGAAAATAATCATGGTTTCAATACAGATTTTGACATTTTACAGTCCCAACAAAAAGGATTAAAGTTAAATTTACTGGAATCCTTAGAAATAAATAAACATAAATATGCAGATGTATTGTTAAATGACCAATTGGGCCTTAATAATTCCCCACTTTTAAACTGGTTTCATCAAATATTAAGATAACAATAACTTTAGAAGATATATCGGTAAGAGACGATTCTAATGTAGTCACGTGCAACCCATTGAAATAGTTTAGAAAAAAGCCATACATTTGTGAAGAGCGTGTTCAGTAGTAATATAAGATCTGAAGAAGCTACATCGTAGCGAAACATGTCGTCAATTTATTAATACATATAATAAAGTGTAGTATATACTGGAAATTAGTATAATTACTTAAATCCCATTTACGTACTTAATTTTATTGCATTTGTGTTTTCTTAACAAGTTCTTTAAGTAAATTAATACAATACCAAAGGTATTGAGAACGCGAACAAATATTGCGTTGTCGTTTATTGGAAAAAAAAATAATACTAAAAATATATTTTTTTATTAAAGTATGAAATATTTTTGTATGTTTTCATATAATTACTACTACTGCTACTAATTAAGTGTGAATGGATCGTTTTGAATATCATCCAGTGACTAAGTACCTTTTATAGAAAATCATATCCTATGTCGAAATCCATGAAAATATGCGAGATACATTGGGTGAGGGTTATCCTTCATATGCAACTGTCAGAAAATGGGGAAATATGTTTAAGCGTGGCAGGAGCAGCTTAGAAGATGATCCAGTGGATGCCTACATGCTCAGAAATGGCGGATTAAATTTATGATTTATTGCTAAGTAACCGGCGATTAAAAGCGTTAGAAATAGCAGAGGCAGTAGGCATTTCAAAAGAAAAGGTGCTTTATATTTTCCTTGAAGAACTTGATATCAGAAAGCTTTCGGCAAAATGGGTGGCGCGTTAACCGACGACGAAACAAAGACGTATTCGCTGTCAACTTTCGAGGAATAATTAAAAATTTTTTAAAGCAACACAACAGATTTTTTGCGCCGATATGTTACTTGCGACGAAACATGGGTTTATTATTATACACTCGAATCTAAACAACGGTCGAAGATGAGGACCAAACGAAGAACTAACTCCAAAGAAGGCCGAGACACTTTTAACGGTAAGAAAGGCGAGGCTATCGGTATTTTGAGATGCAAAAAGAATATTGTTGATACGCTATCTCCAAAGGAGCAAGACCGTAAAAAGCGAATATTACTCAAACCTTCTAAATCGCTTGAAAACAGCTATCGCTCAAAAGCGTCCAGAAATGACTAAGAAGAAAGTGCCCTTTCACCATGATAATAGACCTGTGGATTCCAGTACGGTTGCTGCAAAAAGAAATAACAATTTAAATTAGAATAAGTACCACACCGCCATATTCGTCAGGTGTAATACCACTTTCGTCTATTCCTTAAATTAAAAGATTCTCTCGGAGGAAAGAAATTTTGCACAAATAAAGAGCTCTAACATACTTCAACAGTGGACGATTATTTTGCAGGGTTAGAAGAAAATCACTTTGGGGCAGAATAAAGAAGCTAGAACACAGATGAACTAAATGTATTAAGTAGAAAAATAAAGTTAAACACAGATAATTACAAAAAAGAACTGAATATCATTAAGACAATAACTAAAAATAACGAAAAGTCTTTCTCTGGAGACTGTGATTAAGTAAAAACCCAAAAAGGTATAAAACCCCTTATCACAATTAATAATCGTATCCTAAATACGTATTTCGTTGTCATCATCAGTAGGTAAAACCACTAATCAAAGTGTCGTACATGGAGCACTGTAAATCTGACACATATAAACGTGCCATAACTTTACACGGCGTCCAGGTATACACTGTATATACGTGAACGCCGTGTAAAGTTGTTGCGTTATTATATGTGTTAGCTTTACTGTGCTCCATGTGCAACACATTGATTAGTAGTTTTATCTACTGATGATGACAACTGTCTATATACGTATTTAGGATACGATTATTAATTGTGGTAAGAAGTTTTATACCTTTTTGAGTAAAAATAACAGTTATAACATACAACTCATAGATTGAATAGTTACAAGGAAATGGAGATAAATAGGTGATACTACACTAATTATATATTTTTGCAGTGGGTTTTAGGTGATACTACACTAATTATATATTTTTGCAGTGGGCTTAAAGGATATTCTCTAAACTGTTATATAAAACATCGATTTTATCGATTTTAGTCCATTAAATGCCTGTCAAAAATATTTTTTTGGGAAGGGAATTCATTTCTAGGTCCACGAAAAATTAGATTGGATTAGATTACTTGAAGCGGTCAAACTGTCTATTCTACTGGGACTTTTATTATGGGCCATATGCCTCACTAAAGTAAAGTGAAGTTGGTCTGTAGTCTTGATCCTCTTTTACCAATTTTTCAACTTTAGTATTGGAAGAAATTTCAGATGGCTTAGGTGATCGAATCCCTCGTCCAATATCACATTCACTGTCTCTAGAGTGTCCAGGGTACACATTCTTATGTATTTATTTCGGTAGATGACCTTCGACATTGGCGCTCTTATATTGTTTAGCCTTATTCCGTTAACTAGACCAAATGACTTTGAGAGAAAATGTCCTTGACCCTTGAGTCTCTTTATGGGGTTTGCTCTCTCTCTTTTGTGAATACCTGGTTAACTCTTTTAGCCTGTATGTAGTTCTAACTGCGTTTTTACAGCCACTGCATTTTAGCCTGGAAAAGTACTGATAGCTTATCTAATCTCCCTCTCTAGCATCAGCTATACTTCCTATACGATAGGTTAACATCGTTAACAGGCATCTCACGGATTTAAATATTTACTTCGATATGGAATTGGTTCATCCTTACCCGTCTGGATTGATTTACTTATGCAAGCTTCCTACTTCACGACTTTTAAAGTGATTGCTTTGTAGCTTATCAATACTGTTCCCGCGAGTAGCAAGAGAAATAATAAAGGGTTTCGCTTGGTGCTTATAGGGAACATAGAGACTGTGTCTTTCTACGGCCACGTAATTTTCGACACGTTATCTGTCACTTTCATTTTGATTTAGCTCTAGTTTCTGAGGAGCGGTATTTCTCATAGTCTAATGCTAGTTGTGAGCCCAGGAGGAGTATTACTATGTAAACGAAAATATTGAAAAGTTTTGACTACACTACACTCATCTATTATTCTGCAATTGCATTGCAAAAAATGGACTGATCCTTTCAGGAAATGTTCATTTTATAATTGCTGTTTCGATCGAAATTGTGATGTATGGCTCTCATAACGATAGCATTGTAAACAATTTTTGATTTACAGTCATTTCAGTTCCTTAGAGTTAGTTTGTTACCAATCAAGGATTGCTACAAATAATACATATCTGCATAAAAAAATCTGTATCTATACACATGGACATACAGCACGTATTTATTAGCGCTAACTTCAACCACAGACGCATGCGTTTCTGTCTAACGACTTTGTCAATGCGGGTTTACGAAGTAACAACTGAAGTTCGCTTTCTGGTCCAGTAATGAATTTTCTCCTATCAAATGACACCAGATAACATCGTGACATCTGACGGACATAACAAACTACACCGATGAAAGTGATTTCTTCTCGAATAGCTAAGCTATTACAGAAGAAGAAAAAATACGTATATTACTGTACGTCGATTAACTCGTCGCCAGCTGGCGCCATATACCAAAAAATTTTTTTTTAGTACCTATACCTAAAACAATTCGTTTTTGGTATAGGCGAAGAGTTAATGGACTTACAGTAATATGCGTATTTTCTCTTCTTCTGTAATAGTTATTCGAGAAGAAATCACTTTCATCCGCCGATGAAAGTGATTTCTTCTCTTTGTCCGTCCGATGTCACGAAGTTATCTGGTGTCAGTTGATAGGAAAAAATTCATTACTGGACCAGAAAGCAAACATCAGTAGTTACTTCGTAAAGTCGTTAGACAGAAACGCATGTGACTGTGGTTGAAGTTAACGCTAGTGTACAGATACAGATTTGTTTTATGCAGATCTGTATTATTTGCAACAACGTTTGATGCGAGCTCTCGTATCGATATGCTAATTTGATTTTATCAATCAAGGAGTTACAGCATCTCCACATTCGCCGTCCAAAGATAATAGATTTTTCTAGGAGTAAATAAGTATGTTCTTGGTTACTGTACTGAAACTATTACTAGGACACTGGTGTAGCAAATTTTAATAAACAACGACTGGACTGGAATTTTAATTGCCGATAGTCTTTTTACGAGTGATTAATGAACTCAAGAAGTATTAAAGTGGAAAAGTATTGAAGTATTATGCCTTGAATTCTATCTAAATGAATATAATTTACCAATATACAGACATGAAAATAATCTAGGGGGCAAGCCTTTCCTTGCTAGTATTTTGCGAGCTACATAAAACAAATTATTTGCAATGTCATTTTAAACGTCAACAGAGTTTTCTGCTGGTCCTTCGACAGTTTAAGTGACAATAAGGTGTTATTAACTGAAAAAAACAGTGGAAATTTAAAAGAATATTAGATTTGTTGATTTGTCATCTTGAGATATTTGTGTATATTTTGCGATCGATTTTCTTTTGCAGTTTCCTTAGCATCAATTGAGAATGGAGAGACAAAATTTAGGCCGTGATATGTAATTAAAAGAAATTGAAATGCTTGAAAGTGGTTTAACTTAAAGGGCCGTTGCAGAAACACTCAACACGTCAAAAAGAATCATCAATTATTTCTGGTTGGGATATCAGCAAACCAATTATGTGCGTGCACGTCTACAGGACGCATAAGAGCAACTCGACAAATTCATAATAGATACTTGAGACTTTGTGTATTAATAGACCGCAACAGTACGGCGACAAAATTAGTGATTCGACTTTACGACATTCATGATGTGTTAATAAGCGATCAAACAGTGAGGAATAGACTCCATGTAAATGGTTTTAATGTCCGTCGTCCTCTGAGAGTTCTTGCTTTGTCGAGAGGAAATCGTGGAAGAAGATTAGAATGGGCGTAGCAACATTTAAATTGTGATTAACAAAACTGGGCGTTTATTTTGTTTTGTGACGAATCCCGATTTGGTTTGTAGCCAGATACAAGAAGAATGAGAATGTGGAGACTTCTCGAGAATGCAGAATGATTAGCTACATCGCAAACTGTTCACAGATTCCAAGGAAATAGTGTAATGGTATAGGGTGGAATATCTCTTGGTAGAAGAACTGACTCGTTCTCTTGGATCGGTATTTAAACACCATTGACTATCAGGACATTATTGTTGAAGATGTTATGCAACCACATGCTGCAAGAATTGGTGAAAATTTGGAACTCATGCATGACAATGAATGTCCGCATTACTGCAGGTATCATACTTGCATTTATTCAGAACCACGAAATTAATGTTTTTCCATGGCTAGCGCAATCACCTGATTTTAATCCCATAGAACACGTATGAGATTTGCTGCAAAGAAGCGTACTGCGTCAAAATCTAGGCTTTGAAATGAAACAACAACTGTATCAGTGTCTTGTAGAACATTGGAATGCCATCGATCAACAAGAGCTAAACCACTTGATTACGAGTATGCCAAACAGGTACAGAAAAATACACTCATTGTCACATGTTGTTGATTGTTATTGTATTTTTTTAATAAGTTTCGTAAAAATTTCTTAATTTTAAAAATATTTCTAAATAAACAGACATTTCTCATTAAATATTCTTAACTGTTTCGCAAAGTAAATAACTAATGATGGTCGACTTATACCTTCACGTATAGCACACAATTATTCACCTATGTGGAGCAGAAATGCATTTTCTTGCTTCACCCCTAGATTATTTTGATGTGTGTAATATTGTGATGCTATAATTTTTTGTTGGTAAATTCGTTTTAATTTTAAAAAGTTTTTGTCGAATTGAGTAATGGTTTGATAATATAAATTTTCAATTAATATATTACGTAAGCATAAAATAATTTTAAAATTAATTTTTCTTTTCTGCGGAAACGATTATAAAGTTGATTTTCCCACAATTAATTTCCATATAGACATAAATGGGGATTTAGCAAAGCTTCGTATACATACAATGTGTCCGGGAAAATGTGGGAAATCTCTCGGATTCAGATAGAACATTAAAAAATAAGATGAGAAGTTCCCATAATTTTTTTCCTAGCAGCCTTCCCTACGGAGATCCGGCCTCCTAAATGACGCCACTGAAAATCAATTTTTCTTTAATAACTTTTAAACTACTTATTATAATTTAATGAAAATTTAATATGATAAACAGTAGTAAGGACCTCTTAGAATACTGCCCTTAAATTTAATTAGCTTGTTTAGTTTACCAGGGGAGGACTAGGTTGTACATTTTAAAGCTTACGTTTTTAACACCCAGTATGATAAGGAGTTAAAAAAAACAAATTTGGATACCCTGAACATTCAGCTAAAGAAAAGGTACTCTTGTTCATTGTCGATAAAATGAACCGTTTTCGAGGAAAAAAAAATAAAAGAATTAATGTTTTATTTCTATTAAAAGGAACCATGTTTTTTATTTTTTTTTGTCTGCAACAAAGTGTGATACAAAAGTCATTCCAGGAACAAAAAAGTTTTAGTTTAGGTTATTTAATACGACAAAATTACAAAGATTCTTAGAAATGCAGTTTTATCCCAGAAAGGCACCTTAACAAAAATTATGTTTAGAAATGTACTCACTAGCTTGCAACGATTGAACCTAAATACGCTAATTAGAAATAATCAATTAAAAACTTCATAAGTGGGTTCAACATGGGCTCCGTGAACTCTGATACACTCGCGGGCACGACGAATAGAGGACTGCTGTACTCGCCACAACAACCCAGCATTGTTTCTTATCACATCACAATGAAATGTGATTCTCTGTAAAAGTTCCTCCCTAGTATCAACCGGAGAGGAATACACCAAGGTTTTGAGTTGACCCCACAGGTGAAAATCCATTGGCGTTAAGTTGGGAGACCGTGGAGGCCAGGCAATGGGACCTCCTCTGCCTATCCAACGGTTTGGATAGACGTTATTCAGGTGGTCGCGTACAGCAACGCTAAAATGAGGTGGGGCCCCATCATGCATAAAATACATGCTTTGGCGGGTTGCAAGTGGCAAATGCTCTATTGAATCCAGAAAAGCGTTCTGAAGGAACTGTAAATAAATTTCACCATTCAATCGTGGCGGCAATACGCATGGTCCAATCAAAAAATTGCCAATTATTCCTGCCCAAACATTAATTGATTGGAACTGATGTTGATAATGATGAACGACAGTGGTATGAGGGTTTTCATCAGCCCATACATGCGAGTTATGTAAATTTACAATACCATTTTTGGTAAACCCTGCTTCATCGGTAAAAAGAATAGTGCTAATGAAGTTTGGGTTTGTTCGTTGCTGATCTAACAGCCAGTTTGCGAACTGGCTTCTACGAGGAAAATCTTCAGGAAGTAGTAGATGCACTTTTTGCAGATGATAAGGGTAAAACAACTGTTCTTTAAGTACTTCATGAATTGTCGTTTTTGACGTATTAAGCTGCGCGGCTAATCTTCGAGTGCTTATTGAAGGAGTCTCACCTACAGTATCCAAAATATTTTTCTCCAATTGCACCGTACGTACTGTCCTTCTCACACCAGCATCAGTACATTTTTTCGCAAAACTTCCTAAAACATTAAAGAAAGTCAATAATGTTACCTTATTAACTGGAATCGCCCACCAGTCTCTCTTAGACGTTGGTCAAGTCGCTGAAATGTTTTCTGATTTGGAATATTGCGATTAGGATATCTTTCTTCATACAACCTTCTTGTTTCCAAAGCATTGCAAGATGCAAGACCGTTCATAAGATGCATATCTGCATACTCACTAAATGTGTATCCCATTATCAAATTAAATTTACCAAGATATTCAAAATTCAATAAATTAATATCGAAGTAAAGGATCAACGTGTTAACAATATGAAAGAATACAAGATTTAAAATTTACACGTCAATGCAAGATATTTATTAATTCGTGGGTACCATAGTAACATTTGTAAAAACAATGCGTTTTTTAGTACTGAAAACAGTTTTATTTCAGACTTTTGTATCACACTTTGTTGCAGACAAAAAAAAATAAAAACATGGTTCTTTTTAATAGAAATAAAACATTAATTTTTTTTTTTCCTCGAAAACGGTTCCTTTTATCGACAATGAACGAGAGTACCTTTTCTTTAGCTTAACGTTCAAGGTATCCAAATTTGTTTTTTTCAACTCCTTATCATACAGGGTGTTAAAAATGTAAGCATTAAAATGTACAACCTAGTCCGCCCCTGATAAACTAAACAAGCTAATTTAAATTTAAGGGCAGTATTTTAAGAGGTCCTTACTACTGTTTATCATATTAAATTTTCATTAAATTATAATAAGTACTTTAAAAGTTATTCAAGAAAAATTGATTTCCAGTGGCGTCCTTTAGGAGGCCGTATCTCCGTAGGGAGTCCCGTTAGGAAAAAAATTATGGGAACTTGTCATCTTATTTTTTAATGTTCTATCTGAATCCGAGAGATTTCCCATATTTTCCCGGACACATTGTATAATAGAAGGCTGAGTCAATGTCTGGCTTTTATCGACCAAGTAAAAGTACAGAAACACGTTATTAGTTAATTATTACCTGGCATGCAGGCTTCAAACAGATATCAAACGATAATTTAAAAACTTTTCCTCGCATAAAACTGGACACTTCCCCAACAAAATTACTTTTTGATTTTACGATTCTATTTGCTCGAATATGGATTTCGAATTAATGTGGTAATTGCGTCATATCAAAATTTCATCAAGTCATTTTTATTAAAGCTTTTTGGAGTGCTTTGTGTTTTTCTTTGATTCCGTAATCATAAAACTGATTACATATAACAGCAAGTCACGTAGCCCATTTGAAAGTCAGATAAACACAGATTAATTAACGTGTTATTAATTTAACTTATAAATTAGTTAGTCTGAAGTTATAAAATGTTTAAATAACCTCTATATTCCATAATTTGTGTTTTAACATGTCTTAACAAAAAAAAATTACTTCTAGAAATCTCACAATTCAAATTTTATTTCTTGTTCTAATATAACTTTAAACGCTTGAACTTGATTGTATTTATAAGTAATAAAGTTAAATATGTAAAATACCTGAAATGGATAATGAGTAAAATCTGTACAAAACTAACATGCTTAAAAACGCGGAGAAAGCTTAATTCTCGACAATAACAGCATAGTTAGTAGCAATAATTGGAGCAACGTCATACTTATCACATGATTATAAATGTAAATGAACCGTAACTAAGAAGAATCGACAGTCTCCTAGGAAAAATTGACTTTCAGTATCATTTACGAACATATTTTATTTACTTATTTGTCTATCCGCGTGCTACTGCTTCTATATAAGATGTAGAAGAGATGATTCTTTTACGGGCTATGCACAACGACACATTATTGCGAATGGTTACTTCATGTCGCTGATCTGGATCCGAATCTATATTTTATCAGCGATAAAGTATAGATTTGGATCCAGATAACTATCCAGATAACCATCAGCGACATGCTTCATTTGTCATAAATTATCACAAATGAAACATGGTTCCATCTTAGCGGGTATGTGAACTCTCAAAACACTCGTTATTGGTCAACGTATAGTATCGCATATTATAATTCTAGTAACCTATACTATATATTTTTCTTAGAATGCCGAATGAAAAATAGTGCATTTCGCTTGAATCCCTTCTTAAGAAACATTTCAGAAACATTAGTTTAACTGTTTGCACTAACATATTGCCCGTTCGACAGTGAAGATTGGAAAGCTTCTTAAGTGTTTCGTGTTCTTATCCCGAAAGTAATTATCTAATTATAATTAAGAAATTTTGGGTTAACTTCGCAAACACAATGTCGGAAAGTATAGCAATTATTAATACAAAGGTATTTTTAATAATATAAAATATTATTAAAAATCTGGTGTGAAGAACACAAATACAGGTTCACTATTAATATTTTTTGTGAACGTGTCCGAACATATCCCTCCCCAGAGACGTAGATACGCATTTCGCCTTTCTACAGGCTCGTCGGTACGCCCCTGCTGGAAAAGAATATTCTCAGACACATTCACAAAAAAGAATCACATCACCACATCACCGAAATTATCCAGACCGGGCGTAGAAGTAAATTCAGCGCTGCCTGTTGTCAGATGAAATACTGACAGTATTTCATCCACCTGATGAAGCCATTGTATGGCGAAACAATATTGAAATGTATTTACAATAAAAGAATTTTGTAACTAGAAGTTTAATTACTTATTTCTTAGCGTTATAATGAAGTTTCAACAAGTATCTCCTTCGTCAATTAACTATTAATGTTTTTCTTTATTATTATGTATTTATATTTTATATTGTTATCGTTTTTGTTTAATGCTCCAATTTAAAAATCGTATTACTTGCATTATTAGATAAATATACTATCTTTTTTACTTGACTATTTTCTTGCATTTTTTCAAAACTGTTGATGCCAACTGGTTGCATTGTGCACTTACCCTGATTATAATATATGACAAATCCATCGTGTTTTAGTGGTTTAGGTTTCAATCAAAGACGGCAAACTATGTGCCCGAACAGTAGCGTGATGTGGAGGGATCGAGTAGAGGCGTACGACGATCAATTCAGTTGCCGTTGAGACGTTGTAAGCGATACATTGTTAACACAATCGTGTTGAAAATGTCGGGAGTGCGTAGAAACAATGCATCGACTCGGTTGCATGCTAACGTAGTAAAGAAATTTTTACATCGGTTTCCCGATTTAATATATGACGGTACCGTAGTGAAATGTTACTTTGTGAAACAACTTTATTAACTTGGAAAGCAAGTCAGTGCCAAAGACATATTAATAGTGACAAACATAAATCGAATAATAGTGGACGCAGATCATATAATAAATTTGTGTGTGATTTAACAATGATGTTAATTGCGACCAATATACCAATGCAGAAAGTGGAACACCCAATGTTTCGTGAGTTTTGTAAGAAATACAATCCTACGTGGAAATTACCAGCAAGAAGTACGCTACGGAATTACGTGCCGTCAGTGCGTGAGAGAATTGTAAATTGTACGAAAAATACGGTAAAAAAAAATTCCTGTGGTTAACAATAGACGAAACTACAGATATTAAAAAACAGTCCATCCTAGCCATTCTAGTACGGACGCTGACTCCGCAAGGACCTTCTCCTCCTTATTTACTAACCTGTAAACGAATGCAAGGGTGTACTGCCAGAGCGATATATGATGTATTAATAGAAACACTACACAAATTTGAGATTTTACCGAAGCAAGTGCTAATGTTAGTTACCGATGCTGCCAAGGTTATGTGTTCCACGGCAAACTTATTCAAAACGATTCAACCAAACCTGCTGCATGTCACATGTTTGCTTCACGCTTTACACCTTGTAACAAACACTATACGTACAACTTATCCTGACGTGGATCCACTGATAGGACAAACGAAAGCGGTTTTTCTTAAATCTCCGAAACGGATTCGGCTATTTCATTCGCTGTGTCCTGATGTACCCGAGCCGCCACAACCAATTCTTATACGATGGGGTACTTGGTTAGAAGCAGCATTTTATTATTATAAACATTTTGAAAAAATTAAATCAGTGAGTTTACAACTAGATGCCAAAGAAGCAGCTGCAATACGGCTCAGCCAGGTTCAATTTAACAATCCTCAAGTTGCAGCAAATTAAAAATTATTTACGACAGTTACGTTCCAATACTGGACGCAATAAAAAATTTACAGAACACTGCGCTGTCCTTATCGGACTCATTAGCAATTATTGACCACGTAAAACTAGTGCTGCATATCCTTGAAGATGAAAAAAGTGATTGTGTCCGTGAAAAATTTAACAGTGTATTAGATAAAAGTGTAGATTTTACAAAATTAGGGCAACTTTTTACCAATACTGAAGATCCGTTGTACAGATGCAAAGAGCGCTTTAACTATGCAAATATAACATCGCTCAACGTCGAACAATCCTTCTCTGTATATAAACATATATATACGTCGCTACGTACGAACCTTTCCGAGACTAATACAGAAACATATGTTATGGTGCAGTTTTTTCATCGCGCACATCCGCATTTTTTTGCAACAATGTAAACATGTTGGGTAAGTTATTTTCTTTTTTTTAACGTTTTGTATAGGGATTCGATATATTTATTTTTAAGTAAGCGCACTGTTATTCTGCTAAACTCTCCACGCAACGCCACTGCTGGGGCACATAGTCTGACGTCTTTAATCTTGAATGCTTATGATAAATTTCATATCCGTTGCGCTCTGATCCTAAGGTAAATACACGTTTCTTTTTGGTTTTGTTATCATATAAAGTTGTACAAAAATTTTCTCGTGTCTTCTATATCTTTAACAGTTAAACTGCACAATTCTGCACGCCAACATGCCCCATTTAGACCAAATATAAGTACCACTTTCATTAATAAGCACTTATCACTTGAAGCCTCTTTTAACGTTTTCCATATTCTAAACTTTCGATTTCTTTGCTTCGTATGTGTCATTTTGGCGTTTTAAAAAGGCATGTACCTTTTTGTATTTTAATATATCTACATTTTTGTTTATTTGTGCAGTACTTTTCAACATGGAATATGTAGACCATAAACTGGATGCCTTGACAGCTTTTGCCTAAAATAATATGAAAAACACTAAAATATGTATAAAAAATAGTTTACCCTCTCAAAAGAATACGCTAGCATTACACTTTCATTAATTCTTAGCACCTTTTTGTCATTCTCCAATTACAAAATATTTCATGTACCTTCTCGTATTTTTCCTTGAATTTTAAAGGAAGTAAGCTCGAAGACGCTTCTCGACCGGCATTTCAAAATGTCTTCAGAACAATTTTCTAAATTGTTTTCAGTAGCAAGACTCATTTTTATAATTAATAAAATTTAAACTCTATAAGATTCACAAAAATGAAGTTTGTTTACTGTGGTTAATTAAATAAACAAAGCCGTGTCAGATTACTATGTTACAGAAATCCTACACAGGTACAATTGGCGCCCAAGAAATCGGGACAAGAGGTATAACATAATTTGGTGTATTTTCTATCGTATAAACACGACGTATACTGTTGTTATGGTTTTCAGTATATTTATAGTATTATATGTTAGTGTTGAGTGTATGTCGCACATTATCAGTGTTTTTTAGAATTTGTCGTAGGCAAGAATACTTCAGGGACTTCAGGATGGATGGTTTGCACGATAATTAACCATTGAGTTTAACGTAGGCAAAAGTACTGTACATAGAATATTACAAAAGTGAAGACAGCAGCATGCATCAAGTAGACAATTAGGAACAGGCCGTAGAAAAATATCTACGCCGGAGCAGGATGAAACGTTTATAAATTTTATAAAAAACAATCCATTCAAGCAGTGCAGTAGAGGCAGTGAATTTTCCCGGTAGCTTTAGAACTGCACAAAATATATTAAAAGCTAGTGAACTAAATTATTCAGTTGCAAACAAATCGTTCTTAACGTGTTTGGTGGCCAATAGATGTTTCAGTCATGTCATAGTGATAGTGTTAAAGTTTATCGACTAGTGAATAGATTATTATGAGAGATATGTGCATGAAGTACGCAGAAGTGGTTTTTCTTTGCAGTCAACATGTAGGTGTTGGCCAGTTCCATGGGTCCTGGAATTTGTTGGTATATTGAGGAGCAATTAACTTCAACAGTCCGCGTTGACATTTTGGAGAATATAATGCTACCGTGGGTAAAACAATTATATTGAGACTTCATTTTTTAACATGATAACACTACAATTCATACTGCCAATGTAGTCCGGACTTGGTTATCAAATAATGATATTAGTGTTTTAAGATGGCCCTTCAGGAGTCCAGATCTAAACCCTATTGAAAGTAATTGGTGGTATTTGTGAAGAAAATTATTAAAAATAATTTTCATTTGAGGAATTATGACGAACTTCGTGATAGCGTTTTATATCATTGGGAAAATATAGATCCGAATATTGTAGCATATGTAATACACTGATGGAAAAAAGTGACGAGCACACCTTGTATAATCTGAACGTGTCAAGATAAATGCGTAGATTTAGCGGAGCATTAAGGCTTCCTATAGACGAGTTTACGCAGCGAGTTTTGACTTTTTCTATAGCTGCATTTTTTACTGAGTGCCTCCAACAGCTGCAATATGTTGTCTCCATGGAGACAGATGCGGGGAGGGAGAAACCGGTTATTGTTAGTGTGGCGGAAGCGGGTAGTTGTAGTCATACTTTGTGCGTGATGGAAGGCCGTTCGCGTTATCTGAGTGAGTTTGAGCGAGGAATGGTGGTGGGGATGCACATGATAGGAGTATCCTTCCTTGATATCGCGTGCCGTCTCGAGCGGTCATTATCGGTAGTGCAGCGGGCATGACGAGAATGGATAGAGCAAGGACGTACGCGCCTTCAGCCGCGAGTGGGGCGACCCCGCACGAGCACAACACGCGAGGATCGCGCCCTTGTGCACAGCGCCTAAGCGTCGCGTACATCTTCCTCAAGGCAACTTGGAGCCATTTGGCCAGCAGGAAGGGAAGGCGAATTCACTACGCGAACTGTACGGGGGCGTTTGCTAGAAAGTGGACTGCGAGCGCGCTGTGCGTTGCAGCGAATTCCACTGATTCGCGAGCACCGCCGTACACGGCGCCAGTGAGTGGAGGCTGCTAGACATCAGTGGGTTTGTCGAGCGGAGGCACATTTTGTTTTCCGACGAATCAAGACTTGAATTGAACACCGGTGACGTGCGAATTTTGGTTCGTCGGAGACGTGGTGGGCGTCACCTCGAGGAGTGCATCTAACCAAGCTCTATCCGCCGCCAGCAGTTCATTATGTTATGGGGTGCTATTACACATGGTGGACGTACACGTCTGCTGCGTATACAGCATACGATGGCAACTCGCCGCTACATAGATGAGGTGCTACGACCCGTTGTGCTTCCCTACGTTCGACGGCGTCCATGTCTTCTATACATGCACGACAACACCCGACCGCACAATGCACGTGTTGCCCAGACCTTTGTGAAAGAGAACCATATACGGATGCTTCCATGGCTGGCACATTCTCCGGATCTCAATCAGATCGAACATGTCTGGGATATGATCGGTCGGAGACTTCAACGTTATCCGGCTGGACATCCCTCTCGCTACCATACAACGACTTATTGACTCCATGCGTCGTCGTGTAGCGATGGAATGCCCGCTACTAATGCATCCCCTCCCAGCAGGACAGCGCCGCTCTCCAGGTGAGAGTAAGTTATGCCACGTTAATACTACTTCTGTACCAAATTTCATTGCGTAAGAACCACTTCTTCAGATTATACAGGTTGTGCTCGTGACTTTTTTCCGACAGTATATTCTATGCCACAGCGATCAGAAGCAGTGATTGTTAAAAATGGAGCGATAAAAAGATATTAAATGCTTTTTAATAATGCCCAACATCGGAGGACCTAATATCTATAAAAAGAAGCTGCTAGCTGGAGTAGTACACTCCATAGTCCTCTACGGAGCACTGATATGGGGGGAGGCATTGAGGATTCGAATAAATTGTCTCCTAATGGAGAAGTTACAGAGGCGAGTACTAATTAGAGTGGGAATGGCATATAAAACAGCGCCCACAGTGGCCCTGCAAGTTATTACGGGAATTCCACCCATAGACCTGTTGGTGAAGGAAAGGGTGTATTTGTATGAAAGGGAAAACAAAGAACCACTTAGAGAAGTAAAAGATCGGACGCTGGACAGCTGGCAGGAGAGATGGAACAGAAACACGTTCAAAGGACAATGGACTATAACGTTGATACAAGACATAGGAGCGTGGGTCAAATGCGAACACAAGGAAGTCGACTTCTACCTTACACAGGCGCTAACAGGCACGGGGTCTTTAGGGCGTATCTGAACAGAATGCAACGAATACCCGACGACAAGTGCATATATTGCGACGATATCGATACGGTAGAACATACGATTTTTATGTGCAATCGATGGAATGCGATAAGAGAGGGAACTGAAGCGAGCATGGGACTGGTAATAGCAACAAGCAATATCGTTGACAAAATGATAGAATCCAGAGAAAACTGGCAGAGGCTGCATCACATGATTAAGACAATAATGAAAACAAAGGAGGAAGAAGAAGAAGAGAGAAGAAGACAGCGCAGCTAGATGTGAGATATGAGGGTGCTCGATATGCTTTCATGATGCGAAAATCTACATGGTGGTTCCATGAAAGCAAAGAGAGAGTAAAGACGGGTGGTTTTTAGTGGGTATACTAGACTAGGAGTCCGACACTACAATGCAATGATGAACAGGCATGGTGTTCATAAAGAATTTTCCACCCGATAAAAAAAAAAGAAAAAAAAATGCTTTTTAAATTTCGGTATTAATAACTTATTTTCTTCTCGTTTGTGTTAAATAATAAACATTTTTGTCTTCGAGTAAAAATATTTATCGTTTGTCTATTTTGTTTTCTTTCTGATCACTTCTACAATAAAACTGATCATCAAATCATGCGGCAGCTATATTTTTTAAGCATATGTCTGTGTCACACAAAATTCAAAGTTTATCAATGCTAGCTAACAGCTATAATTACAACACAAAAACAGTGTTCCGATTTCTAGGGCGCCGAATGTACCTACCATGAAATTTTTTTAAGTTCTGAATTTGTAACGCTTTTATATTTATGATTATTTAATTATAATTACTAACACAAAATGCGAAAAAATAATATAAACAAACCTAAGAAAAGCAGTTTGACTAAACCCAAGCCGCTTAATCACTAAGTCACTCGGTCGCTGTGCTCGTTCGTATGCAAAAGCTGTATTCGTTTAGTAAAACTTATCTATACAAAAACAATGTTAAAATTTTCAAAATACATGCATATATAAATATTTCTAAAATATAGTATATTAGAAGGGACACTGTACGAAGATGCACACATATCGGGCAGAAGTCATTTATTTAGAAAGTTGTCAACCGAGTAAGAGGCATTTTCTATAATAAAATTTTTGACAACGTATAAATCTTCTGATACACATATTAAATATTAAATTAACATAACATGCACATAGTTTGTTATATATTTTGGGATCCCAGTAGTCCGCATATCTTTGAGTTGCCCTTAAGGGATGATATGGTATTTTAATATAATATAAATAAATAAATAAAGATGTAAGTTAGCCTACAGAACTGCTTTGTAAAGGACCAAGCAGTTGTTCGATTGATTTTTCTTGGTGTTGTTTCAGAAATGCTTATTTTTGTGCACTCGCCTAATTACTTTGATATTTTATGTAATTGTGCTAGACTGTTCTTTGGACTGTACGTCCTGTTGTATAGCTTTTTTGGAATAATAAATAAAAATAATAAAGAAATTACATTTTAAGAAAGCTTAGATTAAAAACTTTCACCTTTAAACTATTTTATTTGTCGTTCTAAAGCAATAATTTTGTTTCCGTTTCGAACTAATATTTTGTTTATTATCTATAGTAGTTGTAAAAAGTTATACACTTTATACTATAAAATTTGCAAATAAACATGATTATCGCGGTAAAAACACCCATCATTTGATTTTAAAGTCATTTAAAATTCAACAACCAGTTATAAGCACAACAACAGCGTGAGTTAAATTACAACACACAATTTACATTTCATCGTTAACGTTCAGAATGAATGTAATTATTTTCAGTATTTTTTCGAGGTACTAATTGCAGATTTATCTTTCCCGAACACGCTGATAGTCATTAATTGAAGAGCATAAAATTCTCTGAGCATGTAAGTTGTGTTAATGATTCTGACAAGCCAATCAATTGCCGTTTAATGTTTTCCACATTCAAAATGGACGGCAATAGTAACCCATAAATCTGTGTTGAAAGATTCTCTTTTTATTTTTAAGTTTAAAAGCAATTATTTTGTAATATCTAGGGCTTAGTTGAGAAAAGTATATCGAAATGTTATTAAATATCTTTATAAAATATATGATAATATACGTACAACTTTGTAATAAGTTGTAATCATAACTATAATTTCCTTTTTGAAAATTATAAAGTAAAACCTGTCAATGACGGCCACCAATAAAGACACAATATTGGCCGTTATATAAAGGTGGCCGTAATTATCAAGTTTTGACAAGAATTTTAAGGATTTTAGTACCTTGTTTCTTAAATAAATAGGTTTGTTATTGTGTTTCGGAAATAAGTTTTGAGTCGTGATTGTAGTTTAGCCATATAAAATATTACTGATTTGAAATAATCATTTCTTATTCCAGCCACTTTTCTGCAATAAGCTATTTAATCGGAAAATCCTAAATGTCATAGTTATTAGCCTCCTTGTTATAATTATTGGCCTCTGATCTATATAATAACACAGGCTTGCATAAAATTTGTGATGACGTGATTTTTGTTTGTTAAGCTCAGTTTTTATATAGCAATAACTAATTAAAATACAGTTGGTCTCTCTTTTTGCACAAAAGAAAAAGAAAAAAATATAAAAAAAATCTTATAATAGGCGTTTTAATACATTTTAAAATGAATGTACTACTTCAAATTCTAGGTATTAACCCAAAAATGATTTTCTGTTGTGGTTTTAAAGAAATTTGTTAAATAGGCTCTCATTACCTGATATAAATCTTTTATTACATGTATTAATTTTGGACAAGATTTCCGGGAATTTTTACCTGCTAAATCCTATTTATTATGCTTTCACTTTATTAGTACTGCGAAGAAGGATTTCAAGTTTATCACTCCAAACAAAATGTATATTTTAATGTCATTTACTTCATTATAGCTCTGAGTGTCGATCAGTAAACAAGTAAAATTAATTTGTCTTTAGTGTTGTGCGTGGTATTTGATAAATAAACATTGATTAAAAATATGTCTAGCCGGTGTTGCAAAAACAAACCAGATGATTTCTGTTATATTTGTGTATATTTCGTCTTGAAAAAGTTTAAGAGACCAATTTGTGAAATTGTGAAAAATGCATATTATGCTTATTTCAAAATCAAATTAGGAGATCAAGATAAAGATTGGGCACCGCACGTTGTTTGTAAGGTATGTGAAGAAGGTTTAAGACATTGGACCAAAGGGAATAGAAAAAAGCCTTCCTTTTGGAGTACCGATGGTTTGGAGAGAACCGCAAAATCATCATGAAGATTGCTACTTTTGTCTTTGTGATATTAAGGGGCATAATAGAAAAACTTTGAAACATATTTTGTACCCAAACAATATTAAATCAGCTATCAGACCAGTTCCTCACAGTTATCATGTACCTATACCTATACCCCCCAAAGTACTACAAGAAGATATTGAAACCTCTTCAACTTCTGACTCCGTACAGATGAATAGTGATTTTGAACCATCAACCTCAGGTCAAAACCAACCTCAGCTATTTTCACAAGCCGAACTGAATGATTTAGTAAGAGATTTGGGACTTTCAAAAGATCTTTCTGAAGTACTGGGGTCTAGGTTGAAACAAAAAAATTTGCTTGCTCCAGAAACTACCTTCAGATCTTCCTTTAGCTGAATATGACAGAAAAACAACCAAACGAAGCTTTTCTGAAAAACAAAAACTTCTTTTAAGAAGCATAAAGAATAAATAGCTATTTCTAATAGTTTCTATGTGTATATTTTTGCATTTTTTTTTAATATAATATAAAACTAGCTTACCTATAAATGAAATAAATCGTGTTTTTTCTATATTTTTTGATTTTACTGGTTTGAAAAATAACCTTACGTGATACAATAAAAATAAAAGCAGATTTGAAATCAGTGCTACCCAATTACTAGTAAACAGTTAAAATTTTTAAATCAACATTCAGAGAGTTGAAAAATGCAGGCCTATGTAATTGGTATACGTCAAATGAATAATACACATTAATTATGTATTTAACGATATAGTACTTTAAACTTCTTAACCAAACAAATATTATTAATTTAATTTACAGAAAATATAAACCTAATTATTATATGACTTTAATTTAAGACCTACAGAGCATGTAAATACTTGCGAATTTGAATTATGCAGATTATGTTGCTGTATGCATTTTATGTGGTAAGTTTAGATGCACTGATTATATTTTATGCTCCAGCTTCTTTTCTCAATTACGGGCTTTTCGTCATCTTTGCCCATAAGCCCACCAGCAAAATTCTAATCCTGGTTTTCCATAATGTGTCAAAAAATCAAAATAATCATCATTAAAATAAACCATTCAAACTTTGACATTAGGGAAGGCACAGGGAGACACACTTCACGCTTCGGTGCCTATCGAAGCGACTTTATTATTGACACACACACAAAACGGCAGCCATCATTTCTGTCATCCCTATGTATATTGTAACCCTTCCAGGCGCGGCTCGTGATGACGTATTTGGGAGTGCAAGTACAATGATGCGAGTGCCTCGTGTGTTTTCGGTGTTTACTAAGAAAACGTTACGGTTAGTACACGATAATACACGAAGCACTCGCATCATTGTACTTGCACTCCCAAATACGTCATCACGAGCCGCGCCTGCCTTAAACCTAACTTCTGTTCCCTGCTTATACCATATTCCTGAGATTAAAGCGATATCTACAGGATACGTGACTAATAAAATACTTAAACTTTCTTTTTTGGTTACAGCGGACTGCGAATTCCATTGGATAATATTTAGTCTTTTATTACTGGATTTTAAAAATAAAAAAGAATTTAACGGATGCACCCGGTGAGCAGCTATCTAGTGGTAAACTTTTAATACTTCAATCAGTTTTCCGAAATGTCTGTTGCGTAATCCTGTGGCGAGCTGTACTGCTCCTCTTGATCCTCATAAACTAGGTTAAGCCGATATTGAAATTTTCTAATGGTACGTTTAATTCGCGATTTCAGAGCACTTGCCTTAATACTTGGTAATATCTGTATCATTAATTGACCAAGTACCTTAATATCTGTAGTATATATTTTCGCAATTTCTTCTGAGTTATCTTTACCTTTAATTTGCTGCAAAAAGTTACAAATGTGTTCATAGTCTACTATTTTATCGTCAGCGCCTTCAAAGAGATGCTTAAATTCGAGGAAGTAACGACTATCGTCAGACAGAGTCAGACAGAGACTTGATGAATACGTATTCAAATGGATTACTTCGAGAGTTGTGTTCCGACAGAACAGGTTCGGTTCCATCTGTAGAACAGGATCCTGCAAAACAGGGTGCTAGGCGCTTTCTAACAGTCAATTCTAAATTCTCATCTACGCTGACTTGAATATTTGTCAATTTCGAAACTGGTTGATCATCAGATCCGCGGGTATTCGCGCTATGCCGCAGTTTTCTTTTTTTAAATTACATGTACATAAATAACATAAACCTGCATAACATGGTTTATTTTTTAAATGAAATTCTCCCTGATTCTAAAATATTGTTCGAGTTGCATTTAACAGAGCTAAGTTTGGTTTTCTCGTCACTACATCTGAAATAATGTTTATTTGAGAGCACAACTTTTCGGTCGAAGTTTTTGTCTTCTTTATTAACCACTTTATCAATTTTTGGTTTCTTTATAGAGACAGCTTTGCGTTGTTCTTGATCTGATTTAAATTTTCATTTTACACGTATAATTGACTTCTGCATAGTTTTTTCCTGTTTCTTAAACTCCCTCTATTCTTGCCGTTTTTCTATTTCCTTTATTTTTGTAATTACACAGGCCTGCATTTTGCAACTCTTTGAATGTTGATTTAAAAATTTTAACTGTTTTCTAGTAATTGGGTAGCGCTGATTTCAAATCTGCTTTTATTTTTTTGTATCACGTAAGGTTATTTTTCAAACCAGTAAAATCAGAAAATATAGAAAAAACACGATTTATTTCATTTATAAGCTAGTTTTATATTATATTTAAAAAAATACAAAAATATACACATAGAATATAGAAACTATTTATAATAGTTATTTATTCTTTATGCTTCTTAAAAAAACGTTTTCGTTTTTCAGAAAAGCTTCGTTTGATTGTTTTTCTGTCATATTCAGCTAAAGGATGATCTGAAGGTAGTTTCTGGGGCAAGCAAATTTTTTTGTTTCAACCTAGACCCCAGTACTTCAAAAAGATCTTTTGAAAGTCCCAAATCTTTTACTAAATCATTCAGTTCGGCTTGTGAAAATAGCTGAGGTTGGTTTTGACCTGAGGTTTATGGTTCAAAATCACTATCCATCTGTACGGAGCCGGAAGTTGAAGAGGTTTCAATATCTTCTTGTAGTACTTTGGGGGGTATAGGTATAGGTACATGATCACTGTGAGGAACTGGTCTAATAGCTGATTTAATATTGTTTGGGTACAAAATATGTTTCAAAGTTTTTCTATTATGCCCCTTAATATCATAAAGACAAAAGTAGCAATCTTCATGATGATTTTGCGGTTCTCTCCAAACCATCGCTATTTCAAAAGGAAGGCTTTTTCTATTCCCTTTGGTCCAATGTCTTAAACCTAATTTGATTTTGAAATAAGCATAATATGCATTTTTCACAAATTCACCAATTGGTCTCTTAAACTTTTTCAAGACGAAATATCCACAAATATGACAGAAATCATCTGATTTGTTTTTGCAACACCGGCTAGACATATTTTTGGCAATGTTTATTTATCAAATACCACGCACAACGCTAAAGACAAATTAATTTTACTTGTTTACTGATCGACACTTAGAGCTATAATGAAGTAAATGTCATTAAAATATACATTTTGCTTGGAGTGATAAACTTGAAATCCTTCTTCGCAGTACTAATAAAGTGAAAGCATAATAAATAGGATTTAGCAGGTAAAAATTCCCGGAAATCTTGTCCAAAATTAATACATGTAATAAAAGATTTACATCAGGTAATGAGAGTCTATTTAACAAATTTCTTTAAAACCACAACAGAAAATCATTTTTGGGTTAATACCTAGAATTTGAAGTAGTACATTCATTTTAAAATGTATTAAAACGCTTATTATAAGATTTTTTTTATATTTTTTTCTTTTTCTTTTGTGCAAAAAAAAATCTGTGGTTGGTAGAGACCAACTGTATTTTAATTAGTTATTGCTATATAAAAACTGAGCTTAACAAACAAAAATCACGTCATCACAAATTTTATGCAGGCCTGTGTCATTCATTGTCTTGGTTATCCTTTATCTTCTTTCAGGTTGATGACATAATGACAAATTATATCCTTTCGATATCCTTTTTATCTTATCTGATTGGTGTTATTGGTCAGAATAAATGACTTCCTAAGCCATTCACTGTTGTGCTTGAATTAGGAGGCGTCGACAAAATTTCTTGAATTAATCCTTGCTTCTCTATAAATGTAGGTAACTCAGAGATATTAAATTCTTGAAGATTATCAGAATTTGCTTGCTCACTCTCATTAAGGATTTCTTTCACTACTATATTCTGTGTTTCAGTATTATTCATGGGTGAACAAGTTGACAAAGATTCAACATTTTCTATAACGCTATTTTTATATGAACCAGGTGTATCCGCTTGAATATTATTATCACGTACTTCCCTCTCCTAGGGCGATTCGAAACTCCGTACGGAGTCACGTAAAAGGATTAAATGTATACGAATCTCCGCACATCCCAAAATTTTGCTTAGAAAGTGGTGTACGAAACTCCCCACAAATAAGTGTTTTATTTAATTTTAATAAAAGTAAATTATTCAAATAAAACTCTTTATTTACACACAAATAGGTATTTACTTTGACATACATTCGTTATCACCTTATAAAATTTTGTGAGAATAATATTGAGAAGCTAGTTTAAAAAATTCTATAGTCCTAATACTGAAACTCTGGTAATTCAAAATGTGCTGTTTTAAATACATTTCATGTTTTTTCGAAACAGCATTCTGATACTTGTAGGGAGCATTGACAACGTTTATTCTAATATAAAACTGCATCTGAATTTTTAATAACGTATCAACAAATACAAATAGTGATGGATGAGGGTGAAGAACTATTGAAATGGGAGTAAAACGACTCGCAGGCATTGGTCGTACGATTTAAAGCTGTTTTCGGCCCATTCTCGGGAGGAAACTCCGCGTCTCCTGATATGTAGCTATCGATTAAATAGTTTGAAAATTTTGAAAGTTTCTCATTTTGAGGTTGAAATGCATATATTTCGAAAACAAATACATCATTCACATCTTCTGGTTCTAGAAACAATAGATCGAAATAATAACCCAACCACTGTCCAATTTCTGAGTTTCTGTCTCTGTAATCTACAGTTAAGCCTAGCTGTTGAATTTTCCGCCACCAGGCTTGCGTTAAATGAAACCTACATCCCACAATTCTGGTTTCAGGCCATATATGTCGTACTACATCATGTATCGCTTTCTCGAAATTTGCAACTACACTATTTGGTTTTAATTCTAACCCGTGCTTTATCGTATGATGTACGAGGAGTTCGAAACAGCGTTTGTAAGTACGTTCATGCTTATCTTTTAGTAAACAAAAAACCAGTGGGATGTAATGTCCGTTGAAAAAACCATGGACGGTAAAAAGTTGTGTGAAATATTTGGTGCAGTAATTAAACGTTCCGTCTACGTAGATCATTTCAGCTTTACACAAAAACTGCAAATTTGTTTGAGTAGTAAAAATGACGATGTTGTCAAGGCTGTCTTCTAACAGAAAGTTCTCGTTTCTATTGGTATCGGGTTGCAAAATTTCTAACGCTTCTTGTGCTTCTTCTATATTTCTTGATAATGCTGGCATTAATTTTGTTCTTACATTATACATGTTTTCCTTAATACACTTTAAATCATTAGCTTGTATATGTTCACTATTATTACGTAAAATAGAGCACAAAACTTTCGATGATCGCTCACATGGTTCATCCACAGCTTTACGCTTACAGCGATTGCAGAACATGCTGCCTTTGAAGAATACAATTACTTACTTTTTCATTATTATGGTAGACTTCCAGAAGACGGCGCTCTCCCATCTCCCTCGCTAACAGTTAAAAGAAAAGCTTTACAAGTTTTTGAAATACATCTCAATCGGGTTCCACCAGGCGACAACACACGATGAAGGCTAAGCTTGTAGTTTTGATAAACAATCGGCCTTTTACCCCTTTGACCAACAGTTTCACTTATCGGATACATAATGTTTAGCTCAGAAGTATATTTAGCACTTGTCGTTACAAAACTAAACTTTGAATTCAATCTTTGATACTAAATAAAATTCAAGGGGAGATAATTACATATTGGTTTCTAAATAATGCAGACGTAAACAACACTCAGAATTACGAAATATCATGGAGTTATTGGTGTAAAAGGCATGGCCCATTCGCAATTAAGGTACATAATTGCAAAATATAATCACATGTACTAGGTACTAAGAGAATTAACAAGAATAACCTATTGCACATCATTACATCATACCTGCATTTTACCTGTGCGGAGTTTCGTATACGGATTAGCAATAATACTTTCACGACCCCCCCCGATGTTTAGGAATTTGTGCGGAGTTTCCTACTGCCCCTCTCCGATGCTTGATTTCCGGTTTCCTCGTTATTTTCATATCTTTTTCAAAGCTCGTATAGTATTAAAATTAATTAAATTCTTCGCTGCAATTAGTTTTTTCTCCACAGCCTTAAATTTTTGGATTCTTTCATCATCAACCATTAGTGTGAAGTTATTCAGTGTCAAAGTAATTATTTCGCCCCCATTAAATTGCTCCTCCATAAGTTTCACAAATCTTCCTAAGCACTTTGAGTAATATATGGCGATTGCGTTCCATGGAAACAATTTACAGGTTTTAAATCAATTGATAATTATATTGGCTTTTTCAAGTGGCTAATAACAGTTTCCAGTATACCAGCAAAATATTTTTTAATCACGTCCTCTGTAATATGGGTCCCTCTCCACTCAAGGACTTCTTTAAGCCAAACATCGTTTAAGGGCCTAAAATTTGGCACGTCTGCTGGTTGGAGTATTCGAGTGGTATTGGGATAATAATAATAATAATTGTTCTTTATTGCCCAACAGATCTCGATTAAGAAGGACAACACAATAATAAGGTACAGAGTCAAAAAACTAAATCAAATCATAATCCATAAACTAATAGCAGCGAAAATGACAATTCAAGTAAAGAAAATCATAAGAACTTAGTTATTAACTTGTCAATTGCACAAACGTGGGTAATTTACTATATTTCTATATTAAAAGGTTAAATTGTGGCAAAAGGGTAAATTAGATCAGGGAAAATTCTGTTAGCATTTCTAGCCATATGCGTCATTGGCATTTTAGCAAATACGTTAGTTCTAGCTCTGCCTTCAGCGAATGATCCATTTGATCTTGTTGCATATTTTGGAACCATAATGTAAACAGAGAGTAAGTTCGCTGCGTCATTGCCATTGTTGACTAGCTTAATTATAAAATGAGCACTCGCTATCTCTCTGCGGTTAGAAAGTGAGGTAAAATTGTGATCCCTCAATAATTCCTGATAGTCAACTCCCTTAGCAAGGTAATTATCAGATAATTGGTACGTTAAATATTTCAAGAATCTTCGCTGCACTTTCTCGGTTAGCAAGTTCTAGTAGACATAATAAGGGTACCAAATGATTGACGCAAACGCGAGTTTAAGGCGAACCAGTGTAAAATAGAGCGTCTTAAGCGTATTTAGATTTGCAAATTTACGGCAAGATCGAATAACAAAATTAAGAGTGCGTGAAGCGCATTTGCAAATAGATAGAATGTGGTCAGTGATCTGCAAGCGTTGATCAAACAAAACATCCAGATCTTTGATTTGTGAGTGTCGTGAGATATTTAAGTGATCAAGTGAATAGGTATATATTAAGAGGTTCACCTTTGTAGTGTACGTGATAACTGCAGATTTATTTATACTGATCCTTATTTTGTTATAGTTACACCATTGGTAGATAGTGTTTAAATCCTTTTGCAAAGCTTCGCAACCAGAGGTAGGATATATTTTCCCGAAGACTTTTAGGTCGCTCGCGTGGGCAAGGACGCGACAGTTAAGCGACCACAGAAGTTCATTAAATAAACGTTAAACAATAGCCGACCAATACAAGCCCTGAGGAATACCGGAAGAAGCAGCGAAAATGGAGGAACAAAAGCTATTATAGCAGATATAACGTGAGCGATTATAAAAATAAGAAACTATCAGGTCTGTTAAGGACGAAGTAAAGCCAAATGAACTTTGTTTGGACAATAATATGGTATTGTCAATAGTACAAAAAAGGGATATTTATCAATACGTTTTGCACGTATTACGCCGTTGTTATATAATGAAACGGATATGCAAAATACATATCCGTAACTGTAAACAAGGACAAACACCTCGTATTTTTAGCATTTACTTCTGTTCATGCAAAATACATATCCGTAACTGTAAACAAGGACAAACACCTCGTATTTTTAGCATTTACTTCTGTTCAAAGTGGGTGTTTGTCCTTGTTTACAGTTACGGATATGTATTTTGCATGAACAGAAGTAAATGCTAAAAATACGAGGTGTTTGTCCTTGTTTACAGTTACGGATATGTATTTTGCACGGCGTAATACGTGCAAAACGTATTGATAAATATCCCTTTTTTGTATATTTACCGCCATCTGGCGCGTGTTAATGGACAGCATCAATATATATATTTTCCCGCTTATTTGTAATAGCTTCGCTATTCGAGCGGAAGATCGCCTTTTCTGGCCTAGTCGCTTTCTTCCGTCAGATGTCACTGATTAAATTGGTGTCGCCTGATAGAACGAAACTGGTTATGGCTTGGAGACGATTTTAGCGTAAATGTAGATACAGATACTGATCAGTTGTTTAACAGATCTGTATTAATTTGTATATACATTGCTTCACTAGTTCAACCGATGAGACCTAGATGGCTGAAACATATGTATTGAACAGAAGTAAATGCTAAAAATACGAGGTGTTTGTCCTTGTTTACAGTTACGGATATGTATTTTGCATATCCGTTTCATTATATTGTCAATAGTGTCAAACGCTTTCGCGAAATCGGTATAAACAACATCGACTTGATCTTTTGAGTCAATAGAGGAACTGATATACTGAGTAATTTCAGTCAAATTAGTTAAAGTTGATATTTCAGACATAAAACCATGCTGCTGTATGAGACAAAACATCGAATAGATTGATATAGATTTATATATAGGGATATAGAACTATTAAAATTATTTGCAAACATCTGCATAGATCGCTTAGCTTTCTATCCAGATGAGTCTTATCTCCATCCACGAACAAAATTATTGGAAATTGTATATTCTGTTATTTAATATGTTGGTAGAAAGTGTTACCGACATATTCATAAAATTTCGGTTTTCATCCATCCGTTGTCACCACTAACAACGCTGAAATCTTCCGGTACAGAACTACGGTACTATTTCTATTGGAATTCTTTTGTAGGGATAACTTATGAGTGGGGGAATAGATAATCCACTAGCACTAAAACTGAAGATTACTGTAAGAGCACTTTTTGCTTGCGCGTTATCAAATTCGTATATATGTTTTTTTCTCATTTTGGTGCTAAAACTTTATTGGTTTGTGGACATAAGAGGAAATTAATTTTGTCTCCATTAAGAATTCGTTTGGGGGTTTTCTAAGGCATTGTCAAAGGCGTTCGCTTTCAAGTATATTAAAATATCATTAAGCTATTTTTTATATTGGACTCGTTCACTCTAGAAGATGACGGAGTCACAGCTTCTGGTTTTCTCAAGGGCAGTTCAGGATGCCTTCGGAGAAAAGCTTTATACCATCCTTAACCTGGTTTATTGTTAGCGTTAGTTTATTAATAAAAAATGTTTATTTAAGTGCCCTCTATTATTTCTAAAAATTAGGAATAGTTATTCTGTGACCCTGTATATTTTATTTTATATACCGTCTCGGTTATGTTGTTCCAATAGCGCAGCTCTGTTATCTAATCAAATAAAAATTTTGAATTAGGGGCATCTGATATACACCTAATGTTCTTTAAACTGAGCTTAATACTAATATTCTTTCGCTTCCGGTTTAACCGGAAACGACCCTAACTTTTTTATTTTAAATAGCACTCTGTATATTTTCCTCAAAATTTGAATTCTACTGAAAATCCTCTTTCCCATGAAGTATTACACTTTGTATTTAGACTTCAAACCAGAGGTGAAATTGCAATTTAAATATTCAAAATTGGGATTGTAGAAACCAAAGCGATTTATGGAAACTAAAGCAAAATTTGACTTTATTTGTTGGTTAACTTTGACAGTACATAAAGTGTTATTAAAATTTGTTTCAAAGTTACGTCGAACAAAGTTGTATTTAAAATGAATGAAGACGTTTTTTCAAATGTGGAAAAATTGAATATGATCCTCGTTTATGGGGAATGTAGAAAAGACAGGTCTGGCTTCAAATTTGGAGACATGTGCTGCCTTTTCAAAGAAAAAAACTGTTTTTAAAAGAAAAACTGCTACTGATAAATAGCAGTGTTGGTGTTTTGGGAAATGTGCTTAGTAATCCGCTTATTTGGTAATTGGTAATATCTCGTTCTTCTATTCAACGAATCCTAAAATTCTCCAAAATCAGGCCTTTCGAAATTCACCTGCATCAAGGATTAGAACCAGAAGATTATGAGAGAAGACTGGCGTTTCTTGCATGGCTAGCGACTGCCCGTGAAAATGGCATTATTAAATAGTTAATTGACGAAGGAGATACGTGTTGAAACTTCATTATAACGCTAAGAAATAAGTAATTAAACTTCTAGTTTCAAAAATTATTTTATTGTAAATACCACTACAATATTGTTTCGCCATACAATGGCTTCATCAGGTGGATGATTAGTAGTGGAGTATTTCATCCACCTGATGAAGCCATTGTATGGCGAAACAATATTGTAGTGGTACTTACAATAGAAGAATTTTTGAAACTAGAAGTTTAATTACTTATTTCTTAGCGTTATGGCATTATTAGCTCAATATTATGGACAGATGAGAGCCGCTTTTATAATAATAGAACCGTAAATCGACACAACGGGTACTTACAGCTACAGAGTTCTTTAGCTGTAAGTACCTGAGGAAGCACTGTGCTGGCGAAACAATTGTCGTGTTACGATTAAATATTAAAAAGTAAAGATTTGAACCGTAGTTTTATTTCTATTTTAATATTATTTCTAAAAGAGATCTTAAAAATGCATTTTTTGGAAGTGTATTTTTTCTACATTAAATTCAAATACGAATTAATGAATGTTTTTCATAATTTTCTACAATCCCAATTTTTTAATATTTAAAATACAATTTTACCTCTGTTTTGAAGTCTAAATACAAAGTGTGATACTTCATGAGAGGGAGCATTTTCAGTAGAACTCAAATTTTGGCGAAAACAGAGTGCTATTTAAAATGAAGAAGTTAGTAATTTCCGGTTAAACCGGAAGTGAAAGAATATTGATGTTAGGCTCAATTTAAAAAACATTAGATATATATCAGATTCCCCAAATTTCAAATTTTTATTTTATTAGATAAGAGAGGTACGTCATTGGATCAATATAACTGAGACACCCGGTATATTGCATTAAAATTATATCGTGCTGGTCATTTTTACTATAAATATTTCACAATATGTTTATGTTTTATTCGAGATTATGCTTGTTGTGTATTTTGTTAATAACTATTGAATAAAAAATTTTAATAAAACCGAAAATAGCTACATGCTCGAGGGATATCTATTTCACGTATCTTATAAATGGCTCATCTGGGGTCCACGTCTAAAATTTAATAAATCAATAAGGTGGGATAAAGCTAATTGTGAAAGGGGCCATAACTGAATCATATAAACACTGAGACAATCAGTTGAAAACAGTAGGGATTCTACAGTTCAGTCTTGTAACCTGGGGGGCGTCCTTCAACAGGACCATGAGTCACCCACTCCCCTAATACCTTAAGCTACACTAGGGAACGATTGAAACCACACGAGATTTTCACGTTTCATCCCTGATGCAGATGTTCCAGATTAAAAAAAAATATTTAAAGTACTCGTTCACAAAAGGTAATTTTGCTGATTTTAACAATGAATGGAGTACTAAATCATCGATTAATAAAATATATTAAAAGGTTTCGAGAATAAAAGAAATTTATTATCCGTTCATGCAGACATTAAGCATTTCTAAAAGTGATTTTCAAAAGATCTCGTAAAAAATAATTTTGTTGTCATGACGGGGAATATTTGTACGACCATAGTACTAATCTAGAGATTAATAAAATATTTTAAAATTATTGCAAAACTGAAATATTATCTGTACGTCCATATGTATAATGAAAACTGTCAATCATAAAGTATTTGAAGTACGTTAATAAAATAGGAGTTTACATACCTGGAATAAACCGCTTATTTTAAAAATCATTTTTGTATTTACACACGACCTATCAAATATGGTTTGCTATTATGTTCAGTGAGCGTGGGAATGTTCGTGTGGTGTATTGGTAAAATACCTGTGGAATAATAAGTTTACAAATATTTTGTTCCTTTAAAAGAAAGGGTAAAAAAATATTATTATCGAATTTGCTCTGGTAAATAAAATTTAAATTAAACAGTATTTTAGATTGAAGCAAATAAAAATGTTTAAATTCGATAACGTATACACAAGAAAATCTCAAATTATTGTTCCTAATACAGCCTGAACTAGATCAAACGTTTGCACTAATCTTATTTTATAACATAACTGTTTTGGGCGAATGTGGTGGCTTGGTTTGACACTTCTGCGTAGTCACGGGTCGTAAATCCGTAATAACTAAATTTCGTTGAATCGTCGTTAATTCAACTTTTGAATAGAAGTTCTTCCCTTGCTCAGTGGTTCACAGAATAAAAAAAAAACACTTGTTGAAGGCACAACACTCTTTAATTATTAAGTAAGAAACAAAAACTACATTTACATAAGCGACAGCAAATATATAATTACAAAAACTCGGTTACATATCTAATTTCAGTAACTTTTGAAGTTGCTTGGAATAGCGCGTGTATTCCCCTTGATGGATCTTAGCAAACTTATCTATATTCTCAAATGTATTAGGCAAGTAAAGGTAAATGCCAATCATAAGACACTTACGATTGGTCGAAACAAGCTAGTTACATGGTTTTACCCAGACGTGACTTGAGATAAATCGTGTCTCCGAAATGGTATTGTTTAATACCAAAGGCCCTTAATAATGCGACCGTAATAAAACTTTGTAAAGGGTTCGTCTGGTTTAACGGACAAGGGCGTGTTTATTACAATAGGCGGGAAACTCTTGATTTGAACATTAGAAGGCTTAACTGATGTGCCTATACATGCGATGACCTTAGCGGCTATACCTTAAGTAGGAATAATACAAAATTGGAAAAGGCCTGAATAAATAAGCATCAACTAAGTTGATAAATTTGTATTAAATACATTTCTAAAAGGGATGTTATAATATTGGGGTTAACGCTGTCATAAACGTTAATAACGGGGAATGCCTGGTCCCTCTGAATGAAGTGATAAAATTCAAAATTAAAAAGAAACCTTAGAATACATAGAATTACATGCATAGAATTAAATTGATTAATTAAAAAACTTATTAATTAAAAACGTTGTCCAGGTTTCTGGACAATAACCTCCAAAAAGTTAGCGGTTACGTCGCCGTCGTCAAAAATTTTTCGTAAATGCTTTTCTAGCTTAGTATTCTTCTACTTCCGTTTCTTAGATTGGACGCCAGTAAGTCCAAGTAGTTGAGCACAGTGTTCTTTGTACCACCCCCAATAGATCTCTTAGTTTCAATTTGTTAGTCTTGTGTCTACGATGAAAGCCACTAGCCTCCTCAGGGGAAGTTTGAGTATCCCCGTAGGATTTAGTAGATCTAAAATGTTTCGGTTTCACTTCCTCACAAGTGCGTATTACATGGAAGCTAGTTTCCTTCTGTAAACCAGGGCTCTCTAACCAAGTCAATACTGTACAGGTGCTTCCTTAAAGGACGATGTCCGGTTATTAGGCCAGTAATCATTTTAATTTATTTTTTATTACCACGAATAATGCAGCTTCCCTAGTAGTATCTTGGTATGGAATTAACCATCCATTAACCCCAATTTCTTTTTATGTTCTCTTTCTAACAATAACCAGATCTCCCTTCTAGCGAAATTCTTAGCAATTCCACATAAATGTTCTGATCCTATAAGTTCCTCTTAGAATCTTCCTCGGCCAGTTCCTCGGCTCATTGCCTTTAGCACCTCATGTCCTGGCACCCATATAAGTGACACTGTATTGCCTTGTGCCAGTCTATTGAGGGCCTATTTACAATGTTTCACGAGTTTAGAGCTGGTAGATGAATGTCTAATGGCTTTAATAGCTGCGTGACTATCAGTCATTTAGTTGATATTTTTGTTTGCGCAGCCGGTTTCCTGAATTTTTTTGGCGCAGACTGTGACTACCAACAATACGACCTGGAAAACATTCGTATTTTGACCCACACTTAATGAAATCTTCCTTCTAGGGCACTTCCACATATATCTACACCTGTACCCCGATTGAATTGTAAATGTACCACATACCGCCACCCCAATCGCTCTAGCGATTTTTTGCATGTTCCCTGGTCGGTATAGATATGTTTAGCTTAGCTGTCTACATAATCTCAGGTGACAGCATTGGCTTTAGCCTCAGGATCGCATCCATTGCCTCCGCTTTCACAAATAGTTCCAGCGAAAGGAGACCAGGATTGCATCCAGCTTAGTATATAGTAGTCTACCATGTCGCCACTCAATACTTTTGACTCTAATCAATGTGACTGAAAAACCAACACATCCCACATCCGGCAATTGACCGCGAGACTCTTCTGAATTTATCCCGATAGGGTTTATAACATAAGAGCTGTCATTTTAATTTTATCCATTTTAAAAATAAACGCAACCAATACACAGATTAAAATTAATAAAAGCTGAACACTTAACTGAACTTTAGCAGCAGTAATATCAGAAACTGACACAGGAATTAGATTTGCGAACTCTCGTCTTCATTATTAAAATATTTAGTCTTATGCTGTGACCATTAAGTAGAAACGAGTAACTAATCATGCTATATATACAGAGTATTTTGATGGAAAAGTGACTTTTCAAAACTTTACAACACTTTCGCCCTGTTTAGTATATTTAGACATGCTTTAGAAGCCTATTGACAAAATTTTGCCCAAAAACTGTAAGACAGAGAAGTTTTTATAATCGTTTAAAGTAAACTGTTTGTTGTTTTTTGTGTTAATAAGCAAAAAAAATAAATTATTTGTAGACATTATTTTGTACGTTAAGATATATAACGTGTGTATAAATTGTCGCAAAAGCTACACGCAGCGACGTTCTTCGTTTGGTTCTGAATAAAAAATCTTAATGTTAAAATGTCGTATCATGCTTCGTTTGTTTTCACGGGGTTTTTGAAGTTCAGACTTTTAGTGCGTAACTAACCTTTGCTCTTCGATATCTGTTAATAGTGATAGATGCAATTTAGTTTAAAGAAAAAATTTTTACTAGTATTATTTCGTAAACGTTTTCTTTTTGATTTAAAAGCTTGTTTTAAACATTTATTCATTAACGTACTTCCACGAAAAACACATTTGGCAACGTTGTAGAACAATAAGTTTGTATTTCAAAGTGAGTTCAATCAAAATCATTACTGTCAAATTTTGACATTTACGAATTTACGAAGCATGATACGACATTTTAACATTAAGATTTTTTATTCAGAACCGAACGAAGAATGTCGCTACGTGTAGCTTTTGCGACAATTTATACACACCTTGTATAAAAAAAACTAGTAAACAAATAACTGCAAAATGTATAACTCTATATAGGCAAATTTAAATACTCAAAAAGGGGTATAAAATCATTACCACAATTAATAATCGTATTCTAAATACGTATTTCGACAACTAAGTTGTCGTCATCAGTAGGTCAAACTACCAATCAAAGTGTGGGACCAAACATAGGACACAGTAAAGCTAACACATAGAAATACGCACAACTTTACACGTCGTCCACGCATACACTGACTTTAAAATAAATATATAAACTAAAATTACGTCAACTTACCTTTCTTAATAAAACGGCAACACAATGTGTTTATTCTTACATCCTCAATCTTTTCTACCTTTTTTCTAAGAATGAAAAAAGACAACTGCATGGGATAGGACCGTTGTCCGAGTTAAACGTATTAAATGTGTTTTTAACGATGTATGCGTCGAATTCTTTGGGTTTGTTGATGTTTTTGAAAAGTTTTAACTAACGCTTTTACCGAGACGTTATGATCCGTGTTCAATGCATGGTTTGCCAGGCTCGATTTCTCAGGTCTATTAAATTAATATGTAATATATATTTCAAATTACAATCGTTGGAATTAATTTCGTATATACCTGATTCCAAATTCAAATTAACTTTGGTATTACCTAGGAGACTTTTGATGATATTTTCGAACCGAAAACCAACTTGTAGACCTTGTGCTTTAACAACTCTATTAATGTTTTTCGTAATTGGATCGTATGGTAAACACATGTACCTTTTCTCCTGGTTACGTTGAGGTATCAAACTGCATTCGCGGATTTTTTTTTACATTGTTTTTTCTAATTAATTTATTAATTGTTGCGATGTTTTTAATGAAATCTAGTTCTATTTCGTATCTTTCTTTTCTTAACATAAAGTTTAGTAGCCAATTGATGTTGAAAACTTTGATTTTAATCCTAATTCATTGTATTCATATACTTTTTCTGTAACACATATATAG
This sequence comes from Melolontha melolontha, assembly GCA_935421215.2. Classification (NCBI taxonomy): domain Eukaryota; kingdom Metazoa; phylum Arthropoda; class Insecta; order Coleoptera; family Scarabaeidae; genus Melolontha; species Melolontha melolontha. Next base: position 213,763,827 of record OW285235.1, read on the forward strand.
TACATTAGAGTTACAATGAATGAATAATTATTAAAAGATACACTATTAACGTGTAATAACAACGGTTCAAAGTTCTCATTATTATATTTATTAGAAATGAATATATCGTGCAGGAAAGTTAGAAATTACAATACCTATTTAAAGATAAAAAGGCATACACATATACATAAATATTTGCCAAGCACTGGCGGGCACGATATGTTTAGTTTACGCTTTTGATATAGGCAGTAATAGTCGCTGGGCTATTAACATACACATTGTTTATTGAAATACGCGTTGTAACGGCATGCAACTTAGGATTTTGCACGCACGAGTAAAATGAATATTAAACCAAATGAAACAAAGTATTTTAAAATTTAATAAAAATAATCTAGAAAAGCGTAAACAAAAGGAATGTAAATATAAAAATGAAAACAAAAGGTTTCAAATTAACAACGAAAGCGTTTTCGCAGAAGCTCTAGCGAGGTGGTTTTCTTCGGAATTAATTTTTAGTTTTTTCCCTTTATTGATGCGACTAGTTCACATATAAAAAAAAACATATTCTTATATAGAACAATAATAAATAATTGCATAATTTTGTATTTTATCCCCCGCCAATGGGGCGTAACTTCCGTTTAAACTGGTTATTTATATTGGTCGGTGGTAGTCATATCAAAAGTTGGCGTCTTTTCTGAATATTCTATCTATTTTACAAAAAACACTTAAACCTAATTTCTTAATTAAAAATTGCTGAAAAGCCACGTCCATCAACGGAACGTACAGACGCGTTTCGCTCTTATTGGAGCTTATCAATGTACAGTATCTCGAAGACGGATATGGCTTTTCACTTCTATACTTTGTGTATATATAGTTAACATTCTGAACTTACTGCAAATGAGAATTAATGAATATTAAATCTCATTTTTACATGTAAATGTCGCCTTTTGTGATGCGTTAATAACTACAATCCGACAAACTAAGTATAGAAGTGAAAAGCCATATCCATCTTCGAGATACAGTACATTGATAAGCTCCAAAAGAGCGAAACGCGTCTGTACGTTCCGTTGACGAACGTGGATTTTCAGCAATTTTTAATTATCCTAATTACCAGGAAGGTCGGAGTCACGACGAGGTGTGTTCTACATACTGGTACAAACTTAGTTTGTCGGATTGTAGTTATTAACGCATCACTTAAGGCGACATTTACATGTAAAAATGAGATTTAATATTCATTAATTCTCATTTGCAGTAAGTTCAGAATGTTAACTATATATACACAAAGTATAGAAGTGAAAAGCCATATCCGTCTTCGAGATACCGTACATTGATAAGCTCCAATAAGAGCGAAACGCGTCTGTATGTTCCGTTGATGGACGTGGCTTTTCAGCAATTTTTAATTATCCTAATTACCAGGAAGGTCGGGGTCGCGACGAGGTGTATTCTACATACTGGTACAAACTTAGTTTGTCGGATTGTAGTTATTAACGCATCACATAAGGCGACATTTACATGTAAAAATGAGATTTAATATTCATTAATTCTCATTTGCAGTAAGTTCAGAATGTTAACTATATATACACAAAGTATAGAAGTGAAAAGCCATATCCGTCTTCGAGATACCGTACATTGTTAAGCTCCAATAAAAGCGAAACGCGTCTGTACGTTCCGTTGATGGACGTGGCTTTTCAGCAATTCTTAATTATCCTAATTACAGGAAGGTCGGAGTCGCGATGAGGTGTGTTCTACATACTGGTACAAACATAGTTTGTAGGATTGTAGTTATTAACGCATCACATAAGGCGACATTTACATGTAAAAATGAGATTTAATATTCATTAATTCTCATTTGCAGTAAGTTCAGAATGTTAACTATATATACACAAAGTATAGAAGTGAAAAGCCATATCCGTCTTCGCGATACCGTACACTGATAAGCTCCAATAAGAGCGAAACGCGTCTGTACGTTCCGTTGATGGACGTGGCTTTTCAGCAATTTTTAATTATCCTAATTATCAGGAAGGTCGGAGTCGCGACGGGGTGTGTTCTGTATACTGGCACAAACTTAGTTTGGCGGATTGTAGTTATTAACGCATCACATAAGGCGACATTTACCTGTAAAAATGAGATTTAATATTCATTAATTCTCATTTGCAGTAAGTTCAGAATGTTAACTATATATACACAAAGTATAGAAGTGAAAAGCCATATCCGTCTTCGCGATACCGTACACTGATAAGCTCCAATAAGAGCGAAACGCGTCTGTACGTTCCGTTGATGGACGTGGCTTTTCAGCAATTTTTAATTATCCTAATTATCAGGAAGGTCGGAGTCGCGACGGGGTGTGTTCTGTATACTGGCACAAACTTAGTTTGGCGGATTGTAGTTATTAACGCATCACATAAGGCGACATTTACCTGTAAAAATGAGATTTAATATTCATTAATTCTCATTTGCAGTAAGTTCAGAATGTTAACTATATATACACAAAGTATAGAAGTGAAAAGCCATATCCGTCTTCGAGATACCGTACATTGATAAGTTCCAATAAGAGCGAAACGCGTCTGTACGTTCCGTTGATGGACGTGGCTTTTCAGCAATTTTTAATTATCCTAATTACCAGGAAGGTCGGAGTCGCGACGAGGTGTGTTCTGCATACTGGCACAAACTTAGTTTGGCGGATTGTAGTTATTAACGCATCACATAAGGTGACATTTACATGTAAAAGTGAGATTTAGTATTCAGTAATTCTCATTTGCAGTAAGTTCAGAATGCTAATTTCTTAAGATAAATTTCGCAATGTAGCACTTAATGTAAACTTAAACTTAAATTCTTTACTGCTTGTGTTCCGACTGTCTGTTGTTCTGTACTGTCTTGTGTTAAGAATGAGAATGTGGTGTTACAAGTAGTTAAAAATATACCGCTATCCCTGCACAATTAAATGTGCGTATATGTTTGATGTCATAACAGGGAAACTCTCTGCATTATTACTTCTTGGAAATTGTACCTACGTGCAACAATACCTAATATTTGCGATAGAGTCTTAAAGATCTTACTAATAAATAAATATAATAAGAAAATGAAATATCAATTCTAATTAGATATTAGTATTATAAATCTAAGTTCGTATTTCCGGCTGTTCCAGTCGTTAGTAATGGATTTCCATGGTACATACATATTTAGCTAATAATTTGTGTGGTGATTAAATATAGTCTTGAATGCGTTCACGGATAACACTAGATAATAAGCAAACGGTCTAATGTATAAAGTATATAATAAATAGATTTGCAAATGTAAATTCTTAGAATCTAAAGCAGTCGTTTAAACTCGAAAATTTACGTTGAATATTTATAAAATTGAGCTGTTACACCTTAGTTATCTTATGCTAAATTTACATATATCTAACATTTATAAATATATGCCACTTAAGAAATTTTTTTATGTCTAAGATGCATAAACTGAACCTATCAGACCCATAGCAATACTTGACTGCTTATAATTTGTTTTAAATATTCTTAAATTAGCCTAGCGTTATGGTGTGGTATAAAGACGTATTAATTCAACTGTTTCTCAGATAATAATTTTGCTTTATTTTGTTAAATTAGAAAATGATTTTTTATCATCACTATTCTACATTTACAAAAAACGGGGACTGGGAGGCCCACTAGCGATTTTTTATATTAACACGACTCAACTTGTTATTGCTAGCATGTGTTGTCACCATTTGGAGTAAATAAATTTGTATGTTTGTATAAGTTGGAACCTACATTATTACAGGATATATAAATACCTTGGCAGCATACTTTGGTATTCGGTTGAATGGTTGAATCCCAAACTGCATTGAGTGAAATTGTAGAAGAAAAGCAGTACAGCATACAAAGTTTTGTGATCAGAAGTGTTGGGCAAATGGTGCGATGATTCACATTCTGGAGAAAGTGATATTTCAGAAGTAGAAAACGATGACATAATAGGCAGTGATTTCAAAGCAAATTGTGATAAATTTTCTGGAACCAGTAGATGGTGCTAACACTAATTAGTAATAGTGAATATCAAAAAACGAATATTATATCTGCAAGTTTTTATTAGGATGTCCCATTAAGAGCGCAATATTTAATTTTGTAATAAATTGCATCATATACTCAAAAAGTGTAAAAATTTGTATTTCAGTGTAAAGTACACACACTGCGGTTACGTGTTGGACACAATATCGAACAAATGTCCACCACGACTCTGCTGGCACGCTTTTGCTCTATTTACGAAATTCTCAATGAATTTTGCGCAAAATTGTTGTGCGATTTCGTCAATGACATCTCCACCTTCAGCTGATGAATTCTTCGTGAATTGTTGGCATATACACGAGATTTCACATACTCCCAAAGAAAGAAGTCACACGGGGTCAAATCGCACGAGGGTGGGGGCTAATTCCGGTCGCCATTGCTTCAGATGATTTGTCCAGGAAATTTTTCTCGCAACAATACATTGTTTCGCTCGCCGTGTGACAGATTGCCCCGTACTGTTGAAACTTCATTCCTTCGATATCCATTCCAGCCAACAGTGGCCACAAAAACACCCTCAGCATGTTGCGATAGCGTACGCCATTCACGGTTACTGCTTGTTCAGCACCATTTTCGAAAAAGTAAGGTCCTATTATTCCGCCAGCCCAGAATCCACACCAGCCAGTAATTCGTTTTGCATGCAATGGCTTTTGATGAATCACTCGAGGATTCTCCTCGCCCTAAATCCGACAATTTTGAGTGTTCACGCACCCATTAAGTTGGAAATGCGCCTCATCGCTAAAGATGATTGATTTCGAAATATTTTCATCGCCTTGTTGGGTTTACAACACCCAATTAACAAATTCTCAACGCTACTCATTGTCTGCAGGCTTGAGTTCTTGTAGCAACTGCATCTTGTACGCGTGCATATGCATATCTTTGGTGAGTATTCGGTGCAGGGTGCTTCTCGAAATGTCTAAGTATTGAGAACGATGACGAATCGATACTGCAATATTCTCGAGAGATCGGGTGGTACAATGACGTACGGCTACTTTTTTGTTAATAGTCGAACCAGTTTCGTCGAATTTCTTAATTAATCTTTGAACTGTTGACAGATTTGGTACATTTCGGCGACCAAAAATTCCACGAAGTCTGCGAACTGTTTCCGCATAACATTATCCATACTTATAATACGTTTTCACAGCAATAACGCGTTGTTTCGTCATATAATGCTCCATGACTACTAATCGCAACAACAACAAATGAAGGATGTTGTAGTTTCCGTGCCGTCAACCTAACTAAACGAACGTAGGGCACATTTGAAATCTTGCACTTTTAATGGGACACCCGATATTTCCCCAAGCAGCCTGGAGTGGAGAATAGAACCACCAGCTAAAAGTTAAATTCAACCACATGATATTATTCGGCGTACATCTGCCTTAATACAAAAACATATAGCTGCTGCACCAAAGGAACCCTTTCAGTTATTTGTAAATGAAGTTATTATGCAGGAAATTGTGCAAGAGGTGTTAACAATAGGATTTCAAAAAAGTGGACTGATGGAACTGTTGATGAACTTTATCATTTTGTCGATTCTTTACTTATGCTGTAACTGACAGAAACTGCGATGTTCCTACAATGGAACGTTTTTCTAAGAAATTTGCTAATCTCATATATCGAGTCACGATGTTCATATTTCGAGATTTATTGGATTTAAAATCCGAAGAATTAGCCTGGTATCTTCTTACATCTATGATATGTTTATTCAACAACGCAAAACATAATAACTCGGTGACTTCAGATGCAAATTCGTTCAGTATATGCCAAGAGAGACTGTAAAATGTGGCTTGAAAATTTCTTGGATGTGAGAATCTAAATTTAGCTTTGATCTTGATGGCTTAGTTTACCGTTGGTCGCCAACCTGGGGAGCAGCCTACATATAAGAATCTGAGATCTGAAATACTATAACTTTTAGTACGTAGTATTCGTAATGTTGATCTAAATCTGCTGAATTTGCTAACAATTTGCCAATATTTGGTGTCTAATGGGCAAATGTGGAACATTGCCGGAAGACAATACGCGGAACACGAAGGCCAACGCCAGAAAGCAAATCCGGACAATCAATCCGACCACATATCAATTTATACAAAAAACCTGCGCTATGCAGTTTTCTGCGTTCAGACAGTGACTGAACGCCGTGCTGCTTCAGCAAAAAGGAATAATCCATTCCACGATCCGGATAAATGCCAGATGTTCTGAAACTCAAATACTTCAAAAATCGACGCTGAATTCTCTCGACAGCAACATTTTGAGTATCGTAAAAGGATACCAAACCTCAAGCCTACACACAACGGACACAAAATATAACGTTTTGATGAGATCGATGTTATTTAAAAATTTTGTAGATCGTAGGATCAAATCTAAAGTTTTATTCGGTGAAAGGCACATGTTTTGCACGTGCAAAATGAAGTTTAAGCAGGGATCGAATGACATCCCAAGATTCCTCACAGAAGCAACTCTAGAAAGTATATGTATGAAAGTATATATATATATTCAACGTCAAGTGATTGCCCCTAGACCAATTAAAAATAAAGTCAATGCCTGCCTGCACACGTTCAATATCAGCTTCAGTCGATACTGCATTGAAAATTTTAATATCATCAGCATAACCCAATGCGTCAAAAGGCAAGTAAATCATTTATAAAGAGTAAGAATTATAAAGGCCCTAGATTGGAGCATGCTTGAAATAGGTAACCATTATAGAAAACGTAATTAATTCTATTGTTTAAATACGACTCCATAAGTCTGAGAAGACAAGAACAACCAAAAGAAGAATGTTTATTTAGAAGTATTACATGATCGATAGTATCAAATGCACGGGGATAATAAAAATAAATGCAATGAACCTAACCCTGACCATCAACAGTTTCACTAACATATTGTGTGAAGCTTGCTAGATTGGTTACAGTAGATCTTCCAGAGAAGAAGCCATGTTGTCGCCGAGAAATATAAGAGCGGATATAAGAGTATAAATACTGTTCATATATTTTAGCAAAATTGGAAAGAATAGCAATTTTTAAAAACGGAAACTATTGTACACAGCGTAAGAATAAGCACCACTTGTTCTTCTAATATATAAACTATTTTTGTTATGTAAAAACTATGTTGTTTTCTATGAAATGATCTCTTCAATGTAGCGTTATTTGCCGCATTTTAAAATGAGTGTGAATATGGGGGTTTGTGAGGCTCTGTTTATTTAAAAGTAAATACGGTACCAGATATACATCCTAAGGTTAAATAGTTCAGACTATATTATACACTTTTATATAGTGAGTATATATGCGTAACACAAATCCGAAGAAAAGTTTTATTGACATTTTAAATACGATTAGTAGTTTTTAAAATGTTAACATGTTACATTGCTCTGTCATGAACAATGTGAAATCATTTATACGTTGTTAAGTCAATTTATAAGAGGTAAATGATGCGAAAAGCTTAACGCAAGCAGTTTAAAAAGTATGTGTATAGTTGTATAACTACAAAGCATTTCTTCTTATATGTATTCGAAACCCACCTGTCTGGGAACATAAATAGACAGAACAATCGTAGAGATGACAGATTCTGCTCGTTATTTCGAAGTCGCACTGTGTCGTTGTGGTAGTAATGTTGCTTGTAGTTGGAAAGATAACTGTGTCCATGTAATACATTCATGAACACATGATGAAAGTGGCTGTGTTAACATTTATTTATATAAGTGAAGACAGAAAAAAACACATTTAATTGTCTTCTATTAAGTGTATTGCAGTGTTTTATTATTAAAGACCGGACACGAGAGGCCCATGACTCATCGCCCACGGGCGTACCATTGAAAATTATATTTTTAAAGAGATTTTAATTTTATTTATATAATTGGAAAACAAACGGTTGGTGATCTATAAAATACGAAATACATTTTTATTTGTTCATTTTGTAGCTCAATTTGAGTAAAAGAGTATTAATATTAACTAGCAACACCTTCTCAAGGTTCTCTTCTGTAAAATTTGTTCTCTTTGAATGAAATACATCCATGTAGATAGAAAACGTCTTTCCTACATCGCGACTGGTTATAGGTGCATACTGGAAATATTCTTTTATCTCAGCGTATTTAGCAGTTAGATTTTGATACATTGTCCCCATACACAATTGCCGCAATGTCATTAAATCTCGATTTCTACTCAAAACTGCGTCTAACTTTTGCCGAAGGACACATCCGAAGTCACTTGGAATATTTTTCAAATTATTAATAACTACATCTAATGTTGTTAATCCGTCATTTAATTTGAGATTTTCATTTTCAAAATAAGTGATTAGTTTTGGCAAATTTCTAAAGTGTTCCTGAAGAAAGTACAACTGATTTTTTAAATTTGGAATTTGGATTAGTTCCTTGCACACAATACTTCGCGCATCATCATTTAAACATGTAATGAAATTTTGTAAACTATCGAGATTCTCTGCATAAAAACTAGTAACTTCCAACCATATTCCCCATCTAGTTATTACTGGAGAGGGAGGCAGTGACAAAGATGAAAGTTTTTCCCTGTAAAGAGGTACCTTTGCGAAAACTTTTTTAAAAGCTGATGCAAATCTATCAACTTCGGAATGGTGTCTCTGATATATTCACATATTCTGTGGAGAGCATGTGCTACACAAGTCATACGCAGCATATTAGGATATGTTTCCTTTAATAGTCTGCCTGTTTTTAACAAATATGTAGCACTGTCACTGACAAATAAAGGTATTTTTTCTTTGTACCTGTCGTTCGAATAAAACATTTGGTGCATATTCTCGTAAACGATTTTAGCTGCTGTTTCCACATCAACTGCATTTATAACTTTTGTCACTATTACATATGCGTTTATGGAATAGTTGGCTGTAGTACACCAGCTACAACATTTACCACCCAGCGTCCTAATATATCGAGAGTTTCTTCGGCACTTATTCATAGCTACTGGTTTGAAAGATGGCTTCTAATGCATTCTACTGCTTTCGTGTAGCACTTAGGAACATAATATTTGCGTAAGTTGTATTATTTCGACCAGTATATTTTTGGGGAAATGTTTAGAAGGTGGGATTGTTGGGTTTATTTAATGAAATATTTGCCGCCATTAAATTTTCACAGTTCATTGTTAAAATTATCTTTGTCTTTGCGATGCTAAGTGACGTTATACGTGCGATTTCTTCGAAATTTTTAACGATATTTCACAGACTGCTATAAATTTCGGAATCACTGGCAATGGACATAGTATTAATATGACTTTTATCTAATTTTGACACATAAAGTGACACTTTTCAAAACTGTATGACGTTAGGAAACGGTATACTTTTCGTAACTAGTTACGAAAAGTAAAATATTTCGTAACTAGTGTTGAAAAGTTCATTTCATCACTAGTTACGAAATATTTTGAAAAAATCATTTCATCTCAAGTTAATAAAGGGGAACGTTAAATGACACAAACTGGTTAAATTTTTATTTTATGCATTATAAACATTTATGACACAATGTGAACAATTGGTGAGGTTAATTCCTGCACACGTAGAATTCATGACAGGTACTCTGATGTTATGAGGCAAAACGGAATGTGCATTTGAGCTTGATTCACCAAGAATATCATTGGCAATCCTTTTCTTATTTTCTATAGAATTCTCTACATAGCCCTCAGCTACAGTATTGGACTTCCAGCCTCCATGTCGTTTAACCTTAAAAATATCCGCACCAGAATCTGACAAAAAGGTAGCCGATGACCTTCTGAAGCAGTGTCCGGTAAATAAGAAGGACAAAGACAATTCACTTCGTAACATGGAATAAAGAGTCCAGAGTGTTGAAGCTTTTTGATTCTTTCTTCCCTCGAAATAAGCTAATAAAACCTTCTCATTAACACATTTAATTTTTTTGTCTTTAAGCCACTTCCCAAATTTTTCATAAGCCAAATCGTTCTGGGCTTTCGACTTTTGTGGAATCACAGTCGATAATGCACTTTGTGCAGCCTCTTCTATATCGCTTGATAGTCCACCTGAATCTGAATCCGACATTTTTACGCGTACAATGCACCGAAATATTTAGCTAATAAAAGTAAATACTTATACTTAAATTAACAAACACCTGTCAAGTCAAATGAATTATTATCAATAGCATGAAAACTGTCACTAATTATTTAATACGACTTATGACGTTTAATGTCAGATCAACTGGAAAATTATAAATCTATGTTTTGGTCAAAATTAGATAAAATCTTGTATGAAACACGTTATGAAATGTTAGTTTGTGTAACTCATGTCATTTTGCAGGATCTCGCTCGCTACGCTCGCTCGTCCTGCAAACATTCCATTTCGTTACACAAAATAACCCATTTCATAACTGGTTACATAAATAGCTATTAATCCAACTCGCCATTATTTCACAATGCCTCGACGTTGTTCCATATCATATCTGAAAAAGTAACTTAAACAATGTTCTGGATCTAAATAAATGAAAATAAAAAATGTATGCGTAAGTTATTTGAAACTTAACGAAATTCACTGAACACTTACATGAAAATAATGTTTAGAAGTAGATTGGATTAAACGATAGTAGACAGGATCTATTACAAAAATTACGAAGTATGTAATTAACCTTTTAATAATGTTGATAATAGTTATATGTCTGATGAAGCTCAGGTTGGAGCGAAACGATCGTTACAGTGTAAATTAAAAAGTGAAATTCATTAAATTTTGTTTTATTTTATCCTGATAATATGTAATTAACCGTTAAAACAATGAAAAAAAGAATCTAACTAATAAATAAAATAAATTATAAAAACTCCTCACGTTTCTATCTACGCCTATAAAGAAAGGAATTTAACTGTAATATCGTAAGTAATTGTGTCACAATTTAACGACAAAAAACAGATGTGCGGTTAACCGAATGAATAGTGCTATTCAATAACTGCGTGTTGTACTTAGCGATGTTATAGACTATTTATATTGTTCATCGTAATTTCGGCCTGATGTTTCCGGCCTCTATTGATTCCATAAGTGGTGATAAATTTTTTGATAATTTTAACTAGATTCACGAACCTTTATTGCTACAGAAATCTCACTCGCTCATGCTATAGAAATGTCATTCGTGAAAAATTATTAAAAAAACTAATCACCACGAATGTAATTCGGCGTGATTATTTTTTAAACTATATTCTAAAATATTAACCAAGTACGTAAGTATCTTTATGAATTTCAAATCGACCAATGGCATCAAAATTACACAGGCTATGTGCTAATAGAAAATTTGTTATTAGCAAATCGTCAGTGTAATTTTAATGCCATTGGTCGATTTGAAATTTTATTTCATTACGATTGGCTGACGTGACTGTTTAAAAAACAATCACATTAAAACCATGATGGTGTAAGCAAACTTGAAACCATAATCGTATTGAAATTGAAACAACCACAGTTACTAGTCGTTATGAATTTTCACATTCTTTATTGGACAGGATAAATTAATCTTAAATATTCGTGGAGCTTATTCTTGTACAGGTGTATTTAGTTGTGGTTTTTATAATGTTTGATACCAGCATTACCATTTCTGTCAAAATAAATGACGCTGCCACATTTACACACAACATCGATATTTTATCCGTATGTGGAATCAGTAGTCCATTAGATTTAACGATCCGACATAATAAAACTAGTATCGGGTTATAAAATAAACGATTCGTATTCATTTTATTCAGCGGAAATCATCCTGGCAAGTCGTCGAAGAAAAATTTTACCCAATATATATAAAACGCGCGTATTTTAAGATGCGGTTTCTGCTGAATCACTGATGTGCACGAATAATAAAGCACGTTTGCGGATCCGTGGAAGCCGGTAATGAGGAGCTTGCTATCTATAGACACTTCTGCCTACTCTACGCTCCGAAAGCTTTTCAAATCTTTTCTGGAACACGCCGGCTCAAAGCTTTCTTATTGAGTTACACAGTGATTTTTCATTTTTTGTATTTTAATGACGGCACGTGGAATAAAATTAAATTTTCGCAGATTTGATGTACCCATCTTATTCGGGCAATCTTCAAGTTAATAACAGGCACTTATTATTACGAGAAGCGCTTGCCTGTTGGAACATAAAAGAATAATAAAGTGACATACACAAAGGCGATATGAAAAAAGTCATATCCTTTTATTAAACACATGACTGTCTTTATTTCAAATAAAATTTTAACGAGCATTATTAAAAATATTTTTAATTTTTCAAATGTACTTCTTATAGTAAATTATAGAAGTGAATTTTTTGAACCAGAAAAATATAAAAGCAAAAAAGCTAAATTTACAACAAATTTTAAAGAAAGCCCCTAAATAAATATTTATAATAGTTGCAATAAATTCACGTATATATCGAGTATATAAAATATATACTGGGTGCATTTTTAACTTGAAACTTTCAAATTTCTCGAAAAATAAGCAGTTCACGAAAAAATGTCCAGATTTAAAATTTAATAATTCAATGGAGGAAATACATCAATGCTAAAATTACTCCCTGACCCTCCATGAAGGTGAGGTGGGGGTAACTTTGAAATATTAAATAGGAACCCGTATATTTTATTATTGAAATTACATACCTATTGGTTTTAAAGAACCGAAGTAAAAGAATTTGCGCTGTCAAAACTCATACTGACAATATCGATTTCTAAGGAAGTTCTAAATAAATTCCGTGATAGCATTAAATAGGAAAGATTGCCAACTTGTTACGGTTTTATGTGAAAGTTTATTTTTAAAATAATATTCTTAAAAGGAAGAGTCGTTATTCGACAAAAATTCATTTATTATTCAATAGATTTGACTCATGATTCTACATGAGGAAAATATTTACTGTCGATATTTTTTTTTTCATTTTAGGAATACTTTTCTTGTTGAAGATAATAATTATAAGCCTAAATATTTTTCTTTTTTTAATATGTTTACATAAACATTTGTAAAAATATTGCTTAAGGAGATTTGTGCAAAATTATCTTATTATCGTTTTTGGTGGATGATTGCTACTTGAAAATTAAAGTTTCTGCTTTTAAAGATAGTCGGTATTAGTTTTGTATTAGAATATTTTACGCCTAGCTGCCTTCATCAATCCACCGTTATTTGGCTCAATTTAAAGGCGGTTCCATTTTTGACTACTTGTTTTAAGATTTGTATTGAAATTATTTTAAAAGTATGCCATGTCATTGATGCCTCTCGAGAATTGCAATATTTCAAATAATAATGCTAATGGCGAGCATCTCATAAAATTATTGAAGAAAATCCTAACAGACTCTGAACTGATTCTTCTAGGTCTCGACGTTTCGGTAACATCACAGTTATCTTTTTCTGAAGCTTTTCGTTTCGATAGCTATTAGTCTCTACGTATTATAGTCACGAGAACATCAGACACATTATAATTAGCTTATACGGAGAAGGGACATATTAACTCGGTACTTCGTCACCTATCGTCATGAAAAAGATCCAGAGCACAGGAGCTAAGAATCTAATTTCATACATTATAACCAAGAAAACATGAGACACCATAAATAATATATACCGGGTGTCTTTGAAATAAAAAGGCATGAGAAGAAAAATGGAAAGATTAAATCATATTGAATATGTACCTAAAATCTTTTCTCAAAATTCCGTCACATAATCGAGAAAAAAGAATTACAAGATATTTAAAAACAAAATTGTTACGCCATTATAAAGAGTATCAGAGACGATATCTTAAAGCTGACAGACAATAACAAAAAGAATACTGTTGTTATTGTCCATCTCGCTTTCAGTATCCTCCCGATTCAGTCATATCTCGATCGTTATTTACTTCGATTAAAGATAGGCTGTTATCAAATAGGACCTTAAGTGCCCGTAGAGCATACAAATCTGTCTACGCAATGCTATCTAAAGCTTTTATAAACATCAACATTGCATTCAATAGCAGTAATTTGAATAGACATTCTAAATCAATTATATTTGTTGCTTCTTGTAACAAAAAAACAACATTTAAGTAATATACTTAATACATGTAATATGATTTTTTTTATTTTGTAATATGCGTAAACAGCCGATTGTGTAGTGTGATTTTGTGAGTATTCACCTTACAATACAACAATGTAATAGTTTTCATAACATCGGTATATAAGTATACGCTGTGGCTTATGTGTATGTGTGTGTAACTCCAATACAGGTATTTACATTCAGAATATCTTGAATTCATAGGCGTCACGTAATATAATTTTGAGGAGGTTTTTAATTTTGGGGTTCGCATCATAATTGACTCACAATATTTTGGCTATATATTCTATGTAATCCTATCTTTCCATTTTTCATACGTTGTCTTTTTATTTCAAGGACAACCTGTAAAATGAGAACTCCAAATGAACTTGACAGAGACCTTTTAAACGCTAAGCAGCTGAACGGTTCTTCTGAGAACATTCCGAACGAGGAATTCCACTCGAAAGAAGTATTTAGCATATATATTAATATATGCTAACTGTTATAAATAAGGGGTGATGAAATTAATGCTCTAGGATTTAAATAAAAATATAAAACTTAAAAATTATTCAGCGACACAAAAAATATATTGCTTTATTCGAAAGAGCATCTTATTAGAATTATGGTTTGAAGATAACGTCATTCAAATGGGCACCACGACTTTGTTGACGGTAGCGTATTCGATCGGTCCAATTTCTCATTACTTTTTCACACATTGTGGCCGATATCTCATGAATAACAGTTCTGATGTTAATTTTTAAACCATTAACTGTTGTTAGGTTGTTAGCGTATACCTTAGACTTCACACAACCCTAAAGAAAGAAGTCACGCGGTGCCAAATCACAAGATCGTAGTGGAAAATTTACAGAAACATTCCCTGAAATAACATTTTCGACAAATTCACCTTGCGGTAAAGATGGTTTCGTTGGCAGTATAGCAAGCAGCGTCGTCCTGTTGGAACCAGAACTCCTGTAGATTGTTTGCAACAGCAACTGAGAGGAAATATTCGTTTATTGCCGATAACAAGAGCCATTTACGGTGACACGTTGTCTTTGCGCATTTTCAAAGAAGTAAGGTACGATGACATCGCGCCAGCATGAATAGTACCTCAAAATTGTAAAATTCTCTGGATGCAATAGTGTTTCTTCCTATTCGTGAGGATTGTTTTCGCTCCAAATCCTGAGTTTCAGCTTGTTTATATAACCATTTAGCCAGAAATGCACCTCAGCGCTGAACATTACAATTCGATGAAAAAATGAATGAACTCAAATCCTTCCGTCAAAACCTCCAAGTTGAACCACATGTATGGTACAATTGCTGGGCACGCCGTATAACAGATTTATATTATCATGAATACTCTTACAGCTTCAACATTGTATGCATTTCTGATATTTCGGACACGATTTATCTGGATTATTCAGCTACGTAAACTCACGTTCAAATGTCTTCACAATATTACGAATTGTTTGTTCACTTGGTCGATGCTGCACTCTACTCCAAGTTTCCTTTACAGAGCATTGTCTCTGATCATAATTTTAAATAATTCTGCAACGTTCTTCAAGCCTCAATTGTTGCATGTTGTTTTGAAATAAGCTGACCTATAAAACTGACAAATACATAAAGGTAGTCACTGTATATGTTTACCAATGTTTCACTTTAACATCCCAAAGCTTTAATTGGATCACACTTCATATTAACCTTCTAATTCCACACATCAAGTTGTTTCAGATGACATTTGGGTCAATTTTAATAATTTAAAAATTAATCACAACTGCTGTTCGAAAAAAAAAATAATAAAAAAGGAAATTTCCGAGTTATTTTAACCGTCAGATATCGTTTGTTTAATTGAGCAATCGCCCGTTAGGTTGTTACTTGATGTTACCAGTTTTCGATCGGTTGATTTCCCGCGGGTGCAATTCAACGCTGCGCCGCTTGGCCGCTCAGGTGCTACATGTATTTGAACGAACATGCGGGCTAACAGTGCATTTAAATACAATTACAGAATCCACCAGGCAGTTTAATGTATGAATACGGCGTTTATTAAATAGAAAGATAGGCAAATACGGGAATGATGGTCGGCTAAGGACCAATTGAATTTCTTTAACAAAACGTGTTGTGGAATGTATAAAAGAGGGAAAAAAAGAAACTGGAGACGTCGCGAACTTGTACACACATACGTGAACCAAAATAGACTTGCACAGAATCGACTTACCCTATTTAAAATGGTTTAAACGGCAGGGGAAACTGACAAAGCCTTAAGTATATTGTAAATGTAACTTTCCAAATACGTCTTTCCATTGGAAGCAATTTGCTACACGCAATAGTAGAAACTAAACATTACAGCATAGTAATTTTGGAAGTAAATACGAATATACAGATAACTTTCCTAGAACAAACAGCACGTTTTATATAAAGAAAAATAGAATTGTAACTCAATTCGGTCATACGCTTACTACTTGTTTTATAATTCGCCATTATTCCAATTTTTAGTGAGCAGATTTTCTTAAATAAGTAAACTGGATGCGACATAGTTACCAGGATCGCAAGTGGATCGTTATTTACAAAATGTAATAGTTCTAGAATAAAGGCCGCAAAACTTTTTATTAGCTTAGTTACTGAGCTTTGAAACCTAAATTTATATGAATTAATTGGACCAATAATCAATTTTCAAAATTTATCTTATTGTTATGAAAATATTATACTATTTATTACTATCGTTACTATTTACTATGTCTGATGATTAAGGGATTGCAGAATTCTAGATTACTAAGAAAATTTTTAGGTAAAACCTCACAATTTGTATAAAACTAAAACAATTTTAATAATATCAAAAAATATTGTTAAAAATCAGGTGTGTAGAACACAATATAATGTGTGAAAATTGCCTGTTATACATACACACGTGTTTCGTCTTACTAAGGACTCATCAGTGCATGATGCTGAATAAATAAATTTCCGAACGAGTACTACCTTACCGTTTAGTATGTAAAAAAAGTATATATACTTTGTTTCAGCTTCTCTGATGTACATCCTCTCTTCTTCAATATTTACCCCACTGCAGCAGTCCCCCTGGCTCTTTCTCTTCTTCTTTTTATTGCTATCTTCACGTCACATACTCTCTTAACCGGTCTACTCTGTAGATAACTCACTAACACAATTGTCTCTGTTCTATAAATTCCAGTAGAGGTATCATTTCCAATTCTGTTCTTATTTCTTCATTTCTGAATTTGTCTCTCCTCGTTATACCTCTTATCCGTCTTAAGTAGTTAATGTCCGTGAAATTGGCCTGTATGTTGATCGATAGACCCCTAATTTTGTTTGTTTCGACACTGCTTCTATTGGAACCCCAAATAGTGAAAACCTTTCACCTGTTCGATATGGACTCCGTCTAATTATATGTTCATGTTATTTGACCTTCTGATATCATTATCACTTTTGTTTGGTTGTTATTTATTTGATGCCACTCTTAAAATTTCTTTCCAAACAATTCGACTTTTTTGCAGATCATTTTTGTTTTCGCCCATTATTTCCACGTCATCTGCAAATGCATATTCGGTTATTTCAATTCTTTGCAAATTTTTATGCCTCACGCATAAGTTCATTGTGCGCTGATTACATTTCTTGATGACATCATTCATAAAAGTAATTTACTAAAATTATACCTTACAATAGGATATTCAGAATGTACAATTGTAGACAAGGGATTCTACAGATCTTGTGATCGAACATCCTTTTCGAAACACAATAATAGCTGAAGATTTAAAATTCAGATTACTATGTAAACGCAATTGGCAATTAACGGAAATAAATTCCGAACGAAGGCCCATTTTCATAGCCTTATTTATTACGAATATACCTTTTTTGCTGTGAAAATCAACAAAAAATATTACAGTTTGCAAAAACACATCTTGGAGTTCCGTTAAACTTAATACAAATGCAGGAATCTGGTCTTAATACTAAAGACTCAGAAACTGGCTAATAAATAATATTTGATTCTAGTGAGATCACTATGATCCTAGCAGGATCTGTAGTGAGATCGCTGAGATCTAAGCTGGAACTCCAAGATAAAATTAATTAATTATCTTGTAAATATATTATTGTTATTCAAAACTATTCCATTATTTCAACTCAAACATTTCGGTCAATACATACCGAAAACTTCCTTCAAACCAGAAGGAATAAACATGGTCCTTCGAGCCGGATTATACTTCCAATGCTTCTTCAATTTGTGCTTGTATATTTTGAAATTGATAGTGGTTCTAACTTATCGTGGTGGTACTTAAGCTCATCTGAAATGATGTCTTTGTCTAAAGAGGCAATGTAGTCAGTAGCTCTCGATAAGGTTGATTTTGGCTTTGTTCCTTGACTTTTTAAGCTTTTTAAGGCGGGAGTTGTCATTTTGAAGCAAATAACGATTTTTAGGATACTGATCGGTAAATAATTAAGAAAAAGAAGTTAACTGGAATCTTACCTAATTAATTTGAGTGCGCTGTTGTTGATAAAGATGTCGATGATATCCTTCTCCTGGAAGAACCAATGTTTTTGGTGATGACCAGTTGACGAATGATCGATGATCTTGTTATAATGTTGCTAGCTGCTTGAGTTATCGCTGACAATGTGGCTTTCGAGGGACCATGTAGATGAATTAATTTATCATCCGGCCCGAAGGACCATGTTTATTCCTCCTGGTTTGAAGTAAGTTTTCGGTTTGTATCGACCGAAATGTTTGAGTTGTAATAATGCAATAGTTTTGAATAACACTAATATATTTACAAGATAATTCATTAATTGAATCCTGGAGTTCCGTTAAACTTAATACAAATGCAGGAATCTGGCCCTAATACTAAAGACCGAGAAACTGGCTAATAAATAATATTTTCTTCTAGTGAGATCGCTGAGATCTTAGTAGGAACTGTAGTGAGATCGCTGAGATCTAAACTGGAACTGTCTTTTGCTTTAACTTATTTTTGACAAGAAGGCTTTGTCCCCGCCAGTTACAAGAGAGGGAAAAAACAACTAAATTAATTATACAGAAATTGCCATACAAATATTTTACCCTTCTTCAATGAAAAATATATGCTGTAGTTACGAACGTCATAAATGCATTAAAACAATCAATATGCACCGGAAACCTTAATTATGCGAAAATAAAATAAATCTTAAATACTAAATACACAATACAATTGTTGGCATATTTAATGGCAATCTACCAAATACGTAAATTACCATAACATTCAATACTTCGAAGAATTCAGGAAGAATAAAATAAACAAAATAAACCGAACGCTTTAAACCTATCGTAACAATATAGTACATCAAATACAAATACAATACAGGTAATATGCCAATAAAACTTATGCTATTATACATTTGCAACTAGTAAATGGACAGATTTAAAAGAAGGTTATACCTGACCTGACAAGTAATTCACTAAATTAAATATATGATTGAATACATAATATAAATACAACTACATTTATTTGATTATATTTAAATTAAACTAAAAAATGCAAATTGAATGTATATTGACCGAACAACTATTACAAAAATTAATTATATTATTACCAACTACAATAACTATGCCTTTACGACAGGATCGCAAACATATACATATTTAAATATACATATAGGTATTTTGTATTTTATTTAATATAGACTAGATACGTATAATAAGTACACTTAGGTTTTATAAATAAATAAATAAAGAACACAAATAAATAAACATTCTAGAAATAATACATTATTAAATTAATTTTTGCCTAATAAGTTTAATAAATTTACTTGAATTATACAAAGTTATTTAAAAAAATCACACATTTTCTTTGAAATTTAATCAACCTATTTCTATAACATATTTATGTATTGTCCATGTGCATAGTTACAGATATGTAAATTATTTACATGTTTGTTTCATATTGTATATTTATGTATTAGTTTATTCACTTTCCAAAATACCAGCATATTTTCTTTTTGATCTATTAGCGGCATTTCTAAATATTGACGTATTATTTATATCACCATGGTTGTTAGAGATATATTTCTATACATATATATAGCAAGCGCCAATTAAGTTGGCGCGAGGAGGGGGTGCGCAGAAGTCGTTTTTGAAAACGTCCACCCCCACTACTAAAGTAATTGTCAGAATACATTTGTCATTGACGTTTGACGGAACATAATGTCTTTGCTAGGGGATCATAAAGTGATACACGCTCAGAGGTTAGAATTATCTGACATTTGATGTAAAACTAAATACAAATCTCCCCACTACTTCTAATCCTGCGCGAACTTACCCCCCTCGCGCCAACTTAATTGGCGTTTGCTATACATACTGAAATCTTTCGCGGTGATTAACCCATGTTACATATGGTAGTTCGTGTATACGAGCCATCCTGAACAAGTAAACATGTGGGGAATTACCATCGATATCGCACGGTTCCAATACATTCAATTTAACATTCGAGTAATGAGTATTCGAATAATAAAATTCGATTATAAGAAAAAACTCGAATACCAAGTACTCGATTAATAAAATCATTCGATTATGCCCATCACTAGATATATCAAAGATTTTATCATTATCATTAAGTTTGACTATTAAAGATAATAATTTACATTTAGACTCCGAACATCTGGTATCATTAAAATATGCAGCTATCACTTCAGTTGTCGAAAGTCGAAAGAACGTTTTCAACATATAAAAACATTTTAAGACAAAGAAGACAAAATTTTAGTGTCGAAAATTTAGAAAAGTATTGAATTATTAATTGGTACAATAATAAGTTAAGTTGATCTCATTGTTATCACTAGTGATAACTAGAATCCAGATTATATGCAAAATATGCTTTTTTAATTGCCTTATTTCATTAAAAAAAAGTAAATAAACCTCGGGATTTTGCTGTTAAAAGGTATGTCAAAAAAATTATGAGTTTTCTGGGTATATTTAATGTTTTTCGAATGAAATAAGGCAATTAACAAAAGCATATTTTGCATATAATCCGGACTCTAATAATAACTATACATGCTGATTCATTTTCGGCCCTCACCATGGGAATCTCTCTTATTATTGGAGATAGAGTATAGGTTTAAATTTGGCAAAGTTGTTAAATTTTGTGTTTGTTATAAATCCGTAAAGAAAATAGACCTGTGACAAATGACCTTCGTTATTTAAAAAAAAAAAGGCGAAAACCCCATTTTCTTCTTTTACCTGTAGCACCGACATTTGGCCTTGTAGAGAAAAAATAAAATCACATCCTTGTGGCCATTCCTAAACCTCTATCCAGTGGTGTACTCTAAATTTTTATACGACGTTTCGTTTCTTTCTGGTCATCATCAACTATCTAATTTCTTATAGGCGCCATATTGGATTTAGACATCTTCAGAAAGAGTATTTTTTTCTGATTTCAACCATGTACCACATGCTGACCATAGTTTTTGACATTAGGTTTTATTTGAAAGAATAAATTATAAGATTAAATAAGGTAGCCATGGAATTTCAATCTGTCAAACATTTCATTTATTGTTCATTAATAATACAAAAATGTCATACACTAACGAAGATAAACGAGAAATGATAAGTATTTTTTATTCTTCGAAACGAAATTCAACAGTAGCGAGTGCAAGATAACAAAAACATTAATAAAAATACATAGAAAAGTAAACAATAAACAATTACAGTAGATGTTCAATTATCTGGCCATCATCGGTAATGCACAATTGGGCACGCCTTCTGGCATTTTGTACTGCCCTTTGTATAGTTCTTTTAGGAACTGCAACGAAGGCATTCTGAAGTCTGTCTCGTAATTCTTCAATGTTTTGTGGCGCATCTACTTTATAAATATTATTTTTAACATATCCCCATAAAAAAAAATCTAGCGGACATAAATCAGGTGATCTCGCAGGCCATTCAACAACTCCTCTATTTCCAATCCAACGGTTTGCAAACTCTTGATTTAAGAAATTTCTAACATCAGCTGCATTGTGTGCTGGTGCGCCATCTTGTTGCCACCATAAATATTGTAATTGATTTAATGAGATATTGTCGTCAAGATAGTCAGATACGTATGTACGTAAAACGTTTAAATATCTTTCTCCATTTAAATGTTCTTCATACATAACTGGTCCTAAGAGACGATTTGCCAAAATACCCATCCAAACTTTTATTCCAAAACGATGTTGTGGTCTTCTAGCCCTGTTTTGTGGGGATTTTGTACTGCCCAATAGTGCTCCGTATTTCTGTTGAACATTCCAGAATTTGTAAATTTTGTTTCATCTGACCAGATGATTATGCTTAAAAAAATTTCGTCATTTTCTATCCTTCCCATTAACCAGTTACAATATTCTAGCCTTCTCAAATTATCTCCAGGCAGTAAAGAGTGACTAACATGGATCCTGTATGGTTTAAACCCACTTTTATGTAAAGTTCTCAAAACTCTGGACTGGCACAAATTTAATTCTGACGCTACTTCGCGTGTAGAAATTGATGGATTATTAATTATCAATAAAAATACAAGATTAACATGAAATTTGAAAACACGCTTTTAATTTACCATTTGTAAAATATCTTGTCGATTTTCATTTAAATTTCTGTTGTCTTGACCATTACGCGGCTTAGTAAACGATCCATTATCGACCAAATTTCTGTCGAGATCTAGAAAAATGGTACGATGAGGCTGTTGTCGTTGATATAATAAAATTGTAGATATCTTGTACTCGCTACTGTTGAATTTCGGTTCGAAGAATAAAAAATACTTATCATATCTCGTTTCTCTTCGTTAGTGTATGACATTTTTGTATTATTAATGAACACTAAATGAAATGTTTGACAGATTGAAATTCCATGGCTACCTTGTTTAATGTTATAATTTATTCTTTCAAATAAAACCTAATGTCAAAAACTTTAGTCAGCATGTGGTACATGGTTGAAATCAGAAAAAAAAACTCTTTCTGAAGATGTCTAAATCCAATATGGTGCCTATAAGAAATTAGATAGTTGATGATGGCCAGAAATAAACGAAACGTCGTATAAAAATTTAGAGTACACCACTGGATAGAGGTTTAGAAATGGCCACAAGGATGTGTTTTTATATTTTCTCTACAAGGCCAAATGTCGGTGCTACAGGTAAAAGAAGAAAATGGGGTTTTCGCGTTTTTTTTTTAATAACGAAGGTCATTTGCCACAGGTCTATTTTCTTTACGGATTTATAACAAACACATAGTTTAACAACTTTGCCAAATTTAAACCTATGCTCTATCTCCAATAATAAGCGAGATCCCCATGGTGAGGGCCGAAAATGAATCAGCCTGTATATATGATTCCACGGATGTTGCTTAATAACATAATAACTTATTACGTTATTAAGTAACATCCATAGATTTATATGTATATAGCTATTAATTGTAATCTTTTACCATATTATTATACAATTTTCTTATCACATATTATGTAAAAATAACTATTTTTACGTTTAAATGTAATTTATTCTACTTTTTGTTCTTTTACTACTCTTTCCTTGATTTCCAGTAAGCGAAATAGATACAAAATATTTTATTTCTACGAGTATATGAACATATTTTACAATTTTATAAATTCATTGTTAAATAACACTGCACTAAAGGCTACACTTATCATATAGTATTTTCTTTATGCATAAATTCTATCGTAGTACAAATATGCCATGAAGTGATGCATAATATTAATGGACGTCATAAATGAATCTAATTATAAATTACTGGTGTCGCTAACAAAGAATATTTAAAATTCTTAACATACTAATGTATTCACAGAGAGATATACATTCAGATGATAATTAAATTGATTGGAAACCATTAATCATTTCCGTGAGTATAATAAGCATATTTTACTAACACCCCTTCGGTTTAGATAAATCACTAATGTCGTACAATCAGACCGATTTGTACTTTTAATTTGTCCGTCTGCAGTCCGTGTTTTGTTCACGAACGCCTAGTCATCTTAGATTAATATCACGTGAAACCCTCGGAACGAACGCGCTGGGGTAGGTTCATAAGAATAAATTTGTTTCACTCAAATTAATCTTAACGGTTTGGTGGTTAATATCATACGTCGATATGATGAATTTGTTTGTTAGATCAATGTGACAAAGTTCACACGTACGCTTAATCATTTAGCTATAATATACTACGAGAATTGTGAATATAGTGATCATAGATTATATTCAACAAACTAGGCATCGTTTCAGCTATATTCTCTGTTACACGAGCTACATTTCAACGTAGTCATGGTTGTCAGTAATTAATATGACTCAATTATTCTAACAATATTAATAAAATTAATTCCTATATCGTTGGATATATTTTCTATGCATACAGTAGAACTTTATAATATTGGAAATACTAAATAAATCTTAATATATTTTGTTACAAACATTGATCTACGTCGTGTTTCAAAATTTTTGAAATATTTTTTATATTTTTGAAGAGAGTTTCCTCCGAAAATAAGTGTATTTTTGCTTATACAGAATAAGAGAATAAAATAATGAAACTTTTCGTAATTGAGCAATTTATAAAATGTTTTAATAAATACATATCTAGTAATTTTGCTATATTAAATATTGTAATTAAATTTCCAAACATTAAAAGCGTTACAAATAAAGCAGACATGCAATATACATATCTGTAACTGTACACATGGACAATACACCTCGTATTTTCAGCATTTACTTCTGCTTAAGACACGTGTTTTTGCCATCTATAGGCGTCATCAGTCAAGCTAGTGAAGCAATGTAATACAAATGATACAAATCTTTTTAAAAACAGATTTGTATCTGTATATACATTTACTCGCCTACAAGATATAGCAAATTTCGTCCTATAAGGTGTCACTATTTAATAAGTGACATCTGACGGACGAAAGAGACTATACCGAAAAAGGCGACCTTTCGCTTGACCAGCTAAGCTAGTACATAAGCGAAAAAATACGTAGAGGTGTAGTCCATTAACACGAGCCAGATGGCGGTAAATATACAAAAAGGTTTAAGTATATCAATACGTTATGCACGTATTACGCATTTGTTACAAATGAAACAGACAGGCTTAGCTGGTCAAGCGAAAGGTCGCCTTTTTTGGCATAGTCTCTTTCGTCCGTCAGATGTCACTTATTAAATAGGGCCACCTTATAGGACGAAATTTGCTATATCTTGTAGGCGATTTCAGCGTAAATGTATATACAGATACAAATCTGTTTTACAAAGATTTGTATTATTTGTATTACATTGCTTCACTAGCTTGACTGATGACGCCTATAGATGGCAGAAACACGCGTCTTAAGCAGAAGTAAATGCTGAAAATACGAGGTGTTTTGTCCATGTGACAGATATGTATATTGCATGTCTTTTTCATTTGTAACAAATGCGTAATACGTGCATAACGTATTTGATATACTTAAACCTTTTTGTACATTAAAAGCGTGTTGTAGACGCGAGTTTGAGGGGTGGTCTACAATTTAAAAAATGGAATGCTAGCTGTATATAGCGCCAAAGTAAGAAAGGGGTGAAAGTTATATATGAGTAAAGCCTTCATACTAAAAATCGCGGTCAAATGTTCACAAAGTAACGAGGAAATGATTTTTCTTTATTCGAATCCGGCCATGTCGCAGTTAAATATACGGGCGGCAACCTCTAATTCACTAGTAATTCTCTTTACCGACCAATTATATTGTTCTATCGATATTTGTCAGTACCACATACAAATTAAAAAAAATATATATATATGTAAATAATTCCATGCAAATTATTAAAAACTAGGTATCCATCCCATTGGACACACCATAGACACACTACATAAAGCTTTTTTGTTTTATGACGATTTTTGTTTTATTATAAACATAATAATTTTACTTTTAAAAGAAGTTTAATGTTCAAAGCATTTAATTTTAATTAAGGCGGCATATGTTTCTCGACATATTCGACGTAAAGGCTATTATTGATATCCACAAAAAAAACATCGCCATATCTGCGACCGAGTATGTTTGTGTTTTGGTAAGCTAAACAACAACATTCACTATCTATGAAAAGGAATTTATTTTAAAAATATTGTTCGGAATTTTATCGATTTTTCTTTTCACATATCAATGAACTTGAATTATAGTTGTATTTCGGTAAATATAGAATAAACCAAGATGTAGACCGACTTTAACTACATTTTGGCCCTAAAAATTTGGAAATTTTTGATGAATACAAAGAATCTTTTTAAATTTTCAGGTAAACATTTATACCTATTCTTCAGTTTCGTAGATTAGGAGCTATTCTGCGGTAACCCTGTATATCTAAAGTTTTCAGTGTCTTCTGGACACATTATAATAATAGAGAGAAAATATAAGAAATTATATTACAAAATGATATTAAATTTTTATTGGAGAAAGAAATAACTTTGTGTCTTAAATATAAGAATAGTTAATATTAATATCTGTTTGGCTTAAATGTCAAAAAGATGTTAAAAAATATGACATTGTCAAATGTTTAAAGGTAAAATTTTTACTAACTTTTTTTTAAATATGTATCTGGGAATTTTATAAAAAAAAAAAGGTAGTTAAGTTTCTTTTAATATGTATTAGAAAACTCGAGCATAAATAAAAAGAGAAAATAAGTGGAATGGGGAGGGCAGTAGAACAGAAGGGCAGTAGAACAGAAGGGCAGTGTGAGGAAGTTCAGGTTGATTATGTGCCAACCGGTTTAATTTGTTTATAGAGAAAAGTGAGGAATCTTACTAGCTGGGTTAAGAATGTTTATTCATGCTTGCCAAGGTATTATCAATTAGTGTAAACAGGTGTATTGTTAGATTTGATCATGTTTCAACAAGATAAATAGAATCTTGGTTGGTTCCTATGTAAACCACACTCTGTTACATTTTGCATTAAAACCTGATGGTAATCGTGTTTTCAGTTATATATTATGACCCCAAACGACAACTTTTGTTTTATTTATGGTGAATACACTGTTACAAGTTAACAAAGAAACAAAAATGGTTTCGTGAAGAAAGTGTATTTTGCTTACTTCAAGTTGAAACCTGGGGATCAATAAAAAGCCTCTGCCTTTCATTAGGTGTACAGAGGATGCGAGGGAGACCTTCATTTGAGGTCTAAAGGTAAAGAACTCTCACTTTGTTTTGACATTCCTCTGATGTAGCGTGAATAGCAAAACCACACTATCGACTGCTATTTTCTGTACGGTAGATGTTAAAGTTTTAATACAAAAAATAAAAAGAAAATATTTCACCCAAACCTTACTTCAGCTTGCTTTTAGCAGACCTATTTAATATATATATATCGAAATATTTTAATAGTAACAGCTATAAAGATAAAAAAGCTCGGAGACCACCATTTCGTGAAATATATTAAAATCTAAAATAAATTCTATCTAGATTTGTACGTAGATATTGGCTAATTGGGCATGCTCATTACTAGGCTTCGAATAATTATGCATTTGCATAAGTCCATATGCGAATGCATATTTGCGTTATTGCTTTGTGTAAGTGCAAATTTTGAACCTTTTTCATTATAAATGCATATTTGACCTTCTTCAACAAAGTATTATTTTAAAACAGTCTATGATTTCACATAAATATTAGATGTTCTTGCTAATATAATTACACTTTTGCAATATCTGTTGTTTGTATGCCTACCGTTTAGTATTTCACAAAGGTATTTCGCATCCTTGTCAAATAACCCAAACATGATTCATGTGACCTGTGTAGCGCATGCTTTATACCGAGTAACTGATTTAGTTTCTACCTTCTTCTTCTTCTTCTGTTTTGGGTTGGACGCCAGCACGCCCAGGCACTTGAGCACACTGCTCTTTGTAATATCCCCAATAGATCTCTCAGTTCCACTCTGTTAGTCTTGTGTCCTCGATAAAAGCCACTATCTTCTTCAAGGGAAGTTTGAGTACACTCCAAGGATCCAATAGATCTCTCCCGAAATATTTCTGTCTGAGTTCCTTCAGTTCCTCACACGTGCATATTACATGAAGGTAGTTTCCTCCTGTTTTTCACATCTCCTACACCAGGGCTGGCTAACCAAGCCCATGCTGTACAAATGCTTCCTTAAAGGACAATGTCCGGTTATTAACCCGGTAATTATTTTAATTTCTTTTTTGTTACTACGAATTAGGTTGGCAGAAAACTTTTCGTCCAGCTCCCTTGTAATGGGTCATATTCTTTAGAAAATAAAACGTAAATGTATATGCCAGTTGTCTACTGTATATATTAAAAGCAATTTAATTTCTTTTACTTAATCTCTCTCTGACTGTTTAAAAATTTATCTAACAAGGCATTCTGCATTAAAACGGGTTCTTCCCCGGACGCACATTCAATAACGAAAACAGTATCACAGTATGAGATCACTTCTCTTTGTCCGTTGTATTAATATGTAACGCATACTTCCCCATATATATGTATATATAAATGAGAGTCAACATATATTTAATATAAGGATATGCTTTGTCAGCAATACCACATTTTGTAATCTTAACTGTACTATGTATGGGGCCCAATGAAGGAGAATATATAGAAGATATTCTGGAAACATTCTTTCGCATGAAAGGGGAAACATACACACACCTTTCGTATAACAAACGACCTGAGATCATTAGTATAAAATAAATATCAATTTTATTAGTATAATTCAAGCGTCCCATTGCTAGAATTAGTGAATCACCGGGCATATACTTAATTAACTTTATACCGTCAGGAACGGTTATTTTCCTGTGGCGTCCATACATAATCAGCAAAGTAATCATTTTAAATAAATGATAAATTGCATATCTGTCTCTCATATTACTTCTTTAACTCTTAAAGTAACTTGCAAATTGGTATCCCCATTCATTATTATTATTTGCAAAGGGTTAGAGAATAGCCTAACGTTACACCCTTAGTAGTGATTGTTTTGTTCTTTTTCTAGCCATAAGCAGATCTCCCTTTTAGCGGAATCCTTAATGATCCCATATACAAGTTCTCGTCCTATGAAGTTCCTATTAGTACCTTCTTTGGCCAGTTCTAGTTTCTACCTTAATCCAGACGTATCGTCTGTGAAAAAATGGTTCTTCTAAAGGCACCACTCGTGTCCTGAGGTTTCGGGAAATCGCAGGGGACGTAGCACTTCCACCTGCGCCAATCATTACAAGATGAGGAACTTGGATCAACGCTGCTGTATATTACGCTGAATACTTTGTAATTCTGAAGAAAATTGTTAAGTTATTCGACTCTGAAGTAGCGCACTGCATTGGAGAAGCACATAAGTGTTCTGAGAAAAATAAATTTTCGAGAAGATATCATTTTTATTCGAGCTAATTTGGTATGCGTTTCGACTGAAATCTCAAAACTGAAAACTAAAGGATTATATTTATAAGACAGGAATGAAATAGTACAAAAAAATGGTAGTTAAATGTTTAGCTAAAAATACGAGCTATCAACAATTGAAGAATATCAATGAGGTGTTGCGAATAAAACAACCCTTAATGAAAAAATGAACATTTAAATGCCAGTGACAATGTAAAATATGAATTTGTACCAATAGTGTAGTATGACGTCGAGAGAGATATTTCATGGTACAAAAATTTGTTACATCACGTTGTTTCTACAAAGAATTCAAATAAATTTTACCTCAAAGTAGCCCTTGGAAATTATGATTATGTCTTGGCTTGTTACTAATTTTAATAGGAATTTTGTTGGTTATGAGATGAGATATTTGATTGAAATGACAAATGTCAAAATAATAAAACGAACATTTTTAAGTGAATGAAATATGTTTATTTCCAACAAACAAGCAAAATTTTATAAAAATTGTTCAAAGTGTCCACCACCTTGTTCGAAACATTTCTCACATCTTCTTCTAATGGAGGAAAAAGTATTTTCTAGTATCGCATTGTCAATTCCATTAATTCTTTCAGCAATTCTGATTTGAAGGCCTGCAAGATCAGGTATCTGTACTTGATAAATTGAGTTCTTTAAGAATGGCCATAAAAAGAAATCACATGGGGTAATGTCACAAGATTTTGGTGGAAATTCATGTTCAGTGTTTAAACTTATCAACCGATTTTGAAAAAATTGCTGCAGAATATTAATTGTTTCACCTGCTGTGTGTGCTCTAGCTCCGTCTTGTTGAAAGTAACCCTGTGTTATTTCTTCGTCGTCAAGCTGTTCGATAAATGGCATAATAATTTCTTGTCGATACCTTTCTCCTGTTAAGGTTCCGTTAAAAAAAATAGGGCCAATAATTCTCCTTCGACTAATCGCACACCATACACCAATTTTCTGCGGATGAAGTACGGTTTCACATATCCATTCAGATAAAACCATGACTCATCAGAAAAAAAGGTTTTGTCAAGAAGGTCATTATCAAAATTATTTAAGAACCACTGACTAAACGTTATTCTTCTGGGATAGTCGATTTCCTTGATTTCTTGATAACAGGTCATGTGATATGGAAATAAATGTAAGTCATTTTTCAAAATTGTATGACATGTGCCAATTGACACACCCACTTGTTGTGATAATGCTCGTACGGAAGTTCTTGGTGCATTATTTATAATTTCTCTTACATTATTAACTAGCTCTTCTGTACGCTTTTTAGCCCGACCTGCGCCTTCTTTCTGTTTAACACTCCCTGTTTCTCTGAAAACCATAACGGAATGTGTCACTGTGTGCCGAAAACTGTCATAATCAAAGATGACGTTAGGGAACCATTTCTAAATTCTTCTAAACAATCTTGAAGAGAATACTGCCATTGTCCGTCAATCTTACGTCCGTTTCGAAAATAAGATTCTAGCATGAATGATTTGTGTTGTATAGTAAAAACCATGTTAAATCAATTTTAAATTACAAAGCAATTTTTGTCAACTATGCATCTCTCTAATTGACAACTAATGCAAATTTAAATTATTAATAATCATACGTTTTTAAAGGAATGGCCTACTAGAGGCAAAGCTTATTTGAACGCTTTTTATAATTCCAATAACTTTGAATCTAAAAATTTTTTTTTTGTTTGAACAGAAAAATTAAAGTGCTTTAATATAAAAATTAGTATTTATTTTTTAAAAGTTGATTGTGCATATTTAAGTACATATTCTGAATGTTTTTGGTTCATATTTGCACGCATATTTTGAAGTCTTTTAGTGCACAATTATTCTAAGCCTAGTCATTACTAAAATAGTTGATGCCTTTTGTAATCTTCTAACACCCAATAAACAGTTATCTTTTACGATTTATGTAAATATTAAGTTGTATTTACTCTATACGATTTCAAGCTTTACACTACATTTGATTAGTAGAAGCCCTGAATATAAACTGTTTGTATCTTAAAGAAAAAAGAATTGTTTATTGAGGTAATTTCAGTAAAATTTAAACGATTAATGCAAGCAAATAAAGCACTAATTTCCTGCATTCAGACTAATATTAGAAGAGGGCGGACGTATACAGACAAGCATCTGGACGACGTCCAACGAACATTTCGCGTCGTGAAAAAGTTTTAACCAAAATAAGTACATGCACTACGTAAGTAAAGTTTAAATCCGTTATACGCCAAGCTTATTTGGTTTTAAAACAAAAGTATGCTCGGTAATTTAGTGAACCGAAGTTTTAGAACGTAATGAATACCGGGACAATAGTAGAAAAAAGTTACACGACATTAACTTTTACTTGTTATAATTTATTTTCGAGAAAAATACATGAAAATCCACTATAATCATTTTACAATGGTCGTAAGTGCTGTGTCGTAATACGAATTAAAGATTTATAGTGTATTCTGGTTCCTGTATGTTGGCAAGAACGCACGATCAGTCAGCGTCTATCAACACGTCTGGGGCACCGCATTACGTAACCCCACTGACGAATCCAATCTATCACCTGCCACTCAGATCGTTATAATAACTACGTCAGAAATGTACAGATGCTGTGCGAGTACATATTCATGTCATGTGTTTTAGTAAACATTAACTCCTGTGCTTACCTATTTGTCGTTGTAGTTGTATTAGTATTTAACATGCACCTAGCTGAGAGCTAATGTTGGAAATGCCAAACATATTCCCATGATGATTTATTAGAAGTTTTATACCAGCAATTTGTTTACATTCATATACGTCGCCTAGGTACATCAATGTCAAGTATAAGTACTATTATCTACATTATAATGTAACCATAGAAATCATTATTACGTCTACTTACTATAAGGAAACAAGTTTCATAGGGCGCACTTCGGGAAATTTGTTTGACAAGAATAATGATCTCTTCTCCTAATTTACCGAACGAGCTTGTAGTAATAATGTATTGTTGATGTGTTGTCAATAATTTACGGAAAGGTATCTTGCGTGCATTATATTTACCACGTACAACAAATTTCTTGTCAAAAACACATGTAAATATTTTATCGAACTTAGCCTGAAGAATCAGCGTTTAAAATTGATTTTAGATTCACAATATATTCAGTATAAACGTGGGACTATTAAATAAACAAAATGTCGTTAACTTAATAAAGTATGTAATGAATACTGAATTTTCGTGTTGGCCGCTGGTCGATTAATTGAGTTCAATATCTGATATATCGTTTTTTAATTATTTCGTTTTTTTTTAAGGTTTATTACTCTAAATAATGGCTAAGGCACGGAACTAACGTCAGAATATGCTTATTACAGAAGGCCGGATTATATGAAAAAAATAACTGAAAATAGACGTATTGTTTTAGCCTAAATATGCACTTCCTTATGAAAAATATGCAGGTAAAAAAATACGAGGAATGTTAGAAAATGGAATACTGTAGAAAAAAATTTCCTATTATGTTCACTACAAGTTTATTTAGGACATTCTACAACATAATTATCTATGAAAACAATTTACAATAACATATTTCTATAAGTTTGCAACAGAAAAATTGTGACGCTTGTCTGAAAACATGTATTTATATATTGAAAAGGTTCGTTCTACGTCGACGCTTCTTATATGAGCATAATTCAATTTAGAAATATCATCTATAGTCAACCCAATATTTTCTACTGAATCACCGCACAAGATTTTAGCAATGCTAGCAAGCTAAAGCTTTTTAAAACCTTAATTTTTTCCTATTACACTTAAAAATTTTTCATACACGCGCTGTCCTACTTTTCAAATTTGTTTATTATTTCAACGCTCCCGATTAGCGACATAAATCGTTTTCGAACTGAAATATAGAAGTGGAAATAAAACTGTAATTGGCTTTAATAAACGCCAACTGTTGAGATATAACTGCTCGAATACACGTTTTGGGCTTCTATTACAAATTGTGCATCACTATCATGATCCATAATAATTGTCTTTATTCCTTCATAATGATTTGCATGAAAAATAGCAGCCTCCAACCACGTTCCCCATCGTGTGATGACTGAGGCTGAGGAGGAAGCGGAACACCGGGTATATGTTTGTAAAACTGAACTCGTAATGAGGCCTTTAAAAATACTTTCTAAGCACTACTAATTAAAGTATTTATTAAGGGAAAATGGTTTCTGACTTCTTCTGCAACACGATTTAGTCCATGCGCCAAGCAAGTTGTGTGAAGTTGGCAAAGTTGCCAGTTCTTCCTGTATAAACCTTGTTATTGTCAAATTATTTGCCTTTTCCCAGTGTTTGGATGAAATTAAATAAGATTTGAATGGAACCGATATGTTAAGGATACCAATTATTAAGTAAACTATGTATCGGCCCACACCATCAATAGTTTCATCTACGATATGTAAAGATAATTGTTTGCAACAAACTTCGGTTGACATTCATCCCTCGGGCTAGAGACCCTCAGGCTGAATTAACGTCGACCTCGGGCAATATAATAGCCATAATGCCCTTGGTGCAAAAATAACTAATTTTATTCAGTGAAACATAAGATATTAAGTTATAACATATGCTGCTAAAACACTAAAGAAACAAAACAACGAATTTTTATTTAAATCAAGAACTAATAAGAAAATTAAACAAAAATAGTAGTACGCAATGGGCATATAAACCGGAGACAGCGAACTGTATAACGACTGCAGCCTACTTCCTAGGCTACACAAAACTACTGCTAAATGACACTCACTAGACTAGGTATTCAATATGCCCGCCATTTTGTTCTTAAATGACAGTAAGCTTGCGAATAAAATTTTGATGCACCCTTTGAAGCATATTTTCATCAATAGATTCAAATAAACGTCTTATTCTAAACTTCATACCTTCCACTGTGATTGAAGTAATTTTGTATACCTGTGCTTTGACATAACTCCATAAAAAGAAGTTTAACTTCGTCAGATCCGGAGATCTTCCACCTCCTCCTCTATCAATCCATTTATTTTCAAAATTTGTGTTGAGGTAATCCTCACCTGTCTGCTAAAATGTGAAGGAGCTCCATAACCACATTTGCCTGATAATTTATAATGGTAAGCTATCAATCATATCTTCAAACTGATTTCGTAAAAAACTCAAAAATGATTCTGCGTTTACCGTGTCCTATGACAAAACGGCCAAGTATTCCACCCCATACATTAAGAGACCACCTATGCTGATTGTCCAGAGGAATTATCATTCTAGGATTTTCATTATTATAATAATGAAAATTGTGGCGATTAACAAACAATGCCCAGTTACAGAAATAGCGTCTGTTAATAAACTCTTGGTGGGTTAGCTCTTGTACCGGTTGTACATGGTATGGGTGAAATTTATGTTCCGAGTAATTCTGTTCGCCGAAGTTCTCGATATTCCAACTTGGCGGTTTAACATACGTGCTGATGTATGAGGATTTTTCCCTACAGTTTCCAATACTATGTGTTCATTTTCTTCAGTGACCACCCGTTTTTACCTTTGCAATTTCCTTTCACAATGCACGCTTCCTGTTCTTTCAAAACGTTCTTTTAGTCTAGTAAATGCATAAATATTAGGACATCGCTCAGCATACGAAAACCTTTGCTCGCAAATGCGACTTGCAATGAAACAATTCTGATCACTCAATCCTAAAGCGTAAACCATATTGATAGGTTCTTGTTGTGAAAATTCATTTTTAAAACATTTGACAGTTTAGAATTTTGCGTGTTATTTGTTTTCCATGGCTGTCTAAGTTTTAAGAACTTATTGCCCCGAACGTGGACAGCCTTTTGTAAGGCGATTTTAAAAACGAAAGAATCTCGAAATATATAGCAGATAGGTATATGATATGCTTAAGAAAAAAGAAAGTGCTTTGCTTTGGAAGTAACATTAAAAAGCACTATATTATAAATCTGAAATTTGGGACGTAACTTTCCCTTTTCTGAACAAATCATTATCCAAAAAATAATTTTAGCAATTCGCAAAAGTTGTCGCAAGTATAAGCTATTCACATACTAAAAATTTCGTTTCTGGGATCAAACATAAGTAAGACATGACTTAGCAAAATAGTACCTGCACATTACATTTATTAAGAAAATGTTAAATATTTCAAAAACTATTACGATTAAGTATAGGCAATGGTATATAGACTCTAAAAGTGGAAAAAAATATTGGCTGTTTTGTTTGAAAAAATTAAGTAAGGTTCAGTACTGCTATTCTGAGACAGCCTGTATAAGCGAAAGTATTAGGATATGCCTCTATAAGAATTAAACTACATTTGTTTGAAAATTTTTTTTGTACATTCAAACGGTATCGAGATGTCGACCAACACCGCACTATTGGGACACCCGGTATTTCCTCCATTAAATTACTAAATTTTAAATCTAGACATTTTTTCGTGAACTGCTTATTTTTCGAGATATTTGAAAGTTTCATGTTAAAAAATACACCCGGGTATATATTATTACTGCAAAAACGGCCACGAACAATCGAACTTTAATTACAAATATGTGGGTTGTGTAAAATGTTTCCGAGCGACAGCCTTAGGAAGTGCTAGATAAATCGACGCCATAATCCAAATTTTATTTATCCAACAGATATACATATTTCTAATTACAGGGAAAATAAATAAAATTAATTGATGAAAGAACCAGGTTCAGTTCAGTTCAATTTAGCAAGTTGATAAATTACTTAATAATAAATAAATAACAAGTTCACTTGTATCTATGGTTAATTACAGAAATAATGAGAATAAGCCCCAATGTTACAAGCGATTGCGGTGATGAATAATCTCTGTGTACTTCTTTTTCACTTTTACTTGTTGATGTCATCGACTTCTATATGGATCTACAAGCTCTGAGCGTACTTGAATATTCTGTACTTAGATATTGTAAAACTCTTTTGCTTAGTACTGGGATTTTTCAGAAATAACGTGGCGATTTGATGTTTGAAGTTCAAAAACATATCTTAACTAACTTTTGTAGCTTCAAAGTCCTTAATATCAAAAATCAGAGGAATAATACAAATAGAAGTGTGGAAAATTATTTAGTATTTAAGCAAAGACCAGAAAATGCAAAATTCTCTTAGAAAGAAAAAAGCAGGCAAGAGTAGGAAAATTTAAACGAAACACAGAAGTAAACGAATCAAATATAAAAAAGGAACCTACTTGAAGTAAATGTAATCTAGGGAATAATATTATATAAAAAGAATTGCGAAAATAAGGAACTAAAAGAAAAGAAATAATTTTCTTTTGATAGAGTGCTTCATTGAATTGCTAAATATAAATAATATATGGAGTTGGAAAGAAAGATATACGTGTCGGGATACTGAGAAACAGAAGAAGTATTTCTTGGAG
This sequence comes from Melolontha melolontha, assembly GCA_935421215.2. Taxonomy (NCBI): domain Eukaryota; kingdom Metazoa; phylum Arthropoda; class Insecta; order Coleoptera; family Scarabaeidae; genus Melolontha; species Melolontha melolontha. Next base: position 213,800,501 of record OW285235.1, read on the forward strand.
TAAAATTTAAAAAATAAAAGGGAACAGGAGCAAGGGAAATTAATATTAATAATCCAGAATTAGAAACGAAAATGTAAGGTGATTAGAATAAATTATGTAAAATTGTTTATCACTATTAACAATACATTTTTATTCATTTTGCTTTTAAATTGTTCACAAAACGAACTCTAAATACATATTTTTCTTAATTCTCAATTTTCATTTTAAGCGGAGCATCTTGCCCGTCTCAAAATAACATATCCCCTTTGTGATGTATTTTCGCAAGGAAAAATAATTAAAACGAATCTCTCATTTTAATAATAAATCGTTGCCATAAGTTGTAATTAATTACGACAGCACTGCGGTTGCGAGACCAATTTATAATAATTCTGTACTTATTTTCGTTTCTTAGAGATTAATTCTAGTTGCTACCATAAAGAACCGGCCGCTTTTTACACCAGATTGCGGAAAAGCAAATTACTGAATTACACTGAAAAAAAAGTAAGAAACTTAATTGTTTCGAATTTAATTTGCTGTTATAGATAGACGTACACTGTATTAAGTTCGGTAGTCGGATATAACAGAATACGTAGTAAACGCCAAACACGATACTTGCATTAATTAATCTGATAATGGTCTACTGTCAGGAGACATCTTCAATCAGGAACCCATAATTAATAGTGGACATATTGCAATATGAGCGCCATCTGCTACTGATATTGCACTTGACATACACATAATGGTATTATAGAATGTGCATTTGAATTACCTTTTCAAAAATTGTTTTGAATGAAACAGAGTTATTTTCACACCGAGCTGTCACATTATCACCGTTAAAATTATAAACCGCACCAGAGGAACAGCGTTATAAATTTCATACATTTGTTGCAGATAAATATGTCCGGAAAATAGTTGCCTGTGTAGGAATTTATTAATATTATCGAACGTGATCCTATGAGCATATATGCTTTTATGTCCGTTCATTTTATCGCATTCGTAACCCATCTCGCTGCACCTACATTGAATATTACTATTTCATTGTTTCACCTACATTGAAAATAACTATGTACTTTTCGTTTTTGGACTGGTGAAAAGCCTGTGTCAGTTTCTATACTGAGCCTCATTAAAATATACACGTCCATGATAAATATTCCGTAGCATAGAGAACTTGTCTTAGCAAAGACATAATCAAATACTAATATATATAAAATAAAATGTTTAATATAAACTACTCAAAAATGAATAAGTACTTTTTTGTATTTTTTAGATAGTATGGGTAAATATTTGTAGTGTATTATATTAGATACATAATTGTACACAACAATTTAAAATTTTCAAATATATTTATTCAGAAAAATCGTTAGATTACTAAGAAATTATCAAAAATGAAATAAGCAACATTTTTAACAATAGCTAAAATAAACATTTTTCTATAACAATTAATTCTAAAATCGTGTATAATGGCCACGGACATCTGTCACAGCTGTACATCTTCGAGGCATACTCATAATGCATTTATTAATATGTTCTTGTGACACTCTTCTCCAACACAGCGGTAAAATTTCCCGCAAGTGTTGCACGTGGTGGATTATGTTCGTTGAGCTGTTCTTGAAGTCTGTCCCAAATGTGCTCAATTGGATTCAAGTCGGGAGACGTTGGTGGTAAAGGTAGATGGTTAATATGGAGGTCATTTATTGCTTGCATTACAATTTGTGCACGATGAGGTCTTCCATTATCATCAATAAAAACCATGTTTTCATCCACAGCCTCACGAAAGTCGGCCACATATTGCTGAATAATGTCATCTCTGTATATGTGTCCATTGACATTTTTTCAAAGAGATGGAGGTTCGTACGTCCATTCAAACTAATGCCCGCCCACACCATGATACCACCGCCGCCAAAAGGCACCACAGCTTTTGTAAACTCGCGTCTATAACGGTCTCCTCGGGTTCTCCAGACCCTTACTCTACGATTATCACTAAATAAGCAGAATCTGGATTCATCGGTGTATAAACCATGCTCCCATTGAAAATTCTCTGCTAGTCGTTGGTTAATCCAAGTTCTTCTAGCCATTCTATTGGAATTAGTTAATTTTGGGCGTCTCACAGGCCTGCAGCTAAGAAGATCCATTTCCCTCAGACGGTTTCTGATGGTTTGATCCGAAACTCTAACTCCAGTGGCGGCACGTAACTGTGTTTGCAACCATACAGCACTTCTAAACAGATTCATCCTTGTCTGAATTCGTATGTAGCGGTCTTGTCTCTGATTTGTTTTCCTCTCAGATCCACTACCGGGTCTTCTCCTTGCAGATCCAAACTGTTGGAATCTTGTTAGAGCCCTACTAACAACACTTGGAGACACATTAAAAATTGCGGCAATTTCTGCTCCAGATTGCCCTCGCTGATGCAATAACGCAATTAAATCAAAAGTTTCTTTATTTAAATGACGTCTTGGCATCGTGAAAATGTGAAATGACGTTTAAAATGAATAATACTTGTCAAAAAATGCGATTTTTATAATTTTGTATTCTAAATTAATTTAAGGTTAAAATACAAGATTCAATATATTATCACACAGAAAAGACATTTACCAAATAAAATGTCCACAAACGACTGTGGGCCTTCTAATTTATCTATAGTTTGAGAAAATACGTTAAATTTAATCGAATTAATTAGATCTGTTAAAAAAAGATCTAATTCCCTATTAATTTTTGAGTAGTTTATTATAATAATCTATTGCTTGATGATTATAGGATGAGATAGAAACCAGCTTTTGCTTATGTATGTTTTAGTGTATTTATAAGTTTCAGTAGTTCCGACATGTGTCTAGTTATTGGACGAGCAAAATAAAATTGGATACATATTTGTACGATCGGATCTAATTATCACAAAACATTAAATACTTTGCATATTTTCGAAGGAGTTAGTTTGGTACACAAAAATGCTATTCTTAACATACAGTTACAACCATAAAAAAATTGTCAATCGAAATATAGAAAATCACTTCCAAATTTCCAAGATGCTCTGCAGCAAAACAAACAGGATATTTTCGAAACCTACGTTGAAAATGTTATAATAGTATATACGAGGGGCATTTTTAAAGTAAGAACCGTTTTTAAGTGGAGTAACAGCAAATTTATTTATGAACATAAATTGTATCAAAAACTGAAGTATGAACTTATTTTTACTTTTCTACATAGTCACCAAGAATATCTAAGCATTTGTTAAGTCGTGGCACTAGCTTTTGGATCCCCTCACCATAGAACTCTGCCGCCTGAGCATTTAACCAGTTAGTAACAGTTTCTTTCAACCCGTCATCATTTTCAAATCGCTTTCCACCAAGATATTCTTTGAGTTTAGGAAAAACATGAAAGTCTGATGGTGCCAGGTCAGGGCTGTAGGGGGATGGTCCAGTAATTTCCATCGAAATTTGTCCAGTTGCGTCTTTGTCGTTGCTGCAGTGTGAGGCCGAGCGTTATCGTGAAGCAGCACGACGCCGCTAGACAGAAGTCCCCGCCGGCGATTTTGAATAGCGCGCCTAAGCTTAGTTAGTGTATCACAATATCTCTCAGCATTTATGGTCATTCCTCTTGGCAGAAAGTCAATCAGAAGAACGCCTTTCCGATCCCAAAAGACCGTGGCCATGATTTTCCGTGTCGAAGGTTCTTGTTTGAATTTTCGTGGATTCGTTGGTGAATTTGAGTGATGCCATTCACCGGATTGACGTTTAGTCTCTGGAGTGTAGTACGCTACCCACGTTTCATCACCGGTAACAATATGATTCAAGAACTCATCACCACTCTCATCGTAGCGCTCCAAAAATGACAAAGAATATGCCAAACGCTTCTTTTTGCGTTCTTCTGTCAACATTTTTGGCACCCATCTCGCACAAATTTTTTTGTAATGAAGTTTGTCGGAAACAATGTGATAAACAACCGATCTTGAAACTTGTGGAAATTTTCCATGAAGCTCGTCAATCGTAAAGCGCCCGTTTTGGCGAATTTCCTCATCAACTTTTTTTTCCAAGTCTTCATCAATGACAGTTGGTCGGCCAGATCGTTCTTCATCATGAACATTTGTTCTTCCTTCATTGAAAAGCCTACACCATTTACGCACATTACTGTCATTCATTACACCTTCACCATAAACTTCAACAAGCTGCCGGTGAATTTCGGCGGGACGAACTTGTTTTGCGTTTAAAAACCGAATAACCGAGCGCACTTCACAATCGGCGGGATTATTGATTGACATGGCGACAAACAAAGCAGTGTTACGATAGAACCAACAGTGGCAGAGACATGAAATCAACTGACTGCGTAGTTGCTGACCGGGCAAGAGTGGCTGACCTAGAGCGGGCGTTACGTGACAGCCTGCGCGGTTGCTATGCGCAAACGGTTCTTACTTTAAAAATGAGCCTCGTAGTATAATAGTCGGGTGTATTTTACCCTCACCAAGTATCGATCTTTGAATGATGAAATTTTCTGTACTTTCATTTTGTGCTTTTTCCCTAATTCAAGTTCGAAGTCTACAAATAACTCATTAAGAACACCAATCGCTTCCAGGGATATCAGTTCACCCTCCTAACAGTTTTGTGTGATTCTGTGCAATTATTGTAACTATTGAACCGAAAATTTTTAAATATAAATTTTCCTAGGAGTTTTAAAAACTGTTGATTCTTGATATCTTTCATTTGTAAAATATGCAGTATGATCTGACAATATTGCTCTAGGTGTACCATATTGAGAAAGGTAATCTTGGATCGATTGCAGTACGGATTCAGTGTTACATCGTTGGGTTGGTATTAATTAAGGATATCAATGAATTTTGAAAAAATGCCACATATTACAAGTATGTGTTTGTAACCTTTAGTACTTGGAATTAAGTTTGACAGAAAATCTATTGTAATTAATTCTAGTTTTTCATACGTTACTATATTATTACTTATATTTTTGTGAGTTATGTTCTTGTCCTTAACTAATTCGCATATTTGGCAATTCTTTCCTACACTCTTAATTATGCGCTCGTCGTTGATACAATAAAATGCTTCTCGAAAGATCAGCCAACATTTTCGTCCACCTATATAGGTATACCAATTATGTAAATAATGCGCAATTTTCCTAGTACGATATTCGTTTAATACATACATATACCTCAGTTTTGCCAATCAATTTTACTATATAACCGTCCTTTTTCATCCCTTTGTAATTGTCCACTTCTTTAAATAACTCTTTAACTTCTTTGAATTCCTCAAATGTTTGTATGTGTTTTATTTGCTTAAAAGAAAATATTCCTTATTTTTGTAATTCTATCAGGTTTATGCTAATATTTTGTTTCTTAACTTCACCATCTTTTCTTTTAAATACGTCTGCAGTTATCATAGACGTAAAATATGGACCAGGAAGGAAGCCTGGTCTATATTTTACGTCTATCTCGTATGCTTGTATGAGGAGTGTCCATCTGTAGATTCGGTTGTTGTTTGGCTTTGTGCTCATGATGTTAATGAGTGCCTTATGATCAGTTTCTAATGTGAATCTCTTTCCTATTATATAGTATTTTAATTTCGTTAGGGCAAACACAATCGCCAACATCTCCTTCTGTGATATGGTGTATCTAATTTCGCACGGTTTCAGCGTTCTAGATATAAAGTACATCGGTGTTCTCTGCTCCTCTTTTACCTGTACCAGTTCAGCAGCTATCGTTTGATGAGATGCGTCCGTACGCACAAAATAAATGGTAAGTTGAAGTAGGGATGATGTAATTTTAAATTCTCCACAAAATTTTCTTTTAGCTTAATAAAACATGTTTCGCATTCTGTTGTCCAATTCCATTTTATTGCTTTCTTTAATAAATTTAACAAATATAAAGTTTGTTGACTGTAATTGGATACGAATTTTCTATAATAATTTAAAATACCTAGGAATCCTCTTAAAATTCATAAGTTCTTTGGGCGGGGAAAATTTCTGATTTCATCTAAACCAGAGGCTCCCAAATTTAACTTTTTTTTCTTATAGACCACTTTGAAAGTTTTGCTGGTTCCGGTGGACCCCCTGCAGCTACATTTCTACCATATTCCCAAAAGTCGACAAAAAATGTGAAGATTAGATCTAACTATGGAAATTTGAGTTGCGGCTGAGTTATTGGCTAATTAATTAATAGATTGTGCTGTGAGTGGATGTCAAAAAAGTAGGGTTAGCCAATAAAAAAAGTGATTCCATCCAACTTTACTCCTTTGACATCTACTCACAGTACAAGAAACCAATCAATTCTCACATATTTTATTTAGAGTGGTAAATTCGGAGTGGTAAAAATAAAAATAAAAATAGTTTGTGTCCTTGTGTTATATTTATTCAAATATGTAATTATTACACTATTAATTATTATTGTTATCATATTACATTGCAATATGATAACAACAGTCGCAATATATGACAATCACAAAATAGTCATAATTTTAGTGGGAGGGATTGATGGATTGAGAGCAAATTATCAATATTTGGCTTCAGTTTTGTTAGAAATAACCGCAAATCTCCCCGTTCTGTGATATTCAATCTGCTCCTTTTATTGTTAAAAGGTTTGTAACGACACTAAAACATTTCTCGACAAGATATGACGAGGAAAACGCTATCAAAAGCTTTCTCGCAATTCCCCACAGTCCAGGATATTTTTCGGGTATTTCTGCCTGCAGCCAAAATGTTTGATACCCTGTTTTAAATTTCACCTTCAGTTCCTCAATAGTGCTAAGCTCGAGTAGCTCCTCTTGTAATATCACATTCTCCACTTCCGTTTCATCAAGTGGATTTATGATCCATGGTGGTATTTCCATAGTCAGAATATCTTCGAATCTGATTTTAAAGTCATCATGCAGGGCAATTAAATGTTGAACGTATGTGTGAATATCCTCATCAAGGCATTCTACCTGTGACAAGTTTGAAAACTGGGAAAATTCGCGCCGACTAATATTTTGCTTCATAAATTTCAATTTTCCAAGAAAAGCTGAAATTACACCCTTTGTTTTTATTAAATTGAGGCTGTCCCCTTGTAATTGTAAGTTAATGTCATTAAATTTTTTGAATAAATCTGTCAAATACGCGATGTCTGCTTTCAAATTGATCAGGTTTTCTTTTAAATCTGGATCTTTACTTTCTAGGAACTCTAAAACTGATTCAAAAAGTGAGAAAAATCTTGTTAAACATGCACCTTTCGACAACCAGCGTACTTCAGTATGTAAAGAGCAATCGTTGGAAGTCTTCATCATTTTCATCGCACAATTGTGCAAATAAACGCGTATTCAATGCATTGATTCTTATTTTGTTAACTGCATTAATCACAAATTGAAGCGATTGGTGCAATTTAGCACTCAAATTTTTCGTTACTAGGTGTTGTCGGTGGATGACACAGTGAATTGCAGTTACCTCTGGTATAATTCTTTTAAGATGGCTTGTAAACCCACGACATCGCCCGGCCATGGCAGGAGCTCCATCTGTTGCCACTGAAATAACGTTTGTGAATGGAATCGATTTTTTCTTAAACAAATCACTCAGGATATTAAATATTGATTCAACTTTAGTGTCCGTCTCCAAAGTTTTCGCGAATAGTAGCTCTTCATGAATTTCTTCGTCCATAACAAATCGAACATATGACAATAATAATGCTTCATTACCAGGTAATGTTGACTCGTCCAGTTGAATAGAAAAATGAGTTGTTTGCAGATAATTACACAAGAAACTTTCAATATCAGAGCTCATTTCGTCAATACGTCTTTGTACAGTGTTGTTACTCAAAGGTATTCTTTTGAGTATGTCAAATGGAGATTTGTGCAGAACAGTTTTTAAAACCTCTTCAACAGCGGGTAAAATTAACTGTTCTCCAATGGGGTGCGATTTTCCAGATTTCGCTATAAGTAATGAGATATTGTAAGATGCCCGCAAGCCATCATCGTTACTTTCCGACGTTGAAGCGAACATACTGGGCACGGTGGGTCTCTTTTCATATTTTTCCTTCAATGTTTGAAAATATTTCAAATCTTTACCTATTTTATCAGGATGACACCTTCTTAGATGATCTTCGAGCTTCGATGGTTTCATAGAGTCATTGCTCAAAACTTTGTTGCATAAAAGGCATATGGGCAATCGCTTGTCTGCCTTTGATGGAAGAAAACTAAATTTTAAATAATCAACACTGTACTGTCGACATTTCTTCTTAGATTCAGCCATGTTTCGTATCAGTTACCTACCTGTAAATAAAAAAAAAAATTGCTGTAGTAATCTTAAGGCAGTCTTACTTAACAGGATATGGCTATTTTAACAGGATTAATTGATTATTGCAATGAAATAAACAAAGTACCGGCGGCAAACTGATTCTAATTATTAAAAGCAATAAATCGCTAAGATCAATAATAAGTTTTATGAAAACGGCTGAACCGATTTTAATGTAATGTAAAACATTTTTTCATTAATTATATTTTGATATGTTTCTGTAAATTCGATAGAAAATACTTGTAAATAATATTTTGATATCCAAACTTCGCGATTTTAATTATTTATTTATTACTTTGATGCACGTTACGAGTATGTAGTATATAAAGACACGTACAATTTATGAAAATATATTTAATTATTAGTGAACCACCACACAGTAGGGTAATAAAAAAATTACTAATAAAGTAGGGACAAGAAGTTCAACCTTTCTCGGCTTTCTGTTCTTTTATGGAAGTATCAAACAATGGCTCTGTTCAGTATTTAATTTTTAATACGTATCTACTACACGCAAACATTACAAATATACTTATTACAACATAAATATATCTCCTATCGCAGGTGGGTTGGAAGAGATTTCTTTTAGGAATAAGCCTCACCTTTTGTACCTACGTATTTTTTGTAATTTGTCCATTTTTTGTTTACTTACGTGTACAATAAATTGTAAAATAAATAGATAAATAATAAATAAAATAAAAGTATGTATGACAAATAGGCAGGTAAGTACTTACTTTTCCGACAGTGGCAAACACTAACATCGATTCACTTTACTTTACTTTTCTTTTCGAAATTCGGGAAACAAATGAGTAACGTTTATCCGTGGCATTCGTATTTAAATTGGTGAAGAATCAAACAAGTTCATGCAAGATTGCAAGCACACACATCACAAGTCGTACTTCGTCCCTTTGCACGTCTGAACAAGCATTGCGGACGGCGGCAGCGGCAGCGCTTTGCAAGTCTCGACACGTTGTACTGAATATGGAATATGCAAGTTTTTACAAGTAACAGTCGTTGAGCTTCTTAAAATATTATCTGCCTACATTGATAGGTGAACTCAAGCCAACATTTTAGTTCTTCACTATCGAAATGAGATAAATTTTCGTGGACCCCCGCTTACGAATTGTGAACCCCCATTTTTTTTGTCACGCCAACGTAGACCCCCGTCGAGACTCCCGTGGACCCCTGGGGGTCCACCTGGACCACTTTGGGAATCAATGATCTAAACGTTGAGGGTTTAATAAGATGTCCCTTTCGTTGATTATATATCTTAAAAATTCACTCCCTCTCTGAAAAATTGACATTTGGCTAGGTTTAACTTCATACCTTCTTTTTTTAATCTATTTAAAATAATTGTTAGGTGTTGTAAATGTTCTTGAATACTATTTGAAAATATGATATCATCTAGGTAGTTTAATGCGAAGTCCTCGTACTTGTCTAGTGTTTGGTGTAAGAATCTTAGTAAAGCGGCTGGTGATGTCTTTAGTCCGAAAGGGTAAACTCGAAATTGGTAAACTACTCCGTTTATTATAAAACCACAATATTTGCCTGAATTCTTTTCTAAGTTTATAAACCAAAATGCGGTTTTTAAGTCTAATTTACTGTATATTCTTTTATTTACACATTTTGTTAGAAGAACGTCAATATTTTGTGGCATTTCAAATTCAGGATTTATTCTTTGATTTAAGGCGCGTGCATCTAAACATATTCTTAAAGATTCATCTTTCCTTTTCACAATAACGATTGGATTTATAAAATAGGTATTTGATCTCTCTATTATTCCAGTATTCTCTAAACGTTTTAATTCAATGTTGATTCTCTCTTGGTAATAATAGGGTATCGGATAGTTTTATTGTTTTAAATTTTTTATTACTTAGGGGGCATATGCAGTTCACAGGTCGTTCTCTGGGGTCTCTTATCAGCCTCGGAAAACACTGGCTGCTATTATATGCATATGCAAAAACCGAAAAATAATTATAAAATTTATTTTTTATGATCAATAAATAAATGAAAAATTACGTCACAGGCTAGCCAACACAATGGAATCTCTTTTCACCCTCGCCGGTTGCATACAGCTTTCTACGTAATTATTATACTCATTAAAACATATAAGTTTACCATCTAAAAATAAAATACGTTTATTATTACTTAAAAACCCTAATATTATCACTTCAACAATACTTAGGAATACTTACCAAAATTGCAAATATTGCGCATATCATACAGGGGTAAATTTAACAAATAATTTGTGTTTACAATTCTATTCGAAAGAATTTCGTCAAATCTGAACTATTCAATTGAAATTTATTCTAAATTAATCTAAAATTTTGCTTTTCAAGAAAAGGAGATAATCTGCGACTATTATAGGGCGGAGAAAAAAGAAAAATCTGTTTAGTAACTTACTATGTGACATAATGGAAGTTCAGTAATTAGTGAGCCTAAATAAGAAAACAAACTTTTTGGCACTAAATCTTTTTTCAACATATTCCTTTGTAACATATCACATTTAGTCTTCATATAAGTAGTTATTTTACGAAGGAGATACTTGTTAAAGCTTCATTTGACGCTAAGAAATAAGTAATTGAACTTCTAGTTTCAAAAATTCTTTTATTGTAAATACCACTACAATATTGTTTCGCCATACAATGGCTTCATCAGGTGGATGAAATACTGAATATGTACAATACAAGTTTGAATATTTATGTGAAAATTATTGGGGAAATGGTGGTGGAAAAATTTTTACAATCTTAAATTTAGCAGAGGGGAGTTGTTTAAATCTAGTTGGTCATTTAAAGCTAATCCTTAACTATTGTATCTATTAATTTCTAAGTTTCCTAACAGGTTAAGTTTTTTACTTTTTTCTTGAATGTATAAAATTTTGAAATCTATATTAAATCTATGATTGATATCTATACAATGACTTGCGAAAGTAGAATCTGTACCAATTTTTTCCGAAATTTTTCCTAAGTAAGTGATTGAATTATAGGAATTAATTATCTTGTATTTTAATTTTGGAAAACTAAGGAAAGCGTTTTAGATTTTTGTTGGCTATTTAGGATGTTATTGACAATATTTATAGGGTAACCATTGTTTAATGCTATTGTGTATATTCTATTTAGTTCAAGGTCGAAATTACTTTTACTCATGGGTACATGAAGTAATCTATATACCATTGATTGGTATGCTGATAATTTGTGTGTTATAGGATGAAAAGAATTAGCATGTATTGTGGTATCTGTATGTGTTTGTTTATGGTATATAGCGAACTCGTGTTTATTAGTTTTGTGTGATATGGTTAAATCTAGAAAATTAATGCTTTTATTTATTTCTGTTTCTATAGTAAAATTTATTTTGGGGTGAATAGTGTTGATATAATTATGTAAAACTTTTAATTCTCTATCTGAACCGTTAAAGCAAATTAATATGTCATCAACATACCTAAACCAATATACACAATTACCAAACAAGGGATGTGTACTAATTATAGTTTCTAAATTATTCATGAAAATTTCCGCTAATAAGGGGGTTTCCCATTGCTAGACCCTCTGTTTGTTTATAAAATTTCTTTTTAAATTGAAAATAATTTTGTTCCAGGCATGTTTCTAAGAGCTATAAAATTTCGGTCTTTGTGACAATGTTCGTGTTTCTACGTTCTAGTTGTAAAGTAATGTATTATTTTCTGGCTGAAGGATTTGATATTGGTGTATAAATCAGGGATAAGCTGATTTTCTACTTGCAATCTCAAATTCAGTTCGTTCATATGATTTGTCAAATCGACATAGAATGCTAACTTCCACAGCCATTCACTATTTTCTAAATCGGCAAAAGGGCGATGCTTCTCATTCAAAAAAATGTCGATCTCTGCTCGAAGCTAAAAAAAGCGCTTAAGTATTTTTCCGCAACTAAGCCAGCGTACGGCAGTAAGATATGGTAAGTTATTTTCTCCAATCTCTTCAATAAACTCGCGGAATTGTAGGTGATTCAACCCAGTGGATCTGATGAAATTAACAACTGATATGACTGGTTTAAGAACTTCAGACATATCCAAACATTTTCCGCACAAGGGCTGTTGATGAATGATACAATGTAAGATTAATGGTTTTGAACCACCATCATTTTCTACAGCCTTTGACACAAGTGCAACCGCTCCATTATTTTTACCACACATATTTTTGCCTCCATCAGTTGTAATAGATTTCAAGTTTTTCCATCGAAGGTTCTTTCTATTAATGGCATTTTCAACTCCCTTAAAAATATCTGCCCCAGTTGTCGTGCCGTGAATACTATCAATATCAAGAAGTTCTTCATATACTTCATAGCTTTTATCTACTCCGCGAATAAAAATCAACACCTGAGCAGTATCTGACACATCCGTTGACTCATCCAAGGCTAGAGAAAACCACTCAAGATGTCCATTTTTCTCAGACAGTTGAGATGATATATTTTCTCCGATGTCTTGCACCCTCCGAGCCACGGTGTTTGGTGACAAACTGACACTTTTAAATAAATTTACCTATTCGGGGCATATTTCTTCGGCTACTGCAATCAAGCATTCTTTTATCATTTCTCCATCGGTGAATGGTTTTCCACGTTATCGATTTCAAGAGCCACACGAAAGCTGGCGCGAGTTTGCAGACTCTTGTTCAGTATTCGCTTTGGTAAACAAAGATTGCTGCGATTTCAGTCCGCGCTTCAAAGCTTAAAATTTTTCCGTCCGCAAACTTCCTGTATATTTGGAGTAATTTTGAAGATGTTTCGATTCATAGTGTTGTTTAATGTTATATTCTTTGAGAACAGCTATGGTTTCATTACAAATTAAACATAGCGCCTTATTACTGGACTCAATCACAAAATACTGAAAGTTCCATTTATCTTTGAACGTTCTGCATTCACTGTCTATTCTTCGCTTCTTTTCCATACTAATAAATCACACATAAAAACAATAAGTCAAACCAAAATACTACTGTTATCCACGGATGTTACTTTATTTCACAATAGACAGTCTTGCTCCCTTCGTCTTTCCTATGCAGACAATTACTGCCATCTCGAAGTGATCGGAATACACTAGCCAGAACCAGAACTTTCTCGAACCAACGCGATAATCCCCAAATATTTAATTACAACTAATGCCACCTGTTAGCTTTTAGCGGGTAGCTGAAATAGATAGTACATAGTACAATACATAGTACCACTACTCGCCACTAGATGTCGTTAAGTACCACAATACACAATAGTAATTTAAAAGCAAAAAAGCGTATGTTTGCTTAGGTCGCGCACTTTGCGACTAGTCTAGAAATATAGTTAAGGGCAGAAAAATTAAAACTGTTTTGGCCCTTGGAACACACTGAAAAAATCATTATGGCCCTAAGGCTTCAAAGTTTGGAGACCCCTGATTCTAGAGAGAGAGGATAGAGATAGAGATCTAGAGAGAGAGGAGAGAGGATAGATGGTTTCAACAGGATGTTGCAACACCTCATTCTGCTAATGAAACAATTGCTTTATTAAGACGAAAACTTCCTGGAAGAATTATTTCAAGAAATGGTGATGTTAATTGGCCGCCAAGGTAATATGGTCTAACACCATTGGACTATTTTCTTTGGGGTTACGTAATAAAAAGCCAGATCTATGAGAACAAACCACAATCGATTCCTGAACTAAAGGATGAAATTGTCATTGTTGAAATAGAGCCTCAATTATGTCGAAATGTAATAGAAAATTTTAACAGAAGAGTGAACAGCTGTAAAGCAGCAAGAGGTGGTCACTTGTGGGATATTATTTTTCGTGTATAAATGTCACAGCTGATACTACAATTACCAATATAAGTTTTTGAAAATCAATGCAAATTATGGGTATTATTTAATTTTTAAAAAAGGCGCTCAATTTGAAAGGCCGTTTACCTGCATAGTTTATTCTTTCCGTAAATAGTGGGTTTAATATCCATTTATTGCGCATCTGTTGACAGGTTAAACTACCATGAATAACTCAAAGTTTTCAAAGTTATTTAAAAGTAAAAAAAAGCAAGTGAAAATTTCTAAATTAATATAACTTTTGATCTTGAAAAGGGTATTCTAATAACTTATTTAAAGGTTCGATAGTGAATACAATAGAAAAATGTGAAAAAAACAAGACTGTTTTTCTTTCGCTTAAGTAAAATTAAAAAGTATGTTCTACTGTGAACTCTTGCGGAAGGAACTTCATTAATTTAAGAAAAATCTAATTCGTTGGAATGACTAAGTAAAACCATTACTTACTGAAGTTGTTAATGACGCTGAAGAATCAAATAACCGAGTGTGATTAATTATTTAAATTAAAGAAAAACACTTCTCTGCGACCACGCTTTTTTACATTTTATAAATGTCAGGCATTATGGCGTACATAATAAAACAAAAATTCGTTGAACTCGAGAGAAAGCCCGTCTGCAGTCAATTACAGCAATTTCGTTAACAAACGTAATTACATTACGTTTAAACATGTACTTGCTATTTATCTTTTTAAAAATACTCTTTTCGGTATGTCCTTGGATCCATCTTATGAAAATATTTAATTAGTTTCTATAAATTTCCAATTTACATGGAAATAATTATTTTGTAAATTCCTCGTCGTCATAATCACCAGGAAGATTATACAGATATGTATCCATGCGATATTATACGAGGGATGTCCGGTTACTAAGGTATACTTGTGAATTACAGACAGATTACTTTATTTATAGAAATCAAACATACACTACCTAAAAGCGTGAACTGTTGGCTACTTTTCAACATTATCGCCGCTAATATTAAGGCACTTATGCCAGCGAGGCACCAGCTCTTGTATACCCTCTTTGTAAAAGGTGCGATCCAAATCTCTAAAATACTGTCGTACTTCGTCAAGAAGTTCATCATCGTCTTCAAACCCTTTACCCGACAAATGATCTTTCAACGGCCAAAACAAATGAAAATCAGAAGGAGCCAGTTCTGCACTATGGGGCGGATGGACAATAATTTCCCAAATGTGTTTCTGAAGCCAAGTCATCGTCCGATTTGAGGTTTGGTGATCTTGCATTGTTATACAGCAACCTGATTCCTTTCGTCAACCTTCCTGTTCGTTTCTGTCGAATGGCTTTGTGTAGTTTTTCGAGAGTTTAATAAATATCGCTGCTGATTGTTTTCGGAGGTAAAATTTCTATGAGCAAAATGCCATGCATTTCCCAGACCAAAGTTGCCATTTTATTTTCTCCAGACTGCTGAACTTTGAATTTTTTCGCTGTTGGGGAATGCGAATACCTCCACGATATTTCGAGTCTTTTTTTGATTCGGGGGTATGGTGGTATATCCATGTTTCGTCTTCTGTAACTATAGACTCTAGAAATTCGTTTGCCTGATGATAACGGGTTAAAAGTTCCATTGCCGCCGCCGTTCGTTGCATTTTGTGTTGGTCGGTCAATAGTTTTGGTACCAATCTTGCGGACAATTTTCGATAGCGTAATTCAGATACCATTTCACGAATAGAACTTTTAGGAATGCAAGTCAGTAGAGCAATTTCCCATATTTTCAACCGACGATCTTCTCGAATCAGCTTATCGACCTTTAATTGATCCTCATCTGATTTCGTTGTTGATGATTTTTTCGCACACTTTCAGGATCATCGTTCAGAGGTGTGTGACCACTTTTGAATTGTTTACACCAAACACTAACTTGTTTTCGACTCATAATGCCTTCTCCGTAAGTCTTCAGTATATTTTTATGAATTTCGATAGGTGTTTCATTATTTGCATGCCAAAAACGAATGACAACTAGCACTTCAAACTTGGAATTTGTTACGATCGAAACTGATATTGTGCGTCACTGCACATGTTGTACTGACCCCAAGGCAATGAAAATAGCCACCTATGCGGTACATGTATGCACCTAAAATGCGTGAAAGTTTCAACTTGATCGGAGCAACGTAGGCGGTGTGCCGCGCAAACCTACCTTTGTAGCCGGACATTCCTCGTAGGTAGTGTCAAATTAATCAAGCACATGAAAAAATAATATTTATTGGAAAAAATTTATTTTCATATCGAGTATAATATTAATTCACTGTGATATTTAATTCCAAAATTTAATCGATTTACCAAATATTGTATAAACTACTGTAAATATTTTGAAGATTCAAAGTGTGATAAAAAACATGATTGATTATGTTATTTTGTATTGATAAGTAATGATTTTTACCTAACCAACACAAATTACTCGTATTAGTGTAATAAATCTAGTGACTGTTCCTATCTCTAACTTTGGTATTGCGTCGGTATAGAAATATAACTTTAAGAGAACATATTTTAGATTTTTGTATCTGGTTTCAAATGAGATGGTTTTAGGCAAAATGCTTCTAATATTGATGTCAATGACTTGTGTAAACATTTCTGTTCCATTTATATTCTGTAATTCATCGATTTGTTCCTCAGCATATATGTGTGTTCTAAATATAATTAAGGACCTGGAACCTAAAAACCATTATCTTAAAATGTGTAGGAGATATGGGGGCAATTATTATAAGCAACGTGTTTGTATGCTTCTAATACTATTATTAGAAGCGTAAAAAACGGAAATTTTCTGGGGAAGATAGACCCCAGAAAATTTCATTAACTTAAAGCAAATTCTTTAAGAATTCCTGGTTATATCGTTAGAGATGGATAGAGATAGAGTAACTCGGACTGAACCGGCTGATATCTTGAACAAATTTGTTAACCATTTTGATCGTGTATATAATTTGACAACCCAAATTCTTGATGAGTATCTGTTTTTTTTTAAGTAGCTTAAAAGTTTACAAACATTGTGAATTCTGTATATGTTAATATTTAGAAATATAATGTATCAAAACGTGAAGGAAATTTTGCAAAAAATAAACCGAAAGCATTTAAAGCTAATCATAATTTTAAATGCTTTCGGTTTACTTTTTGTAAAATTTCCTTCACGTTTTGATACATTATATTTCTAAATATTAACATATACAGAATTCACAATGTTTGTCAACTTTTAAAGATTCTGAGTGCTGTTACTTCACTAGATGTAGCCCCATGATTGGGACAAGCCAATTTGCTATAAAGAGAGCCTTTGAGATATATTTTAATAATTTAAATAATAATTATGAGATGAGTTAACAATGTGATGATAATATTAATAAGAGTTCATTTATATCCCAAATAGCCCCCACGTTACGGAGACAATTTGTTTTATTGAATCTTTGTCTTACGAATTAATAATCTGAATGGATAAATTAATGGAGCTTTTGAATTTGTTTATTATAAGTATTATTTACTATATTTTTAATAATTTCTAAAGAATTAAAGGTACCTACCTTGTCTAGTCGAATTGTTTGATTAAAGCTTATAAAATGTAGCTATGACTGTTCATATTGTGGGTCGATACTGACAATATTGAATTATTTAAATAATTCTTTTTAAAATTGAGCGCCAGCTAATTCAACCTACGTTTCGTTAACAATATAATATAAAATTGTGTTGTTTTTTATGTAGAGCATGATCTCTTAAACATCAGGAGCCGATTCTATTTACCTCAAATCTTGATTGATATATTATAAAAATGTTACATTCACACTGAAAATAGATCAAATGTAAAATGCCACGAGCATACAGAATTAATTTGGATAAAAGATAAATAAAAATGTTGTAAGTAAGTTTTGGGAATTTAAGTTTAATAATTCTATTTTCCTAATTAAAATAAAATTAATAAAACATTTCTAAATCAGCTGATATCATATATCTAATCACGTGACATACTGTGAACTCTAATGGTGGATATAAAAGTATTAAATATAAGATTACTTATGTAAATAACAATGACTAAAATAGTGGTGTTAACAAGTGCAAAACATTTATTAAACTATTATTTATATGAGACCATTCATTTCAGGTAAGCATGCCTTAACATAATTTTCTAAACTTTGAATTTGATAATTGTGATATTATAAATAGGTTATGTTAATATAGCGTACATATGTTTATATAAAAATAATTCAGTCTGTTTCAAGTTTCAACTTGTTTAATATCTTACACTATAATGTATGGTCTTCATTTGCATTCCTTAATCTCAGTCCTATTTTTAACATTAACGTTCTTTCTCTTCCAGTTTCTGTCACCAAGACGAACTACATCAATATATATATATATATATATATATATATATATATATATATATATATATATATATATATATATATATATATATATATGTAGTTCGTCTTGGTGACGATATATATATATATCGTTATAATGGATTCGGCAGTTCATTATTTATTTTTTCTAAAGGTTTCAAAATGCGTTATTATGCAAATATTTCGTTTCAAATTGTGATTGCTACAATCTGGTAAAGCCTATACGTTCCGTGGCATAAATGTACACCTTATCGTTTGTTCCTAATGTATGTAGCACCTGCTTTCACACATCTAAATAAACGTTTTCTTGTCAGACTTATCAAAAGAAAACCCCTAATTTTTGTATCGCGTGTTCACATTTCATTTGTTATTATGCCATTTGTTTCCAGTAGCTGAATTATTGCTGAACTAATCGTAATATATGTATGTATTATAACATTTTTAAAATAATATTTGACGCAGACCAAATATAAATAAAGTACTAACTACAAAATAAACTGTATAATCTCATCCCCTATAATTATCGACTCAAATTAGACAAGTAACTCTAAGATACGGTGGAACATACAATAAAAATATTTTTTTATTTCCATTTTTCGTGTAGTTTCCCGATACTTACCAATAAAGAAATAAGTACGTGATGCGACATTACTATTGTGCTATTGCTATGTAATACAATACTTTCAATATAAAATTTTTATATAATTTTAAATGAATTTTCTACATTAATGTAGTAAGAGTTTTTACAACTGTGAAGAAATATCTGGTTTTTGATAAATATATAATGGACACTTTTTATTAAACATAGTTTAAAGCAGAGACCAACTAATAACAAAAATTTGTCCTAGTGAAATGGAAGATCATTACATCCTTCTCTAATAATTGGGCAGTAAATTAAAGATGGCATTGTCCAACGAGGACGCATTCATGCGTCAAAATTTAAAAATTTGCTTTTCTAGTTTGTCGTATTTATTTTTTATGTTCATATGAAATGTTTATCTTGAAATTTTCATAAATTTCTTCATGTTTAATACATAAAGAAAAAGAACTAAAAATGCATAAACATATCGTACAAACATTTGTATTCTTCTTAGTGGTATACTTTACTATGTTCAATGAAATAATTGGAATACTTCACATCAAATTTACTTTATATTATAACTACTACACAATTCTAAATAACTAAAATAATATACAATACTATAGACGTAAGAAAATTAATATATTTAATATCGATAATGGTATAAAATAGATATATTGTAAAAGAACAATAAAAAAAACATATTTTCTTAATAAATAATTGTGATTTAATTGTTTTTAATTTTCTTGTAGTATTTTCGTTCCGTAAATTCCTTACTAACCTTGTGCGGTACCAAGGAAGTTTATTTGACACAAACTATCTGTTATTGAGCATTAAATAAAATAGTGATGCTGTGTGCAAGACATTCACGAAAAATCTAATTCAAACATTAAGCCAATACCTTGTCTTTTACTGTCCATCTCCTACCTTTTGGAAGATGCTTCGCACAACGAAGTTGAGTAAACAGTAATGATTGTGCACTTGATGATATTCTTGTCGAATAAATAAAATAATTAGACAAATAAAAAACGAGGAAGAATAATTTACCTTCAAATATATCTTTGATCATTGAAGACTCATTTACTAATTTTAATATATTTTTGATTGTACAGCTTTTTTGTGCATATTGATTTTAGTTTTCAAATGTGCTCATGTTCTTTCCTTATTGCATTCACTAATGCTTTTCCTTTTTGCTTTCTTTTTGCTGTTGATGTGCTCGATATATTTACTTGCTGATGGGTAATAAGACACAAACTGAATTGCAAATAGGTGTTCCACAGGTACTGTAGGTAAATTGCAATATTACCGATGTATTTTTCTATTGCTTGCAATGTTAATCTTTGTGGAATATGTTTCTTTTTGAGATTCAGAATTTTGTGAGTAATACGTGTAACACATATTCTTAAATTCCTAATACTTCCTATGGCAAATTTTAAACCCATTACTTCCAAACCAAATCTTGGATCAAAAACATGGATGCCTGAATATTAGTTGTTTTGTTATATATCCATTTATTACTGACTTTTAAGGATTTCTTGGAAAATAATATAATTTTTCCACATCTATTATCTCCTTTGGGCAAACAAAGCATTTTTGAGTAAAACAATATGGCGTAGCGTATGATGAAATTTCTTGTAAATCCAACTTACATTTTCAACAGATAAAAAAGCACTATACATAGTCCAAAAAAAAAATGATCTGGTTAATATTTGGTTGTATAATAAATATTTCAATAACCCAATTCAATTCCCGATATTCAAACCTCGAAAATAACATAGGTAACCAATAAAATTAAAATTGTAGAAAATTTGCAAATTATACTCCGAACTTACACGATTGATACGATTAGACACGAAATTGTACGATTACAGTGCCCTCTTCAAATGACTGCCCAACTGGATGATAAAGATGAAAGGAGTAGATATTTTCAATAAAAGATAAAGATAGAAAATAGGATCAAATTTTCAATGATATTGCCGGTCTCGTTGGTCTCTGGTTTAAAGTAAAAACTGACGAAGTTATTGCATGGCCGAACAATTGTCCTCTAAAATAAATATTAAGTATAGATACTATCGTGCTTGAGTAAAAGAAGAAAATGGATATGGGTCTGCTAATTTTAGATAATGCAGAAACGATTTGTTACAGAAATCTGAAATTGAAATAAAAAATTTTAACGACAATTTAATAATGGTTTAGTCGAAAGTCCCTGGCAATAACGAGTCGCTTTGCTTCATTGAGCACACACAATACACACACACACACAGAATAGAGAGAAATATAAATTTGTAGTTCATTTATTTATTTCCTGTATATTTGCCCGACCAAGAACATTTACTCGACCCCAGCTTCTCTCAGTTTGTTGCAGAGTGAGTACCTGGAGGTAATTTTGGGGTAATAATAGGCGGTCAATGCGTTACGTTAGCCCCCTTATCAGACCAGCGTACCGAAGGTCTGGTCACATATTCCAAACACATAGGCATGTAAAGTTTGTTAGAGGTATATATTATTTATTTATTGACACTTTAACTCAACTTTCAGTATTATTTATCTAAGATACTAAATATTAAGCTTAATTGTATGATCTGACGACTTTACTTAAAATATCACTATCCTCTATATTGTAACTTAACTGCAATTAATAGAATCTTGCTTTATATATGATGTATATACAAGGTGACATTGAAAAAACTAAAACGCGTACTACCACGCGATAGAAGACCGTCAAATACTAAAAAAGCTCTTATACGCTAATGTCCGATCGCCTTTTGTTTTCAAGATACAGGATCTTAAAAGTTTGCTAGAAATTTTTGTTTTTTTTTAAATTTCGTCCTATTGTGATGACATTATTGAACCAAAATTACTGTATTGCAGTTTCGAGTATTATTAGAATATTATCATAGTTGGCTATGTAATTATGGCCTCTGCCAAATTAATATTGCATTAATTTATTCAAGTTTGTCGTGTTCCTGATTACGTTTGTGTACAAACAGCAAAACAGTAGTTTTGCTGTTTGTCTTTTTCTAAATTTAATTTTTAAAATGATTCTCACTACTTTTGAAGAATACAGAGACATGGTTATGTGTTATGGTGAAGCTTGATCAAATTCTTTCGAAGCTCAACATATCTATCGAGAGACATATCCATTAAGACATGTTCCTAATGTTATATATTTATTGACGTGCATAGAAATTTGGGAGAAGAGGACTGCTTCAAAAAAACAAAAGTTAATAGTGAGGTCACCAGAACTCATTGTACTGTTGGAAATGAAGAAGTTATGTTGCAAATAGTGCAAAATAATCCGAGAATAAGCACCAGAAAAATCAGTTCAGCTGTACGGAATGGTAACCGTGAATCTGTTAGACAAGTCCTCAAGGAACAGCTTTCTCACCCGTTTCATTTCCAAAAAGTTCATCGCCTATTGGAACAGAATTATCTACCCCGTCTACAATATTGGGAGTAATTGCTAAATCAAGCGCAAAATTTTCTATCATTAATTTTGTTCAGCGACGAAGCAGGTTTTAATCGCGAGGGTGTTTTCAACTTACATAACATGTACTATTGGAGTGAAAACCCTCATAAAACCGTAATACGAAATTACCAGTATGGGTTTTCTATTAATGTGTGGGCGGATATAATCGGCGATTTCCTAATTGGTTCATTTTGATTGTCCAATCGATTGACAGGTGAGCTCAATTGATATTTTTTTGGAAAATGAACTGAACAATTTATTAGAAAATGTCCCATTGAACATTATTCCAAAAATCTACTACATGCTACTGAAGAGAAATAAATTTTCTAATGAAGTATGTCAAGATTATTTTTCTCAATTAGCAGTACGTCAAATTTTTATAAATTATTGGAATAATTAGGTTAACAGATCTGTCATGGGAAGAAATAAAAGAAAATAATGTTTCGATATACATTTAAGATCCTGTATTTTGAAAACAAAAGGCGATCCGACATTAGTGTATAAGAACTTTTTTAGTATCTTATGGTCTTCTATCGTGAGGTACTCTGCATTGTAGTTTTTTCAATGTCAGCCTGTATAGTAGGTGTTTACTGAATTAGAAACGTTATAAAATTTTACGAAATTATCTTTGTAAAATAAAGAGTTCGAGAAAAACAAATAACTGTAATATAGAAAAGCGTAAGTAACAGAAAAATTCAGTAAGAATGGAAAAACATAGATTAAAACTTGTTTCGTAGGTTCTTACGGTCAAAATATGGGAAGTTTTATTTTGGGTGTCTTGCCCTTGTCCTTGTGCCCTCTAAAGGCTAGTGTCCAAACAAGTTTTCGGCAGTTTCTCTGCTGCCATCCTCGAGCTAACATTGCTAGTAATATCGTTCAAATATCGTTTGAATATGTGGGTCGAAGAACAAGAGCATATAAAGCAGCGAAAGTAGTGCTACTTTACGCATGTTTTTTTTAAGAGAAAGATCAGTATTCTTTTTTACATTTTTTTTACTTGAAAATTTACCAGCATTCTTGATTGGATTTAAACTGTTCAACTGAACTTAGGTTTTGCGTTTATGATTATCCTAATTCTACTATATTGGACCTACTAAAATAATTGATTAATGAAATTGTTAGAAATCATAGAAAGTGATAAATTTTGGATAGATGATCTAAACTAGGTGTCTAAACAAAATATAACACACGAACCGCTTCCAGAAAGTGATAAGAAGAATGCTTGTGCCGGCATTTTGAATTGTGGAGACGAAAACAATAAAGATGAATACGATGAAGAACTGTACAGTGACCGTTGCTCTGACAATGAAGAACAATGGCAATATTATTAGAGTAACGAAGTATTTAAGAGTGAGGAACAAGCCAGAAATTACGATATTTTTGGCGTCAAATCAAAAACCAAATGGCAAGATGTGCTGTCAGAAAATTCAGAAGATGAAAATCAACAGCTAGAAGAAACCAGAACCTTGTCGAATCGTAATTTTTGATATGGCAAAAAATATAAAATAAAGTGGTCTAAAACTGTTCCACAAAGAGGCAAAATTTTGTCAAATAATTTGATAAAACTTTTAACTAGATTGACAGGAGCAGCAAGGGAAAATTCACCAACGGAACCTCCGGAAAATTGGAGATTACTTTTTGACGATACAATGCTTGAAAACATTACACAATTTACAAATAAACGAATCGATCTCATTGCTGCTAAATATAGTAAATGTAAGAGACGTAAAAATGCTGGACGAACATTCTCTTCAATTTATTAAAGACGCCATTTAAAAACGCAGATAAGATGGAAATTGAAGGTTTAATTGGCTTCCTGTACCTGCAAGGAGTGTTTGAAACTGGACCCGAAGACTTAAGAGACATGTGGGCTACATGCGGTACAGGAGGAGAAGTATTTCGTGCTACGATGTCTCTTGCTAGATTATTAGTTTCTATTATACTTTGTACCTTTTGATGGCAAAAGTAATCGAGCAGAATGGAGAAAAGTAAACAAACTGGCACCTATAGCTGACATATTTGGAAAGTTTTTGAGTAATTTGAAGAATTGTTATGTTCTTGGAGAGTTCTTGGCAGTGAACGTAATGTTAGTACCTTTTAGAGGCCGCTGCCAATTTCTAATGTTTACGCCTAATAAACCAGCAAAATATGGCATTAAGATCCTTACTGATTGCAAAACTCATTATATAATAATAATAATAATAATAATAATAATAATAATAATAATAATAATAATAATAATAATAATAATAATAATAATAATAATAATAATAACAACATTCTTTATTGTTGAACAGAAATATTCCAATTACAGGACAAAACATAACCTAAGTAAATACATACAGTGCACCATAAAATAGTTACACGTATAAGGCACTGTTAAAAAATAATAGTAAATAATAAAAACAAAGAAATTCAAGTACAAAACAAATACCAAATGACAATACGTAGCCACATGTAAAGTAGTCAAAATTATCTCGAATCGCCGAGAGAAGGGATCAGGATAGAATTTGTGAAGGTTGTGTACCATATGCAGCAAAAATGCTTTGAGCAACACATTGGATTTGGCGATGGGAAAGGTGAAAGTGTCCGACGATCTAGTAGAAGTAGTAGTCCTGGAACCAAAAAATGCAATTGTCACAGAAGAGACGGACAATCAATCCTTCCATTTAGTAAAGTAAGGAGAGATTTGGCGCTAAGACGTTCTCGTCTATCACTCAGGGAATTCAAAGAATGGCGTTCCAGGAAAGACATATATTCAGTGCCTTTTTCCGGATACAAACACACTTGAAAGACAGATACTTCAAAAACCGTCTTTGAACACTCTCCACAGCCAGACGCAAATGCAGGTTATGAGTAGAGAACGGACACGCTTACCACTCAGTGCAGTATTGGCGAAAGGCTGTATTTCTAAAATATTTAATTTTATTTATATAATTGGAAAACGAACGGGTGGTGATCTATAAAATTACGAAATACATATTTATTTGTTGAAAAGTTGTATTTATAAAGTTTTTAATTTTATTTATATAATTGGAAAACAAACGGGTGGTGATCTATAAAATTACTAAATACATATGTATTTGTTGAAAAGTTGTATTTTTAAAGTTTTTAATTTTATTTCTATAATTGGAACATTTTTATTTGTTAATTTTTTCGTTCAAGTTGAGTAAAAGAGCATTAATATTGACTAGCAATAGTTTCTCAAGGTTTTCTTCTGTCAATTTTGTTCTCTTTGAATTAAGTACATTCTTATAACTAGAAAACGTCCTTTCTACATCGCAATTGGTTATAGGTGCATACTGGAAATATTCTTTTATTTCTTCATATTTAGCCGTTAGATTTAGTGGAATTGTCTCCATACATAATTGCTGCAATGTAATTAAATCTGGATTTCTATTAGGAATTGCTTCAAACTTTTGCCGAAGGCCACATCCGAAGTCACTTGGAATACTTTTCAAATTATTAACAGCCACATCTAATGTGGTTAATCCGTCAATTAATTTGAGATTTCGATTTTCAAAATAAGTGATTAGTTTTGGCAATTTTCCAAAATGTTCGCGAAGAAAGTACAACTGATTTTTTAAATTTGGGATTTGTGTGAGCTCCTTGCACTCACCAATACTAATATCGAAATTCTCAGCATAATAACTAGTCCACTACTTCCAGCCATGTTCCCCATCTAGTTATTACTGGAGTGGGAGGCAGTGACAGAGATGGAAATTTTTCGCTGAAACGAGCTACTCTCAGTGGTGCTTTTCTGAAAACTTCTTTAAAAGCTGATACAAGTCTATCAACTTCCGGAAAAGTGTCTCTGATGTATTCACAGATTCTGTGGAGAGCATTTGCTACACAAGTAATATGCAGCATATTAGGATATGTTTTCTGCAATAGTCTGCCTGTTTTTAACATATACGCAGCACTATCACTGACAAATAAAAGTATTTTTTCTTTGTACGTGGCGTCCGAATGAAGCATTTTTTGCATATTCTCCTTAATGGTTTCAGCAACTGTTTCCGCATCAACTCTATTTATAACACTTGTTGCTATTACATATGCGTTATAGGGAATAGTTGGATGTAGTACACCAGCTACAACATTTACCACACAGCGTCCTAACACGTCCACCGTTTCGTCGGCGCTAATCCATATGTATTGATTTAAAAGAAGGCTTCTAATGCGTTCTACTGTTCTCGTATGGCACCTAGAAACATAATATTTGCGTAAAGTTAATTCATCAGGAACATTTCGACCAGTATATTTTTGAGGAAATATTTTTAAAGTGGGATTGCTAAGTTTATTTAATGGAATATTAGCCGCCATAAAAGTTTTACAGAGTTCAGATGTGTTTGCGATCCTAAGTGACGAATTTTTGACGATATTTTACGGATTTTGTAATAAATTTCGGAATCACTGACAATGGACATACAATCAGTATGACCGTCAATCCAACTCGCCATTGTTTTTTTACAATGCCGTTCTCAACATTATTCCATATCATGTCTGAAAAAGTAACTTAAACAATGCTCTAGTTACGAACGCATCATATAAGTCGACATTTACATGTAAGAATGTGATTTAATATTCATTAATTCTCACTTGCAGTAAGTTCCAAATGCTCTAGATCTAAATAAATGAAAACTAAAAATGTATGCGTAAGTTATTGAAACTGAACGAAATTCAATGCACACTCTTATGTCGAAATAATTGGTAGAAATAGATTCAATCAAACGATATTAAACAGGATCTATCACAAAAATTACGATGTAATTAACAGTTAAAACTATGAAAACAAGAAACTTACTCACAGCACTTTATTTATCTTACGAAATATAAACTAATAAATAAAATACATTATAAAAACCCCGCTTCTATCTACGCTCATGAAAACACTTTAAAAGGCACTATATTCTCGGAATACAATAGCTGGCTTGTCCATTGTTATCGCGGCGAGACCAGGTGTCCGAGTAAGTCAAACAATACTTCATTGAATTACGCCGGGATGTACTGAGCGACGTTATACACAATTTCAATTGCCGATTGCGTTTTATGGAAATTGCGTCCGTTCTCTAGTTATGAGGATACCATATAGGACAGCCGTATTCCAATCTAAATATTATATGGTGAATGCTGAGGTTTATACTGGCAAGGTCCAAGAATCAGAAGAAATAAAATTATCCCCCCCTACAGAAGTGGTTCTGCGTTTGGTTGAACCAGTAAAAAATACTGCTCGCAACATTACAGGCGATAATTGGTATTCATCTTTGGAACTAGTGAGGGAATTAAGAAAATATAATTTGACATACGTTGGAACAGTAAAAAAAAATAAAAGATTCATTCCGTTACAATTTATGCAGGCTTCTACGAGAAAAGTGCAATCATCTCTATTTGGATTCACTTATAACGAAACGACACAAATCTGTTGTTTTGATTTCAAATATTCATCACGATGATATTGTGGATAACAAAACAAAAAAGCCCGATGTAATACTGTTTTACAACGATACCAAAGTAGGTGTAGACACACTTGAACAGAATCGTGCCAACTAAAGTAGTTCTAGAAGAACCAGAAGATGGCCCTTTTCCATACACTTTTGAATGTTCGAGATGTAAATAGTATAGTTATTTACTAATTCGCTAAGAAGGGAAAAGAAATCTCTCGATTTTATTTCCTAAAAATACGTCAATTGTGCAAAGACTTTCTAGTTTGAGACAATAATTTCAAGCATGCTTGGAGATGCAATTATAACACCTTCGCGGCCGGGATTATCAACGTAATTAAAAGGGCATTTGTTTTAAATGGCATTTAAAAGTAACGCAAGCGTATTATCAACAAGTTTGAACGAAGATTTAGCCCTAAACAGGCATTTATACTTAAATGTCCAAATTCGACGACTCAAGAATTAAACGGAGAATTAACGCATGCGTGTTCATGTATACTTGGGACTTGTATACACTTGTATGTTTGTGATACATAACCTCGGAAAGTCTGTATACTTACATCCATATAGGTTATAATATTTTCTATTTAATATTAATTTGAATTTATCTACAATATAACAAAATGCACTCTTCTTCGAGTGATTTCACATCGTCGTCAGATGAAGAGTTAATAGAAATAGTACGTCGGAGAAGACAACCAAAAGTATTCAAACAAAGAAGACAGCCATTCGACGAGTTATCTAATGATGAATTTTTCGAAAGATTTCGATTTACGAAAGAAGGTGTTACTGAAATTCTAGGCTATATTGAAAATGATATAAAATTATTGCTAACTTTAAGATTTTATGCGTCTGGTTGTATGCTGATTTTTGTGGGAGATTTTATTGGTGTGACTAAAGCTACAGCCAGTAGAATAATAAAAAAGTTTCAACTGCAATTGGCCAGCTCCGAAGAGTATTTATTAAAATGCCTGAGACACCTGACCAAATAAGAAACGTTCAGGCTGGGTTTTATGCAATAGCAAGATTCCCAGAAGTAATTGGTGCAATTGATTGTACTCACATCAAAATACAATCTCCAGGTAAAATTGCTAGCATGAATCTATAAAATTATTTTTGATTATGTCTAATATTACAGGAGGTCATGATGGAGAAATATATCGTAACCGAAAAGGTTATTTTTCGTACAATGTTCAAACAACATGTGACTACAATTTAAAATCACAAACATAGTTGCAAGATGGCCTGGTTCCAGCCACGATCAGACTGTATTTAATAACAACAGGCTAAAAAAATAATCTTTGCTACTGCAGTGTTGCATAACATTGCAATTAATAGAAATGAGCCTCTACCAGTTCAGGAAAACATTTTGGTTGAAGCAGAGGAAGTGTTTAATGAAGCTAATTATGAGGCTAATAACAATACTCGCCAGAGACTGATACAA
Source organism: Melolontha melolontha (assembly GCA_935421215.2). Taxonomy (NCBI): domain Eukaryota; kingdom Metazoa; phylum Arthropoda; class Insecta; order Coleoptera; family Scarabaeidae; genus Melolontha; species Melolontha melolontha. Next base: position 213,829,804 of record OW285235.1, read on the forward strand.
AATTATTTCCGAAATTTATTGTAATTAAAAGAGCATCTGTCGTATGATTGTTTACTAGTAAATATTTCGAATAAATTGATGTAACCATTCAATATTTCTTTCTACTTTTTTATTTATTAGCCAACAAGTCTATAACCTTATGCACAACACAAATACAAAAGAACTAGTAACAAACGTTTTATTAATATATCTTTTTATCTGAACAGTATACAAAAAAAAAGTACATTTCATTTTACAACTGAAATTTAATTTTAAAGAAATACATAACATTAGAGATCTGCTCTTAATTTCATATTATGTAACCTCCTTCCTTCCAATTCCTCTTTCAGGAGAGCAAATCTCACCGACTGTGTTTCCTGCTTTTCCGATAGTTCTTGCTCCAGAACTTGATTTTGGAGAACTTTGTTTTTCACTTGTTCTAATTTTAAATTATATTCTACTTCCAACAATTTTGTTTTAGTTTCGTAAAATTTGGCTTTTGCCTCTAATATTTTTTCGATATCATCTGAATCGCGCTTTCTCTTATGTTTTTTCGACATGTTGCATGGTGTTGGTGCCGGTGTACAATTTGATCCACTTGTTTGGACCATTGTATCTCCATGACATGTCTTCATTGTAACACAAACTATTTCAGATGGTTCATTTGTAATTTCTCCTGGTACATGTACCGTTATCAGATTATCTGTGTTTTCAAGCTTTTTTTCGACACCAGTGCAGCTGAATACAGCCAGTGATTCACTGTCGCAGTCTAATAAATTTATTTCACCTTCGACAGTCTTGCTTGGGAGTATGCTTAATACGGTATCCAGAACTACATCGATGACTGTCTGCGAAGGGCCACCACCTGTAGAATATAGCGCCTGTTTCTTTTGTGCAGCATATTTTCTGCTACGATGCTTTAAATTTTCATATTTTGCACTCAGCTGTTCAAGGGTACGTGTTGTTAACGGATGGGAAATGTTGAACTCCTCTGTAATGTTTTTCCATGCACGAGCCTGTAAATTGAATCATCAGTGATTAAATGATAAAAGACGATTTACGGAAGAATTACCTTATCTTGATTAGTCACTGCATTTGTTTGTTTATTTTCTAGAATGTCTATATAATTGAACACCAGTGACAAGAGATCTATAACCTCTTGTTCACTAAAATTTTTTCCACGACCTTTCTTATTATTCATGTTAACAGTAAATATTGTTTCACAAAAATAATCTTGAAAAATCTGGAGACTGACGCGTGTTTGGTATTAAAAGCAGCAACACAAACAAAAGCAAATATAGCCACAGACTGTTTAAATGTGCTAAAATCGTTCATTTGTTCTAAAAGTAATGCCAACCTTCCTAAATACCACATTTAAGTAAATGCTGCTTAAATTCATTTCATAATACGGAACCCTTAATTTAAGTGACACTTAATTTAAATGTCATTTAACTAAAACTACTTTTAATAACAGTTGATAATACCGGCCGTCAGACTCTCAACTGTGACATAAAAAAAGAGGTGCAATATGTTAAAAACACACACACAAACAACAAAACAAACTGTGAAATGTGCAAAATACCAGTGTGTTTGAGATGTGCTAGAAATATTTTTTCCAAATTGTATTTGAACATTTTTTTGTGGGTATACATAAGTATTTTGTGTATCTTTTTTATATTTTTCTAAAAATATATTAGAAATTATATTTTGTTATTTCTATATCAAATATAAAAACGCGTCTCTGTGACCCAGTTATAGTATTCGTGTAACAATTTTCATATGGTATTACTTAAGGGTTAACAAAGATTAATAATAATGGATCTAAAATGACATTATATATTTATGAATGTAATCTATGCTACCTTTCTTATTTTCACTATATTTATTATACATTACCCTTTTCCTACATCTCAGATAGTTTTCATTTTGCATAACATATAATATTAAAAGAATTATTAATACCACAGCAGTTCTAGCAAACCATATCCAGTTCCTATTCAGTATGTTAATTCGATAATTTAATTTTTGTGTTCTCTGTGAAAATGTCATCAACTTTCATAGAGTTCCAATTACTATTTGCATTTTAATGGAGAAATCCGGCGAAAGGAGGTAGAAATAACAAAATGGTCATATCACAGTTGGCTAAATATTCATACGGGAAAATTAGATATAACAATTGTCTAACGGCGCTGAAACCGAAGATGCATTGTTTTCAATATACAGTCGCTGCAATTGTTCCTGCAACCGTCATTTGCAGGAGTAATGGTTCTTTTGTTCGCGTTAATTGAATCTGCAGATGATTGTTTAGTCGAGCTCTGGCGGATTGTATAAACGTTACCTACGATCTAAATCAATTAGCCCAAAACTAAATTCACTTCGTCATATACTATTATACCTATTAAACAGTTAAATATACTGTTTGGCTTCTTGTTGATTGTTTACGCCTTATTGGGTTAACTGTTTCAATTATTTAGTCTATCTAGTATTTCTCACGCACCGAACGAACCATTATATTTAAATCTATTAATGTTACTCGCTGTGGTGAACCGCAGATTTGAATATTTACGAAATTTCAATCAACATTTCTGAGTATAATTTAGCAAATTGGTGCTATTATTTAATCTTTCTCATCCTGTTATTATTGGACAAATTGTGTTTACTAAACTGCTATAATAATGTACTGCAAGTTTCCGAGAACGTATTGGTTAATAAAATCACTATGAGTAATGTAACAAATAATAAAAAATCCTATCAAAATTCATTACATTTATTTACGACAAAGAAATAAATTATTATATTCAATACATATCATTTAGTGAAAGAATATCTGCATATATAGCCATAGGGTAAACGCCTTTTAGTTATTGTACAAATCAAAGAAAATTTCAAATATTAAACTTCTATTTCAATTAATTATGCTATTCGACGATAGATGATGTTAATGCATTGTATAGCGCATATCTCATCGTTTGAGTATGTGGATTGTATAATAAACTGTAATGTATTAAGCGGCAAAGGTTTCTAGGTTATATCAACTAAGTAGAGCTCGAGATTAGGTTGAGGTTTTGCTTAGTGAAAAATTGTTACTAGTGAACAATGTTTTAAAGGTAAGAGATAATCTTAATAACTAGAGTGGACCAATCCGGAGCGAAAGCAGAGGCGTGACTAACGAATTGGTTCACGATTACTTAGTATGTTGTTCACGGTTATCGTGTGTACACGTATAATAGCAGCAGGAAAGTATATTCTGTGTATTTAATAATGTTGCACAGCTATGTTCGATAGAAGACGCAAGAAATGAGTGTATTTTAAGTAAGTTTGAAAGTCACGCCTCTGCTTTCGCTCCGAATTGGTCCACTCTATTAATAACTATTACTTGTAGAAAAGTTCAGTGTAATTAACTATAATCGATTTATAATTATAAACACTGTTAGTTATTTAAAATATACTCTGTCCAGTAACTGAACAAAAATACTCAAAAAATTTTGTCATTGAATCGTCGTATCACTGACAATTTTAAAGCTGGCCCGATTTCCCGCGAAACAATCAATATAAATAAAATCTAGCATTAGTTTTAATTTGTGGTTTAATGTACATTCTTCAGATATTGGACAGGCGACCAATAAAGGAAACCTTCTATCCAACAACTAAAATATATTCTCTCATGTGAATTGATGCCTAAACTGGTACGTTATGATAAGAGACCGGACACAAGAGGCCGAAATTACGATGAACCATATAAATAGTCTATAACATCGCTAAGTACAACACTCAGTTATTGAATAGCACTATTCATTCGGTTAACCGCACATGTGTTTTTGTCGTTTAACTGTGAGGCAATTACTTCAATTGTACACTTAAATTCCTTTCCTCATGGGCGTAGATAGAAACGGGAGGAGTTTTTATAATTTGTTTTATTTATTAGGTTATATTTTGTACGACAAATAAAGTACGGTGAGTTAGTTTATTTTTTTCATTGCTTTAACTGCTAATTACATCTATACGCAAGTGTCCAGTAAATTTCGTTAAGTTTCAATAACTTATGCATAAATTTTTAATTTTCATTTATTTTGATCTAGAACATTGTTTAAGTTACTTTTTCAGATATTATATGGAACAACGTCGAGAATGGCATCGTGAAACAATGGCGAGTTGGATTAAGGGTCAAAGTGATTGTATGTCCATTGCTAGTCAATTCGAAACTTATTGCAAAGTCTGTAAAATATCGTAAAAAATCCAAGAAATCACACGTAAAACGTCGCTTTGCATCGCAAACACATACACAGAAACTAAACCCGTTGGAATCTGACAATTTTAACGAAGAACTCTGTGAAACAGCAAAGCTGTAAAAACAGGCAGACTACTAAAGAAAACATATCCTAATATGCTGCATACTTCTTGTGTACCTAGCACATGCTCTCGACAGAATCTGTGAATATATCAGAGACATCTTTCCGGAAGTTGATAGACTTGTATCCGCTTTTAAGAAAGTTTTCAGAAAAGCACTATTGAGAGTAGTTCTTTACACGGAAAAACTTCCATCTTTATCACTGCCAGCCTCTCCATTAATAACTAGGTAGGGAACATGGTTGCAAGCTACTAGTTTTTATGCAGAGAATTTCGATAGTTTACAAAATTTCGTTACATGTTTAAATAACGATGCCCGAAGTATTTTTGAGTGCAAGGAACTAATACAAATTCAAAATTTAAAAAATCAGTTGTACTTTCTTCAGGAACACTTTGCAAATTTGCCAAAACTAATCACTTATTTTGAAAATCAATAACTCAAATTAAATGACGTACTAACTACACTAGATGTGTCTATTAATAATTTAAAAAATATTCCAAGTGGCGTTGAATTTGGCCTTCGACAAGAGTTATGCGCAGTTTTTAATAAATCCAGATTTGATAACATTGCGACAATTGTCTATGGGGACAATACCTCAAAATCTAACTGCTAAATAGGCTGAAATAAAAGAATATTTTCAGTATGCATCTATATCCAGTTGCAAGATATATTCATCTGTTTCCTTTGATGTAACTAAAAGCATCCCCATAAAAGTTTCTAATTCACGCCTCAACAGCTCAGTGGTCGAGCAATGGTCCGGTAAGCCAGAGGTCGTGGGGTTCGATTCCTACTTGAGGACGAATTTTTTCTATGAAAAATTCGAATAAAAATAGCGTCGTAAAGTATAGAAAGAATATTTACAATTACATTACTTCGCGAAAACGCAATTAATTTGTACCACTGCCGTACTACGGGCAAGATATATTCATCTGTTTCCTTTGATGTAACTCGAAACATCCCCATAAAAGTTTCTAATTCACGCCTCAACAGCTCAGTGGTCGAGCAATGGTCCGGCAAGACAGAGGTCGTGGGTTCGATTCCTACTTGAGGGCGAATTTTTTCTATGAAAAATTCGAATAAAAATAGCGTCGTAAAGCGTAGAAAGAATATTTACAATTACATTACTTCGCGAAAACGCAATTAATTTGTACTCCTTTATTCAACTTGAACTGCAAAATGAACAAATAAAAATGTATTTCGAATTTTATAGATCACCACCCGTTTGTTTTCCAATTATATAAATAAAATTAAAAACTCTTTAAGAATACAAATTTTTAATAGTACGCCTGTGGACGATGAGTCATCGGCCTCTCCTGCCTAGTCCCTATTAATTACTTACCAACAGCAATAGTAGCAAGTACCAGTAGATGCTGTATCAAAATATCAAAATTAATTTAGTTAATAAACAAAAACTTCTTTATGTTCTTTAATTCATATTTTTTAATTTATCTGTAATTGCTTTTTAGTGTTATTTGTTGCACATGAAAAATATAAAATCCTAGCGTACCTCATATCAATGAAATAAATATGTCTATTACATAATATATAAAGTCTATAAAGATACTTTATGGCTTTATTTTTCAGAATTCTAACAAACAACATTAAAAATCAATTTTGCACACATCCTTTGATGGTGTTTACATGCTGAAAAAACAATCTACTCCGAGCTAGGCACTTATTTATTCAATATTCTCTTTCATTTGATTACTTTATTACGAGTTGTTACAGGTTATAATCATAAAAATAAAATTTTATTTTATAATGTTAAGAGTTAATAATAGTCTAAATTAGTTTTAATAATTGGTTAATAATAAAACATAAATACATATAACCATTTTGGTATAATGGGCAAATGTCTATAACAATGTAAACATCTGTTAAATTAAAAGTGATATTGTAATAGAATTTTATACACCAAAATTAGGAGTGAAGAGCCATTCATTTAAAGTTTTTTTTTAATATACAGAGTATTAAAATATGTAACGCACTAAAGTTATACTTTTTTAAATTGAACGCCTTGTACATTTTGGGATTTTCCTCAATAACACTATTTCAACAAAATATAATACTCTTTTATTAATTGGTAAAGAACGAAAATAAACTGGTAATACAAAGTTAAGCTTAATTTATGAGATTTTCAAAATGGGCGCCACCTACTTCCTGGCAGTAAGCCAATCTGTCTGTAAATTCTCTTGCACCCTCTCTATCCCGTCTGGTGAAACGCTTCGTCCCTTTTCATTAATTTTGTCAGCCAAATCTTGAAAATTTACACGTCGGATCAGATACGCTTTCTATTTTAGATAGCACCACAAGAGATCAGGAGAACGTACGTGCCATTCAAGTTCACCTCTCTTTCAAATCCATTTGTGGGCAAATATTGGATCTAATAGATCTCGAACGATAACTGAATAGCGAAGGGGTGTTTCATCCTGCTGAAACCAGACGTTTTGTGTAAATTAGCCATTTCTCTCCAGTGCAGGATTTATTTGGTTATTTAAAAGTTCTAAATATCTTTGACCATTTAGAGATTCCTCTATAGAAAAGGTCCAATTACACTGTTTCTAAAAATATCAGCTCAAACCTTAAACTTTCTAAGGTGTTGCGTATGCGCCTCTTGCATCCAGTGGGAATTACTCTGTGCCTAATACCGACAATTATGTCTATGGATAGTACCGTTCAAATAAAATGTTGCCTTGTCCGAAAATACTATATTATTTACAAAATTGTTATCACGATTACAAATGTTCATCATTGAATCACAAAACTCTTGCCTTCCGTCGAAATCATCATTAGAGAGTATTTGAACAAGGCCAACTCTTTATAATGATATTTTTTCTAGAATTCTTCTTACTAAACGACGATTAATATCATGCCTTCGAGCCAGATCGTTTGTAGATACATGGGAATTTTCCTCTTCTGATATGGCAATATCTTTAACATCATTTATAGCAGAATTTGAACGACAATTTTTTTGCAGATTGTGAGCACCGCCATTTATAATGTACTTTCTTACAGTTTTTGTAACAATAGAACGCAAAATTGGCTGTCGATTGGTACGTGTAGTATTAAAAAGTTAAATACTTTCTGATGAGTTCTTGTCCTATCACCAAAATTTTTCACTAATGTAACCCAAATCTGCAAAACGCATATTTTGCATATATTGCATATTATATGCATTTTTTAAAAATATTTACATATGTCCTTAATTAATAGCATATTATGCATAATTGAAAGAATTTTGAAAGATGTATATCTTGGCAGGCGTTTCCGTAGTTCAAGATAGACAATTTTATAAATCTTCCAGTATGAAGTAATTTATTTTATTATGTTTGCGGTTCTCAAGTTTTATGAGGTACAAGAGAATTTAAGACTGGGAATACCCATAGTCCTAAATTCCGAGAATTCAAAATAGGTCGTTTTAAACCTTAACATTCTATTCTACCTATATTTACATAAGTAGGTAAATAATAAATCGATTTCTGTATTTTATTTCTGATTGTGCTTTTGAAGAGATAAGGTCGATTTGGGTTTTGTAGTGTTGCGGTATTTTATTAGTAAAATGCCCAAAGACAGTAGAGCGTCATTGTGGGTTAAGCCATACAAAGAACTATAACTATGTACAGATATGGGAAAAGTCTACTGTTCTGTTTTGCCCTGTCGGTTCTAACTTAATTTTTTATACGAAACCCTACGTATATCGACCAATTTCGCACCATTTGGACACTCGGGGCGCTTTCGTTTAATATTTTGAAATTATTTATTAGGCATTTACATCCAAGTATTGGTATTATTGCTTTTAAATTTGATATTTCAAGTTTTGTTTTTTTTCATTGCCGATACGGTGCGATAAAAAATATCAAATAGACCAACACGTGAAAACTACTGTTCATATTACTAAATTGGGTATGATGAAATCTGGAGACGTGTCACAACTCACATTAACGCAATGTTTCCAACCAATGTACCAAAAACTAAACGAACAAGACATCTTTAACCGAGACATATGTCATGCAATGATGACGTCTAATATTCCCTTGTCAAATCTACGTAATCAAACCTTCATATCTTTTCTCCAGAATTATTGCAAATTCAATATCCCAGGTGAAACAACACTACGAAGAGACGACGTAAGTTCCTTGTATTCCGAGGTAGCTAAGGAAATTAAACCTCAAATTCGGAACAAACATTTTTCCATATGTATTAATGAAACAACCTATTCAAGAGGACGTTCTATTGCTCATTTATTGATTGGTGTTTTCAGTGAAGAGATTCTGGCAAAAACTTACTTCATTGCTTCTAAAGAGTTAGAACAAACAAATGCACTCATAGTGGCCAGATTTGCTCAAGAGAAACTATCAATATTTTTTCTTCATGCGCCTGTTCCTGGCGATGATTTTTGCTCATTTTGTCAGATGTAGCCCCTTATATGATAAAGGCCGGGCGAAACTTGAAAATATTTGAACTTGAACTTGATACATTTAACATGTCTTGCTCATGCTTTAAATAGATACATGTAACATGTCTTGTTAATGCTTTGAATAGGGTTGCTAAAGAGATTAGTACACATTTTCCACTTGTAAATATTTTAATTTCGAACATGAAATAAATCTACTTTAAAGCGCCTATAAAGGTTCAGTTCTATAAAGGAAAACTAATGCAGACATATTAAAATTGACTGGAATAAATTTTAATGTCTGTATACGTCATTTTCATTTTTTAACTCAACATTCTTATCTCCTGAAGAAGCAACAAACCCGTTGTGAAATATAGTGATAAAAAATAAATGAGTTTTAATTGGCAGACCGCTTGCCCGTTTTTAATTTATTATTAACCAACATAGTACTGTCGATAATTTCTTTTAAGTTATATATATATATATATATATATATATATATATATATATATATATATAATGTTGTGATACAAGACATACCCTTAGAGCAGCAACTGGAATGGGAAATATAAGTTACTCAACATTATAAATATAAATGTAAACAAGGTTATAAAACGGAGTTAGCAAGTTTTAGTAGTGTCGAAATGTATACGAATTTATATAACGATTATATTACAATCTTAAATTAGTATATTTCTTTTTCTTTCATTAATTTCATTTATATTATTTCAAATTCATAATTCAAATTTTAGCGCGAAAGTACCAATATTTAAATTCATATACATCTATACATTATATCGACGCTAGTAAGACACGCCCACTAATAGACATCTTCCGTAATGTAAATATTTATCGTGCGCAATTTACAAAAAGTAATATTAAGATTGACATTAAAATTAGGTTAGAATTTGTTAAATAATTTTTAAATCTAGATAATATATTATATATAGTTAAAATCTGTCTTAGAAATTAGTTTTAAAGGCAAAACTTCGAGACTTTTTAGATACTAAATAAGTAGGCTTTGATTAAAAAAACAGACGCTATCGGCATCATCTTATGCAAAATTCATAAACGTATAAGACGTATTTTTCGATTTTCAATTAGAAATTTCTAAATTTATTCAATTTAAAACATATAAACAGTGTAAAAGTGATAATAGATAACCTGAGAAAAGACTGGTAATAGATTACAAGCGAGATCCTGACAAATAACCGAATTTCTGCGAATAAACGCAAAATAAAGCGTTAATCTATCAATTTCGTTATCAAGTACACGAAAATACCCAAAATATATAACTAAGAAGAACTACAGGTCATTTTCTACTTGGAGGAGTGTTAAATCAAGCAAATACCTCAAATCCAAAAGCAATACAAGGCCATAGAGAGATACCAGCAGATTTGTTCCGAGTCCGAAGATAACTTCGAGAGCGTCATCAAAATTTCCCGCACAAGCCGCCAAAGTCGGAGAGCGTTCGGACAAACTTACATCGTCTGGTCTCGACAACATAGCCGCTTAGAACCTACAAGCAGAACATCAGGTTAACTATATCCACTGAACTAATAAATATCGTCTTTAATTTATTTCTTTAAATATTGAAACACACAAATAAATAAAGATTCTCGAATTTTTTCACCTTTTACCACATATAATTCCAAAACTATAATTTTCCTAAATAATATACCTATTTTACTCTGTATACATAATTAAAAGATACTCACCTACGTATTAGAGATTGTTTACATAATTTTTGTCCACATTTATTATAAAATAACAACCACATAACCTTGTCAATTGAACACCTTGTTGTAATACACATATATAGTTCACATTCCACTTAAACGTTTATATTTGTACATGTTATTACAGTTTTCTACTTTAAATGCAATAAATATATTTTGTTTATTATTATATAGATCTTTTATTGATGTAGATCCAGTTGTAGAAGTTATTTCTTTTGATAATTGTTTATTTATATTACTTACAAGGAAGCAACTACTATTAGTCACGACGAGCCTGAGATATATCATTTATTTAGACTTATTTACACAGTTTTCATGCACCCTGAGACTAGTTGGCAAGCAAAAACAGAGATTGCGTACATTGAGAAGTGTATCACATTTAATAAGGCGCCCAATTATTATTTTTAAAATTTATTTAACTAATCACTTCTCGCTCAACGTAAATGCTAGTTTTTTTAATTACAACATCTAATAAATTATTACAATATATATATATATATATATATATATATATATATATAATAACTTCGTGACCTTGGTATGATATGGTAAACCTAATCAGTAGGCGATTAAAGGTCTGTATATTACTTTAAAATATATGTATTTAAAAAACTCTACATGTTTCGGCTGTATACGCCTTTTTCAAGAGAATACAAAATATGAATGACAGGATATAAATGTCAAGTAATTAAGTTGCTATGGTTTAAATTATTCAAAGATACATTCTAGTAATAATAATAAATCATGCCTTAGTATTCCAAAAAATAGAAAACAAGGTGTGAAAATATGTGTTGTTTGCTGCTAGCAATTTGTGTCTCCTTCTGGGTATGAACTTGTGTGTTGGTTGCTGCTGGCAGCTTGCGTCTCTCTATGGGTGTGTGGTTTTGTGTGAGAGCGTAAGTGTAGGGTTTTGTATGTCGGTGCGTTCGTGCGTGTGTTTAGTGATCGGTCGCATGAATTTAGAGAGGTCGGATAACCAGCCGTTGCGTAGGGCCGCCAACCCTTTCCCGACAACTTCTTTACAATTCCGTGCAGTACTTCGACGGTCTGACCCCCGCCCCAACGAGGCAAGGCGCAGACAGGCGAAGCGCACCCTGTACGGGTTTGCTCATCGCAACTAAGGGAACACTCTTAGTGGCTACCTCGGTCGACGATGGTCACACTTATGCCATCTTAACGTTTTCCGCCGAAGCGGGGGCATAGCACACACGTCGAACGTGTGTGTGCTGTTAACGGCAGCCTAGCCAGGTTGTCGCCCAGGACCGGTCCTAGTGGTGTGTGCATTGCGCGGCGACGAGATAGCGCCGCGTAGCATGGTTCCTCACTCTTGCAGGAAAGGCGGAATGGCACCTGACTGCCCAACGGGCAGACCCCCCTAGAGTTTTGTAGCGCATATGCTAGGCTGCAACCCAGTAGAGGACCACATCAGCAAAAAACAGAAAACAGGGATAGGCAGGGAAAAGCAAGACATGAGTTATTATTACGTATGCGCCCGTGGAGCGACTTAAGATACAAAGTTGTCGGCATTCGCTCAAAACGAGAAGGAAAACCACGAAAACCTGCTCGGACAACTAGACAGGAATCAAAACACGGAACAGTCATCATGATAAGCAAAAGTATATGATATTTAAATGATATTTAAATAACATAAGGTATATAACAAAAAAAAAAAAAAAATATATAATATGATGGTAAATTGTAGATCGTTACAAAATTAAATTATAGTATATACTGCTTAGATTTTTTATATCATTTCTGTTGTTAATTGAATTTTTTTCCTGTTTAATACTGATCATTTCTTTAATTTGTCTTTTCACTGTGTGTTGTTCTTTATCAATTATCTGTGTGTTTTCAAAATCGAAATGGTGATCGCGTTGTAGTTTGTGTGTAGACAATGCAGTTTTGTCTGTTCTAGAGTATTTGTGGGCTTGTATTCTTTTGTATAAATATTGTTTCGTTTGGCCTATGTAGTAACTATCACAATCGCGACATGGTATTTTATATACGACATGTGTTTCTCGATTTTTTTCTATTTTAGGTTTAAGTTTTGAAAATAACTGTTTATTAGTATTACTAAGTTTATATGTTGTAGCTATATCATATTTTTTTAAAGTGTGTTTAATTTTTTCCGATAGTTGTGGAACATATGGAATTGTGATAACATCAAAAAAATTAAAACAATCCTAACTGATAATAATTATCCACCACAACTTATAGACCAAACTATTAAAAAAAGAGTACACCAAATATACAACACTGCAGACACCAATAAAAATTTGAACAATGACACAACATATATCACAATTCCATATGTTCCACAACTATCGGAAAAAATTAAACACACTTTAAAAAAATATGATATAGCTACAACATATAAACTTAGTAATACTAATAAACATTTATTTTCAAAACTTAAACCTAAAATAGAAAAAAATCGAGAAACACATGTCGTATATAAAATACCATGTCGCGATTGTGATAGTTACTACATAGGCCAAACGAAACAATATTTATACAAAAGAATACAAGCCCACAAATACTCTAGAACAGACAAAACTGCATTGTCTACACACAAACTACAACGCGATCACCATTTCGATTTTGAAAACACACAGATAATTGATAAAGAACAACACACAGTGAAAAGACAAATTAAAGAAATGATCAGTATTAAACAGGAAAAAAATTCAATTAACAACAGAAATGATATAAAAAATCTAAGCAGTATATACTATAATTTAATTTTGTAACGATCTACAATTTACCATCATATTATATATATATATTTTTTTTTTTGTTATATACCTTATGATATTTAAATATCATTTAAATATCATTACTTTTGCTTATCATGATGACTGTTCCGTGTTTTGATTCCTGTCTAGTTGTCCGAGCAGGTTTTCGTGGTTTTCCTTCTCGTTTTGAGCGAATGCCGACAACTTTGTATCTTAAGTCGCTCCACGGGCGCATACGTAATAATAACTCATGTCTTGCTTTTCCCTGCCTATCCCTGTTTTCTGTTTTTTGCTGATGTGGTCCTCTACTGGGTTGCAGCCTAGCATATGCGCTACAAAACTCTAGCGGGGTCTGCCCGTTGGGCAGTCAGGTGCCATTCCGCCTTTCCAGCAAGAGTGAGGAACCATGCTACGCGGCGCTATCTCGTCGCCGCGCAATGCACACACCACTAGGACCGGTCTGCGGACCAGGGTGCGCTTCGCCTGTCTGCGCCTTGCCTCGTTGGGGCGGGGGTCAGACCGTCGAAGTACTGCACGGAATTGTAAAGAAGTTGTCGGGAAAGGGTTGGCGGCCCTACGCAACGGCTGGTTATCCGACCTCTCTAAATTCATGCGACCGATCACTAAACACACGCACGAACGCACCGACATACAAAACCCTACACTTACGCTCTCACACAAAACCACACCCATAGAGAGACGCAAGCTGCCAGCAGCAACCAACACACAAGTTCATACCCAGAAGGAGACACAAATTGCTAGCAGCAAACAACACATATTTTCACACCTTGTTATCTATTTTTTGGAATACTAAGGCATGATTTATTATTATTACTAGAATGTATCTTTGAATAATTTAAACCTTAGCAACTTAATTACTTGACATTTATATCCTGTCATTCATATTTTGTATTCTCTTGAAAAAGGCGTATACAGCCGAAACATGTAGAGTTTTTTAAATACATATATTTTAAAGTAATATACAGACCTTTAATCGCCTACTGATTAGGTTTACTATATATATATATATATATATATATATATATATATATATATATATATATATATAATGTAATGGATCAAACAGCACCCGAATTCCAGCTCCTACAATGAGAAATACAGATAAACAACACATTAAAAAACCCTTGCATAAAGATTAAATTGGCGGACGTAATTTGTGAAATTAGTATCGAAATGTAAATAAATTAATACGATAACTTTAAAAATTTATGATTAACTTATTTTTATTTCTTAACTTACTTTTTATATTTAAATTTTTCAATTTCATAATTCAAATTATACGCGACAAATTACAGATATCTAATTTATCTACATCAAGATTTTGTATCGATACTAGTTAACCACGTCCACTGATTTAAAAATATAATGAAACCGCGAAAGCGATATTTAATATGCGAATTGTAACACAACCTATATTGAAAAGTACATTTTAAATATTTGATAATTATTCTACCAATTTTACGATCTTATTAAAACTAAAATATTATGTATATTCGTATGTTAATTGATGTGGAAAAAGTAAAAACTTCGAGGCTTTTTGATAATAATTAAAATAGGCTGTGGAATAAAAAATCCGAAAACGGCGTCTGATATAAAAATTCTACAACAAATGGCCGTATCTTTTGAACATCGTAAAATTTAAATTATATAATATATTATAAACCAAGTATATCATACCAAATTTTCGATCATTCGATCATTCGATACACAAATAATTGGTCCAACTTTTGGTAAACAAATTTGGAGATTATCACGTCGAAAACTACAATTATCAAGCAAAGCATCATTTGTAATTGGGATCCCGTCGATCAGGGAGAACCGAAGCCGTCGTTCGCAACAAACGCCGTTACCCATATTGGAGGAGCCGTACTCTGCATCTATCCTGATCACAGCGTTTCCAGTCTACATCCCAGCTAAATACATCGGAAACAGGTTCACATCCAACGTTATTCCACAAGTAAAACCTAAAAGTCAATATTTGTCTAAATAAAACTACTAAAAACAACTTAATATTTAAATTAAATTTCTGAATTTTTACGTTTTAAAACATCAATTAAAACTTGCAATCAAAACATACATATTTCTTAGGATAAAATAGTACTTACCTGTATTATGTTTAATTTAAGTACAATTAAATATTTGATTATATAATATTCGCATTACTTAACCTTATCACTGTTTAAAAACACATGTGCCATACAATAATTCTATTTATTGTCGTATAGCACGTAATATTCAATTTATAATACAGTTTTCTTATTTCTACATTTGATTTCTTTTACAGTTTTCTTATTTACATCAATAAATTTTATTTTTTTATTTAACTCAATCTTTTATTTGTTATTGTTGAATTGTTGAGTTTGGATTAATACATATACTAATTACATTGTTCTTACGGGATAATATTCACCGACGAAGATCCAGGGATATATCTTAATTAATTTATGTACTCTTGCTCTACGACTGCTGGCTGATTATTAAAAAAGTACACAGATAGCGTTGAACAAACTTTGAACTGTTTAAAATTTATGGCGCCCAATATTTAAATTCAAAATCATCAACATCTAACTTATATTTATCATTCTACATTTATAATTCACTTTGTTCTTAGTTTGACCATCTCAGCGTCTTATCAATATATGTATATATATATATATATATATATATATATATATATATATATATATATATATATACTCTATAGAAATATGCATGAATTCAAAAATAACATATAATATCCAAAATATAGCAATAATTGTACTACTATATTTCCTACTGTATTTCTTAAATGTTGGGTGGAACTATTTAACCGGTCTTTATGAATAGCTAAATCAAGGAATACTTAGTTAACATTTAATGAATGCAAGCCTAGATCTTTAATTATAAATGCTGTACTTCATTTATTAAATCCATTTCAAATCAATATCATTTCAATGAATATATTATTTAGCAATATATCCAGACAAAATTAGAAGAGCGCAACCTAAATTAATGTTTTAATGACTTTGAATTAGTAATTATAATGTGTTTTTATTATTAATACTCTCTTCGACATTAGACATATTGAAGGCAATGAATTTACAATGCATACGTTATCTGGAACTAAACTTCACACTATATTTTATGCAACAGTTTCCAAAAGTTTCTGCACTGAAACTGAACGTGATGTAGGAACAATTCTACACTGAAGTTATGATTTCCACAGTAATTTATTTGTGATTATAATGGCTTTAATAGTCGCCTGACTATCGGTAATTATGTTCGTCCTTTTATTTTTGTACAGCCGGCTTCCAGAGTTTCCTAGGCGTAGACTGTAACTACAAACAACTGAAAATCCACCATGTACTTTTACAGACTCAGTGATGTTTCCCTTCTAGGACACATCATTTCCGGTACAGGTACCGGCAACACAATTGCTTGGGCGCATCTTTACCTATATATATATATATATATATATATATATATATATATATATATATATATATATATATATAGATAAAATAAATTAAAATCGGGTAAGCGGTCTGTCAATTTAAAAACTCCTTTATTAAATAACCCTATATTTCGCAACAAATTTGTTGCTTCTTCTGGGGATACTACAAGATTAATGAGAAAAAAAAATAACATAAAATAAATAAGAGTATAAAGCAGTAGTAAAAATACTTACAAAATGTAGAGTTGAAAAATAATAAAATTGACGTACAATCAAAAATAAAAATGATTAGATTTAAAACTTAAAGTAACTATAGAAACAAGCCTTTAAAACCTTTCAAAAACGTGCATATGTAAAAGTTAAAACATGAAAAATAAAAAAAATAATGCAATATAAATTTAACAATATATGGACCAAATAACAAAACAATTTTAAGATGGTCAACTAACCGTCAAACCGAGTATATTAAAATAAATTATACTTAGTCCATTAGTAGTAGATCTATAATTTATGTTATTTGTGTCTCTGTTAATGTGGACCATATCTAAAAAGGTTCTTTTTTTTAAGGTTATTTTCAACGTCTAAGATATTAACGTCAATAAAATTGAAAGTATGGTCACGATCAAGTGCATGGTCCACCAATGCACAAGATCTCTTTCCAATACGAACATCACTTTTATGCTGAGTGATGCGCTGTTTTAACCACTGTGATGTCTGACCTATATAAACGCCACAACAATCCGAACATGCTATCCTGTAGACAACATGACTATTTAAAAGGAAAGGTGTTATGTCTTTGATCTTACTATACAACATCTTCAAGGTATAGGTGTTGTATTTAGTTATTTTAGTGTTATTAAATTGTTTGAAATGTGATACAATTGTATGAGTAAGACCACCAATGTATGGGATTTTTTTGTGGTGGTCTTACTTTATTTAATATAGGAGTTTTTTAATTGACAGACCGCTTGCCCGATTTTAATTTATTTTATCAATATATTACGGTCGATAATTTCGTTTAAATTATATATATATATATATATATATATATATATATATTTAGATTAACTGTAAACAGAATCTCATGTGCCATACCGTTATTTGGCGTATTGACTTTTGAGACACCGGCTTTTCCAGTGTATTTTCCGTGATATGTGTTTGGCCCCGAGCTACATTATTTGAAGACCATAAATCATTAACCTTCAGCCTTAGTTCCAGCGATAGAAGAAGCACCGTAGCTTCCGTGGTGGTGGTTTTCGTGCCGTTTGTGGCTCCTGTGATTCTCAACAGAGCTTGTCACTCGAGAGTTGTGAGGAACTCGAACTCGACTACACAAATGCCCCGTAGGTAATTTTTGGTCTTACTACAACTGTATACAACCAATGTACGTTTAGATGCTGCAGCTGATATTTTTCTTTGAAACCAGTAACTATAATAAGATTATTACTTGTTTCTGATTAGAATTGCAATAAATTTATATTTATTTTTGCCTGAGTGAAACGAATATACCGTATGGAAAAGGAAAGATGCAATTATATAGAATATAGAATCGAAAATATTTTCTCAAAATTCCCTCTTACGAGGGACACGCTATATATTTTGAGTTGCTGCGAAACCAGAGAAGCTGGAGCTGGCAATACTGCATTTCCAAATAACACCATCCTTAGCTAGTAAACTCTGACTGTCGGTTGAGTCGCTGCTGTCATAGAGCAAACAAGGTAGATACGATTTGGCATCAAAACATGGACTTGTCAAGAGAACATATACGCGCAATGATCTACTATAATTTAAATGTTGGTTTAAGTGAACAACAAAGTCTTGAACGACTGCAACTTGCATTTAGTGATGAAAGTTCTTCACCTGATACTGTGTTTCTGGTATAGTGAATTTAAAAGAGGACGGATATCGCTTGGCGAAGAGGAACGTGTTGGTAGGCCCTGTTCTTCAGTTACCGCTGGAAATATTGAGAGAGTGAGACGTATGATCGACGAAGATCTAAGATGCACCTACCAAGCGATTGAGGCAACTCTTGGTGTTGAATCTGCAATAGTAAATTTAATTTTACATGATCATCTTCGGATGAAAAAAATTGTTATTCGTTGGAGGCCACACACGCTTAACGATTTCCAAAAAGCAGAGCGAGCAAGAATCGCTCGAGAAACGTTAGAAATGTTAAATAATGGTGGACATCGCATTCTATCAAAAATAGTAACAGGTGATGAAACTTACATCTTATTTTACGATATTCCTATACCTCAGGAGAGCAGTGTGTGGATTCATGAAAATGCTCCAACACCAACAATGGCCAAAAAACAAAGGGTTGTCAAGAAAATTATGTACGCAGTTTTCTTCCGTAGTACCGGATAAGTAAAAGCAATTAAGCTGGAAAATCAAAGTACTGTCACAGGAAACTGGTACACCACAAAATGTTTACTTGCAGTTGTTGAGTCAGTCATCATTCGCGGGTTAATGTTGCATCACGACAATGCATTCTCACACAGTGTATAGCAGACAGTTGAGTTTTTACGAGAAAATAAGGTAAAAGTCATTGAACATCCACCCTATTCGCCTGATTTGGCAATGCGTGACTGGTTGTTCTTTAACCTAAAGAAACATTTACGTCAACGACGTTTCACGACGGAGGATGAGATAGATGAAGCATTTCATCTATTTTTTGAGAACATTCCAAAAGATGACTGGCTTCAAGCTTTTACGTTGTAGGAACTTCGACTACAAAAATGCATTGATGTAGGAGGTGACTATTTTGAACATAAATAAAATCAGTTTCGTAAAGAGACTCTTGTAGTTTTCTTGTATCTCACAATATAGCGCGACCCTCGTATAAGCGAGAAAAAAAAATGACAATATTTAAAAAAATTGTCATGCCTCCGTGCGATCGACTATATAATATAGTATCGGGGATGATATCTTAAAACTGACAAAACTAAAAATAACAACAAGTGTAGTTTTGTTATTGTCGATCTCGCTTTAAGTATCGTCTATGGTACAGTCAGTTTATTGATCGTCACGTACGTTCTATATACTATTTACTCCTCTTTGATTAAAGATATATTGTTACCAAATATTATCTTAAATGCCTATAGAAAACGCATCTTTTATGTTTTTTAATACATCTACTTAAAAAATTCACTCGGCAGAAGAAATTTTTAAGAGCTGACTTTTCTTCTAGAGCTTTTATAAATATACACATTGCAGTATGTGTATTAAATAGTGACATTCTCCATATCCATCTCCATATTAATATTTGGTACTTGTTGTAACAAAAGAAAAACATTTGCTTAATACACAAGAAACGAAGATGCTTTAGGTCAGTTCTAAAAGTTTTCCTCAACAAATGAGTCACAGGAGATGTATTCGTACGTATTGTATTGAGGTTATTGAACCCTAAATAAACAAAGCTGCACCACTGAAGGGTTTTTATAACGTCGACATCCGTCTAACTAATGTTATCAGTAACGGTTTTTATAAACATTAACAATGCAGCGTGTGTAAATTTAAAGGATGTATTTCTTATAAACATTCCGATTAGTAGGCGGCACATGCTTTAATTTTCAGGGAGTTAGTAGACTGCGGAACAGATGCTATCCTCTAATGAGTCATGCAGTCGGTTTCGCTTAATAATAAGATTTATGCAATATTCGCTCATAGCCCTGATTTTAATGTCCTGAAAGGCTTTTGTAGTAATGTTCAAAATACGGAAATCGGTAGATATATTATTATATCTATGCGCCACTCACTAGCTCTGATATTGAGCGAAGTTTTTCTATATTTAAAGACATACTGTCCAATAAAGGAACGCACTTTACAGAATAAAGTTTAGAATATACATGTTATAATAATTAATGTGAATAAAAAAGGTTGGTGTGACAAAGCATTCACATTAATTATTGGTGATATAATTAATTTGAAAGTTATACTTTTTCAATATTTTGAATTTTTTCACAGTATAAAGTAAATTTTGTATATATATATATATATATATATATATATATATATATATATATATATATATATATATATAAGTGTTTAGATAATATCTTAGCCGTTTATTAAATATAACAATTGATAAATTGTTGGAGTTTTTCGGCTTTTATATGAAATATTTACAAATATCAAATTAGAATGTATGTAATTGCAGAGTAAACATTACTGTCTACAAATTACAAAGCAAATCATACGAAATTTTTTAATTGAAAAATATGGTCTACGTTGGGACTCGAACCCAAGTCTACAGCTTGCCGGGCTGTCGCCTATAAGCGACAGCCCGGCAAGCAATGTATATATATATATATATATATATGTATCTATTATCAGGATAAAATAAAACAAATTTTAATGAATTTCACTTTTTAATTAACACCGCAACGATTGTTTCGCTCCAACCTGAGCTTCATCAGACATATAACTAACTTATTTACAAATTTTTTAACAAGTATACGGTAACAAACACATGTTTTATTTTAAATATTTGAAGGAATGGGTACTTTTTATTACTAAAATGTCAAAACTTTCACTTCGGTTTATACGATACTGTTCTTAAGTAATAAAACTAGGTGTTTACATTATATTACAGGGAGGTAAAGAAATTCTATGGAAAAATACAATATGTGACTGTCTGAGTATCAAATAAATAAATTAAGTAAGGGTGAATTATTTGTTTCTAATTGATCATTTAAGATCTTGTCGGTTTTCTTTAATTTATTAATTTCAAGTGACTCTAATAAATTAAGTTTTTTGCCCTTATTTTCTACGTGTAATATTTTAAATTCTCTGTTAAAATTGTGGTTCGTTGAATTAATATGAGACGCATATGAAGAGTCACTTTTATTATTTCTAAATGACAACAGGCATAACGTAACAGTAACATCAGGAAGATATTGTCACATGATTGATACATTTTTCCGGTCAAGGTATGAACAACTTGATGGTAATTACTGGTTTTAGCAGAATGTGAAAACGAGCCACACTGCGAGAATCAGTATTAATATGCGTGATATGTTTTGCAGACGCTTAATTACTCGCAACGGGGATATAATCGCCTGACTTAACAGCGTCTGACTTTTTTCTGTGGGGTTATCTAAAAAGTTGTGTGTATAATAATAGACTCCGTAATCTTGAAGATCTTAAACAAACCATTTTAAACTTAATTGAAGCAATTCCACTGGAGATGCTAGGCAAAGTGATGGATGATTTCGTGCGATGTCTAGAAGAATGTATAGCAGAAGAAGGAGGCCACATACTCCATTCAATTTTTAAATAAAAGAACTCCTAGAGTTATAGATTAAGATGTTGTCGTTGTAAATTTTTAATATTTAACCAATAAAAATTTGATTCCATATTAAAAACTGTTAATGCATTTTGGAATTTTCCGTATATAAATTTGTTTAAAGTAAAAATACAAAACCTTTTATATAATGTCCAAGAATTATATTGTTACAGTCGTCGATTCTCCCCAATGCACGACGCCAGTATTCAGAAAGTAATGAATCGCATCCGAGTTAATTTAGTTCGGAGACGGTGGCTACATGGTACCGTTGCGCGACTTTGCGCGTAAATACGCCATCACTCAACGTCCATCAAGCTGTCAGAGAGTGCGACTCGCACGCACAACCATCTCTTTACTTGCAAAGCTTAATACATCACCTCTCGGGGATATTGCTTCTGTCTGTGATGTTGGCTGTACTTACACTCTTTACCGATAAATTGTTTTCCATACTTTGACAACCGGAAAAGTGAGTTCGCTCCATTATTACGCGAAATGTGATTGATACACAGACATTCCGCATGTGTCTTCAAACGATGCACTCGAATTTGCTATTGTGACTTTCCTTTTCCGTTTAAATAATGGCCGGGCATTCGTCTTCTCGGAGAACTGTTATTCTTTTATATTTGTGACGTACTTGGAAAATGGAAAATGCTTACATCCATTTTTCTTTCGGACAAAGGTGAAATTGTCTTCTATTCGTGTTCCCTATCAATAATTTTGTATTTTCATGTATATTACAACAGGAAAGAAATACGAAATAATTTATCTTTGTCAACATGTTTAATATATACTAAATTAATGATACCACGCATATGTCTATGGATGTACATGATTTATTTCCGTTATATGCACGAAAGTAAAATTAATAAAATATTAACAATGAAGCAAGTAATCAATAACAGATAACTTTGAAGTTATAAGGAATTCTTTGCGCAAACCTATTCTGTATAAATATTAAAACAAATTTTGAAATTAGTGACTGAATTTCTACCCCTTAAATACCTAGTTCCTTTGATTGTGGCATTACTTTACATATAATTATTTTTCGCGAAACGAATCCTATAATAACAAAGGATGCACATCACTCTGCACTCAATATTTTCCATTAATTAGTAGAGAGGTTCATTTGACTACCATCCCACTGGCGATTCGTCCTATCTCGTACATATACAGGCTGTTCCCTGAGGTAACCGACAAACTTACACAATGTGTTCTAGTAGTGATTTTGAACAAAAAAGTCCATATACACTTTGCTTAATTTATTTTTCGTTCCTTAGATTTTAACAAAAGAAGAAAACTGTTACAGTAATGTATTTAATCATGAAATTACATTACAAGCTAATAAACTAATATTATAAAAATTGCTCGAAATGTTCGCCTCTTCTTTCTAAACATGTTGCTAGTCTTTGGGCCATATTCTGTTACCAGTTAATATCTGCAAGTTCATTTCGTAGGGAATCTACTCCTGCAATTATTCTTTCGATCAATTCTTCTGGCGTATTTGGCTTACCATTATAGTAAACACGATTTTTTAGACAACCCCAAAAGAAAAAGTCCAATGGCGAAAGGTCAGGAGAACGTGCAGGCCATAGTACAGGGCCCCCTCTGCCTATCCACCGTCCAGGAAAATTTTGATTTAGAAAGTCAATAACTTGCCTACTAAAATGCGGTGGAGCGCCATCATGTTGATAAAACATGCCGCGTCGAGTTTCCAGTGGAACATTTACCAATAATCCCGACAAAGTATCTTCTAAGAAATTCCTATAATAATTTGCCGTAAGATTTCCTTGGATAAAATGTGGCCCAATAATGTTATTGTTTAACAACCCACATCATACATTTACAGAAAAACGATGTTGGTGATTAACCAAAACTACATTATGTGGGTTTTCAATAGCCCTAGTGTGAGAATTCCGAGTGTTGTTTATACCTTCTCGAGTAAAGTGAGACTCGTCTGTAGCAATTGACAATACTGTACGCGATTCACGAAATCTCTTGGTAGCATATGATGAGCTTTCTGTAGATGATAGGGAAAAAGCCCATTGTGATGTAAAATTCGCCATACCTGGGTTTGACAAACTCCGGTCATGGTAGATATCCTGCGTATACTTGTGGATGGATCTTATTCAACTTCGTTTAGGACAACATTAGCTTCCTGATGAAAATCTAACTCTCTTTCGACAAGTGTATTTGGAGAAGACCCGTCTTTCTCAAACACTGAAAGAAATTAGAAAATGTCGTATGGTGAGGAACTGCAGGATTTGGAAAACGTTGACGATATTCTTGTACTGCAGCACGTCCGCTTCCATCACAATACCCATGCACAAACACCATGTCAGCGTATTCCGTATTAGTGTACGTTCTAGGCATGGTTACTGATATTATTTTGACAGTTATCACGTATCGATAAATGACATAAATAACTATAGGATATTTGTCATTTTAGAAAATGACTAGTAACATGTTCAGAAAGAAGAGGCTAACATTTCGAGTAATTGTTATAATAACTTATAATATTAGTTTATTAGTTTATTATGTAATTTCATAATTAAATACATTACTGAAACAGTTTTCTTCATTTATTAAATCTAAGTAATGAAAAAGAAATTAAGCAAAGTGTATATGAACTTTTTTGTTTAAAATCACCTCTAGAATACACTGTGTAAGTTTGTCGGTTACCTCAGGGAATAGCCTGTATATTTTGCTAGTCGTCATCCGAACACCGTTCAGTGCGCTTCGTTCATCTTCTTCTTCTGATTCTTTGGGTTGGACGCCAGTAAGTCCAGGCACTTGAACACACTCCTCTTAGTACTATCTCCAATAGATCCCTTAATGCCACTCTGATAGTCTTGTGTCCTCGATAAAAGCCGCTATCCTGGCCAGGAGAAATTTGAGTACCTTCGTAGGATCTAATAGGTCACTTGCTTCTGAAAATAGTGTCATTGGACCATTATTCTTCGAAGATGATGCTGGAAATGCTGTTACTGTGAATGCTGGGAAATACCAATCAATGTTGGGTGACTTTTTATTGCCAGAAAAAAACTCATATTGATGTGTCTGATGTCTATTTCCAGCAAGACAGTGGGTCCTGCATGTCACACAACTCGAAATAACATTACGTTTTTGCAATCAAAATTTTCTTAAACGTGTAATTGTGCGAAACTTGGTCTTCAATTGGCTTCCAAAGTTAAGTAATCTAACACCATTAGATCCTTTTGTGGGGTTTTTTGAAAGATCGAATGTATGCTAGCAAGCCACATAAAATTAATAATGTAAAGAACAACATTCAAGGTGCAATTCGCGAAATAACCCTAGCAACGTGACGAAAAATCGATTTTCTAATTGATGCCTGCAAGCGCAGTTGTGGTGGACATTTGAATGATATTCAGTTCCACGTATAATTGTAACGCATAAAATAAAAAGGAAGAATATTTTCTCGTGAGCAAGTAAATATGATTGAATAGAATCGTTATTGTCACGAACCATGTTTAAACAAATATCTTGAAAAATTCGAAATGTTTCTGTGAGTCTCTTCAGTTCCTCACAAGTGCACATTACATGAAGCCTAGTTTCCTCCTGTTTTTCACATCTCCTACACCATGGCTCGCTAACCAAGCTCATGCTGTACGGATGCTTATTATTAAGCCTATAATAATTTTAATTTATTTTTCCTAGCATCTGACTCCCCTAGTAGTGTCTTAGTATGGAGTTTACCATCCGTTAGTTTCAGTATCTTCTTATATTGTTTTTATAGCCATAGCCAGATCTCCCTTCTAGCGGAATCCTTGACGATTCCACCGACAGGTTCGGTAAACTTCCTCTTATAACCTTCCTCGGCCAGTTCGTTGACTATCTTTTTGCCTTTAATCTCTTCATGTCCTGGCACCCATATCATTGAAACAGTATTGTCTTGTGCCAGTCTATTGAGGACCTGTTGGATTCACAATGACTTTAACAGCCACCTCACTGTTGATTTTTATGTTTGCCGCAGCCTACTTCTCGAATTTCCTCGGCGCAGGCTGCGACTGCAAACAATTCAATCTGGAAAACCGTCAAATGTTTCCCCAGACTTAAGTATATCTTCCGCCTGGGGCACATTCCACATATAGCTACACTTGTGACCCGATTGGATTGTCATACATCCGTGTACTAGGTACCGGTACCTCAATATTTTTAGCTGTAGACATAAACTCAGCTGCCGTACTGTCCACCGACATATGTAATATCGGCCCTCCTAGTACAGTTCTTGTAGCATCGGTATAGCCCCCTATAACCTTATTAGGACACCATAAGCCATTGGTCTTCAGCTTCAGGATCGCAGCCATGGCTTCCGCTTTCATAAATAGTTCCAGCGGAGGGAGACCCACGATGGCCTCCGTGGAGACGGTATCTCTGCTGTTCATAGTTCTCGAGATTTCCAACACAGCCTGTTGCTGAAGAGTCGTAAAGTGCCCCGCCAGCTCTCGTCCTCTTCCAACAGACAACTGCCTCATTTGTAATCGTTGGTCCTAACTACTACTGTGTACAACCAGCGTACTACATTTGGTTTTTGTCCCCAGGTCTTGCCAACAGCTCTTATTTATCTCCAGAAGAGCTACATGAGCCTGTCCGCCACTTCGACTAGGTGTCTGCTCCAAGTCAATTTCACATCCGATGTTATGGTGGTATACAGTGATAAATAATAATTTCATAACGTCTCAAATAGACAAAAAGAGACCGCTTTACGATGTAGCTCATAAATTGATAAAGGGATTTCCGGATTTAATGTACAATAGCAGTACAGTGTGTGATATACCGCGAATTTATTCGAAGAAATTTCACTGCGAAGGAATCGCGTAATTAATAATCGCTAAAAGAGAAGAGAGGCATTTTTGTTTAATTTATGCGTAACTTCCATATTGTGCAATGTACAGTTTAAGTTAGTAGACAACGAATCATTTCATTTATTTTGGAAGAACTACGGTAAAGGAACGATACCTAGCCGGAAAAAAATTATTAAATTTTCTACTATCCCTCAGTGAGCATATCAAACATATGATTAAATTCGGATTGAAAAATAAGCAACTGTGGTTGTCTGTGGACGAAACAATAGGTTGTAAAAAAATTGGTTGTTAATGTTATGGCACGTACCGTCAGGAGCATGGAAAATTGAACGACTCCTATACGCATTTTACCAGTTATTTTAATGTTGTAATACTGATTTTATATGCATTCGAATAAAACATGACGCATTAAGAATGAATAATTTCAAAAATAATATTTTTAAAAACGGAATACCGTAATAAAATAAGTAATCAATATTTTGAATATCTACTTTCCAACATACTAACAATTTTGGTTTCTGCATAACCGTAAGATGCACCATTTTTGGATTTGTAAATTTGACAAGGACGTGACAGTTTAATTGCATGTTATTAATATGTCAATAGTATTAAAATTAATCACCACGGCTATATAAAAGTCTAGTATAGAAAACTGCTGTCGTTCAAATTTCTACACTCCCGATAGTACAATGAAACCACTTTAATCATCACCTTCAATTTTACTAGCTTGCAGAAAAGTACATCAATATACTACCGAAATAATTTCGGAGTTAGTGTTAAACACATTGGAAAAGTTTGAACTTTCAAGAAACCAAGTGTTAATATTTGTGAGTGATGGTGCCGCAAACATGCTCTCTGTAGGCCAATCTCTAAAAAAGGTTGTGCTAACTTGTTACATATTTCATGTAAAATACAGGCTGTTCCCAGAGGTAACCGACAAACTTACACAATGTGTTCTTTAGGTGATTCTGAACAAAAAAATTCATATACACTTTCGCTTAATTTCTTTTTTGTTCTTAAGATTTCAACAAAAGAAGAAAACTATTTCAGTAACGTATTTAATCATGAAATTACATAACCTATTCCGCGTATACTTTTTGCAGACGAATCTCAATTTACTCGAGAAGGTATAAACAACACTCGGAATTCTCACACTTGGGCGACTGAAAACCCCCACCCCCTCCACCCACATAATGTAGTATTGCTTAATAAGCAACATCATTTTTCTGTAAATGTATTGTGCGGGTTGTTAAACAATGACATTATTGACCACATTCTGTCTAAAGAAATATTACGGCAAATTATTATGGGAATTTCTTAGAAGATACTTTACCTGGATTATTGGAAAATATTCCACTGGAAACTCGATGAGGTATTTTTTATTAACATGACGGTGCTCTACCGCATTTTAGTAGGCAAGTTAATGACTTTATAAATCAAAATTTTCCTGGATGGTAGACAGGCAGAGGGGGCTCTGTACTATGACCTGCACGGTCTCCTGATCTTTCGCTATTGGACATTTTCTTTTGAGGTTATCTAAAAAATCGTGTTTACTATAACGGTAAGCCAAACATGCGAGAAGAATTGCTCGAAAGAATAGTTGCAGGAGTAGTTTCCTTACGAAATGAACTTGCAGATATTGACAACAAAATATGGCCCAAAGATTAGCAACATGTTTAGATAAAAGAGGCGACCATTTCGAGCAATTATTATAATATTAGTTTATTATTGAATTTAATTGGAGTGAGAAATAGCAATTATTCAAATCTCCTCTCACATGCAATTGTCGCTAAACTTGTTGCGTTGATTCTACAATTTGACAAGATTACTCCTGCCGAAGAACATAGACGCAAACACGTCGCAACGTCAGCTATCCAACTGTACGGATAATTAACATTTGTATGAAAAAAACCACATCCGACCAGAAACGTGCATATATCGATATTTCACTGTAGTTACAGATCATCAGTACACGATATTCTGACCTAGACATGATTTTATTATTATACTTTCGTGTATATGTACGAATTATATTGAATTTAATTGGAGTGAGAAATAGCAATTATTCAAATCTCCTCTCACATGCAATTGTCGCTAAACTTGTTGCGTTGATTCTACCATTTGACAAGATTACTCCTGCCGAAGAACGTAGACACAAACACGTCGCGACGTCAGCTACCCAACTGTACGGATAATTAACATTTGTATGAAAAAAACCACATCCGTCCAGAAACGTGCATATATCGATATTTCACTGTCGTTACAGATCATCAGTACACGATATTCTGACCTAGACATGATTTTATTATTATTCTTTCGTGTATATGTACGAATTATATTGAATTTAATTGGAGTGAGAAATAGCAATTATTCAAATCTCCTCTCACATGCAATTGTCGCTAAACTACTGATGATCTGTAACGACAGTGAAATATCGATATATGCACGTTTTTGGACGGATGTGTTTTTTTTCATACAAATGTTAATTATCCGTACAGTTGGATAGCTGACGTCGCGACGTGTTTGCGTCTACGTTCTTCGGCAGGAGTAATCTTGTCAAATTGTAGAATTAACGCAACAAGTTTAGCGACAATTGCATGTGAGAGGAGATTTGAATAATTGCTATTTCTCACTCCAATTAAATTCAATATAATTCGTACATATACACGAAAGTATAATAATAAAATCATGTCTAGGTCAGAATATCGTGTACTGATGATCTGTAACGACAGTGAAATATCGATATATGCACGTTTCTGGACGGATGTGGTTTTTTTCATACAAATATTAGTTTATTAGTTTGTTATGTAAATGTTAAATACATTTGAAACATTTTTTCTTTTGTTGAAATCTAAAGACAAAAAATAAATTCAGCTAAAGTATATATGAACTATTTTGTTCAAAATCACCTCTAGGACACATTGTGTAAGTTTGTCGGTTACCTCAGGGAACATCCTGTATATGCTTTACCTACATCTGATGGCAGAAACTATTCATAGATGTTATTCAGATGTAGATGCATTAATCGCAAGCCCAAAGCCTGTCTTTCTCAAATCCTCAAAACGTGTTCGCCAATTTTGCAGATTGTGTCCCGATATTTTTGAACCACAACAGCCGATTCTTACACGTTGGGGAACATGGTTCTAGGTAGTGTTTTACTATCATAAATATTTTGATAATGTACAAAATATCAGTCTCATTATGTAGTAAAAATTTCATAGAAAACTTAATTACAATTAAGTTTGAGTAGTTTTTCCAAGTTTCGTCCTATACGGAGTATATCATTTTGAGTATTATTTGGATATTGTAATTTCTAGATTTTTTGTCTTAAAAAATCTGTTTCTTGATCATTTTATTTAAGCTATTTGTACTTTATTTAAAGCGATATGTTTAACGAAAATAAATAATTTGCAGGAGAATTGTTAATGTTAGGGCAGCAAGGCTTTAATTTTATTCTTAATTCTTATACCTAGCTCATAAATTGTAAAAATTATCATAATTTTTACGTTCGACTTCGTAATACTAAATCTAAATCAATTATTTTTGTTGTTCCAATATCTTAACGCAAAACGAATGTATTGAATTTTTCAATGAAAAGGGAACATCTGCATGATACATAAATTATTTACAATTTTATTTTAAGACGAATACTCTTCAACAGTAACATATGTTCTACTTAAAAAGAGAGTAATTACAATTTTCATAATGACGCAGCCTCCTGGAACGATTCGTAAAGACAACAAAGTATTCCATTCTTATCAACCTAGACTGTTTACCTACTGCGTGATAATATTTACTGAAACGACAGCTGTGCCCGATTTAACGGTATTGCTACAAAGAATATGTACGCCAAACAATTTGCGTACATTTTCGCAGTTGCTTACATGTTTAACTAGTGGGTCGTCTGATCCTATAACAAGCGCCCTCAATGACCCCTGCAGCAGTTCGTCTCATTCATTCTACTAATTACAGGACAAAATTACGTCATCTGGCATTCATCAAACAGAAGTCATGACTGAAACGATCGAACTAGTTTTAATTAATTCTCTGCCCCAGGTGGTACAAATAAACACTTCCCTCTTCCTTCTAACATCAGTTTTGCGTTGCATTTGGTTTGATACACAATTCAGTAGAAGTGGAAGTGGTGATCATAAAGTGTGTTTATTTAAAATAACATGGGGAATATGCCATTCACCCCTTCTTTCAATTTTACTAGTTCGTTGATCAACATTTTTTCTTTTTGCAGAACATTGAAACGATACAAGTAACATATGCGATAGGACGATATATGTTAAATTTACCTACTGTGTAAATTGAAAGTATTAAATAAAGTCATTATAAGTGTACTAGACATATACAAAAGGGGAATAAGTAATAATCTTAGAATGTTTTCCAGAATTCTAAACTAACATCTAAACATGAAAACAAATTAAATTAAAGCATATATTAAATTAATTTATCCAACACCTCCTAATAATAGACCTATAACTATGGCGATTTTAAATCAATTATGTAGCTTATAACTCACTAGTGAGTTAAAAACATAATTTATCTCACTAGTGAGTTAAAACAAGGTGAAATTTAGATTGCATAGATACATTCAAACTGCTATAGTATTAACACATTTATATTAATTCTAAAGGGTGAACAATAGCAACTAATTAACATTTACATTAATATTAAAGTTGAAGGAAATCCTCTTTGTATCTGACTCTGCATTCAGGTTATTCGAATTTAGAGTTATACTAGAAGACGTATTTGAAGTATCCTGAGCAGAAATTTGATGACCGGAAGTCGAGGACGTTAGACTGTCTGGACCCTGTATCTTTCTGGCTATATCAATCTTGTTGGATACTGAATCTTGTATATAACCTTCTGCCACAGTGGACGATTTCCACCCACCATGTCGTTTAACTGTTGTAATATCAGCTCCTGCGTTTGCCAGAAGAAATGCTGACGAACGTCTCAGACTATGTCCTGTATATAATTGAGCTTCTGGGAGGTTCAGGAAAGATGCAACTTTCTGAGGTATCTTAGAAATGGTGTTAATTCCAACTGGCTGGATAGTGCATTTTTCTTTCTTGTAATTTAGGAAGAATCTGCCATGTGGAATACCTTTTGGTCTCATACAGACATATTTTCTGTAGAGGTCAAGAATATCTGTTGTAAATCCTTCTGCCATAACATTGAAACTTCTAGATATGTTTGTCTTTGTGTTAGGTATCGAAACATACAAGTATCCTCCTTTATCTTCTATATCGTCAACTTTCAGCTTAGTTATTTCATCACAACGACACGCACCTGATATACCCATTATTAAGGCAACCTGCATAGAATACACGAACGAATAATGAATAAATATTTTGAATTAAATATAAGAAAATAAATAATACCTTCATCATCAAATATTTATTGTTAGGAGCCTCATTCAGAAACTTCTCTATATGTAGCCTCTCCAAGATTTTCGCCTTTTTGGACTTGTGGGTTCTTGCCTCACTCTTCAAATAGGAAATCAGTTTTCCGTATTTCGATATGTCACTATTCATATACACTTTCAAAGTACTTCTTAACATGGAATACTTCGTCCACAATGAAGAAGGTGCTATTTTCCTTCTATAAATATGGAAATACGCCGGCATAACTTCTTCGTTAATTCCAGTGATACTTTGCTGTTTTCTCCATTCTTCAAAATGACGAAATTCTTTGTCGTAATTATCCTTCGATTTTTTTGGCAGTAATTTATAACATGCTGCTTGAGCTTCTTGCAACTCTTCCATTACCATCAACTTTTAACTGCAGTATTATTAATCAATCACTAATTTTGTTTGCTTGTTGATTTGCATTATTTATTCTCCATAGTAACTGCACTACTGTATATGAACTTTTTGCATTAGTCGTTTATAATTTAAATTTGACTTGGAAGGTCAAATTTATAATTTAAATTTGACATGAAACTTGAAATTTATAAAACATTAAAAGCCATTTTGAACGGATCTTAAGAGGTGTTGGATAAAGTTTTGTATTGCACACGTGTGTTAATTACAAATAAGTCACTTGTACAAGAAATAACTATAATATTACTATTAAACTACCTTTAATCACCGATTAATTAAGTAGCTCTTGTTACAAATGAAACAAATATGTATTACGCATATGTGTAGGTATCTGTATACATGGACATACAGCTCGTATTTTCCGACGTTCACTTTAGCCAAAGACACGCGTTTCTGCCTCAATAGACGTCATCAGTTTGGGTTGAAGTAAAGTGTCACGGCTCGCCTTAAAGGTAAGTAGAAAATTTTGTCCTATCAGGTGGCATCATATAATCTAGTGACATCTGATCGAAAAAATACACTACGTCGAAAACAGAGATTTTCTCTCGACCAGCTATCCCGGTACACAATGGAAAAAAATATGTATATAGGCTGCCCATTTTCTATCTCCTTATATGGAAAACTCTCTTGGTATTGAAGATACCGGATCGGTTAAAATAGCAAAATTTCTCAAAACTTTGATGAGTATTTGATAGCATTTTCAGATTTGTCATATGTTGTCAATTGTTTGAGATATTTCAGGAAAATTTAAATTTGACGAAATTTTCAGTTATACATATCTTCGTAACCATTGAAGACAGAGCAAAACTAAAAATGGTAGTTGATAGTATTTTGTACGTAGAATTTAATAATCTGTATGAAATATTCATGGCACACTTGAATATCAAGATATAAAAGAAAATTATGCTTTTTTAAATGGCAATCATAGTCGGCCATGACTTGATTAAAATGTTTATTTTGTTCTGATTTCATAAATATAAGGTTGGTATGGTTACCCTTTTTAAATCTTTATTATAGCGAAAGAAGTTCAAATACTATTACTAATTGAAGAAATAATAGCCAAGTGGGCTTTTTTAAAACTACTTTAAAGCAGCGAAAATAAAAGTGACAAAAATTAAATTAATGCAAATAGTAACGAATCTAAAATTTAAGTAAATGTTTTCTAAAGGACGTAAACAAACAAATGTGCAGAGAGTGAATAATGTTATTTGATCAAATACTCAAAATGGCCACAATGGATGCACATTTCATTACTTCCCACCATATCGGAATGAACCTTTCGCAGACTCTGTGGGCGGATGCTTCTTATGGCTGCCGTAAAATTAATTTTTAATTTTTCAACGTTGTTGGGTTGGTCTTTATATTCTTTACGGTACCTCATAAAAAATCTAGTGGCGTAAAATCTGGTGATCTTGCCGGACAAAGGACGGTACCAGCGTTACCAATCCAGTTAAAAAATTGTTCTGAAAGATACTCAGAAACGGTTCGAAAATTATGAGCGGGTGCACCGTCATGTTGAAAGTATTTGAGATTTTGAATTAATTTTAATGGTAATTCATGTAGCATATCTCCCAGCTCGTTACGCAATATCGTTCTCCATTCAAATTTGTCTCATAAAAATATGGTCCTAATATTTTCATTGCAAAAATTACACATCACACGTTTACAGAAAATACACGTTGATCTCGCCTTTCCACAGTAAGATGAGGATTATCTTGAGACCAACAAACATTATTATGTCTCTTAAATAATCTATTGTTGGTAAATTTTGTTTCATCTGTATAAAGAATTGTATAAGAAAAGTGCGGACTAATGTTCGTTTCTTCCAAAAACCATCGAAGACATAATATTCTTCTTTCATGATCTTGGCCATAAAATGTATTACTCACAATGTATTTTAATGGCCTGTATTTATTCTGTTTTAAAATTAAACGAGCCTTTTCTGTAGAAACAGCACATTCACTCGCAATTTCACGAGTTGAAGTCGCGAGTTTGTAACTTTCATAAGGTCTTCTTCCCCTTTCTCCCTTTCTTCGTCTTCCGGTTTGAATTTATTTTTCAAGTGATCTGGTTTTGTAAACGAACCATATCTTTTCAAATTATTTTCTAACTTAGAAAATAGTCTTCGATCTGGCTCTTCTTTCTATATAGCCTTGATAATACAATTCGCTGGCGTAATAAGAAAAAAGCATATAATTTTTTTCTTCGTTGGAATACATTTTTTACACAAATATTTTATAGATAATACCACTTAACTCAAGTACAGTTAACAATTTTTTTGTACGACCCTTTATAAAAAGATATTTTTCGTCACCGAATACTGCAGCGAAAATTTGATTTCCGTCGCTAGTGAGAGAAAATCTCATAAGGTTAACTTTCGTCCCTAGTGACTAATTTTCACTTGCGTCTAGTTACCTGCTGATGATATATCGCGTAATTTTTAAATTACGTCAGTTTGTGTTGTCCGTAGCTTTATAATGATTTCTGATTCATAAAGTGATTTAGATATTTCCAATACTCCTCCAAAAATAGTAGATAAATCAAGCTGAGAAAACCTATGCGGGCTTATTACGAGAAAAAACGAGAAAGAGGTATGAAGAGTATGATAATAGCGTAAATTCATATTAGAAAATTGTGCTGCTTGCATATTTTGCAAAACTGTGGGAAAATTTTAAGCCATTAACCTTATGGTCTACATATTCTATAACGTGTGTTCATTTGAAAAGTCAATCTAGGTTACTTTGAAATTTTGATAGAATAAGACGCATATATATTAGTATGTGTTTGTTGTTTCGTAAACGTATATCCAAATGACATTTGATAATATCAATAACATTTGTTATTTATTTGTATGTATGAAACTGTCAAAATATACGACTTTGTAGGTAGTAGTAAAGTAGTAAATTTTATTTTACGACGTACTTCAAAATGTTCTCAGTAAATTACATGCTACTAGATTCACTTTTCAAATGAACACCGTTATATCAATGTTTAAATCTTAACTAATTTAAATATAATCTATAGCTTTGTAATTTTTAATTGAAAATTAAATATTTGTTTACATATTTTTTTTTAAGTTTGTTATGATGCCATAGGCGAAGTCGTAGAAAAAGTATAGTGTCGAAATCATTTTTTTAAGCTGGCGAACATTACCAAACTAGGTAAACTGTTCTCTCGCTTAAAAGAATGTTACTTTTGTCGCACGTTACACAATTAATGAGAAATCAACTTATTTGACAAATGTCAATTTGACAACTTGTAAATTAATTTTTGCTGCATAAAAGTAGTTTTAAAAAGCCCACTTGGGTATTATTTCTTCAATTAGCAATAGTATTTGAATTACTTCCGCTATAATAAAGATTTCAAATGATACCAAACCTTATATTTATGAAATAAGAACAAAATAAACATTTTAATGAAGTCATGCGCCAACTGTGATTGCCATTTAAAAAAAACAAGTTTGTTTTATACCTTGATATTCAAGTGTGCCATGAATATTTCATAAAGATTACTAAATTCTACCTAAAAAGTATTATCAGATGCCATATTTAGTTTTGCTCTATCTTAAATGGTTACGAAGATATCTATAACTAAAAATTTCGTCAAATTTCAATTTTCCTTAAATATCTCAAAAAGTCGACAACATATAACAAAACCGAAAATGCTATCAAATACTCATCAAAATTCTGAACAACTTTCTTAATTTAACTGATCCGGTACCTTCAATACTAAGTGAGATACCCATATACGGAGATAGAAAATGGTTAGCCTTTATAGGTGTAAATCCATTAACATGATGCCAGATGGCAGCAAGTATGCCAAAGAAACTTGAGTACATCATCAATACGTTAAGCGCGCATTACCCATTTGTTGCAAATGAAGCAGATATGTATTACACATAATGTTCCTGATGAATCCACCTTACGCAATTATTATATTTCTAAGTGCTACACGAAAGCAGTGGAAAGCATTAGAAGCCAGCTTTCAAATCAGTACCTATGGATAACTGCCGATGAAACTATCGATATATTAGGACGCTGTGTGGTAAATTTTGTAGCTGGTGTACTATGTCCAACTAAAAAGTTATAAATACAGTTGATGCGGAAACAGTAGCTAAAACAATTTACGAGAATATGCACCAAATGCTTCATTCTGACGACAGGTATAAAGAAATAATACTTTTATTTGTCAGTGGCAGTGCTGAATATATGTTAAGCACAGGCAAACTATCCAGGAAACATATCCTGCATATTACTTTTGTAGCACATGCTATCCATAGAATCTGTGAATATATCAGACACCTTTCCGGAAATTGATAGACTTCAATCAGCTTTTAAAAAAGTTTTCAGAAAAGCTCCATTGAAAGTAGCTCTTTAGAGGGAAAACTTCAATCAAACTAGATGGGGAACATGGTTGGAAGTTACTAGTTTTCATGAAGAGAATTTCGATAGTTTACCAAATTTCGTTACATGTTTAAATGACGATGCTCGAAGTATTTCTGAGTGCAAGGAACTAATACAAATTATAGATTTAAAAAATCAGTTATACTTTCTTCAGGAACACTTTGGAAATTTGCCAAAACTAATCACTTATTTTGAAAATCAAAATCTCAAGTTAAATGATGGATTAACCACATTAGATGTGGTTATTAAGAATTTGAAAAATATTCCAAGTAACTTCGGATATGGACTTCGGCAAAAGTTAAACTCAGTTTTTAGTATAAATCCAGATTTAATAACATTGCTGCAAAACTTACTGCTAAATACGCGGAAATAAAAGAATATTTCCAGTATGCACCTATAACCAGTTACGATGTAGAAAGGACGTTTTCTATCTACAAGGATGTATTTCATTCAAAGAGAACTAATTTTACAGAACCTTGAGAAAGTATTGCTAGTTAATATTAATACTCCTTTACTCAACTTGAATAAAATGAATAAAAATGAACAAATAAAAGTGTATTTCGTATTTTATAGATCACCACCCGTTTGTTTTCCAATTACATAAACAAAATTAAAAACTCTTTAAGAATACAAATTTTCAATAGTACGCTCCGTGGGCGATGAGTCATCGGCCTCTCGTGCGGTCCCTAATAATAAAAGCGAGCCGTATCGCTGTACCGCTAGATGATCACATCATAACTTGTGAAATTTCCAAAAAAATAGATTCATGGTAAATTGTACCTATTGCAACAATAAAGGTGGCAAATGTTTAACAATTTATATTCGTTGTGCACTACTTGTAAAACTAGCATAAAGTTTATAATTATGATATTATTCATAATGGAATTTATTGTAGAATAGCTAGTGAATTTGGACTTAATAAAAAAAGCGTTAAGCTTGCAAACTGTATCTTTAACACGTTCACTAAGAAAGCAGGGTATAGTGCACAAACTATCTCCGGTGAAGAGTAATAAAGCAAGTAAAACTTCGCAAAGGTGTCACTTCTTAAAATATGAATAAAGTTTTACAATTCAAATATTGTAATAGAATTCTGTTTATACAATGGTTTCAACCTGTAAATGAATATTGAGTGTATTATGTTTAAATTATATATCCTACATTTAATTACATCTAACATACATAACATACCAAATTTCGTTATATTATGACGAAACAAATAAGAAGTGGAAAAAATTCATGTATTGGGAAAATAAAGCAAAGATAGCTGTTTTGATAATTGGTTTATACAATTCAACTTTATTTTTATATTTATTTATTCAATTCAAAATTGATTTCTTTTTAATTAAAAACACTGGAAATACTTTTAAGCGCCTTACATTGAGCGCGTTTGGATTCTATAATTTTAACTTGGAGATGCCATTAGCAATAATTCTTGTTACATTAAATTTGTTTTGTTAAACGTTCAGTTCTAACCAAATCAAAGCCTAACACTCGTATAACCAAAACTCCTTGCAAGATTGGAAATGTGTGTACAAGGACATTTTCGATTAGAAAAGCTCGAGAAACCGTTCCTTGAAATCGTTCGTACTTATTTAGAAATATCGCGTATTTCAAAAACATTTAATGCATTTCATTTTCGTAGTCCTTTTTGCAAATATTCGCAAATTAATTAATCCAACTCGTTCATAATTACGTTCCTGACTGTACATTCCCTCTAGCATCACCATTTCGATTGCATCGATGTTTTTCTGCATCGTTCCCCTATTCTGATTGTTTACACGAGTTTGGGGGCTGTCCAACAATGCTCATTTCGAGCGAAACGTAGGTAATAACAATTTCTCGTTTTCTTTTTTTATATGTAATTTCAAATATCATCGGAACTTTGAACGCTTAAAATGAAATTTAACGACCGGATTATTAAAATTTGATTTGTAATTATTCCAGTACCTGCCTCTATATTCATACATACCATCTACTTATGCATACATACATTTGGATGTTCGTAATTAAAACCGAATTATTTAGTATCTACTCCAAATGTATTATACGGCATTCATAATGATATTCGTTGGAAATAATTTATATACGGTTCAAGAGTATATTCAGAGAAAATATGCGCACATTTAATCACTAATTTATTCTGATACTAATTTAATACTAAATCTAAATGTAAATTGTTAATATGCAGTGTAATTATTAAGGACCGGACACGAAAGGCCCATGACACATCGCCCACGGCTGTACAGTTGAAAATTTGTGTTTTTTAAAAGTTTTTAATTTTATTTATATAATTGGAAAACAAGCGGGTATAAAATACCCGAAATACATTTTTATTTGTTCATTTTGTAGTTCAAGTTGAGCAACAATACCTACCTTCTCAAGGTTCTCCTCTGTAGAATTTGTTCCCTTTGAATGAAATACATCCTTGTAGATAGCAAATGTCAAACTGGTTATAGGTGCATACCGGAAATATACTTTTATTTCAGCGTATTAGATTTTGAGGCAGTGTCCCCATACACAATTGCCGCAATGCTATTAAATCTCCATTAGACACTGTGTCTAACTCTTTCCGAAGGCTACATCCAAAGTTACTTGGAATATTTTTCAAATTATTAATATGGTTAGTTCATCATTTAATTTGAGGTATCGATTTTAAAAATTAGTGATTAGTTTTGAAAAATTCCCAAAGTGTTTCGGAAGAAAGTAGAATTAATTTTTAAAATCTGGAATTTGTATTATTTCCTTGTACTTAGAAATACTTCGAGCATCGTTATTTTAACATGTAACAAAATTTTGTAAACTATCGAAATTCTCTGCATAAAAACTAGTATAGCTTCCAACCATGGCCCCATCTAGTTATTACTGGAGAGAGACGCAGTGACAAAGATGGAAGTTTCTCCCTGGAAAGAACTATTTTCAAGGCTGCTTTTCTGAAAAATTTTTTAAAAGCAGATACAAGTCTATCAACTTCCCGAAAAGTGTCTCTGATATTCTGTGCATATTCTCGTAAATGGTTTCAGCTACTGTTTCCGCATCAACTGTATTTATAACTTTTGTCGCTATTACATATGCGTTATATGGAATAATTGGATGTACTACACCAGCTACAATATTTACCACACAGCTACAACATTTACCATATATCTACAGTTTCGTCGTCACTTATCCATAGGTACTGATTTGAAAGATGGCTTCTAATGTTCTACTGCTTTCGTATAGCACTTAAAAACATATTATTTTAAGATGGATTCATCAGGTACATTTCGAACAGTACATTTTTGGAGAAATGTTTTGAAGGTGGGATTGTTAAGTTTATTTATTTATTAGTTTCACAGAATTCTTCGTTAAAACTGTCTACGGGTCTAATTTCTGTAAATGTGTTTTCGATGCTAAGTGACGCTTTACTTACGATTTCTTGGACTTTTTTAACGATATTTTGCAGACTTTGCAATAAATCTCGGAATCACTGGCAATGGACATATAATTAGTTTGACTCTTAATCCAACTTGCCATTGTTTTGCGATGCCATTCTCGACGTTGTTCCATATCATATCTGAAAAAGTAACTTAAACAATGTTCTAGATCTATATAAATGAAAATTAAAAATGTATGCGTAAGTTATTGAAACTTAACGAAGTTCCCTGGACACTTACGTCAAAATAATTGGGAGAAGTAGATTTTATGAAACGATATTCAACAGAATCTATTACAAAAATTATGGAGTATGTAATTAGCAGTTGAAATAATGAAATAAATAAACTCACGGTACTTTATTTATCTTACGAAATATAAACTAATAGATATAATAAATGATAAAAACCCCGCTTCTATTTAGGCCCATGAAGAAAGGAATTTCACTATAATATTGAAGTAATTGCGTGGCAATCCAACGACAAAAAAACCGGATGTGCGGTTAACCGAATGAATAGTGGCTATTTAATAACTGCGTTTTGTACTTAGCGATGTTATAGATTATTTATATGGTCCATCGTAATTTCGACCTAATGCGTCCGGTCTAGTAATTATAACGGTGATACAATATCCAACCAAAATATTCAATATGAATATTCTTTCTAATTATAGTATATTATGTTTAAGATGTTCTCAAAATGAATGAAAGAAGAAATGCTAAGTAAAAAAGAGCATATCGATGTTTAACCACCATATAGGCTATAGTTTTCTTATAGTAGCTTAGCAACT
The DNA here is from genome assembly GCA_935421215.2 of Melolontha melolontha. Lineage (NCBI taxonomy): Eukaryota > Metazoa > Arthropoda > Insecta > Coleoptera > Scarabaeidae > Melolontha > Melolontha melolontha. The sequence continues at coordinate 213,870,999 of OW285235.1, forward strand.
CATGTAAACAGTCGCGGTATGCCTCTATTGGCCGTCAGATATGCTGAATTGCTTTCTCATGACATGTGACGAAAAGATGTGCATATACAGGCTGGGGCAGAATTGAAGGGTGTTTTTTGGGACGGGTTGAACACACGAAGAGGAAGGGGTAAATGGTCGCGGCTAAGGTCGTTCGATTCAGGAGGCGTTACCGTTCGTTAGTTAAAAAGATTATCTGGATAAAAGAGCATCGTGCTCGAGTCTGTTATTGCCATGCAGCGGCGCTTTTGCCAAAGGTTCAATATTGGTTGTAACGGTTCAATTTCGAAACGTGACATGGGTACATAATTTTAGAATGACGGCATCGGCAAAGAATCCAAAACCGCGATGTCTTTCGCCAAGTGTAAGTGCAACAAGTTCCGTAGAAACGGTGAGACAAGTAGTAATTCAATGTCCAAGGTATTCTGTCCGAAATCGGGCTGCAGCAATCCGAATGAGTAGTCGAAAACTTTTGCAGAATTTTACACCTAGATCTGCACTTTCACCCATATAGGCTTATGGGTGTCCAGCGTCTGAATAAAGTAGATTCATTTGAGCGGTTATGTTAAACCGAACTTCTGATAGTCGGAACAATTTTTGATCCCAGCATTTCGAGGACGAAGAATTAACCCAAGAAATGTTTGGTTCCAACAAGCATACACAGCCAGAGCTTCAATGGAAATCTCCCGTTTCTGTAATGTGCCGTGGCACCTCGTTCGCCTGACCACATAGCATATGGTTATTAGGTCGACATCTGCAAGAGTTGAAAAGAAGCCATCACAACAGAAGTTAGGGCAACTGACATCGACTTTTGTGAGAGGGTGATGTGGGACTTTGAAGAACGACTACAGCATTGCAGAAAACGGGCGTCATCTGTCTGATATAATTTACAGAGCATAATTTCACTCTTTATAGTTAAATGGTAACATGTAAGCTTTCATTTTTCGTACGTAAATCTTCTTTAAGTTAAAAAATAACTGAGTTATTTTGCATTTATCTCGGTTATAAAAATAAATAAACTGTTAATGTTATATATCAAAGTATTTGGTTCTATGACGCATGCTAAAATTTCTATCTTAATCCATCACTCACGGGGCGTAACTAACTTGTAAGTTTTCTTTATGTTGTTTGTTAGCACTTATATTGAAACCTAGGTGTACTTTTTGAGTATTCTATTTATTTAACAAAAGTATTTAATGTAAGCTAAGCCTCACTAGTATTATCACTCAATGTAAAATTGAGACCAAGACGAAACTATGTGTCTGCTAAGATAAACCTCTATTGTTGATGTTCAAAATATTGCTAGTAGGCAAAATTCAGCGCTACCCTAACAAACAATTGCGTATTTAATAAAAGTATGCGGTATCAGCTGTACGGCTAGATGACAGGATGACTCGGGAAATTTCGAAGTTACCGATTCCTGGTAAATTGTGCCTACTGCAACAAGACAAACTAAATGTTTAACAACCTATACTAATTGTGTAGTAGTTGTAAAACTAAGTATAAAGTTTACAATTGTTTCATTGTTCATAGTGGAATCTACTGTAGAATATCAAGTGAACATGAATTTTGGAAAAGATATAAAACTTACAAATTATGTATTGAACACGTTTACTAATAAAGTGAGCTACAGGACAAACTATCTAAGCACAAAAATAGTAAAATAAGTAAAACTTCGTAAATGTGCTGCTCCATGAAATATGAAGCGAGTTTTACAATTCAAAAATTGTAATCGTAATAATTCTGTTTATGCGATGGTTTCAACGTGAAAATATACATTGAATATATCATGTTTTAATTCTATATTCTCCATTTAATTACATTTAACATATTATGATCATTCTTCTATTCGGTTCGTTAATAAATCACACGATGTATTAAAAGTAACTATATTGATGAAAAATACACTAAATGACATTTTAGAAATAAGTAATTATAATAATAATATTTATATTTATTTATGAGAGTGGATCCCTTTGCTACGTCCTTAATGCACTCACAATAAAAAATTATCTTAGATTTATTCTTCAACATAGTCTCCGTTAAGATTAACACATTTTTCCCATTAATGTTCTAGGATTTCTAATGCTTGTCGAAAGAAAGATTATTCAACCTCTGCGATATCACATCATAATCTTACGGAAATAGTTTACCTCGGAAGTGTTCTTTAAGTTTTGGAAGCAGTCGGTAATCGTTGGGGGCCAAATCTGGCGAATATGGCCGATGCTCAACTAATTCAAAGCCTGCTTGAACTATTGCGGCGGTTGCAATGGCGGAGATGTGACTAAGTGCATTATCCTGATGCAAGAGAATACCATTGCGCAACTTGCTCCGTTTTTCTTTTATCAAATCACGTAATTTACGCAGGAAATCTACTAAAATTACGGCTTCGGCTTCCAAAAATACGGATAGTATGACCCTCCCTGTTGAAGGTCGTTTCTTGAATTTTTCGGCGGTATTGAACCTAAATGTGTTCACTCTTTACTCTGTATTTTGGTCTCTACATCATAATTAGGGATCCAGGACTCATCCATCGTCACTAATCTTGCAAGAATTTTTCTTTATTGTGTTTGTACTGCGTTAAAAAACTACTACAAATGCCTTTCTGAGTTTGCTTGTGTGCGTCTGTTAACATTCGCGTCAACCATCTTGCAGATATTTTTTCATGTTCAATTCGCCTGTAATTATATTATATGCCATATAATATGAGAGATCAGTGTCAGTCAGTAATAGTCACACGTCGATTCTACAGCACGAGAACTTTTTGGACTTTTTATCAGTTTCTTAGTTAGTGAGGGTTGTGGGCGCTCCATCTGTGCGTTTATCTGTATACGACTGCCTACCACATTTAAACTAACGACACCACCTTTTAACTATGTCATATGATACTACAGATTCTCCCAATGTATCCACCAAATCTTGATGAATTTGATTTGCGGGAAATCTCTTTTAAAGGTAAGTATTTAGTCACCACCCGTTGCTTGCTGACGATCCATTTTGATACTGATATGTGACTCTCTCGGCGTGGAGGGTCTGCTGTAGGCAGTTTCAGACTTGTAAGTTTCTAGCGTTAGTCGACACATGGCATGTTACAATACGGAGTGAAGATAAATAAGTGTTTTGGTTTATAAATGGGTGCGGCGCAGAGCAAAGGGATCACCCCTCGTATATACACATTTATAACTACTATATTAAGTACACGACAATTTCTGATTTAATGAGTCATTCTTTTTCTTAAGCTCTTTGATAGTCCATCAATTTTTCTCGACTCTTCTGTATCTAGTCTATTCGGGAAAATCTTAGTACGTGCTGACGCGCACAGCCGATGACGTCATCGATTAGGTCACCGCCGCATGGAACACATTATAATATATATAAATGACAAAATTTAGTTTTATGACAAAACCCATAAGAAGCCTAAAAAATTCCATACCGATTCCTTTCATCATGTCACAAAACCAATATTATTTTCGGTAAGAGCAACTTTTTGCTTAGGAACACCTCGCACGTCAAAATGGACTATATTGAAATTATACCCCTGATAATAAAATTGTACCACCTCTTTACGGTAACTATGACTGAATGGCACAAGTTGTAAGAACGTCGGACAATGGAAGTAGGGTCAAATGTTCGAACCTCGGGACTGTCGAGCAAGATTCTACCGTCTTATTGGAAAGGGGTGTAGTAACAAAGCCATGAAACACTTTACATACACCATATACACTTTAAGCAATCCTAGGATCTGGACAAGTTTTCAGCTTAAGACAGTGGATTACTGTACACACACCACTTAAAAAAATAAAATGAAACAACTTTCCACCAAATACGCGATTGATTTCCTTAAAACATTCCTTCCGGTTCCTTCCGGTCACCTTTGAAATCGAAAAAAATAGTTCGATAATGCTCTTTGTTGGATTCTATGATTTCTGTTCCGGTTTCCCGGAAATATTTATAATAAGGTTTTGTTTCTATCTTGTTTTTTCTTTACTTTTAGTTTTTCTTTATTACTATCATATGATTTAATATATGTTTCTTTTGGACGCACCTGTATATTCGTATACATATCCATATAATATCAACCGCTGTGCACAAAAGCATTTAACTAGAATTATTTTAGAATAAGACATGCAAATCTCGTTAATATTTCTATTACAGCGTTTATACTACAAAACCTTCGAAGGTATTTATGTAGCTTACTTTGAAAGTCCGAGCCGCTTATTGCCATAAAATAAATGCGTATTATAACCATGGGTCATAAGAGAAATTGTTTGTATCGATACATTTTATTACGATCATGTTATTATACTTTGTAAAGATATTGCAATAATCATTTATTCTCAATTTAAGTTTGGAAATTCCACGAATACGTAATCAGTGCATCTGAGAGATATTGTTGCAATGTCTAGTATGAACCGTTATTTACCCCAACCCCCTTTCACAAGGGTGGGGACCATTTTCACCCAGACAAAATAATGTAAGAAAGATTCATTCGAAAAGTTCACCACGGCAAGACATAACATGTCTTTAACGTACAAACGAGAAATAACTTAGCAATTTTTATGTATCTCCTGTATCAAGTGTATTAATCTCGTAGTAAATAAATCCGTATACATATTTACATGCGAGTATTCCTTTCAACAAAACAAAAAAAGTGAAAAATCCAGCGTAAATCGTTCAATTTCTTATGCAAAGGATTCCAGATACATTAAACCTTTTTTGTTAAATATTCAAGTATGTATTTCAGCTGTACTCTTATTAAGATTTCACCCTGAGAAATAGTATTTACTATTTACAAGAACTAAGATAAGCACTTTTATTTTCTCCTGCATTAAATTAAATTCCAAGAACATAAAGATAAAAATTTAAGTCGGTATATACTCGCGCAAAGTTCAAGTTAAAATTATTATATTAAAATTACTTTCAGCACTACACAGAAAAATATCTAACGTAGATTATGCAAAATTTAAATAACACACGCGGATGATCCTACGGACCTACGGATGAAAATTCAGATGTAATTGAGTTATTACAAAATTCAATAAACCTAAGAGTTCCGAGACAGTGTTACGTAGAACGGCACTTAGCCCTAAATCCTGAGGGATTTTACATGCACGTGTGAACCTAATAAATATTAGCATACGAATGCGCTCTCTACACATGCGCCTTCACATGGGATTCTAAGAAAATATTTGTACCATGGATTGCTTTCGTTACTCAATTGTACTAATACAAGATAAAGAATGTTATTATTCTGATTCAGAGTCGTATTATTAATAAGTTTTTTTAATGAATCATATTAGATAACAGATGCTTGTTACTAGTTAGTTTCCGGTTGGCTAATTTTTTAAGTTAAATACACTAAAAGTCATTTATTAATAATAATTACTTTTTGTATCAGTAAACGTATTACGAAAAAAGCACACTATTAACACCTCAAATAATACATTGTGCAGACCACTTATCTAATTTCTTGGTGTGGTGTTAGTGTATGCTGTGTATTACAAGCACTACATATCTTTTTGTTCTATATATGTGTTTTCTTTCAAAACAAGTTCTAATTAATTTAGCAATTAGTTGATTAACAACTTCTTTGATTTAATTTTCTAACATGTTTTATATTTAAAAGCTTTAGAAGATATTTGTGCCTGCAGCAACAAATGAAATCGTGGAAATGGATTATTTAGAAATGAAATGTCACTAAAACTGCGATATGCATTATCACTACTATCAAAAGTTACTTCTATGGGTAAATAAGTGATCACTATTTAAAGTATGATATATAGAAGAATATAGTTTGTTACTTTCTGATCCCCTAGATCGGATATAAATATATCAGACAGAAAATATATCGTATAAAGATATTGGGTTATTCAATTGGGACATAACAATTTTGTATTTAAATACAAACGCATTTATGATCTGTCAATGCCAAAACGTCACTCAAGGTTTGCATTTTTATCATGGTGAAGTTCACGAACGAGCAAAGTTGGGAATTTATCAAAAATTACTACTGAAATTCTGAGTCGGTGGTCGCAACTTTAGGAGCGCTTACTCCAATTTTCGGTCATAATAATCGTCCCACCAGACAGGCTATGCGTGCAATAGTGGATAAATTCGAGTCAACATACTCACTATTGAATGTTCCTGTGCCAGTGAGACAATTCACTGATCCAAGTACCGTAAACATCGCTGCTGTAACTGCTTCAATTCAAAATGAGCCAAATTAGTCAACGCTGTTCACAGGAATTAGGAACCTCTCAGTCCACATTGTGGCGAATTTTGTACAAAGATCTTGACTTACACCTTTACCAGATCAAATTAACTCAAGAAGCGAAGCCTTTTGCTCATTCGAAGCGCCGAAACTTCTCCAATTGGGCTCTGCAAAGTTTGAAGAGAATCCTTAATTTCATCGAAAAATGGGCTGATTCCTAGGGTTATTATGATCATAAAAGTTCATATGAATGTATGTCTTAAATGACTTAGTTTTAAAGTTACGGGATGTTCAATAGTAAATTAAAGTAAATTTCACAAGACATTTCTGAAGACGAGCGAATATCGAATGATGCGGGATGACACGGTTCGGGTATCGTTCTTCATAAAGATGTCTATCTGTACGAGAATTATCATTGGTAAAACCATGAACAACATGCATATAGCACAACTCAGCATTTGCGTAATTCATTTTAGAAAACTTTGACGATATTTTGACACAATAATATTGAAGTGACAAATAAATATTTTCCCTTCAAAACAATTGTTTGTGCAGACAGGTGTTATATTAAATCTTATTAGTTACGCTATAACAAATGAATCGTTTTATTGCAGCATTTGAAACAATTCAAAAGACGCCCGGTATTCTTGAACGCACTAATCAATGCAAGGGAAGATAGAAGCTTGCATTGCAGTCGAAGCCTGTCATTTCCAACAATTTTTATAAGTTAATTCTGTTGTATTAGTACGTTTTATTGACCATCCCGTAACTTTAAAACTAATTCATTTAAGACATACATTCATCTGAACTTTTATGATGATAATAACCCTAGGAATCAGCCCATAAAGTTTGTCCCATATATTTAGAATCACGCTGTATAGTACCTTTTTCGAAACTGTAAAAATTCATTTAAAACTCAAAAATGGAAAGAGAACGGTATTATAATAAATCTACTGATATTAAATGTTTGTGGTGTTAACATATTGTGATGTATTTATTATTGCATTAGCAGGTAGACTCTTTTCGGACATGTGTTTATTTTGACGGGTGGAAAGAATGTTGGCTCTGTCAACACTATGCGTGGGAGGTTGGTTTAACAGTTCTCGGACATGAGTTTTTAATTTAATTTTTGTAATATTAAAATTGTCATTATACGGGGGTGTTTATATAATGGGCAGGTCTATTGGTGACAGGTTATTTAAATATATTCTGTCATATATAGAATTTGTGTCTTTTGCATGTGGATGCTTTCTAATATATTTCTTGCTTTGTTTTTTTTCAGACGTAATTATTGCAGTTTTTTGCAGGATTTTCCGCCATTTTAGCTTCTGCAACAACAAACAAAACATAAAGCATTACTAACAGTGACAATCGAGACTTTAAGTGTTTATTAACATAGCACCTAAAAAGTTGTTGTTATCACTAGTTCGTTTTACAGGACGTTGAAGTTGTCTATTTCTTATGTAGTAGCCTTATATTTAATAATAAAAAATTCTTTGAAATTAAAATATTACAAAAGGATATTAAATATATCCTCAACAAACTTCTAAGGGCCAGCTGCACTGACCATGACTTTAATATTAGATTTAATAACCTGAGATTAAATAATAAACTCTAGTTAAATATAATGTCATTGCTCCGTTCCAAATTAGATAATAGTTAAGTAACTATCGGTTTTAGAAAGCTCGTTAGGGATTTTCTGTATTATATTAATATTGCTAATATCACTCGTGATTTTCGGGACCTTCTTAATCTTCGTCAAAGATTTCCGTGTTGTCTGTGTTTATTATATTTAAACGGTTTAAGCTCTGTTGTGACTGAAGTGTCGTATGACACCGGTTTGTTGATGTATCCATACCAACAAAGTCTGGCACTGATTTAAGATGGCCACTTGCAAAAAATGGCAAGCATGTTAGTACATGATTTATTAGGGTGATGCTATTATTTCTGTAAAATTATGTTATATACTTTCTTATTTAAAGCAATTATAACATGCAAAATAAATAGGTAATTACACATCCTTTGGATATTCTAATTTATGTTCGATTGGTGTGATATGGTTTCTTTGTATAACCGAAATCGTCGAAAAAAAGTATAATCATCCAATAACTCCAATTTCGAGTGTATATAGCCCTGGGAAATCCAAAATCTATTATTTCAAGAATATCTATGTCATCTTCAAAAATATATTCGTCTTCGATATCCATTTCAAAAATTACCTTGCAATCACGGAAAACAAATGTCAACAATTTGATTAACTATTGTTAAGTTCCTTAAAAATAAAAATAGAAATAAAAGACCAGAAACAAATAGAAATGTACAAGACAAATAGTAAATCTAAAAGTAACACAGTAAAAGAAGTAATAAGAACATATAAACTCAGAGAAGAGGTGATAGCAAATATATATAAAGAAAAAATAGAGGCAGAAATGATAAAAAGCAAAGAGAGTTTAAACAACGTGGAGGTGGAAGACATGTGGAAAATAATTAAAGATTCAATAATGAAAATAGCTAAAGAAACGTGTGGAAGCAGCAAAACAGACAAAAACAAAAAACAAACAAGATGGTGGAATGAGGAAATTAAAAGGGAAGTAAAGATGAAGAAAGACAAATGGAAAAATTATCTTAGTGAAAAGAACAAAGATAATTATGACAAGTACAAGGAACAAAGGTTAAAAGTGAAGGGGATGGTGAAAGAAGCGAAACAACAAGCTTGGGAAGAATTTCGGGAAAAGATGGAACAAGACAGTAAAGGTAACCAAAAGTTATTCTATAAAATATTGAAGACACTAAGAAAAGGTAAACAAAATAAAATTAGATACATAAAAGCAGAAAACGGGAGAATTTTAGAAGACGAAGATAATATAATGAAAAGATGGAAAGAATATTTCGAGGGAATGCTTAACACAGAACGAATAAACTTAATATACGAAATAGAGGTGAGCGAAGAAAACATAGAAAGTGGGGAGAGGGGAGGCGAGGAACCGATCAAGAAGGAAGAAATAATGGAAGCTATAAGGGAGTTAAAACGAGGCAAGGCGGCAGGACATGACGGTATAACAGCGGAAATGATAAAAAATATGAAGGAAAACGGCATAGAAGTCCTAGAGAAATTGTTTAATAGGATTTGGAATGAACAAAATATACCAAAGGACTGGGAAGTAGGCATAATACTACCCATCCACAAAAAAGGTGACAATAAAGAGTGTAGCAATTAGAGAGGAATTACACTACTCAGTGTAATGCTAAAAATATATGAGAGAATACTAGAAAAGAGATTAAAAATATTAATTGATCACCAACTAGAAGAATCGCAAAGCGGATTTCGGAAAGGCAGAGGAGTGCACGATCACATTTTCACTATGAAACAACTGATAGAAAAAAAACCGAAATAAGACTATATATGCGGCCTTCATAGACATAGAAAAAGCTTTAGATAGTATTCCAAGAGCAGAAGTTTGGAAAAGCCTTAAAAAAGAGGAATAGGCGAAAAACTCATAAAAGCTATAAGAACCATATACCAGAAAACTAGAAATTATGTGAGAACTGAAAATAGGAAGTCCGAAGAGTTCATAACCAAAGAAGGACTGAGACAAGGAGGGGTGCTCAGCCCCGTATTATTTAACATAATATTAGATGATGTACTAAAAGAAATAAGGGGAATAACAAAGAAACTACAAGTAGGGTATAAGAACATGGAGAGGGTTGAAATAGCAGAATGTGTCTTCGCTGATGACATAATAATATACGCAAAGAACGAAAGAGACTTACAAGAAAACCTAAACACATGGAATATAGCACTAAAAAAGAGGAATCTAAAAATAAACATTGATAAAACAAAAGTGATGACAATAGGGAGAAATGATTTAAAAGTAAAAATTGAAATAGAAGGAAGAAACATAGAACAAACAGACACATTCAAGTACCTCGGAATAAACATACATAAAGACGGAAAAGAAGATATGGAAATAAACAGCAGAATAGAAAATGCAACAAAACTATATTGTGCACTAAACAACACATTTATAAGAAAGAAGGAAATAACGAAGAAAACAAAAATCACAGTATATAACGCGTTGTTCAAACCAATAACGACGTACGGATGCGAAAGCTGGATACTTAATAAACATATGAAGAGCAGACTACAAGCCGTAGAAATGAAATACCTAAGAGCGGTGAAAGGAGTTAGTAGAAGGGACAAAATAAGAAATGAAGTAATAAGACAAGAATTAAATGTACAACCCATAATGGAAGAAATCGCAAAACAACAACTAAGGTGGTTCGGTCATGTAGTAAGAATGGAAGAAGAAAGACAGACTAAAAGAGTATGGCTAGCAAGAACAACGCAGAAGAAAACAAGAGGAAGACCACAAAAAACGTGGGACAATGTCATAGTGGAAAATTTAAAGAAAAGAGGAGTAACATTGTACGAAGGGAAGAGAATGGCGAGAAACAAAAAGGAATGGGCAAGATTTATATGTCAGGAATAGTCATATAAGCAAAATGTAAATAGCTTCACACCCTAGGGGTAAACAAGCTTATAGATTATAATAATAAAAGTTCCTTAAACCGATAAAATTCACCGCTTAATTTATGTCAGGATTAAAAATAGTTAATCTCTGATTAGACAACCGTGCAAATCAAAAGAAGATCTTAACAAGCTGTTAATCCTAAACTCTAGTTAAATACTTCGGTGCAACTGGCCATAAATGTAATAATATTTAAACTCAGCTTTAGAATGTCAAAATTTATAGTAAAATAGCATTATTTAATTACTGATTAAAAATTGCTATATAAAAATAGGTTTAGGTGTTAGATCTAAAAGGAATCCATCGCTTTAAGAAATGCCAACGTAACACTAAATGCACATTTCCATTCCAAAGTGCATTTATGTCATTTCAATTAAACTATGCGAAAGTTGATAAAGCAGAATATATTTCCTCTATTAATTTTAATTATGGAGCAGTTCCCTACTCCTTAATATCAATTGAGTTGTTTGTTGCGCTTTATAATTAATCGTTATAGTTCTGATCAGCAAATTAAAGGGATTGTTATTTCCTTGCCGAACGCCTTTCTCTAGAAACTACCGAAGTTCAAAATTAACGTCAAATTTCGTCGACTTCGTCGGAAAAGACAGACATACGGGTGACTATTTACTGACAAAGGACAGAAACTAAAACTATTTACGCGAACTTGCGGATAACTTTGCTTGATTGCACATCGCATCTATGAAGTCTACTCAAGAACGTCAACGCGAGTGTCACAGATGCCGGCTATGCTCTCGTACAATTTCCTCGGATTTGTGGAATGAACACATGGCATGGCCGTAATATCGGTATTTCAAGTGTTATATAAATTCACCCTGAAATTGCAATATCTTGAAAGGACATGTCGCAAAACAATATGACTTGTTAAATTTGAAACCATGCCCCTTGCTATTTTAGAGAAATTTATATTCAAAATGAAAAGCGGTTACAGGGTTTTGCTATACATACGTAAAATTTTATTCAATATTTATATCCATTAAATTGTTTTTATTATCGCAGCTATTCTTCAATCATATTTTTTAATTTACTTTGTCAGATAAAATATGAATGAAACTTTATTAATACAAAGGTATTTTTAATAATATAAAATATTATTAAAAATCTGGTGTGAAGAACACAAATACAGGTTCACTATTAATATTTTTGTGAACGTGTCCGAACATATCCCTCCCCAGGAAGGGCGTCGTTACTTCACATTGGTTATGTGGACGGGGCGAGGTATTTCGGCTGTCTGACAACAGGCAGCGCTGAATTTACTTCTACGCCCGGTCTGGATAATTTCGGTGATGTGGTTCTTTTTTGTGAATGTGTCTGAGAATATCTTTTCTCCAGCAGGGGCGTACCGACGAGCCTGTAGAAAGGCGAAATACGTATCTACGTCTCTGGGGAGGGATAGGTTCGGACACGTTCACAAAAAATATTAATAGTGAACCTGTATTTGTGTTCTTCACACCAGATTTTTAATAATCTAAACTAATATTATAAAGAGGAAACATTTGTGTTTTTGTATGTATGTTTGTAATGTTTTCACACAAAAACTACTGGACCGATTTCAAAAATTCTTTCACCAATAGAAAGCTGCATTTTCACTGAGTGACATGGGCCATATTATATTAAAAAAAAGGGATCCCCAATAAAAATGCATTAATGTAACCCAAGGTGTGAAAAAATTAGACACAAAAAATTTGTCATCGCGTACGCTGCGAAAATTATTGTTGATAGAACAAAAAAATGTTCTACAGTATTATAGAACGTATTAATATCTACAAAAAAGTTCGCGAAACCATATGTCCAACTACTGTAGTTATGCCACTATAACTACTTTTTTACATTTTAAAAGTTAATAAAAGTGCCGACAATAATCAAACCATATTATCCATACCTCTGTATTATTCCTTATCCTATTAAATGATATTTTATTAAAGACCATTTCAATACCAGTAAAATACTTTTTAAATTATTAAAATCGGACATTCCATTCAAAAGATATAACGAATTCAAAAATGTCCAACTAAAGAAAATAATGTTATAATATAATGTAGTAGTATAGCGATGGCCATATTCATTTTGCTTGCAATAAATTGACAATCGAAAAATTATAACTGGAATAAGAATAGTATTGGCAGAAGGAATTTAACAACAAGTTCAATGAGAATGAAAAGTAATAGGAAACAGGCACAGAGAAACTGTTATAGAAAGAAGTTAAACATAAAGTGATTTAAAATCCAAAAATTGAGGATCACAAGAAAGGAAGATTAAATATTTAAGAGAATACACTCACTATTGTATTTATTCAAGGTAGGATCGAAGAAAAGAGAACATATACGATACAAATTTTATTAAAATAATTTAAATAACACTGAGATATTTGAAAGGTGACGTTTTTGAAGTAATATTAAAAATGTGTCAAAAGCCAAGTGACAGGAACATTATTAAAATAGCGGGTTACATTGTTTATAAGTTATGTTAAATAACTAAATGGACTAAACAAAAAATGTAATCAATTCATCACTTTACAATTAAAAAAATAATTTTTTTTTTCAAAAACATTTTTTTTCCTTTAACTTCACATAGCCACAGCAACGCAATTGGATGATTTGTTTTCCAAGTGAAGTTATATTTACTATAATACATTTATCTCTTTTCTCATTCATTTCATTTCAGATTGAGTCACAGCGAAGCGTGGTCGGGATTAGCTAGTATTTTATATTATTAAAAATACCTTTGTATTATACAAAACTGGTGGGGTTTACCTACTCATGTATGTTTCAATTATTCTGAAACTTTATTAAATAAAGCTTTTTGTCCATTATGCATCACTAGCCCATTATGTTATATTAACTATATAAAAAGTGTGATAGTCGAAAATAAAATGAAAGATTGAATATATAGCAGCCTCATTTATGTTTCAGTTGAAATTAAAATGAGCTGTAAATTTGTTTTCATATATTGTGTATTGTTCGGGGTGATGTACCAATGTTATGGTTGTATCTGGTTTCTGGTAGTGATGCTTCTACGTCAGTTACTAGAATAACGACCCCTATGTTGTTTAACCCTGCACTGGTTGTAAGGCTGTATACAATTTACTTTTTCAATCTTTGGTGACTGTTAGTTAACTGAATAAATGTACTTTCATCTAAATATATTTATTTACACTATATACATTTATTTTGGATCTACAGTGACTTATATTAACATAGACTTCTGTTGGTACTGGTGTCTGTTGTTAAAATATGACTGAATGTTATGAAGAAGACTATGTGTGTCTCGTTGTTGGTATGAGATTCTAAATGATAATGTAAGACTGTGTGTCTTATACCGATATTGATTTGAGACTGATTGATACTGTAAGATTGTGTGTCTTATACTGATGCTGATTTGGGACTGATCTGTACAATACTGTTTTGCAAGAAGGTAAAAATATCACTACCCCTACACCATTACAGATTAAAAGTGTATCGGTTGACAAATGTATTGTTTGACGTCATAACAGAGAAATTTTCTTGTATTAGTTCGTGGAAATTATACCTACCAGCAATAGTAACCAAGGTTTACGGTAATATCTTAAAGATCTAATTTTAACTAATAAATAATACAATGTCATTACTAATTAAGTATTAGTAGGTATCATAAACCTAAATATCCATTTTCGGCTGATATATATTTAGACAAAATTTATTATACATATCTAAGAAAGGAGATCTTAATAATGAATATCCAGCTTAAGGCCTTTGTTCACTAGTGGATTGTTTATGTTACATGCATATTTAGGAATCGTGAGTAAGGTGTATTGAAATCCTTCACTAATAACTAGGCAATAAACAAATGGTCTGATGGATATGGCAACAAATCAATTTCATTCGTTCTTTCAGGCCTTAAGCTTCTACAGTATCTTATTAAATTAATTGTTAATCCCTTCGGCAGATATTCGATATGAATAAGTCTCTTTGCATCCCAGAAAATGGTTAGCCTGATTTTCTGCGGTGATGAAACTCTTTTGAATTCTCGTACACGTGAAGAATCAGAACGATGATATTGACAACCGCTTGTTTTCCAGGTCATAATGATGAATCCATATATCTAATAAACGTATCTAATAAACTCAATCATTGAACCAATTCATAAAGGAGGCGACGCGTATAGTACTGAAACTACCGTCCTGTGGCATTAATATCTACCATCTCTAAAATACTAGAATGTTGTATGTTGACTCGACTTGAGGACTACTTAATAAGGTACGAAGTAGTTACTAAATCATAACACGTATTTAGGAAGGGAAAATCAACTGCGACTGCTCTAAAAGAATCTTCTAATAAAATTTTGAAGCACGTGGAAGAGCGGAAAATTCCTGTGGGAATATTTTGCGATTTACATAAAGCATTCGATTGTGTGCAACATAACATACTCCTTAACAAACTTATTAAGTATGGAACTAGAAGAAATGCTGCTGAATGATTTTCTTCATACTTAGAGGATCACATGCAGTGTGTCGAGATTGAGCATTCGGACAATGATAGTCGTGTGACGTGAAATACAGATAGCTGTCGATTTTACATGGCATACCGCAACTATTTATTTTGGGGCCAGTTGTTTTTAATTTGTATGTCACTAGTATTGCTCTGCTTTTTGATGATGTGTTTCTGAACATGTATGCAGATAATATTTCAATTATTGTAAAAGACGGGAACTATCTTTTGACGACGACCGGTAGCCTGGTGGAGGTTCAACATGAATAAATTAAAGTTAATCGTCGCTAAAACCAAATATTTGAAATTGTACACTTACCAAAGGAAAAGCGATTGGTTTTCATATTGATGCAGACAATCTAGTTGACTCGCACTCATTAAAATTTCTTAGCGTTACCTTGGAATCCACGCTGCAAATGAACGTCATTCAAACATATATTGGATTCGCTGCTATTGCTTAAAATCGCAAGTATCGCAACCATGCTTACGTTCTTGTATTAAGCATAAATTTAGTCACGTCTCTCTCAGTGCGAGGCCGGTATTCAATGCCCAAAATTTAGTCATCAGAAGTATTGTCGGGGCGTAACATACGGACACTTGTAGACCCATTTTTTGCTCAACTGAAATTGCCACCGTTGGCGTGTTTATATATTTTGAAATTGGCTTGCTACATTTTCATTATTACTTATTACACAGGCCTGCATAAAATTTGTGATAACGTGATTTTTGTTTGTTTAGCTCAGTTTTTATATAGCAATAACTAATTAAAATACAGTTGGTCTCTACCACCCACAGATTTTTTTTTGCACAAAAGAAAAAGAAAAAAATATAAACAAAATCTTATAATACATTTTAAAATTTTAAAATGAATGTACTACTTCAAATTCTAGGTATTAACCCAAAAATGATTTGCTGTTGTGGTTTTAAAGAAATTTGTTAAATAGGCTCTCATTACCTGATATAAATCTTTTATTACATGTATTAATTTTGGACAATATTTCCGGGAATTTTTACCTGCTAAATCCTATTTATTATGCTTTCACTTTATTGGTACTGCGAAGAAGGATTTCAAGTTTATCACTCCAAACAAAATGTATATTTTAATGTCATTTACTTCATTATAGCTCTGAGTGTCAATCAGTAAACAAGTAAAATTAATTTGTCTTTAGTGTTGTGCGTGGTATTTGATAAATAAACATTGCTTAAAAATATGTCTAGCCGGTGTTGCAAAAACAAACCAGATAGATGATTTCTGTTATATTTGTGGATATTTCGTCATGAAAAGTTTAAGAGACCAATTGGTGAATTTGTGAAAAATGCATATTATGCTTATTTCAAAATCAAATTAGGAGATCAAGATAAAGATTTGTTTGTAAGGTATGTGAAGAAGGTTTAAGACATTGGACCAAAGAGAATAGAAAACGCCTTCCTTTTGGAATACCGATGGTTTGGAGAGAACGGCAAAATCATCATGAAGATTGCTACTTTTGCTTTGTGATATTAAGGGGCATAATAGAAATCTTTGAAACATATTTTGTACCCAAACAATATTAAATCAGCTATCAGACCAGTTCCTCACAGTGATCATGTACCTATACCCCCCAAAGTACTACAAGCAGATATTGAAACCTCTTCAACTTCCGGCTGCGTACAGATGGATAGTAATTTTGAACCATCAACCTCAGGTCAATACCAACCTCAGCTATTTTCACAAGCCGAACTGAATGATTTAGTAAGAGATTTGGGACTTTCAAAAGATCTTTCTGAAGTATTGGGGTCTAGGTTGAAACAAAAAAATTTGCTTGCCCCAGAAACTACCTTCAGATCTTCCTTTAGCTGAATATGACAGAAAAGTAACCAAACGAAGCTTTTCTGAAAAACGAAAACTTAAGAAGCATAAAGAATAAATAACTATTTCTAATAGTTTTTGTGTATACTTTTGTATTTTTTTAAATATAATATAAAACTAGCATATAAATGAAATAAATCGTGTTGTTTCTATATTTTTGTATTTTACTAGTTTGAAAAATAACCTTATATGATACAATAAAAATAAAAGCAGATTTGAAATCAGCGCTACCCAATTACTAGAAAACAGTTAAAATTTTTAAATCAACATTCAAAGAGTTGAAAAATACCTGTGTTATTATTAATTTTATTCAATTTTTTTTTTGTTTTTTGTCATGCTTCTAATTAGTATTTTGTTAGTTATTTTTACTATATTCTTTCTGAATTTGAGTTTTCTTATACCTGTTTTTATAGTCTTTAAGATGAATAAATTATTATTATCCCACCATTCGTTCCTGATTATGTTTATGAGAAAATCGTCTCGGCATACAATAGCTTCATCAGGTGAATGAAAAACAGAATATTTAAAATAGAAGTTTTATATTTATCTACCAATTATTGAGGAAAAATGGTGGTGGAAAATTTTTACAATCTTAAATTTAGTAGAGGGGAGTTATCTGTATAACTAATTCCTACTATTCAATCACTTAGGAAAAATTTCGGAAAAAATTTGTACTTTCATTAAAAAATTTACGAACATATATCATTTAAAACAGACAATACTATCCAGAACATTGTTAAAAACAACAAAAATAAAATAGACAAAAACTAAAATTCTGGTGTATTATTCTGGTGGTTAACATGTAAGGTATACATAGGACAGACGGGGAGGACATTCAAAATTAGGATAAAACAACACGAGAGAAGTAATAAATAAAAGAAAACAGATTCAACTTTCGCAAATCATTGTTTAGAAATTAATCATAGATTTAATATAGATATCAAAATTTTACATATTCAAGATAAACGCAAAAAACTTAACTTAGAAATTAATAGCTATAATAATTTAGGATTAGCTTTAAATGAGATTTAAACAACACCCTCTACTAAATTCAAGATTGTAAAAATTTTCCAATAATTCTTTTTCTCAATAATTTGTACATAAATATTCAAACTTGTATTACAAATATTCAGTTTTTCATCCACCTGATGAAGCCATTGTATAGCGAAACAATATTGTAGTGGATTTACAATAAAAAAAATTTGAAACTAGATGTTTAATACTTATTCATATCGTTATAATGAAGAAAATCATTTGCTTCACGTCGATGTTGATTAAGAAGTTCACAACAAATGCTCTTATTTGTTTTTTCATGACGTCCGTTCATTGTCATGGGGCTCATCTGGCGCAAACTTTTTTATAATTCAAGGTTTGAATAATGTACTGTACTTTATCTTAACCAATACCTAATTACCGAGAAATTTGTTTTTTCGTAATCCGGTGATTTCATTGAAAAAGTTGATTCACTTGCCTTTGAATCTTCTCATGCGTCACTGATACTGGTTTATCTGATGACTTTTTGTCAGGCACATTATTTCGCCTCTATGACAGAATTTTGCACGTTGAATTCACTGGCGAACATTCTTTGCATCCATACAATCGTTACCAAACTACTGTACATTTCGATGAACATACAATCTTCCAGTGTTAAAAATTCTATCACGGATCGTTGCTTGGCGCGTATTTCGGAAATCGAACCCATTGTAAATAACACTTTTACTGAACATGGTACACGGAAAAATGGAACTTTGCATGATAATACAAGATACTCAAAATTACCGTTTGCAGGTTATAATTTATTTCTATCTCCACTACTCATACAATGGCGTTGTTATAGACCTTATATCAATCTGTCTTTGTAAACGCAACTCCAACTCTTATTTTCTCACTATCGCGAAGCGAATTAGTTCAATAAACATTGTTTGTTTTTGAATTCACTAACTTTAATGCTAATAAAATGTCACAGAAATATCATGGAGACGACTAACATACGGCAATTCTGGTACATCACTTGCTGTTCTTCGATTGTTGATGTGATGTTTTGACTATTTCTTAAAATAATAGAGTAAAATTACTTTCGGATGAGACTAGAAAGAGAGCCACCTCATAAATGAGAGAAACAGCTAGTAGTATAAATCCGTGTACTATACGAGCCACAAATGTTTATCGATTATTTGTCAGTCGATACCGGGCAATTGATCTGTGTGTTTCGTAGTGGTCTTGTACGTACATTGCTCCCGCTGCCGACTGCTGCGACTGCTTAATGTTTTTAAGGTGTTCAGTATTTTTGTAATGTCTTCGCTCGCGCATCTTCAGTCTCATCCGAAAGTAATTTTAGTCTACCATATAACTAAGAAATCTAGAAAAGCATTAGATGTTGTTAAAAGACCATTTGCCTATTAGGTAAATATTCCACGATAACTTAAATTCGAAAGGTTTGCTACATGACAACAAAGATTCTCGGAATTCCAAGTAAAACTGTTAGTTTCTCTAAATTGTATACAATGACTGCATTATACGTTATAAAATACAAATTTAAATTACAAGTGTTGTAAAATACTGTAAGAAAATCTTACCTATGAACAATTGACAATAGTCTGTGTAATAAAATTTTATGAGGAACGTGACCGATTAGAAGTTCCACCGTTTAAAAGTATGCAAGAATTTTTGCTTGACAGACTGAATTTTAGCGTCCTTATTAAGACGCTAGAACCCTAAGTAAACATTTGAATTCTACGAATTGTTTTGTACATAGAAAGTATAATAAAATCATCGATTTTAATTGAAGGAATCATAAAATCTTCCTTCCTATACTAAACGTGTTATATTTTTTGTATCAATTCCAAACAAAAATTTATTCGAATGATTTCCTAATTAAATATTTGTAACAATTATACACACACCAAAACACACATCACATCAAAATTAACACATAAAAATTATATAAAGAAATGGCAGAAAGAACAAACCTTATTTCTTTCATTATCTGAAACATCTGAAGAGATAATATGAGTTTTGTATGGCAATGAAAAACAACATGCAGAATACTATTCCAGTGAATAGCTTCTTCACTTCAAATTAGATAACTAATTACTCGATATACAGAGTCGCTATTATGTATCGAAACGGTCAAGTATCTCGAGAAGGGTTCGAGATATTTAAATAAAATTTTCTAAACGAACATTAGGAAATGTTTGGATCTTTTTGCCTATATTTTCATTTTTCTTACTTATCGCATATTTGAAATCCAAGGCTAACTTGATTTTTTTAATGGCAACAGTGCTTGAATTTAGCTTTGTTGGAAAGATAAATTTTTCGGAAGTCAGCGATGTAAATATAGTATGTCTATTTTCTAAAATAGTTTAAAAGAAAACGAATGAAAAGTGTCTCGGTCTTTTTTGAGGTAACAACAATAAAAAAACCTTTATTAGATAAGAAACTATTTACAAAAGGTGTTCAAAGTGTCCACCAACAACTTCCTGGCAGTA
The DNA here is from genome assembly GCA_935421215.2 of Melolontha melolontha. Classification (NCBI taxonomy): domain Eukaryota; kingdom Metazoa; phylum Arthropoda; class Insecta; order Coleoptera; family Scarabaeidae; genus Melolontha; species Melolontha melolontha. The sequence continues at coordinate 213,891,578 of OW285235.1, forward strand.
ATGGATACGTCAAATAAAACCTTGAATTAATTATTATGTTTACACAGTAATTTTAACTTCAAAATGAATGTTGAATATTGATAAAATTGCACACGTTATACATATCTGAATTCTATATCTTAGATTTACTTATTTTTGAAAAGATATCAACAAATAGCATTATTATATCACCAAATTATATGACTTGAAAACATCTAATAAAAGAATTGTCCGTAATTTTTTACCAGTCCTTCTACTTCTATTTTAAATAATAAATCATTGTATTTGCGCAAAAGTGTATTACAATCACGGTTTCATGATATGTAAACATATTTTACTATGGAAGGGTGTGGTAATGAATCTACATCTATTACTATATCTAGCCTAGCTGAGAGTTCCCTAGATTCACTCCGATAATAAATAATACAACCCTCACTCATCTCCATTCCACATCATGTAGTACATCATTGCCGGGTGCCAAACAGTTCGAACTTTAATCAGCCTAAAATCTGCCACAGTTGTTTAAGTCGTAAGTTAAAAGAACAATTTTATCAAAGGTAAACGGCCGTAGATTTACGTACTATTTAAAATATTGAACATTTAGCTGCCATAAATTTGTCGAAGGAACTCTCTAACATTTTGTATAATTGTGGAATAATGTGCTTGAAATGAGAATAATGCGTTACTTCGTAAACATTACCATGGATTGGCAACCATCAAAGGGATTTACAGTTCAGGAGTAATTCATGAATAGAATTAATCCAACTCGCTATTGTTTCACGCAACTTGAAACTGAAGCTATGGCCAACGCATAACGTTATATAAACACATGTCTGTTATTTCATTTGCGTTTTAATTCCAATTTTTAATTATAGCATTACTCATATATATGTAACTGAAGCAATTATTTAGACATGTATGAAGTATATTTAATTTGCTATCTCAGTGACAGAATTTGGTCTCGTATAAACGGTTAATATGTTGTAATTTAAAATATCATTGAATGTCTCGTAAGGTTTCGGTTCATTTTTTTAGAACATACTTGAGACGACCTTTGTGAAAAAATAGAAAACCCACCAGTTAGAGAAATGTAATGTGGTACGAAGTGGCTTACAATTAAAAGGTACGAATTTTTTTGATTGCATCGTTACACAAAAACTACAGGTTACCCTTACTTGTTCATGACATTTTAAACGAATATTTTTACAGTTCAAAATTTGTTGATAACATATTTACAAATAAAAGAAATTTATTTATTCGTGTCAAAAGCGTTGACTAAAGAACAACAAACGGTTATACCGTATGTCCCCGGATTTATTTTTGATTTTACAAAAAAATGCTAAAGGAATTAAATTTTATGCTTGATTTCAAATGACCAAATCTGTAATTAAAATTTCAGTACCACTTATACAAGTTCCAAAACTTTTGTTTTAATTTTTTTCATCGCATTTCGTATTTAATTTTTTGTGGTTGAAGGTTTTGACTTGAAAACGTCAAACACTAATTTATGTGTCAAAAATAACTTCAAACTGTAATTCTGTAATTTTTTGGTGAAAATGTTAACGTTATCACAAAAAATATATCTAATACAATGTTATGGTATTGGGGAAAAGAGCTACCGTCGCGTTGCAGAAGAATTTAATGAAAAATTTCTTGGAGTAACGGTTTGCCGTATGGGTATAAGGAAGATGATGAAAAAAAATTTTGAAAACTGGTTCTGTTCTGAATTTAAAGAAAGAGAAAATTGTACGTGGTGAAGATGATGCTTCTACAGTTTTAATTTTGGATTCAGTGGAAGATAATCCTAAACTTTGATTACGGAGACGGGTGCTTCGACTAAATATGAGCAAATCTCATATTCAAAGAGTTTTGAAGGAACGTAAATTATACCCCTATAAATCTATCTTTAATCATACATTTGAACCGAGAGATGACGAAAAGCGTGTTTATTTTTGCATGTGGATGGGAGATAAAATAATGGAGAACCAAAATTTTCACAAAAGCATTGTATTTTCCGATGAAGCAACTTTTTCTAGCAATGGTACCGTTTCGTCACAACATGTTCGTTATTGGAGTGATACTAATCCTCACTTTAGAATTGCATCAAAACGTCAATATTTTGTTAAGGTAAACGTGTGGTGTGCTGGTTCTTACCATGGAATAAGAGGGTCATTCCTTTTTTATGCTAATGTAAATCAGCACAATTATTTGGAAATGTTGAGCAACTTTTTCTGGGATGGTTTAAGTGAACTCTCGCTTGCTTATCGGAGAGGATGTATTTTCAACATGATGGTTGTCCGGCCTTCCGTGCGCGCATTGTTGGTGCCTGGCTTTATCAAAAATTCGAAAATAGTTGGAGTGGCAGTAATGGTCCTGTTTTGTGGCCTCCAAGAAGTCCTGACTTAACTATTTTAGATTTTTATTTGTGGGGACCATTAAAGCAACTAGTCTACACGAAAAACTTGCCTAACATTGTGAAAGCATTAAAAAATCGTATAAGAGATGCTATTGCGTCCTTGACACTTGAGGAAATTCGCAACAGGTTCAAGGAACTGCAACTTAGAGTTGAATAGTGTATTGAAACGGGTGGCGAATTAATAGAATAGTTTTAAACATTATTGCTTCTAGCCTAATTCTTTTTTTATTCTTGTGATTGAAAATAAAAAATAAAAATTTGCAAATCTAAACAAGGATTTGACAGTTTTGTAATTCTAATTACAGATTTGGTCATTTGAAATCAAGCATAAAATTTAATTCCTTTAGCATTTTTTTGGAAAATCAAAATTTTTTTTTTTCCTCTTGTAAACTCAATCCGGGGACATCCGGTATAAAACATATAAATAAAAAGAAAATGTTAAAAAATATTTAGTAAGTAGATAAATGTAAAAGCTATACGAGGGTTATCTTTTATATTTTGCATATAGAGCTGGAAGAAAACTGAAAGTATATAGCTTTATTGTTTTTCTAAGTATTCTCCACGAAGATTTATGCACTTTTGCATTTGCTCGAACTAACTCATAAAGCAGTTATTGCAGTCATTTGTAGGTACAGTCAAAATTGAGTTTTTTAAGGCATCGACTGCTCCTTCTGACAACTGGAATCTTTGACCACGCAGTCCGACCTTGATTTTCGGATAGGTAAAGAATTCGTTGGGACTTATGTCGGAATTGTACGGAGAATGGTCTAACAATTCTACGTTTTGTTCCGTTATAAATTCAATTGTTTTGCGAGCTGTATGCGAACTTGCATTATCTTGGTAGAGGATGATTCGTCGTTGTGAGTTGGTTTCTCGGAGCCACCGATGATTTTCTGCAAACAAATGGTTGTTTACAAATCGACAGTAACAGTTCTTTGATGTTGTAGAGAAATTATTGCTACATGACCTGCATTCGAGACAAATGTCGCTACCATCCTTTTGGAGACACTTCAAAAACGGATGACTTTCGTCGCCTTTTCTTCACCTTGGAACACCCAAACCGACGACTGGCGTTTATTTTTTGTAAATTCAAGATTCATCACCACTCACGATGTTGTACACATTTTTAGAGTTTCCTGCAATGATTCCGTATAGAGTTTTTTGACACCAATTCATCCCGGCTGTTATTTGTTATTCGGTCAACAGACGCCGTATCCAACAGGAAATTGTTTTTTTTCCACACAATTCTTTATGTGAAATTTTTTGAATTGAGGTCTATGAAATCCCCAATGATGCCTTAATTTCGGGATATGTCGCATGTCGATCCGCCGTTTTTGGTTCATCTGCTCTTGGATCGTCGCTAAGACTAATTCGTCCACGTTCGAATTCTTCATACGAACTGGAAATTATTGACTGATGTGGGCTTTATTACTGAAAACAGAAACCAACTCGGCGAGGCATTCCTGTTGAGATAATTGTATTCGAAAATTATAAAAAAATATTGCGCGAAAATTTTCAAGGTTTAATTTTTCGTCTTACTTGTCGACTTTGTTCTTTAACAACTGTATTAATGTTGTTACATTAATAGAGTTGTTAATATTGTTACATTAATAGAGCTGTTAAAGAACAAGTTGCTTTTCGGTCCGAAAACACCATCAAAAGTTTCCTAGGTAATACCAAAGATAAAGTTAATTTGAATTTGAAATCAGGTAAATTACGAAATTAATTGCGATGATTGTAATTTTAAATATATAGGTCAAACGAAACGATCAATAATAACCCGTTTTAAAGAACACATATCACATATTAAACTTAACAGACCAGAAAAAGCTAGGGTTGCAAACCATGCATAAGAAAGCATTCATATCGTTAAAAACAAATTTAATACGTTGAACTCGGACAACGGTCTTATCCCATACGGTTGTCTTTTTTCATTCATAGAAAAGAGGTAGAAAAAGTTGAGACTATGAGAATAAACACATGGGGTTGCCGTTTTCTTAAGAGGCGTAAGTTGAAGTAATTTTAGTTTGTGTATTAGTTTTAAATTCAGTCTGTACTTGGACGCGGGTAAAGTTGTGCGCGAGTGTGTGTTGTTAGCTTGACTGTGTCCCATGCTTAACACTTTGATTAGTGGTTTTACTTACTGATGACAACTTAGTTGTTGAAATACGTATTTCGGATACGATTACTAATTCTGGTACGGGGTCATATACCTTTTTTGAGTTTATACTGATTTTGTAAAGGAAAATTTATTATTGTCTTTTTAGAGTAATTGAAACATACATGAAGTGGTGAAACCTTACCAGTTTTGTATAATACAAAAGTATTTTTAATAATATAAAATATTATTATAAATACCATGCTTTCTCCAGCAGGGGTACTGATGAATCTGTAGAAAGATAAAATACGTATCTGCGTCTCTGGGGAGGAATATGTTTGGACACATTCACAAAAAAATATTAATATTGAACTTGTATTTGTGTTCTTTACACCAGATTTTTAATAATATTTTATATTATTAAAAATATAAATAAATAAATAGAACTTACGATTGCTGTATTAAGCAATATTAAATGAAAATTAACTTCCGTATGGCTAAAAAAATATAATCTAACCTAAAACACATATAAAAGTTCAGTGGAGTTTCGAAAAATGTTGATCACATGTTTTCAAACATACTTGTAGATCTTTTACCAGAATAAGACATTTCTATTCTAAGCTATTACTAAGAATAGGAACAAACAAAATTAATTAATACAATTTTTAAGAACATTAGGTATTTTTAAAAATTAAAAAAATGAATGTACTTTACATCTAATAGGTGAACATACATTATGTATTGAAGTTGGATGTCCAAAGAAAGAAAATAGAGCGCCTTTAGCTGCGACGCATTACCATATACTGCATGAAAGAATAAAACCATACGCAATGTATAATATCGATCTAGTAAATAATCTAGCTCTTTAATGTTGGTCTAGTCATTCTGTCTGCATTCTAATGCCACATTTGTAGCGTTTATCTAGTATTGTAATCAACGCACCTTGTATGGGCGCTAAGAAACATGCAAACACATGTAATTGTATTCAAATATAAAACGAAAGGTATGAAGTAAAGTGCACCTGAGTACTATTTGAGTCTCCCGTGGGAAATCATTTGATTGATTCTATAAGTTCAAGTGACATTTAACCAAATAGACGAGCAAAACTGTTTCAAATAACAGTAAAATTTTATTACGTCACTGAGGCGTCGTAAATGCTGATGCACTTTGCTCTTTTTAAAAAAATGTATTTATTGCGGTATAGCGTATTTACATTTATCTTTTAGCGAAAATATTTTATATGTTGCTTATTTTGAGTGAAATACTAATGCATATATTACAAAGTAATTGTACATCAAGTAAAGTGTTTTATTATCATGCTGAAACTAAATATCTATACAAAGTATACATTCGTTGTATGTACATTCTTAGCGAACCAATAACACGCTTTTCGCTTAGGAAATTCTGTTGGATGATTATGGTGCATTATAATGTCTGGATTTGAGTGCATCTAAAAAGTGATCGCTATAAATTCGTTTAGGGCATTCATATTAGAAACTGAAAAAGAAAATCTAATAGTTTTAATCAACAAGGCATAAATGTTACATTTAACCCTTTCACTGCCCATAACGCGCCTAGCGCGTTTAATGCATTACAGTTGCAGAGCCCACCGTTTTCTTTATTGATTATTTAAATGTAATGTAATGTAAATGTATGTATAACATTGTTAGCATATACACTAAGATTTGAAAAAATAGAAAACGTGTGGTTTTAAATTTAACCGTTATTTACGTAGTTTCTAACCTCTTTTCTCTGTAATGTTCATGTAATTGTGCAAGTGGTCTTTCTACTAGATAAAGGGATTATAATCGTAGTTAATTTGATAAAAGCGAGTTTTCATGTTATTGTTTACATAATATACCCAAAAACACGCATATGATTGTTAGCTGTCGTTTGTAAGCTACAGAATTTAAAATCAGTTTGCTATAAATTTTGTAATTTTTCGTAGGCCAAATAGTACATATTACTAGTAGTTACATATATCCTGGCTATTGTCGACTTTCTTATGTTCTAAAATTATGGAGGATTAGCTAACACCATCAAAACGATCGAGGTATGAAGCGATACGACTGCTTACCGATGCTGAATTGTTGCAAATGTTAGAAGAACCTGCAGATGAACTGGAAGAAAATAATAACGAATTATTTGACAGTGATGAAAGTGGCAGTGATGATGTAAAAGTCCTGAATTCATCTGCAACGCCAACTCAACAAGTTTTAATTTTCTAAAACTAAATCTGTTTTGATATTGAATCTTTCTCTCTACGACTAAGTCAAGTCTCAGAAGTCAAGTCTCTTAGCTGTATTAGTATATTTCTAGTGGTATTTTTAGTATATTTAGTAATATACAAAGTGTCCCAAAAACATACGACAAACTTCAAGGAGTGGTAGGGAACATCAAAACAAAGTTTTTTTTAAATAAACATTGCAGTGAATTGTGATCTTAATTGACTTATGTTCACAATCCACAGTAGTTTTGCCGGACTATATCAGTTGGATCGCCTTCCTTGAGCTCTCTTAATCTTCAGGGCTTATTCTCACGAATATGTGGTACCAGATATATTAAAACAACAGGTATTAGATAAAGAAATAAAACTAGCATCAACGCCCCATACATATAATATCCCCCAAAAAAAAAGAAAAATTCTACCTTATCAAGTATAAGGTAGGATTGTGACTTTATTTCGCCGCAAACTTAGAGGAAAACTTGTGTAAAATATGACTTGTACACTAGATAAAAAACCTCTTAAATGAATCCCGAACAAAGATTTAAATATAAATATAAACAAAATTTATCAGCTGTCATCAATTACATTACCCCCTCAAATCAAACGTCAAATAGAACTTTCTCTATTTTTCGCACGCATCCAAAATTGATCATGCGCAAAAATCAAGCATGTAACAAATAAGTTTTCCCGCTTTCTAACACATTACAATAATTTATATGAACAAAAAAAAACTATACTAAAAAAAAACAGACTGATAAGTTTTCTTAATATTTTCTCTGATTACAAAATATTATAAACTAGAATTATGAATTTAAGAAGCTTTTGATTGCAATAGAATTATCGCTAAAGACATAAATATAATATTAAAATATACATACATTCATTTTTGTATACTTCACGTCACAAAAACTATTATAAGAGAGACTCCAGATAGGTCATTTAATTCAAATCAAGTTTTAAAATACTCGTAATAACACGTAAATGAATTTTAATCACATCAATACACCTCAAAATACAAAACGAAGTTATCCAAAATACATTGAACAAAATTAAGTTCTGTTCAATATTAATAAAAAAAAAACACCACCTATCTGTTAAAGAACTATGAAATCTCTCCAGCATGAAGAAGCAGGAAACAGCAAGCTACCCCTACCTAACACAAAATATAAATCAAAATAGCAACAATATATATCTATATATTATTACAACTTCCAGCTTGGCGCGAACTACGAACATCACACAGGCCCCTACATCCTACAGTCGTGGACAAAAATACACATTATAATAAATTGTTATATCAAATTTTAAATTTTTATAAATATCTTTCTGAAATAAAATGTACATAAATATAATATTTTTTTATATCTTCTTTTGTTTCTTTCTTCAAGGAAAATCCACGACAATATGTCCGCAAATCAGTCAATTTAGCATAAAAAAGGAAAAATTGTTTTGATATTACTTTACATAATAAATCACTTTTTGTTCATGTTGGCTTTTGTTTTATTAAAAATTAAAAATTGTTGAAAATTTTGACCATTTGCTTCAATACAAAGATTATACCGCCGGTTCATTGACTCGCAGACCCTATGGAATATTCTGAGAATAGCTTCTACATGTGTACAACTCGCCATTATTCTTGCTAGGAGATCTTCCTTATTAGGAATAGGCGTTTCGTAAACTATAGATGTCGGATAACTCCAAAAGAAAAAATCCACAGGGTTGGTAGTGAGAACGTGCGGGCCAGACCATGGGACCTCCTCATCCAATCTATCGGCGAGGAAATTGCTGGTCTAGATACTGGCGCACGATTAAATCAAAATGTGGAAGTGCCCCATCATGTTGAAACCACATGTTGTTTCTAATGTTTAAAGGAACATTTTGCAATAATAGAAGCAAAACATTTGCAGAAAATTCAGATAAAAGTCTGCGTTCAAACGAGCAGGCATCAAGTGGACTATTAGATTCTCTCCGACAATGCCAGCCCACATGTTAACGCTGAATTGTTGCTGGTGTCTTCTAGAGTCCACAGTCTGAGGATTTTCATCATACCAAATGTGATTCTACTATCAAAAAAACCATCGCGCGTGAAACATGCCTCATCACAAAACAATACCACTCTACCGAAATCAGGTTCGTCGTGACCCAAAAACCCAATCGATGCGAATAATCTTCAGGATTTAAAGCTTGTACGGTCTGGTTGAGAAGTTGTTCATGAATAACATGGTGTGCCGCCGACTTGGAAGATCCCATATGGTGTTCAAATTCGCGAAAACTTGGCTTTCTTCCACACGCTGTAGAACTTCTTCAAATTGAACCGTGCGAGCTGTTCTTGGACGACCACCACCAACAGGACGGTTAGGTTCCCACTCTCTTTAAGGCGACGATGGATGGAAGCAAAGCTTGTAGGATAAGGTTGCTGACGTTCCGGATATCTCTGTTCATACAACTGTTCTACGTCTCTTCCATTACATTGTGCTGCACCATAAGCAAGGTGCATATCGGAAGGTTCTTCAAAAGAGAAATTATCATTCATTTTCAATTAAATTTTAAGTTAACAATCAACAAAGTTAATGTAATTATGACAACTATATGTCACAAATAACTACTACTATCTCAAAATTGGCATCTGTGGAATGTTTATTGTGACAAAGAAAAGTTACTGCTGCCCAACGAAAACCGTAGTTGTAACAAATAATGTTTAATGAAAGACAGTGGCATCCAGCTAAATCAAGAATTACTTTAATTATTTGGATATTATTAAAAATAATTTATTATTGTACAGCACAAACGGTTCATTTGCAGATATATGTTTATTAAATAAATAAATTTTGTTTAGATGTCCCCTAACATTCCTTCAAGTTTATCGGTATGTTTTTAGAACATACTGCATATAAATTTAAAAAAGGTATATAACCCCTTACCACAATTATTAGTCGTATCCTAAATACGTATTTTGACAACTAAGTTGTCATCATCAGTAGGTAAAAACTACTAATTAAAAGTCGTACATGGGGCACAGTAAAGTAACAAAAACGCTTCCGCACAACTACTATACACTGCACTAAATTTAACATGCCAATCTAAAACTACGAGACAAAACCTTGCCTCTTAAGGAAAAAGTCTAAACATGTGCTAAATTGTCGAACAAAGGAACGGCAGACATTCATCTCTAAGAGAGGCGCCACTAAATTCGATTTTTAAAAACTACGATGACCCACTATTAAACTTAAATGAAACACCTTATATTTTCACAAAACAATAGTATATTTAACTATATGTATATTTCATGTGAATTGCACACATCAGTAGTTATTATTTAAACGTATTATCTCGAGCACATGCATAGTAAAAACATCTATTTTGGGTAGGGATGTAAAAATTTTTCAACTACAAATGGTTAAAAAGTATGGTCGTATATTGCAAAAACTAAACTCTATAGAAATTCCGAGATGGACAAAATTAGGGAAGGGCCGTTACATACGAAAAGACAAGACATCTGACTGTGTTGTGTTATATTAAATAACAATCAAGTAACGTGAAAAGGATCTATGAATTATTAGACATTGCAGGTATACAATTTAAAAGCCAATTATAAATAGGTGACATGTCATTGTTAAGGAGTTAAGCACTTTTAATATAATGTATAGAATTCACGGTTGGCTCTAGGTGAAACATGATTAATAATTTACTAAACAAAACACCCGGTACATTTGTTCCACAAAACGCGAAACAATTTACATTTTGTGAAACAAACACACCAAGTGTTTCATTCAGTAAACCATTGTTAAGGAGGTAATTTTTGTATTTTTTCACGTGTATGGCCTCCCACATGTCTAAATTTCTGCTGTTATCCCCCCACTTATGGTAATAAAAATGTGAATAGACAGCTGAACGGTATTGGAGATTTATCGCTATTCAAGGAGGTATGTTTATTTTTCGCGATAAATATACTTTCATAAGCATCAAGTTCGTGGGGTTTATTAATTCCTTTGATCAGCTTCAAACCTGTAATCGGTACATTGTGTAGTGTGCTCAAAGCGTGATTTGCGACATTTGATTTATCCGGTCTATTGTATTTGATATGCGATACGTGTTCTTTAAAACGGGTCATTATAGGTCGTTTAGTTTGGCCTATATATTTCAAATTACAATCCGCGCAACTAATTTCATATATCCCTGATTTCGAATTGGAATTAATTCTATCTTTAGTATTCCCTAGCAGACTTCTGATGGTGTTTTCGGAACATATATATACGGGTATATATGTATACCTGCAATGTCTAATAATTCATAGATCCTTTTCACGTTACTTGATTGTTATTTAATATAACACAACACAGTCAGATGTCTTGTCTTTTCGTATGTAACGGCCCTTCCCTAATTTTGTCCTTCTCGGAATTTCTATAGAGTTTAGTTTTTGCAATATACGACCATACTTTTTAACCATTTGTAATTGAAATATTTTTACATCCCTACCCAAAATAGATGTTTTTACTATGCATGTGCTCGAGATAATACGTTTAAATAATAACTACTGATGTGTGCAATGCACATGAAATATACATATAGTTAAATATACTATTGTTTTGTGAAAATATAAGGTGTTTCATTTAAGTTTAATAGTGGGTCATCGTAGTTTTTAAAAATCGAATTTAGTGGCGCCTCCCTTAGAGATGAATGTCTGCCGTTCCTTTGTTCGACAATTTAACACATGTTTAGACCTTTTCCTTAAGAGGCAAGGTTTTGTCTCGTAGTTTTAGATTGGCATATTAAATTTAGTCTTGACGGGGATGCAGTGTATAGTAGTTGTGCGGAAGCGTTTTTCTTACTTTACTGTGCCCCATGTACGACTTTTAATTAGTAGTTTTTACCTACTGATGATGACAACTTAGTTGTCGAAATACGTATTCAAGATACGACTAATAATTGTGGTAAGGGGTTATATACCTTTTTGAAATTTTTATTTAACCACAGTCTCCATTGAAAGAATTTTATACTGCATATAGTTATCAGTATACATATTTGAAGCTTCTACTAACTATAATATAGTGTGCTGGGGAATAAATCAGTACTTTAAAACTACTACAACTTTGAATGCCGATGGCATTTTATCGTCTTTATCTCGGTTCCATTCTAATGGAAATGAATATACGTAGATGGTGTGAGCACGCTACCACTCTAGTGTACATAAAGTTCGTTCATAACAGATCTGCTCTATTATGAACGTATGGATTAATAAATAATGATTTCACCCGCAAAACGACGAAACCTTTATTAGCGAACGTGATAATATATCAAAGCTACTGTAGAACTTTTTAATATACTCACACAATTTTACTCCTTTTAACACCACTTTTAGTTTTTTCTTCAATTGTATCAACGCTATCATGTTTTTATTAGAATAGGTACCTGAAATTATCGATATTATTGTCATCTTATTGCCATATAGATAGAAAAATATGATATTTAAACATAAATATAAATACAGGCTTCGTCACTGAAGCGGGAAAATTTAAAACTACTGTATCTACAGAAGTATTTATTTTAACATTAATGTTTTTACGGTTTTCTGTTAAATTAGACTTGCTATTTTACTTTTTAAAAACAATACCTGACAGGCAGGCACCATTACGATCTACACATTCTTGTAGTCTTTCGAAAATTCTCCATTGCCCGCCATAACATTTTCGGTGTAATACATGCAACTTCTTCTTGAATTTTTAGTTTTAGTTGCTCTAACGTTTGCGGTCGCTCAACGTACACATTGCTCTTGAGACAACCTCAAAGAAAAAAATCGCATGTGGACAAATCAGGCCATCTAGCCGGCCAAACAATGTCTCCATTTTGGGATATGATATGGTTCGAAAAGAGTTTCCTTAAAACAGCAAGAGACATACGAGCAGTATGAGTCAAAGTATGAGACTCAAAGTAACGCGTGAGTTTGTGATCACAGAAGGACATATTAAAGGGCAGAATTTTCTTGATCTTACTAGAAAGTATATTTCTTTGCGTCTACGAAACGTTAAACACGCTAGGTTTTTCGTCAAATATAATAATCGTAAATTCGGAGCACAGCCAGTTGGCATTAATGCAATCGGTGATCTACTGAAGAATATTGCTCAGTTTTTGAAACTACCAAATCCTTTCTTATTTACCGTACACTGCTTCAGAAGGTCATCGGCTACATTTTGGCAGATTCTAGTGCTGATATTTTGAAGGTTAAGCAAGATGGAGGCTGGAAGTTCAAATATTGTATCGGAGAGTTATGTAAAGAATTCTATAGAAAATAAGAAAAGGATTGCCACTGATATTCTTGGTGAATCAAGCTCAAATGCAAGTTCTGTTTTGCATGAAATCAGAGCAGCTGCCATGAATTCTACGTCTGCAGGAATTAACTTCATCATTTATTCACATTGTGTCATAAATGTTTATAATGCATAAAATGAAGATTCAACCAGTTTGTGTCATTAAACATTCCTCCTTTTTGTGTTATCTTTATTTACTGGTAATGAAATGAATTTTTCATCACTGGTTCCGAAATATTTTTCATTACGTAATTAGTTACGAAAAGTAAAGCATTTCCTAACGTCATACAGTTTTGAAAAGTGGTACTTTATGTGTCAAAATTAGATAAAATAATTTTAAAAAAATAAACATTTATAATTTGAATTTATGTATGACAAATGTCAGAATTTGAACTTTTCTAAAGCTTCGCATGTGCACCAATTTTGATTACTTAATTACTTAAAAAACAGCTTACTATAATGAGAAAAGTTTTTTAAGGCACATTATGTATATTTCTCTACTTGTTCTATTATCCCACCGCCTGCTGTATGTTTTGTGTCTTATTTTGTGGTCCAATTAGGTTTTAGTTATTTATGTCCACATTTCGTGAATTTAATGTTATTAACCCATTTATTCCCATAGTTGTGTTAATGCAACACCAAAAAAAAAAAAAATTTTCGTGCTAAAAAGTAATAATTTTGGATGTACTGTCAGTAGCATTGCGCTAATAAATATTTAAACAACCTAATAAACATTTTGGGAACGGGTAATCGCATTTTCAATTTCGAATAAAAATAAAATAGGACTATGGAATTTTCAAGAAAAAAACTTGTATATCTAAGTTTAAATTAAATAACATACAGCTTACTTTTTCATTTATCATTAAGAGGTTTCATATAAAAGACACTTCACGTAACATTATTTTGGAAAAAAATCAATCCCTTTTTTCCGGAAATATTTCTCAAACGGATTTGAAACATAGCGTTGTGAAAACGCAACATTGGGACAAATGGTGTAATTGTAGTCATGAGTAATATTCCTGCCTGAACATGCTTTTTTATGTCTTGGGGGAAGTTTATTGGATATCCGTTGTGTGATGCGAGTTTATTCAGTTCATTTACGCTGTGGGGTAGAGAAGTTGAAGAAATTAGAGTTCATAATAGTGTTATCTTGAGGACTACAGAAATTTTATACAATGGTAAGTACAACAATTTCTGAAGTATGTGTTGGCCGTTGATGTTGATAATGAAATTATTTTAGAGTCACGTGAAATACCGCGATGATCCTACCAGACCGTTGACTTTGAAAGAACTTGAGGCAATTGTTGAAGATCTTGATCTGAATGAGGAAATTGATGTTTGTTATATACCACCCGACGTCGATGATATAACGGACGAGGAGGACATTGATGATACTGTTATAGGTGGAGTAGAAAATTTGCATGTAGATATAGCTGGAACTTTTGAGATAGTGTGTCCGAATAAGGAAATTGAGATAGAGGATAGTATACATCATGAGGCAGCTTTATCTACACCAAGCAAAACGCCCGCTGACTACGAGGAAGATGCTACGTCAAATGAGGAAGGGAATGTACAGAATATTGTTGAGGCGCTACATGGAAAGTCTGTGCTCGACTTCTTTATGCAAATGTTTGATAAAAATGTTGGCCAGCTTATTATTTCAAACTCAAACTCGCAAATATGCGAGAGATAATAACCATACTCAACAAGCCTTAGATCAAAATGATCTAGAAATTTTTTTGGGAATATTGATTTTGAGTGGGTATCACACTCTTCCACAGGTAAAACAAGGCAGACAAATTTGCGAAAGTAAGACCGCTGGTTGATCTCTTGAACAGCAATTTCTTGAAGTATGGTGTTTTTAGACATCACTTATCAATTGATGAGCAAATGGTACCCTACTTCGGCCGCCATTCAGCGAAAGTGCTTTTGAAAGGAAAGCCGGTACGTTTCGGGTTCAAAATGTGGTGCCTAGAATCTAGCGATGGGTATTTATATCAATTTATACCTTATGCTGGAAAAACTGGTGACAATGACAAAAGAGAATTTGGTTTAGGTGAAACAGTGGTCAATATTTTGAACGTATTAGAAAATAAGTCGCCCCAAAGGTATACTTTGAAAACTTTTTTACGAGCTACAAGCTATTAGTTCATCTGAAACGTCAAGGATAGTTTGCTACTGGAACTGTACGTGAGAACAGAATGCTGAAATGCCCTTTAGAGACTTGTAAGTCTATAGGAAAAAACCTCGTGGTACAATGGATTCTCGTTACGATCACGTAAATGAAATAAGCGTGGTCCGTTGGAATGACAATTCTGTGGTTACAGTAGCAACCAATTGTAAGTCTGCACTGCCTAATGTGTTTGTGAAGCGGTACAATCGCAGAGAAACAAAAAACATCTCTATACCACAACCAAATATGATTGCCAAATATAACAAATATATGGGAGGCATTGATCTACACGATAACGCAGTTGCAAATTACCGAATAAATATTCGCGAAAAAAAATGGTGGTGGCCGTTATTTATAAATATGTTAGATTCTACTGTGGTGAATGCTTGGAAACTGCACAGACTTGTATACACAGAGAAACCCATTTCGCAGCTGGATTTCAGGTCTGAACTTGTACCAAGCCTCTTTAGTGCTAACAAATGTAAAACACAATCTGTTCGAGGACGTGATTCCAGAGCGTCTCTATCATCCAGTGCACGTTTAGATAATGTGGGTCACCTAATTGAAAGAAATCGTGAAAATTGGAGGAGACGTTGTAGAGTATGCAAAAGTACAACCGTATTTATGTGTAGTAAATGTGGAGTTCCATTATATTCACACTGCTTCAAAGACTACCATAATTGATAATTGCAATATTTTTTGTGCATATAGTCCCATTGTTGCGTCAACGCAACGCAAAAAAATTATAAGAATCAATGGTTTGTCTTTTTTTTTTTACTTTAAAGGATGTTTACAAATACCTAAATAAAAGTTATTCCTTAAAGAATTTGCGTTTTCCTTGATTTGTCTAATAATGGTCCTAAATGGGTTAATATTTATTATGTCCTTCTCTCTTTTTCTTAACCCAACGTGTCATAGGAAATTAGTGTTTATTAGTATTACTATTATTAGATATATAAACTAAATAAAATAAAACATACTAATAAAGCAAAAATAAAACTTTTGTAGTCTAGTGATATCATTAAATAATTTAAAATTAGGCAATCAATAATATATTACAATCTATTCTAACATGTCATAGGTTAGCTATATAACTTAGTATTGGCAGAATAACCTCTCCGAGATGTAATTTTACATTTAGATCATAGTATATACATATGTATGTACTATGCATTTCATATGGATGAAATATTAGCAAATGGAAAAAATAAAAAAATATAAAATTTGCATACATTTACTAGCTGAAGTTCATTATTAAAGGTATTTATAATTTAGTGGTAACCCACATGCTGCATTTGATGGAAACAGAAAAAAGCACTATCTGAAATTCCGCTTGATACGTGCTGATTGTGTCATTGTTATGGAAATAAAGGCACGGCATTGATATTCTCAATATCCGGTTTAAAATTGACATTCGAAACATGTTCCATCATTGTGAAATTTTAGAGAAACTTTTAAGCCGGCATTGCGAAACGATAATGTAACCGAAAATATGCAACAAAAACATTCTTTTTAATTTAAAAATAATTTAAATTCGATATTCATATAAAAGTCAGTTTCCTTCGTAGATATTTTGTCATTAAATTTAGTAAGCGATAATAGTTAATGTTCTGCCAATTAAGATATATTTATCTTGATGTTCCTGTTGTTTTTAGCCAACTTCAAAAAAAGAGGAAGTTATTAATTCGTCGTGTATAAATTTGTACGTTACATACTTACTGTGTTCTATTCAAAAGATATATCCGGAAAAATGTCAATAGTGACTCAGAAAAACTGAAGACTCTAAATTTATTTATCAATATGTGATGATTTATTCGGTCGAAAGCTTTTGATATATCTGTATATACTACATCAACTTGACCCTGGTGATCTAATCTAGAGCATTGGCAGTAAATTGTCAGAAGTAAGCTAAATTAGATACTGTGGATCATTTCTCCATAAAACCGTGCTGAAATGGTGACATATAGCATCTCACTACAGGGTAGATTCGTGAATAAATAACTCTTTCAAACACTCTAGGCAAAGTTGGGTAAAAGCGAAATCCATCTGTAACTCTTAATATCAAAAGGCGAACCGTTTTTAAGAAGGGGACACACCTTAGATATCTTCAAGGTTTCGGAAAGTTTCGACGTCTTTAATGCTAAGTTAAAGATTATTGTTAGAGGGGAAGTGGGAATAATTCTTGCAGTTTCTTGTAAGAAAACACGGAATCCCATCATATACAGTCTGTCCCCGAATGGACTGAACAAGAGGAAAAAAAAAATTTATTTGTGCCAACTAAAAATATTCTTTATAAAATTTTTTGCTTGTCTCAAATCCACCTAATCTGAAACAAAAATCTAAATATTGTTTTTAACAGCTGAGAAATTTATAATAACAGAAAAATTTAAGCAAAAGGGTATCATGTTTTTGTTTACATCAGATTATGCTGTTATCGTACAATTGCGGCATTAAAAAACGTGTAAAACTCTTTAGGCTACATTTCGAAATATTTTAATAATGTAAATCAGTCTATGTCAGTTTTGACTTTTTTAAAACGTCAAACGAAAATTCATATATTACCATAATTTATATTTCTAAAAAAAAGTATATTCCATATAACGGGTGTTCAGAAACATTCGAAGTCAAAGTAGTCCTTGAAAATATGAAGTCATGTCTGATATAGATTGATACATTTACTTAATACAATTTTATAGGTTATCATACACGCAAATACTTAAGTAAAGGTATACGATTTTTTGATCAGAGCCCACTTGACTTCGAATGTTTCTGAACACCCGTTATAATTTAAATAGTAATTATTTGGGGTTTTTGGACAACACATTGCGGAATGTCAATACGACTTTTATATCGGGATTAAATTGCAAAATAAAATACGGTTGGGTTTTGAAAAAAAATCATAATTACATAGAAAAATTTCAAGTGTATGCGTTTTTTAATGCCGTAATTGTACATGAAAACCTAATGAGTAAATAAACTTACGTAATATTTGTCAATATCATTAGATATTTTGTTACGTATAGAAAATCACTCTGCGTTTTGCTAGTATATTCTTATTCTTTTTACTCTTTTTCTAAGCTCTTCAAGTCATCGTGATCCGCTTAGTTTTCAATAGGTACAAATTATTCTATTTTATATTTTTAGTTTATTAATTATCATGTCTTTTAAGCTTTTCAAAATTATTATTCCTCCTAATTTTTATTTCGGGTTCGATTATTTTGACCGACCCTATATTTTCCGTTATATAATTTTGGGTCTGTGTTTTGCTGACGCCATCTATTTAGTTCCAGATATTTTTTAAGTTGTTTTATTTGACGCAGCACGCTTCTTTAAACATATATTTTGCCGCTTAAATCATTCTGGCAGTGTTTGCCGTTTATCTCGAATTATGTAGCTCCGTTTTCTAATTTTGCATTGTGGTAATTCTTGTTTTGAATTGTAAGATCGACTTGACGTATTTTCTTTAATTCTGAGTTACCGTTTTATTTTATTATTTGATAACTCTTTCGTTAGAGCGCCCTCTGTTCGGCACGTTGGTTTCCTTCAATTACAGAGTTCTGTAATGAGAGTTTAATTATTTTATTATTTTGGTAATTGCCGTTTTCTGATAATTAGTTTTCTGTCGAAATGTATTCTGTCGAAATCTTTAGGCGTTCTTTAATCGATTGGGAGATTTTGAGCTTTATTTTCTTTCGTTTATGTTTCCGAATATTTCGGGTGACGTATGACGGCCATTGAAAGGAACACGAGGTATTCGAAAAACACTTCTTCCATAGCCATCCATACGCTAACGTGTCTTCTTTTGTTCGAAGGAGCTTATTCTGCGGTAAGAACTAATTTTATTATTTTGAGTTTCACTTATTTCGTATTCTCTTCCTTAGGATTATTTGGTAATTGTGTTAATTCCGAAGGAATAGCATAATTTTACATTATTTGACAAAAACTGTCAGGAATTATTTTCCACGTGGTGAGCGAAGGCCATTTTGGGACCAAGTATCCCGGATGGTGGAATAATCTCATACGTACAGTTTACTTGAGGTTCTAGGAGGACAGACTCCAGGGGAACGAATCTACGAAACTTTGGAGCCAGCTAAGTGTGCATTAGTATCTTTTGGTGTCTTTAAGGGGTTATCTTTTTTTTGGAGACTATTTATATTCTGAATTTTTGAATCGTCGATAGGGTGTTACTGTAATCATTATTAATCTCTTGTAAACTTCAGAGAGGGGCTTATCCTTTCTCTGCGATATTCTTGTTTTAATCCTGTCACTTGCGTAGACAGTTTAAGGGCTTCACCCCCTCAATTTATTAAGAAAGGTAAAAATAAATACTTTATACTCACTTATTTTATATTAAATAAAAGGTTGACTGTTGAATCCAGCGACCGTAGCGATTGTCTTTATAATATTCACGAGGCTCGAACCATCAGTGGCGCTTCTGTTTAAATTGTGGCTACGTCAAACTTTATTTTAGTTTAACTCTTTTGTAATCGTTTCTGTAAGGAACTACTGTTTGAATTCTCACTGCTGTTCTATTTAATTTCATTATTGTTAATTTGACGTATAGTTTTATTTGTGCATTTATTATTAACCTGTAATACAGGGTGACGCTAACATATTAGGTGTACCTGTGCTTTGTTTAACTTTCGTACACTTTTGATTATTTTCATTTTCAGTGAAAGCATTATCTCTTATAATTATTTTATTTTATAGAGATATTCATTTTATAAATATACCTGGTGACTAATTATATTGTGGGTATTTATTTTTGTTGCTAGTCACTTTGTTACTTCTTATTATTATTTTGGTCACTTCATGCAGAGAGGTTTATCCTCGTTTGATTAACGAATTAGTATTTGGCTTAACCTTTCTTATATCTTTTTTTATTTTAGTAGATTTTATTGTAAACCTTCTTTATCAAATTGTATGTTACGTTCTCCAGTTGGAATTTGTTCAAATAAATTACGGTTGTTAGATTCCTATTTTATTGTTATCTAATTTGACCTGTGGTAGCGATATTATTTGTTGAATTGTTTAATTAAAGTTTATTGTTGTTTTTGACTTGCGTGTTTGATTTCTTTCCCTGCGGGTGCTGAAGAGAACACAGATTCACGTAGTTGGCAGCAACAAGGTGTGGGTCAATACTTCTCTCTTTTGCGACTGAGGCCACCTAAGTTCCACCCGCAGCCGTGTATACGGGGTGCGCCTGCCGTGGACTTATATGCGGTAGCGCCTTTATTTACCATCGAGCGATCTTTTGATCCCACACGCTCTCCATACGTATGAGCCAGTCGGTAGGGGTATTTCTTTGGAGCGTCCACCTTCAGGTGGGTCAGACCGAGAGAGAGAGGTATTCGCTGAACATCAAGCGACAGCCTTGTTGAAAGCGAGCGCTACTATTTTGGATCGCGTAGGTAGCAATTTGTTAATCTTTACTGAGAGTTAATAGTAATGCTACATTTAGAACAAAGAGTTTACCTCGTTCAATGTTATGCAATTCATTGCAATTCAAAAATTTCAACAGAAGTTTCCTAATGTTCACGTGTGCGTAAATGCTTTACGAAATTAGGTAGAAAAATTTAAAAGAATAGATGGCGTACATGACATCAAGAAAAGAAAAAGGATTTATAATGTAGAATATGCTGCTCCAATACTGACTTTAGATACAGTAGGAACATGTCCAAAATTATCCTTGCGAAAAAGGTCTGTACAGTTAAATCAGTTAATTAGCAAATCATCAATTTTCAAAGAATTTTGAAAGAAAACAAAATTAAGCCTTATAAACCAGTTTTTGTACATGAATTAAGAAATGGTCATAATGCTCTGCGTTTAGACTTTTGCTTACGGGTAGGAGAAAATCAGTCTGTAAATCGAAATTTCTTCAAAAACATAATTTTTTCGGATGAATCGAGATTTACAACTAATGGGAAAGTTGCAACCCAGAACCGTAAAATTTGGTCGAGACACAATCCTAATTTCAAAATTGCGATGAGAAGTCGGTATTATAAAAAGGTTAATGTGTGGTGTGGTGTTGTGTATGGAAAAACCATCGGTCCGTATTTTTTTAATGCAAATGTAAATCAATATTTGGGGATGCTTCAAAATTTGTTATTGCCTGCAGTAGGAGATGAACCTAACTATCAAAGTGTATATTTTCAACAAGATGGCACCCTGCTCCTCAACAGCGTTGGTATGAAATTATCTATAAAAAAATTTTGGAAACAGATGGATAGGTCCTTACGGAGCCGTAAATTGGCAGCCTCCTTCTCCTGATTTAAACCCTTTGGATTTCTTTTAATGGGGATATGTTAAAAAAAATGTGTTTATAATATTAATTTTGATAACAATATCGAAATTATAAAACAAAAAATTACGGAAGCGATAAATTCTGTCACTGAAAATATGATCCACGTAGCAACATAGTTTTATGTCTGAAAGGTCAACTTTAACTAATTTGACTGAAATTACTCAGTATATCACTTCCTCTATTGACTCAAAAGATCAAGTCGACTGTTGTTTATACCGATTTCGCGAAGGCCTTCGACACTATTGACCATACCATATTATTGTCCAAACTAAGTTCATTTGGTTTTACTTCATCCTTAACAGACCTGAGAGCTTCCTATCTTTATCATCGCTCATGTTATGTCTGTTATAATGGCTTTTATTCCTCCATTTTCATTGCTTCTCCCGGTGTTCCTCAAGGTTCCTCAGGCTTCAGAAAAATATCTTCTACAACTGATTGCGAAGCTCTGCAAAGGATTTAAACACTATCTACTAATGGTGTAACGATAACATGATAAGGATGTATAAATAAATGTGCAGTTATCAAGCACACTACAAAGGCGAACCCTTTAATATATACCTATTCACTTGATCACTTCAATATCTCACGACAATCACAAACTAAAGATCAAGGTGTTTTGTTTGATCAACGCTTGCAGTTCACTGACCACATTCAACCTATATGCAACTCCGCTTCACGCACTCTTAGTTTTGTCATTCGATCCTGATGTACTTTTGCAAATATAAATACGTTTAAGACGCTCTATTTTACACTGGTTCGCCCTAAACTCGAGTGTGTGTCAATTATTTGGTATCCTTATTATGTCTACCAGAACTTACTGATCGAGAAAGTGCAGCGAAGATTCTTGAAATATTTAACGTACAAATTATCTGGTAATTATCCTGCTAGGGGAGTTAACTATCAGGAATTACTGCTGGATCACAATTTTTCCTCACTTTCTGATCGCAGAGAGATAACGAGTGCTGACTTTATGATTAAGCTAGTCAACAATGGCATCGATGCACCAAACTTACTCTCTGCTGTTGACGTTATGGTGCCAAAATCTGCAACGAGATCAAATGAATTATTCGCCGAAGCCAGAGCTAGAATTAAGGTATTTACTAAAACACCAATCACGCATATGGCTAGAAATGCTACCAGAATTATCCCTGATCCTTTATATCCTTCCACGCCACAATTTAATCTTTTAATATAGACACATAGTAAATTACATTTGCGGATATGCAAAATACATATCCGTAACTGTAAACATGGACAAACACCTCGTATTTTTAGCATTTACTTCTGTTCAATACATATGTTTCAGCCATCTAGGCCTCATCGGTTGAACTAGTGAAGCAATGTATATACAAATTAATACAGATCTGTTAAACAACGGATCTGTATCTGTATCTACATTTACGCTAAAATCGTCTCCAAGCCATAACCAGTTTCGTTCTATCAGGCGACACCAATTTAATCAGTGACATCTGACGGAAGAAAGCGACTAGGCCAGAAAAGGCGACCTTCCGCTCGAATAGCAAGGCTATTACGAAAAAGCGGAAAAATACGTATATTGGTGCTGTCCATTAACACGCGCCAGATGGCGGTAAATATACAAAAAAGGGATATTTATCAATACGTTTTGCACGTATTACGCGGTTGTTATATAATGAAACAGATATGCATAATACATATCCGTAACTGTAAACATGGACAAACACCTCGTATTTTTAGCATTTACTTCTGTTCAATACATATGTTTCAGCCATCTAGGCCTCATCGGTTGAACTAGTGAAGCAATGTATATACAAATTAATACAGATCTGTTAAACAACGGATCTGTATCTGTATCTACATTTACGCTAAAATCGTCTCCAAGCCATAAACAGTTTCGTTCTATCAGGCGACACCAATTTAATCAGTGACATCTGACGGAAGAAAGCGACTAGGCCAGAAAAGGTGACCTTCCGCTCGAATAGCAAGGCTATTTGGTTTCAGATTATGTAGTTTTGAGACAAGCAAAAAATTTTATAAAGAATGACTTTTTTTGGTTAACTTACAAATAATTTTTTTTCCTCTAGTTCAATTCATCCGGGGATAGACTGTATATACATATTCAAAACAATAAGGGCCGGTTCTACAAGTATAAAATAAGTATAAAGGACAAATTTATTCGTTCGTAATATTCTGAATAATTTCATTTGGGTTCGACATGTATTTAAAAGTGTAGGATAGTTATACTTGGAATAGCAGTTGGTAAAAAAAGTTTAGTGACATTCGCACAAATTCGACCCTCAAAATTGACAGTTTCTATGTAATAATATTGCTTCTATATTAACCCCTTCTTTTATAAAAACAAATACCATAAAATGGATATTAAACGCGAAAATGAAGTTAGTTAATCTTCAAATAGATCTTCTTTATAAAAAATATCAGAAGAGTCAACAAAGAGCTGAATAAAAGCAGAAATTAGATGTTAAAAATCAATTAAAACTAAAATAAAAAATACAATTAGAAGTGGATTTGTTGAAAATAAAAATAACGAAACATTAAATGAGTAAATAAACTATGGCGTTTTCTAAAATTAATATGTAATTATGGATATTCCAAAATAAAATAAAAAATTACACGTAATTAAATTGAAATTTAAAAGATTTGCAAAGTGATTATTTAAAGTTCATTCTTCGTACATTATGTAAATTGTCCTGTTGTTCATTTACGATATCAATCAAAAATTCATTATCTTAATCGTTATTCTGTTTTCAATTAGAGCCAATAGTCTGGCACAGGTCGCTTTCGCAAGTCTAAACCTTGTAAAAAATTCTCTCTCATCTAACTGTGCAAAATAATTTTTTCGAAAATAGTCATACATTAGAATTATGTATGCTATTGTTACGTTATTTATATACAGTAATCCCTTAACATTCACGAGGGTTACGTTCCAGAAAAACGTCGCTAATGTCGAATTCGCGAATGTTATGTCCATCTTTCTGTGTAAATGGGCGGGTTATGTTCCATAATGGTAAATAAAGGTACAGAAAGTATGTGATTTGTTTTACGGTTTAATAATAATATGTTTTTTTTCATTACACAACGTTTTCAAACTTATATTTTAATCTACATGTGTATGTAATTATAGTTTAGTTAATTGTTGATTGTGGAGAGCTGAAAATAACGAGTAATCTGGGATTGCTTGGCCGATTGCGTCTGTAATATTTCAAGTTCGACGTAACATGCCATCGCAGCCTCGATTTCTTTCTTAAACTTCAAACATCGTACAAGAAACGAATAAAATTCAAGAACTTTTTCAAGTTGTTTTGTAAGATTAAAATTTCTCCTGGGTGTTTCGACGAGAACTTCTTGCCTGGGGTAAAAACATGTTCAAAAAAAATATAAAGAAATGAAATGCCGTAACGCTTGTCTTAGATTTCATCCTCCTCCTTTACGTCTTCACCTTCTTCAATGTCCTGTTGTTTGTGTTCCATCATCTCAAATAGCTCTTCTTCGGTTAGCCCGTTTCCGTGAGATTTTATTAGATCATGAATTTCATCTCGCCAGATATCCTCAAATCCGGTTGTTAAAGAGAACCACCTTCCGCCTATAACAAATCAAGAAGAAGAGAATATGGAATTTGTCCATCTAATAGAGGGTATTTGATGGACAAATTCCATGATCTCTTCTTCTTGATTTGTTATAGGCGGAAGGTTAACAACCACTTTCAGCCAAAGATACTTCCAACATGCATTGATAGAGCTTGTCTTCAACTTTCTCAGTGAGGCGTTGATATCTGGGATGCAATGTTAATTTTTTTCCAACTGAAAATCACCGTTTCTTCTGAATTAAGCTCAATAGAATCCAAAATTCGCTTGAAACATCGCCTGGTCTAACAGGCTTTAAAAACTGAAATTACTCCCTTATCAAGGAGCTGAATTAAAGACGTCGAATTTCAGGGTAAACATATCACATTAACATTAGAATAAACTCCTACCAGAGTAGAGGGATGTCTAGGTGCGTTATCGATTAGTAAAAGAACTTTGAAGTCAAGGTTTTGAGATGCAAGATAGTTCTTTACCTCAGGGATACAACAATCATTAAACCACTTCTGGAATAAGACACCGGTGACCCATGAGTTTTTATTAGCTCGCCAAAAAAACGGGTAACTGATTTTTATTTTTTCCCTTCAATGCTCGCGGATTTAGGGACCGATGCATCATCATCGGCTTTATCTGAATATCACCTGAGGCATTTGTACACAAGAGAAGAGAAACTCGATCTTTGCCAGCTTGAGGTGTGGAACTAACCGTTCTGTTTTGGAAAGGAAAGTCCTATTCAACATTCTTTTCCAAAATAGTCCCGTCTCATCCTCATTAAATACCTGTTGTAGTAGATATCCTCCTTCTTGAATTCTTTTCTTAAGTTCTCCGGGAAATGTTTTGCTGCCTCATGGTCAGCAAACCCCGATTCGCCGGTCGATTTTATATTATGCAAATTATGCCTTTTCTTTAAAATTTCAAGTAACCTTTGTGGCCTGAAAGTCAAACAATTGAATCAGAATCATTGTTTATATGATCAAATATTTTTTAGCCTTAGCTCTTATTAGAACAGAACTGATCGGAACATGCTTCTGAGACATTTCCTCCAACAAAACGCTTAAAGCATTTTCTGTCTTTTCAAAAGATTTATTTTGCACTGGAGAAACAATTTTCGCCCTGGCAGAAGCACTAGCCGCGACACTCGCGAATAATCAAATCCAAAGGAGGCGAATGTGGAATTCGTCCACATTTTAATTATCGCGAATGATCAAAACTTTCCAAGACCACGAATGTTGAGGAATTACTGTATACCTTTCTCGAAATCTTTTCGATAACCTTAACCTATTTGCGCGGTCTATAATTTCTTCATCATCCGATTCGAAAACAGCTACATCAACAACATTTATATTTTTGGTATCACTCTTTTAATAAATGATAAAATTTCATGCTAATATAGCTTTATATGACAAATGATAAGAGAAAATATATCAGAATAATTGAAACATACATGAGTAGGTAAACCCCACTAGTTTTGTATAATACAAAGGTATTTTTAATAATATAAAATATTATTAATGGTGTTCTTCACACCAGATTTTTAATAATATTTTATATTATTAAAAATACCTTTGTATTAGAGAAAATATAATTAAAACCTGTCGTATAACTTTATACTCTCTTTATCCGACATATATTTGACAGTACTGGTTATGCTTAGTTTATCGATAGTTTATCTTATTCAAGGTTTATTCGGAGCTTGTGAAACGTCTATTCGGGACTAATTCTAAGAATAGGGATATTCCAAGTTTATACGGTACATGTAGAACCGGCCCTTATTAATCGATTTTAGCTAAAAAATAAATTTTATTTGCAAATATTGTCTACGGCTTTGTAATTTTTTGTTATTGGGCACTGGTACATGATTGCTTAAGGTTTATTAATATCGTTATTATGCAAAATAAATTCCTAGTACATTGTATTTGATTATATTATTCTAAAGTTCTTTCTAAATTATTTATATTTAAGTGTAAATGACGTACAAGGCTAATTTTGCAATTGCCTTTTTAAGTTCCATGCAAAACCATTACGAACAATGAATTTAAAAACGAAAGCCTCCTTTTCCCAAAATAAAAAATAAAAGCATCCTGGAATACTCATACTCTATTATTAAACAGAAGTTTGTTCTAAAAGCCTTCTGTAATTACGATATTTCCAAAGGACAATACAACGCTTAATAAAGAAAATATGTCATACACAATGAATGCGTCTGTCGTCTAGTGCTCTTTTATGTTTTTGCGGACGGAAAGATCCTGAATGCACAAACTCCTTTATTATGTCCGTACCTGCATATTCAGGATGTTGACATGTCGGTCTTTTATTTCCATTGTTAAACAATTGAAAAAGGGGAAGCGTAAAGAAAAATAGTTTTTAAAGAACGGCAGTTAAGAGTCAACTTCTCGGCGAATTTCTAATAAAACTTCGATTTATTTAATAGCCTACTGAATTCATAAAGTATTTAGGCTCGTTCTTGCGGAAAGAACGATAATACCGAAACCTGCGCGTCGCGTGACTTTAATATGCATAAGATTTACCGACATAATCGCTTGTAAACTATAAAAACGATGCGCGTATTTATGGTTCATTCGAGATTTAGGTTTTCGATCCAATTTGGTTTTGAATAATAACCATTAATCTTTGAAATATTTTCCGGTAATTTATTAGATGATTTACTCACCACAGGAGAGGACGGTAGGTATAAAAGGGATAAGGGCGGTAAGTAGGAACATATTTCCCAATTTGTTGGTAAACCTGACTCCCTGGGGACCGGACTTTCTCGTTTGTTCTTCTCTAAAAGCCTAACAATGTCTTCTCACAATGCGTGTTCCACGTAGACTCGTTTAGGATACGGATACGTTTCAAGTCTACTGCTGTGCATATTTGTCACACGTCCTATGTTGCCTTATAAAAAATGAGTTACTTCACATCTCGACGTAAAGCTTTTCTTAAAAGCGCCAATCCAGTCGTATTACCTAAATGTTTTATAAAGTAGTATAACTGTAAATTATACAGGTGTCTCACGTAAAGTTGTACTCGTAAAAGCAACAATAGCAAAAATTTTATAGGGTTCATATTGAACTTAGGAGAATATATTTATTTTATATTTGACAAAATAACTCATCCACAAAACAACTACAACATTTTATTTATTTAACTACTATTATTATAAAATGTGCATTTCTACGAGTATTTATGAACAATATTCTATTTCTCTTGAGTCTAGTAAAGTAATAAATAATTTTTACACAAAAGATATTTATCTATAATTCATCCAAGTACTTCCTTTCACATTCTACGTATTCGAGCTGTAGTACTCTGTAGTATATTTCAGTATTTATTTATTTTATTGTGAAGAATAACTTTAAATATTTGAAACCATCCAATGTCTATTCATATGAATTTGAAATTACGATGAACCATATAAATAGTCTATAACATCGCTAAGTCCAATACGCAGTTATTGAATAGCACTATTCATTCGGTTAACTGCACATCTACTTTTTATCGTTGAATTGCGATGCAATAATTTCAATTTTAGAGTAAAATTCCTTTCCTCATAGGCGTAGATAGCGTCAGGGGTTTTTAAAAATTATTTTATTTATTAGTTTATATTTCGCAAGATAAATAAAGTGCTGTGAGTTAGTTTCTTTTTTTTATTGTTTTAACTGTTAATTTCATAGTGAATTTCGTTAAGTTTCAATAACATACGCATACATTTATTTTAATTTATTTAGATCTAGAATATTCCTTACGTTACTTTTTCAGATATGATATGCAACAAGGTCGAGAATGGCACCATAAAACAATGGCGAGTTGGATTAAGGGTTAAATTGATTGTACGTATTGCAGTGGAATGTGCTTTTGATTGCTTATTAATTAATTTTTTTATTCACACTACAACTTATGCTGCCGGCTGTACAGTCTAGTAGATTCCACGAACTCCCATCTCACGGATCGTTCTTCTCAGAATAGGGCCAGGTTATGTTAGAAGTAAAACAATAAATGTCAATAAAAGTCACGGTTAGCTAATTTACAATTTTTAATCAAAAAAAAATAAAAAAAAATCCCTTTACCGAATGTATAGGGTGCTAAAGCAACATTAACAGTAGCATTAGGAGGAAACACTCTTTGTGAATAATGACTCGCACACAGAGAAAAACCCCCTGTGACTCTCGAACAAATCTAAAATTAATAAATAATGGAGAAATTTGTCAAGTTTGACCTCTACTTTAACCCCTACAATATCAAATGTCAAAAACAACAAAGTTTTCAAAACCCGCGTAACTTGGCTTACAGTCATGCGCAAAATAAAACACGACAACGTCAACCCACAACAAAAAAAATCCAACCTGAATTTAAAACGTTCTAGACTATTATCTTTAAGAAAAACTCCACTAAAAAAAAAACATGACAATTTTCTCTAATACTCATATACGATTTTAAATATCAAAATTATCACAAATAATACATAAAATATAATAATAAAAAATAAACGTAGTATCAATTATATAAATTAAATATTTTTATCGAACTTACATAGATCTATGCACTGATAACACAAAAAACTACGTGAGAGATATCATACTTATTAGATCACACAAAGATCACAAACTCTCGCAAAAATCGAAATAACATTACATGCACCTGAATAAAATGCATAAACAAAATAAAACCCGATTTTACTAAAACAGAGAATAAAAATGAACTTCTTATCCTCTAGCAACCCGGTCACTTTAGAAGTTTAGATATCTCTGAAAATGAAGTTCCAACATCCGCACGGATATCCCCACCAACTATAAAATCAAAAATATACAGGAAAATATACATCTTATTACAATATGATATCCGGAGTAGCGGCAGCTTTAAACATCTGACCAACCTAAATATACGAGGATGGATCAAAATTTCAAACATAATAAAATTCATCACTTAAAATTAAATATATTTATAACGATCCCCGTCTGAAATAAAATAAACATCAAAAATGAAATAGATAAGTTTAATCAATGTACTACAGAAAAAAGTTTAATATATAGTTCAATTATTTTCCTTTCTTGTCCATGGAAAAATCCATGACACAAAGTCCATTGCCTGTGATTCCGAAATTTATTGCAAAGTCCGTAAAATATCGTTAAAAACTTCCAAGAAATCGCACGTAAAACGTCACTTAGCATCGCAAACATATTGCTACCCCTCAAACGGTCCAGGTAACAAAACCCCGGTTGGAATTCGGACGAGTCCTAATTCCGCCCTAGGTCTCAAAGGCCCCCCCAGAAAAACTGACCGGCCAGCTCAGCTTGATATGAGAGAGAGAGAGCGTCATGAGCTAACACAACGCAAGATCTAACTTAGGGCACCACTGCGTTCGGCCTGCAATTTCCGGGCAAACGCAGAACACCCACGGGCCAGAAGGGCTTAGATAAAGGGTGTTCGGTCACCTGGTATACGAATAAAACTAACTCTTTTGCTCAAAGGACCAGGGTAAATAAACAAACACAATACACCAAATTAACAGAAACGATAATATTTAATACAAGTTAAAGCAGGTCAAAGTCCATAATTACATGAGTGTTAAAGATTGGTAATTTCAAATTGTAAAATAATACCCAAATGCTAAAATAACCGCCAGGACGGAGAATAAATTTATTCGAAACTTATTTCTGTCCGAGAGACTACCAGATTATTACACCCTGTATAAAGTTAGGATGGTAACGAGTAATTTACATAAGGTTTGAAAAGTGTACAATTAACCCCCTTAAAAGCAGGAGGGTTTAGGGGTGATCTAAAAGAGATCGGTCAAAATAAGTATTGAAACCCCCTGTATATCCAGGTGAGATATAAATTACAATAAATTTCAAATAAAAGTCTAACAAACCTTGACGAGGTTACATCAGAACTTAATTAGGTATACGTAATCTTAGTTCATCACAAAAAGGTTACACAGCATAGATCATTAGAAATAAATCATGAGTATCGTCCAACAAGCTAACGAAGATACTCATCGAGAGCCAATCTGAGGGATTGTTGCCTCGTAAATTCCTCAAAGGTAAATAAACTCTACTGACCGCCAGAGAGCAGTCAGATAGATCATTACAGTATTTAAACAAAAGATAGTTAAGTGAAAAATTAACTAAATTGCATAAGAAAACATTAAGTAAACTTTTTAAAAAAAATAGAAAATCTTCACCTTCTTTAAATTATGGTACTTTTATAAATGAATAGAAAATCTTCACCTACTTTAAATTATAGACCCAATAAACGTCCCCAAAATATAAACATGATGGTAAAGTCGTCTTCTCGCCACATAGGTCGCCATCTTAAACGTGGTGAATTCTTCTTCCAAAAACTTAATGAAGTCTCGCAGGTAATCGGAAATCTAAAGTTGGCGGAAGGTGATTTAATTCAACGGAATTCCCTTCCAACGATAGCCGTTTTAACAAGTTCAGCAATTCGAAGTTTGAAACGATTGACCAGCCTTACATAAAGGTTCGCAAGAACAATAGAAAAGAAGTATCCTCTTCCCAGAAGGCGGCAAAACAATGTAATCACGAAATATCGACCAAAATATCGAATTAAAATTTCGATAAATGGAATCCTGAAAGGATAAAAGAACAAATAAAACAACGTTTATAAGAAAATAAAGAATCCTTACCGCAGATAAAGGTTCTCCACACAAGTGAAAACACAAGCAAGCGCTATCAAAGATTTAAGGACAAGTGTCCGGCGACACAAAGGAGATGAATCGATACCTTATCGATCTACGTCATCAGTATGATCGGTAATCGGTAATTTTTGAAAAGAACACTAGCCAGGTACAAGTAAGATGTCCCAAGCTGTGTAGCGAAAGATCGCTAAATAAAATGCCGTAATTAAGTAGAAAAGACAAGGTATGCTCATCCAGAAATCTGCAACAACAAGTTAAAGTAAAAGATTGAGAGAGGGCGCTCCATGCGAGAGAAAATTATAACGTAATAATAATTAAATTAGATGAGATTAATAGACGTAAAGGCTCCAAAATAGATGCATGAATTTCTAAAAGAATTTCTACAATAAAGTAATCAATTAAAGGAATAAAATCTGAATACAACAGAATTTACTGCAATCGAGACTATGCATTAAAATAACAGATGTCGGACACCTCGACGTGAATGATACATAAATCGGAAATATATAGGGTCGGCCAAAGTATTAGAACATGAATAAAATTTGAAGGAATTAAAGTTTGGAATAGCATAAGTTGCACGATAATTAACAATAAAATAAAATAAAATAGAATTAAACGTATATGTAGAAAAATGAGAGGACTAAATTAACTTGAAGAGGTTAATAATGAAGTAAATGGATTAAAAAAATTCCTGCATAAACTCAAAATGATATCTCGCACGTAACAATATACATAGAAATTAGACTCGTTGAGATTTGACAATTTTAAAGAATAACTCAATGGGGGCAAATATTCCATCAGATAAACTTAACAATCCCGACTTCAAAACATTTTCCAAAAATATACTGGTCGAAAAGTTCCTCATGAATCCACTTTAAGAAAATATTATGTTTCTAAATGCTATACGAAAGCAGCAGAATGCATTAGAAACCATCTTTCAAATCAGTACCTATGGATACGTGCCGATGGAACTGTCGATATATTAGGACGCTGTGTGGTAAATGTTGTAGCTGGTGTACTACATCCAACTATTCCATATAACGCATATGTAATAGCAACATAAGTTACAGTTGATGCGGAAACACTAGCTAAAACCATTTACGGGAATATGAACCAAATGTTTCATTGGAACGATAGGTACAAAGAAAAAATACTTTTATTTGTCAGTGACAGTGCTGCATATATGTTAAAAACAGGCTGACTGTTAAAGGAAACACATCCTAATACGCTGCATATTACTTGTGTATCACATGCCCTTCACAGAATCTGTGAATATATCAGAGACACCTTTCCGGAAATTGATAGAGTTACATCCGCTTTTAAAAAATTTGCAGAAAAGCACTATTGAAAGTAGCCCTTTACAGGGAAAAAACTCCATTTTCGTCACTGTCTCCCTATCCAGTAATGAATAGATGGAGAACATGTTTGGAAGCTACTAGTTTTTATGCAGAGAATTTCGATAGTTCACAAAATTTCGTTAGATATTTAAAAGATGATGCTTGAAATATTTTTGAGTGCAAGGAGCTATTATAAATTCCAAAAAAAATCTGTTGTACTTTTTTCAGGAACACTTTCGAAATTTGCCAAAATTAATGACTTATTTTGAAAATAAAAATATCGAATTAAATGATGGATTAACCACACTAGAAGTGACTATTAATAATTTGAAAAATATTCCAAGTACCTTCGGATGTGGTCTTCAGTAGGATTTAGATGCAGTTTTTAATAGAATTCCAGATTTAATAACATTGCAGCAATTGTGTATAGGGACAATGCCTCAAAATCTAACTGCAAAATACGCTGAAATAAAAGAATATTTCCAGTATGCACCTATAACCAGTTGCGATGTAGAAATGACGTTTTCTATCTACAAGGATGTAATGCATTCAAAGAGAACAAATTTTACAGAAAATAACTTTGAGAAAGTATTACTAGTTAATACTAATACTCTTTTACTAAACTTGAACTACAAAATGAACAAATAAAGATGTATTTCGTATTTTATAGATCACCACCCGTTTTCTAATTATATAAATAAAATTAAAAACTCTTTAAAAATACAAATTTTGAATAGTACCCCCGCTGGCGATGAGTAATGGGCCTTTCGTGTCCGGTCCCTAATAATTACTTTATTATTAGAGTTTTTGCGATAGTTTATTGGCATGCCATATATTCCTTACATTCATATATATTTCAAATCTGTATGATAGTTCCTATGATGTACTGGTAAAGGCAAACAAGGCATTATTAATGATTCTATATTAACAGTACAACTGTCTTCCAGGGCGACAGTGGCAACATATCCATTAATACCAAAAAAATGTGACTTATCTAAACTGTGATTTTACAAAGTTTTAGCACCTGTAGTTATGTTGTACTATAGATGAGGTGATCCATTGGCAATAGATTTGCACAATAATTTATTGTTGTGAAATGGACGAAAAATTAAACACAAAATTATGGTTAGTTCAAATAAAGAGGACCACATACAATTGAGTACACAACATGCTGCGTAGTAGAGTAGTGGATGCCCAAATGCAAAACGAAACGATCTACATGAGGACAACAAAACCGTGTCCTCAAGGAGAGTATTGTCTCCGCTACTAGGGAGTCGAGTAGAGGATAATCTCATCAGGATATTCAATGACCAGGGAATATGAACGCAGGGATTTGCCGAAGGCATTGTCATTTTGTCTCGGGACAAATTCTCGGAGACAGTGGAGTGCATCATATGAAATGCTTTGCGAATTATGAAGAGATGGTGAATTTATGGTGGTTTGGATTAACTTTCAATCCAAAAAAAAACAAGTTGATAGCTTTCACCAACATGAGTGAACTAAATAATTTGGTTAGCGTAAGGCTATTCGGAGAAGAGTAGAACTAATCAGTTAAGTGAAGTATCTACGCATTAAACTTGGTACGAAACTGAATTGGAACAGGCACCTAGTCAAAGTGACAGATAGGGTGACGCAGCTCTTCTGGAGACGCAGAAGAGCTGTTGGCCAGACCTGATGACTAAAACCAAATGTGATACACTGACTGTACACAGTAGTAGTAAGACCAACTATTACCTATGGGGAAGTTGTCTGGTGGGGTAGGACGAGCTGACATCGTCGGTGGGGCTCCTCACGACTCTCCAGCGACAGGCTCTGTTGGGAATCACGGAAGCTATGAACAGCACGAGAACCACCTCCATTGAAGTCATTGTGGGACTCCCTCCATTGGAACTATTTGTGAAAGCGGAGGCCATGGCTGCGATCCTGATGCTGAACGCTAATGGCGCATGGTGTCCTACCCAGAAATAGACGCAAACTGCCAGCAGCGAACAACAAGTTCACACCCAGAAAAAGGCACAACGCGCCAGCAGCAGACAACACACAACTTCACATCCATAAAGAGACGTAACTCGCCAGCAGCGGGAAAATTAAGTATTTTTTCAAATTAACATGAGACAATGAACAAAGCGCGCGCGCGCAAACACACACACACACAAACAAAAGCATGCGGCAAAGACGAAGCAGACCAACCCTGCAGACCATTTGAGTAGTTCTGATATTAGTGACTGCCGGTTTTTTTCTCCTTGTTACAGCTACCGGCATTAGTGCGGGGCCAGCGCGGGGATGAATGGATCGGGATCCTGGACGGGGCAGGGAAGCCCCCGGAAGGGATTAAAAACGTATATAGCAAATGAAATATTTAAGGAGCAGACTACTTCTGCAGGTTAGGAGCGCAATTTTATTGTAAATAGTTAAGCAGGGCGCGGACTAGGTCCGTATTAGCTTAGTTGTAAGATTAGTTAGATTAAGTTATTTAGTTAGATCAATAAAGCACAGAGTTTAGGATCCGGTGTAGTGCCACTAGGCGGAGCAGCGGAATTTAGGATAATGTCATGTACCATATACAATCTATTATCTTAAGTTAAGTAAATAAAGTGTCCTAATAAGGTTGTTAGCCATACAGATACCGTAGGAACTATACTGGGATAGCCGATATTACAAATTCTGCTGGACAGTATGGCACCTGAGGTTCTATTTATAGCTGAGCTGAACATATCTATACCGACCAGGGACAGACAAAAGACAGTTGCAGGTATATATGGAATATGCCCAGAATGAAGATATCGCTAAGTCTGGAGAAACAAACAACGGTTTCCAGGCCGAATTTATTCCAGCTGCAACCTACGACGAGGAAATCCGGGAAGCCGGCTACGCGAACATAAAAAATAAACAGGACTGATGAAAAATGACTGATAGTCAGGCAGCTATTAAAGCCATTATGAATTCATTTACCATGCCTAAACTGGTGAAACATTATAAAAGGACATAAAAAGGACATGAGAGAATTAAAGGCAATGCGTTAGTCGGGAAACTGACGAAGAAAAATACTAAAAGGAACCTCATAGAACAAGAAACTGTGTATGGAATCATAAAAATAAATGGAGGCTAACGGAAGATCAAGTTAATACTGAAACACTACTAAGCAAACTAGACGCTAGGCTTTCAGCCAACCTGATTCGTAGTAATAGAAAAGAAATTGAAATTACTACCGGGTTAATAACCTTACATTGTCTTTTAAGGGAAATTCTATAGAGCATGGACTTGATTAGCGAGCCCTGGTGTAGGAAGTGTGAAAAACAGGAAGAAACTAGCCTTCGTGTAATATGCATTTGTGAGGAAGTGAAGAGACTCAGACTGAAACACTTCGGGAAAGATGTACTGGATTCTAGGAGGGTATTCAAACTTCCCCTGAAGAGGATAGTGGCTTTTATCGGAGATACAAGACTATAACAGATTGGAACTGAGAATGGGGAGGATACAAAGAGCACTGTGCTCAAGTGCCCAGATGTGCTTTTTGTGCTTATGGTAGCTTCTGTTACTAAAACGGCAATTAGAACATAGCAATACTAGAAAACGTAAAAGTAGGCGCTAGTGGTTTCGACTTGTAAATATCATGCGAGAAAAGAAATAAAAATTTAAAAGTTGTTTTAGAATTGGAAATGCATGATATGG
This sequence comes from Melolontha melolontha, assembly GCA_935421215.2. Classification (NCBI taxonomy): domain Eukaryota; kingdom Metazoa; phylum Arthropoda; class Insecta; order Coleoptera; family Scarabaeidae; genus Melolontha; species Melolontha melolontha. The sequence goes on from OW285235.1 coordinate 213,928,325, forward strand.
AGCGGTATTCCAAATACACCAGAATATCTCTGACATTGTTTAAAGAATTCATAAACTAAACAACACGTATTCTAAGTAAATTTTCGCCATATCGTCCACTAATTATAACTTTAATACTTTAGCAACAGTGATCACAACATCAGCAAATCCACAGATTACTCGTATATAATTGTGCAAGAAGAATTTATAGTTAACTTACACATATCATTTCCACAAGATTTGTAACATGATGAAAACACTAAGCTAATATTTTTCAACTTTAAGGCCCAGTTTTTCAATCGGAGGTAAATCTGAAGGTTAAGTTTACCTCCAACTGTTGGTTAACTTACAGTTAATCTTCGCAAGTGCATTTCAATCTTTATGTAACCGTCAGTAAGTTAACTGGTAGCTTCTCCCTTGCTATGTACGGTTGGCTAACCTGTACGAGAGGCATTAAACATACTGTTCATAGTTTTATGGAAAGTGACCGCTGCTGTCGCCGTTAGCTGTCAAGTGTCTGGTCAAGCGCTTAGAAATGAGCCTGTTGCGTAAAATCGCAACGCTAACAACAACTGATTTTCAGCAGACAAACAGTCATTTCTCGAAAAAAAAATCAAGAAGTTAAGTTTTTATTTCAGATTAAAATATGTTATAATCACCTTTGTGTAGGATAGGATATAAGTGTAGTATCTTCAATTTCCATTACTATATTTTCTACAGTTCGTTTTGTGAGACGAAATCGTGAAAAAAAATCTTCTTCGTCCCATTCTTCGAAATGGTTTGGCCGATGTCTAATTATTTTCGGTCGGCGAACTTCTTCATCACTGCTAAATGCATTTACGTTGTATAAATCCATGTTAGAATACTAAAGACGTGAAGACACTATCATTACACATTTAAAACATAAACATAACTTATCAATTCAGGAATTTAACAAGCAGTTACAGTAGTTTACAAACTGTTCTCTGAGTTTACTGGAAGATGGTTTGGCGGTAAGCAAAACTACTAGTTAACCATCAGATGTGGCGGTTACCACCGATTGAAAGACGCATTTCTGCAATTAACTTCCAGTTTTCTTTTAACTGTCGGTTTACCTCCGATTGAAAAACTGGGCCTAAGTTATATAAATGTACAGTTCAGTGCAATAAATCGGTGTACACGTCTTATTGCTCATTCTGGCATTATTTTATAACTGTGAAGACGATTTATTTTTCCCATTATTGACATTAGTTGTCAAAATGCTTGATTCTATTCATCTTCTATTACAACTATTAAGGTTAGTAATTTTTGGTATGATCTTATGTAGGTATGCGTATAAATAAAATTTACTACATTACATAATTGTTTAATATTTAACACGAAAAATAAAATACAAATAAAAAAAGAATAAAACGATCACAAGAAAACATTAATATTTCGTCATACTAACATTTATTTCAATGACTTTATTCAACGGATTGAGTTTGCTAATTGCTGCATGTAATTTTCATCTGCCGCTAATTCTAATATTTTGAGAATATAATTTTTTAGTTAATAAACCCCAAATATCCTCAATGGGGTTCAAATCTGGGCTGACAGCGGGCCACGGTAACGTTTCAATGTTATTGTTATATAGCTATGTTCTAATAACATTAGCCGTATGTACAGGACAATTATCATGTTGGTAAATAACATTTTCCGGATATAATTGTCGAACAGACGGTAGCTTTATATTTTCTAATATAGGGCTATAGATGTCAGCATTGAACCACCCGTCTACTTTGTAACAAACTCCTAGCTCCTTGTAGCTGCCCCAACCCCATTCATTTACTTTGTACTGGATACATATACTGTTCATTAAATCGTGCATGCGGCGGTCTATACACACGTATACGACCATTATACGTAGATTGAAACAACTTTTCATTGGTGAATATGACATTTTGCCAAAAAGGCAATTCCCTATAAACATAATTTAAGGAAAAGAATAATCGAGCGTGTTTGTCAGGGATCATTTTTTAACCGCCACACAACTTTTCAAGTCCGATTTTTGAATTCTCCGATTAGCTGTGGATCGTGATCCAGGAAAATTTACTGCAATTTTAACATTATTAACGGTATTAAAATGGTTTTACCTCAAATGTCGCAAAAGCAGCGCGTCTTCTTCGTGTGTCGATATTCGTGGACGAGCAGAACCGCGTTTTCTCGAAACTGTTCCTTCCTCCTCCCACCGTTTCTTAATTTTTAGCACAGTAGATTTATTGATGCAAAATTGCTGTGCTACTGCTCTAATTGACCAGTTATCTTCAAATTTCCCTATATTGCTTAACAAATCTAAATACGCGGGCATATTTCAATCTATATCTGCCAGTCAAGTATGACAAATTGATTTGACGCCATATGACAAATGTAAGTGTCAGAGCCTATACACATTTATATTTAAAGAGTTAATTGACGAAGGAGATACTTGTTGGAACTTCATTATAACGCTAAGAAATAAGGAATTAAACTTCTAGTTTCAAAAATTCTCTTATGGGGAACCCACCAAGTCCCTTATTAGCAGAAATTTTCATGAATAATTTAGAAACTAAAATTAGTACACATCCTTTGTTTGGTAATTGTGTATATTGGTTTAGGTATGTTGATAACATATTAATTTGCTTTAACGGTTCAGATAGACAGTTAAAAACTTTACATAATTATATCAACACTATTCACCCCAAAATAAATTTTACTATAGAAACAGAAATAAATAAAACATTAATTTTCTAGATTTAACCATATCACTAGAGCTGAGGATGTTTGCGGTATAACCATGGTTATATCATGTAACCATAGTAAATTACTATGGTTACATGATATAACCATGGTTATACCGCAAACATCCTCAGCTCTACATATCACACAAAACTAATAAACACGAGTTCGCTATATACCATAAACCAAATCATACAGATACCACAATACACACTAATTCTTTTCATCCTATAACACACAAATTATCAGCATACCAATCAATGGTATATAGACTAATTCATGTACCTATGAGTAAAAGTAATTTCGATCTTGAACTAAATAGAATATACACAATAGCATTAAACAATGGTTACTCTATAAATATTATCAATAACATCCTAAAATCTAAAACCCTTTCCTTAGTTTACCCAAAATTAAAATACAAGATAATTAATTCCTACAATTCAATCACTTACTTAGGAAAAATTTCGGAAGAAATTGGTACTTTCATTAAAAAACTTAATAACGAACATATATCATTTAAAACAGACAATACTATACAGAACATTATTAAAAACAACAAAGATAAAATAGACAAAGAATCAAACTCTGGTGTATATAAGTTAACATGCGAAGACTGTAATAAGGTATACATAGGACAAACGGGGAGGAAATTCAAAATTAGGATGAAAGAACACGAGAGAAGCCATAAAGAAAAGAAAACAGATTCAACTTTCGCAAGTCATTGTTTAGAAATTAATCATAGATTTAATATAGATTTCAAAATTTTACACATTCAAGAAAAAAGTAAAAAACTTAACCTGTTAGAAAACTTAGAAATTAATAGATACAATAGTTTAGGATTAGCTTTAAATGACCAACTAGATTTAAACAACTCCCCTCTACTAAATTTGAGATTGTAAAAAAAATTTTCCACCACCATTTCCCCAATAATTTTCATATAAATATTCAAACTTGTATTGTACATATTCAGTATTTCATCCACCCGATGAAGCCATTGTATGTCGAAACAATATTGTAGTGGTATTTACAATAAAAGAATTTTTGAAACTAGAAGTTTAGTTACTTATTTCTTAACATTTATATTTATCCCGTAATTATGGAAACCAAAAGTCTGATTTAAATTATCGTATATTAAGTCTACGCCAATTTAATGCACAGAACTGTACCTATAAAATAAATGTACTCGTTATGGGCTAACTATAATCTCAATATACTTGATGTTACATTTTACGTATATCTTCCGTACTTCTTACGCTTACAATAATTGTTAACAAGGCCGATGAGGTATACATGTATATCACCTATATTTTATTAATCCTGTTGTAAATACTCACGTGCGAATAAATTATTTTATTCATCCGTGTCTGTATTTCAACTAAGAAATATAGATTGAACGCAAAAGTGAGTCAGGTAAAGTTGTTATTACCTTCGCGTTAGAAACTTTACTTTGTCTTACGAAGTGGTAGTTTTTTCTGCTACTAATAGTTTCGTGTCGTCTGTAGCTTATACGATACTTAAAGGTTACTGGCAAGAAACCGCCATATAGATAATTGAGAAACCCTATCTTTAAACAAGGTTCGTTAGCATTAAGGTACTTTTAACATAATCAAAAGTTATGGACCACTATCTGGCACATTATTAAGGGTTGTGTTGTCCCAAAGGAGTATATTGCTCCCGAGAGATTGACTTCATTCCTTTAACAATGGATTTAATCAACGCTATGCTCCGTATGATCCGTAAAACACTCTCCTTTATCCTTTAACCTTAAAATGCACTTTTGATGTTTAGCGATGTTTATTATTGTATCGATAAGTTTTGTTTTGACTTTTACTATCACGCCATACTTTTCCTTCGCATATTTATTCCACTGTTAATTTAAAATAGTATTAATTTACATCATTTACCTAATAATGTAATTAATCTAAAATTAAAAGAACGTCTAAAATAGTTGTAAGTGATCATTCTGCTGTATGGTATATAATAATGTGTGATAAATTACATCCAGTATTCATTTATCAAAGTGAATATTATGTAAATGCGGGAAGTTGAATTTAATCTGTAATTATAATTAGTATGTAAATTGACTTCTTGGAAATAAATAAAATATTCCTTATCAACGTAAATTATAGGCGAATTGCTTGAGCGTATGCAAAATATTACCTCTATAAATAGCTGTTTCTTGCCTACTCATTGCATAAATATCTACGTGCTCATGTTCAAAGAGTGACATTTTTGAGAGTTTTGTAGATTTTTTTCTAATCCTAAGCAAGCTAAAATATACACTGACCCGAAAAGACAACGGACCACCTGAGATATTTATTGAAGGCCCACAAATTTCAGCTTCTTTTTGTCTTAATAAGTATTTAAACTCTTATATGTGAGGAAAGTCAAAGAAATAGTACCCGTTTGCAATATACCCCAATTGTATATTGCATCGATTATCCGGGACGATCGGGACCGGGATCGTTCTGGATAATCGATTTTTCCGGTTAACTGAGGTAAAATTTTGCGTTTTAACATAAATGTTTGCTTTATTTAAAATCAATATACACACTTATAAGTAGAGCAGACCAATTTCCGTGCGCGCCATATGCGCCGATGTGAGGATGATTGTATTGCATCAGAGCTAATAAAAAGCATTCAGTATGTGTTTGGTACTTGCTTAGACTGCATGTAAGTGTAAGCATACGTAATAAAAGGTCGTCGTTACATAAATCGAGAAAACGACCGTTGCCAGACGAAGTGAATAAGTTTATTATAGATTTCCCGGACTTAATATACGATGGCTCAAAAATTAAATGTTTAGTGTGCAATACATATCTAATGTGTTAGTCAAAAATACAATGTAAAGAACACGTAAGCGTTCGAAGCACAATAATAACAAAATTAATCGACAACCGTTTATACATGAACTATTTGTAACTATGATTGTGCGTACACTGCCGTTTACCTTGTTAAGTAATGATTCATTTATTTCAACTTGGAATAAATACGCGAATCAAACATTACCGAGCACGACAACGTTAGGAAGGAATTTACCATCGGTGCGTAAACAGGTTGAAAATAAAATCAAAGCCGAACTGAAAAATAAAAAACTGTGGTTATGTGCGAACGAAACAACTGACAGCAAAAAAAAAAAACAATCTGTAGTTAATGTGATGGCGCATAATATGGAACCACATCTACCAACGTCTTCAATTTTATTAGCATCCAGACGACTAGAACAATGTAATCCCGAAAAAATTTCAGAGGCGCTATTAGATACTTTGGAAAAATTTAAACTTTCGAAAGACCAAGTATTAATGTTTATGACCGATGGTGCCGCAACCATGTGTTCTGTAGGCCGGTCTCTAAGAAAATATTGTCCTAACTTGTTACATATTACTTGTAAACTCCATGCTCTACACCTTGTGGCAGAACAGGTTCGTAGATGTTATCCAGAGGTAGATGCTTTAATATCGAGTACAAAGGCAGTATTCCTGAAAGCTCCAAAACGTATTCGAGAATTTCACGAATTGTGTCCCCATACCCCTGAGCCAACACAGCCGATTCTGACACGCTGGAGTACAAGGTTACGGGCGGGGTTTTACTATCATGAACATTTTCAAAAAAATTAAGGACGTTTTATCATTCGATCCGAAAGAAAGTGCAGCTATCAATACAGGCCAGAAAAAATTTCAAGATGCCCAGATTAAAATGGATTTACAAAGTATTCGTGAGAATTACTTGGGACTAGAAGAAGCAATAACAAAATTAGAAAATTCGTCGCTGTCGTTAGAGGAATCACTGCAAATCGTTAAAGATGTTCACGCACAACTGTGTGCTGTAGAAGACGCAAAAAGTGAAAGTGTTCTAATTAAATTGCAGATTTTGACACCTTAACACGTATTTGTGAGGGCATGTCCATAGATCCGTTAAGTTGCTTAAAAAAGTATTTTGATTATGCGAATATAACATCACTAGATGTAGAACGCTCGTTTTCCGAATATAAAAATATTTTTTCCTCACGGTGGGCATGTTTTTCAGAAATAACCTTAGAAACGCACCTGATGTTGAAAATATATAATCGAGTTTCTCCAGTTTGTCAATCCTTGGAAGACGCTTAAAACGGTCAGTGTTTTTTTTAAATCCTTTGTCGTGCACACAATCACTGATTTCATACATTTTCCATTTTATTATAAGTACATACAACGCTGCTATAATCTGTACTATTCTTATTTTTCGTGTGTTTATGCATATTACTTTAATAACAGAAAACCAAATGTATATTTAATTATTTCTAATAGAATAAATATCTCTACTTCTTTACTTATATCGGTAACAAGCTCATGTTGCGGCCCTATTCTATCGCATATTCTAATATATTACGAATTACACTCCCGACCGGCGCTCATGGCGCGCACGTAAAACTTATAAATCATAAAATTAATACAGTTTAATTATTACGTATGTAATTACTTTAATGTGGTTTGTTTCTTTTTCTTAACTTTCATATTTTCTGCTAGAAGCTTCTCTTGCACACGGGAGACTTATTTTATCTAGTTCTGTAATATTTGAAAAGGCTGAATTTTCCAAAAAGTCTAGCGAAGTGCTGGATGCGTTTATGGCATCTTGCAGTGATATTTTTGAAACAATGATATCATCATTAGATTCCTGAGAGCCCATTTCTGTATCAGGTTCATACAAGTGATTTGTCAAACGTATAATTTCTTATTATCGGGATAAAATAAAACAAATTTTAATCAATTTCAGTTTTCGTTTCGCTCCAACTTGAGCTTCATCAGACATATAACTAACTTTTGGATACATTTTTACACAAATGTACCGTAACAAACACATGTTTTGTTTTGAATAATTGAAGGAATATAGTAAAGTAAAATGTGAAATTCATTAAAATTTGTTTTATTTTATCTCGATAATAGTTATAATGGAATTTCATCAAGTAAAGGCTGAAACAATCCTATAGTATAATTTCTTCATCAGATAAAATCGGAAATGAAGGAATATCTTTATCGCAGTTAAGCCAAACATTATTATTCGAAACATGTTTCGAAACTGATAAAGTAACTGCGTTCTGTGCATTTGAGATATTCCACAAAGCATTCTTGATGTTATACGAGTATGAGTTCTTAAGATCTTTTAGATTGCTTCATGGAAGTAGGTTTTACATTTGGGTTTTACGATAGTGATTCTTAAAACTCCATATTGTACCTTGGTTCATCGGCTGAATCAAAGATGTTCAATTTGGTGGTAAATACTTCACAACAACATTTTGAACCATTAGTTTCTCTACCTCTGAATGTGCCGGACAATTATCCAATAGCAAGAGTATTTGTCTGTATCTTCTTTTAAGCTAACTTGCTTAAAATGCTCTCTCATCTTTTTCACGAAATTCCTTTCAAACCATTCCAGGAATAATGCCTGTATAACCCAAGCTTTTCTGTTAGCTTTGTTTTCGAATATTCTTAAGGACCCTTGGGCGACCGCTTTTTCCAATAACAAACGGTTTGCATTTATGTGTACCAGCAGCATTAGCACAAAGCAATACTGTAATTCTCTTCTTTGAATTCTTATGTGCATCTAAGAAATATTCATAATGGCAACCCAAACTGTTTTCAGGGAAGCACTTCCAAAAAAGGTTTGTTTCATCTCCATTGTAGATTTGTTCATTTGTTCTCCAGTCTTGAGATTGTGAATTCCATGTCGATTTTTAAAGCTCTGTAACCATTTATCGTATCTTGAAGCTAGTTTGTTTATGCTTTCCTCGTAAACCTTTACCGCCAAATTACCCAGCCAATGCTGTACACTTACTTTTAACTCATCATCACTTTGGAAAGGTTCTCCTGACAAGAAATCCTTGGATTTAGTGAACAAGTGAAAGTCACTTGGAGCCAAGTCGGGGATATACGGAGGGTTGTCAGAAACTTCCCACTTGAAGTTCCGAAGAAGGTCATTGGGCTTTCGAACCGTGTGGGGACGAGCATTGTCATGCAGAAGAATAATGCCATGTACCAACATTTCCCGCCTCTTACTTTGGATAGGGTTACGCAGCGTCTGAACTGTTTCACAGTATGCGCCTGCATTAATGATCGTTACTTGGGGCATGAAATCAACCAACAACAGACCTGTTCGATCCCAGAATACTAAGGCCATAACATTTTTCGTGAAAAACGATTGCTTAAACTTGCGCGGCATTGTTGGTGATCCTGGATAGCGTCACTCCATGGACTTGATTTGGTCTCAGGTTTCATCCCCAGTCACAATTTGGTCAATTAATTCACCGTAACGAGTCAAAAACGATAACGCTGAACTCACGCGATTTCTCTTGTGCTCGTCGGTAAGCATTCTGGATACCCGTCTTGAGAAATTTTTTCTGTAATTCAGATGGTCTATTGCGATTTCATGGAGCAATTAAATTTGAGGAAATTGCTTATTCATTTCATTAAATTTTACGCACCGATCTTCCCCGATTAAATCATCGACACGTTCCGTCAGGTCGTCGTTGATAAGGGAAGGGCTCCCTGACCGCTCTCCATCATGCATATTATCTCTTCCCTCTTTGAAGTTTCGAAACCAGCGTCTGACAGATGACTCATCCATTGTTCCCGTACCGTACACATTAGTTATCTTGTGATGAATTTCGCTTGGATGGACGTTTTCTGCATTCAAAAAACAGATCAAAGATCGTACTTCGCATTTGGGTGGATTTTTTATCATATGCGCCCTTGAAAAGAGTCACAAAACTCACACCACGCACCGGAGGAACTCGAATTCTTTCTCTCCGCAAAGCTACTATGACACTTTTGACATCTGAGTCGCTTTGCTTTTAATTGGATCAGTAGCGCCATCTCTATGAGTAAACGGGTACTACTTCTGCTCTAGTAAGTACCTGTTGAAGCCACTGTGCTAGCGAAGCAATTGTCGTTTTACGAATAAATATTAAATATTAATAAGGACTTATTTATTTCTATTTTAAATTATCGATATTCATCAAGTAAAACCCGAATCAATTCAATTATGTATATCCAACATTGTCGTAACTAATGATTGTTTTCACCAGTTATTCATTGCCTGGAAGTGAAACAAAAATTCCCATTTATTATGTGTTAGATAATGAGAAATGTAAATTAAACTAAAATGAAATGAACGTAATCCAGATTAGCATACAAATCAAAGTTATCGTGCGAAAAGTGACCTTACGTACCTATACATCATTCACGGTTGAACAAATTTCATCACTTAGTCTCGTGGACTGTAGTAAAATTCCTCCAGCAGATTAAATGAGTCACACGTACGGTCTTGAAGACCCCTGGTGGTCCCATGTGCTGCTAGTTTGAAAGATCATGATCCCTTTGCAAGACGAAAATCCATAAAACCATGGAGGTGAGTCAACACTAACCCCTCTTAATAACAAACGAAAACGTTCTAATCCAATAGATTTAGTTTCGTTAGCCGGGGTGCCGGAATGTGGCCGAATAAATGTACATGCGGCGAAATTTCAAACACCCCCTTTTAAACAAACAAAATGATTACATTTTTTATTCGACACGGTTGCGTAAAATTACAAAGTTATTGCAACAGCGGGCGGGAACATTAAATATTGAATAGAGGGATGGATATGTGGTATCAGCTATTTATCATTTTCATTTTATTGCAATTTTAATAACATATGTAAAGCAATAATAAAAAAACTAATAAAAATACTTAATGGTATTTTCGGAGGTATTATCACACCAGCTATTTAGACTATATCATGTTGTAATAATGTAATAAAAATAACTAAGAAATACTTTTAAAATAAAACTTCCTTGCTTATACTTGCCATCTGGCATAACTACCTTTTATATTTTATAAAGTCAATTATAAAGTTGCAAAGTTTGAAAAGTAATATCCGGTTTTACGTTGAAACCACTGATATACATATATGTTATAACAATTGCAATCAAGAATGAATTTGGTAAAATTGAATTGTTGGTTACCAGGTTGAATTGTGTTCGCTTCGCGAAATATTTTTTCAATTTGCTTTTTAAAAAGCGAATAGCTTCGCATCGCGTTTTCTGATATTTTGTGAATGTGAAATAAATTATTCCACTATAGCACGTCTCGCGTTGGCGATGCAGTATAAATCTTATGAACATACCTTACATAGATGCCAAGACACGAAACTAGTAACATATAAAATAATATCCAAATATAACCTACTATTGAAAGTGACATTACAAATAAAAATATATAACCCTAATAGATTAAACACTTTATTTATAATATACAAAATGATACGAAACTTCTTTCTTAATTTTTAAGAAATAATAAACTAGGAAAAAACACTGAATCTACTTTACATTGTATGTACGAGGTACAAGCTGAAATTACTGAGAATAAAAAACACGGTTAATATTTACTAGGATTTTATTTGAAATACGCTCAAAGTAATTCCCTTCAATAATGATACACTTGACCATTCTATCTTTCCACTGCTTAAAGGCTCCCAACCAATCTTCTTCCAGAATACCTTAAAAATAAGCGTGAACTTCGGTATCAATCTCTCCTTCAGACGAAAATCTTCTACCCCGAAAATTACGTTTAAGCTCAAACAATAGCCAAAAGTCACAAATTGCTAAATCAGGTGAATATGGCGGATGTTCTATTACTTTTTAATTTTTTTCAATCAAAAAACTGGAAAGTTAAAACTGCCTCATGGGCGATGTATTATCATCGTAGAGCATAATTCCCTTGTCTGGAACTCTATTCAGGCAAATATTTTTCCGTATAACACTTAGTTGTAACTCTCTTTTGTGCATCTAGCTTATTTGCTTTCACTAAGCCTGTTCTTCTGAAGAATACCGCACACATAACCATTTTCATATTCATAGTCATTATTGGAGTTTCCTCATTTCGTGAAATCTCGTGACTCTGGTGTTTCACCGCGAAGCAATGAGAGCAATGGCTCAGGTGGCGGAGTCAATAATGGCAATTTCCCTTTGCCATCAAGGCAGCACAATCCAGGCGTTTCTCCAGCAAACTCCAATGCGCTACAATGCTCGCAAACAACGTACATTGGACCAATGCGAACGAAAGGGTGCGAGCTGTAATTAATTGTGCAATCATATAGAAACGCTGCTCGATTCAAATCAACACTTCTTCTTGCGCGTGATTATCTCGTTGTCTATCTGTGCGATAAGCTCGACGATTTCTCATTGCCAGCCTAGTCGTTTCACGGGCTGCCTCTCTTTGCTCTTGTGTTTGAGAAGCACGAAGTCGGGCCATACTAGCGCGGCGCTCATCTCGTGCGATTTCTCGTTCTTCTTCAGTGGATTGATTCGCAATGTTCCGAAGCCTAATTGCATTACAGCTTTGTTGGGAAAGATTAGATCTTCTGAGTCGCGGCATCGTTAATAATAATACTTGCACAATAAGATGTATTAATAACACTCGCACAAAACAAATAAATCGACTGGTAACCTTTATATGCTTTTTTCAAAACAAATCACAAACATGAAACCAAACAAATTTACACTTTTATGTCACTGATTTGCAATGGACATCAATTATTACAAATAAGCTATAAGCTTGCGTGACGTAAGCTGTCAATTGTGGAAGATGGCCGAGTTCCTAATTTAATTTATTTAAAGATTAATTTTCTCTATAATTTTTTTTCGGTGAATTTTTCCGATATTTTAATAGTTATTCTGCTATTCGGGGCGGAGACGAATCCGACAAATCAGCTTCTTCTCAGGTCCCAATGTCAGTCTAGATTATTTAATTAATTCGTTCATTAAACATTAACTTTCTCAAACAGTCGCTATGTGACCGGTATAATTCGACGGTTATGTAGCCTTGAATATTATATTTCTGGATCGAAGTGTGTACAGACGCATGTATTAGTTTTCATAGTAATTCATCACTATGCGTGAACATGTAATTGTAGAACAATACATAATATTTATATATCAATGGCATCGACAAATATATTTTTGAGCGAAACTTAATTAGTATCTCGTAGGTCATAACATAGCAACGGCCAAAAACTAGTAACGGTCAAAGTACATACATTCAAAGTTTTATAGACCAGTAACACTACAACCATAAAATGAAAAAATAATCAAAATAATAAAACAAAGACATTTTCGGTAATATAAAATATTATTATAAGGTCCGGTTTATTCACCTTCCAGTAAAGTATCTGTTAGTTATAGTAAATATTCTTTCTACGCTTTATGACGCTATTTTATTCGAATTTTTCATAGAAAAAATTCGCCCTCAAGTAGGAATCGAACCCACGACCTCTGGCTTGCCGGACCATTGCTCGACCACTGAGCTGTTTAGGCGTTGAGGAATTAGAAACTTTTATGGGGATGCTTTGAGTTACATCAAAGGAAACAGATGAATATATCTTGCCCGTAGTATGGTAATTTGTATCTCTTAGTTACTTGTCAATTAAATTTATTTAGCACATTTACTATTTTTGTGTTTATTCATAAAATTTTAAAAGTCGGTTAGTTACTGGAAAGAACTAATGTTTTTACTACACTAATATGTTCAGAAGAAAATAGAGAAAGATGTAACATACCACAAATATATGGAATAGAGGAGGATGTATAGCTTCCCGTAATCTGTAATTCTAGTTGCCGGCATGACAAGTGTGTCCGTGCATCCATAACCTGTTTAAGTCTTAAATAAGTTGATTTTTAATATTTTCTAAAATATTTCTTTTAACCCTTAACTAAGCGCGCCTATATGCTTACGTTAGTGGACGCATGGGGTCTCTCACGACCCCAACCTGAAAACTTAAAAATTGAAGGGAAAGAAATTATAAAAACATTTGCAGTGAATATTGTTGTTTAGAATTAATCCATATTTGAAAGATTCAGACAATTTTCACATACGATCTTTTTATAATTCGCGCACAAAGCTTTTTCGCACAAATAACACAATTCTTGATATTTTTTGTCATTGTTCTGAGGACAGTAATCGCAGCGCTTACGTTTTGCATTCCTTCGATTCTCCGGTATTGCCTGACGTGTCATTGCAAATTTCAGCTCGATCCGGCTTCTGACGTCCCTTGGAGTGGCGACAGAATTCAGCCTACTTGTCTTGAACGGTTTCACCAACTGTAGCACAAGTTGTTTCAAGAAATCGCGCCTGTGAATTTTTTTCCACAGATTTTTTCCATACACTCTTGGAGGATAGGAAGGTTGAAAAAGTGAATATAAGTTTCATCACTATTTTGGAAAAAAATTGGTGCTCGCTATTATTTAAGAAATTTAAAGTTTCATGGCAAATTCTTACACGCTCTGCTTTTTGGAAGTCAGAAAGTTGATGCGGCACAAAACGACTTACCACCTTTTTTAAATGGAGGTGCTCGTGTATGATTGTTTTGACAGCTGGAATCCAATCTTGAGATGATGCTCTATTACAGCATAAGTAGCTTTATTATCCTCTTCAATTATTTTTGAACAGCAGGAATCTTTGTGTCGGTAACAGCTGTAGAAGGACACCTTGCTTCTTTTTTATGCTGAACAGAATTCCTTTCGGGTTCAAATTCCTTGTACCATCGGCAAATTGTAGCCAAGGAAGATGCTTGTTCACTAAATATTGAATCTAAACTCTCCTTGTACTCATAAGCGCTTAAATCTTTTCTAAAATCTTAATAAATTATGATTCGAAAGTGCTCTCTGATTAATTCCATTCTCTTCTACTTTTAAAAAATAAGTAGCTGAGTTATAACGAACGTAACTTTAACAGCAAAACGTAAAATGACAGATAAATAGTTGCTCTAAATAAACACTGTATAATTGTTTCTCACAGTCTACTAGACAAATATGTAATTATTATCAATAAATTCAGCTTATCCCTCGTATATAAAAATAAATCTATATTAATCAACTTCAAAATGATTGTTAGTGTTACAATTTAGTTATTGCAATGATTTTCTATATGATTGACTCTTTTAGTACTTTATTCTGAATATAGATTTGCATTCCTTGCAAGAAGAGTTTGTATATTATATAATGAATATGAAAAAACGCAGAGCTTTTTATATAGAGTATTGTCATATAATAAATAATAATATAATTTTATTGAACCAATAATACATTTAATTACACATTTTATTATTTATATCTCACTGTGTTTTGTATTATCTTCTTAAAAAATAATTTAATAAAAATTGACTGCTGACAATACTGACAATAATTTTTGGTTGATGAATCAGTTACCCTCAGAAAACTTGAACCATCACATGTACGATAAGCTTAGCAATGTTACTCTGCAGTCCATCAACAATCCATATTTTAGCTTCAATTTTTTTATGTGATTAATTTAATTCATTCAATTTTTGGCTGTCACAACTTTAACTTTGAACGAAATGTTGTTCCTGTTTATTTAATTTTGCACTTGTGCTTAAACCTAACTATTGGATTCAGCTCACAATGCTAAGATGGTAAACGTAGAACTTCTTGGCGTGCGTTTTTTTGGATAACAATAGATTTTTCTCGTAAGTAAAAGGGTTTAATTTTTATACAGATTTACACCCTTGTGATTTCTATTTATTCTAAGACATTATTAAAATGCGTGATAAGGGATTTTCGTCATCTGAGGCAACTATTGTAGGATTACGAACACTGGTTTCCGATGTACCACTATCAGAATCGAAAAAATGCTTGGCGAATTGGTTCGAGCGTATGCAAAACTTTATTGGGAAATTCCAGAAATATTCTTAGCAGCTCTTGCTTAAATACGTATACCAAGCCTTTATAAACAAAAATATATCAATTTCTAATATGTATGCCTCATCTATTTCATATCTCTAGAAACATACAAGGTAACATGAGAGCAAAATGAATTGAGGTAGTAGGAGGCTGCGGTTCGTAGATCGTATTTCGTGAATTATATTCACAATATTTTTCTCTCAAACATTTAATGACAGACTGTCAGTGTGAATTATTAATTATTTCAATACAATTTAAAAAAAAAAAACAGTATAATCATATTCAGAATGTTTACTCAAGAACAAATGGTGTTCATTTTAGAATGCTACTTTCGTAACGGTCGACGTTTGCCAAACGGCGAATGGTATTATTCAATAGAAATGTGCAAGGAAGAATTCCAACAACGTTTTCCTGAAGTTGTTTTAGTAAATAAGAACTTTTCTCGTGACCTATTGAGAATTATAAATAACTTTCGAACAACTGGGTCTGTAAAAAACAATGGAAGGGGGAAGATCTTCTCGAGTTAGGACCCAAAATGTTGTTAATAATGCAAGAAACGCAATTAGAGAACAACCTACAACATCTGTCAGAAGACTGGCACAACAGTTGGATATAAGTTATGGAACCTGCCGCAGTATTCTTAAACGCGATATTGGTATGCATCCTTCCAAGGTTCAATTGTATCAAGAACTATTGCCGCCAGATTACGTTCGAAGAGTTGCCTATTGTCGTTTCTTTAATGCAAATCTTAACGACGACGATGTTTTGGATAAAACGTTTTTCACCGACGAAGCGTGGTTTCACCTGAACGGCTACATAAACGCTCAGAATATGCGTATGTGGGCGACAGACAATCCGCATTATTATAGGGAAACAACGTTGCATCCTGTAAAAATAGGGGTTTGGTGTGCCATGTCACGTAGAAGGCTTATTGGTCCGATCTTTTTCGAAGGAACTATAAATGGTGAAAGATATCGCAATAATATACTGGAAATATTCCTAAATCAACTGCATGATGACGAGTTACAGTTAGGTTTCTTTCAGCAAGATTCCGCACGACCACACACTGCCCATGAAACAATAAATTATTTACGTGAATTTTTTGATGAAAGAATTATTAGTGTTAACCGTTTCCCGCCAAGATCGGGTGACTTAACTCCTCTAGATTACTTTTTATTTCCATACTTAAAAAACTCTATTTTCAAAAATCCAGTGCATACAATAGACGATTTACGGAACAATATCGTGCGACAGTGCGAGTTAGTAGACGGATTTATTTTACAAAAGGTTTTTGAAAACATGAAGCGGCGCGTAAATTTATGTTTGAATGTCGAGGGACAACAGTTTCAACAATTATTGTAAACTTTTCAATAAAATATAAAACATGGAATTTGTATGACATTTTATAAATATCTTAAGTTGTAAATAAAATTTGTATCAAGGAGACATTTAAGTGCTGTCTGTAAGATTTATTTACTTTATAATCCACGAAATACGATCAGCGAACCGCAGCCTCCTACTACCTCAATTCATTTTGCTCTCATGTTATATACAATGATTGAAAAATACCCTGAATTAATTTTTATACCAGCAACTACTAACGCTACATTTACTTGAAACAAATACGATTGCCTGATTTGTTGAGGCAGTCAGAGTCACGTTTGAACAAGTTGTGACTCGTCAGTCGGCTTTCAAAGACGGAAGAGTGAGGTCGTGTTTACCGTGTCTGTTTTAGGATGTAGAACAACGTCTAATCATTAAGTTTTGCTTTAAGTTGCAAGTGAACATCTCGTACGGGTTCATATGTTAGCCAATAACTTGCTACATACAACGTGCAACAATAAAAGTCCACGAAAATTACAATTAAAATGTTACGCCATCCAAACACCCTTCTCAGGTTTACCTTGCGTGGGTGGGATGACCTTAATTTGACAAAGCAGTCAGCCAGTGTCAACGGCGTAAAATTCAGTGAAGATGGTGTATACGTGGATGCCGTGTAAAGTTGTTGTGTTATCAGTAGAGACCGGACACCCATTTCCAACACTTTGATTTGTGGTTCTACCTACTGATGATGACAACTTAGTTGTCGAAATACGGATTTAGGATACGAATAGTAATTGTGGTAGAGGGGTTATATACCTTTTTTAAATTTTCACTTAACCACAGTCTCCAAAGACTTTATAGTAACGTCAATCCAATCAAATGAAACGCTCCAAACGCTGTATACTATAAGGCACCAATTTAAATGCAGAATTTTCTCGATAAGAAATACACATACAAACAACAGTAAAGTGAACTGACTGAAAGACTAGACGAAAGTGCGCACCGAAATTCTATTAGTTCCGCAGGCTCATAGAAGAGCGATACCGCTACGGATATATGTACAGGTATACACCATTCGCCAAGATATTGTAACGAATTTGCAATTGAGATGACTGTGTGCGAAATTTGCTCCCAGGCTTTTGATTAACGCACAAAAGGGATATCGTGTGTCAGTTTGCATGGAATTGAAGGATCGTTTTGATGCCGATCCGAATTTCGTGGTAAAAATTATAACTCGAAATGAAAGTTGGGTGTATGGCTATGACTCTTAGAGAAACAGTCAGAGTTCCCAATGAAAAACGAGTGCTCGCCCTAAGAAGGAACGTCAGTCAAAGTCAAACGTTATGCTCATTGTTTTTCTTTATGCTGAGGGCATAGTGCGATCGGAGTTCGTTCTAAGGGAAACTAATGTAAACTCCGAATATTAAGAGGGCGTGTCATAATGTTTGCGAAACCATATATTACGAAAGAGACTAGAAAAATGGGCCAATGGTTTCCTCCTTTAACATAACAATGGTCCATGCCATACCTCGTTTCTGATCCGCGAGTTTTTGGCAGAGGAAGAACTTCCTGACTGTCCACATCCGCCTTGTTCTCCGGATTTAGTATCATGCGACTTCTGACTCTTGCTAAAAATGAAGCTGTGTTAAAAGGAATACGTTTTGACACAATTCGCGACATTCCGTTCCGGAAGAAGCCTTCCAGAAATGCTTCGAATCATGGAATTAATTCAAATTAGATGTAAGCTTGTTCGCTATAAAATTATACACCATATTCTTTATCGCTCCTCGTACATACGTTCATAATATTTCCGCATATAAAAACTAGGAAAACATTACAAATTGTTTGAATCATAAATCATAGTCGCAAATTTATATAACTCAACATACTTTGAAATTATCCTCACACAGAGCAAATTAGAGAAATGGTCATTGTTTATAATTCCCTTGCAGAAGATACCTTTGTATCCGCTACTAATTGCACCAGTAGAATCCTAGGCAAATCTGATGTGAAGAGCATGAGCAAAAATTTGAATTTCAAAGTTTCAAATATGTTCTTCAAATATACATACCTGAAGATAAAGTTAATAAAGTGGAGGAAAGAGCAAGCGCGTTTGTCATTCAAAATGAAATAAGATGTACTACTAGTTATAAAAAAGTTAATTCGGAAAAGCTTACGAGAGAAAATCTATTTAAAATAACAAAATTGTGCATAATCTGTATAGTTCTATAAATTTGCCTTTACAAAATCTGTATAAATAAAAATACCAGAATTACTTAAAATTTATTTACAATTAAATAATTAATATTCGCAGATATCAAATCTGGGTCATATCTAAATATTTACTTGTTTATCGAACACTATTGGGCTATAATACCTAATGAATTCTGACAGATACAACTAAAATATTTTAACCAGTCTCACCGCCAAACGAACGCAAATTATAGAAACAGGTCGGAACTTTTTTCAAGTGGTTTCCACCCCACCAACTGTAGACAAATTTATGCCACCACTTGTCATTCTGTCATATTAATTATCAATTAACTCGAAAGCCTCTGGAACATATGGCATTACTGGCGCAGTGCATGAATTTTATGTAGATATTTAGTGCTTTTTTAAGTCCATACTAATAGTTATATCCTAATAGAAATTATTTTCATTTGAAATAAAGTTAGTCTAATGGAATACTGAATTTTTTTTTAAACTTTTAACAAAAACGTATTCAAATTACTATTTTGAGGCATACAATATAGATCATGAGTTTAAAATGAATTAATTATAAATTTTGTACTTAGTATTCTTAGTTTTAAAATAATATAATAAAAATAATATTTATTTAATGCACCCAACAGTAAAAATCAAAACGGGTTAAAATAACAAAGTGGTATATGTGTATTACAAATTTAAGGTTTACTACTTAATACAAACTAAAAATTAGTAATTGAAATTAAAAGAAGAACAAATGGGAACTAATTATTAAAGCTGGGATTATATGAAAATGCACAATTTTTTATTTATGTTGTTTACCAAAACTCTTGCAGATCTATATGGAATACGTGAAAAGAAACATTTGCGATCACTTTTGTTTTGCACATAAATACTGCTTTGAGCATATTTCATATAAAATTGCAAATTTGTTCATATTTCATAATTTATTTCTAAAGTGCGCAGAAAAAAATATTTAATTCATAATATACCAAAATTACACTGACAAACAGTCCGCATGAGCAATTCCGTACACCGGGAATTTCCAGATTTGTGTTTATCAAGTCAGGGAAGTTCCAGTGTAATACCGCCAATTGTGTTTAGTTAGTTTTCGAAAGTATATGTACACGTAATTTTACCTTGATATTTTTGATATGTCGAAATCATATTCATATGTGTCTGGACAAAAGATTGTTCTCAATGTTGTTAGGTAATGGCAGAGTGTTTTGTAAGTATTGCAGTAAAATTGTAAGTTTATATTTGTTTAATTTCATATTTTAATACCTGCAATTAATTATTGTAGAATCGATGCGACGTTTGAATCAACCGTTTACTTCAACAAGTAAAAATATAGAACAGAATAGTTTCCATTATGACTTCTGTAACGCCTTCTTAAGTGCAAACATTCCACTTTCAAAGTTGGATAATTCAACGTTTAAAAATTTTATAGGGAAGTATACGAAACCGTCAGGAAGCTGTGGAAGAAGCATTGATCGAAGAAGCTAGAGATTGTGAAGTGAATAAGAAACCGATTATTACGATTATCGCAGATGAGTCTTGGTCAAAGCGATAGTTCGACACAAACTATGATGCTTCTTTTGATGTAGGCCGTATAACAGGAAAGCTACTATTTGTTGGTTTAGTGTAGAAGTATTGTCCCATAGGTGTTTGTTGCCATTTTTAACTAGATCTCTGGCTTCTCAGTTATTTCAACATGAATACGTAAAATCATTCAAAAGTTAGCTAAAATAATTAATTTTTTAAAATTGTGAATTGATTGTTTATCCAGAGTGCAATTATTTCTGAAACTTGTAATAAGGGAAAAATTACTATAACTTTGTACACAACGTGTACAAAATTATATAAAGTTGCGTAGAAAGTATCAACTCAAACTGGAAATGTCGGATCATTGTTTACATAACGTTCTTTACAGTGTGTTTGTAAGGGTGTCGACTGCTTTATCTTTCTCTGAACCGTTGCTTCTATCGATAATATGATGTTGCAGTCACACCTTCATGCAAAAGCAAGGTTTACAGTGGTACGCCCTTTAAGATTCTTTTATATGCAATGACGAGGAAACAGCCTTAAGAAGCACTTCCGGACACAAATTGATAGAAACTGTTTTCCATATTTTTGTATGTACAATCACCCCTTTCATTCTTTAGAGGTTGTTCGTGAACACGCTGTATATTATCACCTCTTTCTTACAAAGAATATATTTATGGCATTAAGAAATGGGAAAAGCAATGTGTAATGAGGCGATTATCTGTTTTATTAATGTGTGAACTTTAATAAATGATGTGTCAATAAAAATGAAATATGACCAATGTAAAGACATATCGCACGGTTGCGGTATTAGCGAATTATATAGTTATTTGCACTTTGGTGTGAACTTTTTCATGCAGATCACATGCAATACGATTGTTTCGTCTAGATGATGTGTGTTCATGAAACATCATTAACATAAAAGTATATACACTTTGCGATAGTAAATGTCAATACCATTAAGAGAATTAAGTTCAATGTCCCCAATAGGCCCCGTATATACATGCCAACACATGCAATGCGTAAACATCTATGCATTTATATGTATGTGAATATAAATAGTTAATCATAAAACTCAGGTCCTTATCATTGAACTTATGTATAGACAAGTAAATACGGCCGTATCTATCGGCCGGGCGCCTTTTTTCCTTTAAACATGGTTATCGGAAACAACAAGGCAAACGTTATATACCTCTGAAAGGTTTTCGAGAACTTGATCCGACAAACGCCGGTTTAACGAAATACACGCCTACAGCCGTAGGTGGGCGGGGGGTTCCTTGTTATAACCGAGGGGTAGTCGGTCTAACCAAGATTATGCCCTGTCCTCACCGCAGCTGGATATCGTAGGAAACACACCGGGAGGTGTGAAATCTCTTAGTTTTTGTTAATAGTGTTCGAATGGTATCCTAAGCATAGGAATTAAATCGGAGAAAGAACATTTTCAATAAGAACATTATTCATTTTACATTTACATAAGGCATGGTATTTAAGAAACACTTTAACATGAAGTAAAATTAGTTTAGCAAAGTCTAACAAGAATTTCACTGACTATATGAAACTAGCTGAACTCGTCAATGCTTAACTATTGCTAGATTTGAGTATATGAGTATTTGATTAAAAATAATGTGAAATGAATCACAAAAAAATATACAAGAACGGTATTTGTGAATCTATTAATGGCCCGTGAGCGCCAGAAAAAATATTAAAGAAAATGATCAAAATGTTGTCCATTTGCTTCAATGCAACACTCGTCTCGTGAAAGTTCACCAGAGGTAACACTTCTTAATAACTCAGCATTAAGGGCTGCGCATTCATTCCTAATTCTATTTTTTAAATCTTCCAAATCTGCAAGAGGCGTGTGATATACGCTATCCTTCAAATATTCCCATAGAAAACAATCTAAATATATAGAGCAAACGAACACAATGAAAGTTTGATTTCAATTATTTTATTTAGTTAAAATTAGATATTTACATATACATTATTATCTTTGTGTTTTGGATTACCTAAATTATAATTACTGTTGTATTCAACTTTAAGTTTATTGCAATGCTCTTGGATATACAATGCTTTTGGTGATTTTATTTGGCATATTTACAAACAAATCCCGGTTTTCCTGTAACGTATAATTTTCCATATTGACTTTAATGTGAGAAGTACGGTGTCATGGTGCCATCTACATTTAAATAATGATTTATATTATATTATTAGACAAAAGTATGTTTAATAATATAAAATATTATGTAAAATCTGGCAGGGGCGTACTGAGGAATATGTAGAAAGATGAAATACGTATCTGCGCCTCTGGAGAAGGATGCGTTTACAAAAATATTAATATCGACTTTGTATTTGTGTTCTTCACACCAGATTTTTTATAATATTTAATATTATTAAAAATACTTTTGTATTATACATGTTGTTGACTCCTCCTAGTTTGAAGGAACCTTTGTTGTATTCTTCAAGCTGTCGTTATCGGAGAATACACTTGTGCACGGGTGTAAGACCGTATACACTTTTTTCGTTCACTCGTTGGTTTGTAAGTAAAATAATAAAATGCAATATGGTATAATCTGTTTATTTATACATATATACATTTACTATAATATGATAGGTTATACACTAGTACTTTGTTTATTGACTTATATAAGAAACTGTTATGTTGATGGCTTAAGTTTTGTATTACTCGCTAGTAAGAGCTATAGGAACTCTTCACTATGAGAAGCTATCGAAGGTAAACTGTGTTCTCTCCGGGACTGATGTCCTGAAGTGAAATCTTACTCACATCCCCACTGTTCATGGGTCTTTGAATTTTGTTCTGTGGTCGAAGTTGCCTCCACTTCCACTCCGTTGTTTCGTATTTCCCAGGGTTGTGGCGTGTTTGAGTCTGATATAATCGTCGGTTGTTGTGTTTTTTGTGCGGTCCTGTGTGTGTTGTGTTTGTCTAAAGTATGTGTGTCAGTCGCTTTTTTTTTTATTCGTTTCAGTTGTGTATGTGTTTAATGTTTGTTATTGTAGAGTGTTATTATTGTCTGTGTTTGTGTTACGAAGTATTGTATTTGTTCTTTTGTGGCGTTTGTCGAGTGTAGTGTTATTATCATATTGCCTAAGACAAGTGCTAGTTCGTCAACTGTGTTAAGTGTCGTGTCTTTTTGTCTTTGTGTCCATGGATTTGTTGTTGGGGGTGGTGCTGGTATGTATTTAGGTTGAGGTGTGGTTTTGTTTGTAGGATTGTTTGGATTGTTGGGACAGTTTATGAAAGTGGATAGATGAGGACCACCGCAGTTTGCACACTTTGGTGGGGTTGTTTTTGTCTGATGTCCGAAAGTCTGGCACTTGTGGCATTGTATAATGTCAGTCCGTTTGTTTAGTTGTTCTATTTTGATTGCAAGTCCGCAGCAGTCGCGTAAGTTGTAGATTGACTTGTATTGTCTCGTCAGTTCGATTAATACAAGTGGTGCTGGTATTCCGTGTTTGCCGTTCATGCGTTTAATTTTTAAAGTCGGGTATCCTTGGTCCGTCAAGTCGTCTGTGATGTCAGTGTCTGTTATAAAGGTGGGAATGCCACGCATCACCACCTTTAGTGTCTTTTCACTTCTCAATTGAAATGTGTAATATTGAATTTGTTCGTTGTCTAGTGTGTCTTTCAGTTTTCGGTAGTCTTCGTCAGTTGTCGGTTCGATGTGTATTCCTGGTTTCACCATTTTGTTTTCTACCGTGTTGATGTTATTGGATTTAAGTAAATGTCGTATGTATGTCCATTTGTCTTTTTCGATTACAATGATTGGTGCAATTTTGTGTTTTTTGTGTTTTTGTGTTATGTGTGTTGGTTTTGTCACTTACCCTGGGTTTGCTGTTTGATGTGGACGGTTGTGGAGTGGGTTCGGAGGTTTCTTCTTCCATTTTTTCCTCCTCGGTTTTGGTATTGAGGGCGTCGTAAGAATTTTTTATTTCTATCGGCGTACTTGCGTGTTCTGTTTTTGGTTTCTTCGCTGTTTTCTTCGGGCTTGTGAATGCGTCGGTGATTTTTTCGGTTGTCGGTTTTATTGGGTCTGTTTGTTCTGTGTGATGTGTGTTGAATGTAATTGTTGCTGTCGGGCTGTCGCGATCAACCATAAATATTTGCGATTGATCGCGCAAAAGACGTTGTATTTTTTCTTCGTCGATGGTTTCTTCAATTACGGTTTTTGCGTCTATTAATTGCTGCTCGGTACATCTTCGTTGGAAGCTCGGTCTCAGCGGTATATTCGTGATGATAATAGTATTTTTATCTATTTCACCGGCCATTTCTTCCGGGTTCGTATGACGTTTTATAGTCGTAGATGATCTCAGCTGCGATGTTGCGAGAACAGGTATCGCAGTGAGAATGGCATCCCCACTGCTTATACGAGTGGTAGAAATTACAAAAGATTTTTTAGATTCATGACGTATAGCAAAGTAATATAAAATTTCCCAACATTTAAGGTATGGTAAACCAGTGTACAATTACTGGCATGCAATTCATCTACAGGAACCCGATCTAATACCTTTTACGATAACCTTGTTGTATACCGTTAAATCCCTTCGGGAAGGCTTATACTTAAAATAATTCACGAATTGGTCTTGACCGTCATAAAACTAATTACCTAAATGGCATGGTTACTTAGCAAATGCAATTAGGCTTGCTCTATGCTTTTAGAAATGATATGATTTAAGAAATTATATTTACCGGGCTATTGTTATAATTCGCATGACCTGTAAACTGTTACTGGGAATCAGACCTAACTGCCCAGAATATTCATAAGCGCCTTAAAACGGCTAATGAAATATACACAATATAAATTAAATAACGAGTCACAAAATAATGAAATATACAAATGTGAAAAATAGATGAATTGACGTTTTAACACATGTATGTTTCAATTTATTATGTTACATTACATATGCGATTATCCCGTAAAGTGTAGCCATGATACGAAAAAATACAGTTTCTAGAGATACGGCAGTGCCATCTTTGGAAACACTTCGTAGTTCTGCATTGGTTATATAGACAGAGCGAGTACTTCTAGCGTCTGATAATATGCAGCACTGAATGTACTTCTACGCTCGGTCTTAATAATTTCGGTGAGACAGCGAAGTCGTTCTTTTTTGTGAGGGTATCCTTCTCCAGGAGGGGCGTATTGAGGAATCTGATGAAAAATGAAATACGTATCTGCGTCTCTGGAGAAGGATACGTACACAAAAATATTAATATTGAATTCTTCACACCAGATTTTTTATATTATTTCATATTATTAAAATACTTTTGTATTATACAAAACTGGTGAGGCTTTTATCCACTCATGTATGTTTCAATTTATTCTGTTATATTATTAAACCCCTAACTTTCTTTCTACTGGTCAGATCGAGGATTTCAATAGCTTTATCCCTTCTCCGGACAACGCGGATTATTTTGCAGAAAACGGGGAGCAAATCGGTGCAGTATTTTTTAATCTATAACGGACACAAATACAAACATTACCTTATACACACACACACACACACACACACACACACACACACACACACACACACACACACACACACACACACACACACACACACACACACACACACACACACATATATATATATACATATTGAATTTAATTGGAGTGAGAAATAGCAATTATTCAAATCTCCTCTCACATGTAATTGTCGCTAAATTTGTGCAATTGATTCTACAATCTGACAAGATTACTCCTGCCGAAGAATGTAGACGCAAACACGTCGCGACGTTAGCCATCCACCTGTGCGGATAATGAAAATTGTATGAAAAAAACCACATCCGTCCAGAAACGTGCATATATCGATATTTCACTGTCGTTACAGATCATCAGTACACGATATTCTAACATGGACATGATTTTTTTTATTATTATACTTTCGTGTATATATACGAATTATATTGAATTTAATTGGAGTGAGAAATAGCAATTATTATTATTTTCATTATCCGCACAGGTGGATGGCTAACGTCGCGACGTGTTTGCGTCTACATTCTTCGGCAGGAGTAATCTTGTCAAATTGTAGAATCAATTGCACAAATTTAGCGACAATTACATGTGAGAGGAGATTTGAATAAATGCTATTTCTCACTCCAATTAAATTCAATATAATTCGTATATATACACGAAAGTATAATAATAAAAAAAATCATGTCCATGTTAGAATATCGTGTACTGATGATCTGTAACGACAGTGAAATATCGATATATGCACGTTTCTGGACGGATGTGGTTTTTTTCATATATATACATATATATATAAAGATAATTATTTCGTGACCTTTGTATGTTATGGTGAATTCAATTCGTTGGCGATTTAAGGTCTTCAAAATGTATATATGTATTTAAAACAATCCTACATGTTTCGGCAAATGATGCTGAATATACCAGATAGATAAATAATTAATTTTTTTTTTATACTCGCCTCAGTTATGTTGCTCTAATGGCGTACCTCCGTTATCTACAAAATAAAATTAGAAGTTTCAGGCATCTGATATACACCTAATTTTTTTCTTAAAATTGAGCATAACATTCGTTTTCGTTCACTTCCGTTTTAACCGGAAACGACCCTCACATTTTTATTTTAAATATCATCCTATATATTTTCGTCAAAATTTGAGTTCTACTAAAAATTCTCTTTACCATGAAGTATTGCACTTTGTATTTGGACTTCAAGACAGTGGTGAAATTGCATTTTAAATATTCAAAAATTAGGATTGTAGAAAATTGTGAAAAGCATGTTCATTAATTCGTATTTGAATTTAAAGTAGCAAAAATACACTTCCAAAAAATGCATTTTTAAGATCTCTGTTAGAAGGAATATTCATTTAGACAAAAGTGATTTACAAACATTTTATTGAAGGTCAAATAACAGAAAAATAATGTTAAATGAACCGCAAATAATATTATACTTATTAATTTTATTTATATAAGAACGGTATTTGTGAATCTCTTAGTGGCACCAAACTTGAAACGTGAGCGCCAGAGAAGATACTAAAGAAAATGCTCGAAATGTTGACCATTTACTTCACTGCAACATTTGTCTCGATGTAAAAGTTCACCAGATGTAACACTTCCTAATAACTCTATGAAACACAACTTCGGAGCAAAAGCCATGATCGAAAAATCTTTGGTACTATTATCGCTCGAAATAGATTTCAAAATATACTTCGCGTACTTAGATTCGACGATGCAGCGGAAAGACCAAGAAAAAGGAGTGGCCACAAAATAGCACCAATACGGGAATGCTTTGCGTGCCAAATTTGTGTGTAACGCTTGATGAACAGCTTATAACTTTCAGAGGCAGATGTCCCTTTAGACAATATATTTCATCAGAACCTGGACGATATGGAATAAAATTTTGGGCCATTTGTGATAGTGTAACAACCTATGCATGGAAACTGGAAATTTATCCTGGTTGGGGAGAAAAGAGACAAGAATCAAGGCGAAAAGATTGTAAAACGTTTAGTAGAAGAAATTGAAAACTCTGTTATCAAATTTGTTATCAAAAAACCTAACATTAGTTAGTACGATCCGTAAAAATAAGCCTGAACTGCCATCTTCATTTATTGATCCAAAAAATAGTCAAATGTTTTCCACACAGTTTAGTTTTACAGACGATGCGATGATTATTTCGTATTGCCCAAAGAAACGCAAGTTTGTAACGTTGCTTAATACTCTACACAGTGAGAAAAATGTTGATAATGGCCAAAAAAATAAACCTCAGGTAATCCTGGGCTACAATAAAACAAAAGGTGGCGTAGACAACATGAACAAAATGACACGATCATACACCGTGAAAAGGATGACGAATAGATGGCCTCTTGTAGTTTTTCATAACATAATAGACATCAGCGCCATGAACGCATATACATACTATGGAAGCTCTTGAAATCTAATTCAGCTTTTGATTTGAAAAACAGAAGAAACTTTCTAATTGAGCTAGGAAAGGAGCGCAGCAGAATACAAGGACTACGAAAAAACAAAAGTAGAAGAAGAAGCTGAAGCATCTATTAGTTCTGAGATTCCAAGAAAGAAGAAGAGATGTGATGCTTGTCTATCTTCAAAAGACTGAAAAACAAGAACAACTTATGCACGTTGTGAAACCAATGTATGCGGTGAACACTCAGTAGTTATATGTAAGAAATATGTTGAACCCACTTTTACTTTTATGTATGTGATTTATATATTTTATTTTACAATATAATGTCTTATTATTATAACTGCTTGGGTTTATTCTATTAGTCTTTTCTTATGTTGAATAATATAAAAGTCAAATATAATAATGCTTACGCTATATTGAATTCAAAATAATCGCCGAATATTACCATATAGTAATACGGGTCCAATGGGCCCGCGCGGTAAGTAGCCATAGGCCGTTTTCCTGGTAGTCCTAGAGTTAAGTCTGGGGAAGTGTGTGACGGTTTGCCATGCTGAATTGTTTGCAATCGCAGCCTGCGCCGAGGAAATTTGGGCAACTGCCTAAACAAAAAAAATAGACCTACATACTAATAGTAAGGCGGCCATTAAAGCTATTATGAACCCATCTACCAGGTCTAAACTGGTGAAACATAGTAAACAGGTCTTCGATAGACTGGCAGAAGCCTATATGGGTGTCAAGATATGAGAAGATTAAAGGCAATGGGATAGTCGATGAACTAGCCAAGGAAGATTCCAAGAGAAACTCCATATTAAGAACTACTAGAAGATACTTTCAGATAAGCTAATTCGTAGTAATAAAGAAGAAATAATTTAAACCAGCATGATAACCGGACAGTGTCCTTTAATGAAGTATCTGTAGAGCATGGTGTAGGGGAGAAAACAAGAGGAAGCTAGCTTTCATGTAATATGCACTTGGAAGGAACTGAAGGGACTCGGGCAGAGACATTTCGGAAGAGATTGGATCGTACGGGATATTCAAATTTCCCCTGAGGAAGATGTGGCTTTTATGGAGGACATATGGGGGT
Organism: Melolontha melolontha; assembly: GCA_935421215.2. Lineage (NCBI taxonomy): Eukaryota > Metazoa > Arthropoda > Insecta > Coleoptera > Scarabaeidae > Melolontha > Melolontha melolontha. The sequence continues at coordinate 213,957,815 of OW285235.1, forward strand.
GGTACAAAGAGAACTATGTTCAAGTCGGTAGCCTTACTAGCGTCCAATTTCAAGAATTATAATAGACAAAATAGATAGATAGCAGTTTTGAGAAATTCGAGCAAGAAAATCGAAATCGGCAAACAAATACGAAATCATTTTCCGACAAAAGCGTACGTATGGCATTGAAAAGCAACAAGTGCTATTCAAACAAAATTTGTAAAAACGCAGGTAATATTTCCCGAAGTCCACTATAAACATGTGGAATTTTGTAATGTAATAAGATGAAAATACTATCGAAATGACAGTGTTATTAAAAAAATCCTATTTAATGATGAGTCGAGATATTCTTAACACGGGCACCCTACAAAAATTGTTTACTGATTGATACTGACAAAGACACTGATGTGAATTAAACCACAACTTCGGATCAAGCGCATGTTTTTAATCAATGCCACGCTTACTATATATATATATATATATATATATATATAATACATATGGAAAGAAAACTTATTAAACCACTCAATAATGGCACATACACTTGTCATTAACGTCAATCCTGCAAGTTATACACACATGCAATATTTGGACAGCTTGTATGTAATTAGTTCAAAATATAGACGACTATAAATGACACATTCAGGATTTTATTTCAGCAGGGTACATATTGCACAACCATCATTCATCTTGACACAATACTAATCTTTCAGTCTAGTCTGAATGCAAAGCATAGTTTTACCAAGGGTCGCGTGAAATAATAGAGGGATATTGTGAACTATCTGAATAGATAGCTAGCAAGACCCCCATTCGATATATGTGTATGTTACGACTTTCTAGTCTGACTATGTCGTACACGATGCATTTACTTTTCTATACAAAAGTGGGTCATATGGTAGAGTTGGGATAAAATATTGGTAAATAAATCACAGTTCCAAAATTCTGCACGAGACAAGTTTTATTGCAGTATAGCATTTGTACCGTAAGGGTAGAATTCAATTAACACTCGCTAAATGCATAATACAAAAGAAAACTGTTTCGTTAGTCCTTTAATGCATAAAAAACTTAATGATGCAATATCATTGGTGGAACATTCGGCAACTGATATTTATCGAAAAGAATAACAGAAATAAATTTTAATTTAAAATTGAAACGTACGGAAGCTTTTAACTAGTGCATTTCAAATAGGGGGTAGCAATATTGGCATGTGTAAATGAACAGGAAATTTCGGATGTCCTATCGAAATTAAAATCAAATGCATCTAACGGTGAAGATAGAAAATCAAATTTGCATTAGAAAGTCATTAAAGATCTGATATTAAGTCCATTAATGTTTAAATTTCTTATCATGTTTTTAAATGAACACTAATGGAAAAATTATCGCAAAATAAAATAAACGAATTAGATTTCTCATTCAGAGACATATTGGTCTCGGTCTATAAGGTCTTGTGAATTTGAGTGAATGTTGAAAATGATGAAATATGAATACCTACGGTTAATAATATTTTGAGGCCGTCGTCAATCACAGTGGAAGGTAAATTGTTCTTATAACTAGCTACGGGTAATAGGAAAAACAAATATTGCAAAACTAGCTTTCGAGAATTTACGGTACAATGCCGAAACCCTGCATTGATCCAAAGACTTACCTTTGTGGGAGGGTTGATAATGAAAATACAACTCAACTAGAATACCTAGGCTACGGTCTCAGCGACGAAGGAGAGGTTCTTTTCGAAACGTTGTTGTATGTCTGACTATAAAAATTGATAGAAAGGGTGCCGAGACATACTGTAGAATTGTAATCGGAGGTCACACTTTACGCGGAGCACGTAGAAACTATAACGCACCCACAATACGTAGTATTAAAAAAATATAAATAACAAGGAAGCTACAACTACAAATAAATAGTCGCACAAATAAGTAATATTATAACTAGAGACCGGACACATCAGTCCGAATTTACGATGGACCATATAAATAGTCTATAACACCGCTAAATACAACACGCAGTAATTGTATAGCAATATTCATTCGGTTAACCGCACATCTGTTTTTTGTCTTCGAATTGTGACGCAATTACTTCAATATTACAGTAATATTCCTATCTTCATGAGCGTAGATAGATGCGTGAAGAGTTTTTATAATTTATTTTATTTATTACTTTATATTTCGTAAGATAAATAAAGTACGGTGAGTTAGTTTCTTTTTTCATTGTTTTAACTTTAAGTGTCCAGTGAATTTAAGTTTCAAAAACTTACGCATACATTTTTAATAGATCTAGAACATTGTTTAAGTTACTTTTTCAGGTATGATATGGAACAACGTCGAGAATGACGTCGTGAAGAAGTGGCGAGTTGAATTAAGGGTCAATCTGATTGTATGTCCATTACCAATGATTCCGAATTTATTGCAAAGTCTATAAAATATCACGATGAAAAATGAACACTTGGTTACATGTTTCACTAAATTTTATTTACATAAAATAAGACAATTGTTTCGGACTCTGCAGTCCATTTTCAATTAACATAAGAATAAATTTTCTAAAGTATAAATAGATGTATGTAACTACAAAATAGAGAGGGGATAACGTTACTAACAAATTTTCGTGCAAATGGAAAAGGGGGGTAATTTAAGATATAATATAATTATTCAATAACTAATTAAATTCAAATAACTGCCCTCATTATCGGCGAAAGGCTAAACTCTGTTTGCTCGTTTACAATGTTTAAAAACTTATTTTTCGCCTTTGAAATTTCTAATATTTCCAGGAGATTTAAACGTAATCCTTTTGAAGAAGAGTGTAATATATTAAAATTGTCCGATGAGATCATATGGTTGTTATCAATGCAGTGTTCTGAAATTCCTGAACATTTCCTAGAATTTAAAATGGCTTTTCTGTGTTCAGTAATACGAGTGTGAAAACTTCTACCTGTTTGCCCGATATAAAACGCATCACAGGTCATGCAATTGACTTTGTATATTCCACATTTTTGTGTTTTTTCAAATCTATCTTTATTGTTGGCCCATAATTTACCTAAATTAAATTTATTTACTGAAATAGTTTTTATGTTGTTTTTTGTTAATCTATTAGTGATTTTATTCGAGGTCCTACCTATATAATTTATGAACCTATGTTTAGGAGATTCGTTTTGAGAAGAAGCATACAAAAAACTATTAATTTGTTGACGTTTTTTCTTTTTGATAATATTGTCTATTATGTCTGGGGTGAAGCCATTATTTATAGCCAAACACTTCAAGGTATTGACTTCTTTATCATAATTTGGCTTAGATAGAGGTAAATGTAAAAGTCTGTGGATAAAGCTGTTAAACGAAGATATTTTTATACTGTTTGACTGATTGCTATCTACTGAAATAAGGGTATCTGTGAAAGTATGTTTTCTATAAATGCTATAATCTAATTTATTATTCAGTTTCTTTAACGTGAGATCTAAGAAGTTTAAGCAGTTAACCTTCTCTTTTTCTATTGTAAATTGTATTTTGTTATTGATAGTATTTAAATGATAGATCTCTTCTTCAATCATTTAAATAGGTTTAAATAGGTCGAAATGTTCCTGCTGAATCCACCTTACGCAAATATTATATTTTTAAGTGCTACACGACAGCAGTAGAACGCACTAGAAGCCATCTTTCAAATCAGTACCAATGGATAAGTGCCGACGAAACTGTCGATATATTCAAACGCTGTGTAGCTAGTGTACTACATTCAACTATTCCATATAACGCAAATGTAATAGCAACAAAATTTGTAAACACAGTTGATGCGGAAACAGTAGTTAAAACCATTTACGAGAATATGCACCAAATGCTTCATTCGGACGACAGGTACAAAGAAAAAATACTTTTATTTTTCAGTGACAGTGCTCCATATATGTTAAAAACTAAAGGAAACATATCCTAATATGCTGCATATTACTTGTGTAGTACATGCTCTAGATAGAACCTGTGAATATATCAAAGACAACTTTCCAGAAGTTGATAGTCATGTATCCGCTTTTAAAAAAGTTTTCAGTAAAGCACCATTGAGAAATAGCTTATTACAGGGAAAAACTTCAATCTTTGTCACTTCCTACCTCTCCAGTAAAACTAGATGTGGAACATGGTTGGAAGCTTGTTACGTGCTCGTAGCTACGTCCTCGTTTTGGTTGCAAATTTCTTCTTTTATTTTATTCCGTTATGTTTATTTTGAACCGCACTGTAGTACTTGTGTTGTGCACATGCAATAATTACGTATTAGTTTTTCTTCGTGGTCTTCCTCCTCCTCGATTCTCGAGTGGCGATAACTTCTACAGAGAAGAGTCTGCTATCGCTATCGATAGAGATACGGTCGAAGATGGTCATTTCGTCATTTTTGCTTTGTAACGACTTGTTGTAGGGCCTAATGGTTTAAGCAGTATTCTGGGTATTTGTTCCAGTGTTCTCGATAACAGGTTTTTTAATTCCTGCGTTGGACGGCGTTTGCTTCGGTAGATAAAAAAAACCTGTTATCAAGAACAATGGACAAAAAAAAAATAAAGAACTAATACGAAAAGTATAATTAATAAATGAAGTACAAAATTACGTACCAGGTTTGATGGTTACAACGCAATAAATGTATCGAGAGAAGGAGTCAATTGGCTCCAGAAATCCCCTGTTGGGTAATTGTAGTACAATTAAAAATTGTAACGACTAAATAAAACCTCGCACCAACGAGAGGGCTGCCAAAAAAATACTCAGAATACTCCTTAAACCATCAGGCCCTACAACAAGTCGTTACAAAGTAAAAATGACGAAATGGCCAACTTCGACCGTATCTCTATCGATAGCGATAGCAGACTCTTCTCTGTAGAAGTTATCGCCACTCGAGAATCGAGGAGGAGGAAGACCACGAAGAAAAACTAATACGTAATTATTGCATGTGCACAACATAAGTACCTACTACAGTGCGGTTCAAAATAAACATAACGTAATAAAATAAAAGAAGAAATTTGCAACCAAAACGAGGATATAGCTACGAGCACGTAACAAGCTATTAGTTTTTATGCAGAGAATTTCGATAGTTACAAAATTTCGTTACATGTTTAAATGACGATGCTCGAAGTATTTCTGAGTGCAAGAAACTAATACAAATTCCTAATTTAAAAAGTTAGTTGTACTTTATTTAGGAACACTTTGCAAATACATATACCAAAACTAATCACTTATTTTGAAAATAAAAGTCTTAAATTAAATGATAGATTAACCACAATAGATGTGGCCATTAATAATTTGAAAAATATTCCAAGTGACTTCGGATGTAGCCTTCGGCAAAAGCCAGATGCAGTTTTTAATAGAAATCCAGATTTAATAACATTGCGGCAATTGTGTGGGGACAATGCCTCAAAATCTAACTGGTAAGTACGCTGAAATAAAAGAATATTTCCAGTATGCACCTATAACAAGTTGCGATGTAGAAAGGACTTTTCTCTCTATAAAGATGTATTTCATTCAAAGCGAACATATTTTACACATCAGAATATTGAGAAAGTATTGTTAGTTAATATTAATACTCGTTTACGCAACTTGAACTACAAAATGAACAAATAAAAATGTATTTCGTATTTTATAGATCACCACCCGTTTGTTTTCCAATTATATAAATAAAATTAAAAACTCTTTAAAAAGACAAATTTTCAATAGTACGCCCGTGGGCGATGAGTCATGTGCCTCTCGTGTCCGGTCCCTAATTATAACAGTATTTATTGAAAATGTTCTCCCTTCAAATTAATAACCAAAATACAATTCATAAAGACAAAATATATTAACAGCGCAGTATACGGGGTTGGGCAGAAGTAACGCATCAGTCTAATAATTCCGTAAATATAAACTTTAGAACAAAATGTTGTCAACAAACGTTTTTTGACAAGTTATTTTGTATTGGATTCAATCATTTGCGTTTTTTTTCATGATGATTACATATGACAGCAAAAAAATTTTTTTTTTTAAATGGAAATAATATTTTCTTCTAGAAAATTCGGAATCTTTATTAATTTCTGAATATGAATATGTACTTTTTTCATGGGGTTAGATAATAAAAATATTGAGAAAAAAATAAAATTTAATAAACGTACATTTGAACTAGTGCAGTGTTATGTAGATTGCTTTGGAGATTGTAGATTTTTTGACTGTCATTGAATTATTGACGTTTCACAATAAAATACTTTCCATCGTAAAACTTCCTTTTTTTAATACGTGTTTTGTGTGAAAATGGTCAAATTAACTACTAAAGAAAGAGTAGAAATTCTTATGATGGTCGGATATGGTGACAGGCAACGTTCACATCACGAAGTTTGCACTTTATTCAATAATGTTTATTTGGATCGAGATCCTATAGCTCAATCAACAGTTTCGAGATTGGTCACTAAATTTAGAGAAACGGGCGATGTTAGAGATATACCTAAAGCTGGCCGATCAAAAGAAATCACTAATGAAGACCGATCTCTTCATGTTTTACTTGCTGTAACTGAAAATCACACTACGTCAACCACTCAACTAGGATTAGAAAATGATATGAGTAGCAGATCTATTAGACGAATATTAAAAGCGAACAAATACAAGCCCTATAAGATACACTTACTGCACGAACTTAACGAAGATGACCCTGACAGAAGATTACAGTTTTGTGAAACAATAATGGAATTGTCCAATAACGATCCAAATTTTTTAAACAACATCGTATTTTCTGACATTTTGTCTAAATGGATTTGTAAATAGGCATAACTGCCGTTATTGGGTGACTGAGAATCCACATTGGATGCGAGAAAATCATACACAGCATCGCCACAAACTTAATGTGTGGGCTGGCATGGTTGGGCAAGGAATCATAGGTCCGTACTTCTTGTAACACAACCTAAATGGTGATGGTTACTTACATTTATTGCGTAACCATATTGTACCAGATCTGTTGATTTTATTTCCTAACGACAATCAACCAAGCATGCCAAACCGTAATCTATGGTTTCAACAAGATGGAGCACCACCACATTATTCTATTAATGTTCGACAGTATTTAGACACAATTTTTCCAGGTCGTTGGATTGGACGTCGGGGTTTTATTGATTGGACCGCTAGGTCTCCCGATTTAAATCCATTGGATTTCTCTCTTTGGGGACACTTGAAGTCGTAAGTATACAAGGAGAAACCTAGAAACCTAGAGGATTTGAGAGCAAAAATTACTCGTTAGATACAAGCCATACCACCTAATAGTTTACAAAATACAATTCGTCATTTTTGGGAACGTTTAGGACACTGTTAGGTCGTAGAAGGACGTCACTTTGAGCATTTAATTTAATTTTGTAGTTTGTTTACTTTTATTAAATTTAATTTTTTCTCAATATTTTTATTATCTAACCCCATGAAAATAGTACGCATTCATATTCAAAACTTAATAAAGATTTCGAATTGTCTAAAAATAATATTATTTCTATTTAAAAAAAAAAAAATTTTGGGCGTCATATGTAATCATCATGAAAAAAAAAACAATTGATTGAAGCCAATACAAAATAACTTGTCAAAAAACTTTTGTTGACATTTTGTTCTAAAGTTTATATTTACGGAATTATTCGACTGGTGCGTTACTTTTGCCCAACCCTGTATATCCGATAGGTGTTAAATAAGTAAAACTGTAGCTTTTACATGGCTGATGGACGGGTAAAGATGGCTTTTCAAAATTGACGGGAAAACTTGTACACAATATTGACAACAAAATATTAAGATTAATCATTAATTATTAAATGTGATAGTTGTGATATACAATATTGAACACAAAGTGTTAAGATTAATTAATTAAAATTGCACATATTCTTAAATGATCTCTGCATGTAATTATGTTATACACGATACTAAATGTCTGTTTATGATAGATTGTAATGAGATTGGGATATTAAAAAATAAATTTTGAAGCGCAGATGTATTGGTAAGCACCGCATGATAAAAATTTTAATGAAAAAGCAAACCACTTCTATGTCTGTTATTTACTTACTCATTTGGGCATTGTACAAATTCTAGTAAATGACTAATATGATGGGCACACCAAATTTTCGCCACTTTACATTACAAATTACTTAAGACTTGGAAGTCTATAGTAATGCCTAATTAATCTTTAAATCGAATTTAAAGATTTCTCTTTCATAATGGCGTAACTGACGAAACATGCGTATATTATAGTTATTCTAATAAAATTAGTGAAATATGATATATAGCCCAAGTGTTTTATTCTCAATATTTAATCCAAGTCAGGAATTTTTTAATTGCATTTGCAATTCATCTATTTTATGGTAATATATTAGGATTAAATTAATCATTGCTAATATATTATATTAATTCAGAAACATCTAAAGTTTGTACACATTGTAGAGATAAAGTTATATCTATAAATCAATGTTTTACTTCCTTATCAAGTATAAATAAACTATATACACACATACATGAATTAATTCAGGCGCCAGGCGTTAAATAACAACATAAATAACATTATTTGACATTTCCTCCTTATTTCTATGTACACATGGATATGCAGAGGTTCAATACTTCTAACGGTTTTATAAAACAGTTCATAGACACAAAAATTATTAGAAATATTGCCCTTGATTTATCTAAATTACATAAACCAAGAGAGGTTTATATTGCATATTACATTTTATTACAGTTATTTGTAGATATCACATAGGTTGTTACAATATAAAAAAAAAAAATACTGGTCATTGTTCAAAGTTCTTGTAATGTATCACACATATTTACGTATACAGAGTTACCGCTGAATAGCGCACAAGCTATGTGATTCTAAAAAATACGTGTGAATATTTAACTGAAAATCAAAAAAGAAATTTATTTTTAATTCATCAAAAATTCCCAAACTTTTAGGACCCACAATGTAGTTAAAGTCGGTCTATATATTTGTTTATTTTGTATTGATCAAAATACAGCTGTATTTCAAGTTCATTGACCTGCAAAAAATCCATAAAATTCCGGACGATACTTTTAACATACGTTTCTATTCATAGATAGTGAATGCTGTTGTTTTCTTACCAAAATATAAACATACTCGGCCGCACATATGGTGATGTCTTTTTGCGGATATCAATAATAGCCTTTACGTCGAATAAGTCGCCTATCCTATTCAATGGTATAGATACCTGGTTTTTAATTATGTTCTTTGTATTTGTGTGCGATACTGACAAATACCAATAGAACAATATAATTAATCGGTAAAGAGAATTACTGATGAAATAGAGGTGGAAGCCTGTATTGCCGCTCGTATTTAGCTGCACACAGGCTGACTCGAATAAAGAAAAGCATTTTCTCGTTACTACGTGAACATTAGACCGCGATTTTTGTATGAAGACATTACTCACATTATACATTTCATGTCCTTTCTTCTTTGGCGCTATACTCAACTAGCATTGTATGTATAAGCCTATGCCGCATTAATTAAAATGTAATTAGCGTTAAATATTTTGAACGTTAAACTTCTTTTAAAAGTAAAATTATTATGTTTTGAATAAAACAAAAATCGTCATGAAACAAAAAGTTTTTTGTAGCGTATCCATGGCGTGTCTAATGGTATACATACCTGGTTTTTAATTATTTTCTTTGTATTTGTGTGCGATGCTGACAAATACCAATAGAACAATATAATTAATCGATAAAGAGATTTACTGATGAAATAGAGATGGAAGCCTGTATTGCCGCTCTTATTTAGCTGCACACAGGCTGACTCGAATAAAGAAAAAGCATTTTCTCGTTACTACGTGAACATTGGACCGCGATTTTTGTATGAAGGCATTACTCACACTATACCTTTCATTTCTTTTCTTCTTTGGCTCTATACTCAACCAGCATTGTATGTACACGTACTCTACTCTGTTCAAAAGAACGTCTCAATAGCTTAAATAATAGAGAGTTTGACCAAAATGTTTTGGCTATGTTGAAACATGTTTCTCACGAAGTTTTATGGTAAAGTCACGTAAACTATACCAAAAAAAAAAAAATTAGCCTATCGATGCTAGAGCGCGAATCAGGCGTTGTAAAATCTCGTAAACTAATTAAATGTAATTGATGAAATAATTATTTCAATGTGAAAACATGTGTGACCGACAATGTAATTTTTAGCAGTAACCTTTTTCCGATTCAAAATTATAGAGACCAAGTAACATAATGATGACAGCGTTCGTACATTTTCATCTTATACAGAGTGCCCATTTTCTATCTCCGTATATGGGTATGCATATGCATTTTAATGAAGTCATGGCCAACTAAGGTCATGGCCAAACCTAAGATTACTTTATATCTTTATATTAAAGTGTGCCATGAATATTTAATAAAGATTATTAAATTCTACGTAAAATATAATATCAGATGCAATTTTTAGTTTGGTGTGTCTTCAATAGTTACGAAGATATGTATAAGAAGTCTTTCTTTGTAGACTGTAGTTAAGTAAAAACTTAAAAAAAGCTATATAACTCCTTACCACAATTACTAATCGTATCATAAATACGTATTTCTACAACTAAGTTGTCATCATCAGCAGGTAAAACCACTAATCAAAGTGTCGCACATGGAGCACAGTAAAGCTAGAACATCTGCTAAGCCACATTGTGGGGTTATATACATTTTTTCAGGTTTTACTTAACCACAGTCTCCAAAGAAAGACTTTTCACAATGACTTTCCGGTCAAAGGAGTTTAATAGATTTCATAAGTTATATATTAAAGTTAAGCTGTAGTGTAACGAGAGGTAATTTTGTCGTAATTTTTAGTCAATATATTTCTATTTTTAAGTCAGTGTATACGTGGACGCCGTGTAAAGTTGTTACTTGATCAGATGTGCTAGCTTTACTGTGTCCCATGTGCGACACTTTGATTAGTGTTTTTACCTACTGGTGATGACAGCTTAGTTGTCGAAATACATATTTAGGATATGATTGGTAAATGTGGTAAGAGGTTATATATCCTTTTTTATATACAATTTTCCTTAAATATCTTAAAAAGTTGACAACATATGACAAATCTGAAAATGCTATCAAATACTCATCAAAATTCTGAGCAACTTTGCTAATTTAACCGATTCGGTATCTTCAATACTAAGAGAGTTACCCATATACGGAGATAGAAAATGGGCACCTGTATACACAAGGCTTGTATGAGGGAGCGTTTTTAAGTTGTCGGAATAGGGGAAAAGGAGAGAAAATTAAAATACAAAATTATTTTTCACTATATTCATCTGCAACCCTAATACATTTTGCATATGTTTCAATTAGCGTCTGTATGCCTTCATAAAAAATGTTTCTTCTTTACTTTTCCACCGCACAGTGCGAAATTTTCTTCTTTACTTCTCTACCGCACAGTGCGAAATTTAGGCAGTTTAGCGAAACTTTATTCAATTTTTGAAATACGTAAAATGCATAAGATTATTTATTATTTTGTTAGCTAAATACCCCGCCTCTAAAATCTCATAGTCAGTTTGGGGATTTACCCTGCGAGAGAACCGCAAAATGCACCTGAAATTCGCATTACTTATTCAATCATACTTTTTGCCTATAGAAAGCTATTCGATTTGTCAAAGTTAATAGAGTGGTACATACAAATGGCAAATCAGTAGGCCATGATTCTTTCTTCATGTATTTTATTAGAAAATTGTCAATTATTGGCATTTGATTAATTGCAAAATCTTTCCTTGCTCGTGTGTGATTTGTTCGTGGAAAAAGTGATTTTTAAGAAGTAAGTTAAATATACATTTTTAACTTTAGTGGAGATTTTAAAAAGTGATACCACATAATACCAGCTTGAAACGCACAACATTTTAAAGTTTTTTTTCCCTCTGTTGAAAACTCAAAAGATCTTCTGCGATATTTTGCGATCTTCTTTTAAATGGATCATTTTCCAGAATGACTTTGCAAGTTTCATATAACTGTATATTCCAAAAGTGGAAGGAAGAGCCGACATCGGATGCCATCATTGGTTTTGTTTTGGAAAAAATAGGCTCACCAATGTTAAGATCTTATGCTCTTTGCAGTTTAAAGACTCTTCGCGCACTGGTTTGTAAAATACGAAAAAGGTGGAGGGAATCCAGTCGAAATTTAGCATCATTTCTGAATAAAAATGCTGTCTGGCTTGAAAATAATGTAAAATTTTCAAATGCTGTAAGGGATGCATTGCTTAGTGGATCGAGGACCAATGCAGGCTGACCTAAAAAAGAATTTAGGTATTGTCATCCTAAAGTGCAAAACAGAAAAGTGCATCATCTTTTGAAGTCCGGTAGTCAAGACGAGTTGGTCAAAGCAACCGTAACAAAGCTATACCAATCTTGAAAACGAAACTCTGCAGCGATTGTCAAGGAACTGGCATCTGCTTCACCAGAAAGGGGAAGCAAAATCAAAATGGCTCGCATGTCTTCTTCAAACAGCCCACGAAAATTAACTCCGGACCAGGCTCTGGCGCTACTTATTGATGCAAACTTATCGTCAAATCAATACAACATTGTTCGGGATCAAGCAAAACATCAGGGTTGCACTTTGTATCCACCTTATTATGTTGTAAAGGAGGCAAAGAGGTTATGCTATCCAAAGGACATAATAATAACTGAAGTTTCAGCTGAAGTATCAGTTCAGTCGCTTATAAATCATACCATAGCAAGACTTTGTACAGGGCTAGAAGAGACTCTTAGAACTTTGTCAAACGTTAAAGCACTAAATATTATCGTAAAGTGGGGTTGTGATGGGGCGGAACAAGTTAACTTTCGACAAAAGTATATGGACAAACATAGCTGTGATGATAGTATGTTTAGTGTATCAATGGTACCAATACAAATGTGCTCCGTAAATGATAATGGTGATAATCAGTCACTAATTTGGAAAAAACCCTGCTTCTTCTTCCACGCGGTACTGTCGCCCCATTAAGTTCGTTTTTACCAAAGAAACAGTCAGTGTAATTACCTCAGAAGTAAACAAAGTGAAAGAACAAATATCTCAACTTACTCCAACCACTATACTTGTAGATGGCAAGCAATTTCAGGTTACAGCAAATATGATCTTTTGTATGATTGACGGTAAAGTATGCAATGCTGTATCATCCTGTGCATCATCACAAACATGCTACTTATGTGGGGCTAAACCTAGTGAAATGAACAACATCTGCGATATACCTCAAAAAAATATAAACAAATCCTTTTTATCCCTTGGACTATCGCCCCTCCATGCATGGATAAGGGTTTTAGAATGTATTTTACATATATCGTACAAACTTGATATTAAAGCATGGCAAGCTCGTGGAGCAGAAAATAAAAAAAAAGTTGCAGAGAAGAAAAAATACATTTAACAAAAATTCAAAGAGGAGCTTGGCTTGCTTATAGATATGCCAAAACAGCAGACCGGAAACACAAACGATGGTAATACCGGGAGGAAATTCTTTAGAAATGCCGAAAAGTTTGCCGAAATAACTAGCGTTAACTTAGAATTGATCAAATGTTTTCATGTGCTGTTAGAGTGCCTAAATTGTGGTCTTAAAATTGATTCAGAAAAGTTCGACGAATATGCAAGAGAAACTTTGGAATTGTATTTGAAAGAATATTTCTGGCACTCAATGCCCGTAAATCTGCATAAAGTCCTTTGTCATGGAAAGGATATTATAGCCTCTTGCATTCTTCCGATCGGACAATTTTCTGAAGAAGCTCAGGAGGCAAGAAACAAAGACTGCAGAAAATATCGCGAACTTTTTACTAGAAAAACGTCAAGAATTGACACAAATACGGATTTATTTTATCGACTGCTTATTTCGTCGGATTCGTACATCGCTAGTCTTCGTAAAGCACCCAAAACCAAGTATAGTGAAGTTACGCCAGAAGTTTTAGTGTTGTTAGAAAGATTTGCAGGCCCGTGTAATGATTGCGAGTCTTCAGACGATTGCAATGAGTCTAGTTCTGAATAGGTGTTCAAAATGTTGTTATAATATGTATGTTTTTTTAATTGTTCTATAATAAAAAACACAAATAAACTTAAAAACTGTTTACTGTTTTGAATAATTAAGTTCCGGTAAACTCAAGAAATTTCGCACTGTGCACCGCTCGCAAATTTCTGCAATGTAAATGTCGAAATATGGGGTATCTCGATAAGAATGAAAAATTTAAACTGCGCGCCATTTTCAATTCCCATCGATTAACAACGAATACAATTGCTTTATTGTTATCTAGAAACATTGCGGTTAATGAAAATGAATCGCTTTACTGTCGATCAACGCATTGTCATCATAAAACTGTTTCAGAAACGAGGAAAGTTCTTTACAGACAGTCAGAGGACACTCAGCAAATTGTGTACAATCTTCGGTTGACGAATTGATAAGTTTGACCAAAGGGGTTCAGTTACAGATGTCGGATATGACCTAAAGCGATGTCATTGCCGCTGGTTTCTGATAATATTGCCTTAGTAAGTGAGAGTTTTGGCCAAAGCCCCTCTATTCACCGTCGTGCACAAGTACACATTTCGAGTAATACCACACAATTTATTTATGAAATCTAAGATAATACATTAGCATTACCATAAATTCCTGTGCTCCACCTAGTGGCACTACACCGGATCCTAAACTTTGTGTTTTGCTAGTCTAACTCAATAACTTATTCTAGCTACCCTTAATTTAAGCTGCTTAACCTGCTATTTAACCCTGCTTAACTATTTATATTTGCGCTCCTAACCTGCAGAAATAGTCTGCTTCTTAAATATTTCATTTGCTATACACAGAAGGAGTATCACACCGCGAATTCGGATCAACGATCTTCATTTACACCCTTACAAGCATCAATTGACGCAATAATTACTGCCAACCCACCATTTGCAGTGGCGTGAATTCACGGATTAGGTGTTTGCAAACTAAAATGTGGATGACAATTTTGTGAGGAACATAATCTTCACTGCTGTAGCGCATTTCCAACTGGGCGTCTACGTCAACAAATATAAGTATCGGATTTGAGACAACGAGAATTCTCACATAAAACTTCAACACCCGATGCATGTACCGCCAACCAAGGTGCGGCTTTCGGGCGGCCGGACTGATTGGGCTCGAGGATGTGGTAGGTACTGCAGTGACGGTGGCCGACGTACGTTATCACGCCATAATAAGTGAGTATTTTGGCCCTAATTGGATGGGATGGATATTGAAAATATGTGGTTTCAGTAAGATAGCGCCACCCCTTATACAGAGCGGAAATCGCGCGAATTTTTGCTGGAGAAATTTCCAGGTTGTGCTATCTCGCGCAATGGAGATCAGAATTGGCCACTGAGATCCTGCGATATGACGCCATGAGACTTTTGTGGTGCTACATGAACTCACGCGAACGACTCCAGAACGATTCCCGAATTAGAGATTGTAAAAATTCAGCCAAAAATGTGCGAAAATATTATTGAAAATTTGTGAAAACAAGTAAGTTTATCAACAAAAAAGTCTTGACGCACATTTGCCCGATATCGTTTTCCACATATAAGTGCGTTGTATACTGATTAGTTAAAAAAAAATGTTTAAATTTTTCAAGTACCTGATGTGTCTTATAGGAATATTAAACTGTGAGACACCTCTTGAGATGCCTCCTTTAGTGGAAAATAATTTCTTAAAAATAATCTGGTGTGAATAACACAAATCCAGGTTCAACATGAATATTTTTTGTGAACGTGTCCGAACATATCCGTCCCCACAGACGCAGATACGTATTTCACCTTTTTACAGGATCATCGGTACGCCCCTGCTGGAGAAAGGATATCTTCAGACACATTCACAAAAAAGAAGGACTTGGTTATCTCACAGAAATTATACAGACTAACGGCCGGTATTATCAACGTAATTAAAAGGACATTTATTTTAAATGGCATTTAAAAGTAACGCAAGCGTATTATCAACATGTTTGAACGAAGATTTAGCTCTAAACACGCATTTATTCTTAAATGTCCAAATTCGACGACTCAAGAATTAAACGGAGAATTAACGCATGCGTGTTCATGTATACTTGGGACTTGTGTACACTTCTATGTTTGTGATACATAACCTCGGAAAGTCTGTATGCTTACATCCATATAGGTTATAATATTTTCTATTTAATATTAAGTTGAATTTATCTACCAATATAACAAAATGCACTCTTCTTCGAGTGATTTCATATCGTCGTCAGATGAAGAGTTAATAGAAATAGTACGTCGGAGAAGACAACCAAAAGTATTCAAACAAAGAAGACAGCCATTCGACGAGTTATCTAATGATGAATTTTTCGAAAGATTTCGATTTACGAAAGAAGGTGTTACTGAAATTCTAGGCTATATTAAAAATGATATAAAATTTCATACCGCAAGAAATCATTGTGTATCGCCAATGAACCAAATATTGCTAACTTTAAGATTTTATGCGTCTGGTTGTATGCTGATTTCTGTGGGAGATTTTATTGGTGTGACTAAAGCTACAGCCAGTAGAATAATAAAAAAAGTTTCAACTGCAATTGGCCAGCTCCGAACAGTATTTATTAAAATGCCTGAGACACCTGACCAAATAAGAAACATTCAGGCTGGGTTTTATGCAATAGCAAGATTCTCAAAAGTAATTGGTGCAATTGATTGTACTCACATCAAAATACAATCTCCAGGTAAAATTTCTAGCATAAATCTATAAAATTATTTTTGATTATGTTTAATATTACAGGTGGTCATGATGGAGAAATATATCGTAACCGAAAAGGTTATTTTTCGTACAATGTACAAACAACATGTGACTACAATTTATGCCACATTATGACCAGAAATACTGTTGAACGCCAATATGGTGTATGGAAAAGAAGATTTCCAATTTTGTCTCTGGGGATGAGGGTGAATAATGAAACGGCAAAAATTATAATCGTTGCTACTGCAGTGTTGCATAACATTGCAATTAATAGAAATGAGCCTCTACCAGTTCAGGAAAACATTTTGGTTGAAGCAGAGGAAGTGTTTAATGAAGCTAATTATGAGGCTAATAACAATACTCGCCAGAGACTGATACAAAATTATTTCCGAAATTTATTGTAATTAAAAGAGCATCTGTCGTATGATTGTTTACTAGTAAATATTTCGAATAAATTGATGTAACCATTCAATATTTCTTTCTACTTTTTTATTTATTAGCCAACAAGTCTATAAACTTATGCACAACACAAATACAAAAAAAACTAGTAACAAACGTTTTATTAATATATCTTTTTATCTGAACAGTATACAAAAAAAAATTACATTTCATTTTACAACTGAAATTTAATTTTTTAAAGAAATACATAACATTAGAGATCTGCTCTTAATTTCATATTATGTAACCTCTTTCCTTCCAATTCCTCTTTCAGGAGAGCAAATCTCACCGACTGTGTTTCCTGCTCTTCCGATAGTTCTTGCTCCAGAACTTGATTTTGGAGAACTTTGTTTTTCACTTCTTCTAATTTTAAATTATATTCTACTTCCAACAATTTTGTTTTAGTTTCGTAAAATTTGCCTTTTGCCTCTAATATTTTTTCGATATCATCTGAATCGCGCTTTCTCTTATGTTTCTTCGACATTTTGCATGGTGTTGGTGCCGGTGTACAATTTGATCCACTTGTTTGGACCATTGTATCTGCATCACTTGTCTTTATTGTAACACAAACTAGTTCAGATGGTTCATTTGTAATTTCTCCTGGTACATGTACCGTTATCAGATTATCTGTGTTTCCAAGCGTTTTTTCGACACCAGTGAAGCTGAATACAGTCAGTGATTCACTGTCGCAGTCTAATAAATTGATTTCACCTTCGACAGTCTTGCTTGGGAGTATGCTTAATACGGTATCCAGAACTACATCGATAAGTGTCTGCGAAGGGCCACCACCTGTAGAATATAGCGCCTGTTTCTTTTGTGCAGCATATTTTCTGCTACGATGTTTTAAATTTTCATATTTTGCACTCAGCTGTTCAAGTGTACGTGTTGTTAACGGATGGGAAATGTTGAACTCCTCTGTAATGTTTTTCCATGTACGAGCCTGTAAATTGAATCATCAGTGATTAAATGATAAAAGAAGTATTACGGAAGAATTACCTTCTCTTGATTAGTCACTGCATTTGTTTATTTATTTTCTAGAATGTCTATATAATTGACCACCAGTGACAAGAGATATATAGCCTCTTGTTCACTAAAATTTTTTCCACGACCTTTCTTATTATTCATGTTAACAGTAAATATTGCTTCACAAAAATAATCTTGAAGAATCTGGAGACTGACGCGTGTTTGGTATTAAAAGCAGCAACACAAACAAAAGCAAATATAGCCACAGACTGTTTAAATGTGCTAAAATCGTTCATTTGTTCTAAAAGTAATGCCACCCTTCCTAAATACCACATTTAAGTAAATGCTGCTTAAATTCATTTCATAATACGGAACCCCCTAATTTAAGTGACATTTAATTTAAATGTCATTTAACTAAAACTACTTTTAATAACAGTTGATAATACCGGCCGCGAGTGTAGAAATAAATTCAGCGCTGCCTATTAGCCTATTATCAGACGGCCGAAGTACCTCGCTCTGTCCACATAACCAATGCGAACCAACAATTGAACCTGTATTTGTGTTATTTACACCAGATTTTTAGTAATATTTTATATTATTAAAAATACCTTTGTATTATACAAAACTGGTGGGGTATGTTTCAATTATTCTGTTTCTTAAAAAGAACCTTTTTGTTTTATTATGGCGGCGGTTATATTTTCAAAAAACTAAGGAACATTTTTATGACCTAACAGCTTATAATTAGTCTAGTTTTATCATCTTTGTTATAAAGGTAGATCTTATTCTTGCTCAAGAGAGATGTGCAGTCCTAACCGTACTTCACATACCTATCATCACTACAATTGGAAAAAAAAAGTAAATGAAGTATTATGCTCTGTATTATTTTGTACTGCATTAAATTTATATTTGTGGTAATATTATCAAAATTCACAGATTAGGTGTTCTGAAATAAGTTATTTATGATTTCGTTTTTACTATTCTATTAGAATGTACGGAGTTTTGTAAGCGAATTTCCTTAATACGTAATAGAGAGTTTGCGGTAGTGTATTTTCCCGTATAAAAATTGCTGTTATGTTTATAAGGTTAATTTTTGGTAAAATTTATACCGTATAGAGTATGAAATTACACTAATTTACAGAAATAACGGAGCCAATCACAATTTAATTCTTATGATGCACATGCCATCTGTCATGTACGATTGGAATACTTTGTATTCATATTGTAGTGTTAGGTTATGTTAGATTAGAAAATTTATTGAAAAAATGGCAAATTTGTTAACAAATTTTACGAAAGTGACATTATTCGACCCCGAATCTCAACAGTCGTATACTGTTTACGTTAGTGAAGATGACGCTGTTCGTTTTGAAGAAGGTAAGATTTGGTATCCTTTACATGTGTCAATAAATTTTTAATCTACATTTTGCAGATCCATCCTTTGCACAGTCATTGCTGTTTCATGCGAAATGCACCTCTAAACCAAAAGACACTGAAGAAGCAAGTGGAAATATTGCAATGCAAAATAGCAGTGATCATGATGAGACTTTAAAAAGAAAACGTTTTAGGTTCTCTGAAACTGATAGAATTCAATGTATCAGAGAATTACATGGGATTTTGGCTGAAGAGGATTTTCAGACAGAAAATGATGTATGGTCTGGACTCCATGATACAGTAATGTACAACACTCCAGACAGATTTAACACATGCAGTATCAGATTACTGAAAGACCACCTGCTTGAACAAGTTGCAAAATTTTGTAAGTATGATTCCGAGGAAGCAATGGAATCTGGAAAAGAACGCTTGCAAACACCGTGGGGTGACTATATGAGGCAACTAATGACTGTGTGGGACAACTATAAAAAAATAGCAGAACCTACTAATAAAGTTGGTAGGCCAAGAACAGCTACTATTTCACAACAGAAAGAAGATGTAGAGTTGGCCAAGAAAATTCGAGACGCAGCAATGGGAACAATTGAGAGGTCTCGCTTAATCGAAAAGGAAACTAATGATGTAGCGATAGGTGACAACAGCTCAATCACCGCAGAACGTTCAGGAAGCAGTACTCCTACAACTTCTCGATATACAACAAATAGTGCTAGTAAGAGAAGATACAGTAAAACTAAAGAAGGTATACCAAATATATTTGTATATCTAGCTGAGAAAGCAAGGCTTGAGAATGAGCTGAAAAAGGATGAGCTAAAGTTTAAACAACAACATTCTGATCAAGTTCGTCTACAAGAACAAACCCTTCAATTAAAAAAGGATAAACTGGAATATGAAAATGAGAGGTGGCGTAGAGAGGCACAGGAAAAAGCTGCTGACAGGGAGAAAAATGATTTAATGATAAGCTTGCTACAAAGTGTTATAAACAAAATTCAGTAACGTTTATTTTAAAAATGTTTTTATTTAGAATATTAATTAAATAAGTTGCCATATGTGTTGTAAACTTTATTTATTAAATTAATACCTGTGATCTACATAAATATTTACTGTTGGAAGTATTCCAATAATGACGGATATTCTACATCAAAGTAAGTCGAAGTTGCACTGCCATACAAGCATGTGTGGGCATTTGTTAACAGTGTTGCAACGAGATAATACTTTCCCACAGGTTGCAAATATAATTTCTGATTCTTTTTAAAATCTATAAAGGCAAATTGTTGCACAAGTTTCCCGAAGCTCCATTCTACACATTGCCGAACTTTGGACATTTCCCGATTAAAATTGGTTTGTAGTTCTGATAATGTAGTGCTAGAATATGGCCGTATTAATTGTCTTTTTAAAGGGTACCCTTCATCACCATAAATGCAATAGGAATTACAGTATAGATGTAATTGATCTAATATAAGTGTATCCTTCAAAATGAAAGCATCATGTCTTCGCCCTTAATATGGCATGCTCATGTGGACAATAATCCCATATGGCAGTGTAATAGATTGAAATTTCATACAATGTTGACGTTTATGTCCACTATACATCTCTTTTTGATTTACTGTGGGCCTACATATTGCTCGGGCAGTTCCATCAATAAATCCAATGCAATTTGTTAAAGGCCTACCTTTTTCATGAACCATTGTGGCCAATTCCTTCTGATAATTTAACGTAAACCATTTATTTTCAGATAGGTTAAGTAGAAGTGTGCCCCATTTTTTGTATATAAGATTTATCATCTCATATAATAATTTGCTTAAAGAGGTATAATGTAGTCCAAATTCTTTCTGTAATTTTTTCAGTCGGTTTGGATAAACTAGTCTGCGAAGTAATAAGCATAATCCTCCAACTCCTAAAATGTGCAATTTAGTCATTCTTAAAAACTAAGGAAATACTAATTATGTACCATCTATAATATGTTGATCACTTGTTTCTATCCTATCTGGAAGTTGTAATGCTTGATAAAGTTGAATAATATCATGCTTTTCAAAGCGAAACATAAATCGGCAGGTCTCTGATGGTATCAAAGGCAAACTAAATTTCGCTACCGAATACAGTGTCTTCCTTTCTTTAACCGCTTTTTCTAAAGAAGTAAATATAAGAAAGTCTTCAACGTTCTCCATATCAAATAACATTAGATTATGTAAATCTGTATACATTTCTCTGTTGTTGTTTACAACCTGTCATCCGTCTATTATAAGTTATAATTAGTATCTACACTAACCGCAAATATGTTTTCAACAAATAAATATATATTACGTTATAAGTACAAAATGGCCGTATAAGGTAACGGAAAATATACCACCGCAAACTCTCTAATATTTCGAGTTAATTTCAAAGGAACACTAATATAAAAGAAAATAAAACCATTTTTTATAGAACAAAAATAGTATAGCACATGTCGGGCATTTCGCTTTTCGTAATGATTTAATAAAACAAAAAAATGAACTCACAAAGCAAAGTCTGTAATTAAATTTAATTGATGCACATTATCCAATTGTGAAGCATCTGTAGACAGAACAAGAAAGTGAGCAAACCGGCGGACATGTACATAAAGAGATTACGCTATGTAAACAACTTATAAATTGAAACAATTAATATTCATTGTACTACATGAGCTTGTAGAATTAAACTTACATATGTTAGTCATCCAGCGAGGGACTTTCCGCATCTAGAACCAGAATATAATATCATGTTTACTTTTTCTTATTAAATATTGGCACATAATAATAAATAAGAAATATTTACAGTTAATTTTTTGATAAAAATAATCAAGACACATTATTTTTATTAAAAAATAAATTAGTTTCTGTACGTCACTTGGTTTAATATTAATTGTATATTCGCAAAGATAATTCTCGCGTGTAATAATTTTAAACTAGAGGCATATATAGGTAAGTAAGTATATATATTTAAACGGGGTAAATATACGCTGATACGGACGAATTAACAATAATAATAATTGTGTATTAATATAAAAGTATAAATACCTTGTTTCCTTTTACGTTTCCGCAAATGTAAAATAATCTTCTCTGGGATCATTAACTTAAGAGATTATTGAGCATGAAATTAATGAGTGGGTTCAAAAACCACTGATAGTAACTCTATTTAAAGATTTTTAAAAGTATTTATTCAATTTTAGAAAATAAATAAATAAAACAACATGTAACAGTGATAGATAGTGGTAACTATGTTTTATTCCATCCTAAAATATTTTACTTCAATGGTCTTGTAAGGACGTTTATATCTTTAAGGTTCCTAAATGCAACTCACATATGCTTCTATTTTATATCTATGTAACCTTTAAAATTAAATTGGATCTAAATTTGACTAAAGATCTTATAATAAATTACGGTAAGGGATGATTATCATATATATATATAAACATTTAAGGTATTTTACTTATGAAAATTTGAAATATTTTGTCCTCTTGTATCTTAATTTCAATGTAGGTACGGAGATTGACTTTGGTTTA
Source organism: Melolontha melolontha (assembly GCA_935421215.2). NCBI lineage: Eukaryota > Metazoa > Arthropoda > Insecta > Coleoptera > Scarabaeidae > Melolontha > Melolontha melolontha. The sequence continues at coordinate 213,980,754 of OW285235.1, forward strand.
CAATTAAGGATGCTACTGGGTATTTTGAAGTTCTAGGTGTTTTTTCTACTATCGGAACAGGTTTTACTCAGAAAATTTAAGATTTTTTTATAGCGGGGTGAAGGTCAGTTGGACAATACCTGATTTCTAACCTCAATAATGGATGTTTACGTTCGGAAAATTATTCAGCCCTTTATTGAAGGGAACTAGGACTACCAGGAAAACGGCATATCGCTACTTACCGCGCGGGTCCATTGGACGCGTATTACTATATGCTGGGTTTGAGCTAATATTCGGCGATTATTTTGAATTCAATATAGCGTAAGCATTAATACCGCAATATCATAAAGTTTCTGGGTCAACGGTGGCCATGGGGTGAAAAACGTCTGTCTTAATTTATATCATTCTTTTGAAAAAAATCTGATAAAAATTTCAGGTGTCATACTGACATTAAGATTAATATATTGACAAATTTTAACGTCAGCATGACACTTAACCTGAAAATTTTATCAGATTTTTCTCAAAAGGATGATATAAATTAAGACAGACGTTTTTCACCCCATGGCCACCGTTGACCCAGAAACTTTATGATACCGCGGTATATTTGACTTTTATTTTATTCAACATAAGAAAAGACCATTAGAATAAACCGAATTAGTAATAATAATAAGACATAAATATTGTAAAATAAAATATAGGACTTACGTAAAAGTAAAAGTGGGTTAAACTCATTTCTTACATATAACTACGCATATATTGATTTTACAAAGTGGACAAGTTGTACTTGCTTTCAGTATCTTTTGAAGATGGGCAAACATCACATCTCTTCTTCTTTCTTGGATTCTCAGAACTAGTAGATGCTTCAGCTTCTTCTTCTGCTTCTGTTCTTTCGTGGTCCTTGTATTCTGCTAGCTCCTTTCCTGGCTCAATTAGAAAGTTTCTTCTCTTTTTCAAATCAAAAGCTGAATTAGGTTTCGAGAGCTTCCATATGTATCCGTATGTATGCGTTCATGGCGTTCTAACATAAAAAACTACAAGACGCCATCTCTTCGTCATTCTTTTTACGGTGTATGATCATGTCATTTTGTGCATGTTGTCTACGCCACCTTTTGTTTTATTGTAGTCTAGAATTACCTGAGATTTATTTTTTGGCCATTACCAACATTTTTCTCAATGTGCAGAGTACTCAGCAACGTTACAAGCTTGCGTTTCTTTGGGTAATATGAAATAATCATCGCATTCTCTGTAACACCAAACTGTGTGTGTGTTTCAGTTTCCATGCATAGGTTGTTACACTATCACAAATGGCCCAAATTTTATTCCATATCGTCCAGGTTTAAGGGGCATCTGCTTCTGAAAGTTACAAGCTGTTCATCAACCGTCATACACCAATTTGGTACACACACATCTCGCAAATAAGTATTCCATAACTCGAAGCTTTCCCTTATTGGTGCTATTTTGTCGCCACTCCTTTTTCTTCGTCTTTCCGCTGCATCGTCGAATCTAAGTATACGAAGTATATTTTCAAATCTATTTCGAGCGATAATAGTAGCAAAGATTTTTCGACCATTGTTTTTGCTCCAAAGTTGTGTTACGTCCTCCTCTTATAAGATTTGTAGACACCTATTAGTATCAAAACTCCAATAAAGTTCTTTTAATACAATTCTCAGACATCCATTTTTATCCAATTTTTGCCGAAAACAATATCTCCTTCTTCATTCGTCCACTTTAGGTTAATTTCAGGAAAAGCTTTACAAAAATAAATCCAAAAACAACAAGCAGGTGAATCGATCTCGCGATTTCCCAAACGTGTTGAGCCCGAACGTTCTCGTAAAATATTGTGTTGTGGTTGTCTTCCGAGATGGGGTAAAATAGGATCAAACCACTTGCTTGATATTTGATATAAAAAAATTAGCTCCAGCCGGATTTCTGTTGCGGTCATCATTGCTGCTCTCAGCAGATTCTTCGCTATCTGATTCTTCTGCTGTGCTTGTATCACCTCCATCGATGAGGCCCTCGACTGCATCTACGTCTCTATCGTCGTCTGAAGCTTCATATCCCCTATTGTATTCAACGTCACTCATTTCGCCTACTATCGCCTCTACCTGTTGTTGTGTAAGATATTCCTCATTTCTACGATCCATTTTCCGTAATGAGTAACACGCAAAGTAGAAAATAGCCACAATAAAAGATTAAGAAATAATTACCTAACAATTGATAAAAAATTATGCTAAATTATCTAATCGCACATCACAACTGAACAAAATATAAATTTTGTCTTATTCGTAGTAACAAAGTAACACTACACAGATTCGGCAAGCACTAAATGCATTGTTCACGACGTGCGGCTATAAATATGCTGAAACACGTAAAGTCCTCAAAATCCGCATGATAAAGGGATTTTTCCTCTCTGTATACATCGGAGAATGCCCAGAAAGGTTTATCAGCAGCGGGGAAGTCCGAATCTTATAAGCGAACCACTATCATTGTGAAACACACTCGAATTACCTACATTTATACAGTAAACGGCATATGGGTCCAACGGACCCGGTTGGTAAATCGCAAAAGTATGTTTATACTGCCCAAAACCATTCATTCTAAAACAATTCTTTTGTCAAAAGCTTAAAGCTATAGCTCGTACTTAAAAAGTCTACTAATACCATCCGAAATTGGTGGCGACTGTGGCTTGTAATCTGAAACAGAAATAAGGAAAACACCCTAACTACAATATATATTAATAAATACTATATACGTATTTCGGCAACTAAGTTACCATCTTCAATAGAATAACCTTAGAAACTGAAAAATGTTAAACGTAGCGTTTTTGGTTAAGGTAAACCTTAGAAGATATGCTCTTCGCCAAATCGCCAGTGGGATAACACTAAATTCCTAACATCGAAATAACACTTATATACTATTTAAACCTAGCGTGAAATTTAGGGAACCGTGAAGCGTGAATACATGAAGCGTAAAAAAAATAATGCTATTGTCACAATAAGGCATATAAACTGGACTGAGGGATTGGTCCATTGTCAGAATTCATTAATTTATTCTTATTTCTATATATCGGGTTGTCCAAAAAGATGTTACCACTTATACCACTTATATGGGAAAAACTTTTATTTTGGTAACTTAATAAGTAACACATTATGTACACAAGTCAAAATAGACCTAATGCACTCCTTCGATCTGTACTCCTTGATTTTCAATGCATGAGTGAAGTCTTTGCACCATAGAGGTCATAGCTCGTTCACACATTTCCATAGGTATAGAGCGGACTACTGTTATTATGCGCTCTTTCAGGTCATTAATGTCAGTAGGCTTTGTAGCATACACGCGATCTTCCAACATTCCCCATAGCCAGAAATCGCAAGGGGTCAAGTCTGGCGACCGTGCTGGCCAAGACAAAGGTCCAATCCAACGTCTACCAAATGTTTGATCTAGGTAATGTCGAACCGCTAAGGAATAATGTGGTGGTGCACCGTCTTGCTGAAAGTAACCAGATGTTAAGATACGGAGGGGAAGATTGTCTACAACAAAATTCTGCAGCATATCCAGGTAAGCATCTCCCGTTACAGTCTGGGCGTTAAAAAAATATGGACCAAGCACTCCAAACTTCGATATGCCACACCATACGTTAACTTTCGGTGTGGAGCGAGCGAGTGTGCTCTCTTAGTTCATGAGGATTATCTGTATTCCATATGCTGAAATTGTGCTTATTGACGTTGCCACTGATATGAAATGTGGCTTCATCCGACATGAAGAACACAACATTAGGGTCTATGTTCGTTATTTCTAGTATCACTTCTGCAGCTCGAACACGAGCAATTTTATCGGTATCAGAAAGGGCCTGAATCATTTGAATGTGAAACGGCTTCATTCCCAGATCGAGGTGAAGAATTCTCAGAACACTTGTCCGCGAGATTCCGCTTTCCAATGCTAATCTCGTACTTGATTTTCTTGGGCTGTTAATTATTCGACCTTGTACATTTATGATGTTATTTTCCGTTCGAATAGTTCTGGGACGTCCACTGTTTCCTTTACAGTCATTAGTGACAGACCCTGTGCGCACAAATTTTTCATGCACTCGACGGATAGTTAAACGGCTTGCAGGTTCTTTCTGAATCCATTTCTGAAATTTTTGTCTTACTACTGAGGGTGACCCAAACACTTCCATCCAAGACGCTACCTTCCTTCTCTCTTCCAAAGTAAGTCGGGTGGCCATATTTTGTCTTCAAACTAAAAAAAAAAATTAAATTAAAAATTAGGTAGTTCCATATGAGTGGTAACATCTTTCTGGATAACCCTGTATATAAATACTTTCACAACTATCTAATTCTCTATAATTATTAACAGTTTTAATCAACCTAACGTTATTTGCTGCCACAGAATGACCTGTGTCCAAAATATGTCGGGCAACGCTAGATTTTTCGGGTCTGTTGAATCTAAAGTGGGAAATATGTTCCTTGTAACGAGTTGAAATTGAACGTCTAGTTTGGCCGATATACTTTTGGCTGTAATCGTTACAATTTATTTCATATATACCAGATTTTATGTTCTACGTCAATTTTGTCCTTGTCCTTTTAGGTAACACCAAGGACAAAATTGAGGTAGAACATAAATCTGGTATATATGAAATAAATTGTAACGATTGCAGCTAAAAATATATCGGCCAAACTAGACGTTCAATTTCAACTCGTTACAAGGAAGATATTTCCCGCTTTAGATTCAATAGACCCGAAAAATCTAGCGTTGCCCGACATATTTGGGACAAAGGTCATTCTGTGCCGGCAAATAACCTTAGGTTGATTAAAACTGTTAATAATTATAGAGAATTAGATAGTTATGAAAGCATTTATATATATAGAAATAAGAATAAATTAATGAATTCTGACAATGGACCAATCCCTCAGTCCAGTTTGTATGCCTTATTGTGACAATAGCATTATTTTTTTTTACGCTTCATGTATTCACGCTTCACGGTTCCCTAAATTTCACGCTAGGTTTAAGTAGTAAATAAGTGTTATTTGGATGTTAGGAATTTAGTGTTATCCCACTGGCGATTTGGTCAAGAGCATCTCTTCTAAGGTTTACCTTAACCAAAAACGCTACGTTTAACATTTTTCAGTTTTTAAGGTTATTCTAATGAATATGGCAACTTAGTTGCCGAAATACGTATATAGTATTTATTGGTATATATTGTGGTTAGGGTGTTTTTCTTATTTCTGTTACTAATACCAGTAAATTAGCCCAACCATAAGTACGACAAAACAATGGTTAGAAATCGTTTCGGGTCTATTGGACCCGCTCGGTAGTCCTAGGGTTAAGTGTATTTAACTTATGCACAAATGAGAAAATTTCGTTTTAACACGAAATACTAGCCTATGTCCTTGATGTTAACTCTTAAGTTTTGGTTCATTATTTTCGGATCATCTTTGATAGTCACGTTACCATGCGAACTTGAGATAAATTGTGGTTTTCGAAAGAGCTTTGTTACTTAAAATTTGTTACATATTAGCCAAAATTTCTTTTAATAAATAAATATTGAATTGCACCACGATTTGCGAATTTATACATATTTCCTATTAGACACTTTATTGACACCATTATAACTCAAATCAAATAAGACAATTTAACCAAATTTTACTTGTCATCATAAAAAACTTCCAAATAAGAATAAATATAAAATTTTCCCGAAAGATAATAATAGTCGACCGACAAATTATCTTCGTGTGATTTGATATTTCTTACATAGTTATAAAATATGATTTCTATTAATTAAATACAGTAAAATTTATGAATAATGATTCTTTTATGATAGCGTAGCTACGCCAAATATAGTAACAGATCCTTAACGTGGTTTTTCAATTATTTCTATTTCGATTATTTACTTATTTAATTTAAGAACATGGTATTCGAGTATTTCGGTTTATTCGGTATTTCAATATAAAGAAAAATTTATCCATCCCAAATAATTGTAATTTCTTTATTATTCTTAATGTACTTATTATGCATAACTGTCTTGTGGTTTTAATTTTATATATTTTATTCTTTCTATTAACGGTATATAGCCTTTAAAGAATATGATTTATAATTAATCTCATGGCCTCTATTTCCTAGATTTTTATAGTATAATACTTCTAATGTTTGATTAAGAAGTCTATATTAAAAATTAATTCCCCCTCACTTCACCACGTGGTTATTTGAATTAATTTAAATTTAATCAAGTTCCACGTATTTTAATTGACGTAGAAACTGTAATCCATTATGTTTTAATCGATTTCCCTACTACACGTACTCACCTGTTCTAAAGTTGACTCAACCATTTTAACATTTTATCGATCATATTGACAAATTCAAAAATGGTCTACACTTATAAATTAATAAACTTTTCAATAATAAAATAGCTGTACCATATATTCTAATATACGCTTAACGTATGTTTCCAATTATTTCATTTTAATTTTAATGTAAGTTTAATATTTCAGTGTTCCAAAATGTTTGCTAATCAAAATCGTTCTTAATTTCTTATCATTACGAATGCATAGTTTGATTTGTATTACTAAGCCTAATCTTACAAAAATAGTTTACTGCACTCCTGTAGATTATTACCAATTATACTCGTGTTAAATAAAAGTACGCATCTGTATAATTTTCCTTGTCCTTGTAATTTAATTTATTCGGCTTTAACTTGCTGAAGATCCATAATTTAAAATTTAAATAATACTAATAGTTAAAAGCATTACTTTATTAATTTTTGTTAGCAAAACGATAATTGTTTCGTCAACACAATGGCTTCGTCAGGTACTTACTAGAGCACGCTACAAACTAACAATCGGTATAAATTAAAAATATAAAATGAAAAAATACATGAATATAAAAAGAAATGCAAATATTATTTTAATAGTGTCTTTAAAATGTGCTAATTTACAATAAAAATGTGTGGCTCATATAGTCAGCCCTTATTTTTATAGTCTTGGATACCAATCATATTTACAAATAAGTAAAGTAAATGTGCATCTCCATTATCGTCTAAACCTAAACGGTTGATACCTTTATTTTCTAAATATAGAATTTGAAAATCATTACTGAATGTGTGGTTTTCTTCTATTAGATGATTGGTAAAAGTAGAATGTTGTTTTTTTATTTTCAAACGAAGAACATGTTCAGCAATACATTTTTTAACTGATCTTCCTGTCTGACCAACATATATTTTACCGCATCCACACGTTAACTTATGAACTCCAGATTTTTTATTTTTATATGTTCTATCTTCATTGTTTTTAATGTGTTTGGATAAATTATTATTTGTTTTGAAAACCGTGTTTATATTAAGGTTTTTTAAATATATTTAAATATCTACATTAGGTTTCCCAACGTAAGTTTGTAATCTAAATTTTAAATTTTACTTCTCTTTGATTACTGAATATACCGTGGAGATAGTCTTTTTACAGGTGGCCCAAAATGACCGAAGGGGTTTTAATTCCTTATAACTTTTTATTTTATTTTTTTTTTTGTTTTCAGTATTTTGTAAAGAAGACTTAGGGAATTTAAAATGGAACAGTACACAATTGAACAACGTACCAAAATCGTTGAACTTTATTTCTCAAATCAACGATCCATTGTTTTGACTCAATGTGCATATCGTCATTATTTTAATGTACGGGTTGGACCCTCAGAGTCAACAATAAACCGTCTGGTTACAAATTTTCGAGAACAATGGGCTGTAAGGAACCTTCCTGGTGCCGGCAAACGACGAACGGTGCACACGGATGACAATATTGAACGGGTACAGGAGAGTATTCGGGAAGATGGAGAAACATCAACCAGGAGACGTTCGACACAACTTCAGATAAATCCTTGTTCGTTTGTCAAAGTAACTAGTGGAGATGTTTTCGCGCCAAGAACATTCACAGACTTGGAAAGCTTCGGATCGCATAATATTTCAGGATATTTCGAAAACTGTATTTTCAATTTCACGTATTTTAAATGACAGTTGACACTTTGAAGTTTTCAAGTTGTCAGTGTTTAAAAAAGAATGCTAAAGTTTTGCTTCTTTCTTTAGACTTTCTTAAAAATTCAAATTATTAGTTCTGTAAAATGTATATCCTTTCTTCTCGGGGCTTATTTATACTCACACAACATTAAAAACTGTGAATAAATTGCCGGACGGTATTATCCATACCGCCCGGTTATAACGTCCACGGGCGATATGACCATGTTTATGGTAACCGTATCCAAGTTGAAATGAACAAATAATAATTATGTGAAAAATAAAATATTTTTCATCTGAAAAAACAACTGGTTCCCAAAATTTGAAGGATCGATAAATGTAATTGAGGCAAAAAATATATGAGGCTTGTTTTTGCGTAGCTATCAGAATTGTTTTTTTTTTGCGCTAGCTGAATTTCTAAGCTCCGACTCTTCAATTCTACGTGATAACGTTGACTAGGATCCAGGAAAATCGGTATGAAAACCCGCCAGAACTCCGTATTCAAAAGGATTTTGTCTTAAACGATTTAATAGTCCTTCATCTTGATTAGAAGTAGAAATTCATTTTCTATCAGAGCCTGTTTTCCTTCGGGTAGAATGTTCCTGTTTCCATATTCTTTTAATTCTTAAAATTGTGCTCTCATTGTAATGGAAATGAAGTGCAACATCTCTAATTGACCAACCTTCTCCAACTTTTGCTATAATAAAATACTTTTTTCGCATTTTGATGAGTAATGTGCTACTTTACTACAATCAAAATCGTTTATTAAAGTGGCACTTTACCACATAGATACGTCACTTTACTACATAGTTATGTCATGTCAATAAAACACAGTTTGACAGAATAGAAATTTGTCATCTGAAGCCTCTTTCAAAAATTTCATAACGTCTCCCATTGTCAACACTTTTGACTTCTTTGGATTGTACCCGTCATTTTCACGTTTCAAGAATGCAGTTAGTTTTTTATATTGTGATATATATCTATATTATCGTTAATTTGTATAGTACTTTTAAACATTGAATATGTTGACCACAAACTGGATGCCTTAAGGACTTTTGCCTAAAATAATGAAAGACATTGTATGAATAACAATAAAATATATAGAAACAAATAGCTTACCTTCTCAAAAAAATACGCTAGCATTACACTTTCATCAATTATTAGTGCTTTTTTTGTTATCTTCCAATTACAAAATATTTCATATGTCTTCTCGTATTTTTCTTTTGATTTCAAAGGAAGTAACCCCGAAGACGCTTCTCGAGCGGCATTTAAAATATCTTCAGAATAATGTTCTAAAGTATGTTTAGTAGCAAGACTCATTTTTAACTAAAACTCAAATCGATTTACAAAAGATGAAGTTTGTTTACTGTTACTGTGTCGTTTCTATGTAAATAAACATAGCCGTATACATACAAAATAATACAAATCTGTATAAAAACAAATTTGTATCTGTATATGCATGGACACACAGTACGTATTTACCAGCTTTTGCTTCAACTACCAGACGCATGCGTTTCTGTGTAACCACTTTGTCAATGGTTACACAGAAACGCATGCGTCTGGTAGTTGAAGCAAAAGCTGGTAAATACGTACTGTGTGTCCATGCATAGACAGATACAAATTTGTTTTTATACAGATTTGTATTATTTTGTATCAAAGCCTGATGTGAATTATCGCATCGACATGGAATTTATTTTTTGCTATACTACGCCACCTGGCGACGAGTTAATGGACTCACAGTAATATGCGTATTTTTCTTCTTTCCCAGTAATAGCTTTGCTATTCGAGAAGACACACTTTGCACCGGCGTGGTCGGTTTTGTCCGTCAGATGGCATGAGGTTATCTGATGTCTTCGGATAGGACAAAACTTACTACATGACCGCAAGTGTACCTACAGTCTTTTGCTTCGTAAATCTATCATTGACAAAGTGGTTACACAGAAACGCATGCGTCTGGTAGTTGAAGCAAAAGCTGGTAAATACGTACTGTGTGTCCATTCATATACAGATACAAATTTGTTTTTATACAGATTTGTATTATTTTGTATCAAAGCCTGATGTGAATTATCGCATCGACATGCAATCTATTTTTTGCTATAGCCGAATCAGATTACGGAAATCCTGTACAAATACGAGTACCTACTATAACATTTTAAATATTTAAGTTTATAATGCTTATTCTTGCAAAGTGCGAAAAAATAGTGTAAACATACTCGTAAGAAAAGCAGTTTTACTAAACTCATACAGATTTAAAAAAGGTATATAACCCCTTAACAATTATTAGTCGTATCCTAAATACGTACTTCGACAACTAAGTTGTCATCATCAGTAGGTAAAAACTACTAACTAAAAGTCGCACATGGGGCACAGTAAAGTAAGAAAAACGCTTCCGCACAACTACTATACAATGCATCCCCGTGAAGACTAAATTTAACATGCCAATCTAAAACTACGAGACAAACACTTGCCTCTTAAGGAAAAAGGTCTAAACATATGTTAAATTGTCGAACAAAAGGAACGGCAGACATTCATCTCTAAGGAAGGCGCCACTAAATTCGATTTTTAAAAACTACGATGACCCACTTTTAAACTAAATGAAACACCTTATATTTCCACAAAACAATAGTATATTTAACTATATGTATATTTCATGTGCATTGCGCACATCAGTAGTTATTATTTAAACGTATTATCTCGAGCACATGCATAGTAAAAACATCTATTCTGGGTAGGGGTGTAAAGAATTTTTCAATTACAAATGGTTAAAAAGTATGGTCGTATATTGCAACAAACTAAACTCTAAAGAAATTCCGAGAAGGACAAAATTGGGAAGGGCCGTTACATCCGAAAAGACAAGACATCTGACTGTGTGGTGTTATATTAAATAACCAACCAAATAACGTGAAAAGGATCTATGAATTATTAGACATTGCAGGTATTCAATTTAAGCCAATTATAAATAGGTGACATGTCATTGTTAAGGAGTTAAGCACTTTTAATGTAATGTATAGAATTCACGGTTGGCTCTAGGTGAAACATGATTAATAATTTACTAAACAAAACACCCGGTACATTTGCTCCACAAAACGCGAAACAATTTACATTTTGTGAAACAAACACATCAAGTGCTTCATTCAGTAAACCATTGTTAAGGAGGTAATTTTTGTATTTTTTCCCGTGTATGGTCTCCCACATGTCTAAATTTCTGCTGTTGCCCCCCCCCCCCCCACCCACTTATGGTAATAAAAATGTAAATAGACAGCTGAACGGTATTGGAGATTTATCGCTATTCAAGGAGGTATGTTTATTTTTCAAACGCTATATTCGTTTAGTAAAACATTGCTTTTCTATACTTGTTCTTTAATATACTATTCTTTATTGGAAATTCTTGGTATTTGCATTTTTGACTAATTTAATTATCACGGTATGACGTTAATAAACGTCAGAAAAATACAAAATTAAACAGGAAAAAAATAGATGTACGTGATTTTTTTGCATGTATATTTTATTTTTGATGTGATAAGGGATGTTAATGCTTTTTCGGATTTTTGACCCACCTTTCATTATAATATATATTCAAAAATTTTTCAGGAATTATTCCAAGTTTTGTTATAGTTATGCTCAATTGAACATTTCAAATATTTTGTATCAAATTTATAGGAAAGTACACGCAAAAATAAACATTCACAATTTAGTGTAAGTATTGGTAGGTATATTTGATCGAAACAATATTTCGCGACAGTAGAACTACAAAAAAAAAAGGTAAATTAGTTTAAAAAGTAATTTCACAAAGAATAAAGGAAGTACGCCATTCTGGAAGCATCAATCACAATTTGTCAGTTTTACAGCCAAACACACCGAGGGTATATTTCTGCACTGTGTCGGTGGCAATCAATCTCGGATACGTTTTAGACAGAGGCAAAAGCCGGTGGTCCTTTTAGGAGGGGTTATTTCGTGCAGTTCCGCATGATTCGAAATTACTTCAAAAATTTCATTATCTCCATACCGCTATTAGGTAAAGAATGACACCGATAATGTCGACGATATAGCATCATAAGCGTGACGAAGCCCTGCTACAATAGATTTTAAAACTTTACGATTCAGTCCCCGAACGAAAATCCATTCGCTACAGTCAGTTTTCCCGAAGTTCTTAGTTACTAAACCCTCATCCCTTAGAACTCAGGTGTTTCACATAACTATAATGCCAACGTCACATAAAAGATCGGTATATGTTTGTATATGTATAGTTCCATATGGAGGCCTTCCAGTAAAATACGATATTCAGTAATGCGACTACAAACATACGGCAAGGGTTTTCTAAATATATTGTTGTGAGTTTATATACAGTTTCTGACGTAATTAAAATAGTTATAGTATAGCACGAGTGTAGTTTAATACTAGCGTATAACTTTAAATAAATACAGTATGGAGTAAAAACGCCAAACCTGCCATATGCATATACAAAACTAATTAAACAGATTTGTTTTTATATAAAAAAATGTTACAAATTTTAGTAATTAACAGTAACAACCAAACTTCGAAATAATAAAAAAAGAAAACCAAAATGTCTGTTATGAATATAAAAACTTATTAAAAAATATTAAATAAATGTAGTAAAAAGCAGTAGTAAACACATGCAAAATCTCTGAAGTATCTAAAAGAGCAATTGCTATTAATAACTTGTAATAAAAAAGATTCAATATGAAAAGCCGAATGGATTCACGTGCAAGAAATACAGGTATAAAACAACAAAAATTCAATAAGTCTTCGAAACTTGGAGACCTTCAAATAAAATCATTAGGACACCTACTCATTAATACTAGAAATGTTAACAATAACATTCAGCCAGTTGTTACTAAATGACGCAAAACATAAACAACGAGTGATCCAATTCGAGTTTCCTATATTGGCTACACTGTAAATTAGACAGCTGTCATTAATGGCGCGTGTTTGACACGTCAAATGTTTGAAACATCATATTTACGAAATGCATCGCTTAATCACTGCTCAATGTATTAAAATTGCTCAATTGATCTACAGTAATAACAATTTTATACGAACCGTGTATCGACGTTTACAGGAAGATTATGGTCAACTTAATCATCCTTCTGAGTTTCTGAGGGATCAATTCGCAACGTGCCGTAAAAATTTGAGAAAACTACAAGCACTGGAGATAGTGGAAGCCGTGTTCACCATTATAGTACACGATTAGACAAAAATATTGCTGTTGTGAGTGATAGTGTGTTGAAGGCTGTAAATTATAGGTGCTTCGTCGTTTCCAGACTTTGGGCCTATCTAATAGCTCCTTTTGACGCATATTCCATAATAACTTACACCTACAACCGTACAGAATTCAGTTAACACACTAACTGAAGCCCAGATGTCATGAACAGCGTATAATTGACGCATATTTGGCGTTAGAGCTCCAGGAAGTTGATGCTGATTAAAAAAAAAATTATTTTCTAATTAGATACAATTCCGAGCCTCTGGGTATGTTAATAAATAAAATTGGCGCTTCTGGGGCGAGAAAAATCCTCATCTGATACACCAGATACCCTTGTGGTTAGGCATCATAATTGGTTCTTGCTTTTTTGAAAACGATGTCAAACGGTGACAGTCAACGTTGGGCACGAAATCGAAGATATTGATTTTGAAGACATGTACTTTTGCCAAGAGACAGAAACTTGCCACACATCGCGTGCAAAATTATCTGTCTTGCGTGCAAAAATCAGAGGTTGCATTATTTCACGTAGCGGTGACGCAAACTGGCCGCCAATGGCGCTAGATCTAGCGATTTAGTGCCATTGAATTTTTATGGGGCTTCCTGAAGAGCTGCTTCTATACCAACGAATCCGCTAATGGTATAGGAAATCGGCCTACCGACGATGACAACTTAGTTGTCGAAATACGTATTTAGGATACAAGTATTATTGTGGTAACGAGTTTTATACTTTTTTAAGTTTTTACTTAACCACAGCCTACAAAGAAAAACTTTTCACAATGACTTTTCGATCAAAGGAGTTTAATAGAAGTTGTATAATAAGGTTAGGCTTCTAAGGACAGTTATTAATTGTTTGAAACGGTGTAAAAATAACAACGTTTTTCCTAAATTCATGAACGTAAATTTAACGACGAACTGTAAAAATAAATCCAGTGTATACGTGTACGCCTTGTAAAGTGGTGGGCGATTTTTTGTGTCAGCTTTACTTTGCCTAATATTCAACATTGTTATTACTGGTTTTAGCTAGTGGTGATGACAACTTAGTTGTCAAACTACGTACTTACGATACAACTATTATTGTGACAAATAGTTCTATACCTTTTTCAGTTTTCTCTAATTTAAGCTAAACAAACACCAAATAGTTTTAACAATTTAATACCCAAGTCAAAAAACTTGAATCTTCAGTTTAGGAGATGGGCTTTTGTGGTTGAGAATTTATATTACTTAAATATACCTTATAGAAACACTTTTAATTGCTTTTTTCGCAGATTCCGTGCTGGAATCACGTCCTTGGTACTGCTTCCTTCTAGGATGACGGTTCATCAACTTTCATGATAGCTATTGCCGTCGTAGAATTCTTTCTTCTAAATCTTAGGGTTGTGGAATATGTTGGAAAGACAACTTCATCGAACAGAAAAGATGCCCCACTTAACCAAGGTGCTCGTAGTAATAATGGCGATCGCATTTGGAAGTTGGTAGCTCTCGATAAATTATAATAAAAGTAGTGTATTTCATTAACCATCATAAAGTATTTAGGTAGAATTATTTCAAATTATTCATATCAAAGGCTATAATACATAATATTACAAGAGTTTAATGTAGATTTTCACGACCGCTATCCATAGTGGAAAAGTTTTCCGGGTATTGCCGTTGCCTTCAATTTATTTTTTTAATGCTTCGCAGATCATACTGTGATGTGGGTTATCCGACATTACGTCAACCGGTGGCTTGATCGATGACGTTACCGGCTGTGCACGTCAGCACGTCATGAATTTTCCCGAATAACCTAAACACAGAAGAATCCAGGGAATCAGATGACTATATGAACGGCCAACGGGAAGAATGATTCATTCATGTGCGACAATCGTGCACTTATTATTGGAGACATAAATGTATATAATGAATATACATAAAAACTGCATTTATTGTTAGTTATGATTTAGTGTATTCCTTATTAGTAGAGCAGACCAATTTCCGTGCGCACCATGAGCGCCGGTATGGGAGTGTAATTCGTAATATATTAGAATATGTGATAGAATAGAGACGCAATATGAGCTTGTTACCCATATAAGTATAGAAGTAGAGACATTTACTCTATCAGAAATAATTAAATATACATTTGGTTTTCTGCTATTTATGCTTTCACCGCTGAGTGAAAATCAACTGTTTCTCGTACTTAATGGGGGTTCTTCTTGTTATAGACCATTTATGGATAATTTGTTGAATATCCGATCTTACAGAAGGTTTAAAAGCGCAAATTAGCTACTAAAAGTACAAGCATTTTTCATTAATGCAATTCTAAAAAGAAATAATTAGCAAATGATCCATCCTAGGTGCATCAAATGAGGTATCAATAGAAAGCGTAGTAAAAGGGCTTTTCAATGAGCTAATGATATACAGGGTGTTCCATTTAAAAATTACGAGATTTTTTCGATTTTGCGAAATTGTGAACACCCTGTATAACGCGAGCAGTTGCAGAATTTATTTCACGTAGCAACGAAAGTGCATACTAATAGAAAATATTCTATTCTATTGGTTTCGGATCTTTTGATTTTCCTTATGCAGAATAGCCTACTGAAATGTATCAATTTATCAAGTAAAATAATTATTTACACAGATAAATTAACTCCTATATAAAAATGTCCATATGCGGGTGACATTTTTGTCACTTTGACAGCGATAAAAACCTACATAGCTTTTTATCACCGATAAAAATGCTTCTTCCTCCGATAAAAATGCTTCTTCCTGTTACATATCTAGTAGCCCTGCATCACTTAATTTATTTTGGCAGCTGACAGGTAATAACTATTAAGTATCGTTGAACGTAAAATACGAGTCGGTTTGGGGAAATTTCAACAAATATCAAAAGATCAATACTGCAAAACACAAGAAATACAAAATCGTCAATATGGAGACAATTTAAAAAGTTTTATTCATGTCGTTAATTTATCTTGCCAAAAAACACTCGAGCTTTTCTTTCAATCGGATAAATTTCTTTTTAACTCAATATTTTTCCAATCAGTAATTTCGCTCGAAAAACTTACATTAGAAAAAATCGCTCGACTATCGTCTCGCGATTTTTTCATGTAAGTTTTTCTCGTCAAATTACTGATTGGCAAAATAATTTCGTTACAAAGAGAAATTTATCCGATAAAAAAAAAGCTCTTGTGTTTTTACTTATGAAACTATCAACTTTAGACCCATACAACATTATATCGATGTAACCAGTTTTAAAACGCGGATCATTTTATCTATTAATATACAGGGTGTTCCATTCAAAAAAATGAAACTTTAGTCTGGCATTTCCATCTGGGGCACCCTGTATAAAACAAAATATTTTTAAAACGTGCGCTTGATGGTAACGGAAGGATATCGGATGACTAAATATTTGACTAACTTTCAAATACGCGTGTAATCTTCCGTCCCCGCTTCGTTGCCGGACCTTGTATGGTATATAGGATTGTTTCAGCCTTTACTTGATGGAATTCCATTAACTTACGGTAGTTGCCCCATGACGTATATCGGACTGACAGGCAGATTGTTTGGAATACGTATCAAAAAACATTTTTCTTCCTCTAGAAATAATAAAAGTGACTGTTCATATTCGTTTCATATTAACTTAGCAAACCATACTTTAACAAAGAATTTAAAATTCTACACAAGGGCAAAAAGGATAAGGACAAAAAGGTTCATTTATTAGAGTCAGTGATTATTCACACAGTCATATATTGCATTTTTTTTAAATTGCTGCTCACCTCTCTTTAACATAATGTAGACCCTTAGTTTTATCACTTTATGAACTGTATTGTATACACAGCAGTTCAATAATTATCTGAAAGTTTTCGTTTATAGACATTTAAGTAATAAAGGCTACCCATGCTTTCTAAGTACCTAAAACATGTGTTTGTTACGGTATATTTTTGTAAAGAAATGTTATGTTCATAAGTTAGTTATATAACTGACGAGGCTGATGTGTGAGTGACACGATCGTTACTTTGTAAAGTAAAAAATAGTGAAATTCATTAAAATTTGTTTTATTTTATCCTGATAATAGTTGTATTTTTAAGTTAAATTTTGTAACTACATGTATAGAAATAAAATATAATAGAAAATTCCATGTTTTTATTTAATTCATGTTTAGAGTGCAATTTACCGGCGATCGGATTAAACAGGTAATGAAGAAGCCGGAGTGCTAAATACCTATACAATTACACTGACCAGGGGATTTGGCGTGCAATTTACCTATACCCAAACGTATTTAACGATATAAATAAAGATATAATCTTTAAAGATAATTCAACATATTTTTTTCCTTAATTGTTAATTTCCTTTATTGATCATGAAAAAATGAAAACTTTGTGTTTAAATAATAGAAATTACAATAAGAAGATAAATGAATGTTATCAACTCTGAGGTATCCTGCAGTTTCGTTGGAGACTGTAAATATAGTAGGTACCTACGCTTTGTTAAATATGTGCGTTATTCGAACAAAGCATTCAGACGAAATAAATTCGTCGGGCTCCGCGCTTTGGAACATATTAAAGTGCACCATATCTTAATTAATTTAATCAAGCCATTGCGTAACGCCGAGATAAATTTACGTTTTAACGTTGATTAAATTGGATTTTAATAACGAACGTACAGTTTGCCGGAATAAAAAGGAGTATGTTTCGACGATTGAATTGGATCATAAACTTATCACCAAAACTATAAATTTAATCAAATCAGAATGAAATGTTTGTTTGGTAATATTTGAGTAATGACATTTTAATCAGCTTCTGTATATACATATGCAAGTTGTTCTGTTTGATTTATTTTATTTTAATATGTTAAATGGATTTATATCCTGATAAAGGCAATTAAGTATTTAATAATTGCTTAAAACAGAATGTGTCATAGTAGTGCACTATCTGCTATTGAAGACAAAAGCTTAGTCAGACTTTTGTGTGTTTATTTGATTCGAATTCAGTAAATTTCGAGTATATTGTTAGATATAAACAGACAGTATTTATTTAAAATGAGAAATACTCATTTACTGCCTTCTATAGTTTGTGCTACATCCAAATTAAGTGTTCACCATTGGTAACTTTGTTATTATTAAAGATACAAAATTGTTTAAATTAGCAAACTAGTAGTACTTTTAACGGTCTTTCAGATGGAAGAATTAAAAAAAAAGAGCAGCGCGTTTTCGAGTTTTCCCGAAAAATATGTTTTTTTCAAAAGGAAACCTCTATATATTATATCATTTTCTGTTAGAAATTCAATTTTTAAACAAAAAATCTTAAAAGAAATTTTTTAATGGGATTAAAAATACTTGAGTTATAGTGAATAAACAAAAACAGCTAAGTCAAGTGCATTTCTATGTTTCTATGATAACGACGTTAATTCTTTCTAGTAAACGTCAAATATTAGTACAGTTTTATTAGTCTTTCACTCATAAATTTCATTTTGCTAGTTATTAATTTGACAAAAAAATGATTTTTACCCATGCAGAAAAGTGTGATATGTTAGAATCTTATTTAGTGTACAGAAAATCCTCTAGGAGGGCAAAAGAACACTACGCTGAATTATATCCACTCCGAACACAACCAAATGAGCAATTTTTTCTGAGACTGTACCGAAAATTTAGAGGCAATGAGAGTGTTTTTGCCAAAACAAGAACAAGAAGGACTTTTATAATAAGCGAGGCCACGGAAATTCTAGTTCTTGCATATTTTGAGGCCAACCGTGAGAATTCCATACTAGATATTATCAAGGAATCCGATTTGAGTCACGGTACTGTGCATAGGATTCTGAAGAAACACAAATTCATTCCTTATAAGTACAAACCAGTTCAAGTTTTCTTGCCAGGGGATCCAGAGAAGAGAAGAATGTTTTTTTGCCACTGGTATCTTAACTTTTGTCGCCAAAATGTAAACAACTTTCGTTATATTTTATGGACCGATGAATCAAATTTCTCAAATTCTGGAATGTACAATACAAAAAATCATCATTACTGGTCAAAGAAAAATCTTCTTTTAGTACATCCAAGACCCCCGCAAGTCCGTTACAGTTTTAATGTTTGGTGCGGTTTAATTGGTTCAAGGATTGTTGGTCCTTTCTTTTATGAGGGCACTCTAACTGGTGAAAGGTACATAGAATTTTTGACTGAAATTTTGAATAATTTCTTAGACGATATTGATCTCATAAGTAGACAGAATCTGCATTTTCAGCAGGATGGCGCACCTGCGCACAACTACAGAGGTACTCATCAAATTTTAAATACTATTTTTAACAATTCATGGATAGGAACAAATGGTCCTATTCAGTGGCCTCCTCGATCGCCAGATTTAACACCGCTTGATTTTTTTGAAGGGGTTATTTAAAGACAGAGATTTATAAGCAAAGGTACGAAAACGTAAATGCCCTAAAAATTGCAGTTAGTGAAAAGATAAACCAAATAGATGGTAGGACCATACTAAAAGCAGTTCGACAAGTTCAGAAACGTCTTCAAAAATGTATTGAACAACAAGGTGGTATTTTTGAACATCTTCTATGAAAAAATCAGTGATTTTTATTTTCTTTTAATGATATGTTTATGTATAAAATAAAGTTTATAAAATTATTTAGCTGTTTTTGTTTATACATTATAACTCAAGTGTTTTTAATCCCAGTAAAAAAGTTCTTATAAGATTTTTTGTTTAAAAATTGAATTTCTAACAGAAAATGATATAATATACAGGGGTTTCCTTTTGAAAAAAACATATTTTTCGGGAAAACTCGAAAACGCGCTGCTCATTTGTTTTTTTTAATTCTTCCATCTTAAAGAGCGTTAAAAATACTACTAGTTTGCTAATTTAAACAATCTTGTATCTTTAATAATAACAAAGTTACCAATGGTGAACACTTAATTTGGATTGGCCTGTATAGTATGTCCGCTAATTAAGTTCACAATAGGAAAAATAGCCCAACAACTTCGAATTGGAATTTCATATTTTGGGATTACGTCTTACTTAGTCTGAAACTTATTTTTAGTTTACTTTAAATTTTTTTAAATCATGTAGGCGTATACTACAGTTGAACAAAAATTATTGTCGACTCAAGTAAAGTACCTTTTCTGTTCACATTACGCCAACTTGTTCCTTAGAAAAGTTCTCCAGAATTAATGTTATGGCGTTATGCAAATTTATTTAATTAACTCCTCATTTTTTTTTGTTGTATGAACGAATAATCGCATTGTAGTAAAGCAAACAATTATCTGCCATTATCTTAGATAAACGTCAAAACTTCGAAGTAATTATTCTACATTGATTACTTATCTCAGTAATTTGTAATTTACTTGTCATTCATAGTTTTTCGTATTAAAAATGATGATTCTCGCACAGCCCATTCACCTAATAAAATGTTACGGACTTGGGGAAGCATCCTATGTTCATGTTATTAATAAGTATCACGAGCGATTTCCAATGGTGACAATTTCTGTCAATGGAGTAAAAAAACTTGTGAAAAAGTTTACAGAAACTGGAAGTGTGTAAAATATTAAGAAAAGAAAAAAAGGCTAGTTCATGATCATGAAGGTGCTGCTACACTCTTGGTGAGAGAATCCGTGAACACTGATAATAAATTATCATTGAGAAAGCGGTCTACTGAATTATTAATAAGTAAATCGCACATACAAAGAATTCTCAAAAAAAATAAAATTATACGATTTAAACCCACGTTCATTCATAAATTAGAAGCTGGAGACGATAGTCATCGATTGCTGTTTTGTTTATGGTCTGGAGCAAAAATTTTGAACTACAGATATTTTTATAAAAAAAAATTCAGATAAGTCAACTTTTACAACAAATGGCATTGTGTCTTCACAAAATTGTATGTGTTTATCTCACGACAATCCATGTTTTCGTATAGTAACAAACAGTTAACGGTACAAGAAAGTAAATGTATGGTATGCAATAAAGTACTATAAAATTATTGGCCCATACTTTTTTATTAATGCAGTTGAATCTATACAGCGCAAGTTTCTAAAGTTTTTAAGTTATAAAGTTGATGGAGCGTTCCCTCCTCGTGGTTTGGACTACAGGCTACTCTTGGATCGTCATGGAGTTGAATTACTGGAAGCAAGACGACACCTAATTAGTTCAAATTTTATCAAAAATGTAATTCTTTATAAGATCGATTCAGCTGATTTGCTTCCGGAAGTGAATTTTCGAGTACCTCGTCCAAACTCAAGAGTGAATAAAGTGCTTCTACTTCCAACGGCTAGAACAAATATACTGCCGAGGGCTCCCATGGTGCTGCCAAGAACTTCAACGGTTTAAATAATTTTTCTGCAGACATGTTTCGTTAATTTGTTTCTTCGTTTAATGTTTTTTTTGTCTTTTCTTTCATTATTCTTTTATATTTGATTATATTATTAAATTATACTTTGTTTTTAATTCTCTTTTACATATGTTTTATAATTATTATTTGTTTATGTTTTCTGTATTGGTGTGACTTGTTGAACAATTAATAAATATTATTGTTATTATTATTAACACTAATTTAAACCAACAATACTATTTGGATGTGCTGGAAAACTTTTTTTACCTGCCCTGGAAGATATGAATTTAGAAGATTTTCATTTTGAACAAGATGGATGTCCAGCCCATTCAACTCGGTTTAATTACGAACTTTTTGAATCAGCACTTTCCTGAAAGGGGTGGATTGGATGACATGGTCAAATATATTGGCCAGTGAGATCACCGGATTTGACCCATATTGATTTTTACTCAAGGGGTTATTTGAATCAAAAAGTTTATTCATAAGATCTTCATAAAAACATTAACTTCATAAAACAAGAAATTAAGGACGCTGTAAAATAAAATTAACCCAATGACCAAAGCGAAAATATACAATGATTTTAAGAGTTAGGATATAAAAATGTTCAGCTCTTGCAGGAAGTCAAATAAAGTAACTGTAATTTAATTTCTTTTTGTTTTATTGTAATAAACTGTAATCGTAAATAAAAATACAGATTTTTCTCCTATTTTCAACTTAATTTTTATTAAAATAGGACGCTCATTCTGAAAATTTGCATAACACATAACTTTTCATTCTGAACAACTCTTCTAAGTAACACTTTGGCATAATGTAGACGAAAAAGGTACTTTACCTGAAACGACAATAATATTTGTTCAAATGTAAAGGCCTACTTGATTTTAAAAAATTCAAAGTGAACTAAAAATAAATTTCAGACTAAGCAGGGCGGAATACAAAAATATGAAATTTCAATTCGAAAATCTTGGTCCATTATACCAGTTGTGAACTCAATCCGGGGACAGACTGTATAGAAAAATTATGAAAGATTTTATTCCAAATAGTAAAACGTTCTTTCCTTCCGCAGCACTCAACAATTTTTAAGAAGTAAATTTATTCGGTTTTTATTACATGAAGATACATAATAGTTAAAATCTTCATTTTATTAACATTTGTTCGTAAAACGACATATGAACATACACTGGGAAACCTTATGAAGATTATTCAATGTATTTACAATAACTAAATATTAACAAGGTTTTCAAAATAAATAATAATTTACTGCTATTTGTTTTTGAAGATAATGAAATTTTAAAGTTAATAGTAGGTAACTGACATTAAATACCAATATGAAAATAATAAATTGGCATTAAACATCTGTTTTTGTATTTTAGTTTCATATTATACAAATGGAGCTATAAAAGTTTTGCAATAGAGTTTCAATCTGTATAATCTTTTAAAATTATTTGTATTTGTGCAATTATCGAATCCAGTTATGAAACCGATTCCCTTACGCTTCTTATGAAAACTGAGCACACCCGTCGTCCCATGCTTTAAGAAAATTCTCAAAACAAACGTTTTTACTGTTAGCCTGTCCTTCACATGGTGAAAAAGTACGCAATCAATCGCATAGAACCAGATTAGGCTGCAGAATGAATGTTCCAGCACCTTCCATCCGTTTCTTGCTAAATACTCGATACAATCATTAGAGCAATGGATAAAAGCATTGTCGTGGTGAAGAAAATAGGATGTCTGTCACCTCGCTTTCCACAATTTCTCTCACGGTAAAGAAGACGTTACGCTCATTCTATTATCAGCATTTTTTTCTAATATCCCGAAATCTCCATACAAACACACACCTGCCTTTAGATCCTATGTGCTACACTTTGTTCTGTGTCCCAGTGAATATATCGGCTGAGGCCTGGAGTACCCAAAGGAAACAAATCTTCTTTCTAGTAGATGTTTGTGCAGAATGTTATGAATTGCCAACACAAATTTCTTTCTCGTGATATCTTAAATGCCTGTCGGACTTTAGTACTTTCCAGACATCATCAATGTTGTTCTTGGCAACAAATGAGTCGGAGCATTCAATTCGAATTTTTTTCTTTAGCGCTTCTTATACCACCTGTATACGGTCGTACAATGTGAACAGTTATCTTCAAGCACAGGAACAATTTTATAGTTCACTCGAAGATGTTCGTGCAGAATCGTATAGCGGCCTTTGCATAAATGTCCGGACATTCGTCTATTTTGCGATAACTTACATACCTATCGAGCAGCTTCCTAACAACATGAATGTTCTTCGTATCGGACGAGATGCGCTGTCCTAACCGCGCACAACAAGTCTCTGATTTCCTCTCTGGTACTTCTAATACCACCTGAATGCAGACAATGTGAATGATAACCTTCGAGACAGCCGCTGTTTCCTCCAAACGTTCAATATTAAAATCATGGGCAAAATTGTACCGAAAAATTAACCAAGATGACATATTGCGCTGTTTGCACTGCTGCTTGCATTTACGTAGGGACAGAGTCGGCTATAATGTAGGTTTAAACAAGTCTTAATCTACAATGAATTTGTCGCAGCGCGCAAGAATAGGTTGCTTTATGCTGCGAAATTTTTGGACTGCACTATATATTAATTCTACCATGCGAAAGTTATTGGTGTATGATTTTCTAACGTTCAACAATACTCGAAATGAAAATAAATAATTATCAAGGAGAATTCGAAATAGTATTTATACTTAGCTTGCTTATTTCATTTAAATTATCAAATTGTTGCCAAATTGCTTAGTATTATCTACTGTACTAAATTAGTCACACGATTGCAACGCATAATGTTGATTAATTTGTTATAAATAATAATCGTTGTTCAAAAAATCACTATGCACGTGTTTCAAAGATATCAAACTCCAAGGGCAACTTAGCGAATTTAATATGCAAATTATTATTGTAAATATTACGTAATTGTGTTATTGTAATTATTGTGAAACAACATAATAGGAAAACATTCAAATGCATAAATGTATGTATTGCATCCCTGCTAACCGTATATATGCATGTACGGATAACGAGCATAGTTTAAGGGACACTTTATTTTCTTCTTTGAGCTTTCAGCAACCTATCTAAAGAAAACTTTTTAGAATTCAGTATTATTTTTCATCAAATTCCCTTTCTAAACTGTACGTGCGAACGACCCAAGTTTCTTAGTGGTTGCTAATCAGTTTAAAGAAAAATTTAGAAATTAGTTCAAACTAACAAGGATTTGTTAAGAGTCGTTGAAAAATTTAAACGCGCAAGATGAGTCTATACGTGGACGCGGTGTAAAGTAGTTATTGCGTTAAGCGGTTCTCTCGCTTTACTGTGCCCCATGTGCGACTTTTTAGAGGGCATTCTAACGGGCGGCCCTAAACTCGTCTCCGAGCAGGTACTATTTAATGTCTGCTATATTAATTCGCCCTCATGCTAATTACGGTGGTTTAATACCTTACCTTAATTTGTCCCCGGACAAGACATTAAGAAATTTATACTTTCATGGAAATATAAATACAAAGTTGTCCTGCCTATTAAATACAAATGAAATTCAAATTTATCTAAATTTAAAATTTATCCAAATCTACCATATACTATATACTTATCATTCGTCAGTCTGAAATAACATTCTTGGCTAAGAAGTGCTTTTTATTTGTGCGAAAGCATGGAAAGCTTCGTCAGTTTGAGTGAACGTGGAAATCGAGTGCTAATTGTAGACTCTGTAAAATTTACCAAACACAAATCCTTAAAAAGGGGTGAAATGTGTTGGCGATGTTCGAATCGCTCTTGTAAGGTAAAAGTTTATACTGTGGGTGCAGAAAATTTAATTGTGCGCAATGATATAGAACATAATCATGAAGAGAATCTGAAGAAGCTAAACAGACAGATAGTAAATGCTACTGTTAAACATAAAGCAACCGACGACATTTGCGAGAAGCCATCAAAAATAATACATTCAGTTTAAAAAAAAAATACTGGTCATTTCAGTACAATCACCGCTCAAGACATTGATTACATCTGCAACAATCTATATAATAACAAAAAATAGGGCAGAAGTTATTAAATGTATTAATGTATTACAACATTGAATATAACGACACTGAAAAAAGAGAATTTTGTCTTTATCATCGACGAAGTTGAAGAAATTGTCGTATTCACGTGCCTAACAAATGTGACTGTTTTATGAAATAGTGAAATACTATATGTCGACGGTACATTCAGTTACTAGAGAGTTTGCGGTGGTGTATTTTCCGTTACCTTATACGGCCATTTTGTACTTATAACGTAATATATATTTATTTGTTGAAAACATATTTGCGGTTAGTGTTGATACTAATTATAACTTATAATAGACGGATGACAGGTTGTAAACAACAACAGAGAAATGTATACAGATTTACATAATCTAATGTTATTTGATATGGAGAACGTTGAAGACTTTCTTGTATTTACTTCTTTAGAAAAAGCGGTTAAAGAAAGGAAGACACTGTATTCAGTAGCGAAATTTAGTTTGCCTTTGATACCATCAGAGAACTGCCGATTTATGTTTCGCTTTGAAAAGCATGATATTATTCAACTTTATCAAGCATTACAACTTCCAGATAGGATAGAAACAAGTGATCAACATATTATAGATGGTACATAATTAGTATTTCCTTAGTTTTTAAGAATGACTAAATTGCACATTTTAGGAGTTGGAGGATTATGCTTATTACTTCGCAGACTAGTTTATCCAAACCGACTGAAAGAATTACAGAAAGAATTTGGACTACATTATACCTCTTTAAGCAAATTATTATATGAGATGATAAATCTTATATACAAAAAATGGGGCGCACTTCTACTTAACCTATCTGAAAATAAATGGTTTACGTTAAATTATCAGAAGGAATTGGCCACAATGGTTCATGAAAAAGGTAGTCCTTTAACAAATTGCATTGGATTTATTGATGGAACTGCCCGAGCAATATGTAGGCCCACAGTAAATCAAAAAGAGATGTATAGTGGACATAAACGTCAACATTGTATGAAATTTCAATCTATTACACTGCCAAATGGGATTATTGTCCACATGAGCATGCCATATTCAGGGCGAAGACATGATGCTTTCATTTTGAAGGATACACTTATATTAGATCAAATACATCTATACTGTAATTCCTATTGCATTTATGGTGATGAAGGGTACCCTTTAAAAAGACAATTAATACGGCCATATTCTAGCACTACATTATCAAAACTACAAACCAATTTTAATCGGGAAATGTCCAAAGTTCGGCAATGTGTAGAATGGAGCTTCGGGAAACTTGTGCAACACTTTGCCTTTATAGATTTTAAAAAGAATCAGAAATTATATTTGCAACCTGTGGGAAAGTATTATCTCGTTGCAACACTGTTAACAAATGTCCACACATGCTTGTATGGCAGTGCAACTTCGACTTACTTTGATGTAGAATATCCGTCATTATTGGAATACTTCCAACAGTAAATATTTATGTAGATCACAGGTATTAATTTAATAAATAAAGTTTACAACACATATGGCAACTTATTTAATTAATATTCTAAATAAAAACATTTTTAAAATAAACGTTACTGAATTTTGTTTATAACACTTTGTATCAAGCTTATCATTAAATCATTTTTCTCCCTGTCAGCAGCTTTTTCCTGTGCCTCTCTACGCCACCTCTCCTTTTCATATTCCAGTTTATCCTTTTTTAATTGAAGGGTTTGTTCTTGTAGACGAACTTGATCAGAATGTTGTTGTTGTTTAAACTTTAGCTCATCCTTTTTCAGCTCATTCTCAAGCCTTGCTTTCTAAGCTAGATATACAAATATATTTGGTATACCTTCTTTAGTTTTACTGTATCTTTTCTTACTAGCACTATTTGTTGTATATCGAGAAGTTGTAGGAGTACTGCTTCCTGAAGGTTCTGCGGTGATTGAGCTGTTGTCACCTATCGCTACACCATTAGTTTCCTTTTCGATTAAGGGAGACCTCTCAATTGTTCCCATTGCTGCGTCTCGAATTTTCTTGGCCAACTCTACATCTTCTTTCTGTTGTGAAACAGTAGCTGTTCTTGGCCTACCAACTTTATTAGTAGGTTCTGCTACTTTTTTATAGTTGTCCCACACAGTCATTAGTTGCCTCATATAGTCACCCCATGGTGTTTGCAAGCGTTCTTTTCCAGATTCCATTGCTTCCTCGGAATCATACTTTCAAAATTTTGCTACTTGTTCAAGCAGGTGGTCTTTCAGTAATCTGATACTGCATGTGTTAAATCTGTCTGGGTTGTTGAACATTACTGTATCATGGAGTCGAGACCATACATCTTTTTCTGTCTGAAAATCCTCTTCAGCCAAAATCCCATGTAATTCTCTGATACATTGAATTCTATCAGTTTCAGAGAACCTAAAACGTTTTCTTTTTAGAGTCTCATCATGATCACTGCTATTTTGCATTGCAATATTTCCACTTGCTTCTTCAGTGTCTTTTGGTTTAGAGGTGCATTTCGCATGAAACAGCAATGACTGTGCAAAGGATGGATCTGCAAAATGTAGATTAAAAATTTATTGAAACATGTAAAGGATACCAAATCTTACCTTCTTCAAAACGAACAGCGTCATCTTCACTAACGTAAACAGTATACGACTGTTGAGATTCGGGGTCGAATAATGTCACTTTCGTAAATTTTTTTAACAAATTTGCCATTCTTTCAATAAATTTTCTAATCTAACATAACCTAACACTACAATATGAATACAAAGTATTCCAATCGTACATGACAGATGGCTTGTGCATCATAAGAATTAAATTCTGATTGGCTCCGTTATTTCTGTAAATTAGTGTAATTTCATACTCTATACGGTATAAATTTTACCAAAAATTAACCTTATAAACATAACAGCAATTTTTATAAGGGAAAATACACTACCGCAAACTCTATACTGTCTCGATCGTTATTTATACTGCATATATTACAAAATGGGTATTATATCCCACTAGCAGTTTGCTTACTGCCGAATAAAAAGGAGTATTTTTATAAAACACGTTTTAACCTGTTGCGAGAAAAGTGTCATACTTTGGGTTTAATTCTGAACTCAAAAATCATCGTAGCGGATTTTGAAATTGCAATCTACAGTGCCATAAAAGTGGAGTTTCCAGATGCCAAAGTTATAGGCTGCAGATTCCATTTAGCACATGCATGGTTAGGAAAAATTCAAAATCTGGGCCTTGTCCTTTATTATAAGAGCGAAACCAGTGAAATTGGAAAGTGGCTGCGCTATATACTAGGTTTACCATTTTTAAATCCATAGGTGATTGTTATGCTTTTGATTTTTCGGAAATACAACCTCAAGATGAACGTTTATCGCGCTTTTCCGATTATTTAGTTGACTATTATATTTCAGAAGAGGCCGTTTTTCCACCTAGTTTGTGGGCAGAACTCAGGAATAGCATAGAAAGAAACAGACGCTTGCGAAATTTTGAAGCAGTTTCAAACAGAGAAATTGTAAAAAGTCAAAGTTTATCTGAATGTGCAAGAATACGAGATCCAGTCGTGCGTAGACGTAAGACTAAGCAGTGCGTTACTACGATGAGTATAAGAATGGATCTGTTTCGAGACTTGATTTTGTTAAATGTATAGCTTATTTTTATAAACGTTAAATGTAAATGTTAATATGCATTAGTACTTGTATAAAACACAAGCAGGCGTTTCTATACCACTCTTAATTAATAAAATATGTTTTGTGGCACTTGCTGAGTTTTTCATTTCTTGCATAAATAAATGTTATCTATAAATTTTAAATAAGTATATGTGTGATTTATACTGCGATAAAGTCGGGGACGAATTCATGAAGCTATTTTTATGGACCTACTCCCTTCTCGGGGACAAATGTATTTATATTTTTTCAGGTACGAATTTAACTAATTACTTGGACGTGCCTAAACTTGACCCCAGAAATAAAATTATTTCTGGGGTCAAGTTTAGGCACGTCCATTCTAACACAACGCAAAGGCTGGAACTCGTCGTTCAATTGCTATGACAACTAATGCGAATTATTAATCAATATTATTATACAATCTCCAAATAGAAAAATTTCCAACGATGTTTCGAAAATGGATTTTAGTTAAGCGTTTACTGAGAAAATACATATTGAGACAACATTTCTATAAACCGGA
The DNA here is from genome assembly GCA_935421215.2 of Melolontha melolontha. Lineage (NCBI taxonomy): Eukaryota > Metazoa > Arthropoda > Insecta > Coleoptera > Scarabaeidae > Melolontha > Melolontha melolontha. The sequence continues at coordinate 214,010,439 of OW285235.1, forward strand.
GAAACTTACTGCAAAGTTAACGATGGTTTATGATGATTCAATATGTCTTACCACAGCCAGATTGAGTTCTAGAAAAACCCCTTCATAGTAAGTTTGTAACAATTTGGTGTAAACGACATCGTGTTGAAGACGAAAACAGAAATGCTGTTATTATAAATCAGTTGCAACACAGAAAACAGATTCTAATACAATTCTTGAGAATCTCGGAAGATTCTGCCTTATCAAAAACCTTATACTAAGTACCCAATAGAATAATTAAAAATTCGTGAAAAGTCACATCAATCCTGGAACGCACAGATGTATTTCGCACTTATTGGAGCTTGTCAATGTACGGTATCCTGGACAAACATGACCTTTCACTTTTATATTTCGTATATACATATATAGTTAATATTTTGAACTTATTGCAAATAAGAATTAATGACTATTAATCTCATTTCTACATGCAAATGTTGCCTAATATGTCGACATTTGAGAGAATTTGCTGTATTATTTTTGATAATATTATTATAGTAGGACCGTGTTGGTCTACTGGATGGGTCATTAGACTCTATGAATCTGATGAACCATGTTCTAACCCTGATCTGGCTAATAATATAAATACTGTTTTTTCGGCCCCAGTTCGACTCAGCCTGAAAAAAATGAGTCCTTGGTGATAAGACTCTGGTGTAATAATCTCTGGGGTAATTCGTAACAAGCCTACCATGTTATTCCCCCAAGGGTCCGCAAACGGTGTTCTCGAAATAGGCACCACTACCCAAACAGACAAAATAAGCGCACCGAATTGCGTACTAAGGATTAAAATAGGTAATGAAGGTTCGGATTATGATAGGTAATGAGGCACAAATTAATTGCGTTTTCGTGAAGTAATGTAATTGTAAATATTCTTTCTACACTTTACGACGCTATTTTATTCGAATTTTTCATAGAAGAAAATTCGGAAAAAAGTAGGAATCGAACCCACGACCTCTGGCTTCCCAAACCATTGCTCGACCACTGAGCTGTTGAGGCGTGAATTAGAAACGTTTATGGGGATGCTTTTAGTTACATCAAAGGAAACAGATGAATATATCTTGCCCGTAGTACGGCAGATGTACAAATTAATTGCGTTTTCGCGAAGTAATGTAATTGTAAATATTCTTTCTACACTTTACGGAGCTATTTTATTCGAATTTTTCATAGAAAAAAAATCGCCCTCAAGTAGAAATCGAACCCACGACCTCCGGCTTGCCGGACTATTGCTCGACCACTGAGCTGTTGAGGCGTGAATTAGAAACTTTTATGGAGATGCTTTGAGTTTAGGTAATAAGGGTTGATTGCGTTAACGAGATTTCTATTAGGATAGGAAACTTTCTAAATTCTATATTTTTAGGTGTATCTCGACGCAACATTTCGATATTGTACGAAATATTTTTTACAATCCTTCACAATTCATGTTGTAGAAAACGCCCATTATATACCTGTGGCTTTTTGTTTATTATCGAATAAACATCGGTCTACATACGAAAGGGTTTTGTTGTTCTTAAAGAAAAGTGTTGTAATGCTAATTTAATATTTGCTCCAAAAATTATTGTAGCTGCTTATGAACTAGCTATTCACAAAGCAATTTCTGCGCAATGGCGCACCACGAAGTTCACAGGATGTAGGTTTCATCTTGGACAAGCTTGGCACAGGAGTTTAGGGTTGAGTAAAGAATACCAAGACAAAAAAAAGTGAAACTGGAATTATTGCATGTTTATATGGATTCTTTGTCAATTGTGAAATAAATATCTATTTTTATCTGAATTCGTACTTTTTTAAAAATAAACTATCAAAGATTAAGTATAAATATATTCTTATATCTAGTCTTTGACACTGTATTTTGCAAATAAATGAGTATAGTGATTACATCAATTACTAAGAAGTCTGGTCGTTAATTCGTGGTACAAAACTAAACACTCGTTATAATTTCATATTGGTCCCCAATTCGTGTCTGCCCTCTGAAACCTAGTTACGGGGACTACTATTATTATTATTGTTATAATTACTAACGTATTTTATCTATGATCTTTATGTGCAATAGACATACTCTCTGGCTTTTATTGAAATAACATCTCTTGTAAATTACAGAAAAACGTTTAACACAACCGTATTATGTCTTGAGATAATATTGTTTGTAGTGAACAATTTGATAATCTTTATTTTCTCTTAAAGTAAGTTATGCAGACTTTTAATCATTCCTTCATTAATATTCTAAGTGAAATAATTCGTCGTGGCAAGAAATAGATAAATTTATTTAATATATTAATAGATATAATATTGATTTACATTTTTTATTAATGTAAAAGTCCTACAACTTCAATTTACTGCTAATTTGACAAAAATAGAGAAATTAATTTATAGGGAAAGTTTAAAAGCGTCCGTCATTGCTATAGCAGGACATCGTTTTTATTAACAGATCAATTTACATTTACAAATAGAGCCATAAAAAATACAAATCCGTATTCACCCTCATCAATCATGTTCCCGGGCTTTATCTCCCCGAGATGTGTACATACAAATAGGTTCGTATCGAAGATTACACATCAAGTAGGTGTACATAGCTTGAAAAGTAAAAATATTCGAACACCACTCGCGTGAGAAGTCCAAAGCGATCAAGGTAAAGTATTTCATAATCCATAAAGTGAAAACTTTTCACATTATCGGCCGATAGCAAGTTCGGTCCGCATGCCAGGTAATAATTAACCAATGGCGTGCCAGGGCTGCCGGTCGATGTAAAGTTATACATTATTACTACCCTACCTGAGCATAGGGGGTGAGATATACTGCATAGCGTTGGACTTTCATATAACACGGAAACATACGCTCCGGGTTTTCTTGCCCTGGAATTAGAGATGGGGTCTGGGATATAAAATATCCATTCTGGATGCTAGTGGGGAATCGGTGGTGGGGGAGATACGGTCTCTTCTCCATTGGGTGTTTGAGCTTTTAAGTTTAGTTTGATGTTCTATCGTTTCGAGTGTAGTTCTGTCGCAGCATTTACTAAGAATTACTTAGAAATTCGGTCCACGTATTTTACGGTTCATAAATATAATTGTTTTTTTTATTGTTGTCCGAAAAAATTTACTGTGAATGACTTTTTATTGTTTACCTACGAAGGATATGGATAATAGAATGCAGTTGAATTAATGTAAGTCGATTTTTAACATAAACTTAATATTAACAAAATATTACCGAAGATTATATATTATCTTATACATACAATATAATACTATTAATGTTTAAAATATCCATAATGTCATTTACATAGTATGAAGTATTTTTCATACAAATATAGAAAAGAATTCAAATAAGATACGAACCTATTTCGAATTCAATATTTTACGTATTAACAGGAGATTAGATTATCTTTAATAAAAAGTATTTTGCTCTTTATTGTAGTTCATACAGTAATTATATTATTTCTCATCTTTAATAGAGTTTTTATAGTTCGTTTTAATTGTCCATTTAATTAGCAGATTAAGCTAATTTTGCAAAATATTAAATGTTTATTAACAAATCATATTTATGGAGGGTACTAAAACGTCGTTTTTATAGTATTTTTTAACACAGTATTTTTAAACGATTTCTTCGAGTTTATGAAAAAATTCGGCACTAATTTTATTGTTACGTTAAAATTTCATTGTAAGTTAAATTACTTGATTACCAATTTGTCGTATGCATTTATTAGCTAAACCTAAAATAAATAATAATTCAGTTGACAGAAATTGAACGGGCTGTTACTTGTTGAAATTCCATTTATAAAGTAATAAAAAAAGATTTTGATCGTTTTATAAAATTTACCAAACACAGAATTCACTGTAACTGAACAAAACCTCTTATCTAAAGGTTACAAACATATCATTAGACTTCAAATTAATAGAAAACACTTAGAAAATCTATCTGCAGAGACAGAGGCTCTAAATAAATATGACAATATCCTAGGTAACAAATATGTAGCAAAAAAATATAACTAAGAACCACAGTTGTTACACCACTATTTCTAAAACAGAGATCAACACAATAAATTCCATAATACAAAAATCATTAGCCAATAGCATCACTTTCACTAAAGCCGACGAAGGAAATACGGTAACAGATTATAATAAAAAAGTAACTGAATTTCTAAATAATAATTCATTTTCAAAGTTAAAATCAGATCCCACTAGCAAGTTTCAGAAACAACTAAAAACAGCATTGAATAAATCAAAAACTATTCAACAATTATCAAAAACAATATTTAACAATTATGAACCCTTCATGGATTAAACTACATAAAGCAGATATGCCCATGACACCAGTTGTCTCTTTTGTAAAAGCCCCATGTAAAAAGCTTTGTAAAAATTTGATTAATCTAGTTCTTGAATAAAAATAAAATTTACCAAACACAAAATTCACTGTAACTGAACAAAACCTCTTATCTAAAGGTTACAAACATATCATTAGACTTCAAATTAATAGTAAACACTTAGAAAATCTATGTGCAGAGATAGAGGCTCTAAATAAATATGACAATAACCTAGGTAACAAATATGTAGCAAAAAAATATAACTAAGAACCACAGTTGTTACACCACTAATTCTAAAACAGAGATCAACACAATAAATTCCATAATACAAAAATCAATAGCATCACTTTCACTAAAGCCGACAAAGGAAATACGGTAACAGATTATAATAAAAAAGTAACTGAATTTCTAAATAATAATTCATTTTCAAAGTTAAAATCAGATCCCACCAGCAAGTTTCAGAAACAACTAAAAACAGCATTGAATAAATCAAAAACTATTCAACAATTATCAAAAACAATATTTAACAATTATGAACCCTTCATGGATTAAACTATATAAAGCAGATATGCCCATGAAACCAGTTGTCTCTTTTGTAAAAGCCCCATGTAAAAAGCTTTGTAAAAATTTGATTAATCTAATTCTTGAACATACTAAATTTAAATCAGATTGGTCGATAAAGAATACTAATGAACTAATTAGTAAAATCTCAAAGTAGAATTGCCTCGTAATAGTAAACTTTTATCCTTTGATATCACATATCTTTTCCCACTAATGTAACCCCCTCCCCCGGGAAGTAGTAAATTTAATTTATAAGAAACTCGAACGAAACCGCATTAATTCCATTATTAAGACAGAAATTTTAGAATTATTAAATTTATGTGCAAAATAGAATGATTCAATAAGATATACTACTATACACAATCTTCAGGCTTAGCGATGGGTAACTCATTGATTCCATTAATGGATATACATGAACTATATCGAAAATAAAATAAGCAAACACCCGTTATGTAATAATTGCATTTACTGGTATAGATATGTGGAAGTGCTAAATTTAAAAAGCAAATCGAAAATAGAAGTTGGAAATGCACAGTCTAACATTCAGAAATTTTACGTCAAATAGGAGGTCATCTATATTCAAATAAGTTCAACTATTTATATGGATAAACTATATAAATACACTTTGAAATTTTTATAACAAAAGTTTGTACTTATATCAACATTTTTTGTTTCGTTTAGCAAAAAATAATTTAGGATTTTTATTTATAATTGAGAATCTGAGTGTTTTCTTCAAGCTCCACCTTACAGAAAATTCACAGTCTTCTTTAATTTTATAAATTACTTTTTTTCGGTTTTATTAGTTCACTATTTTCTCAAACTATCTAATAACTCGATAATACTATTCGAGTGTAGGTAATACGCTCAGTATTAAATATTCGTTGAATCGACACATATTTCTGACACCTGTATTTTGAATAAAAAATAGTTTTGATTATTTTTCATTTTCTAATCTATTTTCATAAAATATTTTTTAATAACTTACCTTTGTGTGAACATATATAAATATTCCCTTAAGATTTAGTTACATTTAACAATCAATACCATCATAAATTTGACTTTTTCTTTCGTAAAGTTAGTTTCTTATAAATAAATCGATATGTAAAATGCTAAGTATTAACTGAACAAATTTACAACTGTAAACGAGATAATAATTAACTTTTATTGTCGTGATCATTAACAGGAGATAGAATATATATACAAAATATCAAGAAAATAAATAACTAGATATACCTACCTAACTACCCATGTTAAAATTTGCACTTTATTAATATTTGTTCGTTAAACGACAATTGTTTTGCCAGCACAGTGGCTTTTTCAGGTGCCTTCTAGAGCCCGCTACAAACAAACGTGCTCAAGTAAGTACCTGATGCCCCAAATATTAATAAAGTGAAGATTTTAATTACTAGCTTTATTTCTATTTTAAAAATATCTTTAATAATATAAAAATATCTTAATAATATTTTTGTGGTGCAGAGAGCCCAATACAAGTTCATATTTGTGTGGAAATATCTTTCTAGGCATGCAGACACGTGTTTCATCCTATTGTAGAATCATCAGTACATGCTGCTGTGTCCTTCGCGCCATTTTAATAATATTTTTATATTAAATATGTTTTCGTTTTATACAAAATTTGGTGATGTTTTGCCGACTCAAGTTTGTTTCATATTAATTGATTACAGACAAGTTAGAAAGCAGAAAATAAAGCATACTCAAAGCTAAGTTTCAGTAAAAAAAAATTAAATAATAAGTTTAGCTCTCACGCCAAACAATTTTCTACATTTTCTTAGATTAATGAGTGACCTTATACAACAAGGAAAGCAAGACTTTGGTGCTAGGAAAAATATATTATGTATGGAAAATCTTAAGCAGCAGTTCAATTTAATAACATTGCTTTTTCACTGAAACTTAAGGTAATTATAAGAACATAAGTTACGAATTTATTCTAACTAATTTATGCTAAGAATTCTATATACTATCTTCATCATTATAATCCATACTCTTCTACTTTACGGGGTACAGTCTGTCCATGGATATAGCGATTTGACTTCAAATAATAAGAAGATAATTTTCTAACCTGTATATACTTTAATTAGGCAGTCTGCGGTGAGGATTTTGGCAAATGCAAACAGGAATTATAATATTGGCATAGAAACCAGAATATTAAGTATTAATTTTTCTTCTATTAGAATTAACGGTAATGTTCCTCACGTTTATTTGGGTAATATGGAAATAAATAATTTATATAGATTTACATATATATATTAATCTTCTTTAGAATTTTCAAAACTCATTTCACCACTATCACTTAAATTAATTATAAATTCCTGATTCGTACATGTAGCTGCATGTCGAATACAATTTCTCTAATCTTCCTGTGTGGTATTCCTAGCAGCTTTACAAATTTTCTCGGTACCTGCGGCATGAAGTGACGTATAGTCCCCGATAATCCTTTTCAATCTTAAAAGGTCGGATCGTTATATTGTTGAACAAACTATATATATATATACCGCCTCATTCTGAGCAATCGCAACGATCCGAATGTATGAATATTTCTCCCGCTCCGAATAAAAATCCCCTGAACGCTTTTATCCAATCACAAAGCAGTCTGTCGCGCAACCATTTGACAATTAATGTCACAAATTAGTGTCACCACTGTCATCCTCGAGGCCTACGAGAAATACAGGCCTAGGCGCACAAAAATCACGTGACCATCTTAGTCCCATAATTCCTTGCCTACGGATTGTTGATTTGTTGTGCGATTCAGTGCAGTTCAGTGTGGTTATGTTTATATAGTTTTGCATGTGCTACAAACTCTTTTATTAAGTTTACAGGTTATTTATAAGTTATAAGTGCATTTAAAGAACATTGAGAATACATAAATATAGTATTATATAAGTAAGTAATATTATTTATTTGCATCCACTTCTGTGTTTTTAAAATGCCTACTTATTATTAATTTTACATTGTTTTGTTTTCAGATCATGCCTAGACATTGCAGTGTAAAAGGATGTTGATCAAATTACAGAAATGAAACAGAGTATGTCACAACATTTGCAGTTCCTAAAGATGAAGTTTTGAGAAAAACCTGGCTAAGAAAAATACCAACTGATGTTACTACCGTAAAAAATCCTTTTATATGCATCAAACATTTTGCAGAATGTGACATTATTAGAACAGATGTGTGTATTGTTGGTGGAGAACGTAAGGAATATCCAAGAAAAATATCTAAATTGAAAAACAATGTAGTACCTTCAATATTTCCAAACCTACCGTACTATTTAAGTACAGCTCCTTCTACTTCAGGAAGGTTATGTAATGTAGAAGATGAAAATATGGAAACCGCTGTAAAAGACAGTCTTGAGTCTTTACAGAAATATCAACAAGCGAGAGAAATTCACACAATAGAAGATATTATAACGTATTATTATAATTCTAAGAATATCTCAAATGAATGGATTTTAATTAATCGAAATGAAAAGGTGTATTTGTGCTATATTGATGTGACCGAAGATGTCCCAAGTGTTCTATATTCGGTAGTGGTTCAACAAAACTTAAATTATGAATTATGCATAAAAGGCGAGAAATTATCTTTTAAAAATATTCCCCGGAACATGCATGTGTTAAATTCCATTAATATTTTACAAGACATTCTTGATTTTGTGAAGTGTAGTGTTAGTGATCTAATTGAAAAAAATTCATTTGATAAAATTAATACTATGTTATCTGAAATTAGTGAAAATCATGAAGAAGCTGTGCAACTTTCTTTTATAATGGAGCAATTAACCTTATGCAGGCAGCCATCCAACACAAGGAGGTATAGTGCGAACACACTATTTTTTGCATCAACGTTATTTGTTCAGTCAAGTGCAGCATATTTTTCTTTGTATAAAAATAAATCTCTATATTTGCCACATCCTAGAAATATAAGGAAGTTAATTTGCAAATTTTCCCTAGGAGATGCTAGTCTTGAAGGAAGCATTGAATACTTAAAAAGTAAAGTAAGTTTTTTGAAAGACCATGAATTAATTGTAAATTTACATCTGGATGAAATATATGAAAAATAAAAAACTGAAAGCTTAAAATATATTTAGTATAAGACAATGAGCTATTTATATTTAATTTATAAATCTTATGACTATTTTTCTGTTAATTTAAATATATTATATTGTTTGTAATTGTTTATACATTAAAAATTATTTACAATGACTATGTGATAATTTTATTAAGACCCAAACCATTCATTGCGGTAAAATATCTTGATACTTTCTTGTTCAATGTACATAAAAAACACTATTATCTACATAAATACTTTGTTGTTTTATGCTATATTTCGTACTAAGTAATTAAATAAGAAAAATTTAAAACAAAAATCGATTTATTACACCAAACGTTTGCACATATAGTACATTCAAATCTAGCGCGAAGTTATGGGACTAAGATGGTCACGTGACCACTGTTTCTCGAATACGCGCCTAGGCCTGTCTTTCTCGTAGGCCTCGTGTCATCCTATACGGAGTCTCTTAAGCGTTTGAATAGTGATCATGCCGCGTTATACACTAGAAGAGAAAGCCGAAATGATGAAATGGTATCACGCTGATAATTCTTATCAAAGAGTATGTGACTTATTTTCCGGAAGGTATGCCGACAGGCCCATCCCGAACAAAGCTACAATTTGTAGACTTAAAGAGAAAATAGACATTACTGGTTCTGTACAAAATTTAAAACCATTATTCCCAAATCGCAGAGTTCCTAATGATGCGTCCATTTTAGTATGCGCTGCAATAGAACTAAATTGAAATTTGACACTTAGCGATATTTCCAATGATTTAGGCATATGCTGCGCTTCCCTTAACCTCATACTAAAATTAAATGGTTTTCGTAATTATAAATATTCCAAACATCATCAATTATTTTACGGCGATGAGTTTAAACGGATGAATTTCGGTTATTATATAATTAATTTCTCATTATGAACAATTTATTTTATTATTTGTAAGAGTAAATTTTTCTTTACATTACTAGAATTTAATTTAGTTTTTATTAGTTCTGAAATTTATTTAGTATACTATGAATAGTTTTTGTGACCTTTATTATTAACATTTAATTTATTAAATCTCTTGATGCCCTAATTGCAATTTTCTTGATCGCTTATTAATATCATTACGCTTTGTGTAACCATCGTCAGTATAACGTATTGCAATTTACTCATTACCATAACACAGGACTAAACAATTTATAGTCCTTTAATAGTAATTTGGTAATCAGATAATTTTTCTTACGCGGCTCCATAATATGTAAGTATGTATGACATACGACATCGATTGCACATTCGGATCGTTGCGTTTGCTCGGAATGAGACAGACTGTGTTGTGATTGGCTAAACGCGTTCAGGGGATTTGTATTTGGAGCGGGAGAAATATTCATACATTCGGATCGTTGCGTTTGCTCAGAATGAAGCGGTATATATATATATATATATATATATATATATATATATATATATCAATATTTAAGCAAATTTACTTATATAACTGCGCTTAAGATAATGTAGTTACTACAATATTAAATTATGTAATTGAATTAACAATCAAGAAAATTATTAAAATCATGTAACTGCTACTGTCGCGGAAATAAATATGAATCAATAGCACATTTAAACGTCGCCAGACTTTTTGTTTTTGAATAGTTAGAAAATACTTAAAAAGGTATAAAACCTTTTATATCAATTAGTACTCGTATCTTAAAAACGTATTTCGACAACTAAGTTGTCATATGTGCACTCATTGTATACATGGACGTCTTGTCGTCCATGTATACAGTGTTAGTTTGCGATTCTTTGTGTTAGCTTCACTGTCCCTATACTCAACATTGATTATTATTTTTATCTGCTGAGGATGACAACATAGTTGTGGAAATATGTATTTAGGATTTGAGTATTAATTTCGGCAAGGGGTTTTGTATTTTTTTAAGTTTTTACTTAACTACGGTCTCCTAAGGAAGACTGGTTAGGAAATCAATTATACAGAGAATAAAAACCGTATGAAAATGACCTATTTTATAAATACACTTGACATAGTGTAAGAACTATTGGATTATTGTTCCTGATGTTGATGTTGTGGATCTCACATCTATATATAATTTTATGACGATTTTATGATCTATATATATTTTTATGGTAGATTATGATTGCATAGCACCAAGCGAAATAATATTAAGACTGAAATCATTCGATTTCCAGCTCTTTCATTGTAACTGTACCTACCGCACGCCTACGTTTTACACCCTACTAGTATCCACAGCATCCAATAGGAACAAAACAAAACTTCCACTTAACACTATGCTAATTTCTTTACTAAAAGTAGGTTTGACAGGATACAGGAAATATTAGATTTTAGTACAATTTTCCAATCGTGCTACTAATATGTTTACTCTAACTAAATAAGTTATCAACTTTTCAAATTAATCTTTATATAATAGAAATCCCTTTTCACGTACTTTTCCCAGCTGAATAATATTGCAATGGTTTTTATAGCATTGAGTTAATCCGTGATTAATAACAAATTGCATTTAAATTATGGATAATTTTATCTACAGCGGCATTAGTATCAATACCTGAAAATTACATCTTAATCAATCGTAATCTAATCTATCGCGAAATGTTAAAATATTTAAAATCGGGATGCATTTACAAATCCTGTCTCTAATATTAAAACAAAATATTCTACGTTCTATGTAGCGATTAAATTATAATCACGTCTGTTGTGACATTTCAAGAAGAAATCATTATTGAACAGTTTATATAAGCTATTAATATATCATAAATTACATGCACCTCTACATGTATTTTTTAAACAATGTCTCTCGAAGCCTCTATTAATCGAACGCCGATTTTGCGTTCAAATTTTACATGTGCGAATATGTCTAAACAAAAATATTACAAAATAGAACCTAATTTTTAAAATTGGATGAAGTCTTAAGTGTTGGTATAACGATGTTACGATGTTAGGTTAATGGCGTTATTTATAATAGCAATAGCAGCTACTATATCAGATTCGTTTGTTCTTTTTTGAATATGTCTAAAAAAGACAACACTAGAGAAGTTAGTTCAAGTAATTTTTCTAATTCCAGATACTGCCAATATTTATTTACTATGTACTAATAATAAAATATCATTCCCCATCATTGCCACCCTGGATTCTAAATATATGTGTATTGTGGCAATAAGCGTTTCAATTGTTTCATGAATTTTTACTTGTATTATTGTGATGGTGTATTGACACCTATATATAGGTAGTCACTTATGAAATTTTGACTTTAAGGACTCAAAAAATCGATTTTTTTATACGAATTTATCATCTCAGTTAAAGCACATGAATTCTATTGCCCAAACATCGCCTTACGGGCGGATGTAATCTCACCACTAAATGACCTGTCTACTTTAATCCTATAGGTAAATTCCCTACCGTCCGTAGAAATCATCATCATGAGCCTGTAGAAAGGTGAAATACGTATCTACGGCTCTGGGGAAAGATATTTTCGGACACGTTCACAAAAATATTAATAGTGAACCTGTATTTGTGTTCTTCACACCAGGTTTTTAATAATATTTTATATTATTAAAAATACCTTTGTATTATACAAAACTGGTGGGGTTTACCTACTCATGTATGTTTCAATTATTCTGGTATATAAAGGTTAGTCTTTATTAATACTGTTTATTAATCTGATCAGACGAAACAGTTCGAATCTATGTCAAATTTACTGTATCTCGCCCCATATGTATGTTAGTATTTAGTAAACATTTCGTAGTAACCATAAGGAAATTTATAGTAAATATATGTAAATTAATATGTTGTCTCTTTATCAATATATAAGAATAATTTGTAATCATTTTGTTTCTTTTCAAATCATGTAATATAAACCTCATTGGAAAAGCATATAAATCAAAAGGAATTGATTGAAATAATTAAAGTAAAGAAAAAGAGGGATTCATTTCATTTCACCTAGTTTTCATACACGCTTTGAGATATAAAGACATCAGTCGCTTTTCGACTTACCCGCTTTTATTCAGTTTCATTTCTTATATCTCTGCGCTAATTTTAGCTAACCGGCAATTTTAAAAGTACAATTATACCTTAGAGGGGGTAATCCTCTTGGCGCCCAACAAAGAGGTAATTGAATAAGTCAATTACTCATTATTCAACTTTAATTTATATCTCAATATTTAGGATAACTGCGGCATTTAAGTATTTTCAGCACCGAAGTTATCAGTTTGTACAGTAACCTCGAATCCCTCGAGACACGGGATATTATTAATATATGCCAGTGTTTAAGGTCTGTTACAAGTTACAACTAACATGGGCATACATAAATACAAAAATTCTTCTTTAGAATCTGAGAATTTATACAAATATTGATTTGAAGCATACTTAAGTGGGTAACACCCCACCATTTTTTGTATAAAACAACATTTTTAATAATATCAAAATATGATTATCTATCCCAGCATGCTCTGATGATTATATAGCAAGACGAAACACATGTTTGCATGTCTGAATGGAAATTTTCTTACATACCCGATTTTAATATTTCGATATTATTAGAAATATTTTTGTTTGGTACAAATATTCGAGTAAAAATGTGTGACCCAGCAGGCCAGCCCCTACTGTTGTGCTATTGGGAAACATCTTTATTAATAATAAAAATTAATATAATAAATTGGAATTCTTATTATCGTCTAAACTATGGCTTTAAACGAATAAATTAAAAAAGATGGTTTAAATTCAACTGATCGTTAAGAACAATTTTTGGTTGTTTTAATTGGACGTACCTAAACTCGTCCCCAGACATAAAATTAAGTAATTAATTAAACTTGTACCTGAAAAACTATACATAAATTTGTACCCGAGAAGGGTAGGTCTACAAAAATAGCTTCATGAATTCGTCCCCGACTTTATCGCAGTATGAATCACCCATACACTTATTTAAAATCTATAGATAACATATTTATTTATGCAAGAAATCAAAAACTCAGTAAGCGCCACAAAACATATTTTATTTATTAAGAATGGAATAGAAATGCCGGCTTTGTGTTTTATACAAGCACTAATACATATTAACATTTACATTTAACGTTTATAAAAATTAGCTATACATTTAACAAAATCAAATCTCGAAGCAGATCCATTTTTATACTCATCGATTTTTCTAGTAACGCACTGCTTACATCTACGCATGACTGGATCCCGTATTCTTGCACATTCAGCTTCAATTTCTATATAGGTCTCTATTTTTGAAACAGCTTCAAAATTTCAATAAAATGAAAAATTGATTAATGCGTAGAATGAAAACTGGCATTAAATTTACCGTGGAAAGATTCGCAAGCGTTTGTGCTTCTTTCTATGCTATCGCTGAGTTCTGCCCACAAACAAGGTGGAAAAACGGCTTCTTCTGAAATATAATTGTCCGCCAAATAATCGGAAAAGCGTGATAAACGTTCATCTTGAGGTTGTATTTCCCAAAAATCAAAAGCATAACAATGGCCTGCTTCTGATGGATTTAAAAATCTTAAACCAAATATATAGCGCAGCTCAGATTTTGAATTTTGTGGAACTATGCTTGTGCCAAATGGAATCTACAGCCTCTAACTTTGGAATCTGGAAACTCCGCTTTCATGGCATTCTGGATTGCAATTACAAAATCCGCTACGATGACTTTTGGGTTCAGATTTAATCCTAAACTACGACACTTTTTTCGTAACAGGTCAAAAAGTGTTTTGTAGGAATACTCCTTTTTATTCGGCAGTAAGCAAAATGCTAGTTGAATATAATACCCATTTTGTAATAAATTCAGTGTAAATAACTGCAGAAAATGATCGGGGCAGTAACTGAATGTACCGTCGACCTATACTTTTTCACTATTGCATAAAACAGTCACATTTGTTAGGTGAATACGATAATTTCTTCAACTTCGTCGATGATAAAGACAAAATTCTCTTTTTTCGGTGTCGTAATATTCAATGTTGTAACACATTTAACAACTTCTGCCCTATTTTTCGGTAAGGGCGGAAGAGATTTTCTTCTGTTATTATATAGATTGTTGCGGATGTAATGAATGTCCTGAACGGTGATTGTATCGAATTGACCAGTATTTTCTTTTAGAGCGGAATGTATTATTTTTGAGGGCTTCTCACAAATGTCGTCGGTTGCTCTACGTTTAACACTAGCACTTACTATCTGTCGGTTTAGTTTCTTTAGATTCTTTTCATGATTATGTTCTATTTCATTGCGCACAATTAAATTTTCTGCACCCACAGTATCAACTTTTGCCTTACAAGAGCGATTTGAACATCGCCAACATATTTCACCCCTTTTTAAGGATTTGTGTTTGGTAAATTTTACAGTCTACAAATAGCACTTGATTTCCGTGTTTACTCAAACTGACAAAGCTTTCCAAGCTTTCTCACAAATAAAAAGCACTTCTTAGCCAGGACTGTTATTTCAGACTGACGAATTATAAGTATATATATATGGTAGATTTGGGTAAATTTTAAATTTAGATAAATTTTAATTTAATGTGTATTTAATAGACCGGACAACTTTGTATTTATATTTTCAAGAAAGTATAAATTTTTTAATCCTTTATCCGGGAACAAATTAAGTGTAAGGGATTAAAACACCGTAATTAGGATGGGGGCGAATTAATATAGCACATTTAATTTACTAATTTCTAAGCTTTCCAGCAAATTTAATTTTATGCCTAAATGTAGAATTTAAAAACAATTATTGAATATGTGGTTTTCTTCTATTAAATGATTTGACAGAAGTGGAATCTTGTTTCTACTTTTAAACGAAGAACAATGTTCAGCAAAACAGTTTTCAAATGATTTTCCTGTTTGACCATTTATCGCGTCCACACTTTAACTTCAGATTTCTTATTCTTAACTGATCTATCTTTATTGTTTTTGATGTATTTGGATAGATGTTGGCGACACAATCGTCGTTTTATGATCATATATGGACATAGATTTTAATTATTAGTATTATTTATATTTCAATCTTTAATCATTGGAACTTTCTCTTGTACTTTTTCGTAATAAAAATTACATCTGCGTAATGGACAATAAAGTCTGTAACAACAATTATACTTTTCTAAGTTGATATAAACAAATATGAGTAAAACTCAGTTAATTGTAGTTTTCACAGAGGAATCGTAAGTATGTGTTATTCACCTAAATAGGTATTAGCTGAATTATATATTCCATTTTGTTATGATTTAATTTTCACCTTTTAAAATAAAAGTTTATCTTCTTTATTTATAAATTTCCTGTGGATCTTGATTAATTTTATTTAATATTTCCTTAAAGATTTTTTTCGAAAACTACCCAGTTCTCTACTTTTTCAACTTTTTTCTAGTGCTATAGATTTATAAATTTACTATCGTATTTATTTTTTGTATTCCTTTCCCTTACAATACTCCAATTCTAGATTTCGTAAAACATATATTCTAATCACGTGACTGAAACAGATACAACAAAGCGTGCAAATACTCGTACAATTTTATTTTGAATGTATGACTTGTGTATGTGCGTAAAGTTAGATATGAAACATAAATATATGGAAAAGAAAGAGAAGGAAATAGACTAGTTACAAAGGATACCTGTTTTAAATTACAAGTCAATTGCGTGCGTTTAAGACTATTAGATAAATTTATAAAACATTATGGCAAGCAGTCGTAGCAAATTACAGGGAGTGCGTACCGGTTGTATTATTTGCGGTCACCGTTATCTCAATTTTTGAATAGTATTTTATTGAACCATATTAATTATAAATCCTAACTTAAACGTTCTAACGTACTTACCAAATCTGCGTCTGTGGAATGTAATCGAAGTAGCAGGCCCTACTTATTACGTAAAGTTTTAATTAAATAATCTATAATTCGTTAATATAAGGACATAAACGTATATACCAGTGGCTCCAAATAAGTATTTTTAAAGTTTATTAATGTCTTATTAGATATATATAAAAAACATACACTTTCAATTTCAAAATAACCTCCATAATTACAGTCGGAAAAATAACAAAGCAAGATGTATATTAGAAAGCATCCGCATAAGGAAACACAAATTTCGTAAATGACAGAACGGACATAAAGAATTTCTCAGGAGTATGGTAACACTGCAAACATTTCAACCAGTCAAAAATAAAAATAAAGACATGTCCGAGAACAATCTATTGGGAATTAATATTACCGATGGTGGCGCAACGAACGTTGCCAAGATGGCGTCGAATGGAGGTATGCCTTTATGGTTTTGTATATAGCGTATCGTGTTAACAAGTGTTTTCGAAGTTGGTTCGGAGTTTTATTTTATGTTGATTTTAATTTCTTTATCAAGAAACATTTTTTTTTAAATTCTACTTCATCTACGTACTCAATCATGCAAGAATAAAGCTGATAAAGCTTTTTGAGACAAGCAATTCGAGCAACTCGAGTTGTTAAATAACACAATCTAAATGTGAAATCCAATTGTTTTGAATTTGAAGAATTCTTTAACACAAATCGCTAAATAAAATTATATACTGTTTCATGATATTGTCAATAACTTTGTATACAATAAATTTCTGTTGCATATTATTTAATTATCTCCAACACATCATGAGCAATTTTAAAATTGAAAAATACTTCAAACTTTCTTTTAATCTTTCTTTTTACATATTACATGCACCTATTTATTTACATACTTGTTTTTAAATTGTAATTAAATTCTATGAATATACCTTATCAAAAGGCACTGTAATGTTGATGTATCTCGAGTCATATGAAGCAAATATAAAGAAGTAGCACTCGTTTAAATTTAATATGGCCATTCCTAACTGAATTTGCGCATAATATGAATGATTTTTCTTTAGCACTGTGTTATATTCTTCCTATATCAGATAATTCATGAATCGATGCCATTTACAGCACTTTTATCTTTTCCACTGAATGGGCATTTTATTTCTAATATTTTTTCGGTGTATTATTTTCGAAGATAATACCATCTGAAGAATATGCTAACCATGGGTGATGTTTAGAAAGACATATTTGTCGTAAAACAATAGGGAAAATATAAAATACCAAGGACAAGATGAAAACACAGTACAGTTTTACACAAGATAGAACCCACTAAACAATACAAGTTCCAAAATTTACCGCATGGTGGCGTGTCACTAAATGTAAATTCAAAATACCAGAGTTAATTTTATTTAGAAATGTAAACCAATAACAAATACAGTGAAATATAACGTGTGTTCATTTGAAAAGTCAATCTAGGTTACTTTGAAATTTTGATAGAGTAAGACGCATATATATTAGTATGTGTTTGTTGTTCCGTAAACGTAAAGCCAAATGACATTTGATAATGTCAATCACATTTGTTATTTATTTGTATGTATGAAACTGTCAAAATATACGACTTCGTAGGTTAAGTAGTAAATTTACGGCATACTTCAAAATGTTCTCAGTAAATCACATGCTACTAGATTGACTTTTCAAATGAACACCCGTTATTATACAAGGTTAGGTAAATATATGAATCCAGTCGAATATCTTTGATACGGCTACTTAGATTTTAATAAGGCTTTCCACAATTAATTAAATGCAAATCCATGAGTATACTATATCCGAATCAGACTTCCGTTTTTTTTTTATTTTAAATGAAACCCTGTATATTTTTAAGAATTCCCATAGACACGGAGATATTTAATTAAATCTAATAATGCAAAATTTAGAGAGAATAAGAAAAATTAACACAAAAAATATAAACAAAATCAATATCAGTTAAGAAAGTTTTCGAAATGCTGACCATTCATTTCTTGAAAATATGCAAGTCTGTGAACAAATTTTTGAATGACATTTGCCAAAACCTCCTCACGAATTAATTGCACCCTCAATTATTCTCTGCCGTAACTCGTCCAGATGATGCGGTCGTCTAGTATGAACAACAGATTTTAAATGACCCCAAAGGTAAAAATCTAGGGGATTTAAATCTGGAGACAGTGCGGATCATTCAATTACGACCAATCCACCGATTTGGGAATGTTTCGTTTAAAAAACTTCTAACATTATGGACATAGTGAGTGGGTACTTCATCTTGCTAGAACTAAACACTTGTGGTAATTCCCAATCTTCCTCAATATTAGTAACAACCTGATCACTTAAAATATCTAAATATCTCTGTTCAGTTTTAGTGTACCATGAATGAAAAAAGGACCAATAATAGTTCCTGAAAATACCAGCCCAAACGTTTAATATCTGCGGATGTTGTGTATGCGTTTCTAGCATCCAATGAGGGTTATCTATTGACCAATATTGACAATTATGGCAATTAACGATACTACTCAAACAAAACGTAGCCTCGTCGGAATACAGCAAATCGTATGTAAAATATTGGTAATTTTTGAGTTTTGACGCGGTCACCAAAACCGATCATCGTCAGAACTTCAATACGTTCTTTTTCAATTACTTGAATCATTAGTAATATTTGAACGTCTACAAATTTAATTCTGACTGTTTAAGTCAAGTGCTGAATTTTCATTCCATGGCTTACTAAATATAAACATGATTTTAAAATACCAGCGTTAAATATCCTTGTCGTTGTTGAACAAAAGGGTGCCAAACTTTATCATTGCTGAACTCTTAGAGCAGAACTCTATTGAAATTTGTAAAAATATACAGGGTGTTTAATATAAATAAAAAATAAAAAAGTTAACGTCGTTTTAGGCTAAACCGGAAGTCTGATTTGGATATAGATATATTCGTCGAATCCCGGATTTGCTTTTAATTGATAGTGGGAAATCTTATTAGAATCTAAGTAGCCATATCAAAGATATTAGAATAGACCCATAGATTTGCCTAACCCTGTATATTACAACACAAATTGAATGTAAATAGATTTTAATGTTACATTGTACTTTCACCAATAAATATTACAGTTTCGAAAAAGGTACTGTGTATAGGACCGAGAGGTCATCTTAAATTAAATATTGTTTCATTTACCTGGCAACTGCTCCCTAAGAAATATTTTTATGTTTTATCTTGTATATACATATATATAGCGTGGCGCACTCTTGTAATCCAGCGACTTGGAGGTCGGAAGTAGTGGACATATATACATATTAAAAACTCATTTATTAATTATCGCTATATTTTGCAACGAGTTTGTTGCTTCTTCGGGAGATAAAAATTTAGAGTTCAAAAAGTATATTTTTGAGCTCTATATTTTTATCTCCCGAAGAACCAACAAACACGTTGCGAAATATAGAAAATAAATAGAAAATATATTTTTGAACTCTACATTTTTATCTGTCGAAGAAGCAACAAACTCGTTGCGAAATATAGAGATAATTAATAAATAAGTTTTTAATCGGCAGACCGCTTTCCCGTATTGAATTTATTTTAACCAATATAGTACGGTCGATAATTTCTTTTAAATAAATTATTTAGATATATGTATATATATAATGTATGTATATATATGGTAGATTCAATTAATTGGCGATTTAAGGTCTGGTTTTACCTAAAAATGTATATATTTAAAACAATCTTACACGTTTCGGCATATGATGCCTTTCTTAAAGAATAAAATATAAATATTTTAAATTCTTCTTAAATTCTATATTATAAACAAAAAAATAAATTAGATTAGTACCAGCTGTAATAATATGGATTGCCAAAACTCCATTAGCTTGAAAGGAGGCAATAAGACGTTGTATTTATCCTGAACTATTCATTTGCTGTTCTTCTGTTTGTGTTTGTATGGTCAAATCCTCGTCTTCATTTTCTTGCTTATAACGCGGTCTAACGATTTAATATGTTTTTCCATAATATATTCTTAACCTCTGTAAGAATTCCTTAATTGGAGGAAATACTTACTATAAAGAACTAATCCTATTTTACAAACCCTTATTTCATAGTCACTCTTAATTAAATATTAAACTTATTTATTTATTTTCTATCAGCAGCTAGTAAATAACTTTGTGATTGATTAATTTCATATATTATTTTCTAGAGACAATTTACTTTTATTTTCGATAAATAATATTTTGATTTTGGATAAAGCTTTTGGAATTTACTGCAAGTGAGAATTAATGAATATTAAATCACATTCTTACATGTAAATGTCGACTTATTTAATGCGTTCGTAACTACAATCCGACAAACTAAGTTTGTACCAGTATGCAGAACACACCCTTTCGCGACAACGAACTTCCTGGTGATTAGGTTAATTAAGAATTAAGAAATACTGAAAAAACAAGTCAATCAACGGGAGGAAACGTACAGACGACGTTTCGTTCTAGTTGGAACTTTTCAATGTACGGTATTCCCTCGATGACGGACATTGCTTTTTCATTTCTATACTTTCTGTATATATAGTTAACATTTGGAATTTACTGCAAGTGAGAATTAATGAATATTAAATCACATTCTTACATGTAAATGTCGACTTATTTAATGCGTTCGTAACTACAATCCGACAAACTAAGTTTGTACCAGTATGCAGAACACACCCTTTCGCGACAACGAACTTCCTGGTGATTAGGTTAATTAAGAATTAAGAAATACTGAAAAAACAAGTCAATCAACGGGAGGAAACGTACAGACGACGTTTCGTTCTAGTTGGAACTTTTCAATGTACGGTATTCCCTCGATGACGGACATTGCTTTTTCATTTCTATACTTTCTGTATATATAGTTAACATTTGGAATTTACTGCAAGTGAGAATTAATGAATATTAAATCACATTCTTACATGTAAATATCGACTTATTTAATGCGTTCGTAACTACAATCCGACAAACTAAGTTTGTACCAGTATGCAGAACACACCCTTTCGCGACAACGAACTTCCTGGTGATTAGGTTAATTAAGAATTAAGAAATACTGAAAAAACAAGTCAATCAACGCGAGGAAACGTACAGACGACGTTTCGTTCTAGTTGGAACTTTTCAATGTACGGTATTCCCTCGATGACGGATATTGCTTTTTCATTTCTATACTTTCTGTATATATAGTTAACATTTGGAATTTACTGCAAGTGAGAATTAATGAATATTAAATCACATTCTTACATGTAAATGTCGACTTATTTAATGCGTTCGTAACTACAATCCGACAAACTAAGTTTGTACAAACTTAGTTTGTCGGATTGTAGTTACGAACGCATTAAATAAGTCGACATTTACATGTAAGAATGTGATTTAATATTCATTAATTCTCACTTGCAGTAAATTCCAAATGTTAACTATATATACAGAAAGTATAGAAATAAAAAAGCAATGTCCGTCATCGAGGGAATACCGTACATTGAAAAGTTCCAACTAGAACGAAACGTCGTCTGTACGTTTCCTCCCGTTGATTGACTTGTTTTTTCAGTATTTCTTAATTCTTAATTAACCTAATCACCAGGAAGTTCGTTGTCGCGAAAGGGTGTGTTCTGCATACTGGTACAAACTTAGTTTGTCGGATTGTAGTTACGAACGCATTAAATAAGTCGACATTTACATGTAAGAATGTGATTTAATATTCATTAATTCTCACTTGCAGTAAATTCCAAATGTTAACTATATATACAGAAAGTATAGAAATGAAAAAGCAATGTCCGTCATCGAGGGAATACCGTACATTGAAAAGTTCCAACTAGAACGAAACGTCGTCTGTACGTTTCCTCCCGTTGATTGACTTGTTTTTTCAGTATTTCTTAATTCTTGAATAAAGCTGTTTAAAGCTGGTACAGCTGTTTCTAAGCATCAATCTGGAAGCAAAAATATAAACAAGATTTAATTTCTTGTCTTTTGAACTAAACAAACAAGATTGTTAAAGAAAGGTTTTTAATTAAAGTTTTCTGTAAATAAATAGCTAGTTAGAAAAATAGCAAATGTGACATAAAATTTTAAAACAAAAAAATTAATGTTAAACTTCCGTTGCTCATGTTATATTATATTTGTAAAATCGAATATTGAAAAAATAAGTGTTCCGGAGTACGTGCAATGAATCGAAACAAAATTTTATTGTCCCAGTAATGGTTAACTTCATTCGAGCAAAAGATAATATTAAACATCCCGATTCCATTACTTCGAAATACGAAAGTCGAAAAGAAATATCTCGAAAATAATCTCATAATAAAATAACATCCAGGTTTTATATTAAATTTTTCCCAAATTCGGGTTCTCCGCTTTATTTGAGAGAAAGAATTTCGTGTTTGGTGAAGAAGAAAGCAAAATTCAATTGCCTGAGCTGCCGACTGAATCATGAACATGAATCATGAACAAGAATCGCTTTTCAAATCTGTTTCGGTGTACAATGTTTGTTTTTGTAGTTGAAGTTCACTACATTTTCCACAGGGCGACAGTACTGAAACGAAAAGACCGTATACGTTCAAAAAATATTGAAATCATGTCGAGAGCATGTGTATGTTTAACATAGAGATTCTATCGTCACACATGTACAAGCTAACGCTTTTATATGTTCGGATAAGAATCAAATTAATGAACACTTAAGTATCTATGTATTTATCTTGTAACATAGACGGCAATTATTGATAAAGATACGCTTATATCAAATAATATGCTTTCCTGTAGTTGTATTAACATCGTCTTGAAACTTACGATGTACCGCTTTTATGAGGAGGTGTTAAAATGTATTTAAATTGGTTTAATATATGCATATACATACTACCATCTTCATATTTTAATTTCTTCTTAATGCATAATTAATTCCTACATATATAAACAGCATATAAATATGTATACTGTTTATATTATTTCCTGGTCAAAGTCATATAATTATACCGGCTGTATTATGAAAAACCTTTGGGACTGTAGCTTCCTTATATTTTATCTGATTTTAATGAATGATATGTCAAACTAAATAGTTTTTAGAGCACTGTAACCTGTTTTTTAAAAAAAAAATTGACATTTCGTTTTTGACAGACAGTAGTAATTTTTTTTTTTAAATTGTACTACATATTTTTTTTTACTTATTCTAATAAACATTTATTTCCTGAAGACACCTCCATTAAATTGAGTGACAAATTTATTATTATTAAAAAAAAAATACGAAATTTACAGAAATCAAGCTATCATATATTTTAGTGAATCAAATGTTCGAAATTGGCCCCATTTTGTTCCAGACACATTTGACACCATCTATTAACTCCAACTGCTGCGTTTAATATAAGATTTGGTGGTATTTCATGACATACTTGTACTATCCTTCTTACTAAATCATCTCTGGTATAAGGTGGAGTCAAATAGGCATGATCTTGAATGTAAGACCACAGAAAGAAATCCAGTGGATTCAGATCTGGCGATCTAGCAGGCCATCGAATAGGTCCGTAAGTGCCAATCCATCTGACGCCAAAATAATTACATTATTACATTACATTATTATTTAGAAAATCAGTATTCATTCGTGGATTATGGGGTGTGGCACCATCCTGTTGGAACACCACCCTGTTTAACTCAGCAAGTGGCAACTCATCTAAATAATCGCCTAATTCATTGCGTAACAAATTATTATACTTTTCTTGGTTTAGATTACCCTCCACAAAAAAAGGCCCTACTACTCTATCGCCTAAAATGCCACACCATACATTTACACTGAACCGATTTTGAAAATTGTGTTGCATCACAACATGGTTATTTTCAGTGCTCCAATGATTATTTCTGTTGAATACACCATTTTCCCAAAAGTGCATTCATCTGACCACAACACACGACGATAAAAAAAGTGGATCTTCCCTTAGTTTATTCATGAAAACCGTGTAGAATTGAACCCTTCGTTGAGGGTCGTTTTCACCGAGAGCATGCACCTTCCGTGGTTTATAAGGAAAAAACTTGTGCTTCTTCAGAATGTACTGAACTGTAGAATGTGATACCTGCATGTAGTGAGCAATTTCTCGCGTAGACGTATTAGGGTTTTCTTCCACATAGAGCAAGACACTTAATTCTAAATTTTGATCTTGAATTACACGTGCGTTTATTTTCGGTTTTTTGAATTATCCAAAATTTCGTAAATTTCGCACGAGCCTTCCAAACTTATCGGCACTTGGACGCAGTCTGTCAGGAAAACGATTTCCATAAAGTCGCAAAGCAGCTGCAGAATTTGTTCCGCATTCAAAATATGCTCGAATCGAATCCACACATTCGCCATTATCCATTTCAATAACAAAATTTAGAAATAAATCGTTGAAAATGTTATAATGAAAGTGTGACTGAAAGATGTCACAGCTCTCTTCGAAAATTTGGAATGCACTTTTATCGTTCAATATGACTGCTTGATTTTTAAATTTTTAAAATAAACACTGTAAATGTTGTTGTTGACCCACCGCTCACTGATAACATTGGTTTGTAATCCTTTATGGGCTATATAGTATTGAATGTAAGTGATTTTAAAAGGTACACACGTTTGCTGGTAATAAAATGAAATAGAGTATTTAAAATGTATTTAAGAAATCTCTGTGTTCGGAAAAACCAGAATAAATCGAACTAAAAAAAACCTACAATTTCTCGTTTTTTTTTTTCATACAAGGATATCGTTGTTTACAGTTTCATATTCAGAAAAAGTAATATATTTGAATAAGAAAAAAAAAAAAATAAAGTGCAATTTAAAAAAACAGTTTGCAGCTGTCTGTCACAAACAAAGTGGAAAAAAAAATTCAAAGCGGATCACGTTACAGTGTTTTTAAAACGATTTAGTTCGACGTATAATTTATTACATTCGGATAAAAAATAAAAAAGTTACAGCAGGAAAGGTTTTTCATAATACACCCGGTATATTATATACGCAAACCAACTAATAACATTAGTCAATAACAAGTGTAATATATATAAACTTATTTGTTACTACACCTTTAATTTAGCCATAGAGTTTCCAGCAATAGTAAAATAAGGTTAAAAATAATAGATTTTTATTCATAGTTTTCTTCTATTTACAATAGCGCATTTACCTAAAAAACTTGTGAAATTGAAGGACGCGCGCAAAGGGATGGTAGCATGGCTCTATAGCACTAGTTAGTGCGAGGTATGTCAATACTAAATCAGTCTGTCAAATAGTACCTTGTTGGGTGGCGACAAATAGTTTTTGTCTTTATATTTGTTGAGTTGTGTTTGAGTATTCTGCCTCATGTGAAATAGGAAAGAACCTGCATCAAATTCTGCTTCAAACTTGGTAAAGCAGTAGTGAAAACTCTGAAAATGCTTAAGCAAGCGTCTGGTGATGTTAGAGTGGTACAACCCCAAATGAACATGCGTCGTTTAATGATGATGATCGTTTCGGACATCCATCGATGGAAAATACGCCGCGAAATTTGGGAAAAGTGCTATCCTGCAAGATCGACGGGGAACAGTCCATCATTACATTTGTAACATTGTCGGCTTGTCGTACGGCGTTCGTCAGCGTATTCTGCCCAGTGAACTAAACATACGTTTATACGTATTGCTGCGAAGTTTGTGCCAAGATTACTCAGCATTGAACAAAAACTGCAACGTGTTCTTATGTAATTTTAGATAATATTATCTTATTAAAAAATTAATATGGATAAAAAATTTCCCTCTCTATTGTTCACATCAATTAACGATAGAGTAAGCTAATTTCATGAGATAAGAACCCAATTCAATTCATATATGGATCAAATACTTTTTCACATTACATTGATAAATTTGATAAGGTATAAAATATATATTATATAACATCTGTATAATAAAAATAATGAAAAAGTAGGTACGATTACATTCTATATATTATAATAATTTAATAACAAGCTACTGTATAAGTAAACAAAAATGTGTATGATAAGAATGTCTGATATAGAGTACAGAATTGAATATTTTGTCGAAAACAAACATTTCGATTGGATTATTGATACATATATTTTATTTTATTTATCTCATTTAATATAGGCTTTGTATATACTGGATTGTCCAAAAAGATAATAATAATAATAATTTATTCATTTTAAAAGACCTATAAACAGGTATAAGAAAAGTCAAATTCAGAAAGAACACAGGAAAAATAACAAACGCAATACAAATTAGAAGTATGAAGTATATTATAAAACAAACCAGAAAATAATAATAATAATAAAATTAAAATTAATAAGTAAATAATGCCATTAAGAAATGCAATAAATGTAAATTTAACAACATATTCAAACTAATATTAACAAATATAATAAAAATCTCTAGAAAAAGAGCAATGACAATTGATCAACTCAAGAATAATGAGTTTAATGACTATGAAAATGCCAACTTGTTAAAAATATACTGCAGAATTCTATATACAGGCTTAGTTAAAAGTATGGAGATGGCGATTTATTGTCGTTAATATTCATTTTAGGGAATTATGTTCAATATAAAAGTTTGTTAAGATATTTTGATCTACATTTGAGAATATTTTAATTTTTTTTCTTCAATTGTTTTTTTAGATACGCCTGTCCGCGCATTTTTATTAAATGGGAACTGGTAAATTTTGCTCTACCATTCGATAGAGAATTTTTTTCTCTTTACAATAATAACTTCGTATTTTTAAAATTCATTTTAATAACTTTTTTTCAAGAAAAATTAAACAAATTATTAACAAAGTAAATTAAAGCAAGTGTTCAAATTGTCGTCCATTAGTAATTTGACAATGACCCAATCAATTTACAAAACCCCGAACAGAGTTCTGTAAAAAATCTCGGGGAATTTCTTGTATCGTTCTGGTAATTCGGATTTGTAAATCTTTGACGTTATCGGGCTTATCTTTGTAAAATTTGTTTTTTATGTCGTCTTCCAATCCATCTGCAGGGAAAAAACGTTGTCCAGATATTGACGAACCTTTACACCATAATGTGGTGGGGCGCCATCTTGCTGGAACCAGATACTGTCATTGGGCAGGTGTTCATTGTTTTCATAAGGATAGAGCGTAGCACAAGCAGGTATTATTTCATTTTGCAATAACTGCAAATACAGAGCCGAAGTTAAATTGCCATTGATGAAAAAGGGACCGATAATATGACCGCCAAGAATGCCAACCCAAACATTAACCTTTTGGGGGTACTGCGTATGGTGCTCCAAAAACCAAGAGGGATTTTCCGAAGACCAGTATCTGCAGTTATGTCTGTTTACTTCACCGGTAAGGCAAAAAGTAGCTTCGTCAGAGAAAAGAATATTGTTGACAAAATTTTCATTATTATTGCATATATTTAACATTTCTTCAGAAAATTGTAATCTCCTATCAAAATCATCTTCCGTTAACTCGTGTACAAGGTGTACCTTATAAGGTTTATACTTTTCACTTTTTAAAAATGATTGGTTGATAAATGGGGGATATTCAGATACAGCCAATAAAATACCCAGTTTGTTATAATCGCTTTTTGCTGTTCTAGGTCTACCACTCCTTAGCAAATCTTTAACGCTACCCGTTTGTTCAAAGCGTCTTAAAGTTTTACCAACAACGGATTTAGAAATTGGATTTCTATTTGGATGCGTATCATTAAATAAATTACAAACATCTTGTAAACTTCTGCGTCTATCTCCATAACCCAACATCATAAGTATTTCAATTCGTTCATGTTCACTTAAACTCGCCATTGTTAATATTAACAGCAACAAATTGCACAAATATTATTTCTGTCAAAGATTTGACGTACACAATAACCACTGATAAAATTATGTCTATCTGCGATGTACCGAACATCTGTTAAACACATGAACCGGCCTTTTCTTATAAAAAAGTTATTAAGATGAATTTAAAAAAAACAAAAATATTATTGGAAAGAGAAAAAAATTGTCTATCCAATGGTAGAGTAAAATTTACTAGTTCCCATTTAAAAAAACTGCGCGGACAGGCGTAACTAAAAAACAATTGAAGAAAAAAAAATTCAAATATTCTCAAATGTAGATCAAAATATCCTAACAAACTTTTATATTGAACATAATTCCCTAAAATGAATATTAACGACAATAAATCGCCGTCTCCATACTTTTAACTAACCCTGTATATATTCGTAGCATAAGAAGTTATAAGTGTAAAAACTCATCTATTGTATAAAATATATTATCTAGCTGCATATTCTTTACGGAATTTTGTAATCTGTTAAATATAGAAAAGATATTTAACAGATTAAAGAATTCCTTGGTTTGTGAGGGCAATTTATTGAATATTCTTATTCCAAGTGCATAAGAGCTTGTAGCAGCGAGCGCGGCAGTTTCCACTTATACGGGATTTACTTTTAATTTCTTATTAATAACATAATACCATACGCTGTGTACATAATTCTAAATGAAGCTAATGCATTCCTTCGACTGCATGTGTGAGGTCCTTTCACCATATAGGCCATAGCTCATTCGACCACTTCTGTCGGTATAGAGCGGGCAACCGTTGTTATGCGTTCTTTAAGGTCATTAATGTCAGTAGGTCTTGTAGCATACACGCGTTCTTTCACAATTCCTCACAGCCAGAAATCACACGCAGTTAAGTCTGGTGGCCGTGCTGGCCAAGCTAAAGGTGCAGCTCTTCCAATCCAGCGTCTACCGAATGTTTCATCCAGGCAATGTAGAACCGTTAAGGAATAATGCGTCGGTGCACCATCTTGCTGAAAGTAACCGGATGTTATGATACTGACGGGAAGATTGTCTACAACAAAATTCTGCAACATATCTAGCGAAGAATCTCCAATTACAGTCTGGTCATTAAAAAAATATGGACCAAGTATTCCAAAATTCGAAATGCCACACCATACGTTAACTTTCGGAGAGGTTCGAGTGTGCTCTCTTAAATCATGGGAATTGTCTGTATACCAAATGACGCAATTGTGCTTATTTATGTTGCGGCTGACATGAAATGTAACTTCATCGGACATAAAGAACACAACATTAGGGTCTAGGTACGTAATTTCTAATAACACTTCTGCAGTTGGTACACGAGCAATTTTATCAGTATAAGAAAGGGCCTATAACATTTCGATGTGGTACGGCTTCATTCCCAGATCGAGGTGAAGAATTTTTAAAACACTTGTCTGCGCAATTCCAGTTTTCGATGTTAATCTCCTACTTGACTTTCCTGGGCTCCTAATCATTGTGCCTAGAACATTTATGTTTTCTTCCGTTCGAATACTTCGGGGACGTCCACTGTACAATCACTGGACAGAGCCCATGTACCCACAAGTTTGTCATGCAATCGACGTAAAGTTAAACGGCTTTCAGGATCCATATTAAACCATTGCTGAAATGTTTTTCTTATTGTTGATGATTGAAGTTGCTAGATATATAAAGTATTGCAATATACTGCCATTTTGGGTCCAGACAAGCGCGGTAAATTTAAATGTCTTCATTTTCATTTCTGGCGATCTTTTATTAAATACAATATATGTTTACAACTTATATTTACATCTAACTTGACTAATTATCAAAAAATAATGCCTACATAAAATATTGAATGAAGATTTCGGCTTGCATACTTCGACCAAAGTTTGTTAGATCATGACAAATACATGTCAGTTTTGCATTAACAAAATGTTAAAAATGAGTTTTAAAAATTCATATAATAAACTCTTAGAACATGTATCAATTAACGGCCAAACAAATTTAAAACTTTAATAGGTATTTTCGAAATTATACTGGTTTTATATTTATAAAAAAAATAATTAATTCGATATATTTAGTTCCTCGCAGAATCAATTAATAGGAAGAATGGTGTCGCAATATTGCCTTAATTTTAGTTATATAACTGTCTGATTTTAATGTTATTATAACTTAATTTGGTGATATGCAATCAATCAAAATGTATTCAGAGTTTTTCTCAAGAAAAGTATATCAACACTAAAGACAAGATAAAGATGTTACTGGTGGTCATTGTGTCGCACGTCGAAAGCACAAGCACAAAGGGAAAGAAATCAATTGCAATTACTCGAACGTAAGGTGGTTATTTTTATTTTATGGGATATCAAACATGCGCAATACAACACACCTGATACAGCTATAACAGCTATTTTAGGTTCAAAATGTAGTTCTCTCTCTAACACTAGTTCTTTACCTATTGTGGTACTTTATATATCTAGTGACGTTACTGAGGATGACTAAACACTTCCATCCAAGCTGGTACCTTCCTTCTCTTTTCCAAAGTAAGTCGCGTGGCTATATTTAGTTTGCAAGAATAGAAAATTAAAAATTATATAGTTCCATGTGAGTGGTAACATCTTTTTGAACAACCAGTATTGTAACTAAAGACCACCATTTTCGTTCGAATTACAAGGGCGTAGACAAGCGAGAACTTCGGGAGACTCACTTTACCAGCGCTACGCGTACTATACAGGCTGACTCACGAGCTCACTCACAAATTTTGCCATATAAAAGCGCATGTTATTTTAACCAAAAAAACATTATTGGGATTTCAATTATTTAAGGAAATAATAGACATTAAAGGTTTGATTGTAATTATTTAAATGTTCATTCATAGCTATTTATATGATTTATTAATAACGAAACAAAACATAAATACACATGCCAGTCTGTATCAGGTCTAATGTCAGTATTCTCTGGTTGTGTCCAGTTATAAATTAAAATGTACGGTTATACCGCTGAAGAGTATGCCGATATTGGTCTATGGTTATCGTAATGGAAATGCACGCGAATGGGTTCGAAAATATCAAGAAAGATTTCCACTTTGTCATCTACCGCATAACTCAGTTTTCGGACAATCTTTTCGAATATTACGAGAAACAGGTAATTCTGCTCCAGCAAAAGCTATTCGATATGTAGTTAATATAGAACAGGAAGAAGTTCTTATTGATGCTGTAATTAACAATCCTTCAATTAATATTCGGAGAACAGCCCACAATCTAAATGTAAGTTAAAATTGTGTATGGCGTAATTTGCACTGCGAAGTCCTTCCTTACCATCGCCAAAATGTTCAAGCCTTACAAATTGGAGATGTTCAGCGATGGCTGACATTTTATAATTGGTTATTGCAGCAACATGCCCAAAATAATAACTTCATTTCAAATGTTCTGTGGTCTGATGAAGCATGCTCTACACGAGACGGAATTAATAATTACCACAACGATCATATCTGGCCATTACAAAATCCACATGCGATTGGACAATGTAATTTCCAACAAAGATTAAAAATCAAAGTTTGGGGTGAAATTTTTAAAGATAACTTATTATTGTGCATGTGGTGGAAGAACGTTTGAAAGCAGATACTTACAGTTTATTGATGATACACCTCTTAACGTTATTGTAACTATGCGGGGCCAGCACGACGGTGCTCCACCTCATCGCGGACGGGTGGTCGTTGAGTGATTAAGCCAGCATTTTAGAAACAGATGGATTAGTAATAATGGTACAATTGCATGGCCACCGCGATCACCCGACTGAAATTCTTTAGATTTATACTTTTTGGGGTATATGAAACAAATACACGACCACTATTGTTACAGAGAATAGAAAATTCTGCTACTCAAATTAGAAATGAACCAAACTTTTTTGTTCGATTGAAAAACTCTTTAGTTCGTCGTTGTGAAGCATGCATTGAAGCGGGAGGAGGACAATTTGAGCATTTATTATAATTATGTAGTCACATGATTTTGAGTTTTGAGCAATTTATGTAAATATTTAAGAGATTTTGAAAAATTAAAATAATTACAATCAAACTTTTGATGTCTTTTATTTCCTTAAGTAATTTAAATCGGACATATGGCCCAATAAAGTCTTTTTGTTAAAACTATGTGCACTTTTATATGGCAAAGTTTGTCGGTGAGCTCATAAATCACCCTGTATGTATGTAGAACATGAACAGCTATGATAGTGTGAAGTTGTTTATAGACGTATTGACGTATTTACGAATATGCGTAGGTGTAATTCGAACGAAAAGCATTTTTCTAAATAACGCACACTTTTGTTTGAGTAAATCTAATGCAGTAACAGCGCTGCTTGCCTGCCTAATTATAACCCAGTTAAAAATCCATAGCTCTTATTGCAAAATTGTGGTCAAAAGAAAAGAATGAAACAGACATGCAATATACATATCTGTAACTGTACACATGGACAATACACCTCGTATTATCAGCATTTACTTCTGCTTAAGACACGTGTTTCTGCCATCTATAGGCGTCGTCAGTCAAGCTAGTGAAGCAATGTAATACAAATGATACAAATCTTTTTAAGAACAGATTTGTATCTGTATATACATTTACGCTGAAATCGCCTATAAGATATAGCAAATTTCCTCCTATAAGGTGGCATTATTTCATAAGTGATATCTGACGGACGAAAGAGACTATGCCGAAAAAGGCGACCTTTCGCTTGACTAGCTATGCTAGTACATAAGCGAAAAAATACGTATAAGTGTAGTCCATTAACACGAGCCAGATGGCGGTAAATATACAATCCATCTGGCTCGTGTTAATGGACTACACTTATACGTATTTTTTCGCTTATGTACTAGCATAGCTAGTCAAGCGAAAGGTCGCCTTTTTCGACATAGTCTCTTTCGTCCGTCAGATGTCACTTATTAGGAGGAAATTTGCTATATCTTCTAGGCGATTTCAGCGTAAATGTATATACAGATATAAATCTGTTCTTAAAAAGATTTGTATCATTGGTATTACATTGCTTCACTAGCTTGACGGACGACGCCTATAGATGGCAGAAACACGTGTCTTAAGCAGAAGTAAATGCTGAAAATACGAGGTGTATTGTCCATGTGTACAGTTACAGATATGTATATTGCATGTCTGTTTCATTTGTAACAAATGCCTAATACGTGCATAACGTATTGATATACTAAACCTTTTTGTAAAAGAAAAGAAAATTTAACGCTTTCTGTGAAGTCACATGTTATGTAGTTTTGTTTGAAAATTTTTCCATATATTCATGGAGAAATTGTAATGTAAAGACCATTAAATTTCCTTCGCCTGGACAAGCAATCTCAAAGGCCTTTAAAAAATACTAAAGTGCTAAACATTGGCCCTAACTTAATATCTGTTTATCCCACACAAACACATAACTTAAGTTTAAGACTCATTAAATATGGAAATATTTATAATTCCCTTGGCAAACATTTTTTTTACTTCCAGGTAAGGGTGGATGGGTTTGTTTAGACTACGCCGATCGTCTGTTTACATTCTTAAATATCTGGTTCGTATATATTACGTCACGCCTCGAAAGAAGGAAAGTCATTTGCTTAGTTTATTTTATCACCGAGAGTGCTTATTTTTTTGCTGTATTTATTATTAATAAAGCCCAATGTAAACCTTAAAATTACGAGTCTACGAAAAATAAATATACGGGCACATACGTTTATTATACGATGTGGTTCATTCTCTTAATGTGAGTCTTTAGTGCGATAAGTCTTATCGGTTCTATAATTATATGTACATATGTTAAACTGTCGAGCACTTCCAGTTATAATATCCGTCATAGTAAGATGTTTTTATGCTCTCACATATGTGCGGTAATATGCTCTTAGAATTATAAATGAAATGACAAATACGCACAGGTGAATGTTTCCTATTTATAAGTTCAATGCTTGCACGTATCTTTAAAAGATCGTTTGTTAGTGTCTTTTTTCTTGTCACATCTCCCTAGTTATAAAGATGTGACATGCTTGATGTCTATGAAGATTTATAATAGAAATTATGTGTCTAAATTATTTCACAAACAACTTAAAACGTTGAAAAGAAAAATCTTGTTTTTATCGCAATTATAGAACAATTTCTACAATTTCGAATACAAACAGTTTATTATAATACAGTGTGAGCAAAAATAATTGATATGTGTCGTTCTATTTGAAAAGGGTCATTGCCGCATAATAAATATTCTGGACCGTTACTGCATTCATTGGCGTAAAGTAAAAAAATTAAGTTCACAATAATCGCATTTGACATTTGAGAAAGGACTGAAATTAATGACAATTAAACACTGTTCAATTAGGTTATTTTGTATTAACAACAAACTAGTTAATTATGAAACTAATCAAACAAGATTGGATAAACACTGGAGTAGAATAATAAACAAGATACATATTTATTAAATATAAAACATACAATACTATAAACAACATTTACAACATATTGCTATGAATTGTGATTTTATTACTGCTTATTCACAATTCACAACCAATGTGTCCAGCTTCGATATTCAGTCGGTTTAATTTCCAGGACGAGACTGCTTTTCCCTCAGGGTTCCAATCGGAAAAGTGGAAAACACAATTTAATTAGTAAATAGTTGAGCGCCACTCAAAATTTATTTGAGAAAAGTTATGAAAATGTTTTCAAGTTACTTGTAAACTTCTTGAAGTAAGGTTAATTTCAATGACACACAATATAAAATAAATGAAATTTTAATACAAGAGAAAAAAAGAAAAAAAAATATCTTTATGGAGTATAAAGATAAAATATTGCGTCATAAAACAATATTATTAAGGCAAAAATATTATGGGAAAATGACCGTAGCGTATAATAAAAAAATGCTTAGTGATAACTGAGCAAAATTAAAATCTAATAAATTGCAAAGAAGTATTTTAATTTCTCCCACAATAAACAAAGTAAACAACTTATATGACAGCCGAACAAACTCTAAACGCATGTGCAAGCCACATGAAAAAATGCCCTCGATACCAAGCGAACAAAATTTTAAAGTTACAGAACTTTTTTACTTTAGAAATTTTAAAAAACGTTCGTTGTCATTCAATCCAACTACTAAGATTAAAAATATATATATCCAAATTAATACAATGAAAATACACAGTTCAAATCATTCAAACAATAATAATAATTATAATAATTAGTAATATATTTAACTTACATAAATGAAAAAAATATTTTTTTCACGAGACACCTGAGTTAGAAAAACGTATAAAATTCACTACGAGAACAACAAATTCGTATAAATATAACGGTATTGAAATCAAGCTCAACCACTCATTAATAAAAATCACGAAGCTACAAAACTAAGATAAAAAAAATATATCTTATAAAACACGTCTTCTCAACTCAGATAACATTTAGTGTCTGCGGAAATGGCATGGGAAAACGGCGTACTACAACAACGCTAGTCAAAAATATAAATCAAAATAAAATATACATTCATAGATAATAAATTTCAAAATTGTACACTGGCATCCAAAATAAATGTACAATAATAATTAATAAAATTTTCAAAATGTTTGCGGGGAAAAGTCCACAGCAATATGTTCAAAGTGTTCTCCATTGGTTTGTACACATAAATTAATGCGAGATTTCATATTATTGAAAGCTTTTCTAAGAATTTCTGGTGTTATGGCATTTACTTCATTCGTCACAACTTCTATTGTATGAATGCGATTTTTAAATAGCTTATTTTTTAAATGACCAAACATAAAATAGTCAAATGGTGTTAGATCGGGAGACCTCGGGGACCAACTATTTCTGATTATTAAACGGTTATCATAAAACTGTTGCAGGAATTCCATTGTAACAGCAGCTGTGTGTGCCGTTGCATTATCTTGTTGAAAATATCCCGCCTGTAGTTCATCATAATGTAATTCATTAACAAATGGTTGCAATATTTGTTCTATGTAATGTTGAGCAATTATATTGTTGTAAAAGAAAATTGGACCAATTATTCTTCTTCTAACCTGAAAGTAACACGTATTTATCACGCATTAATATTAAATTATTTCACATACCAATTTTTTCCGAGCAGGCACAACAATATATCTTTTGAAAGAAATGTTTTAATATGTAGAATCCTAAACAGAAAATTATTAATAAGAGAAACAGCAAATAGAGAAACACGTACGCATTTGTATAAAAACGTATGTCTTGAAATTTGAAAATTTTACCGCTTTCTGACATATGAAGGAAATAAGTATTGATATATGGAATATATTTTTGATATCGCGTTAATAAAGCTACAACTTCAGACGTGTGAATCATTGTTGCTAACAGTGTATTAAAGGTTACCGTTTATATTAGAATCCATAAAACACACCAATTCTCAAAATAAAAATATTCGAACAAAATATCCGAAGTTTCTACGGATTAATGATTTCGATATTAAATAGAGAAGATAAGATACAAACATCTGTTCTGAAATGCAAAATGTTACAAAAGAAGCAGATATGCATTACACACATTTGTATCTGTACATATGGACATACACCTCATATTTTCCAACATTTATTTCAGCCAAAGACACGTGTTTCTGTCTCAAATAAACTTCGTCAGTTTGGCTAGTGAAATAAAGTTTAATGAATGGCCTTATAGATATAGCAAATTTTGTCCTATCTGGTGGCACCAGATATTCTAGTGACATCTGCCGGACAAAACAGACTACGCCGAAAATAGTGATTTTCTATCGTCTAGCTATGCCGGTGCAGAAGGAAAAAAAATATATATATGAGTGTATGTTCATTAACACGATGCCAGATGGCAGCAAATATACCAAAGAAATTTTGAGTACATCAATACGTTAAGCACGTATTACGCATTTGTTACACTATCTTACAAATTACTATCTACGATTTCAAATATTTTTGTAAAGTCCAATCTTGTAATCATACTTTTGGAGAGATCGTTTATAATCTTGGTAGTTTCAAGAGTATATTTTTTTACAAATTCGTTTATTTTAATACTGTTATCTGGTACTAATTTTCAACTTCATGTTTTTGGTATTGCTCTGCATTTAAATGTGCATAATCTCCACTAACACGGTTCTACACTATTGATGTTTATACGAGGGCGACAGTGAAAATTTTTAGAAAATCAAACAACTATTAGTTTTTACAGAAATTAAATAATTCTAATGCTTCTCAAAATATTCCCCTTAACATAAATAAGTTTTTGTATTCGATGAAACCAGTTCATTGGGGCGATGGACCAATGTTGTGGTTGATGTTAGCTCGTGGACCAAATGTTTACAATGACACCGGTTTCTGGCAGTGAGGCTTCAACGTTAGTTACTAGAATTACGACCCCTATGTTACTTCACACTGTACCAGTTGCAAGGCCTGTATACACTTTACTTTTTGAATCTTCGGTGACTGTTTGTTAAATGAATAAATGTATTTCCATATAATAGTTATTTACGATACAAGTGTTAAAAGTGCGATTTTATTTCACGAGTAAAAGTTTGCGTCGCAATTTACGAGTGAAATAAAATAGCATTTTTAACATGTGTATCGTACAATATTTTTTCTACAAACACAATTTTTATTATAAAATATAATGAAAATCCACTGACGAAATTTGACAGCTCATGAATACGTTTTGACACAACTGGACGCAACCGTAAAAATAACGTGAAATTAATTTGTCACAATTCATACAAAAGATGAGTTCGTGTTTAAGTTCGTGTAAAGAAAATGAAGTAATAGCGAGAATAATAATTCTGAAAGTACTGCAACACAGGTAATAAATATCTCGAATTACACAAACTGTACATTTAATATTAATTATCCAAGAAATATGTAATTTTCATTTAGTAATAAAAATCACTTTAATATATGTTGTCATTTTTGACAAACTGTCATGTCAATTTACTTTTAACACTAGTGTTAAAAGTACTACTTTTAACACGCTACGCTATAATATCGCATTTTTAATAAAAGTTAGCCGTGTCAAAATGTCAACTTTTAACGGTGTTAGTAGAAAAATATATTTATTTACACTATATACATTTATTTTATATCTACAACGACTTATAACATAAATTGCTGTTTAGACTTGTGTCTCTTATGAAAAAAATGATTGTTATGTCGTTATGAAGAAGACTGTGTTTGAGGTCATACTGTCATTACTGTTTGATATGAATGTTACTGGTATAAGTCTCTGAATGATACTGTAAGACTGTATGTCTTATACTGATGTTGAGTTTGTACTTATGAGTCTCCTGTTGCTGGCGTGAAATTCTGACGGATACTGTAAGGTCTTATACTGATGTTGAGTTTGTACTGATTTCCTCTGTTCTGTTTTATAAATAGACAAAAATATACCACTACCCCTAACCATTACATGTTAAAAGCGTATTGGTGGAATAGTATATTGTTTGACGTCATAATGGAAAATTTTGCCTGGAATCAAATTCCTGAAAATTATGCCTACAAGCAATAATAACCGAGTTTTACGATACTATCTTAAAGATCTAATCTTAACTAACAAATAATAAAGTGTCATTGCTAATTAAGTATTAGTAGGTACAAATTAATTGCATTTTCGCGAAGTAATGTAAATATAAATATTGCGTTCTACATTTTACGATGATACTTATTCGAATTTTTTAATTGAAAAAATCAGCCCTTAAGCAGGATTCGGACCTATGTCCTTGGTTTGCCAGACCATTGCTCTGCCACGCAATTAAAAAATTCGAATAATTAGCGTCGTAAAATGTAGAAAGCAATATTTACATTCACATTACTTCGCGAAAATGTAATTAATTTGCAACAAGTGCCGACTATAGGCAAAAATATTAGCATCTGTTTCCTTAATGTAACTTAAGGCTTCTCGATGTATTCGGAACCACAGTCCTTAATAGCTTAGTGGCAGAGCAATGGTCCGGCAAACCATGGACATGGGTTCGATGCCTGATTAAGGGCGAATTTTTTTCAATTAAAAAATGCATTTCCGGATTATCCTTTGTCAGTATAATAAGATTGATTGTATACATATCGAAACAGATCTCAACCATGAATATCCAAATTAAAGCCTTTGTTAGCTAATGGATTTTTATAGCAAATACTTATTTAGAATCGTGAGCCTATTATATTATCGCACCACTTGCAAATTTAACAACTTTTTGAGATCAACAAATAAAACAATCGTAATTTTTTGAAGTAAGAGGACAAGTATGGCTAGTAAGACGCATATTCCAGTACAAATATCTTTATTTCTATTACTAATTTGACTTAAATAAGAAACAAAAACCATAAAGTGCACAAATTTACAATATTTATTAAATAGGTTCATCTTCTGAATTTTTATATTGTAGAATTTTATTTACTATGGTGTATTTCCACCTCTGCTTCTAATTACAGCATTACGTCTTTGCGTATTCATAATTAATCTATCAATGTCTTTTTGTGGAATTTCATCCCATATACATAGGAGATATTGTTGGAGTTGAGTTAGTTTCAATGATGGCGGATGCTGCTGTGTAATTTTTCTTCCCATCATGTCCCAGACATGTTCGATTGGATTCATGTCTGGACTACATGCTGGCCAGTCCATAGCTCGAATACCAACATCATACAGATAATCGTTTGCTATGCGTGCAGCATGTGGTCTAGCATTATCGTGCATTAAGAGGAACCCATCTCCGATATAGGGCGCAAAAGGACTACATATGGTTCTAGAATATCTGTAATGTATCGCGCAGCAGTTAAATGACCACAATCAACAATGCACAGTTCTGTCGGTGCTCCTAAAGATATACCACCCCAAGCTATTACTGAACCGCCCCATACAATGTCGTTTGCCGAATGTTACAATCTGCGTATCTTTCATATGGTCTACAGTACACTCTTGGACGACGATCGGAACTGTACACACAAAATCAGGATTCATCCGTAAAGAGTGCCTTCTCCCAATTTCCAATTTTCCAGTGTAGGTGTTCCCTAGCGAAGGCTAATCTTGACGTGCGGTGTCTTACTGACAATCTAGGACCAGTTGCTGGCATTCGGGGGTAATAATTTTGCTCAGCTAATCGCCGTCTAATTGTGTTTGCACTGACTCTGGTCCCGTGAATGAACGTTTTCTGCCTTGTCCTAGCCTTCTTCTGTGACCATTTGTTTCGTTAAAACGTTGCAGCACTCTAGAAATAGTCGTATGAGCTACTCCAAATCTTCTTCCTAGAAAGCGGTGGGAATATCCTTCACCAGATAAAGTAACAATTTGTATACACTTATCTCGTGTCAACTTAAGTGCACCACGCTCCATTGTTTTTCAAATACTGTCAGTTATTTCACATTTCCAAAACATGCTAAAAAAACGGCTTACTAAGGTATTTAATTCATGCAAATACTGCTGAAGCGCAATATATGTATAATACAAAAACTATACAGTTAAGTGAATTGTTTCAATTATGCTTTATAAATCGAATGTAAAAAAATGCAAATTTAAAAAACAGAGTTGTACATACACTGGTCCTTCTTAAAATATCAATCGTGTTGAATATAATTTGTTGCTAACAAAATTAAAACCAAAAAATGTAATGGTGTGGGGTAGTGTATATATATTTAATTAACAATGGCAGGTATATTAAGGGTCTATTGAAATGGTTCACTAATAACCCTAGGCAATAAATCAATTTCGAAAAAATGCCGATTATTAGCAGTCTCAGGTAATAAATAGATTGGCAGATGTGCAGAAATCTTAGAACTTAAAGAAGGTTTTGCAATTTGTATGTGTTATTTAAATATATTATACAGTGGGTTAAACTTGGAAATAAACGTTAAATATCTATAAAGTTGGAAATGCTTATGTTGGAACTCTATATCCTAAATTTACTTATATTAAACAATAAAAAATATTTGATATTAAAATATTACGAAAGGATATTAAATGTATTCTCAACACAGTAATGATGCCACTTTTCCTGAGACACTTCACAAACCAAGTTTTTATAATGTTTCACTACGTCATCTGATACCGCAAAAATCATTCCACGCATTTTATCTTTTATTTTTGGATTCAAAAAGAAATCAGTTACTAGGTCATAGTGATATGGCGGAGGATCCATGGAGTTGACATTTAGGGTATCCACATACTCAGTTGCCTTTTCTTTACTAATCTTCTATTCTTAAGTTTGTTAAAAAAAAACCTGTGTAAATTTACCAGGACTTCTTTAGACAAACCTCGATGCAAGACGGAGAACTAATCTTCATTATTCATTATAGTTTTAAGTTATAGCCGCATCGTACGAATTTTTACTAGCAAAGTTTGTTCGTTTACCACCAACAAATATACCATGTGGCCGCGTGCGTCTGCACTATAGCGATACCTGTAGTGTAAGCAAAACACACAGAGGTGGCCGTGTGTTAGAACGGTAAAGAAGTAGACGCAATGTTCCAATGTGTAGTCGCGCAAGCGCATTAGCTGTCGCTCCCGCATATGGGTGTTAGTTGCAATGTTTATATCGTCAGGCTAATGCGCTTGCGCGACTACACATTGGAACATTGCGTCTACTTCTTTACCGTTCTAACACACGGACACCTCTGTGTGTTTTGCTTACACTACAGGTATCGCTATAGTGCAGACGCACGCGGCCACATGGTATACCGCCTGATTCTGAGCAAACGCAACGATCCGAATGTATGAATATTTCTTCCGCTTCGAATACAATTCCCCTGAACGCGTTTAGCCAATCATAAACCAGTCTGTCGCGCAACCATATAACAACTAATGTCACAAATTAGTGTCACCACTGTCACCCTATACGGAGTCTCTTAAGCGTTTGAATAGTGAAAATAAAGAAATAAGAAAAGAAAATAGACATTACTGGTTCTGTACAAAATTTAAAACCATTATTCCCAAATCGCAGAGTTCCTAATGATACGTTCATTTTAGTATGCGCTGCAATAGAACTAAATTCAAATTTGACAGTTAGCGATATTTCCAACGATTTAGGCATATGCTGCTCTTCCGTTAACCGCATACTAAAATTAAATGGTTTTCGTAATTATAAATATTCCAAACATCATCAATTATTTTACGGTGATGAGTTTAAACGGGTGAATGTCCGTTATTATATAATTAATTTCTCATTATGAACAATTTATTTTATTATCTGTTAGAGTAAATTTTTCTTAACATTACTAGAATTTAATTTAGTTTTTATTTATTTCTGAAGTTTATTTAGTTTACTATGAACAGTTTTTGTGACATTTATTATTAAAATTTAATTTATTAAATCTCTTGATGCCTTATTTGCAATTTTCTTAACCGCTTATTAATAATTTCATTACGCTTTGTAGAATAACGTATTGCAATTTACTCATTACCATAACACAGGACTAAACAATTTATAGTCTACAAAAAAGGGGATATTTATCAATACGTTTTTGCCGTATTACGCAGTTGTTATATAATGAAACAGATATGCAAAATACATATCCGTAACTGTAAACATGGACAAACACCTCGTATTTTTAGCATTTACTTCTGTTCAATACATATGTTTCAGCCATCTAGGCCTCATCGGTTGAACTAGTGAAGCAATGTGTATACAAATTAATACAGATCTGTTAAACAACGGATCTGTATCTGTATCTACATTTACGCTAAAATCGTCTCCAAGCCATAACCAATTTCGTTCTATCAGGCGACACCAATTTAATCAGTGACATCTGACGGAAGAAAGCGACTAGGCCAGAAAAGGCGACCTTCCGCTCTAGCAAGGCTATTACGAAAAAGCGGAAAAATACGTATATTGGTGCAGTCCATTAACACGCGCCAGATGGCGGTAAATATACAAAAAAGGGATATTTATCAATACGTTTTTGCCGTATTACGCAGTTGTTATATAATGAAGGTCACCTTTTCTGGCCTAGTCACTTTCTTCCGTCAGATGTCACTGATTAAATTGGTGTCGCCTGATAGAACGAAACTGGTTATGGCTTGGAGACGATTTTAGCGTAAATGTAGATACAGATCCGTTGTTTAACAGATCTGTATTAATTTGTATACACATTGCTTCACTAGTTCAACCGATGAGGCCTAGATGGCTGAAACATATGTATTGAACAGAAGTAAATGCTAAAAATACGAGGTGTTTGTCCATGTTTACAGTTACGGATATGTATTTTGCATATCTGTTTCATTATATAACAACTGCGTAATACGGCAAAAACGTATTGATAAATATCCCCTTTTTTGTATATTTACCCGCCATCTGGCGCGTGTTAATGGACAGCACCAATATACGTATTTTTCCGCTTTTTCGTAATAGCCTTGCTATTCGAGCGGAAGGTCGCCTTTTCTGGCCTAGTCGCTTTCTTCCGTCAGATGTCACTGATTAAATTGGTGTCGCCTGATAGAACGAAACTGGTTATGGCTTGGAGACGATTTTAGCGTAAATGTAGATACAGATCCGTTGTTTAACAGATCTGTATTAATTTGTATACACATTGCTTCACTAGTTCAACCGATGAGGCCTAGATGGCTGAAACATATGTTTTGAACAGAAGTAAATGCTAAAAATACAAGGTGTTTGTCCATGTTTACAGTTACGGATATGTATTTTGCATATCTGTTTCATTATATAATTTATAGTCCTTTAATAGTAATTTGGTAATCAGATAATTTTTCTTACGTGGCTGCATAATATGTAAGTATGTATGATATATAACATTGATGTTGACACGCATACAGCATTCAGGGTAATTGTATTCGAAGCGGGAGAAATATTCGTACATTCAGGCCGTTCGTTTGCTCAGAATTAGGCGGTATAGAACGATATACGATTATGTATATTCCTACATGTATAGAACAATCAAATATGTATACAGTGAAACTTTATCAAACAATATATATGTAGATATAAAGTAAGAATAAATTTTAATGTTTTACCAAAGCAGATATACGGATATGGAAAAACTTTTCCAACAGTGCAGTTATTTCCATTACAAAAGACACGAAAAGTCCGAACACAAATTTCGAACTTCTTGGCAGCTAAACAAGATTTAAAATAAGTATAAGTAGACGACTATCGTATAAGGACTGTTATTATTATAATTGTAACATATTTCTTGGATGCAGTACTCTGGCCATTGTTACTCCATGGCAATATGA
This sequence comes from Melolontha melolontha, assembly GCA_935421215.2. Taxonomy (NCBI): domain Eukaryota; kingdom Metazoa; phylum Arthropoda; class Insecta; order Coleoptera; family Scarabaeidae; genus Melolontha; species Melolontha melolontha. The sequence continues at coordinate 214,055,093 of OW285235.1, forward strand.
ATAATGCAACAGTGTGTTATTATGTCTACGAACATACATTATACCATGAAAATTCTTAAATTATAGATTGCCACGAAAGCTTGTAAATCGTAAATTACTTTTACTATTCGGGAAGAATTTAAATAAGAAGCTTATTGAGGAAGTGTGTTGTTTTCGATGAAAAACTAGCACACGTGCATTTTAAAAAGAAAAAATAAAAGAAGCAGGTTACCTACTCCGTATAGTGTTACATTTTTTCGTACATTTATCTTAATTTTGTAACATAAAATCCTAAACCGCTCGTCCCCCATTTCAAAAGAGGGCTAGCTACGCTATCGTATTACCGGATAGTCATTATTTAAACCGCTACAGTCTTTCTCGTTTTACACAAACATCCTTAAAACTATCGGCCGTTTAAATAATCGTGACATTTTTACGAGTGCGCGAGTATTTAGAAAACAAAATAAAAGACAAAGAAAAGAAAACTAACAGAAGAGAGGAGGAAACAATATTTTTATGGGCGTCGTAAATATTCGTTGAGCGGCGATAATTTTAATTCGAGAGAAGCCCCCACTACCAAAATCATTAATATTATCGTTAAGATGTGAATATTGATGATAGTACTGATGGGCTGACTCACAGTCTCATTCAACACCGTTAATGAGAACCTCCTTAATGGCTGTTCTGAATTTCCATCAGCGTTAAAAGGGAGAACACCGAATTGGATTTCGTTGATGTCCCCTGGTTGTAGTTAATTTGATACTTTTTAGGTGTTAAAAATTGTTTTAGAATCGACTGTAGGGACAAACGCAGGTAGATGATTTGCGTTTGAAAATATTTTGTATATTGGCTTTCAAATTGACGGATTTTAAGTTCGTTTTGACTATAGTATCGATACGAAATACAGGATTATGTTTACGAGCTGCGGAAAGCTGGGAGCTTAGCGCTGACAAGTGAGGATATATATTTTTTACAAACTGAAAAAAAAAGCCTTTTATCAGTTCCGAAAAATAACATTTACTTTCAAATTTGTTACAGATGAATGTAAATATTTATTAAGTATACAATTTCTTGTTATAATTTATGATATACCATTTTAGTTTCTGCGTAACCGCTTATTTAAACTTTATTGGTGTATCAGAATATTTATTTTCTTTTTCTTTTTAGTTTTCTATATGATAGTAATTAATGAATACACAAAGACGGAAACTAATATTTTGTTGTTTACTTTTAAATATCATTACACATATCTTCATAAATCGGTGTCTTGTAATAAGTTATCAGTGAGAAGTATGATAACTAAAATTCGTATTTTTATGCACAAGAAGTGCTTTATATATCTGCACAGAAAAATATCAGGTTCTTCCCAACATATGTCAAATATATGTTTCATTTTTACTATTTATACATTTTTATGTATTTCGCTTACTGGAAATCAAGGAAAGAGTAGTAAAACAACCAAAAGCAGTGTTTTGTAATAAAAAAACTGAGTTTTAATTAAAAAATTAAAATAAGAAAAAATTGAAACAAAGTATTTTTAGAAAAATAAAAACGACTACATTTTCTTTTAATTTCTACAAGACGTGGACGATTGAACTAAAGACATATTTGTTATTTTTACATACTATAGCTATTAAGCAATCTTACAAAATACATTCATCGTTATAAAATGCTTCCTATTCAGTTTCCGTAGTGGCACAAAAATCAAAATTTCAGGACGGAGTGTTCTATACAAACATATCAATTGCAAGACTAGCAAATGTAATGGCTCTTTCTATCTCGTGTTCGAGAGCACACTGCACATCTATGCCATTTTGGCATTGGTTCGGCCCTATCGAGAACTTTTGGGTGCTGTTCGTCCCTCAGTTGTCTAGGTATTCTCGGATTCTGTTGACGTTGCTTCTTATAATCCGATACCAACACCAAACCTAGTTGTTTTAAAAAAGTTCGTCGTTCCAATTGATAATCTTGCGTATTCAGTTTATATATAACTTGGGCATTAATACCGAAAACGTTCAGCAGCGCAAAGAAAACTATCAGAGGCCTTCTTTGGTTATTACGAGATACATCAAAGTTGCGCACATCTGGTTTAATGGTGTCAATTCCATTTTGTAGTGGAATTATAAAAATTAATTTTTTAGTGGAATTATAAAAAGTGACGATTTCGGGTTTTCGCCGCTTCTCTCGTAGCTTCATCGATTCAACTATCGTGATGGAGTGTTGAAAAAAGCAAAACATTTTTGGCTTTTCTCTATTGATATGATACTAAAGTGATGTCATTGTGGAAGCTAAACAATGATGAAGGTATTTCCCGAGACCTCGTGTTCCGGTAACTCTTTATTATTTTTTTAACGATTCCTACAGCTGTCAGTTGATGTTCATTCAATAGTCGAGTCAATAAAGGATAACTAGTATATATATTTTAATGCCATAACGAGCAGGCTTCCTCGACATATATTGCCGAAAAGAGGACCGTTTACGGAAAGCTTCAAGCTACGCGTCAATTGTCAGATAAGCACCAGGCGTATGGGCAGCTTGAAAATTTTCTAGTATCCTCTCGAAGACGGCTCTAATTGGAGCCAGCTTATCGACATGCTTGCGTTCTTCATGTGTGTCCTGATTGTGAAAACGCATGCACTGCAATAATAGTTGAAAAGGTGTTTTTTCTAAATATCGGTCTTCCCGTGTCATCACTTGACCATATATCCTCTAGACTCTGCCGAGAACTTTTATTGATGCCTATAAGATACAGCAACCCAAATACAGCTTTAATTTCTTCGACGTTAGTTTCTCTTACGCTGTACTGGTGATTGTCATCGTAATGTTCTCTGATAGAGTTAATTTGGTAATTGGTAAATTTTGCTATATCTTTTATAATCACTTGATCTACAAATAAGTTCCAACAGTCACGTATAGTTTCAACGGCTTTTGGCATATTGTTTTACGCCTAACAAATAGGTAATCATATTTTCTGCTCTAGTTCGGACAGTAGGGAGACTAAGTATCTTTGTCCACTTCGTCCATTTATCTTTTCCCCAGTAAGATCGTTGCGTTTGTTCGGCTTCATTTGCGTCACTTTCTTCATCACCATCTTGCTCCGTATCTGTGTTATGGGAGCTCTCGCTAAGATGATCAGACACGTCCTCACTATCACAAATTTCCTTCTTTTCAGCTTCACTATCACTCACAAATTCTTTTCACAATTGTGAAAGTCTCTCTTGTTCTTTCTCGTAACTTCACATTTGTGTTTATCGCTCTCAACCGTTTCTAGCAGTAAAAGACATTCACTTGTCGACCCTTCAAAAACTTACACGAATGGTGTGGTGGGGTGTAACATACCCAGAACAAGATTTCTGCAATTTTGTTCAGCCGATAACATTAAAATTGCAGATCTCTTTTCACAACTTGAAAGTTTGATCTTTTAAGCTACAGTATTCAAAATCAGAGGGTGCTACAATGACATCTAGCACAAAATTACTTCAGTTTTTAAAGTGTGGGGTATGTGACACCCCACCACACCAACGAAAGGTTAACTTAAATGTTGAAGACGTCCTTTCGAAATCAACTGAAGTGATAGGTACATATTTTAATGACGCCAGATGTACGGGGTGTAAATTATTATCTTTAACAGTGGAACTTAATGATAACGATAAAATCTGTAATATTTATGTTAACTTTTGAAAACCATAATTCTTTATTGTATGACTATAAAATTTATCTAGTATAACTTTACCATTTCGACCTGGAACATTTTTCAATAAATTTTCACTTTGTTCTACAATAGAAATTGACTCTAATAAAGATATTTGGTCAATCTTTATTTTTTTTACTTAATCCACTTAGAAAACATATAATAGGCTTTAATATACCTGATCTAGAATCTCGCGTTTTTTCGAATAAACTTTTTGATTTTATAATTGATTAAGCTGAATCAGAAAAATCTAATACAATATTTTTTAAATGATTATAGTTATTCCCGTGGAATATAGTTGCGTCTAACCACGTTCCCCATCGGGTAATTACCGGCTCAGGAGGTAGAGGAACATTCAACAATTTTCTTTTATTGTCTTGTGTAAGTGACGTGACAAAATCAAGACCTTTTTTCGGAATCATCAGTCCAAAATAGTTTTTACGTCTGCTATCGAAAGAAGCAGGTTTATATCCAAAATAAAGAGCCCGATACCTTCTCTTCAACAAAATCATATAGTGTATGCAGTTAAATGTAATAAATGTTCTAAATATTATGTAGGTCAGACAGCTCAGAGCAGTGATTCGATTATAAACCCTAAGAAATGTGCCTGGATCCCATATCAGTTCTTTCAAACATAATGTAAATTTAGACAGTGTAAATTGCGTATTCAGCAAAAATAAACATTTTAAAAAATTGCCTTGAAAAATTTAGGCATAAAAAGAATTACCAATAATCTTAATTGCCATAAGGCCGGTATACTAAAATTATATATATATAGTGAGTTGGAAATGTTTTAATATCACGTTTTTTCAATCAGTATTAGTTAAGTAATAGACGCAAAATATAAGAAAATCGGTGATAAAAGGATTTATCTTTGAAGGTGGAGTGTAATCATATTTTTTCGAGGATATGTAGTCTGCGATAAAATAATACCTAAATAAAACCTTTATTGCGTATTTATAATTTCTCAGAGAAATATTAGGCAACCTGAATATAGAATTGAGATTTTATGCTATCGAGGCGTATAATACCAATGAATCAAAAGCTCTGAAATACATAGGAAAATAACAAAACCGCAGTACTAAAAATACTAAGGCAGATAGATGTATTTAAAATGAATAACTACTCTTCCCTTCAAAAGATTCTTCTTCGCTTAAAGCCATAATCCTTTTAACGTAGTAAGCCACAAAGAAAAATGTCTTCTTTACTAACACCACAAAATAAATATTGGAAATTGAAACATAACTTTTACCAATTTGGCAACTGAGAGTGGTTCTAAATTAATTATATGAAAGCTTAAAATATTTTCTTTACTTAGTTCTTACTGGATTGCTCAGAACACACGCATCGCTTGTTCATAGAATGATTTTTTTTACTCTTGTATAAATATTTCGGTTCTGATCCAGTCGTACACGTACACTCATTTTACAAATGTAATTTAATGTGTCAGTTTCAAATAGTAGTAAAGTGGATGGCGCGACAGAATTATGTGGTAACATGTAACTCCACATGAGCTAAATTTGTTTTCTCTGATCTTCTGCGCTATATGTGATATATTAGGACGTTTAAGTCAAAAAGCTAAATATATAAGGTATGATTCATTAGGAAATAAGTAAAAGACAATTTTACTAAAATTGGGTCATATAATAATAAATAATAATAGATGTGAAATACGAGATACTTGTAGAATCATCCTTCATTTTTATTGCGATTGAATGATTTTTCATAAATATTCTCATATCTTACGTATATATTCACATGAACTTTATCCTTTTACTAGAAGTCAGATGGCAAGGTAAAAACATTCTTTTTAACGAATAAAATAAACGCAATTGTTTTTTAGTTTCAAAGAAAATATATAATTATACTACGTACGTTTCACCACACTGTGGCTTCATCAGGTGGATGAATTTACTATACAATGCACAAGTTAGTACCTACATATAATAACAACTATATCAATCTTGGAGGGTGGGGTAGAGGAGGCGCTCAAATTTTTAATTTTAAATTGAGTAGGAGGGAGTTATTTACGTCTAGCTGGTCATTTAAAATTATCCCTAATCTGTTGAATTTGTTTATTTCTAAAATTTCGAACATATTAAGTTTTTGCTTTTACCTAACATATTGATATGAATAGTGGTTTGTAGATTTAAGGCGCCACCATCCACAACTAGTTTACCCAACTAGGTTACTCAGCCGGTGAATTTTCAAAATATGAGACTTCTAACTTCTCGGGTTCCAATCGGAAAGTCGTGACTGTTTCTACAAAGTTATTTAAGCGCCAGTAAAAAGTTCACAATTTTTTTACTTATTTTATATACCTATATTAAGCTTGAACAGCAATATTGGTGTTATAGCAAAAATGAAACACAGGATAAAATTTAAACTGAATATGTAATACAAAAAATCAAAAAAGAAAAAAAATCTATCTTGATAAAATATAAAGATTCTGTATCATACAAAATACATGAGGTAAAAATATCCACTGTAATATTGACAGCTGAGTGAATGAAAAAATTCCTCTTAATGACTCCGATCAAAGTTATCTAAAAATAATAAGGCTTATTTTTAATTTCTTCCCAGAGAACAACACTGTATAATCAAAATCTGAATCACGTTCAAAATTTACACATGCGCAAATAACATGTACAAAAAAAACCCTAAATCCACTCGAACAAATTATAATTATAATATTAATATATAAATGTTAATAATAATCCTGATTATTTATTTCTAATAATTAAGACTCTTAACTAATTATATTAGTACAATTGAAATACACTTTTAAAAGCTTTTTTAACTAAGACGTCTTATGAATAAACTGGACCAATCCGGAGCGATATTGGTAAATATTTCATATAAAAGCCGAAAAACTCCAATAATTTAACTATTTATATATATATATATATATATATATATATATATATATATAAATTAATATATATATATATATATATATATATATATATATATATATATATATATAAATTATTATATATATATATATATATATATTAATTGATAAATTATTGGAGTTTTTCGGCTTTTATATGAAATATTTACCAATATCGCTCCGGATTGGTCCACTCTACTTATGAATATAATTTTACTTACATAAAAACTTTACTGGAGACACGTTTACGAGAAAAATTTGTTTAATCAAATACAAAATCAAAAATTACGAGAATAACATTCTCGTAGAAATATCGGGAATTAAATATAAATACCAACAACAAATGAACACTATCAAAAACAACTCGGACTAAATTAACTATATATATAATATATATCTCAAACAACACAACTTTCTCGTAATACAGCAAATCTTGGTCTCCCAGAATTATATTAGGCCTCAAGAACACATTGGCCTCGAATATAAAACTAGTTTTTATCTCACACATGAAATTTTAAAACATATCGGATATACAAATTAATCCAAAAATAATAGTACATTTATTTTAAATAATTTTTTATATTATTTTAGAAAAAAATCCATAGCATTATGTAATGTTTTAAATTTCCCGTTGAATGGTTGCGTTCAAGGCAATGGTTCGAGAAAGTAAAATCTGTCTACTGGTCCTTATAATTTCTTTCGTGTTCTTTCATTCTTAGATCGAAAGTCCTTCCTGTTTGCCCTACATACACTTTTTTACAGTCCTCGCAAGTAAACTTATACACCCCTGAGTTTTATTTAAAGTATGTTTTATCTTCGTTGTTTTTTTATAGATTTTTGTAATTCTTTTTAAATTGAAACAAAAAATAATAGCAATATTTATTACACAGACACAGTAACTTATTTCAATGTTGTAGGGAATATTTTTAAACAAGAAACGTGCTGTTTGTGAAAAGAATTTTAATTTTGATCACAAGTTAAAGAGGTAGAGTATTTAAAGTGTGAACACACGGAAAATGTCGAAATGTGGAAACTATTGGAAAACTCATAATCGATACCAAAGTAGAGTCCCAACAAAGAAAGCATTTAATTCTCGATGTGAGAGAAAAATTGTTGACATGTGAGAAGAAAATCAACGAATGGACCAATAGTGCCCATATGAAATTAGTAACTGTAGACACTTAAACTATAGTTGAGCCGTTGAAGAAATCCAGTAGCAACGTCGCATCGACGTCAAGCTCAAAAAGCCCAACTCATAGCGCATAACGATAAATAAATGTAGGCACTTGATACTAGACAGTTATAAACAAATAGCTCTGAGCTCACATTTTTACACATTTTCGTATATTAAATGCAATTATAATAAAGACTAAACAAATTAATGCAATGTACGTAATATGTTCAGGCATAGCAATAAACTATATTTTAGTAATCACGTACGTTACCAGAGAATATTCGTTTACTTGTATTATAAATAGATATACCTACTTAACTTTCCTTAAAATATTGTTTGTATAATCAGAAGAAAAATTAGATGAAAATAATGAAATACAAGTTTTGTTAAATTTTAATGAAATTTACATCAATATTTTACTTTAAAATTCTTACTACACTTCACACTATTGTTTTTTGTCTAATTCGTAAATTGTGTAAATAGGAAGACGTAGAGAAAACCACAGATTTTGAAATTTTAAATAAGTATAAGAAAGCAATGATTTAAAAAAAGAGCATTTTCAATCAAACCACTTCAAATCAGACCCACTCGTCTTCACTAGAAGATGATGTAGTGAAATTATCACCTCTTGTTATAATTAATGATTCTACTTGACAATCTATTAAATTATCGAGTTCCTACATTTTGTTTTCCAGATGTCGCAATACCTTTCTATTCTATGCTTCAATTATTTCATTTACAGCATATTTTGCAGGACTGCTTACCTTTTGTTTTATTAATGCTAGTAATTCTGCCTTCACCACGTCATCTTTATACGGTATGTTATGACTTATAAGCCATTGTTAAATTTCAGCTTTGCGGTTGTTTGCTATAGGTGGTTTGTTTAATTTGATCCTATGATACGTGCGTTATCCAACACAATCATTACGTTTTGTTTCAAGCTGGGGAAGATATGTTACAGGCACACTTCAAATCTCTCCGCAACCATATCTTCGTGATAATCGTCTTCTAAACAGCAGCAAATCATTCTCCACAAATCACTCGTTGGAACCTAAGTGTGTTACAATTTAACCTCTTTCCTTTTCCGGTTGGAGTTTTAAGGCCTGAAAACAAACCTTCCACAAAAGCAGTTTGCACCGCTTTGCCTGTCCACACTTTGTTTACTGTATGCCCTGCAGTCACCGATGTATCATCTAAGTAATATATTATTGTTCCAGCTTCACGATATTTATTTCTTTAGCGTATGTATTTGCTCCTCCAAGTAATAATGTCATCTTCTTTTCTTCAGGAACACAAAATTTTACAAAACTAATCACTTATTTTGAAAATCAAAATCTCAAATTAAATGATGGATTAACCACATTAGATGTGGTTCTGTGGATTTGGTTAATCCATCATTTAATTTGAGATTTTGATTTTCAAAATAAGTGATTAGTTTCGTAAAATTTGAAAAATATTCCAAGTGACGTTGGATGTTGCTTTCGGCAAAAGTTAGACGCAGTTTTTAATATAAATCCAGACTTAATAACATTGCGGCAATTGTATATGGAGACAATGCTTCTAAATCTAACTGCTAAATACGCTGAAATAAAAGAATATTTCCAGTATGCACTTATAACCAGTTGCGATGTAAAAAGCAGGTTTTCTATCTATAAGGATGTATTTCATCCAAGGAGAACAAATTTTACAGAAGAGAACCTTGAGAAAGTATTGCTAGTTAATATTAATATTCTTTTACACAACTACAAAACGATGAATAAAAATGTATTTCGTATTTTATAGATCACCACCCGTTTGTTTGCCAATTATATAAATAAAATTAAAAACTCTTTAAGAATGCAAATTTTCAATAGTACGCCCGTGGGTGATGAGTCATGGGCTCTCTTGTCCGGTCCCTAGTGATTACTTACTGCAGGAATCCGATATTAGGCGGAATGTTCCCTTCTCATTCATATTTTCTTTATTTTCTCATTTTCAGAGTAGATTAAAGTAGATTATTATTATATTAGATTCAAGTAGATTATAAGTAGATTATAAGTAGATTATTATTATATTAGATTCAAGTAGATTATAAACGCAGTGTATATTTTAATGAGAACAAACCGTACTTAAAAATGATCATATATTAAAGTATAATAATAAGAACTTAAAAAAAGGTATACACTGTGTCCATAAAGTATGGACACAAGCCCGTAATAACGTTATTGTGCATTATTTGACAAAATGCAAAGATATATCGATTAATGTTTTTTGTTAGCTATATTTAGATGCTACCATTTTGTTATTTCCGTCGACCTTGAATAAGTTATGACGTCATTGATAATTTTTTTTAAATGTCAACCCCATTTTTTTTGTGGATTTTGAAAGCCTTTACAATTCTTTATTCGATGATGTAAAAATTTTGGTATGTTACATTAGAAAATTTTTGAGTAATCATTTGTGTCCATAAAGTATGGACACAAGCCCGTAGTAACGTTATTGTGCATTATTTGACAAAATGCAAAGATATGTCGATTAATGTTATTTATTAGCTATATTTAGATACTATCATTTTATTTTTTCCGTCGACCTTGAATAAGTTATGACGTCATTGATATTTTTTTAAATGTCAACCCCACTTTTTCTTTGTGGATTTTGAAAGCTTTTACAATTCTTAATCGATGTTGTAAAAATTTTGGTATGTTAGATTTGAAAATTTTTGAGTAAACTGTGTTGTAATTCTAAGTTTTATTTTTGACATTTTCAGTATCAAATTTATAACAAATGCTCGAAATGTTTTCCTTCATTTTGTTGACAAAATCCTAAGCGATGATAAATTCCATTTCGCACATTCTGTAATATTTCGGGAGTGATTAGTCTGGTTTCGTAGATGATGCGTTGTCGTAAAACGTCCAAATTTTCCGGTTGTGTCGCATAGACTTTGCTAATGAAACACTAACACCAAAATGTTTAAATCCTCGAATTAAGAATTGTAAAAGCTTTCAAAATCCATAAAAAAAAATGGGGTTGACATTTAAAAAAATTATCAATGACGTCATAACTTATTCAAGGTCGACGGAAAAAACAAAATGGTAGCATCTAAATATAGCTAATAAAAAACATTAATCGACATATCTTTGCATTTTGTCAAATAATGCAGAATAACGTTATTACGGGCTTGTGTCCATAATACTTTATGGACACAGTGTATAACCCCTTACCACAATTATTAATCATATGCTAAATACGTATTTCGACAACTAAGTTGCCATAATCAGTAGGTAAAACCGCTAATCAAGGTGTCTCACATGGGGCACAGTAAAGCTAGTAAACTGCTTACGCAACAACTTTACACGGCGTCCACGTATACACTACTTACGTATTTAGGATACGATTAATAATTGTGGTAAGGGGTTATATACCTTTTTTTAAGTTTTTACTTAACCACAGTCTCCAAAGAAAGACTTTTTATAATAATAAGAGCTATTCTAAACTTTGATTAGTTGATCTTAATCTTAATCAAAACTTCGCTGCACTAGAACAGACTAAATTATCTCGACATAAAATGTACTAAGAAATAAAGTATATGATGCGGTCGCAAGTAGCAATTTTGCTGTAGTATGAATAAATATCTAATTGTTATCCGTCTCTCTAATTTTAAATTCAAAGTATTATTAGTATTATATTATAAGCGCGCAAACTTAAGGTTTTTCATCGGATTTATAACCAATTAAAATCTATAAGAACCAAAAACTAATTTATCGGCACGAAAGATTTACTACGGCGATTTTTCATATAATTACGACACCAAGTACACTCCCCCAGTCAATTAATTTTTTATTTTCCTCTTAATATTAGGTACAATAATAAATAGCTTTCGAGTTAGACTATATGAGAATTTTTAATATATTAAGTAAGATTTAGTGATATCTGAGCCCAACACCATATGGCTGTGCGATGCCTTGGCCTCGCGCGTTAAGTTCAATGGTTGCGTGTTCATTTTCAATCGATCACACAACACCAAATCTATATCTTCCATTTAATTACTTTGCTGTCTGTAGCCATTTATTAAAACAAAACTGAAAACTTATTTTATAGTTGAATGTATTCCCTACTCGCAGCATATAACCCTTGATTTAAAATCCGGTACAACTCAATATTAAGATTTCATATCTTGCCTAGATATTTTATATATTGCCTATTGAAAATGTTTTAATGTTAGAAGAACACGCAATACCTGTATAGATTGTAATACGTAAGATGTTATTTACGAGATATAATACGGAAAGATAAAATGTATGGAATTTTACATTTAATGGGAGCGGAAGGGAGGAGGAAGGCGTCGAAGAAGTTTGAAAAAGGCTGGGCACTATACACATTAGGGCAAGTTGCTGCAACAGATATACGAGAATTATTTGACAGGAGAGTGATAATTCAATGAAATACTTGATTTAAGGCAAAACATATAATTTATTTCTTCACATACTTCCCATTAAATTCTATGCATGTAGCTCAGCACCTCTGCAATTTTCTAAGCCATCTAGAAAATAGTTTTTCAAAGGTTCGGTAAAGTAGGCATCTGTTGCGACTATTATCAGCTCATTTGTTACTATGCTCTTTCCATCAAGTCACTTTTTCAAGCTAGGGGGCAAAAAAGTGTCTCAGAACCCAGATCTGTTGAATATGGTCGATGTGGTAGCAATTCGAATCATAATTCGACAAATTTATTGGTTTCCAATCTTCGCGGGTGAATCCAAATTACATGTTATACCGATCGAACCAAACGAATCTGAATAAACGCTGTCGTGTTTTCTCGGTTTGGCATCGAAACGTGTTGGTATATCAGATAATATTGGCCAGTTATTGTACTTACCTTTTGCAAATAGTTAAATGAAATTAACATCTTTGGAACCCTAAAAAATGGTGACCATTTTTCCTTCGGAATAGACTCACCAAAGAAAATCTGTTGCTTATTGCTTAGACTGTATTTCTGTAATTAAAATATCTAAATAACAATATATTGCCCATCAGATTATACAATACAATTATAGGACCGCAAATTACTTGTTCCTGATATAAATTATACTTAAAACTAACAAGATATATTCAAACTAAGGATGTGATATAGGGTATAGTGTAAGTAGTACCAACAGCTGATAATGAAATCTTAAAGGAGTGATTAAATTTCGTTTAAAACTAACTATACATTACAAAATACATAATAATATAAAATACAATAACAAAAACCATACATTCATCATACGTAATGAAGGTTGGTGGTACATTCTCTTAGTAGTATCGCTAATCAATCAAAATGAATAGCAAGGAAGTACTAGATCAAGTATTATAATAGGTACAGATTCTGTAGAGAGGTGATTTAATCATCGTATTAGTATTAGATTTATTCCAGTAAAACATCGTCGTTGATCTGGAACCCAGACGAGGCACAATTAAGTTGTTCTGACAGCTTTGGCGAGTCCATCCGATGGTTAACCAGGTCATATAAAAATTTCATACATGCATAATTACGACGAACTTCCAGAGAATCAACTTTATATAAATTGAGCAACACACTATGGCTAAAATTCTGGACAGGATACTCAGAATTATTTGTAAAAAATAAATATTTCAAGAAACATCTTTGAACTTGTTCAATTGTATTAATATGCCCAAATCTCTCATAGATTGTGTACGTTGAATAACTGCGTTGTCATAAGTCTACTCATAAGTAATATTATTAATTTTACGTGAGAGCTCATACAGATACACTTAGCGACGTTCATAGATAATTTGTTTTTGGAGCACCAGATCTGTACCACCTCAATCTGATTCTGAAGCGATATGCAATCGTCGATGGTATTGATTGTAACATATAATTTTAAATAGTCTGCAGGGAGAAACTTTGGACAATTCTGTTCAGGAGCCAAATCGTTAATTAATAAGTGAAACAATAAAGGACCTAAATTAGTTCCTTGAGGAACACTTGAAGATGGCGAAAAACTATTGGAGACATTAGCCGTATAAGCTACATAATGATTACGATTGGTAAGGTATGATTTTAAGAATGCAACCAGTGACAGGGAAATCCAATAGGTTAGTAACACATAAACTATTATAATTATATTTAATAAGCAATATCAAATGGTAAGTAATTTACGTGATAAGATTCTTTACTTTAATATATCTAAATGATTATTTTTACTCAATTAAATCAAGATATAGTTTTATTATCTTAAATATGATGATAATGAATGAAGTTAAATTACTTTGAAATATAATAAAGGACCTGGGCTTTGTAGGAAAGCAGCTGGGAAAAGTGGCTTAAATCTTTATATATCGCCAGTAGGGATTATGGATATATGTAGGTCGGATACAGTGTATATTATCAGGTACTTCGGATGAGATTTTCAGATAAGTTAAACACTTTATTACTTTATAAAAGCTTGGGCATTCGGGTGACCTTCAACAGATGATGCTATCGAAGATATTTCGTAGGAAAATTATTTCAATCATATAAAAATATGTTCAAACGTTCTAATGATTCATGCACTTTTTTAACTTGACTTCGAATTACTATTTTAACTATATTAATGCGAATTTTAAAACGGACTAAAATATTTTTGATGCAACACAATCAAATTCTATAGGCCGATGCCTTGTAGTCCTTTGTTTTATCAAAGCCTTTTTAAATGCAAAATAATCTTGATTTTCACCTTGACAACTATTATTTTAATATAATTTTAAATGTAACGATGATTTAAATAAGATTATTAAATTAATATTTGAATTTACGAATATAAAAGAATGTGTTTTACATGGTAGGTTATGTTTATGGTTTAAATACAAACAGATCTTATTCGCGGTTTTTCTATTTTAAAAAGTCTAAACTAATGTGGATACAAATTTGAAATAAATAATTTAGATATCTTTTTATTCTTGGGTTAATGAATTAAATGACTAAAACGAATGTTAAAAAAATTCAATTTTGAAATAAATTTAATTAAGCTTAGAATATCAGAAATTATCGGAATATTAATTTATTATTATTAATAGAGAACGGACACGCTTACCACCCAGTGCAGTACTGGCGAAAGGCTGTATTTCTAAAATATTTAATTTTATTTATATAATTGGAAAAGGAACGGGTGGTGATCTATAAAATTACGAAATACATATTTATTTGTTGAAAAGTTGTATTTATAAAGTTTTTAATTTTATTTATATAATTGGAAAACAAACGGGTGGTGATCTATAAAATTACGAAATACATATTGCAGTGGAATGTGCTTTTTAATTGCTTATTAATATTTTTATTCACACTACAACTTATGCTGCCGGCTGTTCAGTCTAGTAGATTCCTCGAGCTCACATCTCACGGATCGCTCTTCTCAGATTAGGGCCAGGTTATGTTAGAAGTAAAACAATAAATGTCAATAAAAGTCTCGGTTAGCTAATTTACAAATTTTAATAAAAAAAAAATCAAAAAAAATCCCTTTACCGAATGTATAGGGTGCTAAGGCAACATTAACAGTAGCATTAGGAGGAAAGACTCTTTGTGAATATGTCTCGCACACAGAGAAAAACCCCCTGTGACTCTCGAACAAATATAAAATTAATAAATAATGAAGAAATTTGTCAAGTTTGACCTCTACTTAAACCCCTACAATATCAAATGTCAAAAACAACAAAGTTTTCAAAACCGCGTAAATTGGCTTACAGTCATGCGCAAATAAAACACGACACAATTCAACCCACAACTAAAAAAAAATCCAACCTGAATTTAAAACGTTCTAGAATATCTTGAAGAAAAAACTCCACTAACTAAAAAAACATGACAACTTTCTCTAGTATTCATATACTACTTCAAATATCAAAATTATTACAAAGAATACATGAAATTATAATAAGCAAAATAATCGTAGTATCAAATATATAAATCAAATATTTTTAACGAACTTACATAGATCTATGCACTGATAACACAAAAGAAAAACTACGTGAGAGATATCATACTTATTTTAGATCCCAAACTCTTGTAAAAATCGCAATAACATTACATGCACCTGAATAATATGCATAAACAAAAATAAAAACCCGATTTTACTTAAAACAGAGAATAAAAAATGAACTTCTTATCCTCTAACAACCGGTCACTTTAGAAGTTTAGATATCTCTCCCAAAATTTACCGCTAAAAATTCCTACATCTACTTCAATAGTACCACAACTGTCCACATCCATACGTTTAAACTAATAAACATACAGAGTCAGTTAAAAATATAATTACAAATATAATAAATATTAATAAAATTCAACAATTGTTCAAATTTTAAATCTTCCATCTTTTTCTCTCTCTCTGGATAGAAAAATCCACTACAATATGTATTTGTTGAAAAGTTGTATTTTTAAAGTTTTTAATTGTATTTCTATAATTGGAACATTTTTATTTGTTCATTTTGTCGTTCAAGTTGAGTAAAGGAGTATTAATATTGACTAGCAATAGTTTCTCAAGGTTTTCTTCTGTCAATTTTGTTCTCTTTGAATTAAGTACATCCTTATAAATAGAAAACGTCCTTTCTACATCGCAACTGGTTATAGGTGCATACTGGAAATATTCTTTTATTTCTTCATATTTAGCCGCTAGATTTTGTGGAATTGTCTCCATACATAATTGCTGCAATGTAATTAAATCTGGATTTCTATTAAGAATTGCTTCAAACTTTTGCCGAAGGCCACATCCGAAGTCACTTGGAATACTTTTCAAATTATTAACAGCCACATCTAATGTTGTTAATCCGTCATTTAATTTGATATTTCGTTTTTCAAAATAAGTGATTAGTTTTGGCAATTTTCCAAAGTGTTCGTGAAGAAAGTACAACTGATTTTTTAAATTTGGGATTTGTGTGAGCTCTTTGCACTCACCAATACTTCTAGCATCCTCCTTTAGCAGTGTTACGAAATGTTTTAGACTATCGAAATTCTCAGCATAATAACTAGTAGCTTCCAGCCATGTTCCCCATCTAGTTATTACTGGAGTGGGAGGCAGTGACAGAGATGGAAATTTTTCCCTGAAAAGAGCTACTCTCAATGGTGCTTTCCTGAAAAGTTTTTTAAAAGCTGATACAAGTCTATCAACTTCCGGAAAAGTGTCTCTGATATATTCACAGATTCCGTGGAGAGCATGTGGTACACAAGGAATATGCAACATATTAGGATATGTTTTCTTCAATAGTCTGCCTGTTTTTAGCATATACGCAGCACTATCACTGACAAATAAAAGTATTTTTTCTTTGCACGTGGCGTCCGAATAAAGAATTTTTTGCATATTCTCCTTAATGGTTTCAGCAACTGTTTCCGCATCAACTCTATTTATAACACTTGTTGCTATTACATATGAGTTATAGGGAATAGTTGGATGTAGTACACCAGCTACAACATTTACCACACAGCGTCCTAACATATCCACCGTTTCGTCGACGCTTATCCATATTTATTGATTTAAAAGATGGCTTCTAATACGTTCTACTGTTCTCGTATAGCACCTAGAAACATAATATTTGCGTAAAGTTGATTCATCTGGAACATTTCGACCAGTATATTTTTTCAGAAATATTTTTAAAGTGGGATTGCTAAGTTTATTTAATGGAATATTAGCCGCCATAAAAGTTTTACAGAGTTCAGATGTGTTTGCGATCCTAAGGGACGAATTTTTGACGATATTTTACGGATTTTGTAATAAATTTCGGAATCACTGACAATGGACATACAATCAGTATGACCGTCAATCCAACTCGCCATAGTTTTACAATGCCGTTCTCGACATTCTTCCATATCATGTCTGAAAAAGTAACTTAAACAAAGCTCTAGATCTAAATAAATGAAAACTAAAAATGTGTGCGTAAGTTATTGAAACTGAACGAAATTCAATGCACACTCTTACGACGAAATAATTGGTAGAAATAGATTCAATCGAACGATATTAAACAGGATCTATCACAAAAATTACGATGTAATTAACAGTTAAAACTATGAAAACAAGAAACTTACTCACAGCACTTTATTTATCTTACGAAATATAAACTAATAAATAAAATACTATCTACGCTCATGAAAACACTTTAAAAAGCACTATATTCTCGGAATACAATAGCTGGCTTGTCCATTGTTATCGCGGCGAGACCAGGTGTCCGAGTAAGTCAAACAAATACTTCATTGAATTACGCCGGGATGTACTGAGCGACGTTATACACAATTCCAATTGCCGATAGCGTTTTATGGAAATTGCGTCCGTTCTCTAATTATTAACACCTCGACATTAATTTTCACATGTTGTGTCCATATACCGCAGCATTTCAATATGTTTTTCCCTTATTCTAATTTCTATCTTTTCATTCTCAGATTACCGTAATATACACGTAGCTTGAATTATAACAATATATATATTATGTTTTAATTTCTTAAATAATTTAGATTTCAATTGTTTTATTTTTCTTTCAAATTTTGGGTTTTATTTTATTTTATTCAATTACTTTCCTTTCTATTAAAATTAATTATTTGTAAAAACTGTTTGTATTATTTGTATATGATATATTTAATTTTTAAAATGTATTAGTTTTCAATTATATTTTATGTTTTTCAAATTTTGTGTTTTATTTTCTTTCGTTCACTTTAGAAATTTGTTCTTTTTTATTACAATATATCACTCCTAATTTTTCAAATGCAGTAGGAGGATTATTGTGTAGTATCGGATAAGATTTGTGTGAGCTATCTACTCAGTGTCGAAACTACATCCGTTCAGTGAGAGAAAACTGAATGTAGTGTCAACGGTATAATAATATGTAATATAATAATAATATATATAATAATAATATATAATAATATAATAATATGTAATAATATAATAATATGTAATATAATGTGTAATAATATGTAAATAATGTAATAATTTTGAATTATATCAACTTTATGAGCAACCTGATTAACACCACATGAAATTTGGAGGACTTCGGTAGATGGGTCATGTACTCCGAAGGTCTAGAAAATTTCTGCCAAAAAAGTTTTTTGAAAGATGTGGACCAGTAAAGAGGCGTAGTGGAGGCTAACCTAGATATCCTTATGACAAGAGGACGTCGAAAAAATCTTAACGACTCTGAATCTAAAACAAGTGAGAACAAGTTCGCGAGATAGATCCTGTTTGCGAAAAACTCTTGGGAAGGCTTAGGCTCACAAAGATATGATAACGGTGAATATTTAATATAAAATCTCTACATAATTGCAAAGAATTATTTTCATACTTTTTCTATGTTCGTAAATTGATTTGGTTTTGAAACAGAATTGTTTCTTCATTTATAATTAATGAAGTCTAAGATTAATATTAAATGGGCGCCAATAAAATTAATCGTACGTGCTGTTCGACTAGCGCCTTCCTTCTGTGTTAATGGGTTAATATGCGTACTCTGTATGCAAAAATTCCCTTCCGAATGCGAATTTACTTAATGAACATTATGAATATTAATCAAGTAATATAAAACAAACCTGCAAATAATCGCTATAAAACGCACGTTTCATTTAATACGAAATCAATACTAGCGAAACAAATGAATTAAGAAACCGCTAGCACTAAATCGAATACCTATGCTACGCACTACAGCTAAAGCTCCCGCGCGAATTCTGTTATTTCCATTCAGGTATACCGTGGAAATTGATTTATGTTTCCATTGTGAAATTAATTATACCAAAAGCGAACAGAAACTAATCGATGCGCATCCGAGCGCAAGTTAACTCCCGTTCTATTTTTGGACGACTTTAAGGATCGTCTTAGCGCACTAACACTTGAGTAAATATGGAATGTGGATATTTACATAATGAATCATTCCTTGAACTTCTAACGAGTATTTGATTTAATTGCCTCTTTGTGAAGTATAATTTATAGCCTCAAAATTTATGACCTTGGAGAGTTTAAATTCTAAAGTTACATATGTAAATGTGGTATAATATGAAACGAACGATCATTAAATTATTGCGGAATTAATAAACATTGATATTACATTTTTATATATATATATATATACATTTATATACATTTATATCGTCTCATATTGTTTAGTGTATCAATATGTGTAGAGATATACAATATACCGGCGTCCTTGAAATAAAAGACAACGTATAAAAAATGGGAAGATGTAATTATATAGAATATAAATCCAAAATATTTTCCTAAAATTCCCTCTCATAAACGAGAAGAAAAAATAACAAAAATGTTTAAAAAATTTTTATCACGCCACTGTGTGATTGACTATATCATAAAAAGTATCAGAGACGATATCTTAAAGCTGATCCACAATAACAAAAAGAATAATTTTGCTATTGTTGGTCTCGCTTTAAATTTCGACTAGTTGTCGATCGTTTTACATTTACGTCTTCGATTTATTACTAACAAGCGCTCTGGTTCGGCTGTGGCTGCTAACAATAATGGAGATTATTTAATATAAATAATTGTGGTGCTGGTGAAGTATCATCAAAGGTTCAGGACGTGTGTGATGTGTGCTAAGGTAAATATATTTATTATTACTAACTAAATAAAACACAACAACGATGTCCTTAAAGTTTGTATTTATTATTTACAAGAAAGAAATTGAGCGTTAATATATTTATAAGTAATTAAATATAAGTCATATACACAAGGAACGTTGAATAAGTAATTAAAAATTAAGACACAAAAAGAGACAGAAAGAGTTGCGAAGATGGTCGTCCACAATGTGTGCGTCATATATTTGGACAAGTATTGAAAGCGATGCTTAGAAGTGAAGGAGGCCGGGTGGCGTGGCGTGTTAGATGCTGGAACAGCATATAAGCAAGATGTATTTCTTAGGAAAGATCTAAGCAGAAGACTAATTCGTGTCGAAGAAGCACTGGTCTGTCGGAAAAGGTTTTACTACCCCATGAGCTGGAGAAATGGATTGAAGTTGTTGATGTCTTGACTAATGAATTAATCAAAAGCGCGAGCTGAAAAGTTGTGATATATATCATTAAAATGTTCTTTGAGAGACAAGCTTTATAACGATATGCGACACAATATACGATATTAGTAAGAGATGAGTACGTAATTAAATTAATAATTTATGTTTAAAAATGAAATGTATAAAAAAATTCAAACGACCTTTAGATGTTTGCTTGACAAGACAGGTATCGGCTAGCGAGAACAAAAGAAGGCTTTCTCTTTGCAAACGAATGTGTACACAGAAAAATGGCTAAATTGAAGTCTCATATTTTAAAATGCAGAATATATTTAAGGAAGAAATATTAATTAAAACTAAATTAAAATATTCTATATATGCGAAGCATAACATATTAAAGATAGATTGTACCAAATAGGATGCTAAATGCCCAAAGACCACACATCTTATATGTTCTGTTACTACATCATCTTTAAAAATTCACACAAATTTTTAACAGCTGACTTTCGTATCAGACTGTCGAACCCTTACCATGTAAAACATAGACACAATGTTATCTTCTAGAGTTTTTATCAACATAAACATTGCAGCATGTAAATTCAATAGCGGCATTACGAATCTATATCAATATTTTATATTTCTTACTTCTCGTAACAAAAAAATACAAGACTCATGTAATACACATGAAGTAATGTATACACAATATACGGAAGAATAATTTAACCTTAAATGCAAGTAAGAAAAATATATTAATATTACAAAAATGAATAATAAAAGAAGTTAAATTGATTATGGCAAAATGTGAAAGCGATATATGTAAAAAATTATAAGACAAAATCTAAATTAAACAAAAACTTTAATAATACGAATTACTCGATATCGTGTCCCTGTTCGTCGATGGTGGCAATTAATTTCTCAGGTCAATCGATGTTCGGGAAATTAGATGACAATAAATTGACCATGAAATATAGGCTGGAGTGCTCGTGCTCGCTATTTTTTTTTCTGTTTACGAAGACAAAATGGAACGCCACGCAAAAACACAAGGTTGGGTTATATTTTCCTCAAGTCTATGTAAGTCGTAAACGGCAAACTGGCTGTTCCAAAGATTAGAATTCACTCTTTGGCACGATCCGTTTATGAACGATGAATTAACTAAAGGTCAAAGATGCGTGAATTAATTTCCATTACGAAAATGTACACTCGTAATTTTTTGAATGACTTTACACTACCAAGAGCTGTCTCCTAATCCTCGAATCCCACCCGCGTGTAAGCGGAAGAGGTGATATAGTTACCAAAGTTAAGCACAAGCAGCATTAATCGATATTAAAAAGGGAAATTAAAGTGTAGCAAAATATATAAGTATATAATACATGTGAGGTGTATAATTTTGTGAATACAGTCCCCTGGTTGGGTATCGATTTGTTCTAAATATTTCTAATCGCTTGTTTGTATGAACTTATCTGCCATGATGCTCTGGTAGTTGCCCATAATAAACTTTACGGTTTTAATCTCTATATCGTAGAAACCACTATACATTTATTTTGATGTACGCGACTTTTCGATCGCACTGCAATACAATATCTACTCAAGCCTTTGTATTGTACCTAGTCATAACATGATTTATTAGTATCAATCTTGCTCGTTTTTATTAATACATACTATATCCATTACTTCAAATCTAAAAACAATAACGCACACCATAAGTGGTCTTGCAAACAACTTTACATATAATAGATCGTGCTTCTTTTAATAGTTTATTTAATCAAATCCATTGTTGTGTCTCTGAACCGTGAAATTCTAATTTAATACTTACGATACAATTGAATGGGATACCTGAGAAAACTATAAAATATTTTACGATCTTTTATGGATGCTCGATTATTAAAGAGTCTTTCGTGACATTTAATATTCTCATATACAGAAGATGAATCAAGCTTAAAGACCTTGAAATTGTTCTGAATAGCAAATTAAATGCTGGCGTTGATGTTTAGCGTTCTACACATAGCATACAAAATGCCTAATTATATTCGCTTGATTCAATTGTGGAGGTTTGAAAGAAACAGAGACTGATTTCGATTCTGAAATTTACATCACAAATACATCGACACTGTGAAATCGTCTGAAGTTAAGTCTTTAAGAGAAATTTATTTCAATAAATTTATTTTAACATGCAGTGCTATTGCTTTATTTTTTCTCAATTATATTTATAATTCAATATACAAGGGCAATTCATAAAGTAAGTTCCATTTTGTCAAGTGAGCAGACAACTGGGAACATCGGAACAATCACAGCGCTACGGTGTAGTCTGATTCAGTGTGAGTCTCGCGGTACTAGTGAGAGAATTGTTCAGGCATTCTTTCGTGCTACTTTGGTCGTTTAAAATAACTGCTGCAATTGAAGATACCGCCGACTGTAAATTGCGTGCTTTTATCCAATTTCTGTGTGTAAAAAACATGAAAGCTGTTGAGATTCATCGTGAACTTTGTTCTGTTTAGGGTGAAGTGACAATATGGTTAGTGGACGGTGCCGTATCGTTCGAGAAAGATGAGCCGATATCCATGATGGAGAACGGAGTCGAAAATCAATTGTTATGATTAAAGACGGCAGACTATGTGCGAGACAGACAAGAATCATTTCACCATGTGTACTAAATATTGTTTTGAATACTATAATATAAATATGTTTTGAAGGTGCATCTGTTATTGCCAATAATACCACTTTTTCTTTAGAATAAATGTTTCGTTCATTGTTAGAAATACAAAATAATGTTTTTTTTTTTTTAATTTTGATTTAGAACTGTAAAATATATGTTCAAATTCTGTTATCTCTTTGATAAATGCATGTATGGAAATATTTAGGAAACTAAATATAAACTATAACTATAACTACTAATATATGTTTTTCTGCTCCGATATGTAAACAAAGCGAGAGGAATGAAAAATAATATTTAGTACAGATGGTGAAATGATTCTTGTCACCATGCACCGGGCACATAGTCTGCCGTCTTTAGTTATGATGAACGAACTTCTGGATAATGTCGAAGAAAAAGTTAGTGAATATTTTAAAATTTTGTTCAAGATGGGTGCCAAAACTACTTACCGTAGACCATAAAACGGAGAGAATCGGATCGCCACTAAATTTTCTGACACGTCACAATGTTGAAGGTGAAGAGTTCCTCAGGCATACCGTAAAAGGTGATAAGACTTGGGTCATCTATGTCAACGTTCAGATGAAAAGACAGTCAATGCAGTAAGATCGCTCTTATTCGCCTGCGAGAAAACCTTTAACGTGCTGTCAAACTAGAGACTACCGCATCTTCTCTAACATGAAGAAATGGCTTGGAAGCTAACGGTTTAAGAGCGATGATGAGCTGCAGGACAGTGTTATAGCATAATTCACAGGCAGCAGAGTTCTATGAAGAGGCCATTAAAAAGCTGGTTCATAGTTATGACAAATGTTTCAATCTTAATGGAACTATGTAGAAAAATAGCTAAAAGTAGTAGCTTTAAGTTGTATACAACCTTGTTTTGCATAGAGACAAAAAAAGGGGTGAAAAATACATATGAGCATTGCTTTCATAAAACAAATCGCGATCCAATGTTCACGTAGTAACGAGCAAATGATCTTTCTTTATTCGAGTCCGGGCCTGTCGCAGTTAAATATACGGGTTTACATCTCTAATTAATCAGTAATTCTGTTTACCGACGAATTATTTTATTCTGTTTCGCCTTCATTTGTATTTGTCAGTACTACAACGAATTTAAATTAAAAAATATGATTAAATATGAAAAATATTTTCCGTTAGTGTATAGGTTAGAATCAGGTATATTGGGGAGTACAGCTGTACACCCCAATATACCTGATTTTAACCTATATATATATTTATATATTGTAGTGCATTGAAGGTTTAATATCCTGCGCATGCTTGAGGGATGGATATTGTATGTGTTGCTGGTGCCAAGCGGTGGAGTTTAACGGATGAATTGTGTGAAGTTATGTTTTAAGGTTGAGCATTTATATACAAATTTGTAACCGTAGTAACCTGGATTTATTAGACTATTAATTGACATGTATTGATTTCTTATTAAAAGATTGTGTTGCCTTGATAATTTTTCACTGAATCCTAAATAAAAGAGATAAAACTGTTACGACGAACTGGGTGGAGAGATCGTTACAATATATATAAATTAATTTAAACGAAATTATCGACCGTAATATATTGAATAAAATAATTGAATAAAAATTGAAGCGGGCAATCTAATCAATTTTATTGTCCTTGTACGTCACTTTTATTATTTTTTTGAACTCTACATTTTTATCTCCGGAAGAAGCAACAAAGTTGTTGCGAAATATAGGGATAATTAATAAATGACTTTTTTAATTGACAGACCGCTTGCCCGCTTTTAATTTATTTTATTCAGTATATTACGGTCGATAATTTCGTGACCATATATTCAATTTTGTTGACGTTAAGATCTTAGACGTTGAAAATAACCTTAAAAAAAGGACCTTTTTAGAAATGGTCCACATTAACAGAGACATAAATAACGTTAATTATAGATCTGATACTAACGGGCTAAGTATAATTTATTTTAATATACTCGGTTTGACGGTTAGTTGACCATCTAAAAATTGTTTCGTTATTTGGTCCATATATTGTTAAATTTATAATGCATTATTTTTTTTTATATTCTTGTGACTTTAGTTTTTTGCTATATGTTTCGTTTTATATTTTTTACTTTTCATGTTTTAACTTTTACATATACATGTTTTTTAAAGGTTTTAAAGGCTTGTATCTATAGTTACTTTAAGATTTAAATCTAATAAATTTTATTGTCCGTCACTTTTATTATTTTTTTGAACTCTACATTTTGTAAGTATGTGTACTGCTACCTACTACTACTGCTTTATACTCTTATTTACTTATTGTTATTTCTCAATAATCTTGTAGTATCTCCGGAAGAAGCAGCAAAGTTGTTGCGAAATATAGGGATAATTAATAAATGTGTTTTTTAATTGACCGCTTTTAATTTATTTTATTCTATATATATATATATATATATATATATATATATATATATATATTTAGTGTTTATAAGAATTTTATTTTTCTTATTTATTTTATTGGCCGTGTCTTAATATTAAAAATAATAGACTTTTTATTGGTTTAGCGACCTTTTATTGAATTATGATGTTTTATTCTACGACGTTTCGACTTTTATTGTTTTTCAGTCTTTTTCAAGTATCGTTTCATTTGGTTTTTAAAATCACGCATTCTGTGTAACATGTGTATCGGGGGCCCGAGACCTTTTTTGTAACGAACCGATCGCACTGGTTGGAATATTCCAACCAGTGCGATCGGTTCGTTACAAAAAAAGGTCTCGGGCCCCCGATACACATGTTACACAGAATGCGTGATTTTAAAAACCAAATGAAACGATACTTGAAAAAGACTGAAAAACAATAAAAGTCGAAACGTCGTAGAATAAAACATAATTCAATAAAAGGTCGCTAAACCAATAAAAAGTCTATTATTTTTAATATATATATATATATAATTGAAAAGAAATGATCGACCGTGATATATTATCAAAAATTTATTTAAATTCGGGTAAGCGGTCAATTAAAAAACTCCTTTATTAAATTACCCTATATTTCGCAACACTTTGTCGCTTCTTCTGGGGTAAAAAATGTAGAGTTAAAAAATAATAAAATTGACGTACAAAATATAAAAATGATTGACCTTTTCATGTTTTAACTTTTACATATACATGTTTTTTAAAGGTTTTAAAGGCTTGTATCTATAGTTACTTTAAGTTTTAAATCTAATAAATTTTATTGTCCGTCACTTTTATTATTTTTTTGAACTCTAATCTATTTTTTAATCATTTTTATATTTTGTACGTCAATTTTATTATTTTTTAACTCTACATTTTTTACCCCAGAAGAAGCGACAAAGTGTTGCGAAATATAGGGTAATTTAATAAAGGAGTTTTTTAATTGACCGCTTACCCGAATTTAAATAAATTTTTGATATATATATATATATATATAACATGTTTTCATTTGAAAAGTCAATCTAGGTTACTTTGAAATTTTGATAGAATAAGACGCAAATATATTAATATGTGTTTGTTGTTCCGTAAACGTAAATCCAAATGACATTTGATAATGTCAATCACATTTGTTATTTATTTGTATGTATGAGACTGTCAAAATATACGACTTCGTAGGTTAAGTAGTAAATTTTAATTCACGACATACTTCAAAATGTTCTCAGTAAATCACATACTACTAGATTGACTTTTCAAATGAACACCCGTTATATATACAATATAATATAATATAATATATACAATATATACAAATAATTAATTACCAGTATCGTATGGACACGCTACACCAAGCTAACCATTAATGATTGTTGTTTTATTATGAACATAATTTTATTTTGAAAGAAGTTTAACATTCAAACTATTTAACTATTAACTATATTTATTGATATCAACAGAAATTTAGAAATTTTAAATGAATTTCTTTTTTGATTTTCAATTAGACATTTATACGTATTCTTCTTATGTGCATAGCTTTGGCGCTATTCAGCGATAACCCTGTATAATAAAAGCCTCTTCATGTGTTGAGGATACATGCAGGATCCTTTCATATCACATTAATATTAAGTATTTTTTAAATTAATTTAAGAAACGATGAGGTGTCGATTAAGTATAATAACTTACAAATTTAATTATAATCAAATTAAATTCAGTATGCAGGCTCACGTATCACACGGTATATGTCTTATTTTTATCATCTGCGGCACCTCATATTCACATAAAGCGGTTGGTCCGCTACGGATAATCTTAGGTACAGTTGTACACTAGGTCACATTTATATTATTTAGCCAGCTTCAAACTATGTTTCTACAATCAGGGACTCGGGTTATATTGCTTTTATGAACAATAATCAATATAATTTCTAGTTAAATTTAAAGGACTATACCAGTATGCTAAGTTCGGAATGATTTCAAAGATCTTTTATTACAAGTAATGGTGGGTTCTTTGTATCAGATAAGACCGTCAGTGCCAACATGTGCGCGGTATTACGGTATTTCTATTCAAGGTACCTACATCAATTGTTTCTTGGTAGTTCAAGGAACATCCGAAACATTTGGTTTTATTGTCTGAACTTCCCAGGATTTTGTTAAATGTACTGACTGGTGAAAACGTTTATAATCGCTGGCTTATTACGGCAATGCAGTATCTTCTATCGTCAAAGAAACTAACACCGACAGTTTTCCAATACTTTAAGTTTAATTGAGAACGCCTCTTTGAACAGTTTCTACCAATCATGGTATAGTGGGGATGTTGAATTATTCATTTTGGAGTTTTCTTTATAACAAAAAACAAAATCATCAAGTCAGTCTTATCTACAAGTTTAACACAAACAAGTTCGTTATCATTTATAACTTTATCGGGGTAAACTCCTCATTT
Source organism: Melolontha melolontha (assembly GCA_935421215.2). Taxonomy (NCBI): domain Eukaryota; kingdom Metazoa; phylum Arthropoda; class Insecta; order Coleoptera; family Scarabaeidae; genus Melolontha; species Melolontha melolontha. The sequence goes on from OW285235.1 coordinate 214,083,253, forward strand.
AACGAGTAATCAAAACACTCACCAGAGAGTTAATTTGTCTCAACATAGACATTCAGTTTATCCATTTAAGTGTCAGTTTACTTTCTATATCATCAAACATAAATCACTCAAACAGTGCAGATTCGTTTAATTAATTACAAGACAAAAAGGTATCACAACAGTTCATACTCATAAGATAAATAGATTAAGTTGTTGTATATTTAAAATAAGTGTAATTAGTGTAAATAAATATATTTATATCAGTTGCATTTATTCAGAAACAACCTTTCACCAAAGAATAAACAATAAAGCGTATACAAACTTACACCTTGTGCGCGGTGAGTGCATTCATTAATCTAGCTGTAATCAAAGGGAATGATCGGCGAAGCATCGTCACCGGAACCAGGAATCAGCCCGTCCATCATGGATTGATTTTTCTTTTATAACCAAACGGAACTTACTCGACGAATCGCCCTCGTACATACTAATGGTTAATAATTCATTTCATCGTATGAATGTTTAAAAATATTTTTTTTATCTTATTTGAAGTGTTATGAAAACATTGCCGTACCTGCAACTATCTTAAAAATTTAATGTCAGCTAGAAGTGACTAAAACGTTTAACAGATAAAATTTTTGTTGGTTAATGACACATTGTCTCGACAATTCAAAGCATTCTTAAAATATTCTAGTATTAATACGAGTGCAGGTGGGTATATACATGTGGTACATCAAACAAATGATAAATTAACGTACGCATTTATTTTTTAAAAATAGAGTATTAGAGACAGGTTGCGCAGCTTGAAGTATGTACAAGTACATATGTGTGTATATGTATGTACAGGCTTTAATGAACCGTCTCGCTATACTGAGAATTACCAAATTTTTAACTTAACTCCAAGTATGAACATTGAAGCGTACAATTGTAATGATGGTAATTAATGAAGATTACATTTTAGATACTGCATGTCACATTTTTGAATAAATTGTATAGTAATATTAGAAATTTTGTCCTACATATTTGTATTAGTATTTTGTTTTATTTTAACCAACAGCATATTGCAATTTCGTTTGCAGGATATTAACATAAGTATATATATATATATATATATATATATATATATATATATATATATATATATATATATATATATATAAGGTAAACTTAATAAGTCGGCGATTAAAGGTCTAGTTCATTACTTCAAAGTATATATATTTAAAACAACCCTACATGTTTCGGCAATGATGCCTTTGTCATGGGAATAAAAAATATAAATGACAGAATATAAATGTCAAATAATTGAGTTGCTATGGTTTAAATTATTCAAAGATGCATTCCAATAATAATAATAAGTCATGCCTTAGTATATATATATATATATATATATATATATATATATATATGTATATATATATATATATATATATATATATATATATGTATATATATATATATATATATATAAGGTAAACTTAATAAGTCGGCGATTAAAGGTCTGGTTCATTACTTCAAAGTATATATATTTAAAACAACCCTACATGTTTCGGCAATGATGCCTTTGTCAAGGGAATAAAAAATATAAATGACAGAATATAAATGTCAAATAATTGAGTTGCTATGGTTTAAATTATTCAAACATGCATTCCAATAATAATAATAAGTCATGCCTTAGTATATATATATGTATATATATATATATATATAAGGTAAACTTAATAAGTCGGCGATTAAAGGTCTGGTTCATTACTTCAAAGTATATATATTTAAAAAAAACTACATGTTTCGGCAATGACGCCTTTGTCAAGGGAATACAAAATATAAATGACAGAATATAAATGTCAAATAATTAAGTTGCTATGGTTTAAATTATTCCAAGATACATTCCAATAATAATAATAAATCATGCCTTAGTATTCCAAAAAATAGATAGCCAGGTGTGAACATATGTGTTGTTCGCTGCCAGAAGCTTGTATCTCTTTCTGGGTATGAACCTGTGTGTTGGTTGCTACTGGCAGCTTGCGTCTCTCCCTGGGTGTGTGATTTTGTATTTGTGTGACCGCGTAAGTGTAGGGTTTTGTATGTTAGTGCGCTCGTGGGTGTGTTTAGTGACCGGTCGCGTAAATTTAGAGAGATCGGATAACCAGCCGTTGCGTAGGGCCGCCAACCCTTTCCCCGCAAATTCTTTACTTTTCCGAGCAGTACTTCGACGGCCCGACCCCCGCCCCAACGAGGCAAGGCGCAGACCAGCGAAGCGCACCCTGCACGTGGGTTGCTCAACGCCAACCGATATATATATATATATATATATATATATATATATATATATATAAATATATATATAAATATATATATAAATATATATATAAATATACATAGATAAAAAAAATAAGAGAGGAATCAAGAAATCAAAATAAAATTACAATTTTATATATATGACTTACAAGTCATAAACATAATAGGCAAAAATAAATGAGTATCGAGCAATACAACAATAATATTCAAATAATAACAATTACAAAAAATAATACCACTATAGCAGAAACAGACTTTGTAAAATGTCAAACTAAATGAATTATCTGATATTTCTAAATACAACAGGCAACTAGATAGATTAGAATTTTTATTTAAGAAACACCAAATGGTGTGAAAAAAGATTATTAGGCGTATTCTGTAAAAACGTGAAGACTTCGAACTTGACATATAAATACCATTCGATAGGTAATTAAAAAGTGCATTTGTTGGTAAGTTAAAAAATATGGCGTTCTATTTAAATTAATCAAGTTATAGTCACCTAAAGTTCTAATATAATTAGTGTTAGTTTTTGTACACCTAGTATATAAGATAGCAAGTTTATTATAATTTGGATATAAAATATGATCTATTGTTACACTTCACCATAAATTTCGCTTACATAACTTAAATACTTCTTAATTATTTGAAACATGAAAATTAGGTTAGCTTTTGACAAAATTCAAATTATTTAAAAAACTTGAAGGTTTAGGTATTATAAACCTAATTAAAACAGAACACTTATTTTGATCGAAGAATCCAAAAATGCAATAATTTACAGTGAGTTCTATTTTAAAAAACACAACTTTTGAAGGCTTTTGGAAGTATAGTATGAAAGTAATTTTAAAAAGTAACCATAATAGACCCCTATATATCCCAAAATTGAAATATTTTGAAAGTCAAGTATTTTGGCCACAGTATCCCGTCATATAGCGTGAATAACCCTGTATATTAGAAGGAACTTCTTATTTTCTGGGCCGTAATTATAATATAAATCAAAAGGTAATTAAAACAATATTTAATGTATTTTGACGTTTCGATACTATATATAGTGCCTTTTTCAAAAAAATTAAAATTGTGCTGTTAATATGTAATCTATTCGTTTTCGGTTACTATTTCTAAAAAAAAAATGGTGGAACGTCAAAATAAATTTAAAATTATTTCAATTATTATTATTATTATTATTATATACATATATATATATATATATATATATATATATATATATATATATTGAGGCATTGCAAGAAGGGTTTCTTTTCTCTGAAAGAAACAAAGAATACTTGTAACCATAATATTTATATCTAATATGTACTTCAATACCAAGAAGGGGAAAGATTGATTCAAAGTATAAATACGTTATTTTGACGACAAATTTGCTTTGAAATAATTAACTTATTTTTCTATTTTTTTATAATGTTTACTTTCAATTTTTTTATTCAAATCAATATTCAACGCGTGTTTATTCAAACAAATGTAACGTATTTATTTTCAAATGTATTTGAACAATTAAGCCCCGCCCACAATTCTAACGGTGCAATAACCCGAAAATAAACCGATATTGCCAGAGTGTTTGTAAACACATAAACATATGTTATTCAACCAAAGTTATTTTATAAATCAAATTGTAATTTTTTTTACTGTTTTACTCTGTAAAAATGTCTAAAATAACAATGTTCGAAAAGATAATGCAAGTAAAGAAGGGGGCGATTTTGCGGAAAGTTATGCAATTAAAAACAAGTGAAAAAGTAAGCGTCGGTAATTAGTCGTCACAGATAGAGGTCACGCTTTTTGTGCTCCGAATTAATTAAAACAAATTGGTAAAATTATTAAGTTCTGGAGATTTTTGAGTCTACACAACGTTACTCACACCTACGATCTACCTGTAGACAAAGTTTACCATCTGCCGACCAATTAGTTCACGAATTACGAATTTTTAAAGTTTCAATACGTTAATTACCCGCCATAAGTTTCACCGTGCAACGACCAGCATCTTGGTACGCTTGAAACCGGTCATCCGAGCAAGCCGCCGTCGGACTTGGAGATTCTAAAAAACTCAAGTCATCCCGAGGGACCATCGCAGAAATATTATCCAGTTTCCCGTTGTGAAAACCAGCAGAACACAGGAGCAGGAAGCAACGGAAGCTATATCCGAAGACTCAGGTTTTTGCTAACTTTAACAATATTTTACGCGCCATTTTTACTTGCTCATATACTTTTCTAGAATTTTCTTTGTTTATTCCATAACTAACTATTTACTTTGTTTTCACCGATATAATATCACTGTAATTTTTATTCCACTTATTTAAATATTAGAATCCACTGTTTGTAATTTTAAAACTTGATTCTATGTTACTTTTATAAACTCTTTTAATAAAACAACACCAAATTGCACTTGTCGTACACCATATTGTTAGACTATAAGAATACCAACCGTTGAGTGTATCTCCCGTATTGTTATTTGTGTGTCACGAAAATTGTTAATATAAATTCCAAACTTTGCTAGATAATTTTTTGATTAATAAAGTTAATTGTCAATATTTTACTTTGGTTTTCTTTGTAATATACTTGAGATATTGTTCCGATCCCAATTAAATAAACTACGTACATAAAGTCAAAGTGGAGAGAGGTGAACCTACCTTAACCCTGAAGAAATTAAAGAAGCTAGCCGACGACGAAAATAACCAAAAACAGATAAGTATTGAACGAGCCCGATTTAAATAAACTTTTTATTATGCAACAATTCACAGTTATATAACATTCATTCTTTTATATACATACGTTTTTTATATATATTAACAATTCGTAAGATTACATTATATTAATCAATAATAAACACATTACAGATATATTAGATCACGCTTGACGCATTACAATATATATATATATATATATATATATATATATATTTATATAAAATAACAATATTTTTTTGGTTTTAGCGACCTTTAATGAAATCAAACAATTTTATTTATGAAAACGACGTTTCAACTTTTATTAATTATTAGTCTTTGTCAAGTTTGTAAATGTATATAAACTGTAACGGAACAAGAGATTATGTTTTTAATAATATTTTATATGAAAATTTTTTTGTAAAACTAAATTTTCAAAGACTAATAATTAATAAAAGTTGAAGCGTCGTTTTCATAAATAAAATTGTTTGATTTCATTAAAGGTCGCTTAAACTAAAAAAATATTTTTACTCAGTATGATTATACGGCCAATAAAATAAATAAGAAACATTTCTTAGCCGTTTATTAAATATATTAATTGATAAATTATTGGAGTTTTTGGGCTTTTATATGAAATATTTACAAATATCAAATTAGTATGTAATTGCAAAGTAAGTGGGGATGTAAACTTTGCTGTCTACAAATTACAAAGCAAACCATACGAAATTTTTAATTGAAAAATATTGTCTACCTTGGGACTTGAACTCAAGTCTACAGTTTGCTGGCTGTCGCTGTAAAAGCGACAGTCGGCAAACTGTATAGAGTATTTATATATATATATATATATATATATATATTGAAATAATCTTTAACTCAAACGTTTACCAAAAAGTGTTTTTAAAGACAAATATTAAACTTTAAAGCAGTAAAATGAACTTAAAATTCGAATTTTTACTCCCGCATGCTGATACACTTCTGCGCAGGTCCAATGAATATAGACGTTTGTAGTTAAATATAATAACCTCTATAACCAAATAGTACTTTGGTCTTAAAAGAAAGTTTGAAATTTAATATAATTTGAAAAAAAAAACAACGAACATGAGTCCTCTAATATCTCCAGGGTCGTGAAGATTCTGTCTGACAAAGAAATTAAAAGGTATGTTAGCTCAGTGTTAATATGATAAACTAATTGAATTCAAACGACTTGTCTTGGTTCTTAAATTCCGTTTATTAAAAGGAAACTCTTATCTTTAAAAGTGAATATTTAATTAGGTAATATTTAACAAAACATTCGGAATCAACAATAGTTAACAATTTATTTTTATTGAAAATTTAATTATAAAATTTAATGGTTATGTGGAATTTCTTATAGGTTAAAAATTGAATCTACGGAAATGAGACAAATACTAGGCTACGTAAACAAATAGATTCTGATAAATTAATTGCTGAATACATGAATTTGTATATAACCTCCCTACTTACAATGTTTTAAACAAAATGGTCATTAAAGGGATCTTTATCTACCTTCGGTAAGTAAATGTATCTGTTTACTTAAAAAAAAAAAATACAAATAATAAAAAACAGCTCAATATTCTATCACAATTATCCGTCTAGTCTCTGGAATTAAGTCTTTCTTCCCTGACGTACGGCTGGTATATTTTAACTTCAGGAACAACGGTCACAATTCTGGCAGATCTCGAAAGTTAGGATCCCCGGTCCCAATCCTGGTAATATACGGCCTTGTAATGTTTCCCAATATTTATTTAAAGCTGGTACACATCTTTTGTGGCCCATTAAATGATAGCGGAGTATAAGATGAAAACAATTCAAATCTTGGTAATATAAATTATGCTTATTTATTTATTTTTTATTTTCCAAAAAAATTCGTTTTATCTAAAAACACATTCCCTTAATTAATTAATTCCCTTAATTCAAGTGCAAAAATTATTCTCCCCAATTGTTTCAATAACTCACTATGGCAACCCAACAGCTTTTTCCGTTTTTGAAGTTCATTGGTCGCTTTAGTTATATAGAATTTTCCAAAATATTTGACATTTATATAATAATTTTGATTCTTAATTAATATTATGAACTTATTGGTTTACAATTAAATTTTCCTTCACACATAACCTTTGAAGTACACAAAATTAACTAGATTTACATAGTTCTATAATTTTAGTAAATGTAAGAAAGTCATATACTTTTGAAATTTAATTATAGATTTGACACTCTAAATTAAAAAAACAATACAAATATAATAGACTTCCAACCTTCTAAGTAATCCCAATAACAGAAATGTAACGAATTAAAGCTAGTGTCTTAAATAAATATCCAATTAATATTTTTATTATAATATATATATATATATATATATATATATATATATATATATACTCTAATCTAGCAATACAAAGCGTTGCCGGGTTCAGCTTAAAAGCTAAATAAATAAAAACAGAAGTAGACCAAGTTCACGGAGAGCTTTCACCGCCGTATGCAACAGTTGCGAACTGGATTGGTGAATTTAAACATGGTCGAACAAGCATAGAAGATGCATGACGTTCAGGGAGACCAAAAACATCTACCAATGAAACTATTAGTAAAGTTCAGGAAATCGTGATGAATGATCGCCGATTATAGTTGAGAGAGATAGCAGAGGCAGTAAGCACACCATATGACTGCGCACATTACATTTTACATCAACATTCGGACATGAGAAAGCTCAGTGCAAGATGGGTGTCGCATTTGCTGTCAGACGATCAAAGGAAAGCTCGTGTGACCATTTCTCAGCAATATCTAAGACATATTTAAGTGTAATCCTGTAGATTTTTTGAGGCGTTTTGTAACCGTCGATGAAACGTGGCTGCACCACTTTACACCAGAAACTAAAACACAATCAAAGCAGTGGACAGTAAGCGGCGAACCAACTCCAAAGAAGGCTAAGACGATGCCGTCAGCTGCAATAGTGATGGCTACCATCTTTTGGGATTCCCGAGGTATAATTTTTATTGAGAGGAAAATAACAGGCGCGTATTAAGCGTCGTTACTAGACAGATTGAACGAAGAAATTAAAGTCAAAAGGCCTCATATGACAAGAAAGTGAGTCCCCAAAATTCCCCATCCCACAACTCGGCAATTGCGATGGCGAAACTGGACGAATTACGATTCCACTTAAATGAACATTCACCGTACTCGCCAGATTTGGCCCTTTCGGACTTCTTTCTATTTCCGAACCTCAAGAAATGGTTGTCTGAAAAGAAATTCTCATCGAATAATGAAATCATCAAAACTGCAGGTGAACATTTAGAAGGTTTTGATAGATCTTACTTTTCTGAAGGAATGAAAGGTCTTGAAAAACTTTGGGCCAAAAATAAATAAGATTTTATCTCGAAAAGTGGTTTTGTGTGTCTCGTTCTAGAAACATCGATCTTCCCTCGTATATACTCAAATCTTTAACTAGTACATTATTAGACTAACAATGAAAACAAAATTAATAACGATTATATCAATCTAGAATTTAAAATTATGAGTTATAGAAATATGCTCTCTACCCTTTTATAGAGCGAGCGCAGGCGAAACAAAGTATATATGTAGGGACGTAGAGATAGGTCAAATGAAATAAACTTCCTTACTTCTTTCCATACATTAAAACTTATACATACATTGTCATACATAAATTCATTTTATCCTCAGCGTGTAATTCTAACTTGAATAGAGTTATTACTATGAGGCTCGAGTTTACACTGCTTTGTTCTCTCGAAACGTGTTATATTTCTCACATATTGTCTAACTTTTGATTCAGTCACCCGTAAATATGGGACCTCACATTTAGTCTCGCCACTCATATCTACGGGTTCTATCAAGTGACAACGTCATTAATAAGGTTTTGAAAACAAAAACCCTCACCTGTTGCCATAGAAACTTCAATTGAAACCGGTATAGAATTTAACCGCTACCGTTGTACAGATTTTCCTTTCGTAAAATAACAATGAGTGGCTGGTTCAAAGTTTTAATTCATGCCATCATCGTAACGTCTATTATTCGCGGATGACAGCAATGGGCTGGAATAATGAAAACTCCCGGGAACCAGTGTGTGATCATAAAAGGGCCCGACCGTCTGCCGCTAATTGCCTTTAAGCGGATTTTAACCGGCATTCTTCTCTCTGTTTAATATTCGGAATTAAATGTTCACGTATTTTGTTTTAAATTTACTTATTTTATTGTTTCTGGTACTTGGTCCTTTGTCGGTCGTAGTAATATTATTAGATATTTTATGAATCGAAGTTTTCTTACGTCATTTATTTGCGACCGTTGATTCGTGATGAAGAATAGAACGATCGAACAAGTGCTAAGGCTAAATAACTGAGGAGTATATTTAGACAGATTAGATCATCTGATAATGTACCCGCATTCATAAACACCAGGGCAGACGAATTTTCTACGCCTGTTGACCATATTAATTCGAAACTTCTTTCGTTGATATCTCATACATGATAATTTTGTTTCAATTATATGTTCGGGTTATAACGTGATGATTATAAAGAATGCGCAAAGTGGAGGTTCGGTTTCGTAATGTATATGGTGCTGAAGCGAGGAAACTTTCTCACATTATATACACCACGGCAATATAAAACCTCGCCCTCTTAAACGTGACTAAAGTTAACCCGGTAATTTAGTTCCAGAGTAAGTATATTCATATTACACGTGTATGTCCGAAATGTACATTTCTACAAGAAGTAATTGGATTTCATCCAACCCGAGTTATTAACATATACACTACTATTATTATAAATGAATTTTCCGTGTAACCTTCATATTTTTTCAGAAACTATTTATTTATAAATTAATTTAATTTTTAGGAATTTCCCTTTACCATGACCCTTTGATCTTTAATTGACGATATATGTGTTTGACAATTCGACTTCACATTTTTTTGCATTTGATACGAAATTGCAAAAGACCACCTTGAAAAGTCAAATTGTATTAGACTAAAACAATATGAAAGACAAAAGGATTGAAATAGTTATTTACAAGTCGCCAGAGGCGTTTCATTAATTTTTTGTGTTTTTGGTGTTATAGAAGGCTGCTTTTTCGAGTGTGCTAGTTTTGAATGATTGTTTTCATTGTGTTCATTCCCATGTTTCGTTTTTGACCAGATTTAGTTTTATGTATTTAAAATACCTAGCAGTGCAGGAAAGCACATATATTGTAATGGTATATTTAAGAAATTATGTACAAAATGTTGATGGTTTTTGGAATTACTCCACAGTAGCATTTTACGATTTATTTATTAATTTGTTGCTACTTATCCCTAACATCAAATTGCAATGCGCGTAATCACTCAACATTAAGATCGCACCATAAATCGCTTTCTTCAAAGAGGAAGCGTATCCAAAGGCAAATCTCCAGAATAAAAACTCCGAATATTAATTCTTGAAGAGAACAATGAATATATATTTGATAACTGATAAAATATATATGTTATATATAGGGTTTGGCAACTGGTATGGCACATTTTTAGTAGGTTGCCATGAAAAACCAAATAATCTAAAGGCCGGATTATTTGCAAAAATAAACTGAAAATATGCCCATAAATATGCAAATGTTAGCCTAAATATATGCACTTCCTTATGAAAAATTAGATAAAAATATGAGTAACGTTAGGAAATGGAATAGTGTAGAAGAAAATATTCCTCGTATTATGTTTACTACAAGTTTACTTAGAACATTTTACAACATAATTAACTATGAAAACAATTTACAATCACATATTTCGCAAAGTTTCCAACAGAAAAATTGTGACGCTTGTCTGAAAACTTGTACATATTTATATATTTTCTAGCATATTTCAAATTATATAAAAATATCATCTATTGTCAACTCAATATTTTCTACTGAATTACCACACAAGATTTTAGCAATGTCCTTTAGCTGTTTAATACCCTTCATCCTATTGCACTTAAAAATTTTTCATACACGGACTGTCCCACTCCTCCTTTAACATCAAAACATGACTTTTCAAATTTGTTTATTATTTCAACTCTCTCGTTTAGCGACATAAATTGTTTTTCCAACTGCAATATAGAACTGGAAATGAAACTGTAATTGGTTTTAATAAACGCCAACTGTTGAGGTATTTCTTTACTCGAATGCACCTTCTGGGCGTCTATCACAGATTGTGCATTCCTATCAGGATTCATAATAATTGTCTTTATTCCTTCATAATCATTTGCATGAAAAATAGCAGCCTCCAACTACGTTCCTCATCGTGTGATTACTGCTTGAGGAGGAAGCGGACACCAGGTAGATGTTTGTAAAACTGAACTCGTAATGGGGCCTTTAAAAATACTTTCTTAACAGCACTAATTAAAGTATTTACTAAGGGAAAATGGTTTCTGACTTCTACTGCAACACGATTTAGTCCGTGCGTCAAGCAAGCTGTGTGAATTAAATTTGCGTAAAAGATTTTCAACTTGAAAGCTGCCTTCACCATTTATGGTGCAGCATCCGTTAAAAACAATCGAATTTTATCTATTGGAATCGATTCCAGTAAGAAGAAAGTTGCAAGTTCTTCCTGTAGAAACCTTGTTATTGTCAAATTATTTGCCTTTTCCAACTGTTTGGATGAAATTAAATAAGATTTTACTGGAACCGATACGTTAAGGATACCAATCATTAAATGAACTATGTAGCGGCCCACACTATCAGTAGTTTCATCTACGCATATATAAAGATAATTGTTTGCAACAAGCTTCTTAATGCTATTCAATTTTTTCTTAACGTGCTCTCATCGGGAATGTTAGATGTTTGCTGATATACTTTTGCAAAAATAACTTGACATTTAAATTGTTTAATTTATGTAGTGGAATATCTGCTGACACAAACATTTGACACAAATCTTCATTAAACTGTTCTTGTTCCGATTTTTTGGAAGTTAATGGCAAACATTGCGGTAATGTTCGAAACGATGCTTCGAAAAGCCAATCTACATGCAAACAGACGCTGCAATGTTTATGTTTATAAATACTCCAGAAGTGACAAACAAAATGTAACCTCGTCGGAGAACAGCAAATTGTATGTAAAATATTGGTAATTTTTGAAAATCTCCATCACTCTTTCGCATAATTAAATTCTACAATCATAATCCCCTTCCAATAATTCTTGATATCTTGAGCAATAACTTCATTAGTTGCATCTTTTGGTCGAAAATTTCTAACATTTCCAGTCAAGTTATACCTTCTCAAACTTTTACCAACGCCAGTTCGTGGTTTTGGATGCCGACCTTGATGCAAAGTGTTAAATATAAAGCAAACTCCTCGATGAGTTCTGACGCGGTCACCAAAACCAATCATCAGAATTTCAATACGTTCTTTTTCAGTTAATTGAACCATTATATTAATATTTGGACGTCTACAATGTTAATTCTGACAGTTTAAGTTAAGTATAGCAAACGCCAATTAAGTTGGCGCGAGAAGGGGTAAGTTCGCGCAGGATTAGAAGTAGTGGGGAGATTTGTATTTGGTTTTACATCAAATGTCAGATAATTCTAACCTCTGAGCGTGTATGATCCCCTAGCAAAGACATTACAAACTATGTTCTGTCAAACGTCAATGACAAATGTATTCTGACAATTACTTGAGTAGTGGGGGTAGACGTTTTTAAAAACGGCTTCTGCGCACCCCCTCCTCGCGCCAACTTAATTGGCGTTTGCTATACTGAATTTTAATTTCATGGCTTACTAAGCATAATTATGATTTTAAAATATCTGCTTGAATTAAGTATCTTTGTCGTTGTTAAACAAAAAGGGTGAAAAACCTTATTATTACTGAACTCTCAGATCAGAACTCAATTACTTTTGTTTTATTTAAAATAAAGAAGTTAATATCGTTTTTAGCTAAACCAGAAGTCTGATTCGGATATAAATATACTTATCGAATTTCTGATTTACATTAAATTAATTGTGAAAATTTAAAAAAGGTATATAACCCCTTACCACAATTATTAGTCGTATCCTAAATACGTATTTCGACAACTAAGTTGTCATCATCAGTAGGTAAAAAACTACTAATTAAAGTCACAAGGGGCACAATAAAGTAAGATAAACGCTTCCGCACAACTACTATACACTGCAACCCTGTAAAGACAGTCTTTACAGGGGTCTACTGATGATGACAACTTAGTTGTCGAAATACGTATTTAGGATACGACTAATAATTGTGGTAAGGGGTTATATACCTTTTTTAAATTATTATTTAACCACAGTCGCCATTGAAAGAATTTTAATTGTGAAAAGTCTAAGTAGCCATATCAAAGATATTCGAATGGATTCGTACATTTGCCTAACCCTGTATTACACTATATGATAAGTGTTAGGTAAATATAGAAATAGGGATTTATTGTTGAGGAAATGTCGACGTTTGCAAAAATGTCGAAATACACCTGAACGGAAACAGACAATAAAACTCGGCAAATAGAGAAACACACTGAACAAATTTTATGACATCGCTAAATACAGATAAGAGATCAAAAAATACGTTTTAAAATTTAAATATTTTTATCATATATCGTTTAGTTACGTTACTTCCTTTTACTGTATATTTGTTGTTATTAAGATTAGAAATTATGTAAATGTAAGATATCGTATATGCAGATATGCACTTTCACGTAACATACATTGGTTTATTTATTCCGATTCCGTGAATAGAGGAAAGGCATTTAGAATTGTATCATAACCAAGACGAATCTGTCAATACCAATGGAAGGTTATCTTTACATGTTTGAATGCTCCATTCAATATAAAATTCACTTAATAGTGATATCGATTTAAAGATTAACAGGAAGGGCTTGCTTTTATACTGACAAGCAAAATTAGTTAACTTTAAAATATATAATATGGTATAACACACATCCATCATCTGCTAAATTGTTAGATAAATATAATAGGCACCGACTAGGTGTTTAGGAAACATTGTTTACTGCACGTACTCTGCCTCATATTTTGAATTCATTGAATTCTTTAGTGCTTGCTAATAGATTTTAGTTAACGGTAACCATTATGATAGATGTGCCCGTAAACAAAAGACTTGTTTACTTTGTAGTTAACATAAAACAATATTTAAAAAAAGTAAATTGTACGTAAATTACGTAGTATGTAATAAAGTATATAGAGGTAATTGTATACAACGAAACAGTACATTCTTACGAGTGGAAATCCTTAACTTACTTAGTTTCAAATTTTGTTATCACAACAGTCATAAGTGTAATGTACATATATCAGGTTACAGTGTTTCTCATTTGATTAGTAAAAGAAACGTTCTTAATTTCTGTTATATATATATCTGGTTGTGAAAAAATGTCTTCTTAAGAACATACCATGAGTATGGAATACTTTAAAGCGTACAAAATCTATATTTACATATCAAATCTACTAAAATATAAATATATAAATACATATAATTACAAATGAAACAGACATGCAATATACATATCTGTAACTGTACATATGGACAATACACCTCGTATTTTCAGCATTTACTTCTGCTTAAGACACGTGTTTCTGCCATTTACTATTAGGCGTCATCAGTTAAGCTATTGAAGTAATTAAAGTTTAAATCGCCCATAAGGTATAGCAAATTTTGTTCTATCAGGTAGCACCATATAATATAGTGACATCTGACGGACGAAAGAGACTATGCCGAAAATGGCAACCCTTCCCTTGACCGGCTATGCCAGTACAGAAGGGAAGAAAATACGTATATAGGTGTAAGTCCGTTAACACGATGCCAGATGGCAGTAAATATACAAAAAGGTTTAAGTATATCAATACGTTAAGCACGTATTTCGCATTTGTTACAAATGAAACATAAGGGAAGGGAAGGGTCGCCATTTTCGGCATAGTCTCTTTCGTCCGTCAGATATTATATTGTATTGTATTGTATACTATATTATATGGTGCTACCTGATAGGACAAAATTTGCTATACCTTATAGGCGATTTAAGATTTAATTACTTCACTAGCTTAACTGATGACGCCTAATAGTAAATGCAGAAACACGTGTCTTAAGCAGAAGTAAATGCTGAAAATACGAGGTGTATTGTCCATGTGTACAGTTACAGATATCTATATTGCATGTCTGTTTCATTTGTAACAAATGCGTAATACGTGCTTAACGTATTGATATACTTAAACCATTTTTGTATACATATAATTAGTTTCACAAGAGCGTATCGCTAGAAATTAAAAATAAAATTAGATTATACAAGTGTTCCGTATCGTTATGATCAAATTTTGGGGGTGTAAAGTAGACCTCATTTCAAGTAAAAAAAAAAATGCAAAACTTGTAGATCTATTTTTATTGGTTTCAAAGTTATTATCAGATAATGAAAAAAAAATGTTATACTAAAGTCAATAAAAACTGGTTTCATTTAAAAAATTCAATAAATAATATTTCCAAAATATCCACCTCCTTATTGAATACATGAAGTACTTACTCGTATTTCACGCTTCTTTTGTCAGATTTGTTGATTTAGTTTAAGCGCAAGTTTCAAACACAAGAGAAGAGTTATTAATAAACGACAATATTTATTATACGACAATTGTAATCAATTACTAAATAAAATTGATACATACATACATCTATAAACAAACACATGGCACAGCTATGGGCAATCCTCTATCACCTTTCTTAGCAAACCTATTTTTGAGTAACTTTGAAAACAAAGTCAAAACTAACTGTGGAATTTTTCCTAAGTTTTAGGCAAGAAAGATATGTAGATGATGTGTTTGCAGTGATACCCGAATCTTTCAATACGGAGGCTTTCCTAAATATTTTAAATAAACAATATTCTTCAATAGGTTTGACGCACGAATTAGAAAAAGATACAACTTTACCGTTTTTAGATTTAAAAATTTTTCTTTCTCAGACAATAATTTTCAATTTGACATCCACAGAAAAGAAACACATACAGACAATAACATTCATAAACACTAGTACACTTTTCACAAATATAAAAAGAGCAGTTTTTATTTTTTAATCAACAGATTACTGTCAATCCCTCTATCTCCTATGCATTTTAAGAAAGAATTAGACTACATAGTTAAAGTTGTAGCATCGATTGGTTACGACAAACAATTAGTATTGAAAACTAAAAACAAACTAGAAAAGAAAAGGCCTAAACTTCAAAAATCACCCTCTAACACCAGGCACGTTGAACAACAATAAAAAATACTGTAAGATATCTTTTCATAAAAATTGGCATAACAGCGTAAAACTGTTTAAAAAATATAATTTAATTGCAGTTTTCTCCAACAATAATAAATTATGACAATGTCTAAAAACAAAAATAGCTAACATAAATCCGTTGAAATAGTCGGGCATTTACAAAATAATTTGTAATTCTTGTTCAAAATTATACAACGGCCAAACCAGAAGAAATGTTCAAACACGATACAAAGAACACATGGCTCATGTAAAATTACAAAACATAGAAAAGTCAGTATTAGCTCTACATCATACAGATACAGGTCACAACTTAAATTTAGAAAGTGTTAGTTTAGTTAAAAAAAAGCAGTAATAGAAATTTAGACATGTGGGGAGCCATATACATGAAAAAACACAAAAATTATCTTCTAAATAATGATATTTCACCCCTCAATAATAAACTGTTAGCATGTATACCGACATCATTATACCTATACTTAAGATATCTTGTAAACAGGTACTAAATTCTTCATTCATATTAATATTTTATATTATAATCCCTAATCATTTTGCCGTTAGTCTTACCCGATGCCCTCCTTTGTTTCATAGATATTTGGTATTGCCTCATAAACTCATTCTCAGAAATTGTATTAGTTTCAAGATTCATTGTAATTTTTCATTAATTTGTTTTCATCCTACCTCTATTTTTTCTGTATAAGATGTGTTTTCATATTATATATTGTCTCGTAGATATTATGTTTAAACAGTACTACTGATGATGTGTGCAGAGCACAAGAAAATGTACATTTAGTTTATTAAAACTATTTTTGTGAAAAAAGTGTTTTGTTTTATTTCGTTATTTCAATATTTCACAAATGCTCAACATAACGTGTGTTCATTTGAAAAGTCAATTTAGGTTACTTTGAAATTTTGATAGAATAAGACGCAAATATATTAATATGTGTTTGTTGTTCCGTAAACGTAAATCCAAATGACATTTGATAATGTCATTCACAAATATCAGTTAGTTCATAAAATAATAGTGCGTCCATTGTGGTTTAAATAAATTGCTTCTCAGTTTTAAAATGTCTTTTTTAAAATGGCACTTTAGAACATAAATTTTTTTTAGTCCAGGCTTATTTTCGAAGTGGTAATAAAATTGATGGTTTATGGGTTTATTCAGTTCAAGATTGCATGGTAGAATTTCAAGTTGAGTTTCCACATTTTGTAATAGATTATATACAATTTAAGAATACTTTGGACAGAACTTTAAAATTATTTTCTGAAACTGGTAGCCTCTTAAGAAAATCAGGCAGCGGAGCAGTTAGTAAACGTACACCTCAAGTTGTCAATCGTGTTGAAGAAATAATGGAAAATGAACCACTAACATCTGTTCGACATTTGAGTCAACAAATAAACCTTTCTGTTGGTACAACTCACAAGTTATTAAAAAAAGATATGCAACTTTATCCATACCGTGTCACAGCAGTACAAGAATTGTTAGAAATTGATTACCCACGTAGACTACAGTTTTGTAATTGGTTTGTAAATATGAACAATAATGGAGAACTTTCGCAGAGAGTCATTTTTACTGATGAAACATGGTTTTATAAAACGGGATACCTAAATTCACAAAATACAAGAATTTAGAGTAGTGAAAATCCACATGTAATTAATGAAGAATCGCTACATCCAGAGAAAATTGGTGTTTGGGCAGCGATAAGCCAAAGGCGAATCATTGGACCAATATTTTTTCAGGGATCGATAACTGCTCAAAGGTACCGTACGGAAATTTTACAACCATTTGTCAATCAGTTGCATGATGATGAACTTCAAAATGCATATTTCCAACAAGACGTAGCACCTTGTCAATGTACTGCAGAATCTTTGTATTATTTAAGAGAATTTTTTGATGAGCGTATAATTAGACGAAATACTGAAATTGCCTGGCCTGCACGTTCATGCGATTTAACACCTTGCGACTTCTTTTTGTGGCCTTATCTAAAAAATAACATATTTCGAACACCTATATTGAATTTGAATGATATGCTACAGAGAATCGAACAGAAATGCATGGAAATTAATAACAATCCAGTAATGTTGCAGAATATCATCAGAAATTTTGAACGGAGGATTTTGAAGTGCATTGATCTTGAAGGACAACATTTTCAACATTTGTTATAGTTTTCAATAAATACCTATTATTTGTTATTTATTTGTATGTATGAAACTGTCAAAATATACGACTTCGTAGGTTAAGTAGTAAATTTTAATTTACGACATACTTCAAAACAGCGGCGGCTCGTGCATCAAAAATGTGGGGGTTGCAAATTTAGTGAATACTAATACTTTTTACAGTAGGTAAACAAGGTAGGTCACTAAGTATGTTTTATTAAAAGTAATTTTGCTAAGGTACATATAAAGAAGAAAAAAGGCTTTTAAAACTCACTGATTCTGATCCTGATTTTATTGAAGCAAAAAATCCATGCGACGGTCTTTCGCAGTCGCAAATTTATCTTTCTTGAGAAAGCAAGTTCAAAAGCTCCACAAAAACGTACACAATTAATTATAATGTTCAGTACATATCGATTGTACTTAACTTTCTCGTTGTGCAATGCTATATTTCTTCGATATGCACTATCCATCTGAGCAGCAATATCCACATTCCCAAAAAGCGATAATTGGACTACATTTTTCATATGCCGTTGTGATATACTGTGTTTTTTAATTCGATCGCTTGAATGATTTAAATCAGTTAAACCCATTTTCGTCCATAATTCTTCAACTTCAAATAGTAAGCAAGGAAAGCAGAATAATGCATTTTTTATACTACAACCGCAAATCCACAAATGTTTATTATAAATATCCTTATTAAATAGTCTATTAAAAGTTCGCGTCTTACTGGAAATCGTTTGTTTCAGATTTAAATTCGGAACAGGTCTGCCCAACCGCTTTATTTCAATTTTTTCGGCGTACGTTCTTTTATAGAACGGATCCACTATTAAACTCTGCACTGAATTCATTATTATTTAAAAATAAAGAGCATAAACACTTTTAAACACACAAATACAACTTTTTTATTCGCTTTTATACCGTTGCACCGTAAGCAAGAAATATGTCTAATGTTTTGGTTGCACTGCTGCTGCAACACTATTGTCGTTTATGGAGATATACCCGAAAGACGTTCGACAAAGTTCGTCAGCCGTATAGGGATATATACGTTCGTGGATTGCAATGAGTCTGCAAACCAAGTGTGTTATTCTCTCATTTATTTAACGTATTCATATCCAATTAGATATACCTATTATAAGTAATTTATAATAGTTCATTTATTCTGTGAGGTAGTACAAAATTTTTAATTTAAAAAATGTAGAATTACGCTTTTTTCATTAAATTAAATCTATTAGTTTTGGTGGTTGCGCAAACTTGCAAACCATAGCAGAAACCGCCACTGCTTCAAAATGTTCTCAGTAAATCACATGCTACTAGATTGACATTTCAAATGAACACTTGTTATAATACTACATACATAAACTTTGACATTTCAAAAGTGCTTTCTTTATTTGAATCATGATCTAATTAGAAAATACTAAACATGATTTTCCTAATCTCTGAAAGTAGTATTTCGTAAATTTAAAAACTATAATTTTCACACACTAATGTATTAACCTACAGTGTTCTAAAAATGTAAAACCATTAAATGAAACAGACGAAGCGTTCGTAAGAAGTTATTATGGTAATTAGGCCATTCGTTATGGTAAAATTAAAATAGGGTATATAAGCGTGAAGTATTATCTTGTTCAAAATGTGAAAATAATTGGTAATATTTTTTAGCGTCGTTCGAACGGAATGAGAAAGAGTAGTAGGGCAATCCTGGTAACGCCAGAACATAAGATAGATGAGCCGTACTCGACTTCTGGTTATCACCAACTCTCATCGCCATTATTTACCGGTACAACAATAAAAGAGTTTCGAATGGAAACCACCTCCTTTCGGCCGCCAGGGGCAGGCCTATGCTGAATTTATGTGTGTCGGCCTGTCGTGCACCGATACAGATCGATAGCACTTCTTATAAATCTACAGAGGCGGGTAGTCGAATTACTGACAGCGACATTATGTTTGGAACATGTACAGAAAAGGTCAATGTACAATTGTTTTATTATCTTTTCCCTTTTCTCTTTACTTTCCGTACCAAATTTATCTCTTTCTAAAGAAAAAGAAATTCTATTACCCATTATAAAGTGTGTTGGAAGAATTGAAACTCCGTTTTCTTAGACGGAATGCGTTTTCAAGAGAAAATAATAATTCAAATAATTTTTTATTTGATCAATACAGTACCGACATTAACATGGAAGATATCCAATAAGATGTGCCACAGTTCAATTTACAGACATGTTATGGACAGTACCGTTGAACGGTGATATATGAAACAGGTGGGGTTATATGAAACTTTGGCGCACTTTTTCGGATTTTTCACCGTAAAATGCTAAGTTGGCAACACTCATAATTCCAAACATACTCATTCGCTAAGAAACAAATGTGCGTTTATGTGGCGTGCAGAAAACAATCGCTAGAAAAAGTAAGTAACTCAAAATCAGTGTTTAATTACGTTACACATTTTATGATTTTTCGTGAATATCGAAAAAACCTCTGTAGCTCATTTATTATAAAAGTTAACACTATGGTTCCTTGGAATTAATATATCTAAATAGTGTTGGCTACGTGCCTAACCTAAAACTGTAACTAACATGATTTAGATAAAAAATGGAAATAAACAAAAACCCTATTTTTGTAGGGTTATCAGTTGTAGATGGGGGCCTATCGTTTGGGCAAGCAGCCACGCGATATGGCATCCCAAAGGCGAGACTATACAAAAAGTACAGAGGAAGGCATGGTGATAAATTGGGAAAACCCCGGCAATTTCCGTAGAAGAAAATATAATTAGCCAGGCCATCATTACGGCGGCAGAATTCTGATTCCCATTTACTGAATCGGTATTACAAGATTTTGTACAACTTGCTCGCCGAAATTCAGAAAACGTTAAAAGATGTCGGGCAGATCTATCGTCCGAGGCCATACAAGATTATTTTAAACACCTAAAAACTACTGTGAGTGGTGTTCCTCCAGCGAACGTGATAAACTACGATGAAACAAATATAACCGATGATTCGGTTTCGGTAAAAATTTTTGTGCGAAGAGGTACCAAACACGCAAGCAGAATAATGGATTCCTCTAAAACTTCCACCTCTGTGATGTTCGCTATCGTGGCGGACGGTACATTACTTCCAATTTACGAAGTATTCAAAGCTATATACTTGTATCCAAGCTAGATTGAACCAGGACCAATAAATGCCCGATATAATAGAACCCGATCCGGTTGGTTGGACTCGGACACCTTCGAAGATTGGGTCGAAAAAATTGCCTTACCCTATTTACGAAAAAAGGAGGGAAATACGGTAATAATTGGTGATAATTTAGGCAATCACCTATCCTATAAAGTTATCAAACATTGTGAAGAAGAGAATATTTCCTTCGTCTTTCTCCTGAGGAACAGCACACACATCTGTCAACCCCTAGATGTTGCTGTCTTTCGATCTCTAAAACGAAAGTGGAGACACATTTTAACCAGTTGGAAACAGCATAATAAAGGTGTCGTTCCAAAACAGGCCGTATCACAATTATTAAAAAAATTAATAGAATCGTCAGAAGATAATATTAGAGCTAACGCTATCAAGGGATTTGAAGCAACTGGTATTATTCCTTGTAACGCTGATAGATTTTTGAGTAAGATACAGCCCAGACAAGATAATAATGCTAACAATGTAACGGCAGTTAAAATTTTTGCAATTATGACAAATTTGACAAACGTTGAAGACAAAAACCCAATAGCTAGAAAAAAACGTGTTAACGCCGTAGCTGGAAAGTTCATATCTATTAGTGACATTACAGAAAAGACTGACGGAAGTGTAGATCAAGCTGATGATATTGAAAATAATCAGAATGGTGAAGGAATGAACATTGAAATGAGCGAGATTTGAGCGATGAAAATAGCGTTGCAACAATAATGCTTGTTGAAAGTGTAAATGATCTAGAGGAAGGTTGTTAAATAATAACAAACTTTGTGTATAATGAAGGATTAAAAAAAGAATGCGAAATGAGTTTTGTTGCGGCAATTTTAAAGCATAAGAAAGAAGTATTCAAATTAGTTGTTTACGGCCCTACAGAGAAAGAAAACATGTATTTGTTTTTCCCAATACACCTGACATCAGTGACATAAATTTTAAACAAATTAAATACAAATTGCTGCAACCAGAGGTTAATAGAGGTATTTATACGTTCCCAGAAAGAGTTTTGTAAGTGAGATACACATTTTATTACAGTTCCTATTGAAGTTCCTATTTTATAGCAGAGTTCATATTTTTATTTTTTGAGAAAATAAGTTTTTTTGACAGAATGTTCTTTTTTATTATGTTTTTTGAATAAAAAGTTGGAAAATCTTGGCCTTTCTTTGTAATTTTCTTCTCTACTCTGGATTCAATATGCCAATTTTTTTAATTTTTTTGTTTGTTTTTATGTGTTTTATATAGGTCTGTTAATTATTCTATATAAAACAAACTAGAAAATCATCGTGTTTACCACAAGAAATCTTACCCTTTTGTATATCCTTAGATGTCGGGTTAGATGAAACAGTAAATAATAAAAAAAAGGGTGTTGTTTTTAATCCTAATTTACATTTTTAGTGTTTATTACATACCTTTAATAATAAGGTATCAATTCCAATTGCTAACATATTTAATCCTCTTGCGTAAAAAAAAATTAGAACAAAAATAGCTCAAAAATCGTTTCATATATACCCGTTCTATGATATATAAGCTTATTACCAAAATTTTAAACCCAGAAACGGTGAAACCCAGAGAAAATTCTTAAACATAAAAGAAAAATTTGCAAGGGGTTACCTTAAGGTGGGACATTTTAGGATTTTAATTGACTAAATCCTCTTTGCTTACTATTAAAATTTAAAAAACTAGTATTAAAAAAGGATACACAAAAGAAGAAAAATACATTTTATTGAGAAAAGCCTCGTAAGGTCAAATTTCAACTCCATTAAATAAAATAATGTCCATATCTACCATTGAAAGGAGAATAAACAGTTAAAAGTCAAGGAAGGAACTAAAATGCATACTAACCAGCCAACACATCCGAACAGAATTCATAGACATCGGAACTTTCCTAACCAACCGAAGGAAGACTCACCTAAAAAAACAAATAAAATTAAACAATAATAGGCTTAAATTACTCAAAAGGTGCTTAATTTACAAAAACAAGAGGAATAACTAAATATAATAAGAATTTATTTGAAATTTTCGAAAAATAAAGTAAATTATATCAAGATAACATTTGCTGAAAGGGCATAAATCATAAATAACATTATTATTATTATATCAAAAATTAATTTAACAATTAAATGAAATTTTGGAAAAATATAAAAATTTTGACATATTATTTAAAATGTTTAATACAAAAATATTAATTAAAATAATTACCTGGACAGATATAAGAAAAATAGGGCTAATTTTCAGTGTTAGGTTCATCAAATTTCAAAAAGGCATTTTAGAATTAAGAACAAGAAGTAAGTATCTAAAAAAAGTATAGCTTTTGTTTCAATTGAAAATGCTATAAAAGCCAGCGACCGAAAATATT
Source organism: Melolontha melolontha (assembly GCA_935421215.2). NCBI lineage: Eukaryota > Metazoa > Arthropoda > Insecta > Coleoptera > Scarabaeidae > Melolontha > Melolontha melolontha. The sequence goes on from OW285235.1 coordinate 214,107,092, forward strand.
GGGGATTGATTGTTTTGACACTTGAATAGTAAACACGTACTTTGTGTTGTCAAAGCAAAATACTACGCACGTACTTCGTATTGTCAAAGCCAAATAGTACACACTAGAGTGCTTGTATAATATATAAGTAAGAGTGAAGACATGATAAAAATAGACGCCATTTTGGTTCCAAATTTCAAATAAGTAAATATATTCATAATTATAAATATGTAATATTACTTGTTAATTAATATTAACCCAAATTATTATATAAAGTATACTTTGAAAATAAAGACCAATAAGCAAATATTTTTATCCAAATCTTACTGAATAAGGGTGACTAAAAAATTCTAAGTATTATTTATTTAAATATTTATTAATTTTAAATGCTTACATATTACTTACATTACACTTTGAACTATTATATATTACTTTTATTAACAATACTTCGCATAAACATACTCTTACTGTCAACACAATGTTGTTTTTTCAATTTATTCTTCATTTTCTTTCCAAAAATTTTTAAGCGAAATATGATGAACATATCAATAATTTTGTTCATAATATTGTGACATTTTGGAATATTATATATCATCACATCAGATTCCTCATGAATAGCCTTTTTTAGAATAAGTTTGCAATTTCTTATCTTTTTTACATTATGTGAATTAACAAATCTTAAAAATATTTTCTCCATAATTGTAAATAAATTGAACGTTTTTTCATTAGCATAATAGATTGCATGAGGTTTATATTCTTTAATTGACACAAATTTTGTATATCTTTTTAAGACAACTTTCTTGGATCCAAGTGTTGGAAAACACTTATTACACACTTTCTTTTTTTTAATTCTAGAAATAATGTATCCTGCAATATTATAAAGAACATTTTCTTGCATATTTGAGAGATTAATATGTACATATTTCCAATCATCTGATAAAATGCATTTGTCCAAATTTTCTTTATCATTTTCATGATCATTATGTTCAAGAGTATCTAAAAATCCAGGTAAAATTTGTTGGTCATCAATATTATAGTTATGTACTCTATCCTGACGTATATATTGTGCAACACATACATTCCTTAAATGATGTTTAAACTGTAATGCGGTTGGTATAACTTGTCTGGAACGAATTTGCGAAATATATTTTCTAAAAAATCTTGTGTAAATCGAGAAGTTAGGAGAAATGTATATTTTTTTTCATTCAAGAATAAGTTCTGTAGATCAATTATTGATGTAGTACTAATTATTACTCCTGTCTGAATTGGTTTCCATGTGCCTGGTTTATTATCAATTCTCCCTACAACCATGTTACGAAACAATTCCAAAATATCATCCAAAAACTCCAATGTTTCTTGATATATAGTTTCATTAAATCTACTCAATGCTAGCTCAGTTCTTCTGGATGTCACAATTTTAAACCACCGATGTATAAAATCCAAAAACCAAGCTGTACTTATAGGTGCAGTATCCGCAGTTTCCTCACATAAGAATTTTATACCATTACTTACATCATGATTAATTACATTCGATGTATTACCAACCTTCATTTTATTAAAATGGTTTGGTTGTAGTAATTCTGGAACAAGCTTAGGTGCTACTTTCAAATCTGAATTTTCTTGATAATCTGCAAATTCTTTTATGTAATTTACATCTACTATATTTCCAGGCAACTTATATTTCTGTACTATTGATTCTGGCAGTCGGATTGTTTTATTGTTGATTAAACAGTTTTTAATATTTTTGAACAAATGCACTGGATCAGCTAAGAAATACAATTTTCTAGAATTATCAGTAGGATGTACAATATAATTTTTTAACTTAGAGTATTTGCCACATGTTATTCCAAATTGTTTCCATATTCCCACATTTGTAGGTCCCATATCAAATGTTACAGCATGAACTCGCAACTTAATAGCTTCTGTATGCACAATTACTTCACGTATTATATTTGCCAGAATTGAACTGTCAGATGAATTACCTGTAAAATAATAGGCTACTATTTGTTTCCAACGAGATGTAATACCTCCTAATGCAAAGACTAAACTATGTGTAGCAACACCAGAACTATTTGGTAATGTAATTTCCCCTATGTATGAATTAGTGGACATACAATAATCCACACTAGAACTAATAGCCATTTCATCAATTCCCAGCATACAATCTCTTTCAGAGTCCACCATACTGTCAACTTTTACCTTAAGAAACTTGAAAACTTCTTCAATTTTAAATTTTCAAGCCTTCGACATAGAGTTCGGATGGAAGGATAGGGTAATTTTTGATGAAGAAGTGCATTGTATCCATTATTACCACAAGCAAACTTTAAAGCCAGAGCATTTTCTACAGTTTTATTTGACCACTTCCTAAAGTGCATTGACTTTCTTGTCAGGGAATCTAATTGGTCTTCATTGAAAATGTGAGAAATATTGGTTTCACTTTTCCTTAATTTTTCATTGAATTGCCTTTTCTGAATGTATAATTTTTGCCTATACATTTTATTCTGTTTGCGTAACAAAAATACTTGTCGTCTTTCTTTCTGAAGAAGTTGTTTTAGTTGCTCGTATGAGTATTCTTTGGAACTATGGTGTAATAAATCTGATTTAGTTATATTTGTAGTTGTAGACTCTTTACTATTGTTCTTTACATCACAAATAGAAACATCAATTATTGTAGATACACATTTTTTATCATCTTTGTTCTTTTCAACAGATTGTCGTTCTGTAGGTGGCATTCTAATTGACTTGTTAATACTGAAACTAAATATTGTTGGTACCGCATTATGCTTTAATTTTCTTCTTCCATCACATCGGGCAACCTCCCATTGAGCCGCATCAAAATGTACCTGAAATATGAACAAAATAATAGAACTAATGAACGAAGTAAATATTATTTTCGAATAAATAGGTTATACTGATATTTGATTTGTCCTTTAGAAAATCAATAATGCCATTCCTTATTTAAACACTATATTATTAATAAACTTTGCAAATATACCTCACATAATCTCGAATTTTGTGTAGGAATCCACTTAGCTCTTCTTAATTTGAATATCCACTGTGTCTTTCTATCTTTATTTACAGGAAAACGCATCATCATGAAACCCTGCTCACTTCTATTTTGGCAAGCGAAAGCACAACAACCTACCATTACAATCTCTGTAATACTAAACAATTATCAAAATGTATATTTTGATTATAAATCTCTTCAAATTGTCTTACCTGTCTATCACAATATATGAATAGATGTATTCAATTATGCCCTTACCGACAATAAATATTTTTATAAATTGAAATGATTTTATATAAAACAATGTAACATATTCAAAAAATTATAACATTAAACCATTGAACAAAACAATTTTTATTTTTAACCAAATGCGCATGACCGTTGGAACCAAGATAAATCAGCCAATACAAACGCGTCTACTAATATGTCTTCACTCTTATCTATATAATATACAGGCACTCTAGTACACATGTACTTCGTGTTGTCAAAGCCAATTTAGTTCGAACCTAAAAAAACATAGGCGAACACATAAATAGTGTGAATTAAGTGTGATACAAACAAGTAAAGATAGCAATCAAAAAAGATAGGTACTGCGTAAAAATAAATATGAAAATCAGAAAAAAAGAAAATTTCCAGAAGAGAATGAGACATCTATCATCCAATAACTTAAGGTCAGATAAATGTCAATTTAAAAGACACCTTTTCATAAATGTCGAATTATAAATATTAAAATAAAGACATTCAAAAACTGAAGAAAATTAAGAAATTCAATTAAAAAGAGTCCATATAGTTTTTTTTTTACATTAGCTGTTCTTTGCTCTTGTTCATTGAAAACCCATCAACCTGATTTTAAAATAACAGATTAAAAAGAAAACTTGAAAAATTTCAAAAAAACACCTAAGATAAGAAGATACCAATCCATGGACCCACGACAAAAAGAGCTAGCTGAGGGCGAAAGTTCAAAAGAAGATTATGTCCATCTATCATCATTTTCCAATTACATATGCTATCATGTTTATTGTTTCTGTAGAATAAAGTTATTTAGAAGAATAAAAGCATTTTATTATAAAAAACACAAACAAACATAGCATATAGTAGCAGAAATAATACCTTCGAAATAGTACATAACACCACAATAACATATTCGTACAAGACAATGTAGTCATATATTCTTACACCTATGCAGCTTCCTTTACAACTTCCATAATGCGAACAGTGCAACCAAACTAATTGACATCTGGGATTTATTTCTATTGCTATACATGTCAGTGATCAATTGAATGCATTGTGTTTCGTACATTTTGTTCTTATTTTTGATTTTAATCGCCGTAATCTCAGTACAAAGTACAATTAATTTTAATTGTAACGTGAGTGAGTGACGCGGAGCGATTTTAATTGACCATTGTGTGTCTCCGAAATATTTAATTTGTCACCCATAAATAGCGTCTCAATTATCTCGTAAGAAATAATTCAATAAGGTGTTTGTAATTCTTGAACCACGCCTAAAAGTATTTCGAGTGTAGGTCCGACAGAATTAGCATAGCCTGAATGCTTAGAAGAGTTTACTGTCACGGACCGATACTAGCACCACAAAACACACGCTTTTAATACTTAATAGCTGCAGAGAACGTTATAGGCGCACGGAAAAAGGCGAAAGAGAATAAAGAGACCGTTGCATGCATTATTTAACTCTTCTCGTAGAAACAAAAGGAGCATGATATACGTGATTATTAATTTTAATAAAGTACTTTGGTGGTTTTATTGTTTGTATACTTCGGTGAAGGCTAGATGTGTGTGAGTGTGTTATAATAGTCTCTCTCTCTGTACGTAAAGATGGGTATTTGAATAAATAATGGGATCTGATCCGACGGCGTCATAGTAGGCGATGTCAGTCGGAAGAGTTTCTCGCCCTCAAAATATCACGGAAGATTCCGAAAAAAAAGGAGACGTGAACATATATCACTTCCAGAGGGTGTGTCCACGTACGTTTCTTCCTCTTCAACTGACATCGTAAATATATTATAGGGGTGCATTATTAAGTAAATAATAAATTTCTATGGGATTGAGACTTTTCGGTATACCCTGACACTTCTATTGTAATGAAGCTTGAATAAATTTATGCGTTTATATATTTAGGTGTTTTTATATTTGGCAGTTTAACTCCAGCCACCGATAACTTTGAAATTCTACTTTAGTACCACATAATCAAAGCAATAATACACATGTATTCATCTATCTTTTATATATTAGAAGGCATTTCTTATTTTCGTGTCTAATTATAATACGAGATAAGAGTAATATTTTTTAGGAGTAGCGGCCGCGTAATTAAAACAATTCGATGCTATTTATAGAGTACTATAACGTGTGTTCATTTGAAAAGTCAATCTAGGTTACTTTGAAATTTTGATAGAATAAGACGCATATATATTAGTATGTGTTTGTTGTTCCGTAAACGTAAATCCAAATGACATTTGATAATGTCAATCACAAATATCAGTTAGTGCATAAAATAATCGTGCGTCGATTCTGGTTTAAATAAATTGCTTCTCAGTTTTAAAATTGCTTTCACTTTAGAACATAAAATTTTTTTTAGTCCAGGCTTATTTTCGAAGTGGTAATAAAATTGATGGTTTATGGGTTTATTCAGTTCAAGATTGCGTGGTAGAATTTCAAGTTGAGTTTCCACATTTTGTAATAGATTATATACAATTTAAGAATACTTTGGATAGAACTTTAAAACTTTTTTCTGAAACTGGTAGTCTCTTAAGAAAATCAGGCAGCGTAGCAGTTAAGAAACGTACACCTCAAGTTGTCAATCGTGTTGAAGAAATAATGGAAAATGAACCACTAACATCTGTTCGACATTTGAGTCAACAAAAAAACCTTTCTGTTGATGCAACTCACAAGTTATTAAAAAAAGATATGCAACTTTAACCATACCGTGTCACAGCAGTACAAGAAATGTTAGAAATTGATTACCCACATAGACTACAGTTTTGTAATTGGTTTGTAAATATGAACAATAATGGAGAACTTTCGCAAAGAGTCATATTTACTGACGAAGCATGGTTTTATAAAACGGGATACCTAAATTCACAAAATACAAGAATTTGGAGTAGTGAAAATCCACATGCAATTAATGAAGAATCGCTACATCCAGAGAAAATTGGTGTTTGGGCAGCGATATTTGGGAGTCATTGGACCAATATTTTTTCAGGGAACGTTAACTGCTCTTAGGTACCGTACGGAAAGTTGCATGATGATGAACTTCAAAATGCATATTTCCAACAAGACGCGCACCTTGTCACTCTACTGCAGAATCTTTTGGATTATTTAAGAGAATTTTTTGATGAGCGTATAATTAGACGAAATACTGAAATTGCCTGGCCTGCACGTTCATGCGATTTAACACCTTGCGACTTCTTTTTGTGGCCTTATCTAAAAAATAACATATTTCGAACACCTATATTGAATTTGAATGATATGCCACAGAGAATCGAACAGAAATGCAAGGAAATTAATAACAATCCAGTATATCATCAGAAATTTTGAACGGAGGATTTTAAAGTGCATTGATCTTGAAGGACGACATTTTCAACATTTGTTATAGTTTTCAATAAATACCTATTATTTGTTATTTATTTGTATGTATGAAACTGTCAAAATATACGACTTCGTAGGTTAAGTAATAAATTTTAATTTACGACATACTTCAAAATGTTCCCAGTAAATCACATGCTACTAGATTGACTTTTCAAATGAACACTTGTTATAGTACTATAGTATATATAGTAGTATATATAGTACTATATATAGTAGCTTTTAGAAAAACTAAAATTCATTTAAATGTTAGGACAGGTAAGGATGATATAATAAATCTACTTACTTTTTGTGTTAATATATTGCGACGTATTTGTTTTGGATTTTTAAATAGAACTAAATTTTTAGTGTTAGCAGGTAAACTGTTTTCGGCCATCTAATTATTTTTACGGGTGGAAGAATGATAGCTTTGTCAACGCTTTGCGGGAGAGGGTGGGTTTAGCTGTTCTCGGAGATGTGTATTTTTTAATTTTATTTTTGTAATGTTTATATTATTATTATATGGGTAATATTTATATAATGGGTAGGTATATTCCTGATAAGTTATTTAAATCTGTATGGTCATTAATTGAATTTGTATTTATTTGCATGTGGATGCTTTCTAGTAAATTTCTTGTTTGTAGTTTTTTCAGATATAATTATTGCGGTTTTATCGAAATTGAAAGCGTGTTTTGTTTGTTTGATATGTTTTTTAAGGGCTGTACTATTGTTTGAAAATTGGTGCCCATTTAAACGTTCTTATAGATATTGTGTTGTTTGGCCAATGTATACCCCTTTACAGTAAGTAATTGTATGAAATTTCATAAATAGCATGTGTTTTCTTTAATGTAGATATTTTGTATTTTAATTTTGAGTGCTGGCTGTTGAGATTATTGGAATTTTTTTGAGCTACCTTTATGTTATATAGTGTTTATTTTTTCTGACAGGTTGTTTATATAAGGTATTGGGGCATATTTATAAGTAGTTTCGGGGTTGTTTTCCTTGGTTTTTCTAGTATTTATTTTATTTGGGTTGTAGTGTTGATGTAGTTTTTGTTTTATGATTTTTTTAATGAATGGTTGGAGATAATTATTTTTTTGTAGAGAATTTCTTGTTTGTGATAAAATTTCTGGTCTGAAGTCTGGATTTGTTAGTTGAATCGCACTATTAATTAATCCATTTGCTACATTCTTTTTGTGTGACATTGAAAATTCAGAAAACGATCAGATACAGTTAGTTTGTGGTATAATTTTGTTAAGGTCTTTTTTTTCGGTGCATATTAAGGTTAAGTCTAAGAAGAATTGTTTTCGTTTTCTATTGTGAACTGTGGTTTTGGACTAAATAAATTAAATTTCTTTAGTATGTGTTCTGTTTTATCAGAGGCGCTGCAAATGATACAATCATCCACGTATCTTTTAAAAAATCTGGGTTAACGTTTTGAAATTTGGCCTTTCAAGGTATTGCCTTTTAGTTATTATTACATCAGTTGTAATTGATTTTACCTTCTCTTATTAATTCTGGCAAAAATCCAAATAATGAAAGCAACTTTTAATGTAGACTAATATCAGTTTTGATTACAGTTCTTTATTTTCAGGATCTATTTTCTTCATAATATTAACCATTTCTTGTTCTAGAATTAGTTGCATTTTCAGTACTACGAAAACTCCTTTTAAATCGAGGATCTAAAATAGTTGCTACTCTAGTAACTAATCATCCTTCATATGAAAATAGCCTTGCTTTCACAGGTTCGAAAAGATTGTTGCATAATGTCTTCCCTTCCTCAATCTTTAATTCCAGTAGTGATGCTGTCGGATAATTCTACAATTCAAAATTTACTGTGATTATTAAAGAAATAATAACATACTTATTACCTACAAGAATCTCCCTCTACTGTCTTTTAAGATACATGTTTCCATTTTATTAAACCACTATTCGTAAGATGCCACGAGGTGTTATTTGTTTTTATCGTGTTACTGAAATGTCCAAAATACGTTCTGTAATTCGTTAAAGGTATGATGTAATGTGAGAAGTGAGGACGTTCTACAATCTGATAAAATGGTAAAATGTATTTTTACTTTTTTTGTTATCCACGCTTTCTTATTTTCTTTTGATACACTAATTTTACTATCTTATGTATATTTTGCACTTAAGGAAATACTATCCATCCTCTTGGAATTTGTTGAAAATATTTAAAATTGTCTTCTCAGAAAGCATACGGCTGTTAGGATAATTAACTGTTTTAAATAAATTATCCATTTTTCAATAAAATGTGTTTAGTTTTAGATTTAAGTACGAATGAAAAATCCAGAAATATGACATTTTGAAAAATAAGTCACTGGTGTATAACAGGTTGCCTACTATGCCACCAATGCCTTAATTTTTTTCTTTTAGCTTTACGCAAAGGGATAGATGTATGTGTAATGATAACAAAAGAACCCAGTATATGCAATGAAACTCTTCACTATACTGATAAATTACTAGGTTTACTAGGGTATAAAATACTGCTAATAGCAAACGCCTTGTTCTGCGGTTAGCGCTATAATTCGCGTATTTCATATCAAGAACATCAACTCCCGATTTGGTATTGTTATAATATTTAATTATATCCGGTTTTTCAGGTTCATTGTCTTTGGCATGATGCATTGATAAAATTAATAGGACTGCTCTACTTTTATTGGGTACATAAGAGATCAAAGTACGATCGTTTGAAAATCCATAGAGACGAGTACGCGTGACAGCTCTATCTTTGTTTGCTAGAAAATCTTTGGGAATTTTTTGTTTATTCATTTTTAGACTTGCTACGTACGTTTTTAACTGATAAACTAATTCTATTGACGAAAAATAGTTGTCAGCAGTAACGTTTCGGTTCGAACTTTCGATAGATGTATCCAATCTAATCACACATTGTGAAGGGTTAGATAGTTTTATTTCTTCTTCAGAGAGCCCGACACCATCAGTATCTTTTCCCACGTATTGTTGAAATATTAGTGCGTCATGTTTCAACATGATAAATAAGTTCATGATCTTGGTTGCTGCCTAAGCCACACTCAGTTTACAAATGTGACAATACTCGTGTTATTAGTTATGTATTATGGCTGCAAGAGGTTGTGTTGTTTCTCGTGACAACATTTATTTTATTTGTGGTGAACACACTGTTAAACGTCAACAAAGAAACATATTGGATTTGGGGAAGAAAGTGTATTTTGCTTACTTCAAGTTGAAACTATAAAGCCAGGGCTACTCATAAGGTATGATAGGAAGATCTTCGTTTGTCGTTTAATGGTAAAAAAAAAGTTCAGAATGTTAACTATACCAGGTGCATTCATGTTCTAAGGCCTCCGATTTTTTTTCTAACTAACTACTCACCCGAAAACTATGAGACTGGTGTTACTTCTCGACGTAATCTCCCTGCAGACGTACACATTTTTCACAACGTCGACGCCATGATTCCATGGCCGCGGCGAAGGCTTCTTTAGGAGTCTGTTTCGACCACTGGAAAATCGCTGCAGCAATAGCAGCACGGCTGGTGAATGTGCGGCCACGGACAGTGTCTTTCATTGTTGGAAAGAGCCAAAAGTCACTAGGAGCCAGGTGAGTAGGGAGCATGAGAAATCACTTCAAAGTTGTTTTCACGAAGAAACTGTTGCGTAACGTTAGCCCGATGTGCGGGTGCGTTGTCTTGGTGAAACAGCACACGCGCAGCCTTTCCCGGACGTTTTTGTTGCAGTGCAGGAAGGAACTTGTTCTTCAAAACATTTTCGTAGGATGCACCTGTCACCGTAGTGCCCTTTGGAACACAATGGGTAAGGATTACGCCCTCACTGTCCCAGAACATGGACACCATAATTTTTTCAGCACTGGCGGTTACCCGAAATTTTTTTGGTGGCGGTGAATCTGTGTGCTTCCATTGAGCTGACTGGCGCTTTGTTTCTGGATTGAAAAATGGCATCCACGTCTCATCCATTGTCAGCCATCATGGTCGTCTGTCAGCATTCGTGGCACCCACCTGGAGGACACTTTTCGCATTTTCAGGTCGTCATGCAGGATTGTGTGCACAGAAGCCACGGAAATGCACTGGAACACTGGAGGCGATCTGTTCAACTGTCATTCGGCCATCCCCCAAAACAAGTCTCTCCACTTTGTCGATCATGTCGTCAGACCGGCTTGTGCGAGCCCGCGGTTGTTTCGGTTTGTTGTCATACGATGTTCTGCCTCCATTAAACTGTCGCATCCACGAACGCACTTTCGACTCATCCATAACTCCATCACCACATGTCTCCTTCAACTGTCGGTGAATTTCAATTGGTGTCACACCACGCAAATTCAAAAAATAAATGATTGCACGCTGTTCAAGTAAGGAAAACGTAGCCATTTTAAGTATCTTAAACAGTTCTCATTCTCGACGCTGCCGCTACAATTCCATCTGCCGTACAGTGCTGCCATCTCTGTGACGTATTGACAACGAACGCACGCTCTTTTTAAAACAATGCACATGGTTCTATCTCTTTCCAATCTGGAGAAAAAAAATCGGAGGCCTTAGAACTTGAATGCACCTCGTATATATATCAAGTGTAGAAGTGAAAAGTCATATCTGTCTCCAGGATACCGTATTTTAACAAGCTTCAATAAGAGCGAAATGTATCTATACGTGCCATGGATGGATGTGACATTTTCACGAATTTTTAATTATTAATACATTAAGTTTCAGTGTTTTTTGTTAAATAAATAAAATACTTAGAAAACACATCTAAGTTTTTAATATAACCGAGACCAAACAAGATAAAGAACGTTCATGTGGAAGTTACCCCCGCGAGCGATTGGTCAAAATACAAAATTTAAAGTTGTTTTCTTGCATTTTTTCTATTACACGATTTAGAACATGTCTATTATGATTCACATTATATAGGGTTTCGCCAACCACAAAATTGTAACTAAATAAATATTTATGAAGTGGTAGACTAAATATTAGATACGAGGGACATGAAACTAGAGAACTTGGAGGTGGCAGCACTGCATTTCCAAATATCAACATCCTTAAGTAGTAAACTCTGACTGTCATTTGAGTCGCTGCTGTCATAGAGCAAACGTGGTAGATACGATTTGTCATCTAAACATGGACCTATCAAGAGAACATGTACGCGCAATCATCTACTACGTTTTTAAGGTCCGTTTAAGTGAATAACAAAGTCTTGAACAATTTCAACTCGCATTTGGTGATAAAAGCATTTCACGTGGAACTGTGTTTCGCTGGTATAGCGAATTTAGAAGAGGACGGATCGCTTGGTGATGAGGAACGTGCTGCTAGGCCCTGTTCTTCAGTTACCGCTGGAAACATTGAGAGAGCGTGATGTATGATAGACGAAGATCCAAGATGCACCTATTAAGCGATTGAGGCAACTCTTGGTGTTGTATCCGCAACACTAAATTCAATTTTTCTTACATGATCGTTTTCGGATGAAAAAAATTGTTACTCGTTGGGTACCACACATGCTTAACGATTTTCAAAAAGCAGAACGAATAAGAATCGCTTAGAAAACGATAGAAATTTTAAGTAATGATGGATCAAAAATAGTAGTAGGTGATGAAACTTACATCCCATTTTACGATATTCCTACCTGCTAGGAAAGCCGTGTGTGGATCCACGAAGATGCTTCAACACCAACAATGGCCAAAAAGCAAAGGGCTGTCAAGAAAGTTATATACGCAGGTTTCTTCCGTAGTATCGGATTAATAAAAGCAATCAACCTGGAAAATCAACGTACAGTCACAGCAAACTGGTACACCATAAAATGTTTACCTGCAGTTCTTAAGTCAGTCAACATTCGCGCGTTAATGTTGCATCACGACCATGCATCGTAACACAATACAGAGCAGACAGTTAAATTTTTACATGAAAATAAGGTAAAAGTCATTGAACATCCACTCTATTGGCCTGATTTGGCCATGTGTGACTTCTGGTTGGTCTTTAACCTAAAAAACATTTACGTGGTCGACATTTCACTACCGAGGACGAGATAGATGAAGCAATTCATTTATTTTTTGAGAGAATTCGAAAAGATGACTGGTTTCAAGCTTTTACATTGTGGAAACTTCAGTTACAAAAATGTATTGATAAAGAAGGTGATTATTTTGGACATAAATAAAATCATTTTCGTAAAAAGACTTGTAGTTTTTTTGTATCTCAAAATATATAGCGTGACCCTCGTATAATATATTTACGGATGTTGTATATAATACTGTATAATTATGTTTGGCATCGTAAAGTAGCTAAAATTTTAATTAATTGTGAAACGATGCTAGAGATATAGTAATCTTACATTTACTATCATGAAAATCTATCCAAACCAAATGGTTATGCAGGAATCAAGACTATTATTTTTATTAATGCCCATGCCACCCGCCTTTGATAACCGAACAGATACGACTGAACATGTAGAACTGGATAAGATTTGTATAAGAATACATTTTAATTGCTATCGGTTTAACATCTTGATTTATAATTAATCTTACATATTTTGAATTTTATGACCGTCATAAATATTCAGCCTAAACTACTGAAGATTCGTGTGTGAGGATAATAAACACCGGGTTCATAGTTAAACTTCCATGTGACACCAGATAATGCATCGTGTACATAAAATTATTTGTCAGAAAAAGTTCATAAAATTCAAGAAACGTTCGTAATAAATTTTATCTATAAGGGATTCTAACCTGTTGAAAGATAAAGGATCATTTTTGGTCCGAATTTTATTAAGTATATATTTTATTCTTTTATGTATTGAGTTTAGTTTATTTATTATTTGTCATTTAAGTTTATGTTTCTATAACTTTAATGAGAAATAAACGCCATACAAAAAATGATCATACTCGTATTATGAAGCAGATGTCTGCTACGTGTTATACCGTGTGTATTTTTAACTTAAAACTTTCAAATATCTCGAAAAATAAGCAGTTTACCAAAAATATTTAAATCCAAAATTTAATAATCCAATGGAGGAAATACACTAGTGCTACAATTAGCCCCTCCCTGTCCCTCCATTTAGGTGGGGCGGGGTAACTTTGAAAGTTTAAATAGGTACCCTTATCGAATAAACATATCTGTAACTGTACACATGGACAATACACCTCGTATTTTCAGCATTTACTTCTGCTTAAGACACGTGTTTCTGCCATCTAGGCGTCGTCAGTCAAGCTAGTGAAGCAATGTAATACAAATGATACAAATCTTGATGAATAGATCTGTATCTGTATATACATTACGCTGAAATCGCCTACAAGATAAAGCAAATTTCATCCTATAAGGTGGCACTTATTTAATAAGTGACTGTTTTAATTGTAACAAAAGCGTTATACGTGCATAACGTATAGATATACTTAAAGCCTTTTTGTATATTTACTTGCCATCTGGCTAGTTGTTAATGGACTACACCGATATACGTATTTTTTCGTTTTTTTGTACCAGCATAGCGGGTCGAACGAAAGGTCGCCTTTTTCGGCAAAGTCTCTTTCGTCCTTCAGATGTCATTTATTAAATAAGTGCCACCTTATAGGATGAAATTTGCATTATCTTGTAGGCGATTTCAGCGTAATGTATATACAGATACAGATCTATTCATCAAGATTTGTGTCATTTGTATTACATTGCTTCACTAGCTTGACTGACGACGCCTAGATGGCAGAAACACGTGTCTTAAGCAGAAGTAAATGCTGAAAATACGAGGTATATTGTCCATGTGTACCGTTACAGATATGTTTATTACATGTCTGTTCCAATTGTAACAAAAGCGTTAACGTGCATAACGTATAGATATACTTAAAACCTTTTTGTATATTTACTTGTCATCTGGCTAGTTGGTAATGGACTACACCGATATACGTATTTTTTCGTTTTTTGTACCAGCATAGCGGGTCGAACGAAAGGTCGCCTTTTTCGGAAAAGTCTCTTTCGTCCGTCAGGTGTCACTTATTAAATAAGTGCCACCTTATAGGATGAAATTTGCTTTATCTTGTAGGCGATTTCAGCGTAATGTATATACAGATACAGATCTATTCATCAAGATTTGTATAATTTGTATTACATTGCTTCACTAGCTTGACTGACGACGCCTAGATGGCAGAAACACGTGTCTTAAGCAGAAGTAAATGCTGAAAATACGAGGTGTATTGTCCATGTGTACAGTTACAGATATGTTTATTACATGTCTGTTTCAATTGTAACAAAAGCGTTATACGTGCATAACGTACAGATATACTTAAAACCTTTTTGTATAGGTACCCGTATATTCTATTACAGATTCGAATTCTACTAGAAAAAGTACGTAGGATTTGTCTGAAACAATTTTTTCAATTTATGATAGATGGCGCCGTAATCGATGAAATTCCATTTTTGTTCAACTTCTCGTCAGTATTTTTTGTCAATCTTAGGCCCGGTTGCACAAAGGTCGTTCAATTCGATTTCAGCGGTTAGCTAGGTTCAAGTCAAAAATAGCGTTGCACAAAATTCGATCAGTCTTGAACTCACGATCTAGATGTCGAACACCGCTCAAGTAGCGTTTAACATGTTATTGACATATAACTTAAAATCTTGTGTATGTTGTATTATTGATATAGTCCTTATATAAAACTTGAAATGTATCCGTACGAACCTTTAATTGACGACCAAGATTTTCTCGAATTAGTAGAACATTTTTGAAAACCAAGAGCTATTGATATCATTGGTAAGACCAGAGTTTGAACCCGGTTCATTAGACTCATAGTCTAGTGACCTAACCACTAGACCAACACCTGTTTTATTTATGTTTATGTTCTGTTCAGTTAATAAATAAAATACTGAAAACACACACTTTAAGTTAAAGTATAACTGGCACTAAACAACTTAAAAAGATTTCGCTTCGTGAGCGGTTAGGTAAGATACGACAAATCGGATATTATCGATCGAGACATAATTATATATGTAGTTCGAAATTCAGTAATTACATGTCACTTTATAGTGTCAGTTTTAAACACGCAGATGAAAAGGTGTAAGTTATAATAATATTTTTAGGTACATTCATATAAAAATGTACATTTTTCATTAAAAAAAAATATATGGATTCTTCGTGTTAGGGTACGAAAAAGTAAAAAGAAATAAATATTTTTCTTTCCAGAAGTACAAAAAGTTACAAAAGATATAAATGAAATTTGATTTTGGACGGGCCAAAAAAAGTTTCTCTGGATATTTGATTTCTCGCTCAGGAGACGTCTTGTAAATGTACGGTTGAATTTTCGGATCTCTCAGTTCCTGTTTTTTTTTTTGTGAAAACCTTTAAGAAAAAGTATACCAAATCGTATCTCAGACCTCACAGGAAGTAGCGATGGAAAACAGAATCGATTCTTAACGACAGAATATTTTTTTATTCAAGATTTTCCAAATGTAAAAATTATTATTAGTTTTAGTTAAATGTAATGAAATATATCGTTTAAATCATCTTATCTAAATTTTTTAATGTCTCCGTTAGTTTTAATTTTTACGGGAATATACAGAAAAGGTCTGTCTGTGAGTATAAGAAAGGAATAGTAATAAGCAATACATGTCTGTTTCCGCTTAATAATTTGTTCATAAATCACTCAATTTAGAAAAAAAGTAACATATCGAAAGGTTTCCATGTTTTATTTCTAAAATAGCCAATAGAAAGCAAAAGCGACGATTGTTCGAAATGTCATTAACCTAGTTGAAAAGCTTGAATTAACAAGGACTGCAATCTTTAATTTCGGACTAGTGTTTACAATCCTTATACCTAGGTGAAATATTGTTTTGTTTTTATTCAGTATAAAAATTTGGTTATAGAAATACTTTGATAATAATCATAATAAGGTTTGTTGGTCCAATAGATTATACAATCTATTAATTGGACAAAATAAAACAAAAGAAAAGTATCCTATATATAACATGACGAGATACATATTCATACATATATTCACATAACGTCCCTTAAAAAACTTTTCTCATTAGAGACGGCCATGCTTGCCAAAAAGTGTCACTATAGGCATCGTTAGAACTAATTGCGTGTAACATAGGTGCTCTTCTCATAACGTTCGTACGCATGGATGGAGTGTGAAAAGTGTTTGGATAACTGGAAGATATTTTAGGAATAACAAGGGATAAACTTGAATGAAGATGACGCGAATCAATTTTATTGTTAATAATGTCTTATAGCAACAACGCACAGGCACGATCCCTGCGAGTTCATACGGAATCCATCTAAATATTTTAAAATTTCCTTTGCACACGTGTAATTAAACTTTCATGTACGATATAGTAAGGGTACCAGATAATATTACTGTATTCAAGCGTACTGCGTACGAATGCATAAAATAATATTTTTAATGCTAATATGCCAGTAAATTCATGTGATACACGTCCGATAAGTCCACGATAAATCCAAGTGACTTATGTAAATAAACGGTGGTCAAATATAATACTCAAGTCATTAACCACTTGTTTTCTTATTATAGCGTCACTTCCCAAAAACTAATCCACATGAATTTAACATGCCAGTAAATTGATGTGATACACGCATGATAAGTCCAAGTGACTTATGTATGTGCTGCTCTACAAGTGTTAGAGATATGTCGTGCGCAAAAAATAAACGATGGTAAAATATAATACTCAAGTCCTTAACCACTTGTTTTCTTATTATAACGTCACTTCCCAAAAACTAATCCACATGCATAATGCGAAATATTTCAGAATACGACACAACGCTACACTTACCAATATCAATAATAAGTTTGTTCACATTGCACCAATTCACGGTTACATCCAGGCTTTGCTACAGAGCGGCACTATCAGTAATATTTCCAATAGCTTGATAAATTTTTAAACCACATGCATATGGGAAGCACTGAACAAAGAGAACAGAAGTAATCAAGTTATTGATGAACGCATTAGAACATAGAAGAGGGCTGAGATTTGATCCTTGGGGCACGCCGCCTAAGTAAACATCGGATGATCAGTTGCAGTATATAAAATTTGGTCTTAAGTTCAAATAACTATACAATAATCTTACAAGGGACTAATTCCAAATCAGCTCAACTTATGTAAAAGCGTATGTTTTGATACAATCGATTGTGTCAAATGAATGTGTAGATCACATCCATTTGTCCATTATTATCTAATTTCTAAGTAATTTCTTGTATTATTATTACATATTTATGGCAGTTGAGCGTCTTGTTATAAAACCATGCCACAATGGAACATCAGTAGCATCTTTTTAAAAATTGGACATATTCTTGCCACCTTCCAGCGTGTTGGGAACATAGATGTTTTTAAGGACAAATTAATTATATAAACGAACGGCTGAGACTAAAAACAAGAACAATCTTTAATTACAAAACTAGGAAAATTGTCGTCTCCAGCACTGTCTTTGTTTTTTAGACTTTTAATAACTAGAGAATCCTTAATCAGGTGTACAATAAGTCATAATAAGTGGAGGTAAATTTGATATTATATCAGGTATTTTGTGAATTTCTCCAGCAGGCAGATATACTGATACAAACATCTTTGCAAAACCAGTATTCTTCTTGACGTACGAGGGGTCGTTTTTATATTCCCGGGCTTGACATTTTTCAATTTTAATATAATTTTTCATTATAGTATTTTATTATCATACATGCCTTGTTAACGACTTTCACAATTTACAAAACAATTGCAGCAGTATTATGCAGTAAATGCACAAACTTGAATATCGAACAGTTATAAAATTCTTGATAAAACAAGGAAGATCTACAAAAATTATTCGTGAAGAAATGTTGGCTGTATACGGGGATTATTGTCTTTCAAAGTCGATTATTTGCGAATGGTCAAAATTGTTTAAACATGGCCGAGAATCACTGGATTTACGACGCTATTTTGTTCGAATAAAATAGCGTCTTAAAGTGTTGAAAGAATATTTACAATTACATTACTTTGCGAAAACGCAATTAATTTGTACAACTGCCGTACTACGGGCAAGATATATTCATCTGTTTCCTTTGATGTAACTCAAAAGCATCCCCCTAAAAGTTTCTAATTCACGCCTCAACAGCTCAGTGATCGAGCAATGGTCCGGCAAGCCAGAGGTCGTGGGTTCGATTCCTACTTGTGGGCGAATTTTTTCTATGAAAAATTCGAATAAAATAGCGTCGTAAAGTGTAGAAAGAATATTTACAACTACATTACTTCGCAAAAACGCAATTAATTTGTGTCACATTGTGTTCGCTAATTTGTGGAAATATAATTGGCGGGTTCGCTATAAAGAATGTGATTAGTTGTTGAATATGCCCTATAAAAAGTATCCGATGGTACAACAAAGTGATTTTTCACCTCATTGACATATCTATGTGGAATTCCTTTTCCCTTTATTGTATGGGTGTCCAGAAAATAAAGATAACCAAAAGAAGGACAACAACAGAAGCAAGACCATCTCAACAGGATTTTCCTGAAAAAAACCCAACACCAGAAAACTACAAACGGTACACATATTTTTTGAAATGCAGACAGTGTATTAGAAGAAGTGTAAGAACTGCCCTGAAAATCCACCATTATGCCTTGCTCCTTGTTTTGAGGAATAGCATACATCATTGGGTTAGTTAGTGATGCAAACTGTGAGGATATCTATAGCCGCTCCGATCACAGTAAATAACTTGGACTACACATGGCGTGACATGGACGTCTATAGCCGCCTAATTGTTTTTTATGTAAAAGGTTTTTGTTTTTTCAAAATAAATGTTTTGGTTTAAATATCTTACATATTTAATTAATGTTCCCATTTATATCGGTGCGTCACCAAATTCACCACTACAAAAATATGAGTGTCCGTCAACGTGTTAAAACGATGTAATACTTGCATAAAAAAGCAAATTTTTATTTTGAAAATAATAAAATAAAATAAAACTACAAACAAACACAAGGTCTGGCAATGGGCTCACCTCTAAGTCCTCTATTAGCTGAAATTTTCATGAAGCATATTACAGAAAAAATTCTTTCATCACAACTAGGTAAAAAACATATTAAATTTTGGTATCGGTATGTAGACGACATCCTAGTTTGCTTTAAGGGTACTCATAGACAACTACAAACATTTCTGAACTACATAAATTCAATCCATTCTAATATCAATTTTACAGTAGAAATAGGAGAGAATAACAGTATTAACTTCCTGGATTTAAAATTAAACAAATTAGATCAGAGCTTAAAATTTGATATTTATCGTAAACCTACATTCACTGATTGCATTATTCCCAAAAATTCACTACACCCTAAGACACACAAACATTCATTTTTTAATTCTATGATCATATAGCATTAAATATTCCTTTGTCGAATGAATCTTTTGTTCGTAAAATCAATACTATAAAACAAATAGCGGTAAACAATAGTTATAAAGTAGCGTAATTCACAGTATACTAAAGAAGAAACAGTTACAAGTGGCCCTTAGTTTAGTATATCCTAAAGATAGTGCTAATTTGAAACAATTTGTCTCGTTAACTTACTTCGGTAAAATAAGCGAGCAAATTGGAAATATAATTTCAAAAAATAATAGTAATGTTAGTATAGCTTACAAACCATATGTAAAAACAAGTAACTTCATTTTTAACGCAAAATAAAACAGATATCAATAATAAATCAGGAGTGTACAAATTATATTGTAATGATTGTAAAAGTGTATATATAGGTCAGACTGGTCGAAGTTTTATTATACGGGTAAAAGAACACATGAGGCCATATAAACTAAAGAAGACAGATTCAACATTCGCAAACCATCTTATTACAGAAAGGCATACATTTGGTCATCATAAAATATTGCATTTGGCCGAGAAAGGCCGTAAATTAAATCTTTTAGAGTCACTTGAAATTTTTAAAAGCGGAAACAACACAATAGATATTGTTCTTAACGACCAGTTGGATCTTATATATACACCTCTTTTCCAATGTTGTATATAATAGTTAAGTATATAGTAGTAATTTTAAATAACATCATAAACCACCCCCATATATTTTTGTGACATTTATAAGATCTATGTAGGCCTGTAACTTTTGCAGTTTGATAATGACATTGTATATTATTTTATTGTTTTCAAAATAAATTACCACAAATTTACGGCTACCAGTATTCATTTTCTCAAATTTTTATTGCTGTTCGAAACTTTCTTTTTATGCCTAGTCTGGGAATATAAAACGACCCCTGTAATGTAATTAGCTATTAATTAAATTTTGTAATTAACTTGTTCAAAATTGTATTTATACAAAGAAAATTTATTTCTGAAATCAACGTAAGTTTTGAAACCTATTATCTTAATATATCTTAATAGTTACAGCCGTCAGGGAAATACGTATACCTTTGGATGTATCAAATATGGTAGATATTTAGTAATATAGCAAAGTAAAGACGTTTTAAAGTAAGCTCTAGAGTTCGTACAACTCAAATTAGTTCTATATACATGCTATACAGTCCGCGTGAATATAATGAATGCGTGCCAGAGTCAATGAACAGAGTTAAAATTAGTAAGGCGTGTAATGGACCTCATCAAAGCCGCTTCATTTACTTTACTTTTTACGTATATAATTCACCTCGGTCTGATAAAACATTAGATTTTAATTGAGCAGTATAAATAGCGCATGTACAAATAATCCGGATGTGGTAGGTCTCGGATATTTCATACGTGACAACGTTACAAAGTGAAAAGGAAACAGGACTGAAATACGAATCAGTTGTGTAGTAGCGATGCTGCTTGATAGGTCTTATACGTTACCAGCTTTTTCGGGCACACGACTTTGCACGTGTTCAACATATGAAAACAAAGAGGAGGAGTTCTTCGATGGAAGAATGCCATTTTGGCGTCCACTTTGTACTCCCCTACCATGAATAACGTTCTTTAGGTAAAATCCTTAGTTTTTATTTCGAAAACATCTCATGAGTAAAAGTCAAACAGTAGTCAGAGAGAAACTTGTTCACTACCATGTGATGTGAGCGACATCTGGAAGCAATTGGTGTTAATTTAATGGATTCGTCGTAACAAGGTGTATGGTAAATATCCGTTTAATAGATAAACGTCCCCTTAATGCCAAAATTAACAGTTTTATGACTTGTTAGTTTACGTATTTTATCTGTTTCTTGAGAATGCCAGCCAATTATTTTTTTCCGGGTGGCCCGACTAAATCGGAAAGTGTTAAACTTAGCACTTACCGTACGTTTAAGTTTCTGTTTCATTAATTTATGTTTTATTTGGTACTTCCCTGCGAGATATATTTACAATCTAACGTGAGTGAGTAATATAATTCCCTAGAAATGAACGGCATTAATTTTGAAATTGTAAGATAAATAAATACAGCGATTTATGTAATGTAGTATTAGAAATTTCGATTTTTTTAATTCCAAGAATGATATTAATTAAACATACAATTCTAATGTACTAAAACGTAGGTATTTGAGTAGTTAACAATTTCTTACCACATACATGTACGTTAATGGTTCTTGTTTTCAACGATTCCCTTTAAAGCCCTTTTCGCTCTTATGTCTGAGCGAATCCGTATTGACAATCGGCTTTGTTTGAACCCTTGTGGTTTTCTCATATACAGTTCATAAAGTATTTCTTTGCAGTCACATAAATTTGAAGCATAAGAATACCTTAAAATGACTAACGTGTGTAGTACTACACCGCGTATTTATGTGTTAGAAAGAGATAAAGTGCAATTTGCAATTTGTACTTGGTCAGTACGAACTGGCAAACACTTTATGAACTGTAGACAGCTAACCTGTTTTCTTTTTGTATTAAAATTCCACTTCTATTGAAATTTTTGGATTATTCCTTCTTGAGTAATAGTTTTTCATTTTACTGTATTAATGTTGATTTTAAAATAAATTTAAGTATATTATTGCCATCTAAATTAAACCAAGAGTAGCTCATTTTGAAAACAGGTGGCTAAAAGTCATTCGGATATATTATTTAAACTTATGCTCAGAATTTCATTAAGTGCAAATAATATAAATTTGTGTTAGCTTGTTTTTTTAATGAAATATACATCATGCGCTTGCGAGTTTGGAGTAGGACGAAACACAGAAATTTCTGAATTGCTGAAAAAAAAAACAAGTCAATCAACGGGAAACGTACAGACGCGTTTCGTTCTTGTTGGAACTTTTCAATGCACGGCATTCCTCGAAGACGGACATTGCTTTTCATTTCTATACTTTCTGTATATATAGTTAACATTTGGAACTTACTGCAAGTGAGAATTAATGAATATTAAATCTCATTCTTACTTGTAAATGTCGACATTTACATGTAAGAATGAGATTTAATATTCATTAATTCTCACTTGCAGTAAGTTTCAAATGTTAACTATATATACAGAAAGTATAGAAATGAAAAGCAATGTCCGTCTTCGAGGAATGCCGTGCATTGAAAAGTTCCAACAAGAACGAAACGCGTCTGTACGTTTCCCGCTGATTGACTTGTTTTTTTCTGCAATTCTTAATTAACCTAATTACCAGGAAGTTCGTTGTCGCGAAAGGGTGTGTTCTGCATACTGGTACAAACTTAGTTTGTCGGATTGTAGTTATGAACGCATCACATAAGTCGACATTTACATGTAAGAATGAGATTTAATATTCATTAATTCTCACTTGCAGTAAGTTCCATAGAATTTTCTGCCAAGTATGTAGGGGAGAGCGGGGCTGGTTGGACACCGGGATACAGTGGTCACTTCTAATTATTTTCGTTATTATGCCTGCATAAGAATCCCCATCTATGAATGGGATGTTGAACATATTGCTATGAATTGTAATCTTGAAATTTGCTTATTCACAATTTACGACAAATCTATCCAGCTAGGATACTCAGTCGCTTTAATTCAAAAAATGGGACTGCTTTCCTCTCAGGGTTCCAATCGGAAAAGTGGTTGTATCTTCTACAAAATTTATAATGCGCCAGTAAAAGAGTATTGACAAATGTTATAATTATATTTCTTTAAGTTACTTGTAAACTACTTGAAATAAGGTTAAATAATAATAAACACAATAAAATTTAAATGAAACTTTAATACAAAAATTTAAAAAAATGAAAAAAAATATCTTTATAAGTATAAAGATTAATATTGCCTCATTTAACAATATTATAAAGGTAAAAATAACGCATGGAAATGACAGCTGCATGCGATCAAAAACCTTTGTGACAGCCGATCAAAATTAAAAATAATAAATTACAAAGAAACTTTTCAATTTCTCCCTAGAGAACAAAATAAAAGAACTATATGACAGACCGAAACAAACTCTAACGCATGTGCAACCACATGTGACAAAAATGCCCTTGATAAACCAACGTACAAAATTTTACAGTTACAGAATTTTTTTACTAGAAATTTTAAAAACCTTCTTTGTTATTTATATCAAATAACTAAGACTAAATCAATATGATAATAATAATACAATTAGAAAATACAGTATTTAACTCTTTTAAATATAATAAGATATCTTTTAATAATATATTACTTACGTAAAAAATACATTCAAGACACATGAGTAAGAAAGTGTAAAATATAACAATTACGAGATAAACAAACTCGTTAAATAGCGGTAATGAAATTAACACAGCAGCAACCACATTTATATCAAAAAAATAAACCCGAAGTTACTTAATAAAAAGATAAAGAATAATCTTCTTATAAACACGACTTTCTTATCTCACATTACACTTGTCTCTGAGGATACAGCAAGCACGCAGGCTTCGCATAAAAAAATACAGTATTAAAAATCGTCCACAGCAGAACAAACGGCTTGCTCCAACTGCGCAAGTCAAATATTTTTAAAATATTTATGGGGAAAAGTCCACAGCAATATGTATTGACACATCAAGGCCATCATCGATACACCTAGAAGTTCCGCGACGACAAAGTGACCCTAACCTTGCTTAAAGTAGGTGTGAAAAAATATTGCGCATTTGTCTACACGACAGTTTTGCTGGAACTTTGCTGGTAAGAGGCAAATACTTTATATTTATCAATCATGAATCATCAACAATATCATCATATTTTAAGAAAGTGTTTTCTTAATTAGTTTGAAACAAAAAAATATGTTTGTAGTCATGATTTATAGGGGATCAGTGGACACTAAAATCTGTATGCATTTTTCAGTACTGACCACTGTACCCCAATTTCTGGCTTGCATATTTTTCTGGATCTGGATCTTTTGCTTTTTGGAGAACACGACGGTTCGCGACAGGAAAAGAAGGACAGATATTGTCAAAACACGCCTTATGTTTGAAGCTATTAAGAGCACATTAGATGGAGGTCTAACAATAAAACGAGCCGCTATTAATTTTGATATTATCAGAACGACACTTAAAAGATACATACAAAAATGTAGAGATAAAGGTATTAATTGTGATGCTGCCAGTCTTGCTGACGTATCTTCAATGATGCCTAAACATTAAACACGCAGAGTATTTGACAACGATGAAGAACCAATGTTGGTTGAATATTTAGTAAAGTTCGCCCATCTTCAGCAGGGATTGACACTGCAGTTTAGTTTGTGTCTCTTTAATGTTGATATGATCTCTTATAACATTGGTTAAATATATTTTAAGTTTTATCTGTAACTTGGTTAATACATTTATGTTTAAATTACCTTTTTTTGTTCTGATAATAATGTATCCACTTAACCCCATCATTCAGACCAGGGCACCCTGGCGATGGGCACCTGGTCACATTTTACTCTTGCTAAATCCCTACTACAAATTTTGTTAAATATGATTTTTCAATATTTTAAAACATAGTATTAAGGAACCGATGTAGATCTGTTTGTAGAACAAAGGTTTTGCGCAAAGAGAAATAGTGGTTACGTTAAAAAGCGAAGAATGTGTTCATGGTGCCCCGGTCTCTTCTAAGAGGAAAGTTTCCAAGGTTCTGGGAATTGTGCTTTAATTAAATTACGCAGCACTTATAAGCAATGCTATTAGTGATAGAAAACTCTAGATCATGTTTATGCAGCTATCCAGTGCAGTATCGTGCAGTCTGATTCAGGTGTTCGACCGATATAGACGCATTTTAGTAGAACTGTCTATGTAAACATGGAAGACGGGGCTAAATTTCAAAGAGCACTAATTTTCTTTTTGTGAAAAAAGGGTGTGAAAACTTCGGAAATTATTAAACGTCCGCAAGGAGTCTTTGGTGAGTCAGCAAAATCTAAAAGTACTGTATATCGGTGGATCGATAGTTTTAAATGTGGTAGAACATCATTAGAAGACGATCCACGCGGTGGTCGCCCGAGCACGTCGATAAATGAAAGAAACATTACTACCGTGGAGAACTTACTGAAAGAGGACAGGCGAATGATCATTTCGCAAATTAGTGTCCGCCTAGGAATAGGTACATGACAAGCTCATGAGATCTTACATGATTTTTTGAGCATAAGCAAGGTTTCAGCTTCAGCCGGAACAGAAACTCAATAGGTCTGACCCTCGTCGTCAACTTCAAGAGCTGTTAGCTCATTTCGGTGATGAATTTTGGCAACGCACAATAAATGCTGGCAAGACGTGGATTCTTATTTCAATCCTGAGACCAAAAGTCAATCCAAATAATAGCGTAAGTTCGAAGAAGGGCCTCCACTTAAGGCGCGTGTAGTTCTGTCTGTTGGAAAGGTAATGCTTATAGTATTTAGGGATTGCGAAGGGATTATTTTTATAGATTATCTGGCGAAAGGTACTACAATTAACGCAGAATATTATTCGAACTTATTATCCAGACCACTGCGGCAGGCACTTATCAGAAAACAGCGTGGGAAGTTGCATAATGTCTGTTATTGCAACAGGATAATGCAAGACTGCACACCGCAAAAAAAACGAAGGATGTTTTGAATTATTTACAATGAGAATTCCTTCCGCATCCACCTTATCCTATCCGTTGCATCTCGTATCGAGCGATTTTGATCTGTTACCGTATTTGAGAGTTTAATTGACGTAAAACGTGTTATAAATAGATGGACTAAGGAGTCACCGAAAAAGTTCTTCGAGGATGGCTTAAAAAAATGTATTTATCGTTGGGACAAATATATTCAATTAAATGTCGATTATGTTGAAAACTACATTGTAATATTGATGAAAATTGACAAATTAAAAAAATTATAGCTAAATTATCAGAACTTTGAAAATATACTTGTGATATCTTCTGCATGTCCGATTTTTAATAATGCCTTTGATATGCCTTTGATTGTGTCTGCATATTTAAATGGTAATTACACAAGTAAACACGGTTTTGGATCTAAGCAACCAAAAGCTGTTTCTATGGTTATTTGGGGCGCTGAATCCGAATCTGCACTCCGTTTTTTGATTTTGGTTCTAGTTTTCGAGATATTAAATAAACACAATTTTTACAATTTTTGACAATTAATCTCCATTTTATTCATTAAAAAGTGTTAAATTAGAAATGAAGAGCAGTCGAACTGAGTCGCTTGTACTGTTTGGGATCTGTTACGCATTAAAGTCCAACAGTAGTCGCTCATCATGCCCTCGTCCCAAAATCCTTGGTATCGTTTTTCGATTTTCGCCAAATCTTGGTGTAGTCGCTCTCCTTGCTCGTCGCTTGTATCACCCAAGTTTTCAGGAAAAAATTCGAGATGGGAATGCAGAAAATGTATTTTGAGAGACATTCGAGCTCCAATCTTGCAATAATTTTGCAACAAACTGTCGATTATCTGCTTGAAATCCGGGGATTTGCGGTTACCGAGAAAGTTGTGAACAACATCTTGAAATGATACCCATGCTGCTGCTTCATTGGGCGTTAAACATTTTGTAAAGTTTCTGTCGGCCATTAATTTTCGAATATCAGGTCCGACAAATATTCCCTCTTTGATTTTGGCGTACGACAACTTGGGAAATAACTTGGTCAAGTACTCAAAAGGCGGTCCTTCACGGTCGAGCGCTTTAACAAAGTTTTTGATAAGGCCAAGCTTTATGTGGAGAGGTGGCAAGAAAATGTTCTGTGGGTTCACAAGTGGTATAGAAGAGACGTTTTGTTTTCCTGGTTCATAATTAGTACGGCTTGGCCAATCTTTTTTCACATAATGTTGGTCAGTTGCACGGCTATCCCACAGACACAAAAAACAGCAAAATTTGGTAAAACCAGATTGCATCCCCATCAAGAGACCAATAACCTGTAGGAATAGTATATAAATCATTTATTCTTTAAAATTGAATTGAAATTTATTTTCAAACCTTCAAATCGCCACAAATTTTCCATTGATGCTCTTTATATTTTATCTTGGTAAAAATTTTACATATTGTATCGTAGCATTCCTTCGTTTGTACTGCATGAGCAATCGGAATTGATGGTTTTATATTTCCATTGTGAATCAGAGCAGCTTTCAGGCTGTATTTTGAACCATCTATGAACAAACGCCACTCATTTACATCGTATGGTGTATTCATCGCATCAAACAAACCGTTGATGTCATAGCAGAAGCATATATTCTCCTCTTTTTTGAAAAACGGTAAAAGCGCCTCATTTCTGGTTCTATATACAGTGACTTTTGTTTGACTGTCAAGATATTTCCACTCCTGCATCCGTGATGCGAGCAATTCTGATTTTTGTTTAGATAAATTCAAATCACGAACCAAATCATTGAGTTCACTTTGCGAAACTAAATGTTTTTCCTCCATGTTAAAATCGCTTCCACTGTTCGTCGGTGATGAACTACAAGTTTCCATGTAATTTGCACTCGTACCTGGACAAATTGGCAAAGGATCATTGCTCGCACGGGGAACTGGCTTAGACACTGATGAATCTGATGATACTTCAGGATATTTATATTTTGATAGTTTTTTTGCATTTACACCGACGACATTCATCAAGCAAAAGTAACAATCATCCACATGATTTTTCGGCTCTCTCCATAACATTGGCTATGAAAATGAAAAACATACTTTTTTACCGCGTGACCACTTGTATAATATTGTGCTACACGCGTTACAAAACAATTTCGGTACCCACGGCTTGTGAGTGTTTGATACAGAGAAACCAAAATAATAAAAATATGCATTTCTGATCACATTAGTAATAGCTTTGCCACTTTTTCTGATCATATAACATCCGCAAACATAACAAAAACACTTTGAATCAACTTTACAATTCTGTCTTTGCATTTTCACACGTTTTGGATTAAAAAAAAAACTTTAAAAATACAAATTAAATAATGTTTCTAGCGACGCCAACAGCTGACTGTCATTATGATAGCGCAGTGCTGCCAACATGCGCGAACTCACAAAGTAGAACCAACTTTGAAAAACGAAACCCGGATTTGAATTAAGCACCTCAAATAACGTCAAGATTTGTTCTCATCTGCTCTGATCCAAAAGTTGACCGGAATTTGTAAACTTGTGTTATAATCACATAAATGTGCTCTCCACGCCCGATTTCTAAGAATATTTATTACGTTATTAAAAATGTTCTTGTTTAATTAAATATTTAGTATTTTATCTTGTCATAATTATAAGGAGAACGTTTACTTTTGTATAATATGCATCTTTAAATTCATGAACATATAATTTGGTGTTATTAATCTTAATTCTTTCCGTTGTTGTATGAACTACAGTATAAATTTATATTTCGAATAGATAGAAAATAAGTTACATTTGCGAGAAAGGAATTTTACCTTTTTCAAAGAACTTTTAGAATATAATTTTCTGTCAAAAAATTATGAAAAGCCTGAGGTCTTTCCTTAGCAAATTCCCTTCTAGAAATGCTTTAGAAAATTATTACACTGGTTTAACTGCTGTTAATAAAACAGAAAATCTGTCTTTTTGTTTAATATATATCATTCAAGTCGAGAATATTATCATAAATTTATCGTGACTACTTTTTAGTTTATTTAGATATTTTGAAATCATTACAATCTTTAAATACTATAGCACAGAATTCATTGCCTCTGCTGTGGTTTATATATTACATATCTGCTATACACATCGCAACTTTATATTTGCTTTTTGTACGTTCAATTTGTCGTGTTATCCATATACTCCTAGTAAAGTGGACGTATTCAGATTGATCTGAAAACCATTGACTGGCGCCTGGTTAGTATGTATTTAGATCTCGATAATAAAGGTTGTTTTTAGCTACGTGTAAATATTAATAAAATGTTTAAATACATAGGTATACGAAACCTCTTTAGTAGATAACAAAGAAATAAAACGAAATAAATTAAATTAAATTAATTCTGTTGCTTTAGTTAGAAGAAATAAATATCTTAACTTTAATGTTATGTTAGTATCTTTAACAATAACGTTAAAATAGCTTTCAAGTAAATTTTGTGGCCGTTTTCTGTTTAAAGAAAGAACAATTTCAAATATTTTTAAAATCCTACGATTTAATAAAATGAGAATAACTAAAGACAATAAAAAGAATTACTGATCAAGTCTGATACGAATCTCTACTTTCTGGAATCGTTTTTTAATTTTTCTTTTGGTGTGAAAGCCTACGATATTAGTTTATTGCCATGGTGCATTGTACATTAACAGGTCTACTTTTAATACTACTGAAAGATTCTGTGAATTTTAATGAAATATTATTTTGGAAAAATGTTATTTATAAATTTGAATTTAATTTTGACTGCCCAAGATGTATTTCAAATATATATATTAGAACACAAATTAATACAATAATTTACAATAAGTATGTGAAACAAAAAAGAAAATTAAATACACTCGTTTTAGAAAAACCTAGTAATAATATTATAGAAAATAAAGTCAGTGAGCACAAATTCTTTAGTAGATTTGAAAATCTAAGTGACACTAATTTCACAATAGAAGAAAAATCATTATTAGAAAAAGGTTTTAATTAGAATGTAAGACCTGAAATAACATGTAATACGTTAGATTATTTAGATGTAGAGAAGGAAATCGCATTAACAGATACCCCTAATAATTTGTCCAATAAATTTGCTGCATCGAACATCCTTAAACGGGAAACCGAAAACATAAATCATAATAGAGAACTTAAGATTGTCAAATCTATAAAGAATAAATCTACTCACAATTCGCTAGTTTTTACTCGAGCGGATAAATGGAAAACGGTTGTAGCAATGAACAGAGTAGATTATTTGAATAAAACGAATGAGTTTTTAGTAATGAATAAATTTGAAATAATTAAGAGAGATCCTACAGAAAAATTTCAACAAACTCTAAAAACAGTTATAAGAAATTCTACCAATTTTTTTAGTGAAAAGGAACAAAATAGTTTAATCATTACGAACCCTCAACCCCCAAAATTATATTCCCTTATTCAATTACATAAAGAAAATTACCGATTCGTCCGGTTGTTTCATATGTGACAGCTCCATCCTACAAACTCTCGAAAAGGCTTATAGATATCATTATTAAATATACAGGATTTAAACCTAAATTAAGCGTAAAAACTCATATGTACTAATAAACAAAATCAAAGATTTTACTTTAACGTCTAACACAAAACTCATTTCCTTTGACGTTCAAAATTTATTCCCTAGTATCCCTCCAGAAAAAAACGGTTATTCTAGTAAAAGATCTTCTCCATAAAAATAATGTAAATCCAATAATTATTAATTAAATTCTTGATTTACTAAACATATGCATAGAACAAAATTACTTTCAATTTAATGAAAACATATACACTTGCAAAGAAGGTTTAATCATGGGTAATCCCCTAAGTCCGTTATTAGCTGAGATTTTTATGGATCATCTTGAAAATTCTATTTAAAAACATCCTCTTTTTCAAAATGTATTATTTTGGTACAGATACGTAGATGATATATTACTAGGTTTCATAGGAACAAAGAGACAATTAAATTTATTATTTGATTATATTAATACATTGCATCACAAGATTAAGTTTACAATGGAACAGGAAACAAATAA
This sequence comes from Melolontha melolontha, assembly GCA_935421215.2. Classification (NCBI taxonomy): domain Eukaryota; kingdom Metazoa; phylum Arthropoda; class Insecta; order Coleoptera; family Scarabaeidae; genus Melolontha; species Melolontha melolontha. The sequence goes on from OW285235.1 coordinate 214,138,554, forward strand.
TAGTATTAACTTTCTCGATTTAACGATTACTAGAATTAACAACAAATGTAACTTTGCAATTTACCACAAACCGTCAACTACAGATATAACTATTCATAACACTTCTTGCCATCCGATACAACACAAATTAGCGGCTTATCACAGTCTTATACATAGATTAATCAATACTCCGTTGAACCAAACAAATTTCGAGAAAGAGTTAAATTTAATTAAACAAATAGCTATCAACAATGGATATAAAAGTAATATAATAGATAACATTTTAAATAAAAGCTCCTTACAAAAGCCATATCACAAGTTTACCCAATATTAAATAATAACACCCAAAAATTTAAAATGATCACGTTTATAGGCTCTTCAAGCACAAAAAATTGTAAATATTTAAGAAAGTTTGACATTAATACAGCGTATAGAACTAACAACAATTTATCCAAATTTATAAAAAACAATAAAGATTTAACAAACAACAATAAAAAGTCAGGAGTCTATGAGTTAACCTGCGGTAGTTGCCCATGACGTATATCGGACAGACAGGTAGATCGTTTGAAATACGCATCAAACAACATTTTTCTTCATTTAGAAATAATAAAAGTGACTCTTCATATGCGTCTCACATTAATTCAACGAACCACAATTTTACCAAAGAATTTAAAATATTACACGTAGAAAATAAGGGCAAAAAACTTAATTTATTAGTCACTTGAAATTAATAAATTAAAGAAAACCGACAAGATCCTAAATGATCAATTAGAAACAAATAATTCACCCTTACTCAATTTATTTATTTCAGACAGTCACATATTGTATTTTTCCTTAGAATTTCTTTACCTCCCTGTAATATAATGTAAACCCCTAGTTTTATTACTTAAGAACAGTATTGTATAAACCGTAGTAAAAGTTTTGTGAATAGACATTTTAGTAATAAAAAGTACCCATTCCTTCAACTATTTAAAATAAAACATGTGTTTTTTACCGTATACTTGTGTTAAAAAATTTGTAAATAAGTTAGTTATATATCTGATGAAGCTCAGGTTGGAGCAAAACGATCGTTGCAGTGTCAATTAAAAAGTGAAATTCATTAAAATTTGTTTTATTTTATCCCGATAATATTTGAAATATCTCAAATAAACATGAAAGCGGAAACTCTGGTTCACCTGAATGTATTCAGGTGAACCTGAACAATTTTTATTCGGTTGCTGAAATTACTAAATTCATACTCAAATAAAAGGCTTAACTTCTATAGTGATGTTAAGTTCAAGAAATATTTTATATACAATTATTCATATTTTGCAAAAAATAGCTACACTTTTATCATTCAAATTGCTAGCTTATGGCGGTTTGTTTATTCTATAATACAATCTTGAAACGATGTTTCGCGTCTTCAGAAAAGCCTTAATTTAAAATTTTCAAACGTCATTGAATTTTAAATTAATTTAATAAAAAATCTGCAAATAACTTCCACAATAAAATTGCCAAATAATTCTTGAGAAGGGGTCCATTAGCAAGAGAATTGTCACATTTAAATTACCTTTCTCTATGGGAATTGTTAATAAATAAAAAGGAAGAAAGAATTTAGAGAGTCTTTTTAAAACTAAATACACTTGCTTACCTATCGGTTCAATAGTTTATGTTTCCATATACCGATAGGTTCAGCCCGCTATGGGCCATTCGCAACAATATACGTATGGAACGTAATGCGATGTGGCAACGTGTGTACGATGCCACTCCGCGTGCGCATACATAAGTCCGATGATCGAGAGCAACAGATTGCCCGTCATTCGTATTTAGCTGTGCAAACGTAAAGGTAGTTATCATGTCAGTGTATACAACCGCAGAGAAGGTACAAATAGTTTCGTGGTATCTTGCCAGCAATTCCTGTCGAACAACCGCTGATTTATTTGCTGTAGGGTACGTAAATCGGCCTATTCCTTCGCATTCGACGATTGAAAGGATCGTAAATGCGTTTAGGAAATATGGCTGTGTAGTCGGAAATTGCCGCAAATGCCAACAAATTGACGAACAGCGTTTTACAATAGGCTCGGCTATTGTTTGGGAAGAGAGGGTGGTATTTTCGAATCCTATATTGAGTGACTTTCTTAAAATTTAAATTTATTTGCAGAATTATTGATTTTTTTTACTTTTATCTATTAGAAAACGTTATTGTTTTTTTTATTACTTAAAATTACTTTTCCGTAGCAGCTAAGAATACAATAATAATAATAAATTGGACCTTGTTATGTCTGAAGTAAATGGGCAAATTACGTATACAGAACGAATATGCAAACGACTATATCCTTGCGCGGTTGAAGTCTTACTAAATTCATAACTGCAATGTGCGGCAATTTAAGCTACTGCGTGTAGAGGGGATTCGCTGTTGCCACTTATTGCTGGATATGGCCCGTTCTGAGCTGGTCCTATCGGTATAGCAGAATGTTGTGACGATATATTATGTTTTTCAATATATTTTAATATAATTGACTGATCAGTTTGTTTCGTCTATTATTATATTCAAACAAGAAATATTGTATATACAATATATTTAATACATAAAATATGAAATTATGATATATGTACCGATATTAGTTATTACTTCGGTCTTGTCCATAATGAAAAATATTCAGCGTAAGAGAGTAATCGGAGCAACAATGAGTATAGAAACAAAGATGATAAGAAAATAAAAGGATATTTTGCTATTATTACGAGTATAACCTAAGTCTGGTGTATTGTGCATTCATGAAAACGAAACATGTGTTTTAGGGTGAAAAATATACCTATTTTGTTTTTCAACATAATTACCATATAATTATATACACATAGTCCAGCAAATCTCCTAATTTTTTAGCCGCCTGGAAGGTAATCTTTCAGGAGTACAACAAAATAGGCATTCCTTGCAGGTAACACCTCCAAATTTGCTCAAAATCGCTTTCCACCAAGCAATTTTTCAAGTTTGGAAATAAGAAGAAATCACTCGGAGCTAAAATTCGTATTTAAGAAAACAGAACTTTCTTTCTGAATAAATCTTTTCTCTTTAATTCGGCATCGAAATGTGTCAGTGCATCAGCATAATATTAGCCAGTTATTATTAGAGTGGGCCAGCGTGTCTGCATATCTGGACTGAATTCAATATTACCGCGCGCAACGCAGAAGGTGAAGCTGTCACATTTTGTGTTATAAAACGACGGGAGATAGTCGAAGGTTTCACCGTTACCTTTTACGCGTTCTAAACGTAAGTCATTGTATGTCAGGCGTAATGTGAAAGTGTACATTGGTAAATTTCCGAATTTATATTATGATGTTGCAAAATTAGTATGTACAGTTTGCGATAAACCGTTATTTCAGCAATCTTATCCAAATTGAGCTACGTAATTAAGGCAAGTGTGTTATATATGATACTGTAAAATTACTTGTCTTTCTGGGTTCTTTTAAATAAAACTAACGGTAATTTAAAACACACTATATTAATAATAAAACACACTAAATACAGCTAATAACTAATAACTACTAACAATAGAAGTATTTACTTCAGTATTTATTTCATATTTATATCACGATATCAATACGACGGCTATTACTTATCGAATGCTTGGTCTCCCTTCTGAACGGTATATATATTATGGTCCGGCTTGCGCCTTCTAGATTCTTCCGGTATTTTCCGGAAGCACCTCGTACGCCTCTCGAGAGCGTAAGCGGATGACGTTATTTCATGACCTACATTACAATATTTATAATTAAATAATTAAACTAGTATTACTCTTGCCCAATATATACTTGCGTTAAACCCTAATTAGTAATATAGTAATATCATATGTATACATATATAAAATTTAGAACTGTCTGGGCGTGCAGACAAAAGTGTCCTGCTACAGTTATTATACATTCTTTCTGTAAATAATTAATAAAGATTATTTCTTTGGAATCTTAAAAATGGCCATAATCTTATTTGCCTTCTTCGGAGCACGTTCATCAGAAGAATTTAATTGCTTTGACTGTGTTTTTGTCCCATGTATCCAGATTTGCTCAACAGCTTTTAAGTATTTTAATGTGGATGCAAAATATTTTGTATCTATTCGATTGAGATGTTTATGGCATTCTACCTCATGTACTTTTGTTAGGCAATCGCACTTACCCGATATGGATTTTATTAATAATTTCTGGAGAAATTACTGTAAATGACCACTTTTGAAAGCAGAAAGTCACTTACAAATCATTCCATGAACAGTAACAGATTCATTACTATATTTATTTAAATTTGCCTTGGTCTTTTAAAATGATTTTCTTACATAAAAAATATTATTTAAAAAAAGTGTCTCAAGTCAGCACAGCAATGAATAATATGGCGAAAGTGTTGCCAACTTTTGAAAAATAACTCTCCCCTCAAATCACCTTCCTATTTTGAAGCATCGTTAGATTTGTATGGATGTTGATTCGTAGAATAATTTGCCAAGAATTCTGAAGTGTACTATACTATTTAGACATCAGTACGTCACTAAAATGTATATGGGATACATTGAAAGAAAGTCAAAAATGTATGAATTAATAAGTAATACAATTTACTTCTTAACTAGAGTTGATATAAAATTAGATTTGGTTGGATTAGTCAAAAAAATCAAATAATTTTGTTTAATTAGTCCATCGTATTATAATATGTGTGTATGTGAATTCTATTTTAATTAACTATAAACGAGAATGTTCGTGAAACGATTTAGGTGCACGTAACAATGCGTGAAATGTTCTGTTGTCTGATTCAGATATTTCTCTCTTCACAAACTAGTTACAATTATATCCTAATAGAAACTACTACAATAGGCAAAATTAATATGGCATTACTAGAGGGGTCAAATGCCAAGAATTTATATCACAGCGGCATGTTTAGAACAAAGTTGTATTACGGTTCATAAATTCGCTTTGATATTATTGCCAAAATACATCGTTTCGCCATTATAGTTCCAAGTAAATTCAAAGTTGGTTGCATATAAGGTGATAATTTATAGTACAAACTTTTCTCAATTAAAGTCATACTCCTGTCGCTTCAAAAGAAACGTTTTAATTACAAGAATAAAAAAACTAATTCACGATTTAAATAGTGTACTATGTAAAATATAGCAATTCGATGTTAATAAACATCAAGTGTACAAAAACGATAACACTTACATGTTAAAACATTTATTCATATGCATGAATGGATACACGACGCACACTAAACTTGCATTGGAATCAATTAACGGGTAGATAAGTGTTTCAGACTCCTACGTTATCATCAGCGTACAACGTGAAATATCACCAATACCCTGTCTTGACCAGCTTCGCCGCACATGCCAAACTTGTATGACGCATCGTTTCACGACATCTACCGGCTAAGAACGGTAACGCCTGGCGACGGTTTTCTTCTCACAGCTCAGCCGCTTACGAAAACTCTCACCAGAGGTCACCAACGAAAAATTTCTTAATAGAGTCAGTAAATCTATGGTGAATATGCGGAAGTGTTTGCATTCAACTCAACTAAAATTATGCGATTGTGGGGAGGGTTTACAACATATTTTTATTAAGACATTATCTGAACACGGCATTGCTAGATTTATGTATATACAGGGTAATAAACAAATTGCAGCTTTATTTTTAACTGAAAATAGCACACCTCATAACAGTTACAAGGTGCGTGAGTATCTAAATAATACGTTTAGTGACCGATGGATAGGTAGAGGTGGGCCTATTGCATGGCCACCCAGATCACCCGACTTGAATCCAATGAGCTTTTATGTATGGGAACATAATGAAAAATTTGGTGTACAATAACGATAATGAAATTAAAACATTCAATTATTGACCATAGATCTTCAGGATGCTACAGATACAATAAGCAGGCAAGATATCTGAACGTGTAGTAACTCGTGGATACGGCGAGCATAAGCTTGTATTCAAGAAGGAGGCGGTAACTTCGAACTTTTGCTTTAGGTGTTCCTGTGTTGCTCGCATAAGTGTGAATATCTCTATTACTTTACAACTATTATAACAATTTGTTTTTTCATTTGTTATTATTTTGTGTGTACTATTTTCAGTTAAAAATAAAGCTCCAATCTTTTTATCACCCTGCATCCACATGTTGATATAAAACTTTCAATTGTGTTCATTATATTAAATGAATTTAATTGAAAGTTTGATATCAATTATTGTAGAAGTTACAATCAGATATTTACATATTACGAAACTTTACAAAATTTAAACTTTCACCTTCACTTTAAAAGTAAGAATGTAAATAAATTCAAATATCAAAACAATAGCACTCGAACTCACTTCACGCATGCGTGAGAACGCATGCGTGAGAACATTTCCGTGAGAACATTTCCTTCCTCGTGAACTTCGATGTCAGAATTACTGTCTCGTGGCGCCATCTTCATTTAAATAGTAGTACCTCTACTATTGATATTATATTATTAAGCCCCTAACATTCTTTCTATTGGTCAGGTCAGGTCGAGGATTTCAATAGCTCTTAACCTTCTTCGGACAATGCGAATCATTTTGCAAAAAAAAAACTGCGTAATTCAGTCCAGTAGTTTTCTAGTCTATAGCGCACACATACAGTATAACAACTTGAACTACGAGAGCCTATTGATAGGAGAGGGTGGTGGGAGGTAAAATTAAATGTATTCATTTAGCTTATTTAGCTACTTATATATCCACTACATTATATTATAAAATTATTTTCTTTAGATTGACATTTTTAAATTCGTTATATCTTTTGAATGGAATGTCCGATTTTAATAATTTAAAAAGTATTTTACTGGTATTGAAATAGTCTTTAATAAAATATCATTTAATAGGATAAGGAATAATACAGAGGTATGGATAATATGGTTTGATTATTGTCGGCACTTTTATTAACTTTTAAAATGTAAAAAAGTAGTTATAGTGGCATAACTACAGTAGTTGGACATATGGTTTCGCGGACTTTTTTGTAGATATTAATACGTCCTATAATACTGTTAAACATTTTTTTGTTCTATCAACAATAGTTTCCGCAGCGTACGCGATGACAGATTTTTTGTGACTAATTTTTTCACACCTTGGGTTACATTAATGCATTTTTATTGGGGATCCCTTTTTTTTTGAAAATGTAATATAGTCTATGTCACTCAGTGAAAATGCAGCTTTCTAATGGTGAAAGAATTTTTGAAATCGGTCCAGTAGTTTTTGTGTGAAAAAATTACAAACATACATACAAAAACACAAATGTTTCCAAAATATAATATTAGTGGATACATTTAATTTTACCTAACACTACCTTCCCCTATCAATAGGCTTTCGTAGTTCAAGTTGTTTTACTGTATACGAACATTGCCCTTTTATGTATAGATAGATAGATTGGCAGCGTCTATCCAGATTTAGTTTGTCTCTTTCTCTTCTTTATTCCGTGTTCTACTTTTAAAATACTTTCTTCCAGTGCTTTTGTTCTGGTATTTTGCTACACGTTATTAGTGTATACACCAATTCTAAAGATGCTAGGATGGTATTCCATAAATAACAAAGTAATTGCCCGTTTTTAAATACTTTTAAATATCTATTAAAGTCTATTTGGCAGATCTGACTCTGACAGTTATTTTCTCTTATTCACCAAATATAAACTTTTCCTTGCTGGAAAAAGGTTTCGGTCAGAAAAGGAATTTATTGCAGTAACGAACCGATTTGACTTTAAAAAATTATTTAAAGACGCTTCAGCATTGTCGATCCAAATACGTTAAGGTTGTAAATTACACTGAAACATAATAAAAAACTTAATGCCCTAATTCATTTGCTTTATTTGAGTCTCACTTCCTGTCAAATCATTGCAGTGTAAGTAAATACAGTGCGATAGAAAAGTTGCGCACATCAAAATAAATGTACACATGTACAGTATAAGCCAGAATAAACAGTGCCGAAAATAAAAATTATATTTAATTTTTTAATTATTTTAAATTTAATTTTTCAAAATGTTCACCATTACGACGTAAGCAAGCTTCATATCGATTTGGTAAGTCACTAAACATATTTATAAATAGTGGTTGATGCAACTGCACCCGAAAAATGTTTGTATTCTTTCTCGTAGTTTTCCAATATTCTCCGGCGGATTTTCTGAGCGAAATATTTTGTCTTTCATCATACCCCAAATGTGTGCGTCAGGTGGCGTCAGATCTGGTGAATGTGTTTGTTCTTCGAGAAATTATTCTATCAAAGTACTGACGGAGTAAGTTTAGGGTGCGCGCAGCTGTATGACTCACCTTCTTGTTGAAACCATTGTTAGCGCACCAATAGATTTCGTGCAAGGCAAAAGTTCTGTAAACCTCTCACCAAAGGTACAATAATGTTCTCTCTGTAGCGGTCTTGGTTGACAGTAAGTGAATTCAAATTATCGTCTTCAACGAAATATGGACCAATTATCCCATGACCAGAAACCGCGTACCAAATGGTAAATCGCACGCTGTGAAATTATTTCTTTACAATAACATCAGGACATTTAAATCCAAAGAATCGAGTTGTTCGCCGATTAATATAACCGTTAAGATGAACGTGACTTTCGTGTGAAAACTATATGTTTTTCAAGAATTCGGTATTCTCGTAAATTAAGCGACGAGTAAATTTCCCTTACGCGTTTGTTCGCAGCCTTTAGTCGTTGCCCAACGTTAATACGGTATGGATAACCCCCAATTGACTTGAACAGCCGACGTGGATATGTTTCACTGATATTGAGTTTGCATGCAGTTCTTACAAGGTTTCTTTGCGGGGAATGAAACTTGGTCAAAAACAGGTCCTGACATCGACGACTTGGAAGAACATTTATGTTGACACAATATACTACTAGTACGACGAAATTTCTCAACAACAGCTAATATCATACTTTTACTGGGAGCTACTTTATTAAACTCTTGTCGATATCTTACTGACACCTGCTGTAAGTTTGGGCCTTTATTGCGACGATTTCCGTGTGAGCGAAAATAATGTTCTACCAAGAACAGTTTTTCTCCGTCGTTAGAACCATTTTCAATTTATATCCAGCATAACATTAATATATCAACTAATCACAATTAGATCAATAATGACAAATGCATATTATGTAAGCAACTACATAGTACCCCAGGTTTCGGTACTGTTTATTCTGGCTGATACAGTATTTTATAACATTTTGTAACTAAAATAACTTAGGTATATTGTATACACTTAATACTAATATTTTACATGTTTTACATCATATGGTCAAAATGTCTGCCTTGTTCAGTAATGCATGCATGATCTCGTTTTACCATGTTTGCCTCTTCTACGCAAAAAACGTCGTTTGTCTGCGTTGTTATGTCGTTCTTCAGTGCATCCAGTGTGCGCTGCCAGTTTTTGTAAACTTCTAAAAGGTAACCCCAAAGAAAATAATCAGAAGATTAAATCGGGAGAACGTGGAGGCTATAAACGTTTAGAGGTGATATGTTCGCCCAAAAACTGGCGTAAGAAATATATCGTTTCATTAGATGTATGACATGTGGCTCCATCCTGCTGCAACCAATAATCACGTTCATCGATTTGAAGTAACGAAATAAACTGGAAAATGATGCCTTGGTATACAATACTGTTCACTGTAGTATCAATGAAAAAATCGTCGACTATTCGACGACGTGATATGGCATACCACACTACAATACTACATAAAAACAACCCAAGGTGTTTTCATGAAAGACATGGCGATTCTCGGTTGACTAAATTCTTGCGTTTAGACTATTCACGAATACACTAAATTTCAAACCACGCCTCACCAGTGAAGGAAACACGGTCAAGCTCTTCAATTCCATGGTTGCTGACGAATGTCGGAAACAATCTATAGTACATTAGGCTCTTTTCTTTATCCGGCTCTTTTAATTTCTGAACACTACGAACATGATCATTCATCGTTTTCGGAGCGATATGAAACCTGAGTGTGTGATGATAGTCTTCTCAAGCTTCTTGAAGGCGAACGCAGCATCACATTTTTAATCTCAACCAGTTCTGCGTCAGTCAAAATAGCCGGTCTCCCTTTTCTCTTCTTGTCTGCAACCGATTCGCATTCACGATAACGGGTGATTAATTTCGTTATTGTTGAATTGTTAGGCACTGAGGCGTCTACATCTGACGAAATTCGCCAGCAACACGTGCATATGAACGACTGGAAAAATATTGTTCGGCAACGGAAACTCGTTGTTCTTGGGAAAATAACATGTTTATGAGGCAGAAACTCCACTATACTAAAGACGCCGTGTGTCAAATTTCTATTACAATGGCGTCTATGTTTGTTGCGGGTAATAACTGTGGTGCTATCTTGCGGTAGCAGATAGAAATAATTTAACGAAACTACTATTTGCAGAAACACTTATTTTCATGAACTTAATGCATATCAGAATTAATAACCCTTAAAATCCCATTTTACATGCAATTGTCAGCAAATGTTCTGTTGCTTTTCCATGTTCCACCATTTCGTGCTCGCTCGGATGACACATTTCATGTTCGTTTCCATCGAACTGAATATAGTAAGCATAACCCCATTGACCGACTTTTATTAGAACTAAATCTTTAATATGAAATCGATTTGCTTAATAATTCAAACTACGCCTTCTGTAATTACTAAAAAATTTGCGGTTTCCTTGATTCTTCTTTTTTTTCTTTTGTGTTCTTGCTGATTATAGTGGAATTACAGTGGAATTGTTTTAGGTTCTGGATTTTAGGTTACTGCCTATTTGTAATACACATTCGTAACTATAATTTACAAACTTGTGTATGTTTTATTTTGGATTATGAAATTGTACTATTTGTACTATCTTTTTTCTTGTAATGTAGAATAAATAAATAAATAAATAAATTTGTTACGTTATTTTCTACAATACGACAAACTAAGTTTGTAATAGAATGCAGAACGCGACACGTCACGACGTCAACCTCCACCATTGTGAGGATAAAAAAAAAATTCGTGAAAACCACATCTATCCCGACACGTGCATATACCAGCATTTCATTAACATTAGAAATCATCATTTCGATGTGCGCGACTTTAAGATCTCTCTATATATGAGTCTACTTCAGAACTTTTAATTGCATAGTACGAAATTCTTTTGCACCAGGGTGTACTAATAACAATTTTTTTTATTAAGCAACAAGGATACTCGTTTGCAGGAAATGATTTTAAGTTAATTTACGAATGTTTTGTATTTTTTTCTCTGTTGAAGCTAAAACATTTCTTGAATTAGAGTCGTAAAAATTAAAAGTATTGCACTGTACTACCGTGTGTTACCATTAAGGTAAGGAACGTTACTTTTTTCTTTTTCTATAAAACAATTTAAAGACACAGAATCCGTTAAATGGAAATTCTTGTCAAGTGCACTTAATTATGCAAACGTCTGAGTTAATAATTAGCTTATTTGAGAAAGAAATCCATAACACTCAATGTATCATTTCGACGGTGGCAATTTCGTCTTATCTAGATTTGGACTCATGCCACATGTCACTTCCTTTTGCGCACGACTGCAACAAACGAATGAATGTCGTTCCGTACAAAAACAAACTTAACCCGAAAAAGAGGAAAGTTTGAGTTTCAATAATAATAACGCTTCTTTCAATGTTTCTTAACATTCGTCGTGCATCGAGATCAGTCATTCGGTCGGCTGCCGCGACGGTTGGTAGCAGATAACATCTCGAGAACAAGCCGCCCTCTGTCTGAAGGCGCGCCACGCACAGCTGCTGGTGATGGTAGCAACAGAAAAGATTTAATTATTTACTTTTTAGAATCCCGTTTCCTTTAAAGGAAGACGACCGTAATTATTTGATAAGAATAGCGGCTCTGTTCGTAAAGTGTTTGTAATGGGTAATGACTGAGATAACTCAGTCATGTTCAACGCCCTGTGGGGGCCGCGCTTCTTAGCACTTATAAGTTTGCCCTGAAAATCAATACCCACCGGCGCTCTTAATAACTGTTATTGACTTCCCTGCCTACATATAAAAAAAAACGGATTTAGATCATGGAATCCAACGCTAAATGGAGACAGATATTTTTATGTCTAATACTTATTATGTAAAGGTGTAATTTGATAGGCACTCGAGTATTAAAAGTTCACCTCAAGTAGCATTTATTAAATTAGCATAACGAGAAAATTCAAATTCTGCAATAACTTATTTTCTAACCCATAATTACTAGTCATCATACTTTATAAATATTAGCAGGCCTTTTCAATTTTCCATAATCAATATAATAGAGCCAATATCCTCAATAGTCTTGGAATTACTTTAATAAATCATGATCAATTTGCTATGTACAAAATATAGCGTTATTCCTTTTTCTTGCTTCTTGTACTGCGTTAATAGCCATATTAAGTTTTATACAATATCGGAAACCAAGCGCATCTGTTAAATTCAATATAAAGTGGAGATTATAATGCACTGAAGAGTATAAAATCCATAGTAAGATAAATATGTGTTTTGGGATCAAAATATTGTCGAAGTAAATGTAACTATACAGCATGTCCTTGAAATAAAAAGATAACGTATGAAAAATGGAAAGATGTAATTATATAGAAAATACAAGGTGAGGCATAATAACGAGCGATTTTAAAAAGCGCGCGAATTAAGCTGGGTCGGAGGGACGTGGAGGGGATAGTGTCAGTTACGTTCGGCGCGAAATAGTATTTAGTCACAATGGAACGTTGGACCCCACAGCATCGTGCGTACGCTGTGAAAGCATTTTATCAAAACGGTAGTTCGTACCAGCTAGCACGTCGTGCATTTCGCAACCACTTCAACATTAATCGAAATCGGCCAGTGCCATCTGCCTGTGCGATTAAAAAGTGGGTTGAGAACTTTGAAGAGACGTCGTCAACGACAAGGAAGAAAGCTGGGAGACCAATATCTGTGCGCACACCTGAAAACATTGAACGTGTAAGAGTCGCCATTGACGAAAGCCTTCGTCACTCAGCTCGCCGACACAGCGTTACACTTGGGATTTCAAACAGAACAGTAAGAAGAATTTTACACAAAGATTTGCACTTTCATCCTTACAAGATCCAAATGGTTCAGGCCCTTAAGGAAACAGATTATGTGAGCCGACGCCGGTTCAGCTTAGAATTTTTGGACTTGATTAATCGAGACGAGGACATTGTAAACCGTTTGTGGATGAGTGATGAAGCGCACTTCGATCTCTCCGATTACGTGAACAAGCAGAACCTTCGATTATGGAGTGACGTTAATCCTAGAGAACTGCATCAGCAACCATTGCACTCCGCAAAAGTTACTGTGTGGTGCGCCATGTCTTCATTAGGGATAATAGGGCCATACTTTCTTGAAGATGGCCTTGGCAATGCTGCAACAGTGACGCGCAGAGATACGCAGAAATGTTGGAAAACTTTTTAACTCCACAACTTGCACACTACGACGTGAATGGTGAGACGTTTTTCCAGCAGGACGGAGCAACATGAATATTGTCAATCGTTTGTTTCCAAATCATGTGATCTCCCGAAATGGGGATATTGCATGGCCCTCTCGTTCACCGGACCTCACAACAAGTGACTTTTTCTTGTGGGGTTATCTGAAAAGTAAAGTTTACCAAGATAACCCTCGAACAATTGAAGGCCTGACAATTGAAACGGATCCGACAAGAAGTTGTTCAAATCCCACTGGCAATGCTACGCAATGTGATGGGTCACTTCAAGGTCCGGCAGGAGGAATGTGTGCGTCTAAACGGAAGGCATCTTACCGGAGTTATCTTCAAAAAATAACCGACGTTTTACTATTGCAGAAAATGCTTTTTCATGTATTTTAATATTATAAAATCAGAAATTTTCTTAAACGAAGTGTTTTTATTTAACAGCCTTTTAAATCGCTCGTTATTATGCCTCACCTTGTATATCCAAAACATTTTCCCCAAATAACAAAGATATTTAAAAAAAATTTGTCACGCCACTGTGCGATTATAAAAAGTATCAGAGATGATGTCTTAAAGTTGATCGACATTAAAAAAATAATAGTTTTGTTATTGCTCATGTCAGCCAGATGTAACGTATGTAAACATACGCTACCAGGGTGGTCTGGGAATTAAGGTAAATAGTACAAAAAAATATACTTTGTTTTTATTTTTCGACATAGTCCCCTTCTAATTTAATGCACTTGTTCCAACGATGTTTTAAATGGTTTAAGGCCTTCACTATAATAGGTCGACTCAAACGCCGTAAAATAATCATTTGTTGATGCAATCACGTCCTCATTACATGAAAATCGCTTTCCACCTAGCCATTTTTTTCAATTTGGGAAGCAAGAAAAAGTCAGATGAAGCAAAATCTGGCCTGAAAGGTGCATGACGAAGTATATGGAATCGCAATTCAAAAAATTTTGTCGCGATAATGTTCGATGAAACAAAACTTTTGTGCCAAATGCGTTAATTTTTCACTCAGCTGGTCCAATAACGACGCATAAGACGCGTCTGTAATTGTTTTGCTCTTTTGCAGATAACCAATGAAGACAACACCACAAGCATCCCAAAATACGGTGGTAATAACCTTGTTAGCTGATGGAACAAGTTTTGCTTCCTTCGGTGCACTGAAATCGGCTTCTACACATTGTTTGGATTGAACTTTTGTTTCGTGAGTATAGTGGTGTATCCACGTTTCGTTAACGGTAATATATCAGCGCAAAAATTCAGAGGTATTATGCTTAAAAACGGCCAAACAGTACTGAGTTGTTAAGCGTATTCGTTTCTGGTCCACAGTTAGCAGACACGGCACCCACCTTGCTGAGAGCTTTCTCATACCCGAGTGTTTATGTAAGATATGATCAACACGTTCTTTAGATATACATATAGTGGCTGCTATCTCACGCACCTTTAATAGACGATAATTTAAAACAAGATCATGAACTTTGGTGATCATTTCGTCAGTGGTAGCCTCTTTCGGACGACCTGCTCTTGGTTGATCTTCGGTGCTCCTACGGCCACGTTTAAATTCGTTCACCCAGAAACAAACTGTCTTAAAGGATGGCGCAGATTCACCATAATCATTATCCAAATATTCTTTAATTTCTTTGGGTTTTTACCCGGCGATATGGAAGTGTTTAATAATCACAGCACGAAATTCTCTTTTGTCCATATTTACAAAAGGCGTAACACGCTTACTTTAAACAACTGTAAAGGGGCAACGGACGTAACGTTTTTGGCTCAAACTTCTACAACTGTCTTCTAACATATGATAGATTTGACAGATGACACGCATACGTAGATTATCGCGCCACCTCTGTATTAGTTACCTCAATCATCAGACCTCCACGTATAGCGTATGTGTGTCTGGGTTATTTATTATTTATACACATTCTGAATATTTTGAATTCATAGGCGTCACGTAATACATTTTTCGGAGTGTTTTTAGTTTCGAGGTTCGCGTCGTAATTGAGTCACAATATTTTGGATTTATATTCTATATAATTGCATCTTTCCATTTATCATATGTTGTCTATTTATTTCCAGAACACCTTATTTAATACCACATAGGTTTTAAATAAGCCATCGATTTAAAACGAACATATGTGAAGCTCTAGGAAAAGCAATCTAATATACATTTGTCTCACTATTTTACTAATAGAAACACAAACGATTGGATTAAGCAGTAATATAGTTTGTAGAAAAGGCTACATTAATTAAATAAGTTTAAGATGTAAGACGAAATTTAACCTAAATTTGAAATACGTTTTAATCGAACTAGTTGCTACGCTCAGTATGTCGAGGCCATAGAAAAGAGAGAAACTCAAGTTTCGGGCGACCCGGCTTTACAGACCGTCTCAGCCCAAGGGTGGGGAGACCCAAATGCACTTCAGGACACGAATAAAGGTGGTGTAGGGCGCCACCGAATTTAGAACCGCTAGACGTCGCAAAATTCGGAAATAGTGATAAACAAAAGTAGGCAAAACGCGCAGCGAGTAGGGGACGCAACCAGGCCGTCCGAAACTTAAAGAAAAGAAAGAAAAAGGCGGATTTCAGCCAGATGTAATTTAGACTTTAATTATGACACCAATTTAAAAAAAAGAAAAAAAAAAGAAATTAAACTTGCTAGTTACAAAAAGAAACAAATTAAGTATGTTAACAGACAGTTTGTACACAAAAGTTCACACCCCAGCAAAATATGTTTTTCGTTGGTTCACAGATGATTTAAAACCAAAAATGGAAAGTCCGATCTTTTGAACAGACCCGGTACATATAGAGAGATTTTGTTACATGCAAATATTGATACGTAATAAATTTGTGCAAATTCGCAAAATTGTGGTGTGAGAATAATTAATTAAAGTTAACGGTTAGATATAATTAGAGGGAAAAAAAATTATTAATGAACGCTTAAAATTAAAATGAAGGAATATGCAATACTAAAATTTTAATGTACAGATTTACAAATCTAGAAAACAAGTTTAATACACAAAATAATACCCACGTGTTCTACGCTAAAGAAAACTCAACAAAAAAAAACAACTCTTTCGATATTTTCCAAGCAAAAATAAGTTCTTGTCCCCGTGAGGAACAGATATGTAATTTAAATAAACTCTCTCGAAATAAATTTAACACAGAAAAAAAAGATACGTATTGCAATTTTAAAAATGAGTTAAACTAATTAGAATGGTAATTGAATTGACTATATAAAAATTGAAAAACGATGTCTGTAACGCCGCAATAACTAAGTTAAATAACTAAACAAAGAAAAAAAATTGAATAAAAAGAACTTGAGCAGGGAAAAGTGCTTCAAGAAAACATTAGAAATTTTTTTATATGTACAATCTTTTTATTCTTTGGATGAATTTTATTCAAAAAAATTTTAATATGGTGTCTGTGTCACGTTTTATTTTGTTTTTATATATTTACATGTATACTTGACGAGTTCTATACACTTGTATAATTTTGAACAAATAAATATATTATTATTATTATTATTACCTTTATAGAACAATACAAACAGCGTCGGTTCGTATATATGCACTGTAACATATATATTGAACATAACGTATATCATATTATACAATGATAGTCCATTGCCTGTCTTGCATATTAAGACATGTTAGAAGTGTACCACTTATAGTACATTAGGCATATCTGGATTAAACACGAATTCAGATAACAGCGAGTATTTTCATTAATATGCTTTTCCTTTCTCAATTTACGGAAGCCTTGAAATTAATATTAATATATATATATATATATATATATATATATATATATATATATATATATATATATACCGCCTGATTCTGAACAAACGCAACGGCCTGAATGTACGAATATTTCTCTCGCTCCGAATAAAAATCTCCTGAACGCGTTAAGCCAATCACAAAACAGTCTGTTGCTAAACCCCCTCCTCGCGCCAACTTAATTGGCGCTTGCTATATGTATGACATCGATGTTAAGCCAATCACAAAACAGTCTCTTGCTAAACCCCCTCCTCGCGCCAACTTAATTGGCGCTTCTATATGTATGACATCGATGTTGACGCACCTACAGCATTCAGGGGAATTGTATTCGAAGCGGGAGAAATATTCATACATTAGGATCGTTGCGTTTACTCAGAATTAGGCAGTATATATAACAATTGATAAGTTATTGGAGTTTTTCGGCTTTTATATGAATTATTTACAAATATCAAGTTAGTATGTATATATATATATATATATATATATAACAATAATTATAATAATTTATAAATTGTTATATATATATATATATTAATATTAATATTAATTTCAAAGCTTCCGTATATGTATATATTTTTTGTAAAATATTTCAAATATAATTAAATTCTTCATCAAAAAAGAACATGAGGTGAAATGAATATGCGAAAGCTAATATAGCTGGAGTAATAGCAACTGTCATTATATATTATTAACGGTCTTTTGATCAAAGAGAGTCGTTCGTGGTTTTTGCTCGACCGATATAATGAACCCCGTTGCGTTGTCGCCGCAACGGCTTCCGCGGATTCTATTACCAATATCGCATGGTTTCCAGGTAATCAGTAATGTTAGATTACTGATAAAACCCAACGTTAATTAAATAGAGTCAAATTTCCAATATTATTTGAGATATACATATAATATCTTGATATTGATTTCTTCACAAGCGCGCACTTATAGTAGATTACCGTTTTTAATCAATAATATGAACAGTAACTTTGTAAATAGGACAGGATAACATTTCTTTTAAGAGAAGACATTTCAACCAAGAAAGTAATATTACAAATGCCCTGTTAAAGTCGTTTCATGAATATATTTTGTTCTTAAAAAGCATTTTAATGGTAATCAGTAATAGAAAAATTGTTCTTGGAAAGGATGCAGAGCTTTGACGAGACATCATTATTAAGGCAAATTAATACAAATATGTTAAAACATATCTGTATCTGTACACATGAAAATACATCACGTACGTAACCAATAGTTACATCAACCGTAGACACCTGAATTTAGATTTAAATTATCTCATCACGAAATGAATAGTTCGCTCCCGCAAGTAATCACAATCTTATCCCGTCAGGTCATAAGAAATATCTCGCGACATCTGACGGACAAAAGGGGCTTGCCAATATAAGCGTTTTCTCTTGAATAGCTTCGCCATTACAGGGGAGAGAGAAGTACATACGTATATTGTGTAGTTCATGAACTTGTAACTTATTAAGGCAATTTATTGATAGATATTTCACTATACGATTTACTATTTTCTTAAGTTCTTTCGTAATTGTCACCACTTTATTTGTTACTCGTATAGTGCACAGCTGTCACCTACGCTTTTCTGGTTATTTTTTTATCCTAAGTGGTGAGCCAACTAAACCAAAAAGTGCTAAGAATTTTACTTAACATTCAAACAGGGTGTGATAACTAAAATAGGACACCTATTTTCACACATTCAATGTAATACTTATTTAACGCAACACGTCCTTCTTAGTCACAACATATTTCGACATTCTAGTTCATGTATCTAGGTTAGCATGTCATTCAGTGTCATTCAGTTAACAAGGATGTAACCAGGTCACATTAACTAGATTAATAGTAATTAGAGACGCTTGTAATTGTTATTTATTTAATTAAACGTTACTATATATCGTTCCCGAATGTGTTCTTTATTCTACCGAAAACTCGGCCTCTAATGAGTCTGCCTCGGAAACGAAGCTACGACCAGGACCAAGGGACACAACATGGCGATCCTGCCTTTCGCTAGCTAAACTGACCTTACATTGCGATCTTACCAGACACTTCTGACATTACATGGCGATCCTGCTAACGGCTTGCTGACATTACAAGGGTTGTAGACGACAAGTTCTCCTTAGAGCTGAAGTATCATAGTCCTAAAATATTCAGAACAACAAAATTATCTCTGCCATAGGGAATACGGTGTTTCCAACATTTCATTTAAGCCAATTCATTCATCTTAAATATTAAATATATAAGAGTAGGTATATCTACTTTAATTTGTATGAAATTAATTAACAATGGAACCATATTCACGCCTATCCCACTGTCGATTTAGCCTACATATCTACAAAGGTATTACCTTAGTCAAAGACGCTACGTTTAGCACTATTTTTCGTTTTCAGATTGTCCTACTGAAGATGCCAACTTAGTTGCCGAAAGACGTATTTAGAATTTATTAATATATATTGTGATTAAGAATTTTTGTCGTTTCTGTTTGTTCGTATTCACTTGTACGATTTAAAATAAAACTTGATGTATTTTTGTTTATATTGTTAACTGTTAAAACGTCAATTCATCTATTTTTCACATTGTATATTTCATTATTTTGTGACTCGTTATTTAATTTATATTGTGTATATTTCATTAGCCGTCTTAAGGCGCTTATGAATATTCTGGGTTCATTAGCCGTTTTAAGGCGCTTATGAATATTCTGGGCAGTTAGATCTGATTCCCAGTAACAGTTTACAGGTCATGCAAATTATAACAATAGCCCGGTAAATATAATTTCTTAAATAATATCATTTCTAAAAGCATAGAGCAAGCCTAATTGCATTTGCCAAGTACCCCTGCCATTTAGGTAATTAGTTTTATGACGGTCAAGACCAATTCATGAATTATTTTAAGTATAAACCTTCCCGAAGGGATTTAACGGTATACAACAAGGTTATCGTAAAAGGTATTAGATCAGGTTCCTGTAGATGAATTGTATGCCCGTCATTGTACACTGGTTTACCATACCTTAAATGTTGGGAAAGTTTATATTACTTTGCTATACGTCATGAATCTAAAATAACCTTTTGTAATTTCCACCACTTGTATAAGCAGTGGGGATGTGGGTGAGGTTTACTTCAGGACATCAGTCCGAAAGAGAGGACAGTTTACCTTCGATAGCTCTCCTAGTGAAGAGTTCCTATAGCTCTTACTAGCGAGTAATACAAAACTTAAGACATCAACATAACAGTTTACATTCGATAGTTTTCTCCTAGGAAAGAGTTCCTATAGCTCTTACTAGCAAGTAATACAAAACTCAATACATCAACATAACAGTTTAGCTTCGATAGTTTTTTCCTAGGGAAGAGTTCCTATAGCTCTTACTAGCGAGTAATACAAAACTTAAGACATCAACATAACAGTTTACATTCGATAGTTTTCTCCTAGGGAAGAGTTCCTATAGCTCTTACTAGCAAGTAATACAAAACTCAATACATCAACATAACAGTTTCTTATATAAGTCAATAAACAAAGTACTAGTGTACAACCAATCATATTATAGTAAATGTATATATGTATAAATAAACAGATTATACCATATTGCATTTTATTATTTTACTTACTAACCAACGAGTGAACGAAAAAAGTGTATACGGTCTTACACCCGTGCACAAGTGTATTCTCCGATAACGACAGCTTGAAGAATACATCAAAGGTTCCTTCAAACTAGGAGGAGTCAACATTAACCATTACGAGATTCATATATCATTTTTGCGGAACAATTGGTCACTGCGATAAAATTAAGTTTTGACATTTTGCGAAAAAGTGAATATCCTACTATCTTGAATTAAATGATTTCACTTGAGAATCTACCAGATAGAATGAAAAATGTCACAACGGCAATTACCTTTGAAATATAGGACTGGACTTAACAAAACTTATCTAAATTAAATTTTGTGTGCTTTTTATCCCCAAAAATTTAAAATGATCACGTTTATAGGCTCTTAAAGCACACAAATTTGTAAATATTTAAGAAACTTAGACATTAATACAGCGTATAGAATTAACAACATTTTATTCAAATTTATGAAAAACAATAAAGATTTAACAAATAACAATAAAAGGTCAGGAGTCTATGAGTTAACTTGAGGTAATTGCCCCATGATGTACATCGGACAGACAGGCAGATTGTTTGAAATACGTATCAAAGAACATTTTTCTTTATTTAGAAATAATAAAAGTGATTCTTCATATGCGTCTCATATTAATTTAACAAACCACAATTTTAACAAAGAATTTAGAATATTACACGTAGAAAATAATGGCAAAAAGCTTAATTTATTAGAGTCACTTGAAGTTAATAAATTAAAGAAAACTGACAAGATCCTCAATGATCAATTAGAAATTAATAATTAACCCTTTTTCAATTTATTTATTTGATATTTAAAGAGTCATATATTTCATTTTTCCATAGCGCTTCTTTACCTCCTTTAACGTAATGTAGACCCTCAGTTTTATCACTTTAAGAACAGTATTGTATAAACCGTAGTGATAGTTTTGTGCATAGACATTTTAGGAATAAAAAGTACCCATTCCTTCAACCATTGAAACAAAACATGTGTTAGTTAAGGTACATTTGCGTAAAAATATATCCATAAGTTAGTTATATGTCTGACGAAGCTCAGGTTGGAGCGAAACGATCGTTACTGTGTAAAATAAAAAGTAGTGAAATTCATTAAAATTTGTTTTATTTTATCCCCATAATAATTATAGTTTGTAGTTATATACAGCACGTAGAAATGTGCAAATTCTTACTTCAAGTCAAGATCTGTAATATGATATTTCGCAGATGCGAACTAGAATTTTTAGAAGATCTGACATTCTGGTTAACCGCCAAGCGCTCTTAAACCTAAATTATTTCATAGGCTACGATTATTTTTAGATTAAGAATTTGCCCATTTCCAGCTGAAATATGATCACCCGTGTGTATATCGCATCGTGTTAAAATCCAATATCATGAGTGCCCGCCATTATGTGGATTTTATTTTAATATTAAGTGGAACGGCGTCCTTTCACGCTCCCCTACATAACCGCACATAAATTCTATATTACTTGCATGCTCGTATTTATAGTAACCGCGAACGTATAAGGAATGGAATGTGATTTCACTAAAAGCAAGCATAAATTAATTATTTTATTAACCTCGTGTCATGTATGCCTAGATGGTAGTTTATGTATAAACATGAGCATTTGCCATGAAAATGAGTTTAAACATACACTTTTTTCAGCAAATATGCGTATGTACACAACAAAACAACAAACTGGGTTTTAGATTAGCAGTATCTTTATACTTGAAGTGAAAAGAAGTACTTAAGTATTCTTACTAATTAAGAGAGGGAATATTTTTTTTCAAATATTGCAAATTATTCATATCACGGGTGCTCAGAAAAATTCGAAGTCAATGGAGTCCTTGAAAATTATGTTATATTAATGTTACATCTGAGACAGAGTATCATTTACTTAATTGATTCTGCTTTTACTTGATGAAGATCGATAATTTAAAATATAAATAAAACTGATGTTTAAAATCTTCACTTTCTTAATACGTAATCCTAAAGTGACAATTGTTTCGCCAGCACTGTGGCTTCGTCAGGTACTTACAGCTAAAGAGCACGTTACAAACTAAATTAAAAATATAAAATTAACAAAGTTAGTATTATTTTACGTTTTTTTAAAAAAATCTCAGAATTTACACAAATATTGTAGGAATGGAGAAAATATGACTCATCGGATCGGCCTTAACTGTTATACTATAGGGTACTAAACACGTTTGTGCATAAAATTTGTTTTAATAAACTAAATGTACATTTCTATTATCGTCTAAACAGTTTTTAAATGAATAAATTTAACAAAGGCGAATTATTTAAATCTAATTGATCATTAAGTAAAATTTGTGATTGTTTTAATTTATTAATTTCTAAACTTTCCAGTAAATTTAATTTATTGCCTTTATTTTGTAAATATAGAATTTGAAAATCCTTATTGAAAGTGTGGTTTTCTTCTAATAGATGATTAGCAAACGTGGAATCTTGTTTTTCTAAACGAAAAGCAATGTTTAGAAATACGTTTTTCAAACGATCGTCCTGTTTGATCAACATATATCTTACCCTATCCATATATTAAATTATAGACTACAGATTTCGTATTTTTATCTGTTTTATCTTTATTATTTTTAATATGTTTTGATAAATTATTATTAGGTAGTTTTGAAAACCGTGTCTATGTTAAGTTTTTTTAAATACATTGAAATATGTTTATTAGGTTTCCCAGTGTACGTTTGTAATCTAAATTTTGAATTTTGCTGATCCTTTCTTACAGGATATACCATAGGAATAGATTTTTGAAAAGTTTTTTTGTCAGCACATTTTCAATTAATTATCTGTGGTTATTTTTCATAATTTTCTTTTATTACTGGATAAATAATTAATTAATGTAAAAAACTATGGAAACCTACTAATTTGTGTTGTATGGTATGTATTGACGAATTATGTATAGTTATGTCTATATGACATTCTTTATGGCAAATGTCAAACTTTAACATTATTGATTTTTTTAATAGTTAGCTCCAAACTATTAATGCTATTGTTTACTTCTTCTTCCATGGCAAAGTCAATATTTTTATGAATAGAATTGACGAATTCCAGTAGCAAGTTTAGTTGTCTTTGTGCTCCGATGAATCAAACAATATCGTCTACATACAGGTTTGGCCATTTGAGGTTGCGGTTTTTGAAGTCATATTAAACATACAAAACATTAATTTAAAAAAAATGATTTACTTGTGCAATTAAACAACAAGATCTGCGGTTTAATAAATCAGGTTTCCGAAGTGAGAGCTTCGAGCAACGATAACATTTCGCAGCCTCTTCTCAAATTCTCCACAAACTGCCTGAAGTGTGGTGTACGGTATCGCTTCTATTCGCTGCCGTATTTCCATTTCAAGGTCATCCAGGGTGTCTATACCATCGCGATATACCGTATCTTTTAATGATCCCCACAGGTAGAAATCGCAAGGATTGAGGTCTGGACTATATGGTGGCCATGTTATCTCTCCGCCTGTAAACTGTTGAGCGTCAAGACCAATGATTCTGTTACCGAAATGTTCTTCAAGAATGTTGAAAACTTCTTCCGTGCGATGCGGACGAGCCCCGTCTAGCATAAACCATGCATTCTCCACCATATTTAATCCATGCGCCACGGGAATAAAAGACTCATTAAGCATTTCACAATATGTTTGCGAAGTAACGGTTCCATTGACAATCACGGGACCGATAATTCCTGCCGACGAGATACCACACCATACAGTCAACCGTCGAGGGTGAAGAGGACGAACAATTGCTAGATGTGGATTTTCTGTCCCCCAATGTCTCCAATTTTGCTTATTCACATAACCGGATACATCGAAATGTGACTCATCCGACCACCACACTCGTTCCAATGACATGCTGCCATTTTCAATGCGTTCGATGATTTCATTCGCAAAATTGTAGCGTAGCTCCATATCAAACGGTCTCAACGGCTGATCGATCTGGATTTTGCATGCTTTCATCTTTAGATCTTGCTTTAGGATCCGCCTTAGTGTTGTACGGAGTATTTCAAGTTCTTGAGATGCTCTTGAGGTCGATGTTGAAGGTTGAGCTGTAAAGTGCTCCCGTACTCGTTCTATGGTTTCCTGTACCCGGATGGTCTTTTGACGTTCTCTAACAGTTGATCTTTCGTCTGCCGCAGATGCTGTTGCTTCAAATTCCACTACAATCCTAAGATATTGTCGGATTAGTAGACATGGAAACACGATAACGAATACTTTGTTACTTTTCTAAATTTATCTTTTTTTCCTTACCTTTTTATAGTGTTTTCCGTTGGTGCGTTATTTCTCCCGAATAGAGTACGCAAGTGTCTTGCTGTAGCTGCAAAAGATTCCCCATTTCTATAATAATATTTTATTAATTCCACACGCACTTCCGTTGGATACGACGCCATCTTGAAAACTGGCAAGGCAAATTTTTCATATATTTATTGTAAACCGCGCTTGGCCCTCTAGTGTAAAAAATATATATTATATTAATTTCTATATATACAAGGGAATAGCGCGATTTTTAAAACCGCAACATTAAATGGCCAACCCGTTATCTATGCCAAAAGAAAATATGCTGTTTTAGGGGATTACTAAAAATGATTGTTTCTAAGTGGTTCATGAAAGCTTCTGATAGTAAATTATTAGTCCTTTACTATAAGTGTATAGTAAATTATTAAACTCGAAGTAATTTTGTTTCAGAACTATATTTAACAAATCTAAGGTTTCAGCTTTAACTACCGGGTTAGTGTTCTTAGCTATAAGTAAATTTTCAATTAAATTAACGGTTTAGGCTGGAGAGACACTTGGAAATAAATTTTTAACGTCAAAAGATACCAATTTTGCATTATAAGGTATTGAAATATGTTTGATTTTATTAATGAATTCGTATGAATTTTTGATGCTGTGCTGTGGCTTAAAGTTAGTATATTTAATAATGATATCAATAAGTATTTTAGATATTATAACAGAAGGTGCAGTAAAATAAGAAGCAACTGGTCTAATGGGATAGTTTTGTAAGCCGAGCGAATCGCTAAAAGTATGTGATATTATATTATGAACTGTAACTGGATCATATTAAACAATCAAGTCAGATAGGTATTCGTCACAAATGGATAATTTTAATGAAACTATCGTCTAAAACCCTTTGGAATCTATTATTTGTTTTATTTTGCTTAACTGTTATCTCTTTAGTTCGATCGGTATCAGATTTTATTAACTAATTGTGATAGTATTGGTTCTATGAATCTCCGCAAAAATCACTTAGACAGGTTCTTTACTGACAAAAGCAAAGCCAAAGGCTTCCTGCATCTAACGGTTTGAAAAGGTCGAAAAAGTAAATGCAGAGTGTTTTGATAAATAGCATTTATGTTACGTAACAATAAATCTGTACTCATGGGTACGAATATTTTTTGGCCTTAAAATATAT
The DNA here is from genome assembly GCA_935421215.2 of Melolontha melolontha. Classification (NCBI taxonomy): domain Eukaryota; kingdom Metazoa; phylum Arthropoda; class Insecta; order Coleoptera; family Scarabaeidae; genus Melolontha; species Melolontha melolontha. Next base: position 214,164,779 of record OW285235.1, read on the forward strand.
ATGTTACTTATAAAAACCTCGTTGACCATATGTTAATATGGTCAACGCGGTTTTTGCGCACATGCTTTCTTGTTACATGTGTTTTCATTTATCCATACGTTGTCATTTACACCGCGCTTGGATTAATACTGGCTATACCGTCGTTTTGTAAGAATATATTTGATTAATTATCGCATTGCTGATATATTTTGCTTTTATACTGTTATCTTCTTTGTTAGTGCAATGCTATATCGTTCTCTGCCGTCCGTTTTTAAAGGCTTCACTTTGTTACCGCATTTAGAATATCGCTGTGCCTTGTTTCCTAATAAGAGTGATACTGAAAAATTTAAGAAAAATCTATTGTTTGGGAACAACGAATTAAAACTCATTAAAGAACTCAATGGTGCAGCAAAGAAGGATCTTGCGAATACCAACACGCTTTTCTGAAATTAAATAACGGTTTCTACAAATTCATAGGTTTTATAATGATTTCGATAAAATAATATTATGAATGCGTTAAAAAGTACTTAAGAAGTTGGGGTATAATTGCAATGTGAGTTATGAAATTATGTCAGCTGCTTATGCATTGGGGAAACGTACAGGAAGCTTCGGAAAAAATACGGGAAGAATCTAGAAGGCGCAAGCCAGAGCATATATATACCGTTCGGAAGGGAGACCAGGTATTCAACGAATAATCGCCGTAGTGTGATATTATATAAATGTAAATAAATGCTCATATATAATACACATTGTGAAATAAATCCTCTTATTAATAGTTATTAGTTTTTAAATTGTTATTTAGTGCGTTTTGTTGTTAATATAATATGTGTTTAAATTACCGTTAGTTTTATTTAAAAGAACCCAGAAAGACACATTCTTAACATAATGAATGAGGGTTCAGTTGAAAGCTTATTTTATTCTATTAAGGTTGTTCATGCAGATCTGTATGAAGAGGAACATTACCGTCACATTAGACTCTTCCAATAATAATATTTTGAAAGCTAAATTACCAGAAATTAAATTACTTAAGTTTGATTGGAATATATACCGGGTGCCCCAAGCTGTAACTCTGTTATTTACATTCAGATTTTCATGAGACAGCTATCAAATAAAATGGTTTGATGAATACTACGTTTGAGGCTGCGTTTACTATTTTCTAGCGTCATGTTCCATTTCTAGCGATTGTCTTTTTTAAATTGCTAGGTATATTTTTTTTTACATCATTGGATAGAGATTTCTTCCTGAATCCATTGATGTGCAATACATCAATTTTGTTAAATTTAGAAGAAAAAAATTATTCAAACACAGTCCGTATATTCTCTTAGTCACTTGTGTTATAATGTAGTATGCGATGGAAAAATAACGTATTACGCATATGTAACTGTCATCTTTGTCTTTTTTTTTTAATATGCAAGCACGTTTTGAAATTTTAGAAATAAATCATGAACTTCAATCAACTTACTGACATGCTGCAAGTTTATTTTTAATGTAATAAAAACTCTAACCAGACGTTGCGAATTTACATGGAACGTTTTCCGGAAAGAGAAGTTCCAGAAAGTCGTAAGTTTAGAAGAAAATTTAAGAAGATTTGGTTGTTTCAAGAAACAGAAAGTAGTGCACAGGAAATTTTCTGAAAACCTGGAACTGAACGTTTTGTTAGCTGTTGAAGAAATTTCCAAAACCTCGGTTCGTAAAGTTGCGAACATAGTTGGTATGTCCCGAAGTACTGCGTCTGCAGTATTTAAAAACCACAAATTTAAGCCAGATATGGCTCAAAAAGTGCAAGCAATAGATGAAGATGATCCAATCGAAGAATACAGTCTTCTAATTTTTACTTATCGACTTTGCATCAAAACCCGCTGTTTTATCCCAAAATTATTTGAACAGATGAATGTTCTTTTACTAATTATGGATCGCAACATTCATCGTCAAGGGAGTCAAGAAAACCCTAGATATGTCGTCGACAGTAATTTTCAACGTCGTCTTAGCTGTAACGTTTGGCGTGGCCTACTTGGAGACCGCTTGATTGGGCCATTTTTTATCGACGGTTCCTTAAATCAACTAAGATATCACCAACTATTAAGCAAAGATGCTGAAAGTTTTTTGGATGAATTATCGCTTGCATAACTGCGTGAAGTATATTTTCGGCAAGACGATGCTACTCCCCATAATTTGCGAATAAATGTTGGTTGGTTGAATAGAAATTTTAATGAACAATGGATTGGCACATATGGACCTATTCGTTGGCCTGGTTGGTTGGTTGGTTGGTTGGTTGAATAGAAATTTTAATGAACAATGGATTGGCACATATGGACCTATTCGTTGGCCTGGCGGTTCACCTGATCTTATGCCTCCAGATTTTTGATTTTGGGGTATCTCCAAAATCAAATTTATTTAACAGTGCCACACAACGTAAACGATTTACGAAACCGAATAATTGAAACTTGTCGGGAAATACCTAATAATTTCGTATTAAATGATGGTGTTATAAGGAGATGCCAGTATTGTATTGAGCATGGCGGTAATCAATTGGAACAATATTTGTAAAATTTTTTAGTTTTGAATTTATTTTTTAGTTTTGTTTTCCTTTATGAAATAAAATTAGTTACACATGGGCAATGCGTTATTTTTTACTTTTATTTTTTCATGATACACTACAGTATAACACAAGTGACCTTAAGAGAATGTTCGGAAAGTGTTTTAATTATTTTTTTCTCTTCTAAATTTACAATCAAAATGCATGTATTGTTCATCAATGACTTCATTTGGTACCTGTTTTATGAAAATCGAAACATAAAAAGCCGAGTCACAGCTTGGGGTGTTTCTTGTGTGACACCCTGTATATATTTTCTTTTATTAATATTTTTAATTCCTTAATAGCTTAATACATGATAGTAGTAGCCTTTCGCTTCTACACAGTGCACCCAACACTTTTTAACAAAACACGCCTACGACGAATGGTAATTATCTCGAAGCATATAATGCCTTGTTTAACAGATACCCTTAAGCATAGGCCTTCTGCTAAAGCACAATGGAACTAAATCGAAAATAATCCCCGTTTAAATATCGAAAATCCCCAACTTTTGCGTAAATTTCTTGATACCTTTACAGAGAATATTGCCGCTGCAAATATCCTACGACGTACTGGGGCTTCATATTGATTAATATGCTTAATACAAAGGTATTTTTAATAATATAAAATATTATTAAAAATCTGGTGTGAAGAACACAAATGCAGGTTCACTATTAATATTTTCTGTGAACGTGTCCGAATATATCCTATCCCCAGAGACGTAGATACGTATTTCACCTTTCTACAGGCTCATCGGTACGCCCCTGCTGGAGAAAGGATATTCCCAGACACATTCACAGAAAAGAACCACATCGCCCTATCACCGTAATTATCCAGACCGAGCGCAGAAGTAAATTCGGCGCTGCCTGTTGTCAGACAGCCGAAGTACCTCGCATACCGTCCACATAATTAATGCGAAGTAACGACGCCTTTCCAAAGGTTGGCACAGCCAATCTCTCTAGAAAACTGCATTTTGTTTGTGTCTTCACTCATACTACGGCTTAACCGCATGTGTAATGTATCAGAATAATTGAAACATACATGAGTAGGTAAACCCCACCAGTTTTGTATAATACAAAGGTATTTTTAATAATATAAAATATTATTAAAAATCTGGTGTGAAGAACACAAATGCAGGTTCACTATTAATATTTTCTGTGAACGTGTCCGAATATATCCTATCCCCAGAGACGTAGATACGTATTTCACCTTTCTACAGGCTCATCGGTACGCCCCTGCTGGAGAAAGGATATTCCCAGACACATTCACAGAAGAAAACCACATCGCCCTATCACCGTAATTATCCAGACCGAGCGCAGAAGTAAATTCGGCGCTGCCTGTTGTCAGACAGCCGAAGTACCTCGCATACCGTCCACATAATTAATGTGAAGTAACGACGCCCTTCCAAAGGTTGGCACAGCCAATCTCTCTAGAAAACTGCATTTTGTTTGTGTCTTCACTCATACTACGGCTTAACCGCATGTGTAAATGTATCAGAATAATTGAAACATACATGAGTAGGTAAACCCCACCAGTTTTGTATAATACAAAGGTATTTTTAATAATATAAAATATTATTAGAAATCTGGTGTGAAGAACACAAATGCAGGTTCACTATTAATATTTTCTGTGAACGTGTCCGAATATATACTATCCCCAGAGACGTAGATACGTATTTCACCTTTCTACAGGCTCATCGGTACGCCCCTGCTGGAGAAAGGATATTCCCAGACACATTCACAGAAAATAACCACATCCCCCTATCACCGTAATTATCCAGACCGAGCACAGAAGTAAATTCGGCGCAGCCTGTTGTCAGACAGCCGAAGTACCTCGCATACCGTCCACATAATTAATGTGAAGTAACGACGCCCTTCCAAATTTACTTCTGCGCTCGGTCTGGATAATTACGGTGATAGGGCGATGTGGTTCTTCTCTGTGAATGTGTCTGGGAATATCCTTTCTTCAGCAGGGGCGTACCGATGAGCCTGTAGAAAGGTGAAATACGTATCTACGTCTCTGGGGATAGGATATATTCGGACACGTTCACAGAAAATATTAATAGTGAACCTGCATTTGTGTTCTTCACACCAGATTTTTAATAATATTTTATATTATTAAAAATACCTTTGTATTATACAAAACTGGTGGGGTTTACCTACTCATGTATGTTTCAATTATTCTGATACATTTACACATGCTGTTAAGCCGTAGTATGAGTGAAGACACAAACAAAATGCAGTTTTCTAGAGAGATTGGCTGTGCCAACCTTTGGAAGGGCGTCGTTACTTCACATTAATTATGTGGACGGTATGCGAGGTACTTCGGCTGTCTGACAACAGGCAGCGCCGAATTTACTTCTGCGCTCGGTCTGGATAATTACGGTGATAGGGCGATGTGGTTTTCTTCTGTGAATGTGTCTGGGAATATCCTTTCTCCAGCAGGGGCGTACCGATGAGCCTGTAGAAAGGTGAAATACGTATCTACGTCTCTGGGGATAGGATATATTCGGACACGTTCACAGAAAATATTAATAGTGAACCTGCATTTGTGTTCTTCACACCAGATTTTTAATAATATTTTATATTATTAAAAATACCTTTGTATTATACAAAACTGGTGGGGTTTACCTACTCATGTATGTTTCAATTATTCTGATTAATATGCTACTTAAAAGATTATTTGGCGCCACATTTACACGTTTTGAATTAGCTCACTAGTGATTGCCCGCTTTTGATGATTTAGTAAAGTTTTTAAATAATCAATTTTTAGCATATAATATATATTCTTCCAAAAATTTTCATTGATGATTATTTCTAAATGAACAGTAATGGGTTATAGGAAGAATATGATTGGAATAAAAATTCTTTCGCTTACCACCGGTGGCTATTTCGGCTTTCACAGCAGGTCCTCGCCTGCAGGAACAAATTCACATAACGTAATCTTTGGATCTTTTTCCCTTTTCCCTTTTTTCTTTAAAGCATTTCTTGGTGAAAGAAAGGTTTTGCAGAATATTTTCAGCACTACCTGATTATTAATGAAAAACGAAATTAGCGCGTATTAAAAAAACAAAAGAAAATTAATTCTAACCTAAATAATATACGTAAAATAAATTTATCATACACTATTGGTGTTACCAAATTCTGGGATATTATTTAGTTATAAGGCTGTGCGCGCGTTTATATAATGAACTGCTTATGATATGAATAAGTAAATAGTTTGTGCCTGAAATTTGTTAATGAATAATGGGTGTCCCAACAAGAGCGCCGGACTTAAATTTGCCGCCATTTTGTTAATATGAGTTGTACGGTGATTTTTATTTGACAGTTGTCACGTACAGACCACGCGATTTAAGAATATGGAGAAGTATTCAAACGGACAACGTTTAATTATTGTAAAACACATTACAAAAATGCGCAAGCTTTGCGAAAACAGTTCGCCAATTACGTCAAGTTTTCGGTCGCAATAATGCGCCAAATGAATCGACAGTGAGACGTTTAATTACAAAATTTGAGACCAAATTTACGCTGATGGATCAGAAGATCATTGTTCGTCGTCGTCCTTGTCAGTCACTCGAAAATATATCCACAGTAAGGGAATCTGTGGCCGAGAATCCAGGAACTTCCATTCGGCATCGTGGTCAAGAATTAAACATTTCCAGAAGCATTATGCAACGAATTTTGGTAAATGATCTACATTTGCACGCGTACAAGGTTCAACTGGTGCAAGAAATCAAGCCAAGGGACCATGCGCAGTGCCGTGGATTTGCTGATTGGGTGTTGGAACATTTTCAAATAATGCGGATTTTTCGAATAAAATCATTTTTTCAAATGAGGCACATTTTCAACTCGACGGATACGTAAATAAGCAAAACTGTCGCATTTGGGGTGCTGAAAATCCGCGTGTGATACTCAAACAACCAATGCATCCACCGCGAGTAACTGTTTGGTGTGCATTTTTGGCTGGCGGAGTGATTGAGCCGTATTTCTTTGAAAATGCGTCTGGAAATGCGCTAACTGTTAATGCTGTGCGGTATCACGAAATGGTAACGGAGTTTTTGTGGCCCGAATTGGATATAATTGATGTGGAGCACATGTTTTTCCAACAAGACGGTGCGGCCAGCCACACAGCACGTGAAACAATGGTGTTACTGCAGCCAAAGTTTCCAGGCCGTGTCATTTCTTGATTTGGCGATCAACATTGGCCACCAAGATCGTGCGATCTAACACCGATGGATTTTTTTCTTTGGGGCTATGTGAATGAAAATGTGTATGCGAATAAGCCTTAAACAGTTGAACATCTTAAAGAGGAAATACGGCGCGCTATTGGTGAAATACAGCCACCTTTATGCTAAAACGTTATTCAAAATTTCAACAAAAGGATAACCCTGTGCCAGAGGTTTCGTGGTGGCCATTTGCATGATGTTTTTCACGTTCAATCGGAACTATTTTTCTTTATGTTCAAATAAAAATGTTTGCGTAATTGAAAAAATAAATGTGTTTTTCTTTAAAATTAAATCCGGCGCTCTTGTTGGGACACCCATTACTTTAACAGTTATGCGTGAAACTAGGGTCAGCATTCATTATTCTGTTTATTATTTGGCTCTATCGCCCTTAACAAAAATATTCCTATAAGTTTCAAATTGTTTTTGATTATAGGTGTTCCTAACACAGATATTACAGTTATCCTGTGTAATCCTTATATTTTCGAAATCAAGATGTTTAATAAACCGCTTGGATAATATAAATTTTAAAATAATTAAGTTTGATAATGAATGTTAAGTTTTACACGCCTTCTAAAAGGCACTGCTAATAAAGTGCTCAAGTGAAACCAAGACTTTTTAATATCAGATTTTTATTTGTTACAGGTGAAATGATTACACTAACAAGACGTTTTCAATGGGAATGATGAAGGTTTTCGGAGGAGTGGCAATTTTCATTCTTTGGCTAGCTGTAACAGATGGCATAGACCCTTGTAAGTAATTGCTCCCATAGGAAACTAACGACGTAGAGAAGTAGAGAGAACAAAAGGGATTAGTATTTGCATGTCAGAGCCGCAGCGAGCACTTTCACAGGTTAACGGGAAAGGCTGATATCAATCTCATCCCTTTTATTTTCGAACTCTGCAGACTTTAATAAAAAAGCCATTTGCATTTTACAATATTAATCGTCTGAAAAAAGTCGAAACGAATAAGTTTGTGTTTGCTCGAAAGGTAATTTAAAATTTTGTTTGTTTATCGAACTTTTCGGTTAAGAACTCGAACTTTAATTAAGGCATTGCAGAACTGTATTCTGCATACAGGTATATTTAATGCTAAATTGGCAAAATAAAATTTAAAAAGAAAATTTGAAATACAAAATCGCGTGGAACTAAAAATTAGATTTTACGCGCTGTGGGTTAATTCCTTTTCTTTTTTCAAGCTAGGAAAGTTTTGAATTTAATTTAAACTTCAAAAAATGATGTGTTCATTCGTGCAACTAAAAATTGAATTTATTCAACTAATAAATGGGTTCAGTTTACGTATATGAACCAGGAGTTAATGCGATAATTCAATAAAGTTTGGAAACAAATTTTTACAATCATGTTACAACCTTCGGTATCTGACGCAAAAGCTTGGTATGAAACAATTTCCACATATTCATAGCTTTTTTATACTGGTTTCGAATTTCAATTTGTACTATATGCAAAACATTTTCAGTAGAGTAGTGCTGGAATGTAATATACAGAGATGGGCAAATCTGTGGAATCATGTAAATATCTGTTAAATTGAAATAGTATATTAAAAAACAAGTTTCATAAGGCACCATTTTGCCGCACAAGATCAGTTTAGAAAACGAGCGAGTGCGGCTAAAGGCCTTATTAAACTATTTTTTTTTCTATTTTGCATTTTTTTACATTAATAAATTGGAATTATTTAATTTGGAAGTTCAGAGTTTAATTTTTATATAAAGCATGCAGTTGGTCACATTGATACTTGACATTGTCAAATTTAAATCTTGCTATCCGCGAAGTATATTATATTACATATTATTTATTAATTTTCGTTAACATTACTTCACATTTTATTTAAAAATATAAACATGAGTGACTTAGAAACTAATATATCTTGGTGTCAATTGTATACAATATACGTTGTATGTGTAGAGTACGAACATATATCATATCTGTCAAATGTACTTAAATTCTTAAAATCAAACGACAGCAATGATATTTATTTCTGTGTTCGAACAACGCCAACGGTGAAAAATGAAAAAAAGCCTATCGAAATTAAGCTCATTTCGATACTGTTTTGTGTGTCATAATGAGCTCATTTCGAAAGCAAAATAGAAAAAAACTATTGTAATAAAATTGTAGACACGAAAATTAGAAATGAAGAGACATCAGTTGAAGTATTTCTTAAATATACGGAGTATTCAAGAAAATGTAACCGTACTGAAGATATACCTTTTTAAATTGATTTTTTTCACATATTGGGACTCTCCTCGATTCGAGTGATATTTGAAATGTTGCCGGCCTTACCGACATAGTGTAATTGCAAATAGTAGAGTTCATTCGCGGGTTCTGGAGCCGGCTCCTCCTCCGGAAAGTAAATCACCGGAAGTTACGTCATATACGTCACATCCCTTACGTCACAACCGCGGAGGTGACGTCATAAACGTTACAGGAATACATCACAACCCCGGAAGTGAAGTCATAAACGTCACAGGAATACGTCACAATCCCGGAAATGACGCCGGGTACGTCACAGAAACACGTCACCAACCCCCGAAGGGGCGCCATGTACGTCATAGAAATATGTCACCAACCACGGATGTTACGTCGTGTACGTCATAGGAATAAGTCACCAATCCCGGAAGTGTCATCATGTACATCACAGGAATACGTAACAAACTTCGAAAGTGACGTCATGTACGTCACAGGATTAGGTCACCAACCTCGGAAGTGACGTCAAAGGAATTCGTCACATCTGCCCTCCCTGACGTCACACCTGTATACAAGGTCTGTTCAAAAAAGACCAGACCCATATATACAAGGTCCCATCAAAAGGAAAAAAAAACAAGACGGCGGCATTCAAGATGGTGGATTATGATGAACAAGATGGCTGCTGAAGGCATTAGAAGAAACAAGATGGAGAATTATGAAAAGCAAGATGACAAATGACCAAAAAGGCATTAGAAGAAACAAAATGGTGTATGAAAGCATTCAAGATTTGAAAAGCAAAAAGAAGGCCCCCATGTAGCAGCCCCGTTATGGGGTCTGTAGGTCAGACGCTCCAACAACACCCCGAAACATAACCTCACATTATAAATAATTCACGAGTACAAACACACGACTAATGCTATACGAGAACTATCTAGCGACCATTAGTTTGTCTACGGTACGCTTCTAAAGTTGTCAGTTCACATTGTCGTTCAACAGTGGAGAAACTTGAGTATCGTGCAGTGATAAAATTATTTTATTTAAAAGGGAAATAAAAGATGAGTTAGACTATGTATATGGCGAAGCCTTCCATTTACAATGATAAAACATTGAACGAGCATTTTAGACGAGAAACATTCCGGAGCATCCGAAAACTGCTACAACTGACGAAATGGTCAATTTAGTGCTTCAAACTGTGATGGAAGATCGTCGATTGACTGTTATGGATACAGCTAAAGCTTGTGGAATATCACCTGAATAGGTGCACAAGATTTTACATCAACATATAGATATGAGAAAATTATCCGCGCGATGGGTGCCGCGTTTGTTGACGATCGACCAAAAGCGCATACGGACGGACATGTCGGGCGTGTGTCTTGGTCCATATCAAAAAAATCCGGCGGAATTTTTGCGGCGATTGATAACCGTCGATTAAATCTGGGTACACCACCACATACCCGAAACCAAACAGCAGTTAATGTGTGGATTGCGGTGGGAGAACCAACTACGAAAAAGGCAAAGGTCGTTCTCCCTGCAGGGAGAGCGAAAAAAAATCAGAAAATATTAGTCAGATTAAAAAATTGTAAAAGAATATTCGTTTCAGTTTTTAATGATTAACGTCATCTCATGGTCCGTGTCCGCGAATTTTGTAACATCCTGTATAATAACTGTGTTTTTTTTTGTGAAATGATCTCTTGAATATAGCTTTATTTCAATAAATTTCTGTTTTGTGCATTTATATAATGAGTTTTAGTAGACGGAATAGTGAGGCCCGGATTATGTTAAAGTAGATACTGCCACAAATATGCATATTACCGTTGATTGTGTATTCGCTATAGATAAAATAAAGTTATATTTATTGTTTAGTTGCTTAATATTTTCACTTCTTTTTGGCCACTTTTTTCGTGGATAGTCTTTATGAATATAAATTTACTGCATAATACTAATACGAAAAATATTTATAAGTTGAAATTATTGAAACATAATAACGTCTTGTACAAAATCATTTTAATCTGAACTACTTTATCAGCTTTAGTAATCCGATAAATGAAATGTTTGCGATCAATGAATCATGATTCAGTTGACATCAATGTATCTTTATACAACAATATTTGCAGTTGTAACTGAGAGTAGTAATATATCTAGAAAATTGCGAATGTCTGTAATTTAAAATTGATTACTGTAATTAATCTTACAATTATGTTTGCATTTCTGACAGAATTTTCAATTTATTTAGTAAATTTATATGAATCTCCTTAAATCAGTTAATTTACATGTTTACTGCTTCAAAGACAAGATTAGATAACGTAGTAGGATATAATAAATCTTAGCTGCAGTATATACATAGAGTACTCGTTGTATACAAGGAAACGGTAGAGAAAAATTTGAAAGAATCAACACAAAGAGAAAATAATAGGTTTATTATTTCAGTAAATATTTACATTACAATTAATATAATTTATAATGATTAACAATTGCTAAATATTATTTTAGTTCTTCATCAAAATGCCTGCCTTTTGTCCGGTTAACTGTAGTGCTAATTTTTAGCATTCAGGTGTGAATTTAAAGACTTCGAATATATCACTACCAGACTTCTCTCTTAAATCATTAATATATCTTAAGAAGTGAGGCTGAAATAAAGGAACTTGGAGTGTTATTCGATTCAAATCTTCCTTTTAACAGGTTCAGCGTCAGAGCGGACACCGGTGTCCGCTATGCTTCCAGCCGTCATGGCCATGGCTGACACCGGTGTCCGCTCAGCATCCTAATATTTGTCGATTCAGGCTTACCACACCGACGCGTCTTCATGAAATTTGACATAGCAATAAGTCAGCTATGTATGGCCCTGCACAATTGCATGCTGGTGCCAGGTTGTTTGTAGCAATATTTATTTAGAAAATACAGGTTGCCAAATAATGGTACTATAAACGCATATATATCCAATGATTTTATTCAAATAATGCAAATCAATAATTTTTTTATTATTAAATAGTTAATTGACGAAGGAGATACTTGTTGAAACTTCATTATAACGCTAAGAAATAAGTAATTAAACTTCTAGTTTCAAAAATTATTTTATTGTAAATACACTACAATATTGTTTCGACGTACAATGGCTTCATCAGGTGGATGAAATACTGAATATGTACAATAAAAGTTTGAATATTTATGTGAAAATTATTGGGGAAATGGTGGTGGAAAATTTTTTTTTACAATCTTAAATTTAGTAGAGGGGCGTTGTTTAAATCTAGTTGGTCATTTAAAGGTAATCCTAAACTATTGTATCTATTAATTTCTAAGTTTTCTAACAGGTTAAGTTTTTTACTTTTTTTCTTGAATGTGTAAAATTTTGAAATCTATATTAAATCTATGATTAATTTCTAAACAATGATTTGCGAAAGTTGAATCTGTTTTCTTTTCTTTATGGCTTCTCTCGTGTTCTTTCATCCTAATTTTGAATTTCCTCCCCGTTTGTCCTATGTATACCTTATTACAATCTTCGCATGTTAACTTATATACACCAGAGTTTGATTCTTTGTCTATTTTAACTTTGTTGTTTTTAATAATGTTCTGTATAGTATTGTCTGTTTTAAATGATATATGTTCGTTATTAAGCTTTTTAATGAAAGTACCAATTTCTTCCGAAATTTTTCCTAAATAAGTGATTGAATTGTAGGAATTAATTATCTTGTATTTTAATTTTGGGTAAACTAAGGAAAGGGTTTTAGATTTTAGGATGTTATTGATAATATTTATATAGTAACCATTGTTTAATGCTATTGTGTATATTCTATTTAGTTCAAGATCGAAATTACTTTTACTTATAGGTACATGAATTAGTCTATGTACCATTGATTGGTATGCTGATAATTTGTGTGTTATAGGATGAAAAGAATTAGCGTGTATTGTGGTATCTGTATGTGTTGGCTTATGGTATATAGCGAACTCATGTTTATTAGTTTTGTGTGATATGGTTAAATATAGGAAATTCAAGCTTTTATTTATTTCTGTTTGCATAGTAAAATTTATTTTGGGGTGAATAGTGTTGATATAATTATGTAAAGTTTTTAATTGTCTATCTGAACCGTTAAAGCAAATTAATATGTCATCAACATACCTAAACCAATATACACAATTACCAAACAAGGGATGTGTACTAATTTTAGTTTCTAAATTATTTATGAAAATTTCTGCTAATAAAGGGCTTAGTGGGTTCCCCATTGCTAGACCCTCTGTTTGTTTATAAAATTTCTTTTGAAATTGAAAATATTATTTTCATATAAAATTTAAATTGAAAATATTATTTTCAATTTAAAAAGAAATTTTATAAACAAACAGAGGGTCTAGCAATAGGGAACCCACTAAGCCCCTTATTAGCAGAAATTTTCATGAATAATTTAGAAACTAAAATTAGTACACATCCCTTGTTTGGGAATTGTGTATATTGGTTTAGGTATGTTGATGACATATTAATTTGCTTTAACGGTTCAGATAGACAATTAAAAACTTTACATAATTATCAACACTATTCACCCCAAAATAAATTTTACTATACAAACAGAAATAAATAAAAGCATTAATTTTCCAGATTTAACAATATCACACAAAACTAATAAACATGAGTTCGCTATATACCATAAACCAACACATACAGATACCACAATACACGCTAATTCTTTTCATCCTATAACACACAAATTCAGCATACCAATCAATGGTATATAGACTAATTCATGTACCTATGAGTAAAAGTAATTTCGATCTTGAACTAAATAGAATATACACAATAGCATTAAACAATGGTTACTCTATAAATATTATCAATAACATCCTGAATAGCCAACAAAAATCTAAAACCCTTAGTTTACCCAAAATTAAAATACAAGATAATTAATTCCTACAATTCAATCACTTACTTGGGAAAAATTTCAGAAAAAATTGGTACTTTCATTAAAAAACTAAATAACGAACATATATCATTTAAAACAGACAATACTATACAGAACATTATTAAAAACAACAAAGATAAAATAGACAAAGAATCAAACTCTGGTGTATATAAGTTAACATGCGAAGATTGTAATAAGGTATACATAGGGCAAACGGGGAGGAAATTCAAAATTAGGATGAAAGAACGCGAGAGAAGCCATAAAGGAAAGAAAACAGATTCAACTTTCGCAAATCATTGTTTAGAAATTAATCATAGATTTAATATAGATTTCAAAATTTTACACATTCAAGAAAAAAGTAAAAAACTTAACCTGTTAGAAAACTTAGAAATTAATAGATACAATAGTTTAGGATTAGCTTTAAATGACCAACTAGATTTAAACAACTCCCCTCTACTAAATTTAAGATTGTAAAAAAAAAATTTCCACCACCATTTCGCCTATAATTTTCACATAAATATTCGAACTTGTATTGTACATATTCAGTATTTCATCCACCTGATGAAGCCATTGTACGTCGAAACAATATTGTAGTGTATTCACAATAAAAGAATTTTTGAAACTAGAAGATTAATTACTTATTTCTTACAGTTTTTTATTATTTATTATGATATTCGTTGAAGCACCCCAGAAAATATCTTAGATTCCCCTCGCAATGTTGGCAATAAGTGGTGACTTTTTTCACCTTATTCTTTTCGACGATGCCATCCACCTTTTTCTTATAGCATCCTATGCAATATCTACGGTTTTCGCGAGCTATACATCCCATTTTTGCAAATTGATGTGTTTTCAGATTTTGATTTCTTGATAGACGACGCCGCGCAACATCACGTTGATCTTCAAACTTTAACAAATCTTCAATTACCGATAACCGAAAATCGTTTATCAGAATGTTGATTTGTTCCACAATTTTATACATGACGTGAGCACTTACCATTGAAGTGCCTAATAAAAGATAAGTTTAAGTTGCAAAATTGACAAGAATGCAATAAAATATTTACCTAATAGCATTTCTACAGCCAATTTTTTGTACCACTGGATCGATTTCCGCAAGGCTCAACTATAACTCGACATCTGATCGGAAAGATCAATCGAGCTTTTTCCTGAATTATAATCTACGATAACTGTTGGCTTTTGAATGGGATTTCTTCGTCGTTGAACTTCCACCATTTAATCTGTATGACACGTCGATAAAACTAAGACGTCTCGCTTATCGCGCCATTTGAGGACACATATTCCCCTTTCATTCTCTCGAGCAGAAACCTCACCTTTTTTCAGTTTTTTGTTTACCACTTCAGTCGGGTTTCCTTTCCGGTTCGCACGCAATGTTCCTAGACAATGCGTTTTGTGATCCAGGAGTATGTGTGCAAGCTGGAGACTTGTGTACCAGTTATCTATAGTACATAGTCCGCCAGTTTGTAAGAGATCTTTTCCTAATTTGAGAACAATGTGAGTAGAAACGGCCAATGAATTATCTGGTGTTTTCCCTTTTCCTGTATAAATACTGATATTCCAGGTATACCCGTTGGCGCAACAAACTTTAAATAATTTTATACCGTATTTATGAGATTTCTGTGGATTGTATTGTTTGAATATTAATCTTCCTTGGAAAGGCACCATACTTTCGTCAACACAAAAAGTTTTACCAGGTGCGTATATCATTTGATATTTTTTTTGAGCATGTCTACAAGCGGTTGAATCTTATATAAACGGTCTCCATCAGGACACTGTTCATTATCTGAAAAGTTAGCATCTTGACCAAGATTTCGAATCTATTACAACTCATAACGCTGCGAGAAACTTCTGATTTCAAAATCCATTTCTGAGAATAATCGCGGAGGTTGTTCATACGAACCATGCCCATGTAGCCAAGTAGACCTATCAAATGCATAACCTCTGCCCGAGTTGTCGGTTCCCAGTTTTGTACACGAAATTTGTTCAAAATGTTGTCATTATTCATAATAAATTGTGTGGCATAAAGGTTGGTTTGATCAACTATTATCTCAATTATGTGAAAATCAACAAAAACTAAATCATGGTCAATCGGACGGTGACCCACTAAAGCAGCATGCCATTCTTTTTTATTCCGCTTTTAAAATTTTCATCAAATTGCAGGTGATTTCCTTCGGGAGAACCCCAGACTGATTGCATTAGATCATAAAGTGATGGTTCAATACAGGGTTCACTAAAATTTTCGTTCTGAGATGAAGTGCTTTTAGTGGAAACTTTACGATTTTCTGCCAACTGCTCCTGTTCGACTTCTTCCTCAAGTTCACGTCTTATTTCTTTATATTCGCTTTCTATTCTTTTTACGACACGTTCACCATGATATATGTGGGAAGGTCCCGGCATATTTTCATTTTCTAAAGGTGATGACTTAAATTTTATCTTTTTTTTAGGTATTTCACAATCACTATCAGTAGAATAGTTGTCTGAGTTTGAGCTCTCAGGCGGAACAAAACCTGGATCTACGTCAGAGTCTGCAGAATATGGCTCACTTGACGAACCATTGCCTGATGAAAATTTTTAATTATAAAATAGCTAATAACTAAATTTTGAAAACTTACCATTAGAATACTGTTTCTGCTGTAAAGCTAATTGTAAAATTCGTTTACCACGACTTTTCATTTCTTCATAAAGGAAAATAAACACGTCGACACTCCGCACTTATCATTGACTAAGTGGTCGTTTTCTGATTTCCTGTCATAACTCGCAAAATTTCATCGGCGGACATTTCGGCAATTGCCGTGTCCTCTCGGCTGGACGTCACTCTCAGCGGTCACCGGTATCCGCCAAACTTTTCGCTAGGCCACAGCGGACAGCGGTATCCGCTGTCAGTTTTTGATATTTTGACAGCGTATTTTTTTTTAAATTGTGTACTTTCGTTATAAAATGGACAAGTATATAAGAAATAACAAAAAAAAAATACTTTGGTTCAGGGTGAATGTCGCATCGGCATTGCATATAACTAATATTTGACAAAACTCTGAGATTTATTATGCGTATGTCGAAATATATCACTTTGCTTAAATCATTATACCATGCTTATGTTTAAAGTAAAATTGAATACGCCTCACTAGTTTGGTATCTCATCTATGTTTGCAATTCTATTCCTTTGGACCTTTTTCACTGTAAATTTTTGAAGTTTCTCACATTCAAAATTGATGGAGTTTATCTGGAAAGAGATGCGTCCCAGGATGATTTGCTTCCATGCCATGTCATGTCATCTCTGAGCGTTAGGAGGAAAATGTTAGTAGGAAAATCTTAATTAAACTGATCAAAAACATTATTGACTGCCTTTTTATACTGGAGCGAACACCTGGTTCCTCGTATTAACTAGACCTTTACAGTTCCCTTTGCGGAAATGAACGTTAGGTAACAGTCTTCTACATACATTCTCTTTAACGTGGCTAACAGAATCCTGGATGATGTGTTTATGTAGAAGATTGTTCGCCGGGTAGACAGCAATGCATACGTCCGTAGCTTGTATTTGTATTTTTGTGTACTTGTAATTGAGCCAAGGCTTTTGGGTATTAAAGGTTATTATTATTATATTCACTGAATTCATTTAGTTTCTAGTCTCGGGTGTAATTCCTGCAAAATAAGTTCCATAGTGTGTATTATGACATCTTTTTAAGACATAAGCAAACACGTAATATTTTTAAATATATTTTTCTAGTTTTCTCTGTAGTTATAACATGCTATTACACTGATACCTCTGTGTTTCATTATAGACTTGCATTTAATATTCTTGGATGTGAATCTGGTCAAATGTAAACATGCGAAAAAATTAAAATTCATGACTTCACAGAATTCGTTTTCAATTCTAAACTGCTATATCTATGTGGTAAGCGACTTTTAAGAGACTGTAGTCACAAATATCGGGTTTTATCTAGTTGAATTAAGATAATTGGCAATTTCTGGTGCGTTAAATGACTTTCCTTAGCCACTAGAATGTGTTCTTTTGTAAAAGTATCCCCAACATTCATGATTCGTTAATCTCTATTAGAGTCTTTATGTTGAGGAGTGGTTCACTCCATGTTTTGAAATATTCATTCGCAATTTATCCAATACAATATCTGTATTTATTTAAAAAGCGTATCCACATTTATTAATCTGTATTTTTCACGTTTATGGCATGCCTGGAATAAATTCCACGCGTAGAGCAAACTAAAAATTTTTTATTTACTATTTTTAGCTCATTTTCAATATTTGTTTTATGGTGAAAGACTTCTAAAAATAATACTTCAGAATTTTGTTACCTAATATTATCGAAATACGCACTTTTATTGGTCAGTAAAATTCTAATTTTATTGCAATAAAGATATGCCTTTCAAAATTTATGAAAGGAAATCTTTCAGTTAAATACGCTAATATTATCTTGTAGTTGGTCCGTACATATCGTAAATATTATTTACGATTTTCCTCAAAAATACGCGTTATTTGCTTCTGGTTATGGTTCCTATATACGAGGGCTACCCAAAAATGTAAATGTGGAAAAAACACAATAAATTGTTCTTACAAGTTATTCACTACCATCAAAGTACTCTTCAGTACCCTTCAAAGTACTCTCCTTTCATGAACACACCGATTCTAGCGATTTGTTTAAGACTGGAAGCAGGGCTGGAAGTCTTCGAGTGTTAACGTGTTCAACACTGCCTGCGATTCGGTGTGGACTTCGTCAATCGTCTCAAAACACCGCCCCATGAGCTTCAGTCTCAGTTTCGGAAACAGGAAGAAGTTACAAGGGGCAATATCTGGGAAGTATGGAGTGTGGGGGAATACTACCATCTTCGTTGACGCAGGAAGCTGACGCAAAATAAGTAACCTTGGCACAAACTTCGCAGCAATACGCCGGCCGCATGTTGAGTTCGCCGGACAGAATGCGCCAACAAATGCCCTACGACAAGCCCACAATGTTACAAATGTCATGGATTTTTCCCCTTCTGTCTTGCAGGATAGCATCGTGCACTATTCCCACATTTTCACTCAAACGTAACTCAAAAAATATAAACACGAAAGCTGTTTGTCACCATCAAACAAAGTACCGTTTGACACGCTGACTTAGTATAGGCGTAGCTCACACCATCTAGCATTTAAAACCTTTACTACCATCCAATCGCGCGCCACATTTAAATTACGGGAATTTCTGGGTAGCACCTCGTATATAGTTCTTTCTCTATGTTAGATATACTCACGTCACACATTCTAATCCACAATCTTCCTAAAAGAATTGATTGGAAATGGGATATTTGACATTGATAAGATATGTGGTAACTATTCCCTTTAATATATAGCTTATTTCGAAATTCGAGCGGGTTTATAAACCGCTAAGATCTTTAGATCCTGACTACACCTTCATTTAGTGACCGACTTTTTTTTATTAAGAGATCATGTCCATAACTCATTTACTAGCTTCAGTCTATAAATATTCGTGTTGGGGCAACTGTGTTTTTGGTCGTCGCTCCTATGTTGACTCACCACGCACGGGTTGTAAGGCCGTATACGAACTAATTTTTTAATCTTCGGTGACAGTTATTAATGAAATGCGGCACATCCAATTTAACACCTTTATTTACATATTTACATTACTTCATACATAAAATTTGTTGTATAATGAAAGACGGTTGTCTTTTGATAAAATATGAGACTGGTGTCTCTTGATATTAAAAGTCGATTGCTGTCTTTAACATTCTTCTTACGACTGTTTGTCTAGAACTTTATTATGTTAAGACTCGCGACTGTGATTAATTAATGTGGACTGTTGTCTTGAACATTGTTCTTACGAGTATTGTAAGAACGTTGTTCTGTGGCGAATTGCTACTCGACTTGTCTTAGTGACTTGAGTTCGCGGCTTGCTTTAGTGAATTGCTACTGTAGTCATCGCGTGCAGAACTATTTAAAAACTTTTTAAACATTGTAAGCAAAATTTACCCTTCCCTTCAATTAACAAAATAGGCCACATGCGGCTAAATGACGAACAAAGGTCGGCAAGTTACAAAGAAACGCCTTGCTTGTATAAATTGTGCCTACAAATCAGCAAACGTTGCATCTAGTTTTTGAATCTAACTGTATACATGTGGAGGCACGTTAACTAATAAATATAACTTGAAGCTTATCTAGAAAAATGCAGCGATAAATAAGTGCCGGTATAATAACATTGATGACATATATGTGTGCCACAAATAAATAAGTACCGGGCATGCATATCTGATGACAAATATGTAATACGCGGTATCATAAATTTTATCGTGAAACGTTTGCATCTTAATACAATAAGAAGAATATAATAATTACATATACAGAAGGTATTAATTTTGTTTCTGACTCTTATACGTATTTAAATACTATAATCTATTATTTCTTTATATTTCATGTGTAATATTAAAATGAATAATACTTATATTGAATATATAGTACAAAATTAATAATACTTATGCTTACTATACGATATATAAATTCGTTTCGTTTATAAGACGAAACAATTCGCATAAATTAAAAATAATACATCGACGTTATTTCTGAATGAACAACTAATATTGTATCATTTTTTACAGCACAATGCATCGCTCCTCTAGGAATGGAAAACGGCGCTATAAAAGATGAAGATATAACAGCTAGTTCGTCGTTTGATAATGGCAACGTTGGTCCTCATCATGGAAGGTATGATACATTTTCTGAAAATTTCTTTTAATAAGTCTTTGCCTTATAATACTCTACTTAAAAAGAATCATGTATGTATATTTATTTTTAATTTAATGATGAACACTAGCACATTTAAGTTTGAATATAAAGGATTAATTGTCTCTTGGAGTTCGGCTTAGTTATTATTCATCAATTAAAGATACTCATATTAACGTTTCGACTTTTATTGTCTTCGTCAGAATAAATTGTTGATAATATAAGGTGTGGATGGATAACTATTGTTTGATAAAATGTTTTTTATTTTGGTTAATGTGTTTTTTCTGTATTGAGGGTTGGATAGAGCCATGAAATTGGCCAGGCCTGAATACAGAAAAACACATTAAGCAAAATAAATATAATTTTATCAGACAATAATTATCCATCCACACCATATGATAAAATAATAAAACAAAAGTTAGACAAATTGTATAATCACCAACAATACAGAGTTAACGACCAAGCAAACACACAAAAAAAAATCTATCAATATCCGTATGTTCCTAAACTATCAGAAAAATTACACAAACCTTTTATAAAAAAATACGATATCCAAATTGCTCATAAAAATTAGAATAACTTAAATTTCACTAAAACAAAATTAAAAGCAAAAAAAAAATCTCTTAATTTATAGCATACCATGTAATGATTGCAGTCGCGTTTATATAAGTCAAACAGAACAACATTTAAACGACAGAGTCAATAGTCACAAATATACAAAAAAAACATAGCTTGAAAAAAACACGGAAACAAAAATAGTCACAAATTCAATTACGAAGAAGTTAAAGTACTACAAATGGTAAAGAATAACAAAGCAAGGTTAATATTGGAACTAATTCACATTAAAAATCAAGAAAAAATCCCCGTCAGCGACCATAGCGAAATTACAAATTTTTCAAAATTATATTTTTTTATAATATAAAAATATGATTAATAAAAAGTAAAGTTTAACTCAATGTCAACATTTAACTATTTAAAACCACTCGCACGAAAATAAAGTATCAAATTACATGCAGGGACAAGCACAAAAAAAGGTCAGTTAAACGTAATGTGGAGGTCAAATAGTAAGGCTTGGGTCCCACGCATCTTGTTTGTTGAGTGGATTAACGAAGTTTTTAGTGAAGAAATTCCTTTTAGAGAAGATTTTACCGCGAAAGTATTGCCGATTATGGATAATGCCCTTATTTATCCTTCCGGCCTTAAAGGTGACTTACTAGAGGAATTTTAATTCCTTATGGTAAAATTCCTTGCTCCCAACATCACTCTACTACTTCAGCCAATGGAGCAAGAGGTCATATCAAATTTCAAAAATTATAAACTGAAGTACTATTTCAGCGATGCTTCGAAGTAACTGTGTGCGCAAACCTTACAACAAATCTGAGTTAGGGTCACCCAGAGAATTCTAAATTCTGCTTGGAGTAACATATGGTCTGATTGCGTTCATCGACATGAAATCGATGGGTTTGCTCATGAACAGGAGTCGTCAGTTGTCAATGAAATTGTGTCCTTGGGAAAGACCATGGGACTGGAGGTGAATGACATTTGAGAGCTAGTAATGTGAGTAAGAGCTAATCTCTGATGAACTGATGAATCTGCATTATGAGCACCAGCCAACAAATGCAATAATTCCATTGTGCAGTTAGTGTCATAAATAGAGCTGAGGATGTTTGCGGTATAACCATGGTTATATCATGTAACCATAGTAATTTACTATGGTTACATGATATAACCATGGTTATACCGCAAACATCCTCAGCTCTAGTCATAAATCATCCCAATAATCCCGTTATTTTGAATGTATTTTGAATCAATCATTTCTATACAAATATATCTGACTTAGAACGAATCATGTGAGCCTTTTTTTGCTATGGGGAAAAGTCGCCTTGATATACGAGTGCTTTGGATTACACGTATTACAAGTGCATACTCAAGAAAACCAAGGGAAGTGTTTCTACATATGCCAAATTGAATCACCAAAAACATTGTATACCCAAAAGGATTGCAATGAACTTACAATTGAATACAGCAGTAATTACAATTTATGTAATCCAATACACAAAAATAATAATGTATGGGTAAATATCTAATTTTAAATAAATACAATAACTAATATCAAACTTTCAATTGTGTTGATTCATTTATATATATGCTCAATTCTAGCAATAGCAAAGCATTGCCAGTTTCAGCTAATACCATAATAAAAACCTTTAATTTCTATTCATTCAAAAGCAGGTATTGTAAAGAAACTAACAATTTTCTATATTTGATTAGAATCCCTTTAAGATTTACACCAGAAAACGTCCTCAATAAACTATTCATTATCTTTCGAAATTAAGTATGTAAAAATATTAGTGTTTATCTTTTACAAAAACTTTTGTTTTAGGTGTTAATGATGTAGTAGGTGTGTAAAGCTATAAAACATCCTAATTAAAACAACCATTGTTCATCTTTACGAGCCAGTTAAGGTTTTTGTGGAATTTAATTTTCCGAACGCAAGAATACAACTCACGACACAGTTGGAATTTTATAATTTCAGATATAATGAACATACAAAGTACAGGAATAATTATTGTAATTGCGGACATATTGAATTGCCTATAAACTTTGGAAGTATATGTCGAAAAGTCATGAAACGAAATTACTTAATTGCTAGTTAGTATACAGCAATAGAATATAATTTATCACTGGATATATAATGTACATACGTGAGAACAAGCCATTAATAATTGTTCAGAAATTATCAGTATACACATGGCTTTTAATATCTAAGAGCAACCTTATACAGGGTATTGATATACCCTGTATTGATATATGCTATTATTGAAACAATTTAAAGTTGGGACGTTGAATATTTGATTATTCAACATAGTCTGCTCTTAAATCAATACACAGCGATCCTGCAACGACTTTAACTCTCCTAAAAAAATATTCTTCTTGGTCTGCAAACCAGCCCTCTACAGCTTCTACTACCTCTTCGTTACACAAAAATTGACGTCCTTCTAAACTTTTTTCGATCGAGTTTTTCAACAGATAATAGTGTGAGGGGGCTAGTAATTCTAACCCTAGATCCCGAATTATAGTCATGATAATGCGCGATTTGTGTGCAGGGTAATTGTCCTGCAAAAATAGCACACCTTTCGCTGATACGCCACGTTTTTTCCCTCAATTTTCTCTCTCATGGTGGTTAGTAATTTAGAATAAGAATCACCAGCGATGGTCTGGCCCTTTTTTAGGTAATCGATCACAATTATTCCACAGATATCCTAAAGAACTGGCGCAAGAACTTTTCCAGCGGATCTTTGAAATCGAAGCTTTTTAGGCCTTGGAGAACCATGATGCTTCTTCCACTTCATCGATTGCTGTTTTGTTTCTTAGTCGCAAGAAATGGACTGTTTTTCATTCATAGTCACAAGGCGGTTCAAAGAATCTGATCTCCTTCAAAACGGACACAGGTATCGGCGCGCCAATCCCTTAAGCACCTCCTCGCCTCTTCCTTGGTTGGTATAAATATACTCAGCTGAACTGTAAACATAGTATTACGTACCATACTGTCCGCAGGTATTTGTAATACAAGCATCCCTTAATATTTGCGAGTGTTACTTTCCTAAAAAATTTCGAGTCCATCTTTCTGCGTAAATGGAGGGTTACTTTCCATAATGGTAAATAAACGTACAGAACAAGTGATTTGTTTTACGGTTTAATAATAATATATATGTATATATGTCTTTCGAATCCAAAATTCGCTTGAAACATTGCCTGATGTAATAGGCT
This sequence comes from Melolontha melolontha, assembly GCA_935421215.2. Classification (NCBI taxonomy): domain Eukaryota; kingdom Metazoa; phylum Arthropoda; class Insecta; order Coleoptera; family Scarabaeidae; genus Melolontha; species Melolontha melolontha. The sequence continues at coordinate 214,189,151 of OW285235.1, forward strand.
TTAAAAGCTGAAATTATTCCCTGATCCAGGGGTTGAACAAAAGACGTCGTATTTGTGGGCAGAAATATCATTAACATTAGGATAAGCTCCTACCAGAGTGTAGGGATGTCCGTTATCGATTAATAAAAGGACTTTGAAGTCAAGGTTTTGAGGCGGATGATAGTTCTTTTCTCAGGGATAAAACAATAATTAAACCACTCCTAGAATAAAATACCGGTAATACATGACTTTTTATTAGCTCGCCAAAAAAATACATAACTGATTTTTATTTTTTCCCTTCAATACTTGCGGATTTAGGGACCGATATATCATCAGCGACTTTATCTGAATATCACCTGAGGCATTTGCACAAAAGAGAAGAGAAACTCGATCATTTGCCAGCTTGAAGCCTGTAGCTAACCGTTCAGTTTTGGACAGGAAAGTCCTATTCGGCTTTCTCTTCCAAAATAGTCCTGTCTCATCCGCATTAAGCACCTGCTCTTATAGATATCCTTCTTCTAGAATTATTTTTTTAAGTTCTCCGGGAATTCTATATTATGCAAATTATGCCTTTTCTTTAAATTTTCAAACCAACTTTTGCTGGCCTGGAAGTCAAACAATGAATTAGAATCTTTGTATATTGGATGAAACTTTTTTTAGCCTTAGCTCTTATTAGAGCAGAACTGATCGGAACATGCTTCTGAGACATTTCCTCCAACCAAACGCTTAAAGCATTTTCTGTCTCCTTAAGAGATTTGTTTCGCAATTGAGAAACAATTTTCGCGCTGGCAGGAGCACTAGCCGCGACACCCACGAATAATCAAATCCAAAGGTCGCTAATGTGGAATTTGTCTGCATTTTAATTATCGGAAATGATTAAAACTCGCGGATGTAAAATCCGTTGAAAAATGTTGAGAGATTACTGTACTAGTTCCTTCAATACCGTTTCTATATTATTCGGACACCATAAATTATTAGCCTTCGGCTCAGGATCGCAGTTGTGGCCTGCGCTTCCACAAATAGTTTCCATTCTGTTTATTGCTCTTCTGTATCCCAAAAGAGCTCGTTAGTGAAAACTTGTGAGGTAACCCATTGGGTACTTATGTAAATATGGGTAAATATGTCAAATAAATTGACACATAAACATTCAAAGAAACAATAAGTAAATTTAGAAAAATTTACAAAATGGCCTAAGACTGGTTTATGAGATGGTTTCCTTGACGTTCTACAAAAAAAAATTCAACTAGTGGCTTGTGAACATGGTAATAAGGTTTAACAATATTTTAATTATAAAATCTTTTCCTAAAGATCTATTGATCTTCTTCAATCGTATTACTAAGTATAGCAAACGCCAATTAAGTTGGCGCGAGGAGGGGTAAGTTCGCGCAGGATTAGAAGTAGTGGGGAGATTTATATTTGGTTTTACATCAAATGTCAGATAATTCTAACCTCTGAGCGTGTATCACTTATGATCCCCTAGCAAAGACATTATGTTCCGTCAAACGTCAATGACAAATGTATTCTGACAATTACTTGAGTAGTGGGAGCGGACGTTTTTAAAAACGGCTTCTGCGCGCCCCCTCCTCGCGCCAACTTAATTGGCGATTGCTATAAACAAATAAAGTAATTCCAATTTTCTAGTTATAACTAAGTTTTAATTGAACCTAATCCAAAATCTAGTAAGTATAAAAGGAGACATTGTTGTGATCTACTACTGTTGAGAAAAAGTAACGAGACCGTATTTTTTAATAATACGTGTGCTATGAATATCTATGTGAATATATTTATTTGGTAGGTTATGAATAGTTGACAGAAAACTAATGGAATATGTTTTGATGTGAAAATTGTAAACAAATTGTTGCGGCAATTTTTTAATAAGGATAAATCACGAAATTTTTTGTACGGACATTGAAAATGTTTGAAAAATGTTACGGTCATCTGTGTTTATCAAGATCACAAGTTTTTAAGTGATACAAATTATTTGGTGAGGGTCGTGATGTAGTCGAAAACTAACCTCGTTCAAAAACGCTATCAACTTCAACTACTGATGAAAGCATCAAGAAAATTAAAGAGCTTATACTTTCCAATCGTCGACTGATTCAAAGAGACCTTGTAGATATTGTTGGTATATCAAAAGGATCAATAGAAATAATTTTTAAGGACGATTCGAGCTTGTCTCGTGTTCTCTTGTTCCAAAATCAGTAAATTCGTTTGAAAAACAACGTCGTGTTGACGTGGTTGAAGAGACTGATGATAATCTGAAATGCATAATTACCGCAGATGAGACTTTTGGATCTTGCTTATGAACCGGAAACAGTCCAACAATCCAGTACATATCGTGCTGCAGGCGAACCAAAACCAGAAAAAAACACGTCAAAGCAAGTCAAAAATAAAGGTCATATTGACTGTTTTCTTTGACTACCATGACATTGTCCACAAAGAGTTCCTTCCAACTGGCCAAACAGTCAACAAATAATACTATTTAGGTCTTTTGGGTCGTTTACGAGAATCAATTCGTAAGAAACGGCCACAATTACGGGAAAACAATTCATGTTTTTTGCATTATAATAATGCACCATATCATACTGCCATTATTATTCGTCAGTTTCTGATCAAAAATCAAGTGAATGTCGTTCCGCAAGCAACGTATTCGCCAGATATAGCTATTTGTGACTTTTTTCTATTTCTTCGATTGAAATTAGCACTTCGTGGATATCGTTTTGAGTTAATAGAAGCCACCCAAGAGAATTCGCAGGCTGCTTGGGAGGTTAAGACGGCTTTTGGACGCCATAATGGAAGCTATAACAACGTTTCTTCCAAGAAGAAACGTTGGCATAAGTGTATTCCAGTGGAAGGGGAAAATAAAATATTTCACTGCCTTTTATTTAATCAGTCTTATTACTTTTTGTCGTTTATATTTACACGAGAGCTTTTCTTTGTCGAAGTAAACTTCACATTTCAATGAGAATTTCGTTCTTGACAATTTAACGGAAAGATCTTCAATATAACAAAAAATCCGTGGGACGAGTAAAATCTTAGGTATACTTCGATTAAAAAAAGCTTGAGTGTAATTCGGGACGACGATTTAATGTGAATACATAATTAATTGGCGTATTAGGTAATTTAGAAGTCACTAAATTAACAAACAAGGCCAAAATTATTTTATTTATTTTAAGGGAAAGTAGAGTTGTTATAAACACAATTCTTATATACAAATTAATTTTCAGAATCTCTTTGTTTTTCGCTTATAGTTTGCTACATGCTTGTATTTTCAGTATTAGTTGTAGTGGTGAAACGAATGGGATTTTTTATTTTAGTATGGTGTTCTTGGTCCACTTGAGTCAGGCGCGGCTCGTGATGACATATTTGGGAGTGCAAGTACAATGATACGAGTGCATCGTGTGTTTTCGATGTTTACTAAGAAAACGTTACAGTTAGTACACAAGAATACACGAAGCACTCGTATCATTGTACTTGCACCCCCAAATACGCCATCACGAGCCGCGCCTGCTTGAAGGTACAGTTTCTTTCACGATTTCGTATTTTCTTTCCTTACAAAACAGCGTAAATTGTTACCAAATTGATGTAGTTGAATTCACAGTATTCAGCGGCGCATTGTTGTGTATCTCTGTTTCAGTTTCTGCACTTGAAGATTCTCCATATCGAGACATTTTTACACATTGAATGATTTCCTGATAATTCTTGCGAAAAACTTGTTTACGATTTGGTTATCACGTCTGGGTAACTAAGGACTGCACCGTTATCGGTACTCTGCTAGACCTACTAGAATTATACCATTTTGAAAGTTAGGTTCGGTTTTGTCGCTGAAAAAGTTAGGGCAAAGTTTTACTACTATCATAGTTACAAAAAAAAACCGCGGCTTATGGAATTTTTAGTGTATGTATTCTTTGTTATATGCCCTGTGAAAAAATAGTAGACATTTTGCGCTGCATATATATATTTTTTAATTTAATTTTTAATATCATTGCAAGATATATTATGGTGCTGTTATCTAACATGATTACTAAAGTTGTCTTTCGAAGTTTGCCACCCAGATGCTTATAAACGATGAAATGCAGATTTTTTTCTAAGCTCTACAAAATACTTTCGTCTTTTAAAAATATTTAAGCATTTAAAATTAAAATTATACATTGCTTTCGACATTAATTTGTAACGGAATAAACATACTTGAGTGGACAAAAACCTCACCAATTTTGTATAATGGAAAAGTATTTTTAATAATATAAATTTTTATTAAAAATCTGGTATGAAGAACACAACGTACCCTTTTCCAGAGATGCAGATACGTATTTCATATTTCTACAGATTCGTCAGTACGCCCCTGCTAGAGAAGATATCTTCACAAGAAAGAACAACTTCGCTATCTCACAGAAATTATTAAGACCGGGCCGGGCGTAGAAGTACATTCAATGCTGTATATTAGCAAACAGCCGAAGCAACTGGCTTTGTTTACATAACGATTCTAAAACTAACAAAATGTTTGAACCAGATAGCGAAGTTGTTCTTTCTTGTGAATGTATCCTTCTCCAGCAGGGGCGTACTGACGAATCTGTAGAAAGATGAAATACGCATCGGCGTCTCTGGAGAAGGAGGCGTTCACAAATTATTAATAATGAACTTGTATTCTGTTCTTCACACCAGATTCTTAGTAATATTTTATATTATGAGAAATACTTTTGTATTATACAAAATTGGGGACGTTCTTGCGTACTCAAGTATGTTTAAAATTATTCTGTTACATACAAAATAATAGAGGTTCCAGAGATTAGGCGGCGCCTTCTGATGGAAACCCTTTCTTAGTTCTACAGTTGTTATGTAGACAGAGCTAGTTGCTTCGGCTGTTTGCTAATATGCAGCACTGAATGTACTATTGATCGAAAAATAAGGGACAAATCTTAACATATAAATTCGTCATATTTTTACATTGTAAGTCTGATTTCGTCTACTCAACGAACGTCATGTCACATAATGTCACACGAATGTCAAGCGTTCTTTAATATTGAGCTTTTATTTTTAATTAAATACATTGGAAAATATTAATACATATAATTTTTTATTTATTAATTTATTAACTAATATTTTATCACAGATCCATTATTATCTATTACACATTGAAACCGCAACGATATCCGTCGCATTAAATAGACATCTAAATTTTCCCGGTGGTTTTCCACCATTTCCCAGAACTCTTGACTATTTGCTGGTCTAAAATCACTTTGGTATATTTACTTAACTAACAATCCTCAAACATTTTCAATGGGATTAAGATCGGAACTACGCGCAGGCCATGGTAATACATTAATGTTATGCTCCTCCAGCCAGTTCCTCACAGTTCTTCAAGTGTGAACAGGACAATTGTCCTGTTGTAATGTCAAGTTATTTCCATGAATTTGTGTTACGGAAGGAAGCATAATATTTTCTAATATATTCCTGTACATGATGGAGTTGAAACGATTATCTACTCTCCAGCATACACCTTGGCCTTGTGCGTTAATACATCCCCAAACATTCAACGAAAAACGGCCGCTGGAGCAATTACGATTTAAATATTGATCGTCATACCTACAATTTTCAGGCCTATATACACGAACACGACTGTTCTTATGGGACTGAAAAATTTTTTCGTCAGTGAAAATGACATTATCCAAGAAATCATGCTGCATGTTCAGATATTGATTAGAAAATATCATTCGTCGCCTTATACAGGTGGTCCTTAAGTTCGTCGAGAAATTTTAGGGTGCGATTCCTTGGGTTATCTCGAGAGAAATAGTTCCTATAAACATTTGTCCTAAAGTTTTCCGTTGTAGAGATACAGGCTGTTTAATTTCTCTCACAAAAAAAAAAAAATTATTTCAAAAATTTAAGAAACGGTTACAATAAACCCTGAAGGTACTGTCGAAAATGACCACCAACAGCTAATATGCAGGCTTTTATCCTCCTATTCAATTGCATACTCACACGCTGAAGAAGTCCGGGAGTGTTTCGAATTGTTTCACATCCAACAATTATGCGATTTCTTAGGTCATCGAGATCTTGAATTGGCGAAGTATAAACAAGGGATTTTAAATGTCCCCACAGAAAGAAGTCTAGAGGGTTCAAATCAGGTGACCTTGGAGGCCACGGCTGATTCGGAACTTCCACTCCTCGACCTATCCATCTATTCTGATATGTCCTATTTAAAAATTGCCTAGCTTGTAAACTAAAGTGTGCTGGAGCGCCGTCATGCATAAACCAAAGTTCATTTCGGATCAAAAGTGGAATATCTTCTAAAAGCCCAGGCAACTCGTTTTCAAGAAATAGCCGATATGATGCACCATTAAGTCGTATAGGATGGAAAAAGGGACCAATTAAATAATTATTAATTATCCCCGCCCATACATTTAAGGAAAATTGCTCTTGAAAGTGCATCTCCCTTATGGCCTGCGGATTTTCATCTGACCATAAATGGTTGTTGTGGAAATTCTTAATACCATTTCTGGAGCAGTTCGCCTCGTCAGTAAATAGAATGTAGGTTAGAATTTGTGCATTTTGGGCAATTTTTTGTCGGAACCAATCATAAAGGACTAAGCGTTGCGGAAAGTCACGCGGAAGAAGAGCCTGTACTCTCTGAATATGGAAAGGATATAATTGTTGATCGTGTAATATCCTTAAGATGGTTTGATGGCTTGCGTTTACCGTTACACCAATCTTTCTTGTACTGGTTTCTGGATGTTCATCGATTATCTGCAGAACAGCTTCCTCTAAATCGGGTGTTCTTTTAGTTTGAGGTCTTCCCGGAGTATTTTTGTTTCTCTCAAATGTACCAGTTTCTGCTAGACGACGGTGAATATTACTGAAGGTTTCCGCACAAGGTACAAGTCGTCGAGGATATTTTTGTTGGTAAATACGCCTTGCTTCATAACTATTTCCATTAGCTAGACCGTACACAAAATGCATGTCTGCCATTTCAGCATTTGTATAATTCACCATAATTACAAAAAAAGATTTGTAGGTACGAACTTTCAAATTAATTATTGCTTGACAATACTTATGACAGCTACGTAAGTACAAATAAATGCTGTAAACATGACAACCAACACAACAGTTCCTTAAATCGATTAGTAAATTTTTGAAATAAAAATTTTTTTGTGAAAAATTAATCAGCCTGTATCTCTACAACGGAAAACTTTAGGACACATGTTTATAGGAACTATTTCTCTCGAGATTACCCAAGGAATCGCACCCTAAAATTTCTCTAAGAAATTAAGGACCACCCTGTATATGTTCTTCTGTTAATTCAAATTTATAAGCCGCTGTATAATTTTTTAAGTCATAGTCTCTAATACGACGCCGTGCGACGCAAATAGATAATGGAAAATTTGTCATTTGAACAGCTTTGCTGGCGGTATAAAAAGGATTTTCTAGTAAATATTGAACCAAATTCTGGTCCTGTTCATTTGTAGACGCCTTGTGACGACCTGAACTACGTTTTCTAATGAGAAAGTTATTATTTTGCCATTTACGGTAAATATTGTGAATCCTGCTTTTACTAACATTTAAATCAGCGGCCACCATTCGCAAAGACCAACCATTATCCAGTAAACAAACGGCTGTTGATTTGAATTTGACACTCAAATGCGTTCTCGTAATGAAAATTATTCGTTAAATGACAAATACAAACTGACGTTGGTGACATTTCATAAATTGGTAAATCATCATTTTATCATGAAGTAGACTTTACAATGTACAAAAATAAATGTCCCTTAAATTACGATCGCAACCGTACTTCCGGCTCGGTCTTAATAATTTCTGTGAGATAGTGAAGTTGTTCTTTTTTGTGAATGTATCCTTTTTCCAGCAGGGGCATACTGACGAATCTGTAGAAAGATGAAATACGAATTCGCACCTCTGGAGAAGGATTCGTTCTCAAAAATATTAACAATGAACTTGTAGTTTATTCTTCACATCAGATTCTTAATAATATTTTAAGTTATGAAAAATACTTTTGTATTCTTAATTTATAACAGCAGCTTTTAATAAATCTATGAATACAAATGAATATATCTTATTTTTGATACTTTATACACAACCGATAAACTTTTAAAGCTAAAAGAATCAGGAAATTTCGAAAAAAATCATTTCGCCAAAAATATTGCTTCTGTCTTAATTATAACTTATGTAACTTGTTACAGAGTCCGAGCGGAACTAAATGGAGGTGCATGGTGTCCGGGCAATCCCGCCACACCTGAAGTAACCGAATACCTTGAAATCGATTTACATAGTGTCCACGTGATCTCGGCTTCCGGAACGCAAGGTCGTTTCGGTAATGGCCAAGGGGTCGAGTATGCAGAATATTACATGTTAGATTACTGGCGCCCTCGACTTTCTAAATGGATAAGATACCGTAATCGAAACGGAAAAGACGTGCTGAAAGGAAACATCAACACTTATTTAGAAGCAAAGGAAAATCTCGATCCCCCCATCATGGCAAGTAAAATACGCTTTTTGCCGTTCAGTTATCACAAAAGAACGGTATGCATGAGGGTCGAACTGTACGGTTGCAGATGGACTGACGGTATTGTGAGTTATTCAATGCCCCAAGGAGATAAGCGCGCCAACAGCTGGGAATTTTACGATATGGCGTACGACGGTCACTGGGACGGCGAAAAATTATTTTACGGACTCGGTCAGTTGACCGATGGTATAGCCGCACCAGATGATTTCAAAGTGCCCTACTACGATCAAGGAGTAGAGAGCTGGGTGGGTTGGAAGAATGAAACTAGAGATGGCCCGATCGAGATAATTTTCGAATTTGATAAAGTGCGCGAGTTCAGCTCGGTAGTCGTACATTGCAACAATCAGTTTACGAAAGACGTCTTAGTGTTCTCTAGGGTGAAAGTGTTGTTCAGTGTGGGTGGGAAACGTTACAAAGGGGAGCCCATAACATTCGATTATATGGAGGATCGCATTTTCGATAACGCACGTAATGTCTCAATAAAATTGCATCATCGCGTTGGGAGATTTGTTAAGCTCCAACTATACTTCGGAGACAAATGGATGCTTATAAGCGAGATCACATTCAACTCGGTTGTCGTTTCCGGTAATTTTACCGAAGAAGAGGACGAATCGGAATCGTTACAGAAAGATACTGCGGACGGGACGGAAAATAAAAATGTAGTGAGTGCAGTGAACACGCCCTCGGGATTAGGACAATATTTGGGAGTTGTAGTCGGACTCTTGTCCGTGTTAGCCGTTTTAATGATAGCCGTAGTAGCTTTTATAGTCGTACAACAACGTCGATACAAATCCTCTCCCAGACCTTCTCAAGTACCAAGCGGTTGTGATAAAGCTGCTTTGTATAGAGAGCCGAGTGTCGGTAGACTACCCTGCACTTCGGATTATGCAGATATGAGGGATCCGGAATACGCGGTTCCATTGCAAACCCCCCAAACTCCTAGGACGGCACCACCCTTACATAATTTCTTGCCGAAACCGCCACCGATTCCACCCCCTCCAGAAAGGTACTACGCTGCCACGGAGATATGTAATGCGGGCTTTGTACCGCCACCGCCGCCGCTATCAACTCCGCCACCCGTGAGAATAGGCAGACAACCAAGATACATGTCGAATACTACGAAAACTTATGTAGGACCTTGAATATCCTGTTCACTGTGATAAACTTAGCATCCACTTTGGTTGTTTTACTAAATGGTAAGTGATTTACTTACATTAATTAGATTTATTGAAAATTATTACTGAAACTATTGTAACAGGCTTGTGCAGAACTCTATAGAGAGAAAGTGATTTTCTTAAAAATAAATTATACAGGTTTATTATATCGATTTTTATACATATTTAAAAACACTGCTGTATCATGGATGATTGTTGACTTGTTAACTTTAATTCACTCTTTATAAATGGATACATACAAATAAAGTATCCACAATAAAATTTAATTGTTCATTCCTTGTAAACTTGTTTTATAAACTTAATAATTTACAGAAAGTTTGTAAGAGAAATCATAGAAATTTTATAGATTTTATAAAAGCTAATCCGACAGTAACAAGTAGTAAATGAAGAGTATAACTTCTAAAGGGTCTAAGTGCCAAAATCTTGAAAATTGAGATTTTGATTGAAAACGGTAGTATGTCCATACCCCATTACAAATCGAAAGGGTCTATGTGCCTCAGATCAATATAATAGTTATGCCATTCATTTATAGAAGGCGCTGGGTCTAAGTGACGCGATCTGTAAATGTTATAAATGGTCTATGTGCCATTTATGGAAACACTGTTTTAAACAGCTGTTTTACGCGAAACATCATGGAAAACAACGGTGTGTTGGAAGAAAGAAAAAGACGCAAAAGAAAATCTGAGAGTGTTATAAATGAAAGAAGGAGATTAAGACTGTGTGGCAAGCAGTATAGTACTTATAAAGATGCAATTGTAAAAGGGAGAAAGCAACCAACAGAAAATAATGTAAGCTAACCTAAAATTAACATTTTGTGACTGTTGGAATAATCATTCTTTGAATTATTTTCTAGGTGTGCTAATGTAATAAGAAATGCTAATTACTTTCCATTGAACAAAAAAGGTTTCTGTTTGATGACTATTATAAAATAAATGATCACAAGAAACAAAGTACTTACCTTCTTGGGCTCATTCACGTTGTCCCTGTAAATTGAAGGCGCCATTATGAGGATCCTGCAGAAAGTCGGAGGCAATGTACTACTTACTATGGTGTTCCTGATGGTAAAGGAAGTCATGTAAAAGTGTGCAGAAAAACATTTTCAGACATATTTGCCCTTTCCCACAAAAGGGTACAAGTTTTAGTGGAGAAGAAAAAGCAAGGTGAAACAGTGTACAAAGATAATAGGGGTAAGGCGAACAAGCCAAGGAAGTACTTTCCTGAGCTAAGGGAGCAAATAAAAGTCCATATAAATTCATTTTCAATAGAAGAAAATCATTATAGCCGGAATAGGTCAATAAAACAATTTCTTAGTACAGATCTTAATGTAAACCGTTTATATATTGCTTTCAAGAAAAAATACCCAGACACCGTTCCAACATATCGGTACTTTTCAGACGTTTTCCATTAAGATTTTCCTAACTTGAGATTTGGTAGGCCAAGGTCAGACACGTGCTCTGTGTGTGACCTCTATGAAAATAAAATAAGATCTACTGCTGATGCAACTAGTAAACGGTCTTTTGCGGTCAAGTTAGAATTACATCATAGGAAAGCAGAAGCAGCAAGGGCTGTAATGCTGAAAGATGAAAACGAAGCTCAAATGCCAACGAATAAGAACACAGTTTTGTCCATAGATCTGGAACAAGTCCTTTGTTTACCGACGTTGACTCATACGCAAATATTTTACAGTCGGCAGTTGTCGTGTTACAATCTGTGTGTACATCTGTCAGACACTGGTGATGCATTTATGTGCTTATGGAATGAGTCCATTACAGGCAGAGGGGGCAACGAAATTGCTTCTGCGTTGTTAAAAGTACTAAAAAGAGAAAATGTAGCTCTAAAACAAAAACTTGTTGTTTGGTCCGACAACTGCATCGGACAAAACAAAAATCGTATGATCTTATTTATGTTTATTTATCTTGTGGCGAATGGTTTTTTTGAGGAAATCGAGCATAAGTTCCTGGTTAGTGGACAATCTTATTTGCCGTGCGACCGCGATTTCGCCCTGATCGAAAAGAGGAAAAAAGTTACAAAAAATTTTGTACCTGCTGATTTGGAAAATATGATAAGACAAGCTTGTCACGAAAAACCTTTCAATGTGGTTTCTATGGGAGAGCATGTCTTCAAAAATCTGGATAAAGCAAGTGACTATATGTTAAATACCACAAAACTAAATATATCATCGTTGTGCTGGATGCGAATCACAAAAGACAATCCTGGAAAAGTGTATACAAAAACATCGTTTAGTGAAGTGCAAGACTGGACTGTTTGCAACGTTATAAAAAAAAGGAAGAAAAGTAGAAGACATCAAGGATATGAGTCTTGAACAACTCGTGTGCAAAAACAAAATATCAAAAGAAAAGTTGAAGAATTTGCAAGATATGCTCGACTATATACCTCTGAAACATCTAGCCTTTTATGAAACTCTGATTGAGAGAACACAACAGGGTTTCAACGGGGAAGCAGCTCCAATAAGTCAGAATTAAAAAAAAATAGAGTTGGTACTTGAACCCTTTCAAAGTAACTTGCAGTCGGCAGTTGACTTCCTTTATAGAAAAATCATGGGGATCTTTATTTTTAACTAAGAAAAAGTGTTTATTTTAATTTTGATTTTGTTGTTACAAACTTCCGGTTTGGCATTATGTATAAAAAAAATTAAAAAATTAATCCTAAAGTGCATACTTATGTTTTTCTTCATTTAATTTGAATTTCCTCAACTTTATCATTTTGGCACTTAGACCCTTTAGAAGTTATACTCTTCAAATATAGATTTGTATTTTTATTCGAACATATTATTTTACATTTATCAGTAAGGATCTACATTCAGGAGCAGACGCAGCGTCTTAGTGGAAGGGGCTTGAATTACACGCCCTTGTATTAGTTATAAGTAGGATTAGGATAATTATGCACTAAAAAACTTCAAAATATATATGCAAATATGCACCAAAAACATTCAGAATATGCACTTAAATATTCAATAAAAATCAACTTTCAAATAATAATTACTAATTTTTTAAACAACGTAATTCAAAAAGAACTTCATCTCAGTAGGCACTGAGTAACTACTCATTTTGTGACTAGTAATACAACTTTTTTATACAAATATTTTTTTACTTAATAAACAATACTACTAAATAATGTACAGATTGCAAGAAAATATTTTTGCACAATTTCTTAACGGAGAATGGCAATATTCCTATGCGGAATGTAAGCGACAGTTTCACTTGCAGTTTACTAATAGAGTTGTGGATTATACCGCTTTACATAATCATATTCATCTAGTCGTGGAGAAGTATCGGACTACCGGATCTGTTTTAAAAGGCAAAAGTTCTGGTAGACAACGTACACAGCAAAATATTGCTGAACACGTAGAAGACCTTGTTGGAGAAAACCCACATACATCAGTTCGTCGTCTATCAGTTCAAACGAACGTATTTTCTAGTACCGTTCATAGAATTATGAAGCATCGTTCGCATATGTATGCATACAAAGTATCGATTATTCAACGGATCTTACTTAGAGATCACTCCAATAGGCTTAACTATTGCAAATTCTTTCAAGAAAATTTAAATAACGACGAAATTCTTGATCTAAGTTTTTTACTGATGAAACATGGTTTCATTTAAGCGGGTTTGTAAATAAACAAAATTACAGAACGTGGTCTATAAACAATCCAAACAATCGCATCGAAGTTCCTTTACAATAGGACCAATATTTTTTCACAATAACATTAATAGCCAACGATACAGAGAACAGTTATTAACATCATTTTTGACTCAAGCGCAACGAGACGAATTCAATAGGGGTTACTTCCAGCAAGATGAGGCTACTGCACATACAACTCGTGCAAATTGAGCGCTTTTAGAATATTCGTTCCCAATGGCCAGTAAGGTCAACAGATCTTACTACGTTAGATTTTTCTATTTTCGGATAGCTAAAAAATGAAGTATATAAGACATGAATGAATAACTTAAATGACTTGCTGAATTCAATTACAATTAAATGTAATGAAATAACACCAAATTTATTGCAGAATATTTTTGACGACATGAAACGTCGTATTACAATATGCTTTCAACAGAATGGCGATCATTTTGAACAATTGTTATAAATTATAATAATTAGAATTTCAACAAATTAGTTATTTGCCTTGGCTGTTTGATTAATATTATATCTTTAAAGTTTTCTTATTAAATAAATTAATCATTTAATTGTACTTGTTATTAATTTCATCACCATATCTCTCGATGATAAATTTTTACAGCAACAGGTAAATAACTTTCATACTATTTCATCTATATCCGCACATAAAGAATGCAGAAAATCATAATTTATAGGAGAAATTCATGAACAACTAGATGAAGTTCCTTTTGAAACACGTTGTACTAAGGCATTTCTATTTTTCCGCTAAAACACACAAAAAATTTTTAGATTCAAAATAATTGAAATTATAGAAACAAATTATAATTACATTTAACTACAACATGAGGTAACAAATTTTCCAAAAATTCGCGTCTATTGTCGGCTAGAATATTTTTGTACTGTGAAAAAACTCTCTCGACATCACACGACGTACAAATTCATATTTTACAATGTCGCTGGCTTTTAAATGTTCATTTTGTTTATTAAGGGTTGTTTTATTTCGCAACACATCACTGATATTTTTCAGTTGTTGTTTAAGTTCTCTGGAGTTTAACTACTATATTTTTTACTATTTCAATGCTGTCCTATAAAGATAATCTTTTAGTTTCTAGCGTAGATATTGCGGTCGAAATACACGCTAGATTAGCTCGAATAAAAATGAAACCTTCTCTAACATTTGTTTTTCTCAGCGTACTATGTGCTTCTCCAATGCACTGCGCCTCTTCAGAGTCGAATTCATCAACAATTTTCTTCAGAATTTCAAAATGTTCAGCGTAATGTATGGCAGCGTCAATCTAAGTTCCCCATCCTATAATGATTTGGGCGGACGGAAGTGAAACGTCCACTGCAATATCCGAAAACGTCTGGATACGAGTTGGTGCTCCAAGAAAAATAAACGCTCATTTGTTGTAAATTTATTGTAATTCTTCACAAAATGACTTAAATTTGCACTTACACACTTCATTCTTTTGGTATCTTGATGGATATTAATATTATTGCAACTAGTACACAACTAATACAAAATGTCGGAATGTAAAAGGAACTGGTAAAATTAACGAAATCCACGCTATATTTATTTCTCGTTGTGCGATTATCCAGGTAATGTGCCGTAATCCTCCAAGTATTGTGATTTGGAAACACTAACTATTGTATTGGCTGTTTGCAGTAAATCCAGCATTAACTTGCTATTCACTTCACCTATCTATTCAACGGTTTAGAAGATTATTTAATTATCTGCTATACAGTGTCGGACATACAAGCAACAGTAATCGCAGCAGTGTAATTATACCAACAAGAGCATTAAATATTTTTGTGAAGCCATAGACTATTTTAAAATAATGCTTTGGAGAAAAAAAATCAAATATGAATTTATATGAAAAAAGTTCAAAATATGCGCTTATACATAACAACAACTAAGATATGCATTTGCATATGCACTTATGTAAATGCATAATTATCCGGATCCTAGTTATAAGTAATAAAAAAGCAAAGCGGCAAAATTTTACACTTTATATAATTTTGTAAAAGAATATTAGAAAGGACACGTCAATGTGCACATCTAATTTTGTCAAAAAATTAGAAAGGAAGCATGAATTTAGATAACGTATAATCTTGAAGCAGAATAAAAAAAGACAATAAAGCGAGTACAAAATATCCAAGTATCGTATCAAGAGACCGGCGAAGAATGGACAAAAAAGTAACAGCATACATTTCGTAAACAAAATCCCTAAAATTCTCGTATAAAAACCGACCGATTAAATGAGCGTCATTTAAAATGTAATATTGAATATATATGCGTATTTCGAATTCGCTTATTAATCGAATTTTTCTTTTAAAATTGTCATGGTTCATATTATTTCGACATGCGCATAGATAAATTACGTAATTAAAAATATTCCGGGACAAAAAAGTAACAGCATACATTTCGTAAACAAAATCCCTAAAATTCTCGTATAAAAACCGACCGATTAAATGAGCGTCATTTAAAATGTAATATTGAATATATATGCGTATTTCGAATTCGCTTATTAATTGAATTTTTCTTTTAAAATTGTCATGGTTCATATTATTTCGACATGCGCATAGATAAATTACGTAATTAAAAATATTTTCGTTTTGTAAAATACAAAATTTAAATTTGACAAAAAGAAACGCACGCGTTTCAAGAACATCTGTTGTGTCGTATTCACAGCTAACAAGGCAACGATTTTAAATACTATCGCCTCGTAAATATAATGATGCGTTGACGATTGTCATTTTTGCACGAATTATTATTTTTAAGCACGCTTGTTTTATTTTGAAATGACTTCCGATGTAATATGTACGCGTGTAACCCAAGCCCCTTCCACTCCGACGCTGTGTCTGCTCTCTAATGTGCAACGTTATTCATGAGTATCATAAAGCTTCTTAAACACATGCTAGACGTCCGTAAATAAAAATTTAATGTAAATTAATTACTTCCATATAAATGCTATTTCGAAAAATATATTTTATTAAATATAATACTCCATATAAAGTTCAAAAAGCTGGATGATCCTAAATACGAGGGAATATCAGAAAATAACGAGATTGGTGCTGTAGTACAAAAATTTATTTCGAAAACTTTGACAACTATCTTCAAAGTACTCTAGATTTTGTGCAATACATCTGTCCCATTGTTTTATCCACTTGTCACAAACATCCGAGAAACCATTTTTTGAGAGTCTATTTAATATACCCATCATTGGCGTTGTTGCGAGTGGGGAAGGTGAACCAGATTTCCACCCCAAATTCTTCATTCTTTTTCCTGAAGTAGAATAGTTACTGTATGTTCTCTGGGTACAATGCGATCATAAATAACGCCCCATTTAAAAAAAAAGTAATTATAAGTGTATATGTATAATGTAAAGTGTATCACTTTACCGGCGCTTTTCACTATTTTTGCCTTCTGCGGTCTTGGACTGCCTTTATGCTTCCTTTGCATACTGTGAGACTTTAATTTAGGGTCGTAATGATAAAATCAACTCTCGCCGCATGTGTCTACATCGTTTAAAAACTGTGGATTATGTTGCAGTTGCCTTTTTCACTGCCGACATATTGTCACTCGATTGGCTTTTGTTCATTTGTCATCACTAGAAACCAGAGACATCGGGTTGAAATGGTGTCATTACGACGGACGATATAAATAATCTACAACATCTGTAAGTACATCACGACTATTTATATCGCCCGTCGTAATGACGTTCATTTCAGCCCCAAGTGTCCGGTCTCCAGTCATCACTTATGGAATCCATTTTGTCACGACCTTTCGATACCCTAAATCTTCATGAATAATATTTTGAATGGAACCATAAAACAAATTAATATTGTCAGAAATTCGATATATGCCAATGCGATAATCATTTTTAATGAAGTCCTTAATTACTGCAATTCTTGAATCAATCCGTCCAGTTGGTGGTCGCCCGCGTCGAGGTTTATCTTCTACTGATTCACAACCGTCTTTGGATTTCTTATATTACTCAAACACTCTACATCGTGATAAACATATAATAATAAATCTTGGTATGCAATTTTAATCATTTCAAAATTTTCATTTGGCGTTTTACCGAACCAAACACAATTTTTTTCGCATATCTTTGCTCCACTCTCATTTTTTCGATGGGTACATCAAACACTGACAATTCAGTAATTAATTTGTAATAAACGTCAATAGTTAAATCAAAGCCTACTTCAGGATAAGTACATTAGAAATGGAGGTTTTATGTTCTATGCTTTGTATTATAAAATTTTAGTTGTGAAACAAGTAATAGCACCAGTCTCGTTATATTTTGATATATCCTCGTAATTATTAGATAATTGTCACAATTATATTGTAATTTTAGTGTTTATACAAAATAAAAATTTCATGTAATGTAAATGACAATGTCTTGTAGCGCTATTATATAATGTTAAAAATATTTTCACAAAATAGTAGCATACTAAAAGTTAACATTTAATCAAAATTTTTTCTCAACAAATACAATAATGTTTTGTAACGATCCCAATTCTAACAAAAGAATCCGTGCTTTCAAAATCAAACGTTTTAAAAAATAATGTACATCCCACTTTTTGAATCCTAGAATGCTAATTTGTGTCGCCGGCGACACTACAATGTATGTAACTCGTAATATATGCTGTATGCGCATAATTCAGAGGTTATGTTTCTCAATACTTTCAGAGTTCACTTTGTACTTCGTTCGTACTAGAAATCAGGTAGATATTGTTTATTCTATTTCAAGAGAAAATAGTGTATGTCTCGCGGACGAATGGTACATGTTAGAAAAGATTCAAACACTCTTGGTACACTGTTGGAAAACAGTGACGAGCACACCCTGTATAATCTGAAGAAGTGGTTCTGACGAAATGAAATTTGGTGTGGAAGTAGTACTAACGTAGCATAACTTGCCCTCACCTGGACAGCGGCGCAGCCCTGCTGGGAAGGGATGCATTAACAGCGGGATTATCCCCCGACGAGGCATGGAGTCAATAAGTCAATAAGTTGTATGGTAACGGGAAGCATGTCCAACCATGCTGCTTCTATTCGCCTCCATAGTTCCTCAACGTTACCCGGGTGAGCCGGATAACGTTGAAGTCGCCGACCAATCATATCCCAGACATGTTCGATAGAATTGAGATCCGGAGAACGTGTATCCGTATATGGTTCTATTCCACAAAGGTCTGGGCCACACGTGCAGTGTGCGGTCGGGCGTTGTCGTGGATGTATAGAAGACGTGGGCGCCGTCGAACATAAGAAAGCACAACAGGCTGTAGCACCTCATCTACGTAGCGGCTGTATACGCAGCAGATGTATAAGTCCACCATGTGTAATAGGACCCCATACCATAATGCCCTGCTGGCGGTGGATAGGGCGTGGTGGGATGCACTCCTCGAGGTGACCCTCACCACGTCTCCGATGCACCAAAATTCGCGCGTCACCGGTGCTCAATTCGAATCTTGATTCGTCGGAAAACAACCCACGAATGTCTAGCCTCTACCCACTGGCGCCGTGTAAGGCGGTGCTCGCGAGTCAGTGGAATCCCCTGCAACGCAAAGCTCGCTCCAAGTCGCTCCAAGTCCACTTTCTAGCAAACGCCTCCGTACAGTTCGTGTAGTGAGTCCGCCGTCCCTTCCTGCTGTCCAAACGGCCTAAAGTTGCCTTGAGGACGACGTACGCGACACTAAAGCGCTGTGCACAAGGGCACGATCCTCGCGTGCTGTGCTCGCGCGGGGCCGTCCCGCTCGCGGCTGAAGGCGCATACATCCTTGCTCCATCCATTCTCGCCATGCCCATTGCACTGCCGATAATGACCGCTCGAGACGGCGCGCGATATCACGGAAGGATACTCCTGTCATATCCATCCCCACTACCATTCCTCGCTCAAACTCACTCAGATAACGCGAACGGCCTTCCATCACGCACAAAGTAGGAATACAACTACCCGCTTCCACCACGCTAACAATAACCGGTTTCTCCCTCCCCGCATCGGTCTCCATGGCGTTAACATATTGCAGCTGTCGGAAGCACTCAGTAAAAATACAGCTATAGAAAAAGTCAATACTCGCTGCGCAAACTCGTCTAGAGCAAACTTTAATGCTCCGCTAAATCTACGCATTTATCTTGACACGTTCAGATAATACAGGGTGAGCTCGTCACTTTTTTCCATCAATGTAATTGATCGATACTTCCCGATAATGCACCCGCTCATGTCAATACAATTGTCTCTCCGTTCTTGACCAACCATCAAGTCTTGGTATTCTATCACCCATGGTATTCCTATACGCGGCGAATTATCGTTTATTTATTGTAATAACAAATATCTAAAAGGAGAATTTTTTTAAGATGTTTTAGTATACACAACACTTGAACCAAAGGCGATTCAGTTTTCATATCTTCTTTGTAAAATTTGCATTGAAAGCAGATCAAACTATGCGGAAGCTTAAAGCTAAACTTGTAGTCCTAAACCTCTGATTTTATGCAATTTCAGTCTCGAAACTTTTCAGACATATTATGATTGCAGTTACAAAAATCTAATTTTGTGTAGAAACATTAACAAACATAACAACCAATAACTTAATTTCATGATACAGTCAAAATATTATTATGATTATAGGCAAAGGTTACTGAAACCTAGCCATCTTGTTGAAGAGCTAGATATTTCCAACACTAATGGGATTGATTAATATTTCACTCTTTCCCAACACATAATTAAAAAATATATAGGAAATAGATCAAAGGTTTCCTTAATTACATCTTGAGAAAAATTACTTTGAAAGTGTTAAAACACATGTGTTCTACATTTATTTTTAGAAAATATAATTTCAGTAACTATAATGTTAGAGATTAAATTAGTATACAATTTAATGAAAGAACGTATAAAATATTCACTGTTGAAATAAGTCATAATTACAAAATATCAATCATGCAAATTATATATTTTTTGTTAGCTATTAGAAAATAGTTCTATAAATATAGCTTACTGAATGTGTGGCTAGGAAATACATACATCGTGCATATATCAATAGGCTACAAGTACGCTAAACAATAAAACAAATAATAAACTCGTTGGCAGTAGGTCGACATCCTTATCGCTTTCGCTTCATTGAAAGTGCAAATAAAACTCACATTATAATTGGTAAAAGGTGGCAATTGCACAAGCCTTGTGATTATATTATAAATAAAAAATTAGGTTAATGTATAAAAATGTAAAAATCGGTGTACCTAAAAAATTTCTGCTGCAACTGCGACAAATACTTTTCATTGAAATGTTAATTAACTTAAACTTAAGATATTGACATTAAACTATAGTATAAACTGTGCCAATATTAATCAAGTTGTTGCGTATGAGTATAAGATTTAATAAGTTTTTTTAGTTTCTGTATAACAAATTACCTTCTACTACATGAACACATTACTGTGAATGATTACTGAGGGCGGGTTCTACAATGATAGCTTAAACATGAGTTTAACAAAATCAGGCTTAACGTTTAAGTACGGCTTAATCAGAAGTGCATTGTAGAAATATGGTTTAAGTGGAGTTTAAGTAAGTCACACATATCGTTGGTGGGCAACGCAAAAGTAGGGATTTCTGTGCAAAATTGTTGATTGATGTTGGTAATCGGCTGTTGTTAAGGGACTAGTTTGCAAATCTGTGGAGACCTTAATAAAACTACAACTTTTAGACGGCACAAGTATGTAAAATATCCTTTAAAAACATATATAATTAAAATATTTTAATTTCTTTCCTTAGAATTTTCTTATACATACATACATTATCTACCACATGAAGTTAAACCCGCAACGCCGGGGTCTCGGCTACCCAGAGAAATATTCGAGCTTAAACTCTAAACCTTGTATGTACAATGCACAACTGTCACTAAACTTACACTAAGTGCCGCTAGAGGTTAAGCCGGTCCTAAACTCGAATTGTTCAACTGTCCCTAAGAGTATAATAGCTATCTAAAAATACATTATTTATTTATTTAGTGTAAGGCTAACATGGATTAAAAATGTACTTCTAAAAGTTAAATTTTAAAATCAAGGCCACTGATCCAGTCCAACGAGAAATCAATAGCTTCAAAGAAGTCACTCATCTGAAATCCATATGCTGTAAGGGGGCACTCTATAATATGGTGAATAGTGTTCTCCGCATTCGCAAGTCGGTGTCTCAGTCAGTCCCCATTTATAGAATGAGTCACGACAAATTTAGTGGGACAGAAAAAAATTCAAATTTCACTTTAGCATTTTAAGATTTTTTTTTAAGGATACGTTTAGATTTCGGAAATGATAGTTTGTTGAAGATGGGCTTAATGAATCTGGTAAATAGCATTTGGGAAGTATCGCATTTTGCATTTTCGTGTATTTTGGCAGCATCGTTTTGCAGTTATGTTTTCGCTATTGGGTAAGATGAACTAGTCAATTATACCGGGATCTTTGAAATAAATAGGACAACGCGTGAAAAATTAAAAGATTAAATTATGTAGTATATATACCTAAAATATTTTCCCAAAATTTCCTTTCGTAAGCGAGAAAAAAAGTGACAAAAAGATTTTAAAAAGATGTGTTTCGCCACTGTGCGACTGAATACATCATAAATACTATCGAAGGCGAAGTCTTAAAGGCGAAACACAATAACGAAAAGAATAGTCTTGTTGTTGTCCATCCGCTTCAAATTTCGTTGAGTTGTCCATCGTTACGTACGGTCGATATAATTTTTCGATTCAAGATAGACTGTTAGAAATAGGACCCTAAATGCCCGTAAAGCACACATCTTGCATGTTCTTTTAATATATCCTATTTAAATTTGACTTTCGTACTAGGTTATTGAAACCTTACCATAACAAAACAGAAACAATATTATCGTATTTATAAACATAAAATATAAACACTGCCGCCTTTAAATTCAATAGTTGCATTCTATTTCTTACTACTCCTAACAAAAAAAAAAACATTCTCGCAATATACATGAAATGGCGTCAGTTCTAGAAGTCCACAAATTATTATTGGTATGATTTTTAAAAAGGGTTTGTAAATTAATGTAATACAAATCCTAACTTTTAATAATTCACAGTTCAATAACACCGACAGCAGTTACGTATGTAAACATACAGCGTGTGCGTAACTAGAATAGAGGTATGTCGGCGGAACATTCAGAGGGGAACAGCGGGTTTTAGTTTCGGGGTTCGCGTCATAATTGACTTACAATATTCTAGTGGTAACTTTGGGGTATGTCTTGCGGTTTCGTGTTTATTAACTGAGGTGTAATTATGTGATTGTCGTGTAGATTGTCGTGTAATAGTCATTACTGGTCACATTTTCCTAATCAATCTAGAATATCTACAATTTTTTCACTATTGTTCGTTGTTAAATGCGAATTTCATCAATTCAACTTGTTTAGAAACTTATAAAGTAGCCATGACATGAAGGTATCGAAACATTACAGTATTGTTAAGGTTTAATTCACCTACAAGTTCCCTTGGTGTGACACTTAATTTTTATGCACTAAAAGTTTTATAACTTTATTTTGTGTTTATGTTTAAGTGATTTATCGGAATCACCAAATTGCTCGAACCAAAGTGATATTGTTTCTTCTTATAGGGTAGCTTCATAGTAAGTTCTGTTTATTTTACGTGTTACGGTGTAAATTTCACAAAATATTACTCATTTATACGAACTTCGTTCTCTTTCCGCTGAGACACTCTCCCGCGTCGTGATATTTTGCTACAAATTTGGCTTAATATATCAATTTAGTTATTTGCAAATTAAATGAGAGTGACTTATATATAAGTACTTGACTATTTTAAACAACAAAGGTCTAAAATAGTTATTTGCACAAGAAATCATGGAATTAAACAAAATACATTATCGGAGACAACAAATAAGATTAAGGAATTGTGATTTTTAGTACTTCGAACATGGCTTAAGTCACGAAATCAATATGATATTTGATGATAAGCAATGCTGCCTGCTTATTTATCGTAAAATGGTGTTACGATTAATGTCATCGTATTTGTTTTTTAATTTAAAAGCCCCACAGGGCGTTGTACATTGAAACTTGACAAAGTCTATCTAACAATTTTTTCCTAATATCTAGCGTATCTGTTCAGTAGATGAGCGTCCAGCGACACACTCCAAGTTACCCTGATCACTTTGTTCAAGTGATTTTAGTACTCTTAGGCACTTGGCACTACGCTGGCACTACTCTAGTTCGAATAGTTTTAGTCTCTTAAACCGTCGAACAAGTCCGTTGTTGTCGAGTAGCGAGATCACTTCGATACTTTCGTGGTTTTCCAACCTCTTCTGATGTTCGCCTGCAAGCCTCTTGATCTCGTCTTCAGCCTGGGGCTTTTCCAGGTCAAGATGGTTGTCTTCATTTCGGATGTATTAGAGTGCATTGACGATGCTTCGGATTACTTTATTTTCGAGCGTCTGAATGACTTCTATGTTTGATTTTTTAGTGCATCCCAAGAGTTGGATTCCATAAGTCTATACGGGTTTTAGTATTTGCTTGTAGAGAAGCAGTTTGTTGTGATTTGACAACTCGAAATGATGCCCGAAATGCTAATACATTTGTCTGAATTTGAGGTTCAGTTGCTCACGTTTCTTCTTCACTTGTGTTTTCCAACGTAGCTTGACATTCAAAGTTATGCCGAGATACTTTGCTTCGTTGGCATGCGGTATTGTTTGTTGGTTAACTAACACAGGGATGTAGTCGTGCCTTTTTTTGTGAAATTGACGTGTGTCGACTTCGCTTCGTTTAACTTGATGCGCCATTTCCTTGTCTAATTGGTGATATTGTTGACTGCTGTTTGTAGTTTATAGTAGTAGTATATACCGTGATATCATAAAGTTTCTAGGACGAAGATGGCTTTGTAATATAAATTGTATGCCTGAACTTAAGTTGGGAACTATAACTCTGTTTTGTAAATTATTTTGACAGTGACATTATCTGTCATCCATTAATGTGTTAGAATTGCTGAAAGCAAGTTTGAACGTCGAGTTTGAAACATAGCACATTCGAGTAAATTCAAATATGGTTTACAATATAGTGCAAAAAGCGTACATGATTGAAGCCTATTTTCGGAGTGGAGTGCGAATTGATGGAATTTGGGTGTACAGTCAACGTGCATGTTTGAATGATTTTAGAGAGCACTTTCCAGAGTTAGCTGTAATTCCCAAAGATTTTTATAATTGCCTTTCCAATTGTGTTGGTGTGTTTCGTGAGACTGGTTCTGTGGGTCATAAATCACGTACTGGTAGACCAACTGTTCGTTCGGAACAAGTTATAAATGATGTTCGTCAACGTATGGTAAATGAACCCACAAAACCTTTGAAACGCCTTTCTCAAGAGATTGGACTTTCTTATGGAACATGTCAGAAAATTGTAAAGAAAAACTTACACATGCATCCGTATAAGATGCAATCACATCAGGCTATTTTGCCGGTAGACTACCCTAGACGTCGTGCGTACTGCCAGTGGTTTGCAAATAACTTAATAGAAGATGATGACCTGCTAAATTTGTCATTTTTCTCTGATGAAGCATGGTTTCATCTTTCGGGGTATGTCAATTCCCAAAATACTCGAATGTGGAGTAGTGAAAATCCTCATATTTTTATTGAATCGTTTCTCCATAATGCGAAACTTGGTGTTTGGCTAGCAGTTTCTCGCCGCAGAGTTGTTGGCCCTATTTTTTTTAATTTCACAATTAATGCTGAGAGGTATAGAAACATTCTGAATGAATTTATTGAACAGTTGCATGATGATGAATTGCAATATGGATACTTTCAACAAGATGGTGCAACGACACACACAACACGAGAAAATATTGCTTTTCTTCGTGAGTTTTTTGACGATCGGATCATAAGTTTACATACGGAAGTTGAATTTCCACCACGATCACCTTGTTTGACAATTATGGACTTTTTCGTGTTTCCTCACCTAAAGAATAGAATATTTAAAACTCCTGTTGTTAATTTGCAAGATATGCAACAAAGAATTATTGACGAATGTGCATTAATAACGCCCGCAATGCTGCAAAATGCCTTTAACAGCATGAAAAGGCGTGTCACATTGGGAATTGAAAATAACGGACAACAATTTCAACATTAGCTTTAATTTTGCCTTTTTTTATTAATAAAATTTTGAATACAAGCTGAGCTTGTTGTTTTATTGTATCTTTATTAAATCAAATGACATATTTATTGATGTCACGCTGACACTATCAAAATAATTTTCAAAAATTAAGGTTAAGTTACCAGTATGATAATATGATAAAGTTCAGACATATATTTTCTATTTCAATGCCATCTTGGACCCTGAAACTTTATGATATCGCGGTAGTAGTGAGGTATATGATCAAAGAATTTGAATTTGTCGTAGCAAATATTGTTCTAGTTTGTATTCTAAGCCCTGGTGCCACACTTTATCGAATGCTTGGACCACATCAAGGAATATCGTTCCACATATTTTATTCTCTTCAAGTGATCTTTCAATTACGTCAGTAATGCGATGCACTTGATCGATGGTTGTTACGAAAACCAAACTGATAAGACGGAATAAGCTGCTTTTCCTCAATAATTGGTTTGAGTCTCTGCAAAAGCAGCTTTTCAAACAGTTTAGGTATTATCGGCGACAAGGAAATGGGGCAGCATGATGTTCTGTTTTCAGGTGGTTTGTCAGGTTTAAGAATCATTATCACCTCAGCAATCTTCCACTGCCTTGGCACGGACTCTTAGTGCTGCATTGAATAGATACGTTAGTTTTATTATGCCTTTACGAGGCAACCCCTTGAGTATTTGTGCAGTTATTAGGTCTTAATCTGGAGCTTCCCTTGTGCTGAGATTGTTTTTGATGGTGCTGGCAATCTCAGCAGATGTTATTGCCTTAATTGTCGCGCCAACTTGATTGGTGACCTGTGATATTTCTACCACGCTAGTCGGCGAACGAGGCTGCGAAGTATTTGCCAAGTAGTGAGCAAATATTTCCATTTTCCCTTCGTCTCATCTCGCCCAATTGCCATTGGCCTTACGGATGGGAGGATCATGGTTCTTGGGCTTATTCAAGGATTTAGACCTTCCACAAGGAATAGTCGGTGCTTTCGTTAGTCGTTAATGCCCTGAGGTAGTTCTCAAAATTCTCATTTTTGATGGCTTAGATTTCGTTTTTGAGCTGTTCGCATAGATTGTTTAGTACTTGCTTGTCTCCTGGGGAGCGAGTTTGTTGCCATTTTTTGCGGGCCTTTCTTTTTTTGGTACCAGATCTCCGACTTCTTTGGTATAGTTCAGTTCTGGTGTATGTCATCGTATGCGGATTTTCTTTAAATGATGTTGTTCGATTTCCTAAGTCGAAAAGGATATTGCCTTTGTTCAACACATGCTTTAAGATAACCAAAATGTTACTATAAGAAGTACCTAAGGATGGGTGTAGAGCTCGTTTCCATTTAATTCCCAAGAATTTGACTCCAGTGTAACAATAAAATTGTGTGAGATGGCGCAGACTTTATTAGATCACTTGGCCAATAGATCGGCTCATCTAGTGTACAACATCCTTACAGCTGATGAAGCCTGGATATATTGCAATGATCCCCCCAAAAAATTAAGTGTTCAACATAAGTTATTCGTGAAAAAATCCTAATAAAAAGGTGATCGCCACATTTTTTTAGACTACTAGACTTGTTTCTATAATAATGCCAGAGAACCTTTATATCATTAATAGAAAGAGAAACACTACAGTTTGTTTCTCTTTTGTCCGTGAAAATTGTAGAAGAGGAAAATCTCTCATTACGTTAACGCTAAACCTTATATTGTTACTCGAGTGATTGGATATTTAAATGCCCAAAACATTGAAATGATAGGGCATTCGACGTATAATTAGAAAGCTGGCACCGAATTATTTATTTTTATTTCTACATATAAAGATCAAGCTGTGGAATCTATGTTTTAAATCGACTGAAGAATCGGGTGGTGTATTTAAAAATGAAATAATCGACCTAACACGGAAAGACGGAAAATGTTTTGAATATTTATTTTGATGAATGCAAAAATGTGTTGATTCTGAAAAGGAATACTTTGAAAAGTTTGAATAAATGCATTTTCTCAAAGAAATCTTGTTTGATATGGCACACTGTATCTCTATTAAAGTTAAAAGCATTGCATACGTACCGACCTACTAATTTTAAGAAACCTTATTTAGTCATTGTACTGACATTTTGTTTTAAAATACTAAAAGAGTATGCACAAATATATTTATCCAATTATAGACATGGACGCAAATGCTAAACAAAACAATTAAATTACTCTACAGCTATGATTTCGAATGCATAAACATGCACTTTGAACAGCAGATGTTTCAAAATATGTTATGCTCTGCTATTTACTAATTTAATTTATGTTTTTGTAACTTGTATTAAGTAAATTCATTTTTGAAAAATGTAAATATAATGAGACAAGTTAACTACTTATCATTACGATTTAATTTTAATTATGAAGTAAAATTTAATAACAAAATACTAACATTCCTCACTTTTTGTTTCAGTGCGATATTGGCGACCCAAAAAGGCTGAAAACTACCAAAAGTATTCTTTATTTAAGACTTGTACAGTATTGCTTGAATACGACAATCTGTCACTATGTGGTACTACAATGATTAGTTGATAGGTGTAATGTAAATATAAGACAAATATATATCATTATTTAAATTAATATTACTTCTACCTTTGTACATATCCTAAATTGTAAATAAATATATGTTCTTAATAGTAAACATAGGTAGTTTAATTGAATTCCCAACATAAAAATATTACAGATATTTTTGTACTTTAGTACTTACTTGGTGCTCGACTTCAATTGGTGAAATATTTCTGTTATAGTCATTCCTATTTTCTTAATATAATTTTTTTTAAAATATGATTAATTTTATTATTTAAGAGTATTGTCTGTCAATATTGTTTATTTAGTATGTAAAGCTAAAACTTTCTAAATTATCATACATTCTCGATTGCATTTTACGATAGTGGTAGGATGGAAAATATTTTTTTTATATATTAGTCATTAATAAAGTAAAACAATTGAGCTCATGAAACGATGAACAGTTCTCTTAAAAGTATGATATGAACAAAAATATTTACAAACATACCCTTACACAAGGAGATTTTTTAAATATCGTAATTAAAGGTGTGGAAATTATAGCTACAGGAAATTATTTTTATCGATGTTCTGTTACAGTAAATATGTCAAACTCCAAGGAGAACTGGCCAACAAAGTATTCCGAATACATTGGGAAGCATACATAAGTTACATTAAGGCTTCGAACAATGCAATTAATTTGCAACAAGTGCCGACTACGGCAAAAAATATTAACATTTGTTTCCTTAATGTAGCTTAAGGCTTCACGATGTATTAGGAAACATAGTCCTTAACAACTTAGTGGCAGAGCAATGGTCCGGCAAACCATGGAAGTGGGTTCGAATCCTGCTTGAGGGAGATTTTTTTCAATAAAAGAAAAAATTTGAATAATAAGCGTCGTAAAATGTAGAGAGCAATATTTAATTGGTTCGCATTACTTCGCGAAAAATGCAATTAATCTGCAATATGTTATTGCTTGATTATCTCAACTCCTCAGATTGCCTTTAGTTATTTTCTTTACCACATATTCCGATATTTTTATTAAATTGAATTGCTGACGATGAATATCCCTGCTTTTATCTTTTGTTATCCCAATTGCGAATTCTTCTGTTTCACCCATTAGTGCTGTAATACTGTCTTATATTTTATTTATTGTCATTCATTTAAATTTATATATTTATGAAATACATATCTAGTATAAAGAAATCTTAAGTGACAAGATCGCTTCAGAAATCGAATTTCACAAATAAATTTGATAAACGCTGCATTGATATACAAATAATTTTTTGACTGATTCACGAAGGCTTTAATCTATTTACCTAAAACATTAATCATTAGCTTCTAATTATAATATAACAAGCAGTTTAAAGATATTCTGCTTTATATGAAGCTTTACAAAATATAAAAAATCATACAAATAACGGCGACGCTTGCTAAAAACTTTCCACTTTTGTATGGGAAAATAATACTGATTTAGTATTAAAATATTTAATATTTATATTTATAATATTTTATGTAATATTTAATTATAATCTAAAATAAAATAAAATAATTTCGACTAAATGCCATATACAGATACAGATCTATTTATAAAGATTTGTATCATTTGTATACATTGCTTCATTAGCTTAGCTGACGACGCTTATAGATGGCAGAAACATATGTTTTAAGCAGAAGTACATGCCGAAAATACGAGGTATTGTCCAAGTATACAGTTACAGATATGTAAATTATTTTTACATGTCTGTTTCATAAGTATATAATCTAAACATCAAATAAGCATAATTGGGCGGTTAAAATCTCACCATATTTTGTATAAAACAAAAATACTTTTAAAAAATTTTTTATAATTATCTTTCCAGACATGCAGACAGCTGTTTCATCTTGCTATAGAACCATCAGTAGATGACGCCGTAAAGATAATTTTACAAGAAATACCCTTATCACATTACAGAAGTCAACATAACACAGCCTAGAAGATCCTTCAGCGCCGGTCATTGACTAATGTCAACATCACGACATTCGTCAATGATGAGGATTGCTTTTGTAATGTATGGTGTGAAATTATCTTTAGGCATCATGTACTGATGATTTTATAGTAAGATGAAACGCATCTCTGCATGTCTGGGGAGATATTTTCACAAAAATATGAAGTTGTATTGTGCTCCCCACGCCCGATTCTTAATAATATTTTTTATATTATTATAAATATTTTTGTTTTGTACAAAATATGGTGAAGTTTAACCAACTCAAATATGTTTCCAATTATTTTGTTATTTACGGTATCGTATACGTTTGATGTATATTGGACGCACGTTAACCAATTAACTCCCAAGCATTGAATTTTAAGATATTTTATTCAAAATGGGACAATAGGAATACAATTAATTAACAAACACAATAAAAAGAAAAAATTTGATCTTAATTGTAAAAATTGAGTGGGGTGCGCTAGCGCACCTTTGGGATGATCCCTAATATCTTCAGATTTTATTAGTCCTGAAATCAATAAAGATCTGTAGTCTATTTGGGACATTTTGGTGTCACTGGCTATGTTGTAAATGCACCATGCATTTACTACACAACTATCAATCATATGCATAAATAATGGCCACCACCATTCTTTTCCGCGGATCCGTATGCGATAATCGATTATACCATTATCGTATAAGTCGATGCCACCCATATGTTTGTTGTACGTGGTACTGGCCACGTTTACAATTGAATTGTCATGCCATTTAACATTAAATATTTTCTCATCATCATCATATGCATAATCAATAATGGACACTTACGTGTTCTGTTGCCCTTTATTGCTCTTGTAGCTAAAAAAACACGTTGTTTCAGTACTACAAATAGTTCATATCACGTGAAAAATTGACCGAAGTATATTTTGTGTTGACTAGGATTTCCAACAACCGACAACAGATTAACAGTAACTTCCAATCCCAAACGGAGCTTATATTCTTGCGATTTGGCCCGTGCTACCCCAAAACGCATGAATTGAAAAAGGTAGGACACCAAAGCTTGAACCCAAACCTTACAGGTTTGCCTCGACCCTTGTCCGGGCAAGACATTTTACTAACGTAACCGCGCAGTTCGAGCCTGGTAGGCCCGGTGCTTTTAGTATATGTTTTTACTTACAGAATTAATGAAACAAAGAGTTTATGGGAATTATATATTTAATACCATTTATAAATAACATTAATTACTTACTGATCTTAAATTTTATTAATTTCTTGCAATTATAACACAAAACTTTTGATGAAGAATGTTCGTTACAAATGTTTTGTTTGCACTCATCACAACATTGTCTTTGTTTCCTGTCTTTTGTTTTAGGACACATGTAGCACCTTCTTCTAGAATTTGCTTTAGTTTCAGTTCTTGCTCTCTTTGCCGGCGTTGCTTCTTCACCTACAAACTCGCTGACACAGTGTTGGATGGTACGATGAAGTCCATTCGCCTTCCTTCTTTGAATGTGCGGAAGAACTAGGTTTTCAGATACATCTACTAGAAACAATCTCCTTTTTTTTTGTGTTTAGCTTTATTCCAATTTGGGTTCAAATTCATCCAAGTAACATATGCTGCAATGCCGCTTACGTCGAGAAGGTTCATAAAAAACGACCTATATACGTCATCAAATGTATTTGCTGCACAAATGACACAAAAATGATCGGAAACACTAATTAAGTAAAGAGGATTAGAAAACAAAAACGGAAAATAAAGTTACCATAATTGCCTAAAGTATGGGCCTGCTAAGCCCGGCTTGCCCGTTAATGGGATTTTAAGTACAATCCGTCATTTAACTAAGGATTATTCATAATTTAACTAATATTACTTAACAAGAAAACAGTAATTAACATTTCTGAGGAATTCTAAAGAGCATTAAGTCGTACTAAAATTACTCATTAAGATATCGAATTTTTTATCGTCGCTCGGGCCTGGCAGCCCCCCCTTGCCCGGATAAAGGTTAAACATTTTTGCACTGTGCCGTCCAAAGTAGGGAACCATTTCTTCATTAATGTATAACTAGTGTGAAAATATGCCAAACTGCAGTCAATTTTTATTTATAATGTCAAGAGTGGGCCGGAGTTTTACAAACTTATCACCTTTATCTAAACAAGCATTATCTGATAAGTGAATATTTTGCTTGATTTTCCAAAATCGATTTCGATTCATGCATTTTCTAACTAAAGGCAAATCTTTATCTTCATCCTTTGACTAATACATTCTGACCGCTGACCGCTGGAAGGGTGTGGTAACTCTTTCCTGTTACAACTGCGAATAATTAAAATTTCCATAAAGTGTTTTAGGTCAGTTTGCACAAGGGAGAAGCCTATTGTTATCCTGAGCGAACTTTTCAGAAAGTATCAAAATAAAGAGAAAAACCTCAAGAGATATTTTTTCTGATATGCGGTTTATTAAATTTTCTTTATACTGAGCTTCTGCAGATGAAGGAGGATTTCGGATAACGCGTTTTGTATTCCAATGAACAGGAATCCTTCTACCTCTGATGGATTATTGGTGTGTTGATGGAGTGTTGGTCAACGAATTTATAAAGTTTTGTTGGGACTTTTCTTCTAAATTAGATTGCATTGTAGTGCTTCACAGGAATTTATAGTGTCTCTGCGTTTTTTCTTTTTTCAGGGGGGCACTGGTAGACGTAGAAAGTTGAAAAATATCTTCTTCGGAAGTTTCTTTATAGTTATCGGAGTCAACAGTATCAATTTTATAGGTTTCCACAAAGTCTTTAATAAGATCATCATCACCAATTAGGTCATCGTCAATATTTTCTTCGTCATTCAGAGTATCAACATCAGGAGGTGTAAGAACAGCATCAAATTCTTCGTCTGATAATTGTTCAGCTATAGCAAGAAGTTCCTTTGTCGTCAATGGACGTTTATTCCCTTTCGATATTGTAGACATGATGCTGCTAACTAAAATGCAGAGAAATAACAGAATTACAACAAAAGATTCTTTTGCATATCAAATAGTCATGCAATTACCTATAAATTGCTAAATCACTACTGTAGATAGACGAGAACTTTCGTACTGTAACAGCTGTCATCCACATTCTGTCGCACAGAGCAGTGCATATGGCCAACAAGCCAACTGTACATAGTACATCCTGACGTTTAGCGTCCTCTTACGACAAAAATTCTTAATGTCGATATAGCAAAACAAATAGAGATTAACCCTTTATATATTTAGATAAACGACTAAGGAAGAAAACTACAACAAACTGTATCAAAATTAATATATTTTGCCAATGAATATTTTTTTGCCTGCCCGCAACGGAATTTTCGCCCAAAGCTAAAAATATGTAATATGAGTTTGGTTTTTTTTTCGCGGTTGGGAAAATTTATATCCTTTACAGCACAATTTTGCTTTGTTCCTGGAAAAAATGTATTTGCAAAAAAATATTTTTGGTGGGGGTGCGTTCGCGCACCTTTGGGGGTTAATGGGTTAATAATTACAGATGAAGACTCTTTGTCAAGCGTTGCACTTGTCATGAAGGCAGGGATGGTTGTTTTGGGGATCGTGATTTTGACGCTAGTTAATGAGCGGCGTTGAATGTTCTTGATTGAAGTCTTGATTACTTTTGTAATGTAGTAAAGCCGTTATTTCGTATAAAGTTATTTTGCTGGTATCATATATTGATGATTCTATAGCAAGATAAAAGACTTGTTCGCATGCCGGGAAAGATATTTTCACGCAAATATAAACTTATATTGTGTTCCCTGCACCAGATTTTTAATAATATTTTTTATATTGTTAAAAACGTTTTTGTTTTATACAAAATATATATCACACATAGCTGAAAGAGCATATAGTCCTTATTCATTACTAATGTATAGTCGGTATGTAAAAGCTTTATATTTAGCAAAGAAATTCTGTAACTTTTATGAACGTACTCATCTATAGTAAGCATAAAATAACCATGGATTGTAGATCTACCATTTTGCATAGTGTAGCAAGTTTAAGTGCAGAAATCCATCATAAAAACATAAAACCGTCACGCGTGATTTATAATTGCAATTTGTTAAAGTATCTTTCGGCTCGGCATCTAATTTGGTATATTTAGCGGCACTTAATACCACTGTCGTAAATTTTGGATAGAAAACTTAATGTCATGCATCATTATAAATTTAACTCAGTACTTATCGATGTTCATGTAAATCACTTCTAGTTTTACCAAGAGCACTGGACCCAGAAAAAAGCACCTACACATTCAAAATGAAAAGCCAATGCGGTTTAAACTTAAAGGTATGTACGACTCGTAATAATAGGGTCTGTTTTTGATTAGAGGAACCGTGACGATACGATACGATAAGTGTGTATTCTTGGAAACACGGCAGGGTAAAATTTGCATTTAAATATTTTTTATTTACTGCAACCTTAGCGAACGTATTCATGAATTTCGTTAATAATTATAATAAATATAGTTAATTGTTTGTGACTTTCGAATTTTCAATGAACAAGAAACATTATAATAAATTAATATATTTACTTCAAAATATATTGTATAAGCCGGCATAATTTATTTTCTTTCTTAGAGCAGAAAATTCAATAAGAAACAGAAATAAATCTAATGGTTGAAATCTACATTTTATTAATATTTGTTGGTAGAACGACAAATGTTTCGCCAGAACAGTGTCTTCATCAGGTACATACTAGGGCATGTTACAAACTGACATCGGTATGTTGTTGTAACGTGCTCTAGTAAGTACCTGATGAAGACACTGTGCTGTCGAAGCAATTGTCGTTTTAACGAATTAACTGAAGTGATGGAGATCTCTTGGTGAAACATTGTAAAAATTAAGGAAAATGAAACACACTTGGTATTATTTCATAATAAAGGAAGAAAAATTAATATTTTGGAGGTTACTATATAAAAGGAGGGTTATTGTCACATCCACGTAATGTCTTGAACGAATATATAGAGTTAACAAATTTACCGTTAATAGTTAAATCTTTGTTTTCACATAATTCCAAATATTGATATTCCATATGATCTTAATTACTTACTTACATACTTTTATTATTACTCCTGTGTTACATGGCATATGTATAGAGACGTCAGGTGCAATTGTACAGTGATATTGAAAATACAAAGATATAAAAAAATGTAAAAACATATTAATAACACAATATTAAAATCGCAGAATTTTAAGAATTTAAAATTAAAATAGTCATCACAGTTGTAAACACTTTGTCACTCAGTACAGTAAATAATTTTTGCTTAAAAGACCTTTGTGTTAATTCTTTCATCTGACCAGGTAAATGATTGTAAATCTTCACCATCCGCACCAATACACTCTTGTCAACTACAGCCTTCTTTGATTGCAGTGGAAGTATAAACGAATTCTTTTTCAGTCTTGTATCGTGGATGTGCTGAAGTTCCTAATTAACGAAGAGGTCGTCGTTCCTCCGGACAAATAACGCACACTCATATATATATATATATATATATATATATATATATATATAACAACTGATAAATTATTGGAGTTTTTCGGGTTTTATTTGAAATATTTACAAATATCAAATTATGTATGTACTTGGCGAGTAAGTTGGGATGTAAACATTGCTGTCTACAAATTACAAAGCAAATCATACGAAATTTTTAATTGAAAAATATGGTTTACGTTGGGACTCGAACCCAAGTCTACAGCTTGCCGGGCTGTCGCTTTTACCACTTTGCCACAATAGACCTAGGTTCCAGCTATTTAGAAATGCATTATAAAGTAACAGTTTATATATATATATATATATATATATATATGTATATATATATATATATATATATATATATATATATATATGTATATATATATATATATATATATATATAACTTCGTGACCTTGGTATGATATGGTAAACCTAATCAGTGGGCGATTAAAGGTCTGTATATTACTTCAAAATATATGTATTTAAAAAACTCTACATGTTTCGGCAGTACGCCTTTATCAAGAGGATACAAAATATAAATGACAGGATATAAATGTCCTGACATTTATATCCTGTCATTTATATTTTGTATCCTCTTGATAAAGGCGTACTGCCGAAACATGTAGAGATTAAAGATCTGTATATTACTTCAAAATATATGTATTTAAAAAACTCTACATGTTTCGGCAGTACGCCTTTATCAAGAGGATACAAAATATAAATGACAGGATATAAATGTCAGTATATATATATATATATATATATATATATATATATATATATATATAAACTCTACATTTACACCCCTACCGCTTGCAGGCTACTCATGAAATACTCTTTGTGGACAGACCGAACCGACAAGAATTTTATCAAAGATTGACCATTTTGTTGCTAATGATGGAGGCAATGAAAAGGTTATGTTTACTGATGAATCCTGGTTTCATCCCTTTGGCTACGTAAATTCTCAAAACATGAGGATGTGGAGCGCAAATAATTCGCATTTTTGGGGGGAAGTACCACAGCGTTCACGGAAAATTGGAGTTTGGGCAGCTGTTTGTCATAGAAGGATTATTGGGTCTATTTTTTTGAAGGTATAATCAAAACCCCACAGATGCCAAAAAATGCTTGCACCTTCTAGCAATATTAAACACTGCGCGTTACAGACTGGAAATCTTGATTCCCTTTGTAAATATATTATACGATGATGAATTACAGTTTCAGAACCAACACATTTGTGTTAAAAGAAAAAATTAATGATTGCTTCAATATCATACTTGCTTGTTTTGTATATTGCATTAATAAATGGCTCTGCCTACTATAATTATTAATTAATCTTTATTCTGAATATTATGTGATTTTACATACATAATGTTGATTAATCTGGTTTTTGATATTAGTTTTTAAATTTTATTTTTCGGTATTTTTTCATTTTAAAATAGACAGCGCTCCAAAAAAAAATAATTTTTTTATAATAAGTCATTGTAATTTAGACAATTCAATAAGCAATTCCCTGAAATTCAATTTTTCCGTAGAGTTAAATATTAAGTTAGCTTAATTAATTTCACATAGCAACTCTTATTTAACAATTTATCCTATTACTGGTAGTACGACATGTAGGATAAATCACTTAATCAATCTAAGACAAAACTGATTTCCTTACCCGTAAACTCGTAAAAGTTTAAGAGTAACCACGAGCAGAAGCAGACAGTTATCGCAGACCTGAAGATGGCAAATGTGATTTTGCCGAAACGTCGTCCAGAAACCGGCACCGGTCTTTACGAAGACCAAACAGTGGAAACGCGGAAGAAAACCCGGAATCCAGTTAAAACATATATATATATATATATATATATATATATATATATATATATATATATAATGGAATGGCGGCAGGGTAATTAAAACAATATTTAATTTATGTTTAGGTTTCGGTTCTATATATATATATATATATATATAGCCCATTACTCAACTGAAATATTTATTTAAATTTAGAATTGTGAAAGTAATGTTAAATTAAATATACTTACATTGTATTGTACTGTTGGTTACATTTCAACTATGACCAACTACCTTATACTTATTGTCTAATTTCATCTCAAAATACAACTATGGTTCTTGGTGACCGTGTTTGGAACGCCTGTTTATGATCGTTTTTGACGGTGGACTGTATGTTTTGTCACCACATGTTGGGGGACAGTTTAGTCTGTTCGCGGACATTTGTTTTTCAATTTCATTTTTGTGCTTATATTGTGAACATACGGGGGGGGGAAGGTTATATAAAGGGCAGGTATATTATCGACAGGTTGTTAATATCTGTTCTGTCATTCTTGGAATTTTTGTTTTTTATGTATATGGATGCTTTCTAATATAATTCTTGCCTTATTATTTTTTCTTGATGTAATTAGTGAGGTTTTATCGAAACTGAAAGTGTGTTTTGTTTGTGTCCATTTAAACATTCTTGTAGATCTTGTTGTTTGGCCGATGTATATGCCTTCACAGTCATTGCATAGAATTTCATAAATAACGTGTTTTTTAATGTAGGTATTCTGTTTTTTAATTTTGAGTGCAAGTTGTTAAGAAAATCTTAACACCGTAGTGTTAAGATTTTGACAGTATATTAATATACTGTTATTTATAATTTAAATTCTTTTAAAAAGGCAGTAATTGCCAAAACATGTAGGATTATATACCTTTTTAAGTATGTAGGATTATTTTAAATATATACACATATATTAAAGTAAAATCGCCACATATACATACCGTACGAACGCCGGGGAGTGATTGATCTACCACAATGTAGTAAGACGAAGACGAATAGCGAGTTTATGTGGTTAGGGTTGTGAGAGTATATTCAATCGGGTTCTACTGGTCTAACTGTACGGGCGTTCCCTTTTTTTATCCAACACATTCTACATACGATCTAAGTACGAAGCAAATAATCTCTCTCTAACACATTGAATATTCCTATCAGTCGGTCATTGCGTTCAAGCAAGGCCAATATACTTGCAGTTGGCCAGTCATTACTTATATATCCATCGATCGCACGACGTTGGGCACACGGTATACATATATATGGTAAACTTAATAAGTCGGCGATTAAAGGTCTGGTTTATTACTTCAAAGTATATATATTTAAAACAACCCTACATGTTTCGGCAATGATGCCTTTGTCAAGGATATAAAAAATATAAAAATTTAGAGATTTTTATGCATAGTGTTTATGGATAGATGTCTTCGAAGAATATTAGAAGTCCTCTGACCGAATATTATGTTTAACAACAACCTCTGGGAACGAACTGACCGAGAAATTAAAAGAAATATAATATTAAAACGGAAGCGGGACTGGATCGGGCACGTTGAAAATATTACGAAACATGTAATTAAATGGAACGCAATCGAACAAAGAGACAGAGGAAGACCACAATTAACATAAAAAAGAGAAGAGACGAAGAACGGAGGTCTAGGAAGGGTCGGGCGACCTGACAGCACATTTTAATTACCGTGATATTGTCAACGACATGAATCTTCACATTGAATATATTGAGATAATTCAAAGGAACTAAATTCAAAAATTGGATTAATTTACAACCTAACAAAGGGAAAACATGTATTTCTGTATATAAAGAGAAGTGCCTGCCTGAGCATGCATAATTCAGATGCCTTCATTTCTGCTGTTTTTGATATGGAGCATCCGGGAGAAATGGATAAAAGAAAAAAAAGTTGGAGTGTGGAGAATTAAATTATTTATAAATTATTCAATTTATATAAATATATCTTAAAATTATTTGAACGTATTAGAACTAAAAGTTTTAAAATGAAAGTAAGTACTTCATTTTATTTCAATAATATTTCACTTTTGGCGGATAATTTAAAATAGTTAATGAAAAATATGTATAGAATTTGTTCACATTATGAGAAAGAATTTTGTTTGTATGTGTTTATTTATGTATGTGAGGTGAAGAGAACTACTGTGTTCATTTTCAACATCACTTATATATCATTCTAATGCAGCCGCTTTATGTTCCCGAGTGTTTGTCTCAAACTTTCAATTACGTGTTCTGGAAATGTTTACCCAAGTAATTTTCGGTTTAGATAAGTGAACTGAAGTGCCATGGGAAAATGAACACAGAATTGAAACATCTAATATTTAAGACGATAGTATTATCTTGGCTTTGTAATTTAAATTATCTGCTTATATGTTTCAAGATATACTTATTTACAATTATATTCATTATAGTTTGAGATTTAAAATTTCATTTTTCAAATGAGGCACACTTGAATTACTAGAGAAAATTTTAACGTATATTTACGACTAATACATCACCGGTTTAAGTATTTAATGAACACTTCAACGAAATATTGCGCACATTCTGTATTTCGTTTTATGTACCCTTTAATTTTCCATAATATTTAATAATACACTAGTTAATTATTTTATAACTTTAATTTAGTATTATTCATATTTTAACACTTAGTTACTTAGGGAACTGAAACAGGAAATGATTTTGCCGAAATTTCTTGTTGAGATTTGTAATACAACAAATACATTTTCAAGTAGTAATTATTTTGAATGTTTAACTTCGATTAAACTAATAAGAATACATCGGTGAGATGAAGGCGTTTAATAATTTAATAATGAGTTATGCTTATTAGCTACCGTTAAACGCTAGTATAGTGAGTTTCGTTTTGCTTCTGGACTACTGGGGGATTAATGTCATGCAGGACGCAGAAAAACAGCACTCAAAAACAAAACATCGCGATTGTCAAAGCATTTATAAAATATTCTCATGCAGCTCGCTTGATTCAACCAGCTCTGAAAGTTTGTGCGAATGCGGCTAACATTGACATAATTGATTGGATGTATGGGATCGTGATATACCCCATGACCTAACACCGGTTATTATAGAGACCGGACGCATTAGGCCGAAATATCGATGGACCATATAAATAGTCTGTAACATCGCCAAGTACAACACGCAGTTATTGAATAGCACTATTCATTCAGTTAACAGCACATCTATTTTTTGTCGTTGAATTGTAGCGGAATTACTTCAACATTATAATTAAATTCCTTTATTCATGGGCGCAGATAGAAGGGTGTTCATATTTCGTAAGATAAATATAGTACTGTGAGCTAGTTTCTTTTTTTCATTGTTTTAACTTGTAATTGGAAAACAAACGGGTGGTGATCTATAAAATACGAAATACATTTTTATTTGTTCATTTTGTAGTTCAAGTTGAGTAATGGAGTATTAATATTAACTAGCAATACTTTATCAAGGTTCTCTTCAGTAAAATTTGTTCTCCTTGAATGAAATACATCCTTGGAGATAGAAAACGTCCTTTATACATCGTAACTGGTTATAGGTGCATACTGGAAATATTCTTCTACTTCAGCGTATTTAAATTTTAGATTTTGAGGCATTGTCACCATATACAATTGCCGCAATGTTATTAAATTTGGATTTCTACTAAAAACTGCATTTAACTTTTGCCGAAGGCCAGATCCGAAGTTACTTGGAATATTTTTAAAATTATTAATAGCCACATCTAATGTGGTTAATCCATCATTTAATTTTAGATTTTGATTTTAAAAATAAGTAAGTAGTTTTGGCAAATTTCCAAAGTATTCTTGAAGAAAGTACAATCGATATTTTAAAGTTGGAATTTGTATTAGTTCCTTGCGCTCAGAAATACTTCGAGCATTGTCATTTAGTGTATATTTCTATAAATAAAGTAGTCTGTCTGCAATTCACGAATGTATAAGTATATTTCAAATTATAAGAATATAACTTTGAACGGCTCTAATGCTTTTATTTCACCACCTCCGGCAATAACTACCTGGCCGCTCAATACGATTATCTTTTACGCAAACAAACTGCTGAGGCCCGTAATGACAAAATTTAAGTAAATTGTAATTACTGCAATTTAGATGAAATAAAATTTAATAATAACATAAGTACCAATAGTTGTTAATTTGAATATATAGTTATTCTATATAGTTAAATAGTCATTAAATTACAATTTAGATGAAATAAGTGCTTATATTTATTAAACAAAATTTAAGTAAATATAGTTAGGAGAGTTGGTATATATTACATCTAATATTGAGTCTATTTATCATTTATTGTTAATCTTTACTGCTGTATACATATTTGATTTTTCTCTCTTTACTTAACGAACATGTGGCGATCTTTTGCTGGAAGTGTTAGTGATTATGATGTGGATAGTGATAATACTGTTGGAGCACGACAGAGAAAGCATATATCAGAAGATGTAAAACAGATAATTTTCAATGTCTATCATACCCTGATGGAAGAAAATAACGAAGTACAAACACATTCAACGAACGTCGCAATTAATCAGGGTGCCTTTTGGAAAAATATATAAAATAATTAAGAATAACGCAGGGCCTCGAAAGCAAAGAAGTGACAAAGGAGCACCGAGAAAATATGAGGAGTATGAAATTGATACTATTAGGCAAATATACTCCTTCTACAGAGGAAATATTGTATCTACACTTGACTGCTTACATAAAAGGATCAGTGATGATCCTTTTATGTAAGCAGGTAATGAGGTAATGTAATGAGGGTTGTTCTAAAGCAACCTTGCGGCGGACGTTAAAGAAAGCTGGT
This sequence comes from Melolontha melolontha, assembly GCA_935421215.2. Taxonomy (NCBI): domain Eukaryota; kingdom Metazoa; phylum Arthropoda; class Insecta; order Coleoptera; family Scarabaeidae; genus Melolontha; species Melolontha melolontha. The sequence continues at coordinate 214,231,185 of OW285235.1, forward strand.
TTTAAGTTTGGCACTATAGACAAACGTCGCACAATTATGGAAAGTCCGAGGTTACAGAAACTTCGATATGAATACTTAACCGCAATTAGAAGGTATAGACAGGAAGGACGATTCATATGTGATTTAGACGAGACGTGGTAAGACTCCCATGACACCATTTGAAAAGGTTGGGTGGATAGTTCAAGTCTGTGTCCGTTGGACGCGCCGGTTTCGAGAGGGAAGAGAATAATCATTCTTCATGCTGGGTTAGAAAAAGGATGGATCGGACAGCCGCTATTATCTGCTAAAAATGTTAAATCCTCAAGTTTAGATTAACATGAAAATATGACCTCATCTTTATTTGAAGAATGGTTTTGTGACACTTTGCTGCCAAATTTACCAAAAGATAGTGTGATAGTGATGGACAACGCTCCGTATCATCCTCGACAGCAAACCAAAGTTCCTACAAAATGTAATAATAAATAAGAAAGATATTAAAACTTTTTTAGAAGCAAATGATTTATATTTTGAGGATCATTATACAAAACACCAATTAATAGAGGTGATGAAGACAAAAGAATATTTAAAGGATTATTATGTGGATAACAGAGCCAAAGAAGCAGGACATATATTTTTGCGTTTACCACCATACCATTGCATTTTCAATCCCATTGAATTGATATGGGCCCAACTGAAAAATACCATAAGACAAACAAATCAAACACCGAAATTTAGTGAAAGCAGTGTAACACACATAACAAATGCTATGGAACATGTAACTGCTGTAAATTGGAAAAATGCTGTTACACGCAATAGCAAAAGAGGACGAATATAAGCGCATGTAAAAAATGGTAGCACCTTTAATTATAAATTTGCAATACGATTCAGACACAGACACCTATTTGCAAGACGACTCAATCACAAATGATTTATGAAATGCGGTGACACATAAAAATTTTATTGTGTATTACAAATAAATTAGCTTTATATATCTATATGTAACCACTACACATGTTGCCACACGATTTGTAATTTTTTCTTTGTATATAAACCCAATGTACAGATATTTTTTATTATATACTTGAAAATAATAATTATTATATTATAGGGCCCTAATTTATAGTCAATACGGCCCCTAGATTCATACGTTGCAAATAGGTAAACCGTACCCATTCAATAAGGAGACCAGGTATAATAATTATCATCACAGAAGGTGGTGCAATAAAAGCATTAGAGCCGTTTAAAGTTATATCTACCTTTGTCAATCGTTAAATATTACAAACTAATCAAAGTATCCTGGTATAGCTTCTAGTATATCCAAAGTTCTTATCTTATCACAAGTTGTCGACTAATTAATTTGAGATTTAATTTAAGCCGAAACTTATATTTGCTTTACTTTCACTAATACACATTTTGCTATACGCCGTAGACAGAAATATGTATTTTTGGCATTCCCATTTTCAACTTAATATCTGTTAAATGAACTGGAATATAGTTCTTACATTTTCAGTGCGAATTCGTTGAATTACAAAAAACTAAAAGTTTACATTTGCTTAATTGTCCGTACGAACTTAATGGAACAACGGAGTTGTTAACGACTTAAACTTCTCATAATTTAAATTTTACTAAAGTATGTAAATGGTCCGCGCCGAAGTATTTGTCTCCAATTAATTTTGTTTGCTGGGTAAATCGCTCAACGTTGTCAAATTTAGATTTATTTTCTGAAGTCAATAAATTAATACTGGCATAATTAAGTTTGTTAACTAATTCTCAGTCGAAATTCCTTAAGAGATAGATCAAAAAGTAATTCGAGAAGAGAGAGGAATAAAACGTGATGTAGTTAGACTTCATATATTGTGATTAGTGCCAAAGAAGTCGAGAACAAACGAAAGTTGGGAGACATATTTACGTTCCAGCAAACATTTGAGAAGATGGAAACTCTAATGAAAAGAGACAGAATTTCTAGAATACCGAGAACGTCGATTTCGTTTTCGGCTGAATCTCATACTATGTGAAGTCGTCTGGAAGTGAATCATTATGCTTGGTTCATTCTAGATATTTAACTTCCACGTGATATTTTTTCACTTTTAAGTATTTTCTGTCGTTTGCTACCTGCATTAAAAATAGAACTTCGTAGATTTTTTCTATTTTAATCTAAACAATTTCTCTCTTGTAAATAATTTAAATTAAAAAAATTATCTACATACAAGGGGAGTTTTTATGTTATCTACCTAGCTATGAAAGAAACGAGTTGGAAAATAAATAAAAAAATATTTTTCAACGAAAGAACCATTAACACAGTTATTCCAACGTTTCCTTAATCACGCTATGCCTTCCAAAAAAAAAATTATTTTGGTAATTCTGCAAAATGGGTCGTAATTTGCAGACCCCACAGCGTTTTCCACGTCGTCATTCGATAAAATCGACACCCTTGCTAGAGTTTTGCAAAGAGATAATAATCACAGGGGGCGAGGTCAGAAATGTAGGGTGGATGTGGTAATTCCTCAAAGCCGCATTCATTGATTACTGCTTGAACAATTCCTGCCTTATGCACTCTGCAGTTGTCGTGCAGAATTAGAGTTTTCTAAGCAAAATTGTTGGGTCTTCTCCCGCGTATAACCGCGTTCAAGTTCTTAATTGTGTCGTTGTAGATATTTCCCATCATTGTAGTCCTTTCAGGCAAATACTTAATTAAGAGAATCTCCTCCACGTCCGAGAAAACTGTGGCCACCAGTTTTACCGCAGAAAATTGCGTTTTTGCTTTTTGGCTGGTGGAGCGCCTTTATGAATCCATTGCATGGACTCTTGTTACGTTTGAAGGTCCCATTGGTGTACTCAAGTTTCATCCACATTTACAATTCTATTTAGGATGTCTTCAGCTTGAGATAAAACTTAAAATTATCTTCACAAATTTGTCGTCTACACAATTTTTGTTCGGGACTGAGCAACTTGGGAATCTATCGTGCCGACACTTTGCTCATTCCCAAATCTTCATCTAGAATTTTAAAAACGTTCGTTTCTGTTATTCCTATTTCTTTTACTCGGTAGTCAGTCAACACCAAATCTTCAACTTTGTTGATAATTTCGTGTCCCGAGGTCTTTCACACTTTGAATCATTCTGAATGGATTCTCTGTCCCATTTAAACTACCTACACCAAAATTTGACTTGGAAATATGACAGGCTATTTTCTCCATTCACTGCCACCATTCTGTAATGAATAAAGCTGGGAATTATCTGCACATGGAAGTAGTATTATATGCGCATATTTTTACATGTTTCCACGCATTTGCCATTCAAATATTCACACTTTCTGGATAAAATTAGCCTGTTTATTCAGCATCTTCCTTAATGTAATTAGGAAATAGCTTGACAAAGATAAAAATAAGCATAGGATACTTTATGATATCCGTATATTATCAATGCAAATATATAGGTGGGTAGTTCTTCAGAACTTATAATAAAAGTTCCAAATACTAGAAATTATGAACGTGTTGATATCATCGTCGTTTAAAACGAACATTAAGTCTGAATATGTCTAAATTAGAACGCCCTTGAACCGGTTCTTATAACTTAGTATACAATCATACTGGATATATTAAAGATGTTTTCATTGCTCGGTTTATTTAACGCCCTGACCATTAAAAACTTCATGATTCTATGTGCGTTTGAAATTTACAAGTGCCGGTATTTAAACATTCAAGTATACACAAACACGTGTTCCTGTTACTTTATATACAAAAATAAATAACCAGGCGTGTATAAATTCAGGTGTCTAAAAAAGGAAGTGTTTACCTACACGTTGTTAAACGTTTAAATCATAAATCATTTATTCAAAATAAATGCATGATTGTGCACATCTACGCTACAAATACAAGTATACAAATTGGAATATAAGTTTTGCGTTTTTGTTACATGAAATGAAGTCTGCTTTACACTCCTAAAATTTGAACATAACGATACGGGACCTTGTATATAAGTACCTCTTAATTCAATGTTCGCGACAATAATAGGTAAAATTTTTGTTTTGTCATTGCTAAGACCTTAGAATATATTGCAAATTATTAATTATTTCCTTTTCTCACTTCTACACTAAAGTCGTTCTGAATACCTTTTCCCTATAAATATTGAATTGAATAGAAGACAAGGCAGACATTTGTCTCACCTCCCTTAATAACAATTCGTTGCGGGCTTATATTACTTTGCTTAAAGCGGCTGTCTAGGTTTAATGTAAATTTGTAATAATACGAATGTCTCCAACCTGGAACTTAATTTCTTGTGGGGAATGGGTGAGTATATCATGTTTGACACGATCTAAAACTTATTCAAAGTCAGTGTCAGTGACGTAATTACAGATACTAAGATATTCCAAAACGCGATCGTGGTACAGCAATTACAAATTTTCTTTGAATGAATTCGTTTACTTAAAATAAGAATAAAATAATAAATAATAGAAAGATATAGTTCTTATTATACATATAGGACCTTCCTAAACTAGTTATACAGCAATAACATTTAATCGTGAAGAAAATAATAATTTTATTGAACTGAATTATAGAGAAAACAATTCAGAAAAACTTTAAGTTACAATTACAAGCGTTCAATATGGCTTCTTCTATATACAAGGGTTACCTTTTATATTTTTACAAAATCTGGGAAGAAAACAAAATTTTTGGGAACAAACTATTTTACTGTATTTCAAAAGATTCGCCTTTATAGTCTATGCACTTTTGCATGCGTACGAACCAGTTCTCAAATCATTTTTACCACTCTGAAGGTTGTATCTCAGAAACATGGTTTTCAATGGCTTCGACTGCTTTTTGAGGTGTTGAAAATGGCTATCCATCTTTTGTTTCACAATTGCGAACAAAAAGAAATTATTCGGCGACAAGTCAGGTTAATATGGACAATGAGACATTATTTCAACAATTTTCTCCTTCAAATAGTCAACTGTTAGACGTGCTGTATATGAACTCGCATTGTAGTGATGAAGAATAATGCGATATTTTCGGTTGTTCTTCCTGATTTCGTCTATAACTTTTGGCAAAAAAATTACTGCATACCATTCAGCGTTAACAGTTTTTCGATCCACTAAAGGAATTGTTGCGATGTGTCCTGTACAGCTGAAGAAGCAAACGGTCATTTTCTTGGAACTGACCCTCGTGCAAGGGTCAGTTCCAACTTTTGTGGGGTTCTGTTCGTCTTGGAACACCCATACAGTAGATTGTTGCTTGGTTTTCCGGCTCATACGCATATATCCATGTTTAGTCACCTATGACGATGTTGTATACGGATTTTGCGGTTCCTACGTCGAATTTTTTGCGTATATCTTTACATCAATTAACACGAGCTGCTTTCTGTGCTTCGATCCATCTGGACCATATTTTTTTTTACAAATAAACGTCCATGTAAAATCGAATGAATTGCAGTCTGCGATATGCCAAGAAATGCCTCTACTCACTATAAGTCACATGTCGATCGTGGTTTATCATTTTCCGAACAACATCGATGTTTTTTGGAATCACAACAGTTTTTGGTCGACCTTTACGTGATTCATCACTCACTGAGGCACGACAACGACGAAATTCTGCATTAATTACCAAAAGTTGACCGAAGCGATATAATGTATTCCTATGGAGGTAGGCCTTTTTTATAATCGTAAAAAATCATCCAACGAAAATCTCTCCATTATTTTACAAACTCACTGTCAAACTACCGACCCAATATCTAAGCTATCGCGGATTTCTCATTGACAAATGTCAAACCTTAAGAATATAGTGATTACATATGGCAAAAGCACCATCTAGTGGTCGATTGTAAAAATTTAAAAGGTGTCCTTTGTATTTAATCTATAAGTGAATTTTATATATCATATCACGGTCAATGGCTACAACTGGTATTGTTGTCTGAACTGGTAATTTATTTAGACTTTTAAGAAAAGGTGGAACATAAACTTTGTCTTTAACATAGCCCCACATAAACAAATCCAAAGGCGTCAGCTCGGAGCATCTTGGCGGCCAAGCTATCGCTCCACTACGTCCAATCCAGATTACGGTGGGATTATGTTAAGTGCACCGCACCATTCCATTGAGAAATAAATGATCTGTTCTGTCTTCTTTCAATTGTGGCATGAGATAGATTTCCAGCATATCAAGATAAGTAACACCAGTTAAATTTTCTCGATGTAAAGAATGGATCGTACACTTAAGTAGAAGTTAGTGCACAAAAGACATTTAACTTCTTACATGTTAGACTATTTAAAATGGATTTGAAGTACCCCATATATAGCACATTATAGCGGTTTACGAACCTACTTAAATATAATGTAGCCTCATGGGTAAAAAGAAAATTGTCATTGATTTTCATTTTGTCAAACATTTTAACACAAAATTCAGCCCGTATTCTTTATCGTTTAAAAGGCAGATGTGTTCTTGAGGTTCTTAACAGTGTTGTTTGGGGAATGATGAGTTCTAAGCTGGGACGCGTAAGTAATTACTTTGGGATACGAACATAGGTCTCGCGCATTTGTTAGACTGCCCCTTTTGCAGCTTGGGGCCTACCCCGACCTTTTCCCAGTGGCTTTCACAACCAGTTTCAATAAGCCGATTATACTATGCAATAATTGTCGGTCGTTGTAATTGTTGCTTGTGATGTTTGGACCTGAATTTCCGTTGAACACAAGTGGCTGATCGCGATTCATGAAACAACAAACAGCAGTAAGAACGTTCCACACCTAAAAATGATAACCAAATGACGGCGCACTAGCGTTATCAGCGTTGCCAATAGACACTCGGGATATTATTATAAATGGACTGTCAAATTACGGTAGATTATTGTAGATGGTTAAAAATAAAATATTTTGGTTAAAAAGTACCGCACTTACTAATTTCGCGCCATCTGGTGGCTGAACTTAATGGTATTCATTTTAGGAATATTTGACATATTTGAATACAAATGTACATAATTCAAAATAAATTGTGGACCTACTAAATTTGAAAAATGATATAATATATTTTCCACAGAATAGTTTTACCTTATATTGATTTAATTTAAATAATAATGACTACAAAATTCGCATAGCGAACTAAGCCATTAAATCAAAAAGCCATTAAAAATTACAAAGTACGTCTGTAGTACCACATGTTAATTGATGAAAACATAACAGCAAAAGAAAGACCATATTTTCTCAACTCGACCTTATATATGAAAAGGTAAGTAGGTCTTAAAGAAGCTAACCGATAGGGGAAGACACTGAATAGAAGAAATTAATAATGAAATATATATTAGAAAATTATTTCGCTACATCAAAATTAAGAAAAAGAAATTCGGAATATATCTGATGAAGGATACTAATTAATTACGTATTTAATTAAGGTTATTAATAGAAAACTTATTGTTTAAAAGAACGATCACGTGATGACGCTGTCGTTAGTAAACCCAGAGAGATCTTAAATGAAAATACTAAGGACAATTGTATCTGAATTTGCTACGGACAGAACCGAAAATATTCTAATAAATTTTAAGAAAAAAATTTGTATCAAATTCGTACAAATTAAACAAATTAACAACTAACTGTTTACACTCTAGCAACTCGACATATTTATCGATAATTCCAACGCCCTCACATATGCAAAATATGAACTACTTAAAATTCTAAACCTTGATGTATACTAAGTTGCCTACATCAATGCAAAATATATCGCGAATTTAATTAAATGTAAATTATCTTGAAAAATTACGATCGAAATTACAAATATATGTATATGCGAAAATCTCACCATATATAGGTTTCTTCAAATATATATAGATTAAATGACACTTAAATACAAAAACGTTTTAAGCGGTGTAAACTTTTTTTAAACGTTACTCAAACTAATCATTGGCGTAGAATGCAAAATGAATTGCAAAAATAGTAAATTAAAAAAATTATTAATAAACTGCAAATGGTGGTTTGCTCTTAAACAACGACGAAAAGCAGAGTATTTCCACAATACTTGAATAATTTGAAATTCGAACTCACGAAGACAAAAAGGAAACTGTGTATCAAGTTCACAATTATAATAGTAAATTCAAATAGCAATATATATATATATATATATATATATAGATAATTATTTCGTGACCTTTGTAAGTTATGGTTAATTCAATTTGCTGGCGATTTAAGGTCTGGTTTTACTTCAAAATGTATATATGTATTTAAAACAATCCTACAAGTTTCGGCAAATGATGTCTTTTTCAAGGAATATAAAATATAAATGACAGTATATTAATGTCATACTTATACATTTGTAGTTGCTATGGATAAAATTATTCAAAGATACATTCCAATTTAATAATAATAAATCATGCCTTATTATTCTAAAATAGATAGACAACAAAAACAGGGAAACGCAAACATGAGTTATTATTATGTATGCGCCCGTGGAGCGACTTAAGATGTTAAGCTGTTGGCATTCGCCTTAAACGAGAAGGAAAACCACGAAAACCTACTCGGACAGCCATATTGTAGCTCTGAATGCAGTTGTCGCTCGAAATAAATATACCATGATAAAAATGAAGCAAGTTTATGAAGTATGGTAGATTTAGCTGTTATGGTAGAGTTATAATCGATTATCGTTTCTACTGCATAATTATGGTAGAAACCGATAATTACGGTAGCATTGGCAACACTGAACGTGATGCACGCCTATTCTATCGAACATATAGTGAACTTGATGTAGTGGAACTATTAAAACTCACCAGACTTTGCTACTACAGCTGATTTTGCAGCGGTAGAGATTCTTCCCTTTTCTTCTTCTAATTTTGGGTTAGACGTTAGCACGTCCAGGCACTTGAGCACAGTGCCCTTTGTACCAACCCCAATAGATCTCTCTATTCTGTTAGTCCTCGACAAAAGCCGTTATTCTATTTAGGGCAAGTTTGAATCCTCTCGTAGGGGCCAATAGATCCCTCCCGAAATGTTTCTGTCTGACTCCCTTCAGTTCCTCACACGTGCGTACTGCATGGAGGCTACATGGAGGTTTCCTCCTGTTTTTTACATCTCCTGCACCAGAGCTCGCTAACCAACCCCATGTTGTACAGATGCATCCCTAAAGGAAAATGTCCGGTTATAAAGTCGGTAATAAATTTAATTTCTTTTTTGTTATTACAAATTAGGTTGGCTGAAAGCCTAGCGTCCAACTCCCTTAGTAGTATTTAGTATGGAGTTAACCTTCCACTAGCCTTCATTTCTTTTTATGTTCTCTCTCTAGTCATAACCAGATCTCCCTTCTAGCGATTCCACGTACAGGTTCTGGTCCTATGAAGTTCCTATTAGTACCTTCCTTGGCCACGTCGTCGCTTGTCTCATTGTGCCAGTCTATTGAGGAACTGTTTAAAATAAAATGTTTCACCAGTTTAGACCTTGTAAATGGAATCATAATGGCTTTAACCAGCTGTAGAAGTATCCTTTTGTATAATTAATTTAGGAGGACCTATATATAAGTGATGTATGTGTACCAAAATAGTTGAATGTCGTGGATTGCATTTTGAGAAATTTGGGTTCCTTCGAGTTGCTTCTGTCAAAGTAGTCATATTTTGTATAGACGAATTAAGTGACTTCTCGGGCTTGTTTTTGCACTGTCTACTTCAATCATATATATTTTAATGGAAATTTTTTAAATAAGTCTTTCAAACGGCTGGTTACAACGTTTACGGCTGAACGCCGGAAGTAAGGGCGTTGAATAGCGGGAGTAATAGTCCCGTTGGTTAAGAGTTGGAATCCTGGAGCTAACGTGTAGGAATTGTTTTCTTTTCGAGATTGGTATTCTTTTCAGTTACTTTTAAATATTGAGGAAGTGAAAGTTAAATCAACATTTTTACACTCTTACGATGAGGAGAGGTGTATATTAGCAAAGTCATGAAACACTTTACACACGCCATATATAGAGTAAGTGATCATGTGTTTTTTTTTGACGAGCGTCTAACTCAAGAGCTTAGGCTGCTTCAAAAAACACTCACTAATGATTTTAAAAACAATATATGAATAATAAGTGTTACTTTATATACCCAAATTGGTGTTATTTAGATGGCTTTAGGTTAGACGATTGACGTTATCTGTGGTGTTTATACCTGAACACATGATGCGTTCATTTTTGTGGCTCATCTTCGTAGCGAAACTCAGAATGCCAATTGGACTTAGGTTTATTTATTACAATCGTATTTTGATCAATTAACTAAACAGTAGCCTAATGTAGATATTAATTTTATTACAAACCACGAATTGTGCAACGTTTCGAAAACAAACATTACATTTGCAAAGGAAAAACATGTTGGCTTATTTTATTAACAGAGGATATGTTGATGTTCAAGTTTGGATTGATCGCAATCTAGCAAAATCGTAACCACAAACACATCATTAAAAAAACTGTATAACTTAAAACCACTTAAACGCAGTTGACTATTTAAAAATAAATTGCTCATACGCGCATACAAAGGTTCCGTTGCATCAAAACTGCAATATCATCACCGAGAATAATAGAGCCCATATTTTTACATTACACAGCTACCGCAGAAAGTTACCGTTGTTATTTTGCAAGAATTCATTACATTTTTACATGATGATGAATTAATTGTAATATTGTTGTTGTAATATTCAACAAGACAATGCAACACTCGATGTTGCTCAGATTTGTTGAATTTTTAGAAGAATTTAAGACGATCGCATTATAAGCCTTGCCATCTTCGACCACCAGACTCAATAATCCAGATTATTCATTTGGTTGAATAAAAATTAAAATTGATAAAAGTCGACTCCATAGCTTTAATAATTTAGCACAAGCTAAACGGGACGGGATTCAAGCAATTTCAAACGAACTCTACAACCAGGCATGTAAGCTTTCACGATCGTTATCCATGATACAAATTGGATTAACTAATACTTTCGGGGAGGTAAGCCAAAAAAAAACAGTGAATTTGGTAAACTAGGTTCAATTTATTCTTTAACTTTCTTATTTAGATGTCGATACCAAGAGGCACCCAAATTCCCTTATATCAAATATCACATTACATCTTTTTTTACCAAATTAAACTACGAACAAGCTAGTTTTGCAGTCATTTGGGAACGAATCCAGCAAAATAGATGTGACCTTGTCCTTCCATCCCTTTTCTTTCCATCAAACTCATTCACCTACATTTGAAGCTTTGCTCTTGCTTATCTTTTTTGGATTGAAATCTCTTAGATAGTATTATCATTAACCTCCAAGCAGAAAAACCTCCAATAACTTTTCTCTATGTCACATACTGCCATCAACCTTTCCAAACACCCTTTATCGACCACCATTTCTTTCCTATCAAAAGGTGCTAATTTTGCACCGACCTCCAAATACAGCCCTAATTTGTCAAAGAAGTGGGAAAAACTAATTTATGTTTGTAATAAAATGGTGAATATTTCCAAAATTTATTATAAATTTTGATAAATAGTCCTTGGAATAAAATATAATTTTTAGAAAATATCATTCTTTTTTATATTACGTTAAGTTTTGGTGATTGTTTGCGAATATTAAATATATTGTGGTAATAAATAAAATGCCAATAAATTTGTCTGCAATGTTATCAACTCTATGGAAAATTAGACCATTAATCAATTCAATATACTCTACATTATGGTGACATACATTACACGACATGAGTAGAACATGAATAAATATGTCCGTTCCCATTTCGTACATATAGGTACATACGGCAGTACACATAATGCACCCATTAATCATTATTTCAATGACGAGTTCATTTGTTATAAATAAAATATTATAATTTTGAAGTGCGCTGGGGTGGAAATAAACTTTTTATTTCAAAAATTAAAAGAAATTAGAATGTAAAAAAAGTTTCAGGTTTATAGGACATCAGAAACGAAATAGTTTGACATATATCACCGCTATTTTTTCTATTATTATTACACGCTAAAAATTGTTCTTATTTTAAAAGTGTTTTGCACCGCCTCCTAACCTCAAAACATTTTCGGTCAAAAAAAATATTTCTAAACATGTCTCAGAGTGAACTATTCATTCAAAAAGTTTTAATTATTCCATGGATTACCAAATATACATACGATTTTAAGAAATATTTTTAGTATACTGTTCATTAGCTTAGCGGCAACCTGTATCTTAAACTCTAACAAGTAATGCGGATTAAATGAATCTATTTTCGAGTATACTTAAAACTGCAAAGATAGTGCCAATATATAAGACTGGAGACAAAACACTGCTAACGAATTATAGACTTATTTCTTTACTTTTTACAATCTCAAAAATTTTTGGAAAAATAATGGCACAAAAGATTGTGAATTTCTGCTCAAGAAATAACGTCATCGCCACTGAGCAACATGGTTTTCAAAAGAATACCACGACACCTATTTTAAGCTTCATTAACGAATTGTATTGACACTTGGATCACCACAATCGCAGTGTGGGTGTTTTCATGGACTTAAGTAAGGCGGTTGATTTGGTAGATCACGAGCTTCTGTTGAGAAAGCTAGACTCGTATGGTATGCGTGAAGCCGTTAACAAATGGATTCGATCATACCTCACAGGCAGAGAGCTAGTTATTGATGTAAATGGAGAACTATCAAAGACCTACAATATTAGATCTGGTGTGCCCCAGGGCTCTGTCCTTGGCCCACTTCTTTTTGTGATCTTCGTAAATGACCTGCCGAATATAGTATCAAGCGGTTCAATTTCCATGTTCACTGGTGACAATACTTATTTGTGTGGATCGGGTCACGTGAACGAGACAAGAACCCTGACACAACGGATGCTGGATATTTTTAGAAACTGGTTCCAGGAACATTATTTGATTCTTAATAGGGACAAAACAGTGTTCATAAACTTTTCGGCAAAGCCCTCGGCTGCTAAGAGTTGAAAATAAATCTATACAACAAGTGCATTGTACTAAGTTTCTTGGCATGTACGTGGATAGTGGTTTGAAGTGGTATTGACATACGGATGAATTATGTAAGAAATTTGCAAGTACATCTTTGGTGCAAAAAGAAACATTATTAACGTACTATTATTCCGGCTTCGAATCGAGACTACGTTATGGATTAGTCTTTCGGGGTTCTTCAGTTATCTGAATCCTATTGACCGTGGTTTTGGACTCTAAGAATATTACCTTTACCATGTCTGTATATAGTTGAAGTGTTATTAATTGTATATCAGAATTTGCATAGTTTACCAAAAAATAGTCAATTTCATAATTACTTCACTCGTCACAAAGTTGATCTTCACATACCTATGCAAAACTTAGTTCTGACTGAACATAATTCTTTATTAATAGGAATTAAGTTTTATAACAAATTACCACGAAATATTAAGCAGGTTGCGCACATACGTCTTCTTAAGAGGTATGTTATAATTACATGCTGACATATTATTTTTATACTACCAAGGAGTACCTTGATAGTTAAATTAACAAATGTAGACTTTTTGATTTGATACTGTGATTTTTTTTAGATTTTGTTAATTGTCATATTACCATATACACGCTGTCCCGCATCGTTACCTTCAAATTTTAGGAGTGTAAAGTAGACTTCATTTCAAGTAACAAAAACGCAAAACCTGTATATCCATTTTTATTTGTTTCAAAGTTACAGATCTATGAATGTGATTGTCAGATTATGGAAAAAATGTAATCCTAAAGTCAATACAAACTGATTTTATTTAAAAAAGTTCAATTAATAATATTCTCGAAATGCCCACCTCCTTGTTGAATGCGGGCTTGTGCCCGTAAGTCAACAGAAGAAGTACTTATCCGAATTTCATACTTGTTTTGTCGGATTTGCTCGGCAGCCAGGTGAATACGATCCAACAACTTTTCTCTTGTGTTCGAAACTTGCGCGTAGACTAAATTTTTCATGTACCCCCATAAATAAAAATCAAGGGGATTAAGATCGGGTGATCTGGGTTGCCATGCAACAGGACCACCTAGACCAATTCATCTTGGATAATTGATGTTAACCCAATTTCGGACAGCAATTCCGAAATGTGGAGGTGCCCCATCCATGTGAAACCACATGTCTCGTCGAACATTCAGTGGGACATCCTCCAAAAGACCTGGCAGTTCGTCAATAAGAAATTGAAGGTAATTGTCCGCATTTAACCTCCCAGGAAGAACGACAGGACCAATCAACAAGTCATCGATTAGGGCCGCCAAATCGTTAATAGAAAATTCATTTTGAAATTTAGATGGGCGTATAGCTTTGGGATTTTCTGATGACCATTCGACATTCGATATTCATCACATTAATTCCTGAAATTGCTTTTGGAACAATCAAACATTTTTAATAGAGGTCGCGTTCCCGAAAATGGAAAAAAAGAATAGAAATCAGCAAAAAGAACAGACGGTTGCCATTTGAAAAAAAAATAACGTTTCCATGGAAATACGTTAACATACAGAAAACAACGAGTAGACTAAAAAATGGAGAATAATTAGTAAAAAAACTTTTATCAAAGACATTTTGTTATAAAGTTCATAATTACGGAAATAAACCGTCCATTCCATACTTTTGACTAACCCTGTATATATTTTCCTGAAGTCATATCCCGCAATAGAAAATATCGTCCAGAAAGAGCAAAATTCCGATCCCCCGTTAAAAGTTAACATATTAATTTTGACTTTCCCCCATTAAGACCCGTAAACCAAGCGAGAAAGAGTTATTTCTTTTTCAGAATATGTTTCTTTATATAGTTTTAAATTATCAAAAGATTAATATCATTAATAAATTATTAATCTGTGTTTCAAGAAAATATGAATGAGAGTCCAAACTAGGGTAGTTCATGCGATTCACGAAATCAGGGAAAAAAATGTAAACCGTAATAAAATTATTTACATTGTGTCAAAAATTGACTTAGATTTATAAAATCACATTTTTATATATTAAACTCAAATGACATATGCATGCCCCGTCCGAACGTGTAAACAAACACCTGGCGTATTCGCAAGTTTTTGTGAAAGGTTAGTTTTTTGAAAATATTCATTTTATGTATTTGAAAAGACAATTACCGATTAACAAGATATTAAATTAACTGTAACTAGGTTTAGTATTGCATGCCCGTAAGGACTCTCAACAAATATACCGTTTTATATTGGAATTATTTCATTTTGTATTCCTCTTGTATTTGATTAATCCTGTTCATTATGTTCTTATTGTATTGTAGATTAATAGTTATTTTATGTGAATAAAACATACCTGTATTAATAAAAAAGGACACACTCTCATTTAACACCATTGCACGATCACCACATGTTAGCAAGTCACAAAGCACCAAGGATTCTTCTAGCACGAACGCACAGAAGTATTCACCAAAGTTCAATAAAAGCAACAAGCTTAGTTTTAATCAAAAGAACGCGAATATCGACTGAGATTTTCCCGAAAAGGTATATTAATGACATTGTTTGAATAGCTGTCATTAAAATTGCAAAAACTGAATCGAGAACTGGTTACTACCAATATTCAAATTTTGAAGTTACTGATAAGAGAAGCGACTGGCCTGCCCTCATCAGACACAAGCGTAACTAGAAAAATAGTTGTATATGTGGTTGCCTATGTTTCCTAGAAAGTATTTAAATAATTTGAATATTTTGAAAATTTTTTAGTAGCTAGTATACATTACAATATATGTCCTTTTTTACTCTAATTTTAAATTGTTACTTCAACATTTTTAATAAATAATTTATATAAACAGAAGATTTATTATTTACTAATACAATATTCTGACATTTAAAATTAATCACATTTGATAGATAAGTAAGTGATATTAAGTTAAACATTTTTGAAATATACGTAATCCACAGCCATCACTTATAAAAAAAATGTTTTGAATCATATTATGGTATTATGAATGTGGGGTAACTACCCACCAGCATAAGCGGAATATTACGCGTTTAATGGAAAAGTTATATTTTTACTATGTTGGCTAAACTATTGAACATCAATACAAGCCGTGGGTTCTCGGCATTTCCTGCGCACACAGTACTGTTACTCTGAGGGGCTGGTCAAACAGTATGAAAAGCGTTATGCCATTTACAAGACTTATGATTTGGGGTGAACAAACGTACGATTCGACTAATTGCTACTACTTAAAACTGCAAAGGTAGTGTCAATATATAAGACTGGAGACAAAACACTGCTAACGAATTATGGACCTATTTCTGTGATTTCTACAATCTCAAAAATTTTTGAAAAAGTAAGGGCACAAAAGATTGTGAATTACTGCTCCACCACGGCAGCTGTTTTAAGCTTCATTAACTTATTGTAGGGGCACTTGTATCACCACAATCGCTGCGTGGGTGTTTTCATGGACTTGAGTAAGGCGTTTGTTATGGTAGATCACGAGCTTCTGTTGAGAAAGTTGGACTCGTATGGCATGCGTGGAGCCGTTAACAAATGGATTCGATCATACCTCACAGACAGAGAGCAGGTCATTGATGTATATGGAGCACTATCAAAGACCTACAATATTAGATATGGTGTGCTCCAGGGCTCTGTCCTTGGCCCTCTTCTTTTTGTGATCTTCGTAAATGACCTGCCGAATCTAGTATCAAACGGTTCAATTACCATGTTCGCTGATGACAATACTTATTTGTGTGGATCGGGTCACGTAAGCGAGACAAGAACTCTGACACAACGGATGCTGGATATTTTTAGAAACTGGTTCCAGGAAAACTATTTGATTCTTAATAGGGACAAAACAGTGTTCATAAACTTTCCGGCAAAGCCCTCGGCTAGCGATACATTTTTACTGTTAAGAGTTGAAAATAAATCTTTACAAGTGCATTGTACTAAGGTTCTTGGCATGCACGTGGATAGTGGCTTGACGTGGTGCCGACATACGGATGAATTGTGTAAGAAATTGGCAAGTATATGTTATGCTTTATTCAGACTGCGTTTTTAGGTGCAAAAAGAAATATTATTAACGTGCTATTGCTCCGGCTTCGAATCAAGATTACGTTGTAGATTAGCCTTTTAGTGTTCTTCGTCCGGTATGTAACGAGTTTTTAAAATGGAAAAACGAGCTATACGTAACATAATATGGTTGAAGTTATCTGAATCCTGTAGACCGCGGTTGCGGACTCTAAGAATATTACCTTTACCATATCTGCATATAGTTGAAGTGTTACTAATTGTATATCAGAATTTGCATAGTTTACCAAAAAGTAGTCAATTTCATAATTACTTCACTCGTCACAAAGTTGATCTTCACATACCTATGCACAACTTAGTTCTGAATGAACATAATTCTTTATTAATAGGAATTAAGTTTTATAACATACGTCTTCTTAAGAGGTATATTCAAATTACATGCTGACACATTGTTTTTATACTACCAAGGAGTACCTTGATAGTTAAATTAATAAATGTAGACTTTTTTGTATTGATAATGTGATTTTCTTAATAATAAGATTTTGTTAATTGTCATATTACCGTATATGTATTTTTTTGACTTATCCTATATACTTTTTCTTTTATGCTTCTTTTTGTACTGTTACGTAGGATTTTTGGATTCAATAAATATTATTATTATTATTATTATTATTTTTATTGATGTGTGCGCTTCTTTCGGGAGAAAGGGAAAAAGTTAATACACGGCCGCGAGGCAAGCATATCAACATCTATTCTGCATTTGCAAGTAAGCTCGGTAGAGGTATTCATTCATTTCATTTGTCCATCTCAATCGCTTACTCTTACTGGTCCCTTCGGTGAGCTGACCGGTATGGCCAGTAACACTTTCAGGGATTATTATTATTATTATTATTTGTCTTAGGAAGTAGGATAGATGGTGTTAGTGATCGACCAGAGGTCGGAAAGGGGCGGTCGGAAATAGTCCCCTTTTCAGCCTAATGGGCTGCCTCTGCCGTGGCTATTGCAAGGATCTATGTCCTTAGGCGCTGGGAACGCCACCTTCCCTACGCCTTACTTTATTATTATTATTATTAGTATTATATGAATAAAATATATCATTCATTTCAGTCTATCTTCTAAAATCTTGGTTGAGGTGCATAAAGCCAGGTTATCTGCATATAGGTCCAAGGTTTTGCGATTGCTAAGTCGATAATAATAATAATAATAATTCATGCCTTGGCATTCTTAACATCTTAACCCCAACTACATCAGCAGGTCACTAGTTATTATAGCTCATCGGTATATAGTAATTTACCACAAGGGCTATCGGCTAATTTAAACAATGATCTTTGTTCTTTTTGAATAATTCATTATAAAAAAATAAGGACCATGTTGGTCTAGCGAGTAGAACACTAGACAATAAATCTGATGAACGGGCTTCAAACTTTGATCCAGCCAATAATATCGATAGTGTTTTTCCAGACCCAGCTCGAAAATCTCGGTATACAGAAAATTAATATTCGCTAAGTGCCCAAACTATATAATAAAAAGGTAACATTTAACACTCATTTATTTGCGAAAATGTTCACTTGGATCTAAATATGGCAATTATAAGCACTGTAACTGAAACTGAAACCTGTCTTTATTGTCATAATCTGTTATAGTAAATGAGAAACTGACATCAAAGCCTTTCCAACAAGGGCTAGGACGTTACCAAAAACTAAAAATTGTAGTTATTTAAGATTGTACTGAAGGTTTGTCTATAGGTTTTCAAGAAGAAAATAAATAGAAAGTATCAGACAGGCTTATTGTTCAGACGCCAAAGTGATTTTATAAAAAAATGTACCGAAATTCAACATAATATATTGTCATGTTTACACAATTGCTGTTTCAAAATTTAATTCACCATTCTCAGTGAATACTTTCTATGAGCTAGTGGAAAAAATGGGTTTCAGAACTCCTGCAAAGTGCAGTATTTATTGATGGGCCATCTTGAAAGGAAAATGGCTTGTTACTTCCATACAATCATAGAGAAATTAACCAAAAGTATCATTTTATTTCCTAATTAGTCCACGAAGGTATAATTTTTTATGTATAGTGCTTTTAAATTATTAAAAAGTGTCTAAATTACTGTTTCAAACGCTTTCATGACTAGCAACTTTATTCGGAAAGTACGATTTTTAAGATATTTCAATTAACTTGTTAACTATAACTGCGAAAAGTTACAATCTCACTTAAACCAATACATCGAAACTTTCTTTAGTAGTCTTTATCGTTTGCTATTTTCCACGTTACAGAAAGTATGTAGGTGAAACAATAAAACTACCTAGTACTTTGGACACAGATCAAATATAAACTTACAAGGCAACTTGCGCACAAAATTTACAACTTAAAAAGCTCCCGTGGTTTTAACAGTTAATTGAGTCTAACGTTGAAAAGAAACTGTTTAAATATTCTCCTTTACACATCTTTTTTTGCGATTGTGATTGAATTTTATTACAAAATGTTTGAAAAATTTTAAAAATTCTTTAAAATATTTTCTTTTGTCATATATAGCCCAAATAACAATGTATTTATTTATATCGTCCGAAAAACAATTTTAAAAAGAATTAATAAACAGAGTACAGGTGCAGATATATGCGGAATATGCACCCGAAGTTAAGTTAAGTCTGTGGAAACATACAACAGTTTTCCAGGTTGAATTGATTGCAATCGCAGTCTACGCCGATAAAATTCGAGAAGTCAGTATTAAAACCATTATGAATCCATCTACCACGTCTAAACTGGTGAATTGCTGTAAACAGGTCTCCATTTTTAGTTAGCCTAAATCCAATGCTTCAGTGCGATACATGTTGTGTTGTAACTACAGCGAACTGTTAAAATTGGCAAGTTAGTCGAAAAATGGAATTAAATCATGAAAATTTTCGCCACAAAAATACCTCGCCAAATTGGTTCCTGTTTTCGGTACTGAAGCACCATATAAGTCAACAATTTCTTGTTGGTACGGAGAACTCGTACGTGGACGGATTAATCTTAGCGACGATCCAAAAGCAAGTGCACCAAAAAACGGCAGTCACTCAGGAAAACATCGACGCTATGCTGAAGCTCATCAACGAAGTTCAACATGTGACATACCGCAAAATTGAAACATCTTTGTGATCTAAAAGACTGCAATTTAAAAAAAATTGCAAAAAGAATTGTGTGTGAAAAAAATAGTTTCTCGTTGTATACTGCATCTGTGGGACCGAAGAACAGAAAACAACTAGGGTGAATTGGTGTAAAAAAAACTCGATACTGCTTCAAGACAGAAATCTCTAAAAACGTGTACAACGTTGTGAGTGGTGCCTAATCTTGAATTTACTCATACGAGCCAGAAAATAAACGCCGATCGTTTGTTTGGGTGTTCCAAGGTAAGAAAAGCCGACAAAAGTCATCCGCTCTCGAAGTGTCTCCAAAAAAATGGTCGCGACATTTGTCTTGAAAGCAACAATTTCTCTAGAAGATCAATGAACTATTACTGCCGATTGGTATACAATCATTTGTTTGCCGCAAGTCATCGCTGAGCTCCAAAGAACCAACCCACAACGGCGAATCATCTTCCACCAAGAGAATGTAAGTTCGCACATAGCTTGCAAGACAATTGAATTTTTAACACAACAAAACGTTTAATTGTTAGACCATGCTCCGTACAGTCCCGGCCTAAGTCCTAACGATTTCTTTACCTTTTCGAAAATCAAAAACGGACTGGGTGGTCAGAGGTTCCAGTCGTCAGAATTAGCAGTCGATGCTTTCAAAAACGCAATTTTGACTGTACCAACAAACGAGTGAAATAACTGCTTCCAGAGTTGGCTCGAGCGCATGCAGAAGTGAATAAATCTTCTTGGGAAATGCTTCGAAAAACAATAAAGTCTTTGGCCTTTAAATGCTCGCGTCATATGTACATACATAAATGCCCGCGTGGAACCTATTAGGCGCCAACGTCTGTTATACATATTTTTATACTTCAGTTTCAAATCTTTTAGCAAATAATGGTAGTATATTTCGAAGCCTTAGTTTATATCAAAACACTCAAGTATTTTTTATATATTTTATTTTGCAACTTCTGTAACAAACTATACATTATAGCATTCATTGCACAAGTTTTTAGTGTGCTAAGAACCAATATTTTTTAGCAATGTAAACATATTTGTTTAGAATGTCGATTTCTTGACCTAGGGCATAAATAACACCACTTTCTTGAACTTGCCGTTGCTTCCGTTTCTCCTTTTTGTTCGGGCACTTCGAGTAATTTTCGATTTTTCCTTGGAATTTGTGCACATTCCGATCGGGTTACTTTATGTGGATTTACTAGCTTTTTTACCAATAATTTGAGGAAGTTTCTTCGCTGCATCTTTGTATTGGGATTATTACTGTTATAAATTACATACGCATTTAGAGCACATACATTTATAAGATTAAAATAAAGTGCAAGAGGCCATCTCCTAGTCCTTCGACTTACATCGTAGGTGGCGCGCAATTTGTCAGTTGTGTCCACTCCACCTTTTGTCAAGTTATAAAACGTCAGTATTTCGGGTTTCTTCTCATTACCGCTTTCAGTGTTTATTGGGTCATCGTGATGCATCGTCGATAGCAGCAAAACAGACTAACTTTTTTGGTGTGTACGATAATAAAGTAGTTATTATTATTATATTTTCGTAAATCCAAAAGTTGTGCTTTTGACCGCTTTGCTTTTGTTGTGCCAAAATTCAAGTGGAATTTCTTTTTTATTTTTACGTAGCGTCCCAACCATTGTCAAATTATGTCCAGATAATAAACGGTTAGCAAGCGGAATGCTAGTATACCAATTATCTGTAGTTATATTTCTTCCGGATTTATCTATAGGTTTGAGCAATCGAACTACTTCTTCGGCAGAATTGCTGAGTTTGGAAGGTCCCTCAGGTTACACGTCCAAATAAACCTCCATATTGTTACGCTTAGCGTATAGAAGTTTTAATTCATTTATTTAAATACACATATTCGTCTTTAAATATCTCGATTAAATTATATTGAACATAGACATTTTTACAAACTGTACATATTCGTGTCCAAAGAGAAAGTTTTTCTATTGTTATATTCTGAATTGACCGAGACCCTTCCTTCTACCTGATCTAACGTTAACGGTCGAATTTCTTCTAGAACATTCCATTTTAAATTCTTTTAATTGATATTACATACTTCTTCTTTTATATGTTGTGTTTGATATCGTTAGGAAGCTTATGTCACAAGGGTTATTCTAATAATATGTATGACATCGATAGACCACGTCTTCAGGTCGCGCTTCTAATTAATTATAATTCAAGATATCGACCCCCTCTTCGATAGATCATAAAACAGACAGTTTCTAGACTTTTCAATCGACGCAAAACTATCAGTCCTCTCTTCTCTTTGGAACCTTTCGTGAGTAAACAACTCCTCGTGCTGTTCCAGTACACAATGGAACTCACCACGCCGTCCAGTCTCTTCCGCTTCTAAGGTAAACTGTATTGTTCTATATATTATTCTTTTAAGCGAATTCAGATTAATTTAAACTAATTAATCTCTCATTCCTTCGGCCAACACCGCTCTACATATACTTGTCCGAGTATATCTTCAGACGACGTGGCCGCCCATCGCCGAAATCAAAGGTAGCTCTGTATTCTTCGATACAGAGGTTATTTTATATACATTAGTTAACCATTAATTTACTGCTCAATTTAACGTTCGTTTTCAGTATATTTTTGTGTTAATTTTTAATCTACTTATTCACTGCTCCGCGTGTATATAGTACTTTGTTTTTTATTACTGTTTTATTTTATTACTGTTTTAATTACTTTTAAATAAACAATTTCAAGTTCTTATTATGTAAATATAAATACAAGTTTTAAGGACAACATGTGTTGTATATTTATTTTAATTAACCAATACCACGCACGTCCTGGACCTTTGAAGGAACTTCATCAGCACCATCTAATTATTGTATTTATCTTAGAATAATTATTATTATTATCCCTAGCCAACCCCTAGTTAGTAATATATTTATTGTATAAAAGTTTCTCGCATCACACATAGTGAATAGTTTAATCCCATAGCGATTTGGCGTGGATGGGATATATTGCAGAAATCTACAATGTCCCTAAATGCCAATAACTGCTCATCAATAGTCACGTATTCTGATGGCGCAAAAAAGTTTGAAAATTTGGAAACTAAGTTATCACATAAATTTCAATGACAAGACGTTTTTCACGTGATACGATATCATCAAATCTAATACAACGTAAAATAAATAAAAACCTTTGATAGCTCATAGTCTTGTAGAAAAATACTCCCGCTAAATCATCTTCGGAAAATAAATCCTTATAATTTAAATGTGATGAACGCATCACACCGGCTACAATTAGAAGCCCTTCGATTGTGACGAAATTTGTATCCCTACTTCTATCAAAATTACGCAGGACTTTAGACTGTATATATAAGTTTGTGTAATAATAATGAAGACAGACGTTATCAAAAAAGAGGGCGAATGCTTCATATGTGCTTTTTACGTTTGTCGCAACAAATTTTATACCAGGTAAATGGGTAACAATATTATATTTTCTGGTTCTTGCACTTGATGTGGGCAATTTCATCCACTTCGTAATTTTATCTTTTCCTACAAAAACGAATGATATAGATCCTATAAAAGTGGTTGTCAATAAACTTACCAAGAAAGAAATTATTAGATATGATATCACGATAATCACTAACCGTAGCTTCAATTATTGAGTTGCAAGCATAACTATCGACACTTTCTTGAATGGAGTCAGTAACGCTTCCGTCATTTTCGTCATCAAAAAAATCGTAAAAATGGTCATCTTCAACAATTCGTTGAATTTCTTCTTCCATGAACGGCTTTCTAATGTCCCTGTTGGACATATTGATTATTCAAAAGGCCGAACAATACTAAAGCGATTATAAGAAACACCACAGGCATGCCCCCACTTGAAATCACACAGATAAATAGGGGGGTATACGTAAATTGCACGCCAAACCCCCAGGTCAATGTAATCCTACAGGTATTTTGCACTCCGGTTTCTTCATTGCCCATTAATCTGACCGGTAAATTGCACTCTAAACATGAATGAATTTTCTATCATATTTTATTCCTATACATATAGTTAAAAATCCAACATAAAAATACATTGCTGAAAAAAACAAGTCAATCAACGGGAAACGTACAGACGCGCGTTTCGTTCTGGTTGGAACTTTTCAATGCACGGCATTCCTCGAAGACGGACATTGCTTTTCATTTCTATACTTTCTGTATATATAGTTGCATTTGGAACTTACTGCAAGTGAGAATTAATGAATATTAAATCTCATTCTTACATGTAAATGTCGACTTATGTGATGCGTTCATATCTACAATTAACCTAATTACCAGGAAGTTCGTTGTCGCGAAAGGGTGTGTTCTGCATACTGGTACAAACTTAGTTTGTCGGATTGTAGTTATGAACGCATCACATAAGTCGACATTTACATGTAAGAATGAAATTTAATATTCATTAATTCTCACTTGCAGTAAGTTCCAAAATAAAAATACATATATAAAAATATAGTCATTAAATTTTACAGAAAAAAAAGGAATATAGTTTATTACAAAATACACACAATAGATGTGTGAAATACTATGATACATAGAAATGATCATGTAGTTATCCTTTGGGAGCACTATGGTAAGATATAACTTTTAAGAAGGTATGTTTCTGTATCTCTCCGCTTACGGATAATGAGTATGCAAATGATTAGAGTGCAAGAGTGCATTTTACATGTGGGATTAGGGCGCCGGATTTAGAAGTAAAGCTCAAGCGGATTCAATAGCGTGAAAATTACCTGTGCCCAAATAGGGACTTCTCCTGGAAATTTTTGTAACGTAACTGCTCGCCTGGTGCCTTCGAGGGTGCTACGCGCTGCGCCGTTTTGCTTATAGATTGATTTACAAAAAATTTTTTTTCAATTTCTCGTGTTTATGTAGTTGACTTTATTCAGAAATAAATGCATGCTGAATGCATGAAAGCACAATCGCATAATTACGTTAATATAAAAGATATTTATTGAAAGTACGTGTGAAGCCTGTTAGGCGCCACGCGAGCACTTAAATGTTAAAATCTATCTACTGTTTTATTCCAGCTCTATGGCAAAATATAAGAGACAACCCTCGTATATGGGCAATAATGTTTTATTAAATGTAAAATAATAACAAATCAAGTCTGTATCTTATTTACCAAAATAATATGAATTCTGAAATCACTATGGGGGGTTACCCCGCTACAATTTTCCAATTTTAAGTATGACATCAAATTAGCAGGGGTTATTATTATCCTATCGCAATAAATTTTTTTATTCAAGTAGTTAGGTTCAAATAGAGAGAAAATAGCTTTGTGTCTTGGGATACCCTACAGTGTATCTATTAAATATAAATTATTTTACTATGCAAACGATGTATATGTACATTATTAAATACAAGCTACATTTCGTAAATATCGGGTACTGTTTTGATAATTCGATTATAAATATTTTTTAAAAAGTTCGTCTAGTTTTCGAGGTACTATTTTTCATTCGATCCTCGTTTTGACATATCAATCGCTGCAAACTTTTCTATCGTCTTATTATACCGACTACTTGTTCATAACTCATACGTCAAATACTACATATTTGCTCGGGTTTGTAAGGCATAAAAGGCAATGTTTGCTTACTCAATATTAAATGTTCCGATCATAAATCATTTATCCGGAATATAAAATTGCATAGCTTGGTGACACGACTCGGGGATTGTTATTGGCTTAATACGTTTATGTGAGTCGGTACATCTGTCTAACGAAAGGTTGGGTGTATCCTACAACAATGAAAACACAAAATTGGTACAATTCTCGACCGGAGCATTCATACATCATGGTTGAAAGCATCCCCGGAATATTGATTCGGTCTCGAACATGAATAAGATTGTAGTACAATTGATGTCAACTGGGCGTGTAAATTGAGCCTGATTGTTATTTTAGTGAATTTATGTGTAAATGAAAGCGGTCAGACTGCCGGTCGCCGAATTTATGGTATTAAAGCGACTTCTATATTCCCTCTCACCTTCTAAGCTTTAAAATTTACACATTCAGCGACGTGTATTTTACACACCGAGCCTTAAATCTAAATTGTAGTCACGAAGTTGAATGGAATATGTTAGATTATAGACGACAACCATGAAATATCTGAGTCCATTCTCAGTCCAACCAAGTATCATTTATAATAACTTCTAGCACGTGACTCTTAGTCGTCGCTTGGCATTAAACTGAATACGAAAGAATAGTAAAAAGTGCTAGTGTGGTACCTTCTAATTTATATACTGATCGTAATATAATTAATTTTTATTAATATTAATAATAGGTTTTTAAGTAGAGGTATTGTGTTCTATTCAATTCCGTCGACAGAAGGATTTAAATCTCGATGAACGGATGTCTGCCTGCTGCGTGGTATAAAAGCTTAGAAGGCCTAGCTTATTAAATTTTAATTTTGCTGTATCATTGTATGCCATTTCAGCGCATGAACACTACTAGTATTTATAATAAATAATTATAAATCCGCATATACGATATAAATCGTTTGTAATTTCTGCTTCGGCTAAGGTCGTAAGGTCGTGTTTTATTAGATGAATCTTTATTACAGATCATTCGATAAAAACGGCCATTTCTGTAGAAGTTTAATTTACAGTTTTATCTATGACAAAGTATTATTAAATTGGAAAACTTGTTCTATAATTTTGTGGATTTAAACGTCGTGTAATTGTAGTGCCGTTGTTAACGACTACTTTAGTATATTTTTATATACGGGGGTGAGTCAAATTTAAACCGGACTTTTGTTTGGTACCAAGCTAGCTGAGGAGCTGACAATCGAGTAGGGTTCTTGTGGCCAGGAAAATAGGGAGGGGATTGACGCGGTTCCGTGCACCTGCCGGCTTTTAGCTCGCCAGTACAGCAAGAGGTTATACCGGCGGTTTCGCAACGCATTATCAGGTTTTTGACGAATTAGGGTACCAAGCCCAGCGAAATTCTCGCTAGACTGACTACACAGTTTGGTGACACAACTTTGTCACATTCTCAAGTGTATGCTTGGGGGTTAAAGAATTCAAGGATGGCCTTGACAATTTACAAAATAATAGGCACAATAGACGTCCCAGGACAGCTGTGAGTGACGACAACATTCTAGCAATTTGTGACCTCATTGAATATAATCGGCAGCTTACGATTGATGAAATCGCTAATGACCTAAAAATAAGTCACGGTAGTGAGTACTACATTATTGCTGAGCATCTGAGTTTCCGCGAAATTTGTTCAAGGTGGGTTCTAAAGCTTTTGACAAATGATTAAAAACAGATCCAAAAAGACACTTGCCAAAGACTCCTGAATAGATTTCAACGAGAAACAAACAATTTTCTGCATAGAATAGTGATATGTGATGAAACATGGGTTCATCACTTTACACCCGAATCCAAAATGGCGGGTTTGGAATGGCGAAATAGTGGAAAACCTCCTGTGAAAGCAAAGACACGTTTATCAGCTGGGAAAGTTCTTGCAACTGTCTTTTTCGATTGGAAAAGTATTTTGCTTATTGATTTCTTACATTACCGTCGGACTGTAAACCCTGCCAATTACTGTCAGCTCGTGGAGAGAGCAAAAGCCTCCTACAGAAACAAACGGCGCAACCAGCCCATAAGAAATGTGATTTTGCTGCCTGGCAATGCAATACCTCATACGGCCGCACTGACTCTAGCTATAATGAACCAAATCTACTGGGAAATTCTAGAACATCCTTCCTACAGCCCAGATTTATCCCCATACGACTTTCATTTGTTTGGGCTACTGAAGGAAATACTAGACGGGCACCATTTTCATAACGATCAAGAGGTAGAGGAATTTTTGGACAATTGGCTGTTGACACGGTCTCACACCTTTTAGGAAGACGGGATCCACAAATTCTCCAAACACTAAGAAAAATGTGTAAACGTTGAAGGAGACTATGTACAAAAACAATAAACTTGTAATTTTATTGGATCTAATGACTGACCCTCGTATTTATTTATTTTATATTTGTCAAGAAAATCACTGTCCATATTTTGTATATTTAAGGCAATATATATATATATATATATATAGTAAACCTAATCAGTAGGCGATTAAAGGTCTGTATATTACTTCAAAATATATGTATTTAAAAAATAGAAAAAAATCGAGAAACACATGTCGTATATAAAATACCATGTCGCGATTGCGATAGTTACTACATAGGCCAAACGAAACAATATTTATACAAAAGAATACAAGCCCACAAATACTCTAGAACAGACAAAACTGCATTGTCTACACACAAACTACAACGCGATCACCATTTCGATTTTGAAAACACACAGATAATTGATAAAGAACAACACACAGTGAAAAGACAAATTAAAGAAATGATCAGTATTAAACAGGAAAAAAATTCAATTAACAACAGAAATGATATAAAAAATCTAAGTAGTATATACTATAATTTAATTTTGTAACGATCTACAATTTACCATCATATTATATTTTTTTTTGTTATATACCTTATGTTATTTAAATATCATTTAACTATCATATACTTTTGCTTATCATGATGACTGTTCCGTGTTTTGATTCCTGTCTAGTTGTCCGAGCAGGTTTTCGTGGTTTTCCTTCTCGTTTTGAGCGAATGCCGACAACTTTGTATCTTAAGTCGCTCCACGGGCGCATACGTAATAATAACTCATGTCTTGCTTTTCCCTACCTATCCCTGTTTTCTGTTTTTTGCTGATGTGGTCCTCTACTGGGTTGCAGCCTAGCATATGCGCTACAAAACTCTAGGGGGGTCTGCCCGTTGGGCAGTCAGGTGCCATTCCGCCTTTCCAGCAAGAGTGAGGAACCATGCTACGCGGCGCTATCTCGTCGCCGCGCAATGCACACACCACTAGGACCGGTCCTGGGCGACAACCTGGCTAGGTTGCCGTTAACAGCACACACACGTTCGACGTGTGTGCTATGCCCCCGCTTCGGCGGAAAACGTTAAGATGGCATAAGTGTGACCATCGTCGACCGAGGTAGCCACTAAGAGTGTTCCCTTAGTTGCGATGAGCAACCCCGTACAGGGTGCGCTTCGCCTGTCTGCGCCTTGCCTCGTTGGGGCGGGGGTCAGACCGTCGAAGTACTGCACGGAATTGTAAAGAAGTTGTCGGGAAAGGGTTGGCGGCCCTACGCAACGGCTGGTTATCCGACCTCTCTAAATTCATGCGACCGATCACTAAACACACGCACGAACGCACCGACATACAAAACCCTACACTTACGCTCTCACACAAAACCACACACCCATAGAGAGACGCAAGCTGCCAGCAGCAACCAACACACAAGTTCATACCCAGAAGGAGACACAAATTGCTAGCAGCGAACAACACATATTTTCACACCTTGTTATCTATTTTTTGGAATACTAAGGCATGATTTATTATTATTACTAGAATGTATCTTTGAATAATTTAAACCATAGCAACTTAATTACTTGACATTTATATCCTGTCATTCATATTTTGTATTCTCTTGAAAAAGGCGTATACAGCCGAAACATGTAGAGTTTTTTAAATACATATATTTTGAAGTAATATACAGACCTTTAATCGCCTACTGATTAGGTTTACCATATCATACCAAGGTCACGAAGTTATTATATATATATATATATATATATATATAATATTTTCGTGACCTTGGTATGATAAGGTAAACTTAATAAGTCGGCGATTAAAGGTCTGGTTCATTACTTCAAAGTATATATATTTAAAACAAATATATATACTTTGAAGTAATGAACCAGACCTTTAATCGCCGACTTATTAAGTTTACCTTATATATATATATATATATATATATATATGTATGTATATTACTGGTCTTTCGGGTAAAATCTTTTGTAGCATCTTAATTGTTCTAAGACTTTGAGAAAAACTTTATTCTATGCTATGAGAAAATATGTTGTATTCGAATTTAGTTCATTACTTTCAAAATAATGATGAATTAATCTGAAACGTATCAATCACAAGAAATCACCGCTGTAATAGAATTGGGACGTATATGAAAATAGCTTTTGTAAACCCTTGTAAAATGCAAATTTTCATAACTTAGTTCATAACAATAACGGACAACGCATCGAAAAAATGTAGTTAAATCATGTATACATGAAAGCGGTGGATTTGCAGAATTGGTTACTTACATAGTTTTATTGCTACTTTCATTAAATTTGGGAAAATTATCTTTCATGGACATTTATTGATGATTCAAGGAAATATATGCAATTAGTTTTAAAGCGCCCTTTTGTAATTCCCACCTTTTACATCAATACTGATGGTATTAAATCTGTAGTTAATATTTTCCTTAGGAGAGTGGACAAGAACACGAGTGAATAATATTTAAAGCAACAAGCGGAAAGGTTCTATCCTCTAGTCAACTATAACACTGTGTACTATAGGAGTGTTCCGTTTTAAATAATCAATCAGATTACCATTTCTTAGCGTTAGATAATTAATTTAAATTTAGTGTCAAGTGTGCAAATAAAATACTTCGTGACCACCTGAGTCGTTCATTTATGTATTTACACTAAATCGCAGTATATCTGGTCTTACACTCATGCACAACGTAGTGAAATAATTCACTTACATACTTTCCATCAACTGCAGCATAAAAGCACAGATATAGGTTCCTTCAAACCAGTAGGAATTTCCAGTCGTCATCGACTATTTTCTTAAATTACAAATTTTTTAAAATAAACTAGTGCATAGTAACGTATGTCCCAAAAATATTCCGAAAAAAGTAAAAGTCAAATTTTTTTTATTTCATCTTTTATTCTTTTACATTATAACAACAATATTAGGTATTCTTATATAGTCTTAACTCAATTAAACATAACATTTACGTGACGAATAAGGGCCCATGCTCTTCTACGGCACGTAGTTTGACTTTTACATGGTCCATCAGTCTTTGAATGTCGGTGTTTAGTCATTAAAGAATGAATTAGTTTCTCTTTAAATAAGACATAGTTTGGACAGTTTAACGACTGTTCATTCAGCTCGCGATAATTTAGACGTACTCTAATACTTGTAACAATTATATTAAATTTTACACTTACCGACTTTCAGTAGTAAAATATATTAACAAATATTAACAATTTATTTATTATTTTCAAGTGTTATATTTATGATATTTTGTTTCTTTGAAATGCACTATAGTACAGATTGTATCGTCTTGAACTTTGTTTCAATTCCTTGTACGTAAATATTTAAATGTTGCAGATTTATTCCTGGCATTAATAAAAACAAACTCAGGTACTTACTCTGTCGGCAAACCAATGTGTTGATAAATACCAGACTTCCTTTGCCAACATGTCATGAAGCGTACCTTGAGCTAAAGAAATATAACTTGCGTACGCCTACTGCAGTTTAAATGACGTTTAATACGGCGTACAAGCTCAGAGATAAATGTTACTTAAAATTTCGAACGTGAAGACATAAAACACCTGCACACGATGCGTTGTGTGGTCTATTTAAAAAGGTATAAATTTTTATCGCACATAGCAATGTCCGTTGGAAAGTTGTATAAAAAGTCAAATAAAATACGTTGAACGAACGTTACTATAAAAATTCCAGGAGTTGTTTACCATATCGGTCGCGCCGCAAATTTCGATATTGAATACATCTCCTAAAAGTCGAACGCACACTTGCCATAAATTTATTGATAAAAGCAAATAACCTTTGACACTATAAATTGAAAAATGTGTGCATGGCCGTCGAGGTTGTATATGTAACTTTTAAATTAATATGCGTATGTAAATATAAATATAGTATGAAAACTAAATAACTGTAGCGCAAAATTTTAGGTCAATTTCTCTCTTTCTACGTATTCTGTTCTTGTTTACTCATAGGCGCGACAACTTTTGTTTGTTTTCTTATGATAAAATACAATGCTCAACAAAATCAGCGGAACACTATTTTGACCACCTGTCACTTTTTTGTGAGTAGAAGACGATTTTTTTCATGTTTTTTATTATTGTTTGGAACGTTTTATCTAAGCACTAAAGATAATTACGTTAATACATTCTTTCGTTTTCTGCTTAGATGTTCAAACGTAAAACACTACCCAGAACAAAATGGTTTATGTTCCTTAAGCACACAATCAAAACTTTTTAAGTTGGTTTTTTGACATTTTAAACGTCAATTTGGAGTGTCAATTTACTTCTAAGATTAAAATGCCTTATCTAAGTGAAATCGAAGTCACGAGGGCGATTGTTTTACTAGAGGATGGTCGATCTATGTGATATGTCGCCTATGAACTACAAACCACAGTTCATCGATTATCTGCAAAACATGGCATAGATATCAAGAAACAGGCAGATACTCTAAGAGAACTGGACAAGGTCGTAGAAGAAAAACTAGTCGTCGGGATGACCGTTACATCATTAATTTCTACCTTCGCCGTCGAACTTCCACCGCTCGTGACTTACAAAACCTACTTTGAAATGCTACCGGTATAACAATCTCTGATCAAACGGTTAGAAGAAGCAGAAATAAGAAAAACACCCTAAACACAATATAAATCAATAAATCATACGTATTTCCGCAACTAAGTTGCCATCTTCAATACAATAACCTTAAAACTTAAAAAAATGTTAAACGTAGGGTTTTTGGCTAAGGTAAACTTAGAAGATATGCTCTTCACCAAATCACCAGTGGGATAACACTGTGTATAACATAGTGTTATCCCACTGACGATTTGGTGAAGAGCATATCTTCTAAGGTTTACCTTAGCCAAACACAGTACGTTTAATTTTTTTTCAATTTTAAGGTTATTCTACTGATGATGGCAACTTAGTTGCTGAAATACGTATATAGTATTTATTGATATATATTGTGGTTAGGTTGTTTTTCTTATTACTGTTTCAGATTTCAAGCCACAGTCTCCACCAATTTCGGGTTAGAAGAAGACTTAAAGGAGCAAATTTGACTTCTCAGAAGCCTGTACAAGCTCCTCGCTTGACCAGGGATAACAAACGGATCCGCCTAAACTTTGCTCGCGAACATGTGGAATGACAACTTCGACACTGGAGGTCTATGCTTTTTAGTGATGAATCCCGGGTTATTTTAACTCGTTGCGATGGTCGTGTACCATTCTGTTGCAGGAAAGCGCATCTACTTAAAGTTACTGGAAACGGATATTTGGTTAATCTTCTAGAGACATGAGCTTTATCTTGTATTTGTTCTAACCACAACAGAAATTTTAAAAGCAGGGAGAGAGTTGATGTGTTTTTGAAAACTTCGTTCTTATGCAATTCAGTATTACTGTCAGAAGGGGATTGGAAACTTATTCTTCATGAGTTTCTGCTTAATGATTGCGTTATTTCGGATTGTTTTGTGTTTAAACTATATACGAGGTATGGCGATTTAATTCCCCCAATCGGAACCAAATACAAGAACATAATGCAAATTAATTACATTTTCGCGAAGTAATGTGAATGTAAATATTGCTTTCTACATTTTACGATGCTAAATACTCGAATTTTTTTAATTGAAAAAGTTCGCCCTTAAGAAGGATTCGAATCCACGTTCATGATTTGTAATTCGAATAATTAGCGTGAAAGATATTTCAGTTTGCAAAATATGTATAGTATGTCTTTAGCAAAGACACGCTTTGAAAAAATTTGCAGGTTTGCAATACAAAACCCAAAGTTTTGGATGCAGCTATACAGATGTTGTTAATATGCGCAGCAAAGCTTACATTAACCCATGTCTTGATAGAGACATAGATTTTCAGATCATCCGCGTAGGCGAGTATGGGACATGACAAGGACGTCAATAAATCATTGATAAAGAGAACAAAGAACAATTGTCCCAGACGAGATCCTTGTAGGACACCCGATAAAGGAAAATATTCAAAATATTTATAGCCCTTGTAATAAACATAGTTAGATCTGTTAGTTAGGTATGACAGCAGAAGCAGAAGAAATGAAGGACTCAAACCAAATGCTGAAGGTTTATCAAATAAAATTCCATGATCAATTTTATCAAACTACTAAAATTAGTATAAACGACATCTATTTGGCCACATGCATCAAGGTGTTCACTAATAAATTCACATACATATTAAATTCGAGTGTACAGACGTCCTGGAGAGAGATACACTGCAGAGTGTATACAGGAAGTAGATCAATTTGTAAAAAATAGGAATCACTCTGGCAATGGTGGTATTCCAACAACACTGATTAAGTGTTCCCTGGAGTTTCTAGTGCGGCCATTGCAATATTTATTTAATCTCTCTCTGGATACTTGTACGTTTCCGGTTGTGTTTAAGAAGTCCTTGGTAGTGCCAGTTCATAAGGGGAAATCTTCGTTGTCTATTGAGGATTTCAGGCCTGTGCCTGTTTTGAATGAATTTTCTAAGGTACTGGAGAGAATTGTGTCTGACAGGATTACTAATTTCCTAACTATGAACAGTGCGTTGAGTGATGCGCAGCATGGATTTCGCAGGGGCTTTTCCAATGCTACTGCGACATACAACTTTGCTGACAAAATTTATAAAACGATTGATAAGGAAATGTATGCATTGGGATTATTTTTTGACTTAACGGCTGCATTCTATACTGTTCGTCACCACTTTCTTATAGAAAAACTTTACGCGTTGGGTATAAGGGGTGGGGTTCTTGCATGGATGAATTCATATCTCACCAATAGAACAATGTCTGTTAGGCTGGATAATGTGACATCAAGAGAATACTGTGTTGAGCTTGGCGTTCCGCAGGGATCAATGCTTTGGCCGATATTGTTTATAATGTTTATAAACTGCTTACCTAGACATGTTAATCCAGATGGACTGGTAATGTTTGCTGATGACACTTCAATGCTCGTGATTTCTGATAATGAAGGGGATCTGTTATCTAAAGTGCAGCAAATCTTGACAGCTTTTAGTGAGTGGTGCTTCACAAACTGTCTTTTGTTAAACACTAGTAAATGTGCATGTGTTAAATTTTACAAACGAAAAGGTATAATAAGTGATAGTTTTGCTTTCCCTAATGGTGATAAACTGAGTGTTCTTGAGAACATAAAGTTCTTGGGTGTATTCATCGACGAGCATTTGGCCTGGTGCGAGCACGTGGACTATGTGTGTGGTAGACTTAATAGTGCCTACTGCGCAATACTTAAATTGAAATCCAGTCTTCACAAAAATTATTTGATAGATATGTACTATGCTTTGGTGTATTCGATTCTCTCTTATAATACTGTTCTGTCGGGTAATTCTGTAAATTGCAAACGTGTTTTTGTACAGCAGAAACGTATTTTGCTGTTAATTTTTAATTTGCGTAGTGACGAATCTTGCAGACCGATTTTTGGGAGAGGCCGAATATTGCCATGTATATACATATACAAGTGTATTGAATACATAAGGGACAACTTAGACAGCCAGAATTGTGGGGCACATAATGATCCGACACGTTATGGGCACTTGTTGTGAACTGATCGCCATTGAACGGCGAGCTTTGAAAAATCACCGGCATATGCGGGTCAGATTGTATATAATAAACTTCCATCATATATAAAAGATGTGCGTGACATGGGAAAGTTTAAATCAACTGTGAAGCATTATCTCCTACGTAAGTGTTACTACTCAGTTAAAGATTTCCTGGAGGAATAGTAAGCAAATGGTTTGCAGACTTCATATGCATACACTTTCCTGAATCTATATGAACTTGTTTCGTTTATTTTAATGTTTTTTTTTTTTTTGTGATATACGTGATATATTTCTTTAAGTATTAAGTAATTTTTTTTTTGTATGACTAATGGCAGTTTGGTCCTTTATTATTGTATTTTCTTTTATTGTGACGACTCATATACACTAAGTTTGTGTCTAAAATGAATTAATATTATTATATTATTATTATTATTAGAATCAGTTATGATATGGGGTGAAATCAGCATAGATGGTCGTACCGACTTGGTTGCTGTTCTTCAACGTCTCGATGCACAGAATTATGTTAGAATTATCCTTCAACAGCATGTTGTACCATTTGCCAACAATTTTGATGACGGTTTTATCTTCCAGCAGGATCACTGTCGAATTGACACAGACAAATTTACGACCAATGTTCTTCGAAAACAAGAAATCCAAGAGATGGAGTGGTCGGCCACCAGTCCATACTTGAATCCTATCGAAAATGTATTGGGTTCACTTAACAGGAATATCAAAAAAGGCCCTGTTACACCTCATACTCTTCAGGAGTTTGCAGAAATTCTTATAGAGGAATGACAAAATTTACCACAAGACATGTTAAGACGCTATATTCGCAGCATGCCTCGTCGATACCAAGCTGTAATTCATGCAAACAGAGGGCACAGATGATATTAAATCTGGATATTCGGGTATAAACAGAATTTTTACAATTTTCAAGTAATAAAATACACAAAAAAGGTTCAAGTATATCAATACGTTAAGCACGTATTACGCATTTGTTACAAATGAAACAGACATGCAATATACATATCTGGAACTGTACACATGGACAATACACCTCGTATTTTCAGCATTTACTTCTGCTTAAGACACACTTAAGACACTTCATTAGCGTAACTGATGACGCCTAATAGTAAATGGCAGAAACACGTGTCTTAAGCAGAAGTAAATGCTGAAAATACGAGGTGTATTGTCCATGTGTACAGTTACAGATATGTATATTGCATGCCTGTTTCATTTGTAATAAAATACATTTAGATTTTGGTAGTATTCTTAACTGTTTATTATTGTACAAGAAAATTGTTAAATTAGAGCATATTTGTTAGTAAAATCTTGTTAACTAATGTTGAAAATTTGATATTAAAAAGTTGATAATTATGTCTCTCTTTTAATTAAAAATTGTTGCAGTATTAAACTTGTGTTCCGCTAATTTTGTTGAACAGTATATTTTACTTTATTCTTCGAAAACGCATTCATAACGTAAATAAAAGGCATAAAAATCCTAGTAGTAATTCAGAGAGCACTAAAACGCAAAATATTATGAAAAAAGGCTTATTTATATAATTTACTATTTCCTTTTGAAATATGTACAGAAAGTATAAATATCTTTGTATTAGTGTACGAAAGAACAGACACGATGGAATGTTCAATCGGGAATATTATAAGTAGGTACATTATGTAGAATCAACTAAACCTCAAAAATCTTATTTGGTTGCTAGTTTTATCCACCACAAATTTTCAATCTATCAGAGAATTAGTGAATAGCAGTATAATGTCCATAATTCCGGACAAGAAAGAGAAAATTCTTTTATTAATAACTGATCCTGCATCTTATGCAGTGTTATTCTGAATTATAACGCTAAGAAATAAGTAATTAAACTTCTAGTTTCAAAAATTCTTTTATTGTAAATACCACTGCAATATTGTTTCGCCATACAATGGCTTCATCAGGTGGATGAACTGATGAGTTCATTATATTAATGCAGTCCAAAGTCGTAAAAAGTTTCCACGCCTCCCTGACGTCCATAGATTCATCATCGACTTTATTCAAAACCTATTGTAATGATCTGCTTATGTAATTAGTTTTAAATCTAGCCATAATTCTCTGATCTAACTGTTGAAATATTTGTATTTGCAGGTAAAAAAAATAGTTTGACAATTGAGTTATTTATATCTTGCGAATGCTGGATGCATTATCCTATTTTTTGTTTTAAGTAGTTTTCCCCAATTCAAAATTAGATAACGTTCACTTTTAAAAGTTTTTATTACATTTCGTGTTGTATTACATTTAAAATTTTACCCAATTTTCGAACCGTGTTAGAGTAAAACCGTGCTATAAAAGTACCGTGTTAGACGGGAATGTTCCCAAATTTGCAAGCCGTGTTAGAGTGAATCCGTGCTGTAGATATGCCATTTTATACGGGGGTTTGCTAGACTTTGGTTAAAAATATTAAACTTTTGTTTTACCATATGTTAATTCCATTGGCTTGTAGCCGCTGTAGTTGCTACACCGTATGTTATTTTGGTTAGGGCCAATTAGCTAAATTTCTTTAATATTGGAAGGTATGTTAGTTTTAATGAATGCTTTCTAACAAAAATTTGTAGATAGCTTCTACATTTATTGTCAAATTTATTATTTGCAATACGAGTAGCAAATTTGAAACTGCACTGTGCACGAACTGCCTGATATTTTGACAATCGGACAAAAACACAGATGCATGATATTTCTAGACTGCGTTCGCATTAACTCAATGTTAAACATATGGCTTCGAAATCGATATGTTTATAATAAAATAAAATGAAACAATAACTTTGTTATACCACTTTATTCACATGTAATAATGACCGCGGTTTCGACATACAATGTCAATATCAAACTGCAAAAGTTACAGGCCGACATAGATCTTATAAATGACACAAAAATATATGGGGGTGGTTAATGATGTTATTTAAAATTACTACTATATACTTAACTATTATATACAACATTGGAAAAGGGGTGTATATATAAGATCCAACTGGTCGTTAAGAACAATATCTATTGTGTTGTTTCCGCTTTTAAAAATTTCAAGTGACTCTAAAAGATTTAATTTACGACCTTTCTCGGCCAAATGCAATATTTTATGATGACCAAATGTATGCCTTTCTGTAATAAGATGGTTTGCGAATGTTGAATCTGTCTTCTTTAGTTTATATGACCTCATGTGTTCTTTTACCCGTCGTCTACATACATCCTAGCTTGCTTTAAGGGTACTCATAGACAACTACAAACATTTCTGAACTACATAAATTCAATCCATTCTAATATCAATTTTACAGTAGAAATAGAAGAGAATAACAGTATTAACTTCCTAGATTTAAAATTATACAAATTAGATCAGAGCTTAAAATTTGATATATATCGTAAACCTACTTTCACTGATTGCATTATTCCCAAAGATTCACTATACCCTAAGACACACAAACATTCATTTTTGAATTCTTTGATACATAGAGCATTAAATATTCCTTTGTCTAATGAATCTTTTGTTCGTGAAATCAATACTATAAAACAAATAGCGGTAAACAATAGTTATAAAAGTAGCGTAATTGACAGTATACTAAAGAAAAAACAGTTACAAGTGGCCCTTAGTTTAGTATATCCTAAAGATAGTGCTAATTTGAAACAATTTGTCTCGTTAACTTACTTCGGTAAAATAAGCGAGCAAATTGAAAATATAATTTCAAAAAATAATAGTAATGTTAGTATAGCTTACAAACCATATGTAAAAACAAGTAATTTCATTTTTAACGCAAAATCTAAAACAGATGTCAATAATAAATCAGGAGTGTACAAATTATATTGTAATGATTGTAAAAGTGTATATATAGGTCAGACTGGTCGAAGTTTTATTATACGGGTAAAAGAACATTAAAAATTAAATTAAAGTAAATTAAATCTTTTAGAGTCACTTGAAATTTTTAAAAGCGGAAACAACACAATAGATATTGTTCTTAACGAACAGTTGGATCTTATATATACACCTCTTTTCCAATGTTGTATATAATAGTTAAGTATATAGTAGTAATTTTAAATAACATCATTAACCACCCCCATATATTTTTGTGTAATTTATAAGATCTATGTAGGCCTGTAACTTTTGCAGTTTGATATTGACATTGTATGTCGAAACCGCGGTCACTATTACATGTGAATAAAGTGGTATAACAGAGTTATTGTTTTATTTTATTTTATTATTTTCAAAATGAATTACCACAAAGTTACGGCTACCAGTATTAATTTTCGATATGTTTATTGTAGTGTGACAGAAACAATATATTTATTATTTTAAAACTTGTTCTGTGAGCAAACCTTAAATATGTTAGGAAGAAAATGTCTAAAAAGTAAGTAATTTCGTGAAAATTTCAGGAAAATATTCAGGGAGATTAGTGAAAATGGAGTTTGGGATACCGAAGACAATAATTCATGGTATTGTAACCGAAAAACATAGTCTTCGGCAGCTGAACTCAAAATTTGTTACGCATTATATAACCACACACCCTTTATAGAATTTAGTGTTTAAAGCAAATGAATAATATACAGATTTAATCTGTACACGAAATAATTCAATAGCGAGGCTTTACATTGTGCATCAATTAATTTGATTGCATTTGTAATTGACTGTGTAAAGAGGATGAAATAATTAAAACTATAAAAGTACACTGAAGAGTTATATGCCGTCACACATGTACGCACACATTAATCTAATGTTCGAATTTGCCTCGCTAATGAGGGTGGACTGTCAAAAGTCACAGTAGGTAACTTGTATTTTCCTTCCTCTAACAGCTGCAGGGTGGATGCACGTGGCAAATAACGCTCAGTATTGAAAATCGCATCTACATATGAATATGTGGTTTATCGTTTCTCATATGTACGGCAGCTGCCTCGCATTGGTTATGGTCCAACCCATTTCGGTCAATTAGACGACCTACTTTTACATTCCATGCATTTCAATAAAAATATGAGCGATTGTGTGAATTTATTTATGTATGATAATCTGCTTTTTCAAATCGAGAGTGGTGAATTGGGTAACGTTTTAAATATAATTCTTGCTTTAAACAAGGTATGATTTCAATTTCGTTTTTAATTTTATTGTATTCTGATTCGCTGTGTCTATCTTCTTCTTTATACAGGGTGATAAAAAAAAGGATGAAGTAAATAACTACCTTAAATAGTTTATTATAAATATTGTAATATTTCTGTTAATTATATTTAAAGTTTTATCTATATATGTATGTATATATTGTGGTATGGTAGTCAGTAATATTTACATTAAATCACTGCCACGTTTATTACGACGCTCTGTTTAAATAATTCTAATGGCTTTAATGCAAATATATACAAACGCACACACATAATAATACTAACGAATAGTAAGGAATGTGTTTTAATTAATGACTTACGGTCCCCCTTACATTTATATCGGCATCGATGCACTTCAAGGGTCTCTCTAGGGGCCCGTATTATTTTTATTATAGATCAATGATTTGCGCGTCACCATAACAGAAGAACAAGAAGTGATATCCTTATGCATATCACTGATGGCATCAGTATTATATGTAATTAGTGTAGCCTTGTAGACATTTCACACAAAGTAATCAGTCTCATTAGTAGTGTCCAACGTTGGATGACATATAACCATTTAGTGAAAAACAAAGAAAAACACATATTTTTATGTTTTCACAATAATTTAAAACGTATTGACAATAAATGCTCTAATAATAATTTTTTTTTTGTTATTCAACAAAAACTTTAGAAGCATTTGCTGATGAAAATCTGTAAGCCAAGCCGAAGAGAAAATCGCCATTTGTGTACTACACCAATGTGAAGGTCTGAGAAAAACTATGTTCTTACATATAGAAGATTAATGTCCTTAAGTCAGTGTTTCTCAACCTGTGGGGCACGCCCCCGCAGCGGGGCGTGATAAAACTAAAGGGGGGGGGGGGGGGCGAGCAAGGCGAGAAAAACTAAGAAAAAACATTAGTAAAAAGATCACTCAATTTACTCAAAGAAAAGGAAAATACATTCTGATATAATAAAAAACAAATTGCACGTTTACACTAATATAACGAGCGTTCAACTAAATTTTACCTCGCAGTTGCCCATGGAAATTATACGTATATCTTAGCTTTTTACTTAAGTTCTTAATATGAATTTTGTTGGTTATGAACTATTTGAATGACATGATAAATGTCAAAATAAAATTAAAATATTTAACTAAATGAGATACGTTTATTTGCAACAAACAAGTAACATTTTATAAAAATTGTTGAAAGTGGCCACCACCTTGTTCGAGACATTTCTAACATCTTCTTCTAATGAAGGAGAAAACGTTTTGTAGTAGCATATCGTCGATTTCGTTCATTATTTCAGCAATTCTGATCTGAAGGTCTGCAAGATCAGGTATCTGTACCCAAAAAATTGAGTTCTTTAAAATGGCCACAGAAAAAAATCACAGGGGTTAACACCACAAGATCTTGTTGGAAATTCATGTTCGATGTTTAAACTTATCAACCGATTTTGATAAATTTCCGTATCATATTAATTGTTTCACAAGCTGTGTGCACTCTAGCTCCGTATTGTTGAAAGTAACCCTGATTTATTTCTTCTTCATTAAGCTGTTCAATAAATGTCATAATAATTTCTTGTCGATACCTTTCTCCTTTAAAGAAAATACGGCCAATGGTTTTCCTTCGACTAATCGCACACCATACACCAATTTTCTGTGGATGAACAACATAACAGTCATGCGGTTTCTTAGTATTCCACATCCTTATATTTTGTGAGTTAACATATCCATTCAGATAAAACCATGATTCATCTGAGAAAAATTTTGTCAAGAATGTCATTATCAAAATTATTTAAGAACCACTGACAAAATGTTGTTCTTCTAGGATAGTCAATTTCTTTGATTTCTTGATAATAGGCCATGCGATATGGAAATAAATGTAAGTCTTTTTTCAAAATTGTATGACAAGTGCCAATTGAAACACCCACTCGTGGAGAGAATACTCGTATGGATGTTCCTTGTGCATCATTCATAATTTGCGTTACATCGTCAACTAGCTCTTCCGTACATTTCTTCGGACGGCCACTGTCTTCTTTCCGTATAACACTCTCTGTTTCTCTGAAAACCTTAGTGCAATATTTAACTGTGTACCAAAAACTATCAAAATCAAAGACGAAGTTTGGAAACATATTTCTAAATTCCTCTAAGCATTCTTCAAGAAAATAGTGCCATTGTCCGTTAATATTACGTCCGTTCCAAAAATAAGATTCAACCATGAATGATTTGTGTTGAACAGTGAAAACCATTTTAAATCAATTTTAAATTACAAAGCAATTTCAAAAAGCTCCAACTAAGTATACATCAGAATAAATAGTCTGTCAAATTGACAACTGATGCAAATGTAAATAGTACAAGTTACGACAAACATTTTTATTGTCATGGACTACTAGAGGTAAAATTTATTTGAACGCTTTTTATAATGCACTTATAAATAGAATACAACGTATTTATTAATTAACTTAAAAATATTAAATTTAAAACAGGATTAATAATTATTAGTGACTTCCTTGGGCCTGTCTTGCAGAGCAAAGTTTTTCGAAAGAAGGTTTAATATTAGAAATTGACACTCTAAGCTCTTTTTCTATATTTAGCTGTGATCTATATTTTGTCCTCAAAGCAGCCACCGTAGAAAATCCGGTTTCGCAGAGGTAGGATGTGGAAAATGGTAATAGTATACGCAG
Source organism: Melolontha melolontha (assembly GCA_935421215.2). Lineage (NCBI taxonomy): Eukaryota > Metazoa > Arthropoda > Insecta > Coleoptera > Scarabaeidae > Melolontha > Melolontha melolontha. The sequence goes on from OW285235.1 coordinate 214,274,417, forward strand.
TGCTCTTGATTTTAGTGCAGAAAACTCATCATCCAACCCTGCCCAAAATTCAAAGAGTGATTTATTACGAAGCTGTCTTTTTATTTCGCCACTTGCCGTGAAGTCTATAAAGATTTCTTCTTCGGCAGTTGAGAGACCTCCGGGAGTATTTTCAAATGGGTCCCTAACCCACTCGTAACTTGCTATCAAGTTGAGGTCAGCAAGAAAATACTTTTTAAAATTATTTGCCAGCATGGTTACATGATTTTCAATGGTTACCAAAATAACTGCTATATGTTGCTCTCCAGCCTTGTAAGATTTGACACATTCATCCAAATTTGCAAAAATTTCTAGGTTTTTTTGCTTTACATTTCTACTCCACCATTCTAGTTTTCTACAAAAAGCATTAACTTTGTCACTCGTATCCAACACATGTGTGTTTGCTCCTTGGAGTTGAAGATTCAAGGTATTTAATTTCTCGAATATGTCGACCAAATAGCTCAATTTCATCACAAATAAATCATCGCGAAAGTTCTCGGCTTCCGGTCGGTTTTCCTCTTCTAGAAAAATGGCGATTTCATCTCTTAATTCATAAACTCATTGCAAAAATGCCCCACGTGATAACCATCTTGCCTCGCAATAAAACAGTAACGCTGAATGTACTGCACCCATGTCTTTACAAAGTGCAGAAAAGATTCTTGATTTTAGTGGTCTCATTTTTATATAATTTACTACGGTTACCGCCGTCGTTAGCACAAAATTCAGACCAGGACTCATTTCTTTGGAAGCCAGAGCTTCTCTGTGGATCATGCAATGTGTCCAGATACACTTCGGAGATTTTTGTTTCACAAGCGTTGTACACTTTGGAATCTTCCAGACATTGTACGAGCACCATCAGTGCATATTCCGACGCAATTTTTCCACTCTATGTTTGCCTCATTTAGGAAATCATTTACGATAGAAAATAATGCAAGTGCTGTTGCTTTAAGTTCTATTGGTTTGCAGAATAATAGTTCTTCCACTACTGACAGACCATCACAAAATCGAACATAGGCAATTAAATGAGCGTCTTTATTGCTATCTGTGGGCTCATTAAGCTGAATTGAAAAAAGTTTGTCACGCAATTTCCCAAAAAGCTGGTGTTGCACATCTTCAGCTATATTATCAATTCGACGGGCAACAGTATCATTTGATAGAGGTATGGACTGCAACTGTTTGGCAAAACTGTCTCCAAACATAGTTTCTGCAATCTCAATTGCAGCTGGTAGGATAACCTCTTCACCAATAGTGTGAGGTTTTTTGCTTCTGGCTATCTGATATGAAACTTTGTAAGAGGCAAGTAAAGCTTTTTCATTTACAGACAAAGTGTACTTTAAAAATGATGTTTGCTTTTCATACGATTTTAATTTTAATTCGAAGAATTCTCGGGGTTTGCCAACGTACTCACTATGAAGCGTTTCCAAATGTCGTTTAAGTTTGTTCGGATTCATGCTGTCTGCTGCCAAAATTTTTGAGCAAATGACACACAGGGGCCTTTCTTCTTCATTTACTTCAGTGCTGATAAACCCAAAATTTAAATATTCTTGAGAATATTTTCTTGATTTTATCTTCTGAACCATTTTCGTCTGTGCACTTGTTGATGCTTCACTATCGTCTAATGCTTGCTTACGCCCACTTAAAAATTTATCCATGATTCTGCATATACATACACTATATAATTCTACTGCTACTTGAACTTGAATATCCTAAATTGCAGATAACACGCAAATCACAACATGCGCATTCACGGTAGAGGTACAGATAGAAGAATCGACTCGACTGAGACTGGGTGGAACGAGATATAGCATTTATGCACGCCGGGCAGGCAGTCTAGAATGTTCGAGACAAATAGGAACTTCTCGCGAAGCAGCGAGGATGTCCGATATGGTGTACGTGAGACAGAGAGCAATCGATTCTGATTTTATCAATGCAGCGGATTGGTGTTGCCAACTATCAATAAATTTACCCATTTGTGTTAATTTTTAAGGTTTAACAAGATCGTAGGATGGCTTTAGCGTCAAAATATAATTAAATTAAATAGAAACTAAGATTACAATTACGATTTCAGTGAAATGAGAGGAGGGGGGGCGATGACAATTGTGATTGAAAATTGGGTCGCAAATGCAAAAAGGTTGAGAAACGCTGCCTTAAGTAGAATTATTGTTTCGTCATAAAACGAAATTTATTATATTGTACATGTTTGTATTTTAGATATAAGTAAATTTAGCACAAACGAATTAAAGTATAATATTTCAAATTTTATAAATATTCAACGTACATTTTCAAGTGTAAACTATAATATAACGTACTTATATAGGCATATTCAAAATTGTAATATTTTACTTAGATTCCAAGAATTTACATTTGCTAATCTGTTTATTACCTGTTTTATATATTTAGACCATTTCTTTATTGTGTATGTACCATAAAAAAATCTGCTATTGATGAATGGTACAGATGGAAATACTTTAAGACGATTTGTGACGCCCTATTAATATGTAATTAGGAATTCTATTTTATTATTTTATTTATTTATTAATAAAATCTTTAAGGCTATCGTAAATATTGGTTTATATTGCACGTGGGTAAATTTCCAAAAAGTAATAATGTAAGTAAATTCCGCAACAATGACGTCAAACATATATGCACATTTTAATTATATATTGGTAGAGGTAGCAATATATTTTTTATACAATATTCACATTCTTAACACAACACAATACAGAACAAAACAAACAGTAAAGAATTTAGTTTAAGTTAACATTAAGTGCTAGATTGCAAGATGTATCTTATGAAATTAGGTGTAAGTGTCTTTTGTAAAGTAAATAAAACATTCAGAAAACACACCAACTTTCAATATAACTGCCACCAACCAAAATAAATAATCAGCTTATACGGAAGTTACGCCCCGTAAGCGGTAGGTCAAACAGAAAATTATACATGGTCCTTCGAGAGTCGAATACAACGCAACATTTGGTTCTACGAAAGAACATTTACATTTGGTCCTTCAGCAGGATTTTATTACATTTACAACTATATTTAGAAGACCCGCTCTCGAAACAGCTAAACACTTAAAAAGTTGTCACTTCCTATTATCGTTCAACAATGGAGAAACTTGAGTATCGTGCAGTGTTAAAATTCCTTCATTTGAAAGGAAAATAAAAGATGAGGTAGACTCTGTATACGGTGAAACCTCCCCTTCATTTACAACGATAAAACGTTGGGTGTCCGAGAACAAACATGGTTGTACGAGCATTTTAGACGAGAAAGGTTCCGGGCGTCCGAAAACTGCTATAACTGACGAAGTGGTCGATTTAGTACATCAAACTGTGATGGGAGATCGTCGATTGACTGTTATGGATATAGGTAAGGCTTGTGGGATATCATCTGAGCGGGTGCACAAGATTTTACATCATGATTTAGATATGAGTAAGATATCTGCGCGATAAGTGCCGCGTCTGTTGCCGATCGATCAAAAGCACACACATGTCGGACGAGTGTCTTAGTCGTTATCAAAAAAATTCCGGCGGAATTTTTGCGGCGATTGATAACTGATAACCGTGGATGAAACCTGGGTACACTACCATACTCTCGAGATCAAACAGCAGTCAATGCAGTGGATTACAGTGGGAGAACCAACTCCGAAGAAGGCAAAGGTCGTTCTTTCTGCAGGAAAAGTGATTGCGACAGTTTTTTGGGATAGCCGACGCGGAATACTTCTTGTCAACTACATTGTAAATGACTAAAAAATCAACGCACAGTACTACGATGCATTGCTAGATAAATTGAAGGCCACAATGATGAAAAAACGTACACGTTTAGCAAAAATGATGTTACGCCTTAATTTCCCTTTTTATTATCGATTAATAGTTTCATTATTTATTGACGAGTCACGGTATCTTATATTAAATACGTTCATTTGGATACTTGTTACGCTGTCTGTGGTTAACTTTGGAAACTATATCACCCCTTTCGCTTGCACGCGGGTGAGATTCGAGAATTGGCAGACAGACCTTGGTAGTGAAAAGTCGTTTAAAAATTACGAGCGTACTACTTCTTAATGGAGTTAATTCACGCATCTTTGATCTTTAGTTAATTCATCGTTCATAAACGGATCATGTCAAGGGGTGAATTCTAATTTTCGAAAAAGCCAATTTGCCGTTTGCGACTTACGTAGGTTTGAGAAAAAAATAACCCAACCTTGGTTTTTGGGTGGCGCTCCATTTCCTCTTTGTAAACGTAAAAAAACTGCAACTTATACTTCAAGGGCAATTTATGGTCGTCTAATTTCCAGAACAGTGAATGACCTGAGAAGTAATGGCCACCTTTGACGGACAGGGACAGGATATCAAATAATTCGTATTATTAAAGTTTTTGTGTAATTTAAATTTCATCTAATACATTTTCTATATATATTGCTTTCATATTTTTCCGTAATCAATTTAACTTCTTTTAGCACAACTTAAATTCATTTCTGTAATACGAATATAGTTATTAGCATATTTTTAATACCATATTAATCAATTTGCATATAGGCTTAGAGCCCAACTCATTTAAAATTTAATATATCTTGTATAGTATAACTTAAAAGAATTCATTCTTGTGAATTAAAGTATTTTCCTTACTTGCATTTAAGGTCAAATTATTTTTTCGTATATTGTTTTTGCCGTGTCGTACGTTACCACAGATGTTCTTTTTATTTATACATGCAGGTGTCGATAAATGACGACGCATTTTTGTAATTTCATAATTTTGAAGTTAGAATTTAAAACATTTATATTTGTGAGTAGGATATTTGGACTATGGCTATTTCTGTTTATAAAATTAGTGTGAATTTATTTCTAATGGTACCTTTAGAAAAGAATCTGCGGGAATAAACTATGTACTTAAGTAATTATTTATTTAATTATAAAATTAAGATATGTTTACCGTTCTGTGTTCACCTTTTCTGGATTTTAGATTTGGATTTTGTATAGAGTTATATATTTTTTTTTACCTTAACATACAATTGGTATAATTATACAGGGTGAAGATTACAATAGATTAATATTTCTTTACTTAATTTTAGTCAATGCTTAAATATAATACATTCATTTACTTAATTTTATTATAAGCATTTATTTTCCTTTGATCGATATACAAATTCTTTGTTCATAAGTTTTTTTTTGCCTTGGCACTCCCCGTAGCAATTTCTTTTTCAGGTATCCTAGGCAGCAATTTTGGAGTTAGTATATAGGTACTTAGTAAGTCTATAAATATAGCGTGAGTTTGAGCAGTTTGTATGTGGATGCGCCGAAGATCGCGCAATCTCTTTCCTCAGTTTTCAGTCTGAGCTTCCGTAAGCAAAACTGAGTGGCGCTACCTTCTAACTTTTATTTTAGTCACCCACACCGTTTCCACTGACTAAGGGCATATATAATAAATAGAAGCTCCCATGCTTTGTGCGATACAACTACAGTTTTTTTAATCTCGACCATCTTCAGACGCCTTCGCTGCGCCAGCTTCGCAAGTAGGTAACGTAGAAAATTCTGTTTCACTAGGATAATGCTCGGGTTTACATGGTTGCATGGTTGCAATGTCAAAATTGAACGAATTGAAGTTTGAACTGCATCCGCATCCACCCTATTCGTCAAATCTAACTCCCGGCGACTTTTTTCTATTCCCTAATTTGAAAAAATATCTCGGCGAAAAAAATATCGGTCAAATGCTGAGGTTGAAGATGCTATAAATCAGTAGTTCTCAGGTTTGGACAATCAATTTTTTCCTGGGGAAAACTTTGGACCAAATGTATCGAGTTGCAGGGAGATTAAGTCGAAAAATAAATTTTGTTTTACTTCGAAATATGTGTTTTTGTTAAAAAGGCCGGAAACATTTCAAATAACCCTCGTACAATAACTAGCTAAATTTAACAGACTATAAGAATTTATTTTACGACGGTTCCTTTTATTTGCGTACAGTGAATTAATGTATAACTAAGTCAAACATTTTTTATATTTCAGTCAAGTTTTTGTTATTTCAAATAATTTTAGTACGCACATGATTAATAACTACATATAATTTAAGTAATACATTTAAGTATTTAGAATCATTTAGAATCATATTAAATGTTTTCTTCTTGAATGCGTATGTTTACTGATTATTTACTGCAAAAGTTAAAAGAGTTACAAAATTATTTTTAAGAGATAAGTGAAATTTTGGTTCTTACGTTTAAAATTTTAGACAGTTACTAAGTACGGAAAATGTATTCATCCATAAGACGTTTTTGTTTGATGTCAATAATAACTAATCGCGCTGGAACAACTTTCTTTGATCAGCTCTTCATAAAAGTTTTGTAATATTAAATTGCAAATCGAGGACAGACGTTAAGTAGCTCGAAGATTTTAACGTCTTAGTTTAAAAGACAGCCAACCATCCCTCGAACGTAAGCTTCTTAATTAGAATTCCATTTCGGTATCCTTCAGGAATCTTAATTATTTTTTACAGGGTTTCTCGAATATTTGTTTCTTTCCAGCCTAGAAAGAAGATTGATATCGGCACGCATAATTATGCTAATGTTATAGCAACAGATGACATTAATGATTCTTGTTCGTACATTCCGTTAGGGACATTACTTGATGTAGAATGGTTTCGGACGTTGAAAAAGAGAGAGATACGATCGCCTGTCGCATATTTTATAAAATCACATCGTAAATAACCTTATGTTATCGTTATTACTTTTATATTACAATGGTTCGGGATTGTTCGGATTTCTTAGTTGTGTTTTTAATAATTTATCGACAAGGCCAGTCGTTTAGTTTGTCAATATGTGTTTTGTTCGTTCGCTGCCTTACAATTTATTACTTTATTCTATTAGGTAATTAATTTTAGGATAGCGCTTGTTACATATGAACAACATACTCTCATTCTTGACTTTAATAAGGTCGACGTAATGTTATTCAAATGTTCAATAATTTAAGGCAACTCTAAAAGAAAGACTTATTTGAACTTATTGCTTTTATCTTAGAGCGTTTGTTTTAGAAAATGCATTTCATTTTAATTAATTGAGGTTTTTCATATATATATATATATATATATATATATATATATATATATATATATATATATACAGGCTGATCCAAATTAAGTGTTCACCATTGCTATCTTCGTTATTGTAGGAGCTAGCTAGTCGGTTAAATTAGGGAAATTCTATTGATTTTTACACTTATTACGATAATAAAAACGGAAAACAATTGAAAGTGTAGGTTCCCAGTTATTTTTAAAAATGAATATTTAATAATGGGACATCCAGTATAATATTATACTGTTACGCTCCGCATATAAGAATATTTTAATTTATTTCTAAATAATATATTTCTTCTTTAAATATCTCGAATTAAAATATTTAACTTAAGACATTTTTCTTGTATGTATTCGTGTCCAAAGAGAAAGCATTTCTTTTGTTATATCCTGACTGACAAACCCATAGTTTTCTACCTGACCCGGCAACAACCCTAACATTACCGTGGAATTTCTATATACATTTCATTTTAAATTGTTTTAATTTAATTACATACATCTTCCTTTATATGTTGTGTTTCATATATTTAGAAAGCTTATCTCACAAGCGATAATTTAATAATATTTATGCCATCTATAGAACACCTCTTCAGGTCGCGCTTCTTATTAATTATTATTCAAGATATCGACCCTCTCTTCGACTTAGGTCATAAAACAGACCGTTTCCTAAAACCAGTGTTCTTTCGACACAAAAACTATCAGAAATCTTCTCTTTAGAACCTTCGTGAGTTAAACAACTCCTCGTACTGTCCAAGTACACGACACGATGCCACCCGGCGTCCTTCGCTTCTAAGAATCGCTCTACATATACTTGAACAGGTATATCTGCGAAGGCCACGTGACCATCTCCGCCAATCAAAGGTAACTCTGTATTGTTCGATACAGAGATTATTTTATATTAATCGTAATTAATTAACATTTAATTTACTACTCAAGTTAACGTTCGTTTTCAGTGTATTTCGTGTTAATTTTCAATTACTTATTTACCGCTCCTCGTGTATATATTACTTTTGTTTAATTACTTTTAAATATATCAATTTCAAGTTCTTTCTTATGTAAATATAAATAAAAACTTTAAGGACAACGCTCCTGTGTTTTATTTAGTAAGTAAGTTATTGTATATTTATTTAAATTAACCAACATCACGCACGTCCTGGCACTTTGATGAAACTTCACCAGAACCACTAATTATTTCATTATTATCTTAGAATAATTTCATTATTATTAGCACGGCAACCATCCACCCGATAACCAGCGAAGCCGCCGTTTGTAATAATACCAATCGATGCAAAATCAATTCCTTTACAAAAGCGTTATATAACTTTTTCACAAAAGTTAAAAATAGCCGAGGTAATTCAAGAACAAAAAGCCTTTGGCGAACATAATTTATTTATAAAGTAAAATTGTAGTATAACAAAAATAAATTCTAAATTGAATTTTCCAAAACATCGCCGCCTAATTCGACACATTTTTTGGTTCTTTTTAAAAGACTTCGTGTTGCATTAAAAACAACTCTCCCATCCATAGAATTAATAACATTGCCAATAGCGTCTTCTAGTTCATGTTCGGTGTTGTTTCTCGCCTTGTATATCTCGTTTTTATATATTCCCAAAAATAAAAGTCTAGAGGTGCTATGTCAGGCGAACGAGGAGGAAAACGAACTGGGCCATGCATGGTATCCACCTATCTCCAAAGAGTGTCCGCAGAAGTATTGGAACGAATCGATAATTATGGGCAGATGAATCATCCTGTTGGAAATAAACATTTGGCCGAGTCACTATATCCACTACTAAAAAATCTTCTAGTAACGGTCTTAGAATTTCTATGTGAATTTCTGTTAAAATACCGTACAATTGTGGATTCAGCCAAACCACAACAAACATTTCTATTTTGTCCTTCGTACTAGGCAAAATGACTCTTATTTTCCTGTCTGTGGTCTAGGACATACAAACCGAAAATCTAGCGTACGGAGGGAAGAGCACAGAAAAGCGGTATCTAAAAAAGAAGCAACATCATCCTTTGCTAAGCATGTACTACATACAGGATACACCATTGACTTCGATGGTACAAAGATTATAGCCCGCAGTACGATTATATGAGCAAACGTGATGACGCACAACGTTTGCCTGACACATGGAAGCCAGCCTTGTTTAATCGACAGATTACACATAAGCGAGGTAATGATAATAACTTACGACAGACCAATTATACCAACACGGACCGAACACAAACAAATTGACCAATAGCCGAACGCGACAGAACAACCGACGGACCAATCACAAGGAATCCAACACCCGTCCCCACTACTACTGAACCATGTAATACGAGTGGCACAGGAAATCGACGCACTCTTGAAATTACCATCGCAACGAGAAGATCCTTAAGAAAAAGTTGAGAGTGATGTCGCCGAAACGTCAGGAATAAAGTTGTCCTTCTCAGGACGAAATCATCCAAACGCGGCGAAATACCCCGAAGAACAATGCTTCAACAAACGACCGAAAACATTCGACAAAATATATATATATATATATATATATATATATATATATATATGTTTCCTTTCAGGTTTCCGCGGGTAGTAGTATGTGTTGTAACTGAATTCCGGGTTTTCTTCCGTGCTTCCACTGTTTGGTCTTCGTAAAGACCAGTGCTGGTTTCTCGTAAACTAAGTTTACGAGTAACCAGAAGCAGAAACAGACAGTTATCGCAAACCTGAAGATGACAAATGTGATTTTACCGAAATATCATCCAGAAACCAGCACTGGTCTTTACGAAGACCAAACAGTGGAAACGCGGAAGAAAACCCGGAATATATTATATATGTATATATACATATAGTACATTCTACTAGTCGGCGATTTAAGGTCTGTTTTACATTAATATATATATATATATATATGTATATATATATATATATATATATATATATATATATATATATTTATATTTAAAATAATCTTACATATTTCGGAAAATAATGCCTTTTTCAAAAAATTTTAAATGATAAATGACGTCATATTTATGCGTGTCATACATGTGCCATATTTACATATGTGAAATTGTCATGGATAAAATTATATTATCCAAAAATACATTCAAGTTTAATAATAATAATCCATGCCTTAGTATTCCCCAACAGCTTGACGTCAATTACAGGGAGTATTGGCAAGCCATAGGTTATTATTATGGCTGCGCCCGTGGAGCGACTTAAGATGTTCAGCTGTCGGCATTCGTCTAGAACGAGAAGGAAAACCTAGCTAGCATGATAAGCCTTAAATCACTGACTATTTAAATCTACTATATATATATAAATTTATATATATATATATATATATATATATATATATATATATATATTATATCCTTGATAAAGGCATCATTGCCGAAACATGTAGGGTTTTTTTAAATATATATACTTTGAAGTAAAACAGACCTTTAATCGCCAACTGATTTAATTTACCATATCATACCAAGGTCACGAAAATATTATATATATATATATATATATATATATATATATATATATATATATATATATATATATATTGTAATGGGGTAAACCTCCATTATATTGATGAGCTATTTCTAATGTTATGTCTATATAAGATTTTTATATTTTAACATATGCAAGAGATATTTTGATTTGTTTGAATTTGTAATAGTTATCATGTTTATTAAAGAATTGGATATCTTATTATTAATATCTAGTTTTATAAATATAGATAAGAGTTGAATCTTGGTATATATTTTTAGTTAATTATATTTTTAAAATTGAATAATCGTGAAAATTATATTTAGTCAATTTATGTAAATTATTGTAAAATTTAACATATGCAAGTGAGTAGCTTTAATATCCGTAATTAACTATATGAATGTTATTTTTAAATTTGAATTAAAAAAAAAAGGTATTTAGATTTACCTTATTTTTTTTTTAATATAAAACGCATTTAAAAAAAAAACTAACTGACTTGGATGATTATTATTATTATTTTGACCTGTGAAAAAGATACATAAAAATTTAGAAGCTGAATTTTTAAAATAGCAATTTTGTTATTTTCGATACCTGGAGAGGAACCCAGAAGGCTGGATTACTATTAATTTAAATAACAGACTATATTTTGATATACATAGTGTATTTTGGTAAATAATTTCCTGGCTACGGAAGAATGATATATGGTGTATTGTGGTAAATAATATCCTGGTTACGGAAGAATTACATATGGTGTGTTTTGGTAAATAATTACTTGACTACGGAAGAATTATTATTAACTGGTTTAGAAACGAAGTGATTGGAAACATATTAGCTGTTCGGTCAAGTTTATCCTTTTATAACGTTAAGGATTGGTTGCTTTCAAATCACTACTAGATTCGTCAATAGCTAGGATAGAAGTTGGAAATCTTCTTCGTGGTAGAAACATTATAGCAGTTGATCCGAGTGTGTCTAAATTTCTCCAAGTATAGTTACAATATACTATCTAATCTAATCTAATCATGTAAGTGATAAGCTAAAAATATTTAAAACCAAGAAATCATCATCAGTGTCCAATAATATCGATTTACCAGTAATATAGTCATTAATTCTCGATTCAAAGATTCAAAGTTCTTGCATAAGTTTCATTCTTTCTTCATAAATTATGTTGTATCTGAAATATAAACATTAAAAATTGTTTATTTTATAATATTAGAAATAGCTACAATTGTAAATAAATATATCAGACCTAATTATATATAATAAATAAATAGTTTATGTTATTTAAAAAGATTCTTTTACCTATCAAAATTGAAAAATTGTTGAGAAACACACTCTCAGAACGAAAATAATCTCATCTCTTCGACTAAGTTAGTGCCGGAAGACATTTTTATTGACCGTATTGTCGGTAGTACCGACTTCAATATCTTTATAAATGTAATAACATATTATCACAGACATACGTTTACAATAGTTGTTCTTTTTCATTCTTTAATCGATATTGTATTTACGATTCCGCGTGAAGCAAATAGTTATTATCACATTTTGGCATACAACGTGGGGCCAGTGTTATTACAATATATATAATTAATCTAAATATGCTCAGACAATATTTGCTGTAAATAAACCATCTTACGATATTATCTTAATCAGAAAAAAATATTGCTTTCAGTTGTAAAATAGTATTTATATATCCTCGAAATATTGTAGATACCTTTCAAGAATTAAATTGGTTTCATTTGCTCATAAAAATGCTGTAAACTTTATAAGCGTACTTTCGATAAAGTTCGCATAATGAAAATGACTAAACAACTCTAAATATATCACATTGGAAATATGAAAGAGATGTAGTTTGTGTTTACCTTAAGAAAGATATACATATATATTTCGCAAGAAGTTAATGCTCTTAAAGAAAATACGCGCAAAACGTCATCCTTTAATCTTGCATTGTAACTTGCTTTGCAGCACACGAACAAATTACAAAGATACTGTGAGTGTATTATGTTGTAGAACGATACAAGAGTATCTGTTTGTGTCCAGAATAACACTGATCCCGGTCGAATGGCGCCTTGAGAAGTTTGTATGCAGCGCATTGAATTTTACCCTTTGAAGATACATGAAGCTGTTCAGATAACACGAAATTCTGGCTATTTCTAAAGATTACCCAGTTAGTATTGAAATATATGACGCAATTTGTTCCCTGTGAATGAACATAATATGTATTGCTATATACGTAAACTAAATATAAGTTTTAGCTAGGTTTATAAATGTAATCTGTATTAATCATGTGTATATATATTTAGCTATTTGTTAATGTCAAGACTTTGGGGACCATATTTGTGGCAATAACTATTCATTTTATTGAAAATGAAAAATGTATTTTTCCACAGTCGGGAGTAGAAATCAGTTTCTATGACATCAAAATTAAAACAGAAGTAGTCGATTATTCCCAAGGCAGTATAATGCTCCCAAGGGAGTTTACATAATGGAGAACGTTTGTGATTCATGCAAAAAAAAAGATATCATTGAAATTATTTATTGGCATTTAAATTAAATGTTACATTTGTACAATTTTCAAAATTAATATTAGAAGGAATATTACTTTCGCTTACATTTACAGTTTTTGTGATTGCCCTAGTAGTGGTACCTACTAAAACCTGATTAGCAATTTTGGTCTTATTTTCAATGGAGTTCTCGACATAACCCTCAGCGATTGTCGTTGATTTCCAACCAGCATGACGCTTTATTGTCGTGATATCCACACCAGCATCTGCCAGTAATGTCGCTGAAGATCTTCGTAAGCAGTGACCAGTATAACATGCAGCATCAGGTAATTTTAAATACGAAGCTACTACACTCGGAATTTTTCCCATGGTATTCTTGCCAACTGGCTGCGAACTACATTTTCCTGCTTTGTAGTACAAAAAAAGGCGCTAATGCTTGACGTGGGGAGGACGAAGGGACAGGTATTTTCGAAACAACTCAAGCATATTTTCCACATCGGTAACCACAAAGGTTCGTGGAATCTTTGTCTTAGTGTTTGGAATTTTTACAATCAAGGAAGAGCCTACATCCTCAATATCATCTACAGTTAAATTGACTAGTTCATCAGTTCGACAAGCTCCGGCAATCCCCAGAATTAATCCAACCTATAAAAAATCAAAATACTTAATAATTGAAATACCTAACAACAAAAGTAATCTTACCTTAATCATTAAGAATTCTTTGTCATCTGCACTTGATAGAAAACGGTCGATTTCACCCTTTCTCAATATTTTCGATTTTTTTGCTTGATATCCGTCACCGGTTCTTTTCAAAAATGCGATCAGCTTGGGGAATTTGCTTATATCTATGTTGTCGTAAATTATCAAGCATGACTTAACCATAGAATATTGAGCCCATAATGTGGAAAACTTGTAATTCTTTGCATTTTCACTGAAGTATGCCAACAAAACATTCTCGCTGTATACTTGAACATTTTTCTCGGCGCACCACTTTTTGAACCGATTGTAGGCTATATCGTATAAAGATCTTGACTTCATAGGCAGCAAATTGCTTATTGCAATATATGCAGCCTCCACAATCTCTTCCGACTCACAGTTATTCATTGTGCACTAAACAAACTTTAAACTAAACCAAACTAGCACCTTAATTTGACAATTCTTTTTGTTTGTTTATTTTGTAGTTATGACAATAACTCAACGACTACTATATAAATGCTCAAATCCGAATACAATAATTCTGGTGCTACTTACTTCATAATGACAAAATATGTGTTTTTAAGTTAATGAGACCGTGGAAAAAATAGTATATACCATTCGGGAGAGATGCTATTTTGTCCTCGGTGCATTTTGCAAATGCAAATTGCACCTCTGCCAAAATAACGCATTTCTCTCCCTTATAGTATAATATACTATTAATACAGGCATTGCCATGATTATATTCAAGTTAAGGATCACATCTGCGATTGGAAGACGGGTATCGTTAATGCCTGTAATTATATGAAACATATTTTCTTAGATAGTTGTCAAATCTATTTACATCGACATAAATATTATAATAAACAAATTTAACCAATATATGATTTATAACTAGATTACATCTAATAAAATACGAAATTCAATGAAATATAATATTAGATAAATCAATAACGATAAACATATTAAGTATGTGTATTAATGTATTAATAATATTCAGAAAACGAAGGTTATTTATTTATAAGTTGATATGCAAAGTATTTATTTCTTCAAAATGTTTTTATGTGTAAAATCCCAATAAATTAATTCTAGTTAGGGTAAATAACAGCATTATACATGTATAACTCTAAAATAGGAGATTTGTCGACAATAATTACAGATATAGAACTTATATATCTAATGTGACTGGCAGAGCCTATTACAAATTAAAATCCCTATAAATATGTCGGTCTATATTTAGAATTAATCTGAAGGCAGTGTTGTTGACTTTACTCCTGTTATAGCTTAATTACTGTTGCTGCTTACAATATTGTCTTATGATTAAAATATTTATAATTAAAAAGAATAATAATGTTTACACGAAGCTTAAAGCAATTTTTATCCAAATATGGAGATACAATTTGAAACAAACATGTAAATAATTTACATATCTGTAACTATGCACATGGACAATACACCTCGTATTTTCAGCATTTACTTCTGCTTAATACA
This sequence comes from Melolontha melolontha, assembly GCA_935421215.2. Classification (NCBI taxonomy): domain Eukaryota; kingdom Metazoa; phylum Arthropoda; class Insecta; order Coleoptera; family Scarabaeidae; genus Melolontha; species Melolontha melolontha. Next base: position 214,289,648 of record OW285235.1, read on the forward strand.
TATGTTTCTGCCATCCAGGCGTCCTCAGTTAAGCTAGTGAAGCAATGTATACAAATTAATACAAACCTGTTATAAACAACTGGTTTGTATCTGTATTTAAATTTACTGAAATAGCCCGCATAGATCAAGCAAGTTCCGTCCTATAAGAAGACAACTATTTAATAATTGACATCTTACGGGCGAAAGAGACTTCCTCTGGAGGGCTATCTATCGTTCGAACAGCTAAGCTGGTACGGGAAACGATAAAATACGTATGTAGATGTAGTCCATTAACAACCAGCCAGATGGCGGTAAATATACAAAAAGGTTTTGTTTAAGTATGACAATACGTTAAGCACGTATAAAGCGTTTATACAATATGAAACAAACATGTAAATAATTTACATATCTGTAACTATGCACATGGACAATACACCTCGTATTTTCATATACGTATTTTATCGTTTCCCGTAGCAGCTTAGCTGTTCGAACGATAGATAGCCCTCCAGACAAAGTCTCTTTCGCCCGAAGGATGTCAATTATTAAATAGTTGTTTTCATATAGGACGGAACTTGCTTGATCTATGCGGGCTATTTCAGTAAATTTAAATACAGATACAAACTAGTTGTTTATAACAGGTTTGTATTAATTTGTATACATTGCTTCACTAGCTTAACTGAGGACGCCTGGATGGCAGAAACATATGTATTAAGCAGAAGTAAATGCTGAAAATACGAGGTGTATTGTCCATGTGCATAGTTACAGATATGTAAATTATTTACATGTTTGTTTCATATTGTACAAACGCTTTATACGTGCTTAACGTATTGTCATACTTAAACAAAACCTTTTTGTAAATATGGAGATGTTTAAAGTGCTGTGTTAAATTTTATTAACTTTCGCCCTAATTAACATAACAATCTTAAGTATTAATACGTAATAACACACCATATCATGAATAATATTTAGTTTCATAAACTTTAGGTATGTTGTTAATTTAGAAACGAGATAGCATAATTATTCCAAAAAGATTTTTTCGTAAAAGAAATTCTTTTAACTGCTTAGAATATCCCACAAGTTTAAGTTAGAATTTTGGACACAAGTAAGCTTTTGTTACTCTTCTAGACTGTATTACCACTGTTTTTTTAAATATGACAGGTTTGTTAATTAGCATTCTCCGGATGTTAAAAGGTTTTGTGTGACAATATTGACAGTTTTAAAATATCTGTTTGCGAAACTTATCCTCCCTTTATCATTCAACATCTGCTATTTATATATCCCTTGCATGTTATGTGATATATCTTTATATTTTTGTTTATTTTCAATTGTCTATATTTGGAAGGCATAATGTAATATATTTTGTTACTCCACAATCAACGCTAATTTTCTTCTAAGTTTATTAGCCACTTATTCAATCTTAGATTATTACATAGAAAAGTTGTTATTTTCAAACCATGAACATTTTAACCCTTAATTAATTAATAACATTTAAAATTTTATGATTGCTCTGCAATTGTTCGTGCATTTATATAATTTCTTGTATGCAAAGAAGGGTTAAGCGTGTTGTGTTTTTATATACGAGGGCTGTTCTTTTCCCGCTAAGCCTATCTTGTAGACGATGATATTTTGCGACAAATTTTGTTTGACGGTTGTTGGGGCAACCAGTGGATTTGGTCGTCGCTCCTATGTTGACTCACCGCGCACGGGTTGTAAGGCCGTATACGCACTAATTTTTTAATCATCGGTGACAGTTATTAACGAAATGCGACACATCCAATTTAACACCTTTATTTACATATTTACATTACTTCATACATAAAATTTGTTGTATAATGAAAGACGGTTGTCCTTTGATTAAATATGAGACTGGTGTCTCTTGATATTAAAAAAGTCGATTGCTGTCTTTAACATTGTTCTAACGACTGTTTGTCTAGAACTTTATTATGTTAAGACTTGCGACTGTTAGTAATTTATGTAGACTGTTGTCTTCAACATTGTTCTTACGAGTATTGTAAGAACGTTGTTCTGTGGCAAATTGCTACTGAAGACTTGTCTTAGTGACTTGTGTTCGTGACTTGCTGCTGTTGTAATCGCGCGCAGAATTATTTAAAAACTTTTTAAACATTGTAAGCAAAATTTACCCTTCCCTTCAATTAACAAAATAGGCCACATGCGGCTAAATGACGAACAAAGGTCGGCAAGTTACAAAGAAAAGCCTTGCTTGGATAAATTGTGCCTACAAAACCAGCAAACGTTGCATCTAGTTTTTGAATCTAACTGTATACATGTGGAGGCACGTTAACTAATAAATATAACTTGAAACTTATCTAGAAAATGCAGCGATAAATAAGTGCCGGGAATGCATATCTGATGACAAATATGTAATACGCGGTATCATAAATTTTATAGTGAAACGTTTGCATCTTAATACAATAAGAAAATATAATTACATATACAGAAGGTTTTAATTTTGTTTCCGACTCTTATATTTAATACTATAATCTATGTTTTCTTATATTTAATGTGTAATATTAAAATGAATAATACTTATATTTTAATATATAATACAAAATTAATAATATTTATGTTTACTATACGATATATAAATTCGTTTCGTTTATAAGACGAAACAACGGTTTCAATCAAGTTGTTTACAAGTTTAGTTATAGTGACAGTTGCCAATATATCTGATTGTTTGTAAGTTACATAAGTTTAAAGTAATCCTTTCGCCAATAAGTCATGGAACTGAATAAGGAACATTATCGATCTGTGATTTTTTACAATTTCAAACGTGACTTAAGCCATAAAGAATGTTTTGAGGCAATCAATCAAGTGTTTGCTGACAAATTGTGTTCCTTCGCTACCGTAAAGCGGTGATACAAATAATTTCAACGCGGTCCACTTTCCTTAAATGACAGTTTTCGAGCTCCTAAACCAAAAACGACAGTTACAGAAAAAAATATTTGTCTTATTCGGAACATGATTGAAGAGTACCGGCATATTACTGTTAGAAGTATACATGCAATTTTAAAGATTGGTGTGAAAGCAATTAACATTATTTTACACAAACGTTTGAAGGTTCGTAAGCTTTGTTCTCGGTGGATTCTCCAAAACTTGACTTCAATTCAAAAAGATGACCGTGGGAGATGGTGCGGATTTACAATAGATCGCTTTGACCATGGATAGTCCCATTTGGTGAACAACATCGTCACAGCTGATGAAACATGGGTATATTGCTATGATACTGAAAAAAAGCAACAATCGTCAGTTTGGGTCTATGAGAATGAATCGGCTCCAATAAAACTTCTTCGTGAAAAAAGCCGAAACAAGAAGATGGTCGCCACATTTTTTGGAATCACTGGGCATGTTTCCACTGTAGCACTGGATAATAGACGTACTGTTAATTCAGAATGGAATACTTTAGTTTTTTTTGCCACAAGTTCTCTGAAATGCTCGCGAAAAATGTCCAAGAGGAAGGATAATCTTGCATCAAGATAACGCTCGAGCCCACTTGTTCTTATTTCCGCGGGTAAGGGATAAATTACAGGGTTTACGTTTTACATCGGCCGAAGAAGCAGTTGATGCCTATAAAAATGAAATAAACAAGCTACGACCAGAAGATTGCAGAAAATGTTTTCAAGATTGTTTTTTACGTATGCAAAAAATCAGACTGTGGACACGAATACTTTGAAAAATTATTTTTTTACTTTACTTTACCAGCCTCAGCGGAAAAGGAACAGCCTTTGTAGTTAAGGGTTTTTGGGATTCGATGTTTGTTTAAACTATAAAAATAAAACCTAACCTTAAAAACCTCGCAAACAGCACCATCCTGGACTCCTATGAAATGCGTAGGCCATGATCAGAACGCGAACTAGAGAAAATAGTAGAAAAAATTATGTATAGAAGGGATTCTGATAATGACAATAACTTTGAAAACGATTCAGTACATGACAATCCTGTGAAAATCGAATCTGACACCATGCTATGTCCGACTTCAAATTAACTAGTTCAAACCATGTTGAAGAAACCGTTACCAAAAATTATTTTATATGAAAAGATAAAATCTTTAAATGGAAGAAACAGTTTCCAACTCCAAGAAGAACAGGAGCAAGAAATATTGTTCCCCATCTTTCTGGCCCTAATGGCGATACAAAATAGGCGACAACTTCGATCATTCATTTAAATGTTTTATGACACATGAAATGCACATGACACATGAAATGCATTAATTGCAGAAAAAGCAAATGAATAAATCTAATAAACGGAAACTTCACTAGAAACCGAGATGCACAGAAACTTATGTAGCTGAAATGAAAGCATGCATTCACATTTTAATAATGAGTGGAATGTTAAGAACTTCCAATCTTAGCTTTCTTGACAAGTTTATTTTTAACGAGATACATTAGATTTTATTCTGTAAGAACGAGACCAGATCGTCCAAATCCCGATAAGATGGCACATCTAAGACATATATTCGATATGTTCATTGATCAATGTAAGAAAAGCTATTCACCAGGAGAATATTTTACATTGATGAGGCGCTTATTCCGTTTCGAGGGCGTTGCGATTTTAAACAATATATTTCCAATGAACTCTTTAAGTATGGACTAAAAATATATTCTGTAGTTGATTCGAAAACATTCTACACATATAACTTTGAACCCTACGTTGGAGCTCAAGCAGATGCTGCATTTGCAAAGAGGAATTCTTCTGGTGAAGTAGTGAGAGAGAGACTTGTCAAACAACAAAGGTTTGAATAGGAACATTACAATCAACAACTGGTATACCAGTATACCACTGGCTCTGGACTAGCTCAATAATTTTTTACTTTCACTTGTTGGTATTCTAAAGAAAAACAAGTGAAAAATTCCTAGTAAATTTTTACCAAACATCAAATACACAATCAAGGATATCGTCAAGAAAAAACTAGTCTATTTTGTTATACATACAAAATGCTATTAGTATCGTGCTAAATATATATAAATCGGCTCTACTTCTTTCGACTTTTCATGATCAAACTACGATAAATCAAGCATCTGTGGATCAGAAGCCAGAAGTAACTTTTTACAACGTCACCAAAGGTGGTGTAGACCAGCTTGCTGCCATACACATCTATTGATGAAGAACTAAGAGGTGGCCTGTTAAGAAAGCTTAAGACAATGGTGAACATTTGTTCGACACCGTATATGTATATATTCAATGCGAAACAGTAATATTCATAATTGTTTTGTGTCTTTGTTTTACATAGATTTAGTCTAGTTTATCCATATTTAACTAATTACATTCCTTGAATTCTAACTCATCATGTATTTAGCACACTTAAAAGATCTTGGATTTGGGTCATACGAATTGCTATTCAATGTTACATATCTTTATAATCCATGCGAAATGCCTAAATTTCCAGATGATATATTTAAAACATAATAAATGTAATTCTGTGACCTGTCACGAGCCTGTTATTTGGTAAAAGTATGCAAACGCGAAATTGAATGTAAAGTCCACTAAGGTTCCCAGGCTTATAGTTTATAGCCTTCTTTGTCCTATTCGTTGAGGTTTTTCCGTTACCTATTGATTAATATTCACAAACAAGTGCTCTATTCGGAAGAACTGTGCATAACAAAAAGCCTCTCAAACTAGGGAGACTTCAACATGCCATTGACCATAATTTTTGCCTTGTTAGATATTGCAGGCATAAATGCTTTTGTAATTTATAATTACCTGAAACCTGAGAAAGATAAAATACTACGAAGAACATTCCTCAAAGAAGTTGCTCTCAAATTAGCCGAAGAACATTTAAACTTTAGAAGAACCGTCGCAACTACTTCTAGACTTTTAAAAAGAAGCCTAGTTGATGTCACTTCTTCAAGCACAGACCCATTGCCGTTAAATAGTAAAATCAAGAAACAAGACAGGTATTGTCTATGACCGAGAAAAAACGACAAAAAAGTAGAAAATGGTGTTAACATGTGCAATGAAAACAAATGTAAGATTCACGTAGTGTTACTGTGAAGTGGATGTCATAGTTGTGATCGTTAAATATTTGCTAGTTCCGCCACAAAGAATTATTGTTTACATACTCGCATACGCAACACCCTAGAAAAAAATAGGGCACTTTTTATAGAAGAAACTGTAAATGGTCAAAGGTTTTTGGAAATTTTTAAATAATCAGATAATACTTGCATTGGAGGAAAATTGCCAACTTCCACAAAACATCTGGCTTCAGCAGGGTAGAGCACCCCCTCACTAGTCAATTATCGTTCGAGATCGATGGATTGAATGGAGAGGTGCCATGGCCTGCACGTTCTCCGGATCTCAATCCACTAGAGGTAGTGTATCTTACCCGTCCTAGAAATTTTCAAGATCTGGCTGAAAAAAGACATCATGGCGAGGGTTACAAGAGAATTTACAGACAGATTGGCTTACTATCAGGAAGTAAGCCAATCTGTGGTCCATTTTGAAAATCTCAGAAATTAAGTTTAACTTTGTCTATATGACCAATTTATTTTCTTTTTCTTAACAATTAATAAATAAAAAATACTTTAGACTTCAAGGGTTATAGTTTGTTCAAATCGTGTTATCAAGGAGAATCTAAACATGTAAAGAAATACGTACAAATAACGGATGTAACGCAAATTTCGGACTATTTTAAAACGTTTCCTTCGAACACATAATCATAGTTTTGAAGAGTATAAGCTATGGCCATGTGTTACCATGGTTACATCATATATTTATTTCACATGCCATTTTTCTTCTCAGCTGTAGCAATATATCTTACAAATCAGAGCTACGAAAGCATATTTATAATTTATCAGAATAATTGAAACATACATGAGTAGGTAAACCCCACCAGTTTTGTATAATACAAAGGTATTTTTAATAATATAAAATATTATTAAAAATCTGGTGTGAAGAACACAAATGCAGGTTCACTATTAATATTTTCTGTGAACGTGTCCGAATATATCCTATCCCCAGAGACGTAGATACGTATTTCACCTTTCTACAGGCTCATCGGTACGCCCCTGCTGGAGAAAGGATATTCCCAGACACATTCACAGAAAAGAACCACATTGCCCTATCACCGTAATTATCCAGACCGAGCGCAGAAGTAAATTCGGCGCTGCCTGTTGTAAGACAGCCGAAGTACCTCGCACACCGTCCACATAATTAATGTGAAGTAACGACGTCCTTCCAAAGGTTGGCACAGCCAATCTCTCTAGAAAACTGCATTTTTGTTTGTGTCTTCACTCATACTACGGCTTAACTGCATGTGTAATGTATCAGAATAATTGAAATATACATGAGTAGGTAAACCCCACCAGTTTTGTATAATACAAAGGTATTTTTAATAATATAAAATATTATTAAAAATCTGGTGTGAAGAATACAAATGCAGGTTCACTATTAATATTTTCTGTGAACGTGTCCGAATATATCCTATCCCCAGAGACGTAGATACGCATTTCACCTTTCTACAGGCTCATCGGTACGCCCCTGCTGGAGAAAGGATATTCCCAGACACATTCACAGAAAAGAACCACATTGTGTTCTTCACACCAGATTTTTAATAATATTTTATATTATTAAAAATACCTTTGTATCATATTTATAATTAGTTGGCAAAATGTCTAAACGGTAAATTGTACATATTTTTTGGGAACGAAAATATTTCTCCTGTCGGTATGCCGGTATGTCCTGGCAGAACTAACCGAAAAGTAGCCGATTACGAAAGTTCGTTCCAGCCAGAAATCAAGAGAGGTTTCTTCACTTTGCTGAAAACATTGTTGGTGCGTCTACCCGTAAATTCGCTCGTCGTTCTCATGTTTCTAACACCACACAGGAGGAATAAAAAAATAACTGAAAATATAGGAAAATACAAAAGTGTCCAAAGTACACTGCAACTCAACTTGTAAGAATTCCTAGATGTTGTCGAAATTTGAGGCAAGAGCATTTTGCTTGAAACAAAATAATCATTATGGACGTTGGAAGTATTTTCCGCTTAGCAATGCGGAAACTCCGAGTAATGCTGGTTTTTACACAAGAAATGTGAATGAGACTTCTGATCAAGTAAAGTATAAAACAAAGGCAATATTCACAGAAAAAGTTTGTGACAGGTATTTCTTGACCTTACATAGGAGATGTGAGAGGAGAAGCAGTAACAGCCAATCTGTACATTCAATGTTACTTGCCAAAATTGTTTAATTTCATCAATAAACATCATCCAAATGATGATATCATGTTTTGGCCTGACTTGGCTTCAAGTCATTACGCCAGAGAGGCAAGACAATGGTTGGAAGCGCAAAACATATCTTTCGTGCCTCGTGCGCATAACCCGCCAAACCTGCCTCAAGCTAGACCTATTGAAACCTTATAGACTTTATTATTTCAGAAGATCTACGAGAACGATTGAAAAGCACAAAATGAAGATGAATTAAGGAACAGGATTCGAACTAATCTTCGTGATATTCCTATAGAGTACTTCCAACGACTTATGTAATGCGTTCGAGCTAAACTGCATCGCCTTGAACAATTAGGACCATTGAGTGTTTTATAATGTTAAGTTAACAAAGTACAAATCTTGCTAAATATTATGTGAAAAATTCTAAATAGTAAAGTTTTCCCAAAGTGTAAAATTTTTCATTCGAAATAGTCCGAACACTTTTGCTACACCAGTTACGTAAAAAAAGGCGCTCAATTTTTAGAAAGTGTAACTTTAGGACATTACATTTTTCGAACACTGTGTATATTTAAAAAATACTTCAAATAATGGCTCTTCATCCCTAATTTTCGTGTTTAAAATTTCATTAGAATATCTTCTTTATTTTAACAGATATTTACATGGTTTCACACGTTTGCCCATCACTGTATTTAGTTTATTCAATTTATAATATACAAATTTACCGAATGATAAGTATAATTAAAATCTTTTCTTGAATATAGGGAAGTATTTTGAAAAAATAAGCATTCGATTTAATCAATAAAAATATAAAGTTTAGATCTTATGAATAATTCCAAGCTCAATTAATAAAGCAAATATTTATGCAGGACGTTTTTCTCTTGACACACGGTCAGCACTCGAAATGTACATGCCTACTTTTAGTTATTATTGTGCCGTATACCAACTGACACTGTCGCCTGCCGATCAACGGATAAAGATTCAAAAACATCCCATCTGTATAAATAGATCTGGAACCGTACGGCTTATATAGCAGAAGAGCTTATGTGTTTGTTTAGGACGTTCAATTTTTCAGATGATTCAATAAACACAATAATGCTTACTATTTATGGGACGGATAAAGGTACTTGTGAATGCATTGAAACGTTTTTGAGGCGGGATTATTCCTAGCGGAGTCCGTGAATCACGGCTTTGTGCTCGTTCAGAACTTGCCTCTCGAAATCCAATTCTGGGATACCCCGGATAACGCCTCGACGCTGTACACCTGCTCACCCGGAGAACACTCGATCCGCCGGAAGGCACCATTTGACCTGGATTTTTAATGTTGTAACCGAGGCGCCTTGGAAATTAATGGAAATTATTCTTTCATATGCTCTGTAAAATAGCACCTTTTTTTATAATTTTCACTTAGCTGCTCTATGAAAGCTACGTATATTATAATACTTACTTCCTACTACTTTATCTGTCTTAATTAATCGAAGCGAAGCTTCATAGTAGAGAATATTTTATGCATTATTTTTGATGAAATATTTTATAAATTTCTACATCAAATTCTGTTCTTTTACCAAACTTTTGTATGATTGAGTTGGTTACGATCATCAATAAAATCAATATAATATTGGGTTAAGAGATATAAATAAATAAATACAGTGTGTCTACTTAAGTTGGAATCGTATGGAAAATTTTTTTATTATTAATTTTAAGAAAAAAAGTTTTTCTTCATAAAAAGTTCTGTATGGCCTAAAACCTAAAATCCAGCCATCAGAAACCAAAATTTTTCAGTCGTTTTATTTTATTGATTTTTAAACTTGGTTTATTGCTTTTATTTTCTAAATGTAGAATTTGAAAATTCTTACTGAAAGTGTTGGCTTTCTTTTAATAGATGGTTAGCAAAAGTGTAATCTTGTTTTTCATTTCTAAACGAAGAACAATGTTCAGCAATGCGTTTTTCAAACGACCTTCCTGTTCGACCAACATATATCTTACTGCATCCACATTCTAACTTATCGACTCCAGATTTCTTATTTTTAATTGTTCTGTCTTTATTGTCTTAAATTTTTTTTTGATAAATTATTATTAGTTTTGAAAACCGTGTTTTTATTAAGTTTTTTAAATACATTGAAATATGTTCAATAGGTTTCCCTGTGTACGTATGTAATCTAAATTTTGAATTTTGTTTATCCTCTATTACAGGATTAGAGAATATAATTCCGGGATCCCGATTCCCGGGATCTCGGGATTCCGGCCGGGTTTTGATCCCGTAAATAAATAATAGAAAAGAACTACACAGGTACAGCCCTAATAATATGTATCTTAGAATGGACTTCCCCGCCCGGCATACTTCAATACAATACTGTTAGAGTATGTAATTCGCCAACGGGCCAACAGGGGAATCACCCGATCACCTCATATGATATATCATAATATTGTTGCGAGGGATTCCCCGTCGGAGATTCCCTGACGAAAGTATAAATACTCTTATTACGATTTATTTTTCATTTACTATTCTACCAGCGACAAGGTTACGCAGGTTATGTAATTTAAATTTAAAAGTCAATTATCTGAAAAAGTTATTTTAGAAGACGGGCATAGTGCTAAATGTAAACGATGCCCTGCCATTCTCAAGACTTTAGTGGATCGACTAAGGGATTAGATACACATTTGTCATCAAAACATAACATTAAGATTTTAGCTGACGTTAATATTTTAACAGCTTCAACAAGTCAAGATTCTGAAAATATGAACACAGCACCGCCACCAGCTAAACGAAAGTTAGAAGATTATTTTACTAAAAGTGCCGACGATAGCCTAGATGATGTTTTGGCAAGAATGATTGCATTAGATGGATTTCCATTCAGTGTATTTCATAACTTCAGACGATTTGAGAAAATTGCTCTTAGCGAAATACACGGATTTACCAAAATCAGCCGTCACAATTCGAAAGCGTGTTATGAATTACAGTGAAAAAATCAGAAAGAAAGTAACTGCAGAATTAAAACATTTGAAAAGTGCAGGTGAAAGATTCAGTCTATCTTTCGACGAGTGGACATCAACGTCCAATAAACGATATCTGGCTGTCAACGTTCATTCATATAAAAAAATTTGGAGCCTAGGACTCGTTCCTATTCATGGAAGTATGACGGCTGAAAATTGTCTTCGTATATTGGAAGATCGTCTAAGTAAATTTGATATTTCTCTTGAAACTGATATCGTGGCTACTGTAACCGATGGACCGAACGTTATGATAAAGGTGGGACAGCTTGTTTACACTGAACAACAACTGTGTCTCGATTTGGCCGTCTATGATGTGCTTTATAAAATAAAGAATTATTTTCAAGACAGGCAAGACAGCCCTACTTCAGTCTCAGATGGTACTATGAATGAACCAGCTGCGACTGCTGATTATATGAACGATAGCGATGATGATGACAATTTAGAAGACCTTAGACTGTCCAGAATCAGGTTTAATCTTAATGCCACAAAATGAACTTGTGCGAGAACACATACCAGAGTTAGCGAAAGATGAAAACATTAATGAGCTGATAAAGAAAATCCGCAAAGTTGTAGTGTATTTCAAAAGATCACCATTGAAAAATGAAACAGTACTTCAAAAATATGTGAAGATTGAACATGAAAAAGAGCTGTCACTTCTTTTGGACTTTAAAGCCATGTGGAATAGTTTTATAACCATGCTGGAACGATTTTCTCTTTCAAAAACTTGCATCCAAAAAGCTCTTATAGATCTCAATCAACCAATCCGTTTAGAAGATGCTGATTTTGACTTGGTAAATAAAATGGTTGATGTGCTGACCCCAATTAAATTAACATTAGAAGCAATCTATAGACGAGATGCTAATTTATGCACAGTTGATGCCGCTTTGAAATTTCTTATATAACAATTGTTTAGCAAAAACTCAGCACTCGCCAATAAAATGAAAACATTCTTAGTGGAACGTATAAAGCAACGACGAAATGATGATTTAAATGGTATGTTGAATTATTTACAAAATCCACGAAAAGATTATGAAAATCAGTTATTATCGGATTTGGAATGGCTTGACTTATTTCCAGTTCCTACACAGGCTTTAGTGAGGGCGCAAATAAAGAGTATTGTTAAAAGACTAAATAGTCGAGATGACACAGAAGAGGAAGAAAGGTCAGGATCACAAATAGATGATGAGCCAAGGCAACAAACCTCCCAACCCCAATTGACACTAAAGGCAAAGTTACAGCTGGAAATTAATAAGAGCATGGAATCCCCTGATCCTGAAGTACAAAATGAATCCGGGTTGGTAAATAGTATTAGACGCGAAATAAGCCTATTCGAAAATCGAGAAGTTCGTGGATATCACTTAGAATTAGCATATAAATATCTATTGTCTATTGCTCCAATCAGTGTAGAACCTGATCGAGCGTTTTCAGATGCTGATTATGTTGGCAATAAACTACGAAGCAGGCTTGGAAGTCAAACATTGGATGCTTTGGTATTTCTGCGATTATATTTTCGAAATTCTAAGTAGCTTTTGTATTGTCTTTTTTGTGCCTTATTTTAGTATATTGTATATTGTGTTGTGCAACAATATTAATAAATAATTTTGAAGAAATTACTTAAGTTTTTTTTTCATTTTAGCCCAATTAGAAACCACATAGTCTAATCCCGGGATTACGCTTAAAAAATCCCGGGATTGAAAAACATGCTCGGAATTGTATTCTCTATACAGGATATACCAGAAGGATGGCTCTTTTGAAAAGTTTTTCGTCGGCATATTTTCAATTAGAGTATCTGTGTAGCCGTTATTGATTGCTATTTGTTTGACTAAATTTAGTTCTTTTTCATAATTTTCTTTGGATAATCGATAATTCATTAATCAATACGAAAAACTATGGAAACCTGCTAATTTGTGTTATGCGGTATGTGTTCATGAAGTATATAGTTATGTCTGCATGAGATTCTTTATGGTAAATGTCAAATTCTAATTAATTGTTAATTTTTTTAATAGTTAGATCCAAAAAATTAATGCTATTGTTTACTTCTTGTTCAATGGTAAATTAAATATTTTTATGAATACAATTCACCGGAGCATAAATACAATTAAACATGCTACTGAAATTTGTCAATTTCGCTTTGATTGTGTATTTTAAGTAGGAGTCTAAAGTCTTTTAAATAAATTTCTTGTTTAGATCTAGGCAATGATTAGTGAATGTTGAGTCCATTTTGAAGATTTTTTCGTGTTAGTAATGAGTGATCATTAAAATTCTCAGTTGAAGCAGGCCGTATATAAAAAGTATGTCATAACTTATGTGGGTAAGATGTTAATTCAAACGTCTATCCATGTCAATTATATATAATATACTTTAATCAAAAGGAAAAATTATGACTTTTAACAATATGCATAAAGCTTTTATAATAGAATTTTACTTCCTTACATCTTTTACAAAAATTATAAATATATTTAATATAAAATTCAACATCTTAATTGATTTTATGACAATCATGGCGCTTGAAAACATATTGATTAATATTCTCTAGTAACTTACGTTACGATATGCTTTTTGTATATATGGCTTATTTGAGTGGAAATTTTAATGATCACTTCTTATTTGCTACTTAATTAATTTCAATATGCCAATACGTGCAGTTTTTTACGCCCTCTCTGGGTCAGTATGTCAAACGGTGCCATCGTAAACAGACATGTTCTTTGTTGGCGAACAATTTCTCATTGTTGTGCCTGCTTGTGTTTCCGATTTCTCATTTAGTGATTTCAGAGAACAGCGTATCTTTATCAAGCTCTCTTGTGAAGATGGTAAGATAATAAACATACATACATAAACACACAAAATATTAAAAGAAACATTCCTAAATACAGGTGGTAACCAAAAACACTAAACTATGATTTGCGAAAGTTGAATCTCTTTTCTTTTTTACGACTTCTCTCGTCTTCTTGCATCCTAATTGTGAATGTCAACCACGTTTGTCCTATGTGTACCTTATTACAATCTTCACATGTTAAATTATATAGGGTAAACAAGGGTGAGATGGTGAAAGAAATTTTATATGCCAATAAATTTTTTTAATTTCAGGATTTGTAAAAAATACATTTGTGGGTACATTGGAAACGAACAACAGAATCAATATTCTATTCATAAAACTCAAAAAATATTCAACACAAAAAGTTATAAAAAAAAAATAAATTTAAAATTTTAAAATTGAAATTTAAAAAGATGAAATGTTACTCGTCAACACTTAATAATTAAACTGAAATAACCTTATCTTACGGAAAGCTATACTATCTCTACAACTTCTTGCTTTTAAATCTTAGTTTCCCACATGAGTCACAAAAGTCACCATATTTGGTGCAATCTTCGTGCAGCCACCGTTTGCAGTTTACGCATTTTATCCAATCCTCTGTTTTTTTTGTGGATTGGTATTCTTCACCACAACCAGCACAGCAACACTCGTTTTCTTCATCGCAGTCTTCGTCCTGCAGTTGTGGAGATTGTTCCGATTCGGTGTCAGAGTCAGAAAACTTCTTAATTTTCTTTTTGGTCTGCGTTTGTTTCCCCTTCTTTTGACGTAATTTAGTTTTCAAGTTTTTAATATTATTCTGTGTGTTGAGGATGGTGGCTATAGTCCTGGCATTCTTTCTAGCTTGTTCTATTTTAGTCACAGTCTTTATCGGAGAAATAGTATCCAACATTTTTCCAGGAGTAACATCATTGTTAATAACTACATTTTCATTTAGGATTTCCACTGGTGCTTCATGAACGTCCTCAGGATCTCTTGAGCATCCCGGTTGCGGAGAAGCTTCTCTTGAGGAAGATGAGTTGCGATTTTCATTTATTGGCTGGGGAGAACTCTCACTTAAATATGCATACTCAGGAATAGCACCTTGATTCCATGGAAAAATTCCAGTTGCCCTAAAACCAGATATTCCATTTTCAGACGATGTAGCTCTTCCCCAAGCATCACTCAATATGCCCCCAAAAGATAGTCTGGTAATTTTTCTGGTGGGATTCTGTTTCATGAACAGATTGCAACCATTGTAAAAATAAGTCTTGAGTGCTTTAAAGAAGGCTCGATCCAGAGGTTGTAAGTAGTGCGTCGTATGGCTTGGTAGGCATAACAATATTATATTGTTTGCATCTGTAAATTCTAAAATTTCTACGGAGCTACAATGTGAACTGTGCCCGTCCAATATTAGTACGACAGTCCCTTCTGGTTTTCTTGGCACAAAATGATCCTTCAGCCATAAATAAAAAATGCCAGATGTAATATATGCCGATTTCTGGGACATGTAAATAACAGAGCCAGGTGGCATTCCATCCTTCCATTCAGCCTTCTCGTTTTTTCCCTTAAAGACACAAGCAGGAGGAAGAAATGTGCCTTCTGCGTTACAGCATGCTATGATGGTAATTGTCTCGCCTTTTTCCCCTGCTACTATATTCGCAACACTTTTGGATCCTTTAGCTGCTACAACATATCCTGGTTTGTTATTGAGTTGAAGCCCCGATTCATCGACATTATAAATGTTTCTCGGTTTGTCAGTCAAACCGTTGGTGGTTAAAACATTACCCAACAATTCGAAATAGTTTGTCACACTTTCTTTATTCATTGCTCTAGCTCGAGCCAAAGAAATGCCCTCTGCTTTTCGTATGGTAAGATCCGAATGTCTGCGTAAAAATGAATGCAACCAGTCGAGACCAGCCATTTCCTTATCTTTGTTGAATTTGTGTTGTAGGCCAAGTTGCTGTGCAAATTTGTACGCTATTGATCGAACTTCGCTTCGTGTCGGGGAAAAACCAAACCTCTGCATTTTCTTGATATGCATAACTAATTTTTGTTCATTATGCTCTCCTAAAAATGATGTCGGCCCCATTTGTTTTTTAATAAGACACCCACTTGTCATTCTACGTTTAAGCGTCGACCAAGGAACACTAAACATATTTGCTGCTTCATTTAAGCTGTGTCCTTCCTTCACTGCTTTCACGGCATTTTTTAGTTGCTCTTCCGTCCACTCACCTCTTGTTGATCCTCTTTTTCTCTTATAAAAAGTTGGCATATTGAACTAAAAAGAAAAATTTCCATGTTTTCATTGTTTTCAAATTGTTTTTCTAGAACTGTTTTCTGTTAAGTTTACTTTTTAGATACAAAATGTGCAACAAGTAGCCATTCGCAAAGGTACAATTACCAATTTACTACACAAATTTCTTGTAAAATATTCACCGTCTCTCCCAATATGTCTCGCCACCATCTCACCCAATTCGCATGGGTGAGATGGTGAACGGCAAAAAAACATAAACATGAAGCATTCGGCGGTATTTTTAGGTTAGGTGATCTAAATATATCCCAGAATACAAAAATATAATAAAATAATTGCAATATCGGCACCTATTTTTATTTAGATACGGATTAAAGTTGGCTTACCGAAAATTTTTAGGTCGATGTTTAAAGCATTTCTGGATTTATTCACCACGTTTTTGCAAAACAACAAATTCGACGATTTTACAGCACGCTGGTAACTACAACTGTTACTTTACAACTACAGGAGCCGACATCTAGTGGTACATCTTTGAAATATTTCAGTTCACCATCACACCCGATTCACCATCTCACCCTCGTTTACCCTACACCAGAGCTTGATTCTTTGTCTATTTTATCTTTGCTGTTTTTAATAATGTTGTGTATAGTATTGTCTGTTTTAAATGCTATATGTTTGTTATTAAGTTTTTTATTGAAGTACCAATTATTTTGGAAATTTTTCCTAAGTAAGTGATTGAATTGTAGAAATTAGTTATATTGTTTTTTAATTTTGGATAAACTAAAGAAAGGGTTTTAACGCTAAGAAATAAGTAATTAAACTTGTAGTTTAAAAAAAAAATTCTTTTATTATAAATATCACTACAATATTGTTTCGCCATACAATGGCTTCATCAGGTGGATGAATACTGAATATGTACAATGCAAGTTAGAATATTTATGTGAAAATTATTGGGGAATGGTGGTGGAAAAATTTTTACAATCTTAAATTTAGTAGAGGGGAGTTGTTTAAATCTAGTTGGTCATTTTTAGTTTTAGTTTTTTTAGGTTTTAGTTTTTTTTGACTATTCAGGATGTTCTGATAATATTTATAGAGTAACCATTGTTTAATGCTGTTGTGTATATCCTATTTATTTCGAGGTCGAAATTACTTTTACTCATAGGTGCGTTAATTAATCTGTACACCATTGACTGGCATGCTGATAATTTTTATATTATAGGATGAAATGAATCTCCTTCGACAATCAACAATTTTCAATTATTTATTATTGTTCCTGCTTGTATTTTCATTTTTTCAATGAGCGATTTGAAAGAAGCGTTGGTAAGACTATCGCAGATACACATAAAATGCTAAAGTGGACTTTCCGGAATGACGCCTTGCGTCATACATAAACTTACGATTGTTCTAAAAGTAAAATGGGCAAATACTGGGCGAGTCCTTACTAATCGGTTTTTTAAATATTGAAGGGTTTATCTACAAAAAGTTCATGCTTTCACGTCAGGCGATTAATTCAAAATCGTAAAGTCGTAAAGCGGCTAAGATAGGATATGTAAAGGGAATGTCGAGGGAAGTGGCGCAGGAAGAACTGGGTTTTCTATAATGACAATAGGAGGCTACACACCGCTTTCACGATAGAGCAATTCTTGGGCATGATTTTTGTTCTTCATCCAGTGTATTCGCCTGACTTGACTCCTTGTGACTTTTCCTTTTCTCAGTGACGAAAATCGAGTTGGAAGAGCAAAATTTATCACAAAACAATAGATTGAAGCTTAATCGCAGATTGTGCTGAATACATTCAAAAACTTGATTTCCAAGATACACTCTCTTAGCGGCAGAGACGCTAGGATTGGTGTTTGTATATATATATATATATATATATTCTGCTACTTTATTTATAGCTATACTTCGGCAACTTTATAGTACCACCTCATGGTTTATTAACATTTTTATCAGTATATCATAGAAACGCGTTCCATAATTAAAATTTTATGGATTTCGAAATACCACGCCATTTGAATTGCTTTACTCATATTTCCATTTAATCAGAAAAGAAATGAAAATATTTTGATTTTTCAATAGTATAACATTATCGGCAAATTAATGGGTGCACTAAACCTGATTTTGAAGTATTCGAAATATTATTTCAATAAATAATATTTAATCTGAAACTTCTCCAATTTCGCTGTACGCTATGTTTTACAAATCAACAAACAATTCAGTCCACTCACTACGAAAGTCTGCAACAGTTAATTAGTGGCGTACTCATCGCACCGTAAAATCGCTAAAAACAGTTGAACTACAAACGCATAGAAATAACAAAGTGAAAATTTGTAATGCATCACTCAATACATTTAATATATTACAAAATTTATAAAGTTTGTTTTGGCTTGTTACAACTTAGATTATATGTGACTCTCTGGCATTTAAATATAGGCAACAAAGAGGAGAAACATAAGGCAACTGCAACTGTCTACAGGTTAAATTGAATTCACTTTAAATGTATTATTATTTCCGTTATCTTTGTTTATTACTTGAAAAGATAGAACTATAAGAGGGTGAACCTATTTGCACCACCTCCAACCCACACACAATAAAAAATTGGCAAATATCTTGTAAATATTACTTTCTACATTTTACGACGTTAATTATTTGAATTTTTTTAATTGAAAAAAATTGGACCCTAAGCAGATTTCGATTTCGTCTATGGTTTGCCGGACCATAGCTCTGCCACTTGAGCTATTAAGGACTGTGGTTCCTAATATATCGGGTTACAAGTTACATTAAGGAATATATGCTAATATTTTTCCTGTAGTTGGCCCTTGTAAATTAATTGCATTTTCGCAAAGTAATGTGAAGGTAAATATTCCGCTCCGAATTTTTTTAATCTAAAAAATTCGCCTTGAAGCAGGATCCGAACCCACGTCCAGAGTATGAGTTCGAATCCTGTTTAAAAAAATTCGATTAATCGGCATCATAAAATGTAGAAAGCAATAATATTTACATTCACATTACTTCACGAAGATCCAATTAATTTGTGATAAATACCTTACTTTGATTTTTCAACATAGTCTCCATTAAGGTTGACACATTTTTCCCATCGATGTTCAATGCTTCTCGAAAAAAGAATTGTCCAACCTCTGCAAACCACTGATTTACCGCACATATCACTTCATTATCTAACGAAAATCGCAAATACCACGCAAGTATTCTTTAAGTTTTGGAAACGGAAATTTGGCAGATGCTCAACTAATTCGAAGTCTGCTTGAGCTATTGCAGCTGTTGCAATGGCAGACCTGTGACTGGGTGCGTTATCCTGATGCAAGAGAACACTTTTACACAACTTCTCCCGACGTTTTTCTCTTATCAAGTTACTTAATTTGGGAATTAAATTTGACGTAATGGGTGCCTGTAACTGTGGCACCTCTTCGCAGGAAATCTACATCCTAAAATACGGCTAACATGACCTTCCCTCCTGAAGGTTGCGTCTTGAATTTTTTCGGCAGTGGCGAACCTGAATGTGTTCACTCCTTACTCTGTATTTTGGTCTATACATCATAATGATGGATTCAGGACTTATCCATTGTCACTAATTTTGCAAAAAAATTTTCTTTGTCTTGTCAATACCGCGTTAAAACACGACTGCAAATGTTCTTTCGAGTTTGCTTGTGTGTATCTGTTAACATTCGTGGTACCCATTTTGCAGACAATTTTTTTGATGTTCAATTCGGCTGTAATTATATTATACAGGCTGATTCATTTTCGGCCCTCACCATAGGGATCTCTCTTATTATTGGAGATAGAGTATAGGTTTAAATTTGGCAAAGTTGTTAAATTTTGTGTTTGTTATAAATCCGTAAAGAAAATAGACCTGTGACAAATGACCTTCGTTATTTAAAAAAAAACCGCGAAAACCCCATTTTCTTCTTTTACCTGTAGCACCGACATTTGGCCTTGTAGAGAAAATATAAAAACACATCCTTGTGGCCATTTTTAACCTCTATCCAATGGTTTACTCTAAATTTTTATACGACGTTTCGTTTCTTTCTGGCCATCATCAACTATCTAATTTCTTATAGGCGCCATATTGGATTTAGACATCTTCAGAAAGAGTTTTTTTTTCTGATTTCAACCATGTATCACATGCTTACTATAGTTTTTGACATTAGGTTTTATTTGAAAGAATAAATTATAAGATTAAATAAGGTAGCCTTTGGAATTTAAATCTGTCAAACATTTCATTTATTGTTCATTAATAATACAAAAATGTCATACACTAACGAAGAGAAACGAGATATGATAAGTATTTTTTTATTCTTCGAAACGAAATTCAAATTAAATTTATGTTATTTCGACAATACTATATTAAAATGTCACAAATGTCATAACCTATTGCTTAATAGATATGCATCACACCATAATCATACATAATATTACTGATATAATGAATGAATGATTACTTTTTACTAAGTGAAACAGTTATAAGTTGTTTATTAATGTTTGCTAGTAACTAAAAATAATAATCGTTTTTGAATAATTTTATATTTTGTATTTTTATTTCATCAACAAATTCACTTCCTGCCTCCCAATAGTTATACATTTTACTTTTAACACTAGTGTAGAAAATATTTTTAACACAAGTGTTAAAATTGATTTTGACACGTAATAATAATAATAGTAGGATGACGTTTAAGTTATCCGAGTGACTATGTCTATTTAGATGAGAGTAAAATACTATACTTTTTCCACTTCTATATGAAGTGAGTGTTCAAATAAGGTTATACATATTTATGAATATTTATTATAGAAACTTATTTTGACATTACAATTTTTAAATTGCATAGATGGTGTTGAATTATTATCAAGATTATTTTAGATTATATTAACATTTATATAAGGTGTGTATATAAATTGGCGGCGGACCCACTACACGTGGCGACATTCTTGGTCAAATTTTGAGTTAAAAGTCCTAATCCTAAAACGATGTATCAGGCTTCCTTTGTCTTCAGAATGAATTTGACAGTAGTAATGTATTTGACTAGAACAACATTAGGCTGCCTACTTATTGTTTTACAACGTTGTCAGATGTGTTTTTCGTCAAAATAAGTTAATAAACAAATATTAAAAACAAACTTTAAAATCAAAAAGAAAACTTTAACGAAAGGATAATAACAACAATTCTTGTTTCTTCTAAATTGTAGCTCTTTCTGTCAACAAATATCGAGTAATAATGCTTATTTGAAGACTGAAAGTCCGAACTTTAGGAACCTCGTGCAAAGATATGGAGCATGGTACAACATTTTCGTATTAGGATTTTGGACTTCGAATTTAACGAAGAACATCGCCGCGTGTAGTGGGTCCGCCAATTTATACACACCTTGTATTGTCGTTGACATCGGAGTAGAGAAGATGTGTATTGATACTAGATTTGTTTAGTCAACTAATAATTTTATTAACTGTGTTCATTTTGTTGCTCATAGAAGTATTTATATATCCTTCTGCCACTGTTGTGGATTTCCAACCTCCGTGCCTTTTCAATACGATTATATCGGCCCTAGCATCAATTAACAGCGTGGCTGTTGATCTGCGAAAACAGTGGCCTGTGTATCTTTTTGGGTTTGGTAAATTCAAAAACGTTGTTATCTGCTTACCCATTGCTCTTAATTTATTTATGCCAATTTTTTGTAGAATACATTTACCATTTTGGTAGCATTAACGGGACGCTTGTCAATATATTGCTTACAAATTTCATATAAATGGCCTCTTATAGTAAATTTACGAGAAACGTTTGTTTTTCTATTAGGGACATCCACAACGATAATTGATCCATGGTCTTGAAAGTCCTTTATATCCATAGAATCTAGTTCATTTGCACGACAAGCCCCCATTAATCCCATGATTAAAGCGGCCTAAAAGTTTTAATTATTACATACATAAAATACTAATATGTATATGTCAGACAACTTATTACCTTTATTTCAAGATATTTATCAAAAGGTGCTTTGTTAATAAATTCATTAATTTGCTGTGGAGTAAAAGTATTGGCTTTTCTTGGCTGATAACCTTCAGATTTTCTTTGAATAAATGCCCGTATCTTCGATTAATCTTCAATCTTAATGTTATGATATATATATATAGCAAACGCCAATTAAGTTGGCGCGAGGAGGGGTAAGTTCGCGCAGGATTAAAAGTAGTGGGGAGATTTGTATTTGGTTTTACATCAAATGTCAGATAATTCTAACCTCTGAGCATGTATCACTTTATGATCCCTAGCAAAGACATTATGTTCCGTCAAACGTCAATGACAAATGTATTCTGACAATTACTTGAGTAGTGGGGGTGGACGTTTTTAAAAGCGGCTTCTGCGCACCCCCTCCTCGCGCCAACTTAATTGACGTTTGCTATACTTAATATACAAAACTGGTGGGGTTTACCTACTCATGTATGTTTAAATTATTCTGATACTTAATATACTTTTTAGCATGGAGTATGTTGTCCATAAACTTGATGACTTATATTTTTGAGATAATTTATCAAAATATGCAAGCAGAACACCTTCAGAAAAGGTATTCACGTTTTTACTTTTTCTCCAGTCCATAAAAAATTTGTATAATAATTCGTACTGTTTTCTAGATTTTTCTGGCAGTAAATTTAAAGTGACTGCTTTTGCCTTTTCTAGTATTTTCGGTGGCGTATGATTTTCAATATCTAAATTCATATTCGTTACTTGCTTACCGCTCTCAATAAATGAAATGAATTGTGAAATTAAAATTCTCGCCTACATTGCCACAATAATGGCGCCTGAAATTTGGTATTATTGCTTATTTGTTGCCATGGGTTGATAAACTTTTACCTGAATTGTGCGTCAGATTGGCTAACAGACCCGTGACTTATGAGATTTTCCTATAACTTATGAGGTTTTGCCCGTTACTTATGAATGTCAATGAGTAATGAGTGTCATAAATTAACAGAAATCAATATGTTTATATGTATATTATGTTATAGAAGTGGAACAGAGTACATTTTTAATTCACTTGTCATTAAATTAATTTTTGGTGACGATTTTACAAAAAGATCTTTATTTCTTATACAAGTGTCCCGTATCGTTATGTTCAAATTTTAGGGGTCTACAGTAGACTTCATTTCAAGTAACAAAAACGCAAAACTTGGTTATCCATTTTTATTTGTTTCAAAGTTACAGATCTATGAATGTGATTGTCAGATCATGAAAAAAATGTAATCCCAAAGTCAATTAAAACAAATTTTATTTAAAAAAGTTCAATTAATAATATTTTCCAAATGTCCACCACCTTGTTGAATGCAGGCTTGTGCCCGTAAGCCAACAGAAGAAGTACTTATCGGAATTTCATACTTGTTTTGTTGGACTTGCTCAGTAGCCAGGTGAATACGATCCAACAACTCTTCTCTTGTGTTCGAAACTTGCGCGTAGACTAAATTTTTCATGTACCCCCATAAATAAAAGTCAATGGGATTAAGATCGGGTGATCTGAGTAGCCATCCAACATGACCACCTCGACCAATCCATCTTGGATAATTGATGTTAACCCAATTTCGGACAGCAATTCCGAAATGTGGTGATGCCCCATCCCTGTGAAACCACATGTCTCGTCGAACATTCAGCGGGACATCCTCTAAAAGACCTGGCAGTTCGTCAATAAGAAATTGAAGGTAATTGTCCGCATTTAGCATCACAGGAAGAACGACAGGACCAATCAACAAGTCATCGATTAGGGCCGCTCAAACGTTAATAGAAAATTCATGTTGAAATTTAGATGGGCGTATAGCTTTGGAATTTTCTGATGACCACCTGTGCAGATTTCTCAGATTTGTAACACCACTTCTCGTGAACGTAGATTCATCTGTCCAGAGTACTGTTCTGCTGAAATTAAAATGAAGCCGTGACTGTCTTAATATCCAGGTAGAATAAACTAGACGAGCATAGTGGTCTGCCTCAAGCAAACTGTGTCCCCAGCGATAGTGATAAGGATATAAGCCCTCAAGTTTTAAAATTCGCCAAACTGTCGTTCGGGCACTCCTAGTTGTCTAGCGTTATGACGTACACTGAGAGTTGGATCCCTTGTAATAATAGCTACTCCTCTAAGTCTGCTGGCAAATTTACTCCTCGGTCGAAAGAATAATCAAGCATTCCTCATTCCCTAAATTGTCTGTGTACTTCCAGAAACGTTCTGTAATGAGGAATACGCCTATCGGGAAACCGATGTCGGTATTCAATAACTGCTTGACGTGCACTGCCGTTACAGTAGCCATACACAAAATGCATGTCCGCAATCGGTAAGGCATTTTGAATAAAGAAAACGTGTTCACTCACTAATAGGCTGTTGTATGAACTGAAACGTAATGTAATCCTTTATTAAAAATGCAACGTTAACAGTCTGAACAATCTGAACATTTGTTTATTGTATGATATTCATGGTTTAGCACTTACGAAATAAGTAAGAACCTTCTTTATCATAAATCAATTTCCAATACTCTTTTTTGTAGATCTCCAAGAAATTACTGTATGCACTACGACACGTGTTTAATTATTTCAGGATAACATTTTATTATGCGACGTTAAGCCTGTTAACGAATCGTATAACTTTTTTTAAATAAAATGTTTGTACTGACTTTAGGATTACATTTTTTTCATGATCTGACAATCACATTCATAGATTTGTAACTTTTAAACAAATAAAAATGGATAGACAAGTTTTTCGTTTTGTTACTTGAAATGAAGTCTATTTTACACTCCTAAAATTTGAACATAACGATACGGGACCCTTCTATAAAGACATTTTTGTATAAAGAGTGATATAACATATATATATACATCGTGATAAAATCATTTGCATATGCAATTTTAATAATTTCAAAACTTTTAATAGGAGTTTAGTTCAACCTAATCCAAAATTTTATGGCATATGCTCCACTCTCATTTTTTTCGATGCGTACGTCAAACACCGACAATTCAGTAATTTGTAATAAACGTCAAAAGTCAAAAGAGATGGGTGTTTCATGTTCTCTTCTTTGTGTTATGTTATAAAATTCTATTTGTGAAGGAAGGTACGGGGCACCAGTATCGTTATATTTAGATATACCCTCGTATATTGAATATCCATTTTGTTGAAAAAGGAAATTTTTAAATTTTTATGTGAAAACGAATTTATTTCGTAGATACCAGAATTTTTCCCTATTTCAAATTTATCTTTGGTGTTACCTAAAAGTTATTTTAAAGAATTGGATGATTTGAACTCTATTTGAAGAGAATGGTTTTTGAAGATAGCGTTCAGATATCTGGAAGCGTAGTGATACGGTAAACAAACAAACTTATCACCTTGATCTTTTTGAGGTATCATGAATTAGTTGTTTAAGCCTATGTTTCTTAATTAGGCTAGTTACTATTTTCGAATCGAAACGTTTGTATACTGCGATGTTTCTGATTAAACTGAGTTCTCTTTCATATCTATTTTCTGTAAGCGCAAAACTTAGAATAAGAAAATTAAAGGATGCCATCTTTTGTTAAAAACTATGATTTGAATAAACTTGTTAACATTAGTCCTTAGTTTATAGTCTAAAGGAGCAGAACCCATAGAGGGTCGTTCTTGCTTAAATGTTCTTATCGGTCAATATATTTAAATTTCGATAACATAAAATGATTGTACTATTGATTATATTATATCGTAGTACAGAGTTTCCTATAATTTCATGCCTAGTATTGGTAATATTTATAAATATGAAAGTTACTATTACAAAATATATTTGAGGATAATGTAGCGTTCAATATACATTTCCCCAATTTGAAACTAATTAACCGTAAATGAACAACAATACCAATGTCATTTAATAAAATACAGCGAATACATTGTTTAGTAGATGTAAACTCCGATAAAATTAATGTGTACTGGTTTATCCACAGGCATAGGCAAATATGGGTAGTTATTTAGTACCAGTGTTAGTGCCAATTTAAATCAGATGTATCAATCATCCTGTCTAAGTTTACCACAGAAATCGTTCCCGTACCATTCTCGAACTGTATAGCTGATCCATACATTTCAAATAAACTAAAATCAAATACATTTAACAATATTCCATGTCAGCACGGAACAACACATATATATGTATATACAATGTACATACATATATAGTTAGCTATAATCAGTCAGTTACGCGCTTGACGCATTGTTTTCACTAGAGTCACGGCGAAAATATAAACTAAAATAAGTTAAAAATATAGTTTCAAATCTATTACTTAAGTTTTTCTTATTGAACACATAGTTTTTCAATTGCTTTAATTAATGTTAATCCTGATGGCATTAGAGCAAACAAAATAAAAAAAAAAACTCAAAAAAATAGTAAATTTTTCTGTACAATTCTTGGTATGTCTCTGTATTTATATACTAATGTGATAGAAGAAGATTCAAACTCAAGTTTATATATACGAGAGCGGTCTGACGGAAGTGACTATTCAATGAAATACGAGGGATGTTTCCAAAGTTCTGGGAATTGCTTTAATTAATGTTAATCCTGATGGCATTAGAGCAAACAAAATAAAAAAAAAAACTCAAAAAAATAGTAAATTTTTCTGTACAATTCTTGGTATGTCTCTGTATTTATATACTAATGTGATAGAAGAAGATTCAAACTCAAGTTTATATATACGAGAGCGGTCTGACGGAAGTGACTATTCAATGAAATACGAGGGATGTTTCCAAAGTTCTGGGAATTTTGCTAGAATGTTTTTCTTTTATCAATTTTCATCAATATTAAAATATAGTTTTTCAACATAATCGCCATTTAATTGAATATGTTTATCCCAAAGATAAATTAATTTTTTTAAACCATCCTCGAAGAACTCTTTCGGTGTCTCCTCAATTCATCTATTTATGGCACATTTTACGTTAGTTAAACTTTCAAAACCAACACAAAGATTTTTTCAATTCTGGGGACAGATGAAAATCACTCAGTGCGAGGTTCGGTGACTGAGGTGAATACGGAAACAATTCTTATCGTAAATCGTATAAAATATTCTTTTTTCTTGCGGTATGTGGTCTTGTATTGTCCTGTTGCCATAACGGACACTTAAGCAACTTCCCAGGCCGTTTTCTGATAAGTGCCTGGATTGTTGCCTGTTCTTTAGATTGAGTTTTAGTCTCAGGATTGAAATTAGGAATCCACGTTTTGTCAGTGGTTATTATCCGTTGCCAAAATTCTTCACCATAACGGGCTAATAGCTCTTGAAGTTGACGACAAGTGTCAGACCTATTGAATTTCTGTTCCGAACCCAACTTGTTATGTGTAACGACTAACTTGACACTGACACGAGACACACTGACATTTGCTGGGCGAGTGCAATAGCTGGAAACATAACGGGTGTTCATTTGAAAAGTCAATCTAGTAGCATGTGATTTACTGAGAACATTTTGAAGTATGACGTAAATTAAAATTTACTACTTAACCTGCGAAGTCGTATATTTTGACAGTTTCATACATACAAATAAATAACAAATAATAGGTATTTATTGAAAACTATAACAAATGTTGAAAATGTTGTCCTTCAAGATCAATGCACTCTAAAATCCTCCGTTCAAAATTTCTGATCATATTCTGCAACATTACTGGATTGTTATTAATTTCCATGCATTTCTGTTCGATTCTCTGTAGCATATCATTCAAATTCAATATAGGTGTTCGAAATATGTTATCTTTTAGATAAGGCCACAAAAAGAAGTCGGAAGGTGTTAAATCGCATGAACGTGCAGGCCAGGCAATTTCAGTATTTCGACTAATTATGAGCTCATCAAAAATTCTCTTAAATAATCCAAAGATTCTGCAGTACAGTGACAAGGTGCTCCGTCTTGTTGGAATTATACATTTCGAAGTTCATCATCATGCAACTGATTGACAAATGGTTGTAAAATTTCCGTCGGTACCTTTGAGCAGTTAACGTTCCCTGAAAAAATATTGGTCCAATAATTCGCCTTTGGCTTATCGCTGCCCAAACACCAATTTTCTCTGGATGTAGCGATTCTTCATTAATTACATGTGGATTTTCACTACTCAAAATTCTTGTATTTTGTGAATTTAGGTATCCCGTTTCATAAAACCATGCTTCATCAATAAAGATGACTCTTTGCGAAAGTTCTCCATTATTGCTCATATTTACAAACCAATTACAAAACTGTAGTCTACGTGGGTAATCAATTTCTAACAATTCTTGTACTGCTGTGACACGGTATGGATAAAGTTGCATATCTTTTTTTAATAACTTGTGAGTTGTACCAACAGAAAGGTTTATTTGTTGACTCAAATGTCGAACAGATGTTTGTGGTTCATTTGCCATTATTTCTTCAACACGATTGACAACTTGAGGTGTACGTTTCTTAACTGCTCCGCTGCCTGATTTTCTTAAGAGACCACCAGTTTCAGAAGAAAGTTTTAAAGTTCTACCCAAAGTATTATTAAATTGTATATAATCTATTACAAAATGTGGAAACTCAACTTGAAATTCTACCATGCAATCTTGAACTGAATAAACCCATAAACCATCAATTTGGTTACCACTTCGAAAATAAGCCTGGACTAAAAAAATTTTATGTTCTAAAGTGAAAGAGCCATTTTAAAACTGAGAAGCAATTTATTTAAACCAGAATCGACACACGATTATTTTATGCACTAACTGATATTTGTGATTGACATTATCAAATGTCATTTGGATTTACGTTTACGGAACAACAAACACATACTAATATATATGCGTCTTATTCTATCAAAATTTCAAAGTAACCTAGATTGACTTTTAAAATGAACACACGTTATATATTAGCAGAAATAAAAGCAAGCACAGGTATCTTGAGAATTTGTAGACTAGTTTATTGTCAAGTAAAAAATGCATAGAAGTTTGAGCATTTACCTTGAAACCCGAAGATGTTTAAACACCTAAATCTTTGCTTCTGCTATTTATTTGTTGTTTATTTTATTTATTGAATGTTAATTTAGTTCCGATTTCAGTTTATTTTAGGTTTTTTTAATGGGGTTGTTTCTAAATATTTAAGGAATTATTTCTCGAAAATTTTCTTATGTAAGATATCAAACATTTTATGTTGTCATTTAGTGGGTCGATGGGTCTCTCAAAATCGCGGAAAAAAATTAGGGATTGTCATTTGCGAAACAAAAGATGACGTCATCGCTTGGAGACAAATGGATGTAGAGGAGTGACTATAGTATGAAAATGTGCATTTTTAAAGAATGGGATCGACGTGTTTCAGGATTTTTTCATAAAATCACTTGTTTCAATTCCTTTCGTCATATTGTATACCTTTTCGGACACTTTGTATGTCCATACGTCAAACACGAAAATTGAAAGATTGGAAATTGTACATTAAAAAAAATATTGATTTTGAAACATGTGTAATTTTTCATTTTCAAAATATTCGTTTTTGCTCTAGGAACAATAAATGCATTTGATGAATGAATTCATCAGGTATGATGGGGTCAAGAAGCCAATTTTAGAAAGTAATGAAGGAGAATCTACACTATTAGTGACAAGATTGATTAACGATCGAGCACTAGGCGCATTTCTAACTTTCTTCTTTACTAACTGAAAGTGCATGTCTATTTAAACGAACTTTATAACAAGTGTTCATTTGAAAAGTCACTCTAGTAGCATGTGATTTACTGAGAACATTTTGAAGTATGTCGTAAATTAAAATTTACTACTTAACCTACGAAGTCGTATATTTTGACAGTTTCATACATACAAATAAATAACAAATAATAGGTATTTATTGAAAACTATAACAAATGTTGAAAATGTTGTCTTTCAAGATCAATGCACTTTAAAATCCTCCGTTCAAAATTTCAGATGATATTCTGCAACATTACTGGATTGTTATTAATTTCCATGCATTTCTGTTCGATTCTCTGTAGCATATCATTCAAATTCAATATAGGTGTTCGAAATATGTTATTTTTTAGATAAGGCCACAAAAAGAAGTCGCAAGGTGTTAAATCGCATGAACGTGCAGGCCAGGCAATTTCAGTATTTCGACTAATTAGACGCTCATCAAAAAATTCTCTTAAATAATCCAAAGATTCTGCAGTACAGTGACAAGGTGCTCCGTCTTGTTGGAAATATGCATTTTGAAGTTCATCATCATGCAACTGATTGACAAATGGTTGTAAAATTTCCGTACGGTAAATTTGAGCAGTTAACGTTCCCTGAAAAAATATTGGTCCAATGATTCGCCTTTGGCTTATCGCTGTACAAAGACCAATTTTCTCTGGATGTAGCGATTCTTCATTAATTACATGTGGATTTTCACTACTCCAAATTCTTGTATTTTGTAAATTTAGGTATCCCGTTTTATAAAACCATGCTTCATCAGTAAAGATGACTCATTGAGAAAGTTCTCTACTATTGTTCATATTTATAAACCAATTACAAAACTGTAGTCTACGTGGGTAATCAATTTCTAACAATTTTTGTACTGCTGTGACACGGTATGGATAAAGTTGCATATCTTTTTTTAATAACTTGTGAGTTGTATCAAGAGAAAGGTTTATTTGTTGACTCAAATGTTGAACAGATATTGTGGTTCATTTTCCATTATTTCTTCAACACGATTGACAACATGAGGTGTACGTTTTTTAACTGCTCCGCTGCCTGATTTTCTTAAGATACTACCAGGTTCAGAAAAAAAGTTTTAAAGTTCTATCCAAATTATTCTTAAATTGTATATAATCTGTTACAAAATGTGGAAACTCAACTTGAAATTCTACCATGCAATCTTGAACTGAAAAAAACCATAAACCATCAATTTTATTACCACTTCGAAAATAAGCCTGGACTAAAAAAATTTTATGTTCTAATGTGAAAGCCATTTTAAAACTCAGAAGCAATTTACTTAAACCAGAATCGACGCACGATTATTTTATGCACTAACTGATATTTGTGATTGACATTATCAAATGTCATTTGGATTTACGTTTACGGAACAACGAACACATACTAATATATTTGCGTCTTATTCTATCAAAATTTCAAAGTAACCTGGATTGACTTTTCAAATGAACACCCATTATACTGTAACATAAGGTGAATAAAATCAATCAGTTTTGAATTAAAATTCAAAAATTTCTGAAATCTCATTTGCACACGTACGAGTTCAAGATTGAGATAGATGTAGTTCGGGTACTAAATCATCGATCTATACTCCAACCTGCTTAGCACAATTGTAGTACATCGATTTCATAGCCCCGAACTATTAAAATATCTGCAGGTGCGAATGATAAAATTGAGAAACTTAGATGCGGCAGTAGTGATGGAAAAATACCTGAGACCTAAGACAAATCCCAAGTCCTTTACAGCGCTTTTGCTGGCCATAGAATTATTATCAATTTTGTAGTCAAACTTGATTACAATATAAGACTTAATGTAGGATACAACGCAGTATTTATCTGCATTAAGTAGAACTATATTTTTGGAGCACCAATTATTTATATCTTCTTGTAGAGAATACGCGTCAGTGATATTGTCAACATTCGCGAATAACTAAGTTATTCACATTTCCCAGTGTAATAGCGGAAACAAGTCATTAAATAGATGTTAAAGAAAAGTGATCCAAGAGTTGATCCTTGTATAACACCAGAGAAGAAGGAAAATAGCCATTATACGAGGCATAGTGAATACGCCTTGGCAGATATGATAATAAGGGAAGGGTTACAGCACCCGACGGCATCGAGTTTTTGCATGGTCCAGCGTATCAAATGCTTTTGAAAAATCGATCTGCTACCTGTTATCGATCGCTTCACTAATGTACAGGGTTTCCCGGAAAGTTATTCCCATTTATTTTTCAAATACTGCACATGTTAAAAATGACGGTCACGACATGGAAAGTTAGTTACTATGGAACGGTTCACCGTTGAACAACGTGGTATATGTCTCAAAACGTACTACGATAGTAATAATTCTTTCGTGACAGTTCGACGTTTATATAGTGTCCATTATAATCTTCATGACATAAATCAAGCACCTTCGCCCAGATTAATTAGGTTTTGGGTTCAAAAATTTGAGAGGGAAGGCACCACCCTAAAAAGAAGCCTACAGGTCGACCCAGGACCGCGAGAAATCCTGAAAACATGGAGCGTGCTTGTGTCGCGGTTACGCGAAAACATGCAGCGGCATTGAATTTATCAAAAACGGTTGTTCACAACACACTGGCTAAAGTGCTAAAATTCCATCCATACAAAATTCAGGTGAAACAGGCTTTGAAAGTTGAGGATTATCCAGTTCAATCTGCTTTCGCGGATACATTACAATTTTGAAACGACGATATTTTATTTAGCGATGAGTCTCACTTTAATTTAGACGGGTTTGTAAATAGACAAAACTGCCGCTACTGGTCGTCTGAAATCCCTAAGGAGAAGCATCAAAGACCACTTCATTCTTCCAACGTTACAGTATGGGCTGTAATGAACGCATATGGAATTATCGGCCCTTATTTTTATGAACATCTAACGGTGCATTCGCGGTTAATGCTCAGCGATACAGATACATGTTAAACAATTTTCTCAGACTAGAGCTAGATAATTTCGCTGGGTTCAATGAGAACACTAGGTTTCAACGGGATGGCGCCACAAACTTTTCGATGGACATCGTCAGGACCATCTTCCCGGGAAGAGTGACCTCTAAGCGGGGAGATATTAACTGGCCGTCCAGGAGTCCCTATTTAACCCCAATGGATTTCTTTCTGTTGGGTTTTCTTAAGCAAAAATTATACAGTACGGTACCAGCCACCTTGAGGAGCTTCTGCAGCGCAAAGGACAAAACCTTGATAATGTTATTTTCCATAAATAATTTTCCATTCTTTAAGTTTTAAGACAAAATTGATTTCAAATGAATAGATTTTTTATTAGCGGAGTTATACAGTTTCAAAATGGGGAAAACATTCCAAGATCCTGTATATATACTGCGAAATCTCTAGGACGTTCGTAATAGTTCATCTACTTCTCACAAACCCATGCTGTTGTGGTGAAAGGTAAGGCCTAATCTGGTATAAAATATAATTATAGATAAGATAATTATAGATAATATCGAATACTTTAGCAAAATTTTCTGTCTAATTTTACTGACAGGTTCTTATAAATTAGAGATACTCTGCGAATCTTCAAAGAAATTGTGACGCGACATGTTTGCCTGGAGAAATTAAATATTAACGTAAGTAGCACAGCAAGAACCTCAGAAAAATCTCTTAGGAACAAGCTAGGTAACTTATGGTGGCCTGGCGTTTATCAGGTTTTAATAATTTCAAAATTATAATAACGTCAGTAGATGGGAAAACCAAAGTCATTGTAGGTAGTTGAATATGAAATCGAAGCTGATATAGGAGAATAAAACATGGTATAGTAATTAACAGAATAGGAAATTTATAACATTGCGCTCATTACTTTGGAAAATTTCCACATGAGCATAATTGTATTTAAATAGTTTTTCTTTGTCAAAACTGTTTATACTTTCGGTAAGTTAGTGCTGCTTCCTAAAACTTAAGCAAAACGTATTCCAATAAAACATTTAATGTACGACCTGTAAAAACATCCAATTAAATTAAATGTGTCAGTCTTAACTTTTTACACAAACTATTCTCTCGGTATCGTGTAAAATGCTCAAACATTTACTGCAAGTAATTATGTTCACAGTTTCAAGGGAATGTAATTCAAAAATTTTACTTTTCAATAACAGCATGTGGTTGCAGTTAAAAGTAATTTAATTAACTGGCAATATACATGGTAATCTGAAATACGTGCAGAGAGCGTTATAAAATCCATATTATGCGATAATAAAACGAACACCAGCGCTTATTTACGTTATTCGGAGGAAACTAACATTAAAATAAGCCCCCATTACAAAGTGATGACGCAATAAATCTCACTCATCCTGCTAATCTGGACGGGATCAACCCCGGCCACACATTTATACCCGATATATCCAAACTGAAAAATAATACGTATAGATTTCCCCAGAGGTCGTCCGGTCACGAAAAACAAGGTCGTCAAGTTTCGCTTTTTATCTAAACCGCAAACCTGGAGATATAAAGAGGAGGAAATAATAAAATGTGTTACGGCCAAACTAGAATGAATATAAACCTAGCAAGGTGAAAATAGAATACGAGAAGGATATCCAATTGGGCTTTTTGTATCTGTGAGTAGAGACTATCATAAACATTCATTCTCTTTCCTCAGTATCAAGATATGTATTTTGTTGCTTATGGAATTTCTAAAAGGTACATATATATGGGTTCCTTTAGTCTATTCTAAATTGAAAATTTTACTGATCATAAATTCTTATTATTATACACGTGGTCGTTTGCTTACACACATATGTATCTTCATAAGAATTTTTAACATTAATGCTTGTCTCTGATATTATGAACATGCATATTCAACATGAAAATAAGTAAGTTAAAGCAGATTTTAATATAGCTATTAAAACATATTGCTATGGCTTTTTATTTAAAAATAAAATATTTAAAAATGTACAATTATTTGGGAAAAGACTGTATATTGAAAATGTATGTAAATTTAAAAAAGGGAACAAACTTGTTATCCGAGATTTCATGTAGAGATCGAAGTTGCGGGGTGAGATGAAATTTATAGTTTGAACAAGAAGGTCGCTTTCTTTTAAGAGAAATATATCATAAATATATTTAATTAATTCGGGAGTGATTTTGTTATATTGTTATTAAAGTCCCGATATTTACAGAGATAAATTTCTCGTTGTATTATTGATGTTTAAATTGATTATGCACCTTCTTTGTTCGTAAGAGTCTCCACATATTTTTTTCTTGTAAGTAGAATTAAAATTATATGACGTCGTCATAGTATATAAAATTACTATAAGTATATTTCTATTGTATTCAAGCTTGCAGTTAAGAGAATGTATTATTAGAAATATAGATAATACAGTTTATTATTAATATTTATTTGTTAAAATTATTATTGAAAAGTTTGTTCGAGAGGATTAAAGGGTTTTTGTGCGTGTCGATAGCACACGTGTAAGTTTTTTGTTCGTGTATCAATATCTGATTATACAGTGTGCTTCTCTGGGGAGAAATTAATATTAAACTTGATTATTTTTAGATAACTTTGATCGGTGTCATTTAGAGGATGTTTTCCATGCATTTAGCTGTCAATTTTCAATGAATGTTTTTACCTCAAGTATTTTTGTATAATACAGCATCTTTATATTTTGTAAAGATATATTTTTTATTTTTTTATTTTGTATTAAATATTCATTTTAATTTTTATCCTGCGTTTGTTTCATTTCAATCATATCAATATTGCTGTTCTAACTTAACTTATATAAAATAAGTAAATAAATTTTTGTGAACATTTCACTGTCGCTCAACTCACATTTTAGTAATTACACGGCTTTCCTGAGTGGAACCCCAGAAGTTAGAAGTCTCATATTTGAAAATTCACCGGCTGAGAAACCTAGTTGGGAAAACTAGTTATGGATGGTGGCGTGCTAAATTTTCAAACCACTATTCATAGCAATATATTAAAATACGGGTAATAAAAAGGTAATTAACAATCTAAGTTCATTAGAAATGATAATAAGAATGAATCTCAAATGTATCTATAATTAATATGCTAGCTGTGTGAATATTGCATAGAATTTTCTATAAAAATGGTAATTAATTCGGCGATCAAATGTGTAGATAGAATCTATTGTTCATAAAGTATTTCATTTCAGTCCAAAGCCAAATTTAAGGCATAAGAATACCTTAATGTGTGAAGAACTATAGCACGAATTTATGTGTATTGGAAACAGATAAAGTACAATTTGCGGTTCGCACTTTCAGCACTATGAACTGCAAAGAAATACTTGATCAACTGTACGTAAACATTTCTTTATTAATGAAGCAGTTGAAATTACAGTATATTGGGTTGATGTTGGGTCGTGGACCAAACTGTTTGCGATGAATCTGGTTTCTAGCGGTGATGTTTCAACGTCAGTTACTAGAGTTTCGACCCAGTTGTTGCTTCACCGTGCACAGATTATGAGGCTGTATACACTTTACTTTTTAAACCTTCAGTTACTATTTATTAAACAAATAACTGTACTTTCGTCTAAATATATTTTTCCGAAATCGTCAGTAAATCACATAAAATCGTCAGTAAAGTGTCTAAAATCGGCACTAAAGTAGTTCATTATACTACAATTTTGTGTATTGCGGGTTGCGAACAAAGATCACAAAATTATCAACAATCATCTCTGCTGTTATAGAAATTCGATTGAAAGGTGCAAGTGAGTTAAAGTTATTTTATCGTCGTTCAACTTCAAGGACAAGTCGTTTAAGTTCAAATAAACAACTCCAAGCAATAAATATTTCAAACAATACGAATTGATATATTACAATTAACGTAAATTTTTTTATAATTATTTGTATCAATGACAATAATGACCTAACCTAAAAAAATAGTTTTAAACATATTTTCTCCAAATTTTCGATGTCCGAAAAAAATTAATATGCACTTCGGCACTAAAGTTATTTTTCATCACTCATGTGTTTTATTTGCCTCGGCAACTAGATACACATTCGTGATGAATAATAAAACTTTAGTGCATACATAAATATACATAGATACATAAATAACTATTATTTACATTATATACAACGACTTATACTAACATAAAACTGCTGTTTAGACTGGTGTCTCTTGTTAAAAAAATGATTGTTATGTTCATGCTGTGTCTGAGTTCATCCTGTATGACTGTGTGTCTTATACTGATGTTGAGTTTGTATTGTTTCATTTCATACTGATCTGTTTCGTACTATTTTACAAGTAGGTAAAAATATACCACTACCCTTAACTTAAGAAATAATACCCAAGGTTTACGATATAGACTTAAAATTTGAATCTTAACTAATAAATACATAATAAAATATCATTACTAAATAAGTATTAGTAGGTATCATAAACCCCTAAGTATGTATTTCCGGATCGTTTCTTGTTAGTATAATAAAATTTATTATATGAGGCATGTTTTTTAAGTAAGTACCGTTTTGAAATTAAAAAAAGACGTGCAAAGATATCTCAATAATTTTATTTTTACATGAAAGCCTGTACCTTAATCTACTTTTCTACATAATTTCCTTCAATATTGAGGCACTTGTCATAACGTTGTAACAGTTTATGAATACCCTCCTCATAGAAGTCTATCGCCTGACTTGTTAACCACTGCATCACAACTGTTTTGACTTCGTCATCGTCTTGAAGACGCTGGCCGCCCAGGTGATTCTTCAAGTGCAGGAACAGATGGTAGTCACTGGGCGCCAGATCAGGGCTGTACGGAGGATGATCTAGAGTTTCCCATTTAAAAGATGTGATGAGATCTTTGCTCTGATAAGCCACATGCGGACGGGCATTGTCATGCAGCAAAACGATGCCCTTGCTCAACGTGCCTCGTCTTTTGTTCTGGATTGAACGGCGCAGATTTTTCAAGGTCTCACAATAAGCTGCTGCATTGAGTGTCTCATTACGAGGCAGAAATTCCACATGTCCCGTAACAATTTGGCTTAAGAAATCATCACCGTCGTTGCGGCACCGCTCAAGGAAAGTCAATGCACTGCCTAAACGTTTGGTTTTGTGCACATCCGTCAACATTTTAGGTACCCAACGTGAGCACAATTTCCGGTAATTCAAGCGCTCGCTCACAATGCCATACAAAACACTACGCGAAACATTAGGAAAGCCATCACACAAGGAGGACATCGTAAAGCGTCTGTTTTCTCTCACCTTATTGTCCACTTCCTGCACCAAACTTTCATTAACGACAGAAGGACGCCCACTCCGTTGTTCATCCTGCACATTTGTGCGGCCATCTTTAAATGCTCTCACCCACTTTCTTACCATTCCATCACTCATAATGTTTTGTTCGTAAACTGCACAAATCTCACGATGGATATCGACCGGTTTTAGGTCTTTAGCACTAAGAAATCTTATAACAGCCCGTACTTCACAGTCGGCGGGACTCACGATTATCGGAGGCATCTTAAACACTCAGTAAACAACATAAACAAGGTAGAATCAGACTGTAATGGCGTCAGTGCGTAGGCAAGAGATGTAGGTCCCCGGTGCGCATACGCAGAACGCCGACCGCAGCGCTGCGGTCGCGGTGTTGAAAAACGGTACTTACTTAAAAACATGCCTCGTACTAACAATGAATATCCAAAGTAAATCCTTTGTTCATTAATGGATTTTTGTAATACATACATATTAAGGAGCCGTAATCCTGTTATACATATTTAATTAACAATTGATGATCATATTACGAGTCTCTTGAAATCGTTCACAAATAATCCTAGGCAATAAACATACGGTCTGATGTATAAAGCAATAAATAGATTTTGAAAAAAAATCCGATTATTAAATAACTGTATTTGAAAATAAATGTATTTGAAAATGTAAAGGATATCGCTTTCTTAGAATTTAAGGAACGATTTTTATAATGTGTTAATAAAAGTTTGTTATACAGTGGTTTACATTCGAGAATGAACGTTAAATATTTATAAAATTGGAAATATTTATGTTTGAATTCTATCTCCTAGATTTAATTATATTTAACACTAAAAAAATGTTTGAAATGAAAATATTATGAAAGGATATTAAATGTATCACCAACATATACACCGTGTGTATAAAATGTCGCAAAAGCTACACGCAGCGACATTATTCGTTTGGTTCTGAATAAAAAATCTTAATTTTAAAATGACGTATCATCACTTTTAAATACAAACTCATTGTTCTACAACGTTGTCAAATGTGTTTTTTGTGAAAGTACATTAATGGAGAAGTGTTAAAAACGTTTACGAAATAATATTAGTAAAAATTGTTCTTTTAACTAAATTTCATCTTGCTTTTAAGCTTGCATTGAGCAATTGCATTGCTCTATTTACAGATATCGAAGAGTAAGGCTTAGTTTTGCACTAAGAGTCTGAACTTCAAGAACCCCGTGATAACAAACGAAGCATGATACGACATTTTAACATTAAGATCTCATATTCAGAACCGAACGAAGAATGTCGTTGCGTGTAGCTTTTGCGACAATTTATGGACACGTTATATAATATGTTGTTTATATAAAGGTATTCGAAAAGTCTTTAAGGCATCCATGAACTGCAAAGCGCATTTCTGTGCTTAAATATATCCATGGTAACCTTAAATAACGAGTCTTTCAAAGTCACACACTGGAATTCATTTCTTTATGGAACCTTTCATGATGGTCATCACTAGACAACGGACACGCTTACCACATGACGCAAAGCCCAGTGCAGTACTGGCGAAAGGCTGTATTTCTAAAATATTTAATTTTATTTATATAATTGGAAAACGAACGGGTGGTGATCTATAAAATTACGAAATACATATTTATTTGTTGAAAAGTTGTATTTATAAAGTTTTTAATTTTATTTATATAATTGGAAAACATACGGGTGGTGATCTATCTATCTAAAATTACGAAATACATATTTATTAATTCATTTTATTTATATAATTGGAAAACAAACGGGTGGTGATCTATAAAATTACGAAATACATATGTATTTGTTGAAAAGTTGTATTTTTAAAGTTTTAATTTTATTTCTATAATTGGAACATTTTTATTTGTTCATTTTGTCGTTCAAGTTGTGTAAAGGAGTATTAATATTGACTAGCAATAGTTTCTCAAGGTTTTCTTCTGTCAATTTTGTTCTCTTTGAATTAAGTACATCTTTATAAATAGAAAACGTCCTTTCTACATCGCAACTGGTTCTAGGTGCATACTGGAAATATTCTTTTATTTCTTCATATTTAGCCGTTAGATTTTGTGGAATTGTCTCCATACATAATTGCTGCAATGTAATTAAATCTGGATTTCTATTAAGAATTGCTTCAAACTTTTGCCGAAGGCCACATCCGAAGTCACTTGGAATACTTTTCAAATTTAGTTAAAAATAAAGCTAAAATACATATACTCCCAGTAATATACTCTTAAACACCCCAGTATCGCTCAAGGCGCAATATGGAGTTTTCTTAAATACAGGTTCACCTGTCAAGACAACAACACCCTGTATACACAGGTGTGAAATTTATGAAAGTTATAGTAAAATTTACGATTTAAGATCAAGACAAATATTATACAGAACTCAAATTAGGTATACGTAATAGTGGTTCTTTACAATTAGTTAACAAAGCAAAATAAATGAAATCTAGATCTTCGAGGTAACCCTAAGATATATCTAAATTGAACGAAGGCCCGGCTGAAGGTTCTAAGCCTCGTTCTATAATCTACTCTAACTTCTGGCTGCTGGTGAAGCTAGTCAACCAGTTATTATTTAACAAAAGGTAATTTAGAAATCAGACGTTAAAAGCCTATCGGACAAAGTAGTAAGGTGAAGCCCTGAAGCTGACT
The DNA here is from genome assembly GCA_935421215.2 of Melolontha melolontha. Classification (NCBI taxonomy): domain Eukaryota; kingdom Metazoa; phylum Arthropoda; class Insecta; order Coleoptera; family Scarabaeidae; genus Melolontha; species Melolontha melolontha. The sequence continues at coordinate 214,330,314 of OW285235.1, forward strand.
AAATTTAGAGTTTAAATATACAAAGATTGCACAGAGAAGAGAATAATTTCTTTGTAGTGCCTACTAGAGTTTTAATAAACTGACAATTAAACTATTAATTAAAATTTAGAAAAGGATATGTCGGGGCTGATCAAAACCCACTTTTAATTAAAAAAAATTATAACAGCAACTACTTAGCTTGACAAATTTTATGCCCAGAATTCAGAATTCCCTTCCTGTGTCTGCCCTTACAGAGGTAGGACGGGTTTGTCGATCCCAAATGTGTTTCAAAGGAGAACAGCCGCGATCTTGGTGACGCCGTAAAGTTGAAACAAGTATTCTCCGGACAGGATGCTCTGGAGATATCAGAAACTCCGCTGAAGGTGGTTTGAGGAACCCTATACGGAACTCCTACAGAAGTTCGCAATTCTACGTTGCCAATCCAAAAATAAGAACCAAAAATAAGTAACGGCCACCACGTGGTATATCACATGAAACAACCTCGAAGAAAAATCTACGGTTTCAAGTTCTCAAAACCTGGATAGATAGCTCCAATGATATAAAATCCTAAGGAAGATAAAAGAATCGAAATAAGCGAAAAATAATACAATAGATAATGATATTTCTTACCGCAGATATATAAGACCACACTAGAATAGAACACAAGCTAGCGCCACTAAGACTTAAGAGCAAGTGCCCGACGATCTAGGCACGAGAAGAGAACAAGCCGGACATACGTCATAAACAAGAACGAAAGACTAGTAATTTTGAAAAGAAAGGAATTTAATTTGCATATTCACTAACTAGGTATAAGTGGGAAGAATCAAACTATCAAGCGAAGGTACGCTAATTAAAACACCGTAATAAAGGTGGAAGAGACAAGGTAAGAACGTCAAGGAATCTGCAAAAGCTAGCTAAATCAAATGTTGAGAGATGGCGCTCCTAGCAAGAGTAATCAATTACGCTAAATAAAGTTAATTAAAAGAGACAATTAGACGAATAGGCTCTACAATAGGTTTGCGAAATTCTAAAAGAATTTCTACAGAATTAGAATTGAATAAAAGAAACAAAATCTGATTTACAAAAAGATACTAAATGCAACGTGACTGAGCATTAAAATATTCAAGATGTCGGAGAGTGTCCAACAGAAGAAATACGGTTATGGCGACATCCAAAATAATTGAACATAAGTAAATTTCAAGAGTAAACCAAGTTTGAAGAAGCCCTAAACGTATGAAAATTAATAACAAAAATGAATAAAATAATAATTCACGAATAAGGTGAAATTTGAAAGGTCTAAATAGATAAACGTAGGAAAATAATGAAATAACTTCAATATAAATTACCGAATGATCACAAAATGATTTTCGAGCGTAACATCCTCTAAGTGAGATATTGCATTAGCGAATAATTCCGACATAAATATCAATTAAATCCCTCACGGGGCCGTAATTATATCAATTACAGTAAGGCTACATCGATAAATATCGGTGATGAGAGAGAACGTAACCACGTTTTAAGTTCGGCAACTAACGACGGAGTGTAGAGAGCGAGTCCCGTACTTTTCCTTTGAAAAAGGCGAGCACTGAGATTCGAGAAAAAAAAAGAAAAAAGCTTGAAAGAAATTAAATATATGGATAAATAACGAATAACGATACCTATACAGGTAGGTTCGTTAGAAATGGAGCAAAATATATTAAAGATATCATTAATTTTATTACAAAATAACGTGATGAAGCGTTGAGCGTTACGGACATGTAACATGTTTTGAATCGAAGTGTATATTAAAATGTATTTATGTGCGTAAGCAAAAACTAGTTTTATTCGAGGTAGTCTTTATGTGAAAGCGATAGCGGGCGATATTGAGGTGAAGATCAAGTTTTGCCTTCACACAAGAACGTTGTATGTCTTTCAGAATATATATATATATATATATATATATATATATATATATATTTAATTAAAATTCGGGTTGTATTGATTGTGTTAATTTAATTGATTGTATTTTTATTCAATTCCCGTATATTGTTGAGAGTTTTATTCTCATAATTTGTTGGTTTTTAGATTAAACAACGTGTCTTGTAGGTCTTTCAATTTATGATGTCATAAAATTTTGATTAATTTTATAAGATATTTATATTGTATTCGATATTGTTATTAAGAGATTTATTATTAGTAGAATTAAATAATAAAGAATATTTAAAATTTATATGTAAAAAATATAACTGAAAATTTATTCGAGAGGATTAAAAGGGTTTTTGTTACATGTGATCGCGCATGTGTTCAGATTTTGATCCTGTTTTCAAGGTTGGTATACAATTTGGTTCTCTGGGCAAAAATTAAAAATAAACTTTGTTATTTTTATAATAAGTTTCTTCGGTATCATTGAGGAAGTTTTAATTCACATAGCTGTCATTTTCAGTGAATTGTTTTACCTCGTTGTAAATTGTAAATTACACAATCTTTATACTCTATAAAGATAGTTTTTTTTTCTTTTTTTGATTTTTTTGTATTAAACATTCATTTAAATATCTTGTGTTTTATTCTTGCTATATACTTGTCAAGTATATTTGACTGGCGCCTAGTATTTTCGTAGAGACAACCACGTATTTCCTTTTTGGAACCCTGAGAAGAAAGAAGTCCCATAATTTTTTTAAACCAACCGGCTGAGTATCCTAGTTGGGAAGTTTAGTTGTGGATGTTGGTGCAGTACATATATAAACCACAATTCATAGCATATTTTTGGCAAGGCCAACGTGGGGCGAACACAAGCAGTATTGGTTCAAAGCAAGAAACAGAGCACAAAAATGGAAGATATCACAGCAGTACAGCAAAGAAGTGAGCAACTTTTGGAGGAAGCAAAGAAAAGAGTAGGTCCAGTAATTACCATACATGAAGAGGGGCACGAAGGAGTAGACAGGGATAAGATTATGTTGGACATGCTAATGAAAATGCAGGCTACGATGGAAATAATGATGGAAAGAGAGAAAGGAATGCTGGAAACAATGGAGTTAATGATGGAAAGAGAGAGAAAAATGGAAGAAAAGATGGATATGATGATGAGAAAAATAATGGTGTTAAATAATACAAGCAAGAAGAAATTTTAACAAGAGGTATGGACGCGTTGCAATTGTCAAATGAAAAACAAGAAGTAGAAGAAAGTATAATGGTTTTAAATAGCAAATTATTGGAAGAAGTAGATAGAAGAGAATTTGCAGAACAACAAATGAAGCATATGAAAAGGAAATTAACAAACAAAATATAAGAAGTAAGAAAAGAGAAGAATGAAATAAATGTACCCACTTATATTCCTGTACCTGTACAAAATGAAGTGTTACCTAAATTTTATGGGATGTCAAACACAAATTCCATGTGTTTCTTAAATAAAATAAAAGCCAGTTTGGAAGATGTGCCAGGGGACGAAAGGAAGTTGCAAAAGATTGGAAACTGTCTGAAGGATGACGCTATGGTTTGGTGGGAGATGGTGTCAGATGAGGTAAAAACAATGGATGAATTTGAAGCCAGGTTCACAAATCAATTCTGGGGACGAAACAAGCTGACTAGGGTAAAACAAGAATTATTATTTGGTAAATATAGAACAGGAAATAATGAAACAAGGGAGACCTATGTCATGAAGACGTAATCTGTATTAAAGTATTTAACCCCTAAGATAAGTGAATTAGATTTGGTTTCACAATTAAGTAGACATTTTGATTTTGAAGTTAGTCAGGCAGTAGCTATACATAATATAAATGATATGCAACAGTCTTTAGAATTATTAAAAAGGTTAGATGATGCAGAGCGTGGAAATCGATATAATAATAATTATTCAGAAAGTAATATAAAAAGAAATCAATATTCAAGATTTAATTTAAACAATACACCTCTGAGATAAGAAAGACCTAGGCTAAATGAACATGCTCAAATTAATAGAAATAGAATGGCTTCCCCAAGTAGACAAATAAATAATTCAAATAGAGATAATGTAAAATATAGAATTATAGATCAAAAGAAATACACAGGTACGAGGTATAAAGATACAAGGCCTAATTTTAATTTAGAATCTGTAAAGATAGATGTAAGGAATAAATCAGAACTTGCTAGCCAACCAAAGAGAGAGAAAGTTTTACATTGTTGTATGATAAGGCAGATTGCGCGATAAATACTAGTTTGCCACACATTAAAGTTAATATAGGAAAAAGGGAATGTTATTGTTTGATTGATTCTGGTAGTTAAACGTCATTTTTGGATGAAAAAGTTGTGGAATGGTTAATTAAGAATAAGGAAGGGAAATATGTACCCACAAGTAAAATTACTATTGTATCAGCTACGAAAAAGATTATAGCTGTAGTTAATAAGTTTTATGTAATTAAATTTGAAATAGAAAACCATAAATTTATCGGAGACTTTATTGTAGTAAAAGATTTAGGAAGAAATGGGATATTGGGAATAGATTTGTTAGATAAAATTAATGCAATAATATATATTAATAAAAAGAAGATAATAATTAATAATAATAATGTGCAATGGATCCAGGAGGCTGGAGAGGAAGAGAAAATAATTAATGAAGAAAGAAGTCCCATAATTTTTGTAAACTAACCGGCTGAGTATGCTAGTTGGGAAGTTTAGTTGTGGATGGTGGTGCAGTATATATATACAGTGTGGTCATAAAGTTTGGAACCAAGCTTATAACCGCATTATTTTACATTTTTAGGAAAAACGCTCGGACAGGTAAATTTTCCTTTTTAAAACGCCATCTTTTGACATACAACTTTTTTCTATGACGTCATTAGTTTTCGAGTGATGACGTTATCAACACTTTCTTTAAATGGCAACCATATTATTTTTTTCTCGTTTTTGGTAGATCTTTATATCCACCAAATAGTGATATAAAACAATTGGTATGTTGCATCACAATTTTTTTGAAAAAATTATATAAATTTAGAAAAAAATACGAAAATTTTATTTTTGTACAAAATTAAAATTAAATTAAAAAAAAATACATCTGAACTTCAATTTATTGTAACAGTTAACGTAAATTTTCAAAATGGACCCCACCAACCAACTGACACTGTCCCAGCCGAGTGTAAACACTTCGTATACTCGCCTCAATTATGTCTGGGGATATTTGTGTAAGTTCTACGCGAATTCGTTCTTTTAAATCTTCTAAATTGTTCGGTTTGTTAAAATACACTTTCGATTTCAAATAACCCCACAAAAAAAAGGTCTAACGGAGTCAGGTCAGGAGAACGAGGTGGCCATTCTATGGCGCCTCTCCGTCCAATCCATTTATTGGGAAATATTTTGTCAAGATAGTGGCGAACCTCTACACCGTAATGGGGAGGCGCCCCATCTTGTTGAAACCAAATATTTGGATGGGGTACATCACCATCCTCGTGATTTGGGAAAATAACAGCGAGCGCTGGAACCAGTTCAAATCTTAAAAATTCTAAATATTGCACAGCAGTCAAATTTCCTTCAAAAAAATATGGTCCTAAAATGCGTCGTCCAATCATTCCAACCCATACGTTAACTTTTCCTCTGCGCTGAGTATGATACGCTTGAGTCCAATGCGGATTGTTCTGCGACCAATATCTGCAATTATGGCGGTGAACAGATCCATTTAGGCAGAACGTAGCTTCATCTGAGAAGACGATGTTTTCCAAGAAATTTGGATTATTGTCACAACGTAACATTACGTCTTCACAGAACTGCAGTCGACGATCTTCGTCATCCTCATGTAATTCCTGTACAAGTTGAACTTTGTAAGGACGATAGTGTTCTTTTTTAAATAAGTTGACGACAAATGAGTGAGCCACCTGATTGGCTAACGCAAGTTGTCTGGTGGAAACATGATGCCTTTCTTCTGCTTCTAGAAGCACATTTAATTTCACATCTTCTCCTACTTGAGGTCTACCTTAACGTGGTCGATCTTTTACGGATTCAGTTTCGGTAAACTTTCCAACTAGTTTTGTCACCGTAGACCTGGTAATTGGTGGTCTATCAGGGTGTTCATGGTTAAGCAATTCGCATGCTTCTGCATGCGTTCTTTGTCTGTCCCCATACCCAACCATAATTAAAATTTCGATTCTTTCTCGCTCAGATAAATGTGCCATTTTTTATATTAGCGAAAATGAACAATTTTTACGCAATATCTCAAAAATTTAACGTCAAAAATAGAAGTAAATAATTCAACAATGTTGTCGCCATAGAAACAATTTCAAACTAAAATTTTTGTACATAAATTGTATAAAAAGAAGCAAGAATGTCATAAAGAAATATCTTGCAAAAAAGTGCGTGTTTTTGTTTTTGTAAATTTTTTGCATAGTAACATGAGTACATGTGCTTTTGACGATCCGGTTTGTTCAAGAAGAATATTTAAGTCCTCACACAAGACAGAAATGTGAAAAAAACTTACTTACATATTTCAGTAAATTTTGTAAGCTTAATTAGTTTTTGAAATCTTCAATTTTTGGGCGATAATTTTAATTAAGAAATGGTCTGCCACATCATGTCAATTTTTTAAATAAATTAAACTTCTTTGGCCTTTTTTTGTGAAACTATTTAATGTTAAATAAGATTTTTTAATAAGTAATTGGCCGATTGGGAAGACGAATTTCTTTTGACCTAGAGCGAATAACGCAGATTACTATTGATCGCAAAGCATTTACACTCGGCTGGGACAGTGTCAGTTGGTTGGTGGGGTCCATTTTGAAAATTTACGTTTACTGTTACAATAAATTTAAGTTCAGATGTATTTTTCTTAATTTAATTTTAATTTTGTACAAAAATTAAATTTTCGTATTTTTTTCTAAATTTATATAATTTTTTCAAAAAAATTGTGATTCAACATACCAATTGTTTTATATCACTATTTGGTGGATATAAAGACCTACCAAAAACGAGAAAAAAATAATATGGTTGCCATTTAAAGAAAGTGTTGATAACGTCATCACTCGAAAACCAATGACGTCATAGAAAAAAATTGTATGTGAAAAGATGGCGTTTTAAAAAGGAAAATTTACCTGTCCGAGCGTTTTTCCTGAACATGTAAAATAATGCGGTTATAAGCTTGGTTCCAAACTTTATGACCACACTGTATATACCACAATTCATAGCAATATGCGTATATGCAGCATACAATTTACGAACGCGTACATATAACTAGCGTACATGTATGTACATAAGTCGAACACAGGTTTTTCTGTTTGTCGTAAAATGCTTGTATGATGTTCCATCATATAAACATGAAAGAAACATTATTTAAGATTACTCTTTTGTAACGATCTTGTTGCACGAACGTTTTTGTAGGAAATATAAAACGGAAACCATACGGCGACAAAGTACATACTATCATTCATTCGTCATTGTTGCATATCTACAAGTAAGCAATATGTGAATAGGAACTTTTCCGACAATGGGCTGCAAATCAAAGAAATGGTAAAAATAATAAAGTACAGTGGAGACTGGTGCTTTAGATTAGCATCACTCATTATGTTATAAAAAAAAACTCTTTGTTAGTCGACTGTTCAAGAGCATTCGTCTGATTGTGTGTAGAGAAGCCCGAACTACACAAAGAATTCACATATGTTACACTCGAGTTCGAGATTTTTAGATAAATGTGTATCATTATGTTAGTTGTGAGATAATGAAATGTTCGACGACGTATTTTCCGACAAACAATATTAAGGAGGAGTCCAATTTGTGAAGGAAACACGAGAAAATATCCTTCCGTCGTTCTTTTTAATCTCACACATGATAACGATCTAACTGTATTGATATCTACTTTCTTAATGTTAATTTTATACAAATTGTTTTCGAGTTGTTTATTTAGGGATCATAAAATAAATAAGGACAATAAACGCTATAATATTTATCTCTGGTGATTAAATGAAATTGTGTTAGAGGCAATAAAAATAAATCTTGTTAGTTAAATTGTACAATTAATATTTATTGACAGATGGTGAACTCGATGAATTGACATTTTAAGTAATCCACTCGTTTACACAACGAACAATAACAGATAACCACTTCAAACATATTGAAGTGCCGTAATAGTCGAACATGAGAATTAAAGAAACGAACTTTCACGTTTATTTGTATATTTCGAAACCTAAATCATGATTAAGCTATTGTGAGCTTGAATATTTCGCTTTCATTTGCACTTCACGACGGACAGGTTGCTATTGTTGAAATCATTAAACGGCAATGGAGTATCTGAACCGCTTAAAGCAAATATTTCATGTTTTAATAAAGGTCAGGAAGTCAATTCGATTTTTTTTTATTCTGGAATATGTAGTATTCTTTACTTACAGGAGGATAGAACATATTGAAAGCGCACATATTTTTCACATCTACAGCCATGTTGAAAAATATCTAATAAAGCATACACTTTTCTGTTTAGTGCCTTATAACAATAAGACATCTCCTAACTACTAACTAATGAGTTTTGTACAATATTCAGGAGTTAAGGAATTTTTGGCGACTCTAACCTTCTTTAAGTATTACTTGCAAGGATATTATGTATTTATAATAATAATAATAATAGTAATTTATTTTCATCCCTTTAACTACAATAGCACAGGATAAGTCAACAATTTAAAGTAAAATAAAATCTTAATCGTGGTCACAATTCTTCTTACATGTGTAAGAGCGTCAATATCCATTTACCGACTTAGTCAAAAGTATGGAATGGACGGTTTATTTCCGTAATTATGAACTTTATAATAAAATGTCTTTAATAAAAGTTTTTTACTAATTATTCTCCATTTCTTAGCCTACTCGTTGTTTTCTGTATGTCAACGCATTTCCATGGAAACGTTATTTATTTTTTCTTTCAAATGGCATGTGTCATTTCTTTTGCTGATTTCTATTCCTCTTTTTTTTCTTGAAATGACTTGATATCTTTTTTATATGCTTTCATAACAAAAGTTTAGAAAAAATACTGATAATACTTTATTCACTCAAATAATATTTTACTCAAATTAAATGTTCAAACTGAAGACCCCTTGCAGCTTGACAATAACCTAATCTATCACAAAAATTACGCAACGAATTTTGTAGTCAGATAGGTGGTATTTCTTCAATTTCATTTCTGATTCTGACTGTCAGGTCTTGCAAATTTTGTGTTTTTTTTTGCTAAATTTTATTCTTTAAATGACCCTAGAGGAAAAAATCTAGAGGACTCAAATCAGGCGACCTGGCAGGCCATTTAATAGGTCCTCGACGTTCTATCCGACGACCTGGAAAGATGTTATTCAGAAACAGGCAAACATCAACTCCATAATGTGGTGGAGCGCCGTCTTGCTGAGACCAAACATTGTGGTTTGGCAATCCTTGTTGTCGATCTTCATCCGAAAATAAATGTGTCGGGCACAATGTAATCACGCAATAGGTTTAGATATCTATCTGCTGTCAAATCTCCATCTATAAAGTATGGACCTATTATGTGGTGCCCAATAAGACCAGCCTAGACATGAAGATTTCGTGGATGTTGTGTATGGTGTTCCATTATCCAATGAGGATTTTCACTGGACCAGTAACGATAGTTGTGTCTGTTTACAAACCCATTTAGATGAAAAGTGGCTTCATCCGAAAATAAAATGTGGTTTAGAAAATTAGAAAATTATTATTGATAATTTCCATTATTGTTGCACAAACTACATCCTTCTGTCAGGGTCATCTTCGTTTAGCTCATGGAGGCGATGTATCTTGTAGTTCTTTTTTAATATTCGAACAACCGACGATTCACTAATATCATTATCCAAAGCAACTTGCATGGTTGACGTAATCGGATTATCCGTAACATTAAGTAATACATCAGAACTTGATCTTGATTTGTAACTGATTTTGGGCGTCCAGTCCTTGGCATATCTTTTACATTTCCAGTTTGTCTAAATTCTGTAACCAATACAGACACTGTGGATTGTACAATACGATTTCTTTCCGGATGAACGTTATTAAATAAATGACAAACATCTTGGTGTGAACGCTGTGGATCGTCATAACCAACTATCATTAAGATTTCAATTCTTTCAGTTTCACTGAGTTTCACCATGTTTACAGATTAAAATGAAACTATTCTTACTATATCAACTTATTGAAAGGTACTTCACAATGACATGAAAAATGACATTAAAGAAAACAAAGGCCACTATAATTTTTTTGAGAGAATCTGATTTTATATCACATTTTGCCGTTTATTGGAAGATTTTACACAAAAATTTTGTTATGAAAGCATATGAAAAAAATATCAAGTCATTTCAAGAAGAGGAATAAATATCAACAAAAAAAACACATGGTTGCCATTTGAAAAAAAATAACGTTTCTATGGAAATGCGTTAACATACAGAAAACAACGCGTAAGCTAAGAAATGGAGAATAATTAGTAAAAAAATTTTTGTTAAAGACATTTTGTTATAAAGTTCATAATTACGGAAATAAACCATCCATTCCATACTTTTGATTAACCCGTATAAAATAAACATTGATATCTAATACTACTGCTTCAAGAAGAGTACAAAAGAAAATATGCAAGGAACAAAATATTAAAAACCTACGCAATAAAATAGAGTTTCACACTAACCTTAACTACATTGCAGCTAAGATAATACATCACAAGCATGAACACACTCCTGGACTGGAGAAATAAATTTTCGAGATTAATAGGTCCCTAATACTGGATTCAAACATATCTAGTGGTAGCTGTCTATACTTAAGTGGTAACCTACTGTACAAACTAATTGCCTGGTATTTAGGATTTTTTTCAGTAAACGCTAATCTATGTTTGGGAATTTCCAATATATGATTATTACGTGTATGATAATGGTGGTTCTCATTTGATTTTGTGAAAATATTAAAATTTTGCTTGACATAAATTAATAATTTATAAATACATATATACACATGGCAATGTCATAATGTTCATTTCCTTGAATAAGTTTTTACAACTTACTCTTACATTGACTTTGCTCATTAATCTAATCGCTCTCTTTTAAAGTCTAAAAATTCTTAGTACTTCTATTGAACCGCCTCAAGCAAGTATTCCATATGTGAGTAGAGAATGGAAATTAGCAAAATAATAAATTCCACCCTGATACGCAATTGAATTATTGGGTAACATACACCAGTCAACTTCTTTACCAAGCAATCAATGTGCTCATTAAAAGAACAGGTCCCACCTATATATATACCCAAAAATTTTGTCGAGTCTACCTGAGCAACAGTACCACCATTTACTCTAATTAACTGGGAACAATTCCTTTCGTGTTTTTTTGCTTTAAATTCGACTATTTTTGTTTTTGTATTATTTAAGTACAAAGCATTGTTTTGAGAATACTCGTTCAAGAGAATCAATGAGGTTTCTACTGCACGACTTACATTTTCATATTTATTACACGTTACCAGCAATGACGTGTCATCCGCGTACATCACCATTTTACTGTTTGGCGCATTATTTACATAAATTATGAAAAGAAGCGGTCCCAATATACCTCGTTGGGGTACTCCTCTCCCTATTTCACTTACATTCGATTTAATTCCCTTTGCTTCCACATAGCTTGAACGGTCCTCCAAATAACTTTGAAACACGTCCAAGGCCAAACCTCTGATGCCATATCGAGCTAATTTTTCTAATAAAATTTTGTGATTTACTAAATCAAATGAGAGTATATAAATCCACTTAACGGATAACATAGAAATACAAATACAGAAACATATGTGACAGTGCAAACTCTATTTAAAAACCAAACCAATCGATTACTTTCAACATAAAAAAAAACTAAAACGCCACGGGACGCGTGGCAGATGTGAAATATCGAAATCGATTCTTATTTAAAGAAGGGAATATAAAGTAAAATAAAGAAATATTTAGATTGTCGCATCACTATTACAATCACTGTCAATCATATTTAAAACCAATAAAAAGTTGCAACGTATTCGGTTGGAAATACTTCGTTTTGTTCGAAAAGACGCTTCGAATGAAATGAAAACTTGAAGCGATGAAGTGTATACTGCCCGACATATAAAACCCGTACACTAACATATTACCAATGTAAGCCAGGCTTATCAAATTTACATGTCCTATTTGACTTAAGTTTTACAGGTATTAGCAATGTATATATAATCTATGAAGTTTATAAGTGACAGTATGAATATATTTGTCCCGTTTACGCAAACAAAAAACAAACTGATTTTATGCTCATAAGAGTTGTACGTGTTTTATATGGTGCGCAGTGTATATAAATAAAGTGACTATAGCGCTTACCTATGAGCACCAGATATACACTCACACACAGTATACGCGCTGCAGAAAGAGGAAAACGTCAGCAGTATGGCGAAGAGAGGGGAGGGCTGACTGAGCGGTCGTTGCGTGATGGCACCCAAGAGCCGAGTGTATCCCGTGGCGCGTCTTTAGATGTTTCACATCGAGAAAAGCGAAAGTACTTATTCATTTATTAAAAGAATCCACATAGTACTTATTAGCGTTTTCTGGCCGTGCTGACCATTTAAGCTTTAGCCAAAATAATTAGTTCTCTAAAGAGGAACCTAAAAGGCGTAAACCTGTTTGGTCAAGAGTTAGAATTAACCAATGAATAGAAGTATCTAGGCATAACACTCGATGCGAAATTGAATTGGAGCAGACACATAGTCAATGTGGCTGACAGGACACGCAGCTCTTCTGAAGAAGAGCAGTTGGCAAGACCTGGGGACTAAAAGGAAATGTGGTACACTGGTTGTACACAGCAGTAGTAAAATCAAAGATTACCCATGGAGCAGTTACCTAATGGAGAAGGACGGAGATGAAATCGGCGGTGGGGCTCTCGACGAATCTCCAGCGAGAGGATCTGTTTGGGAATCACGGTTATGAACATCAAGGAAACCGCCTTCATATATTTCATCGCTGGTCTCTTTCCGCTGCAACTATTTGTGAAAGCGGAGGCCATTTCTGCGATCCTGAGGCGGAAAGCCAATGGCTTATGTTGCCCTAATAAAGTTGTAGGGGACTACACAGATATCACAGAAACTATGCTGGGAGAGTAGATATTATAAATGCTGTCGGACAGTACAGCCTGAGATTTTTTTCGCAGCTTAAATGAACATATCTATATCTATCAGGGGACAGGCAAAAAGTCGCTCGAGCGATTGGGGTGCCGGCACCTAGTACACGAATGGATCACAATTCAATCGGGGCACAAGTGTAGGTATATGTAAAATATGCCCCAGAAGGAAGATATCGTTAAGTCTGGGGAAGCATACCACCGTTATCCAGGCTAAGTTGTTTGCAGTGACAGCCTGTGTCGAGGAAATCCGGATCCCGGCTTCGTAAACAAAAAAATTAACATGGTGACTGACACTCAGGCACCTATTAAAGGCATTAGGAATCCATCTACCGGGCCTAAACTTGTGAAAAATTGCAAATAGGTGCCTAATAGACTGACACAAGACAATATTGTGCCACTGATATGGGCGCCAGGACATGAAAAGATTAAAGGCAATTAGGGAGCCGACTAGCTGGCAAAGGAAGGTTTTAAGAGGAAACTTCATAAGACTAGAACCTGTGTGTGGAATTCCCAAGGATTCCGCTAGAAGGGAGATCTGGTTATGGCTAGAAAGAGAACAGAAAAAGAATCGGAGACTAACGAAAGGTCAACTCCATACCAAAACACTAACTACTAGGGAAGCTAGGCGCTAGACTTTCAGTCAACCAAATTCATAGTAATAAAAAAGAATTTAAAACTATTACTGAGTCAATAACCGGACTTTGTCCATTAAGGAAGCATATGTACAGTATGGGCTTGGTAAGCAAGCTCTGGTGTAAGAGATGTGAAAAACACGAGGAAACTAGCCTTCATGTAATATGCACTTGTGAGAAACTGTAAGGACTCATACAGAAACATTACGCAAGTGATCAATCTCATGCTACGAGGGTATTCCAATTTCACCTGAGGAAGTTAGTTGCTTTTATCGAGGTCACAAGATCTATTGTTGATGGTACAAAGAGCAGTGTGCTCAAGTGACTGGAGTTATTGGCGTCCAACCCAAAGAATCAGAAGAAAAAGAGAAGAAGTACCGAAAATGGAGCCGACGAGCGTGAGCCGTAATTTGGTACAAAAAAATTGTACTTCGCCAAGCAATGATGGAAAATCAATTTTGTTGTAACAATTTTGATTAAAAAGTTGGCACTAGAAATATTCCTCCCTTCCGACAACGACACCATGCCATACTCGCCCAAAAGACTTTTGTAGTCTACACCAGCCGGTGGATATATTCCATTAGTTCTGGATGAAATATATTTTAAGAACTTCCTTTGAATTTTATTCAATCCAAGCTGCTGGTAAGTATATATGGAATACCATACGACAGAGGCATATTCAAGTTTAGAACGGACCAAACTAGAATATATCGTTTCTAGTGTAAACACGTTGGCGAATCCTCGTTCTTATAAGGAAACCTATCGATCGAGAAGCAGATTAGCAGATTGCTACTATGCAAATTTTTAACTACGCATCAAATAAAACACCTCTTCAACTACTAGCCTCCTTAGAATAGCAGCGTGATCAGTAACATAATTGTAAGAAATAAGTTGCTCGCTCCTGGAATAAGTGACAATAGGGTACTTGCTAATACTTAATTTAAATTTAATTGTATGGCACCAAGCGGTTATAATATTGATGTTTCTTTGCAATGTTTCACAGTCGGAGATGACAGAGATATTTGGAAATATTTCTAAATCATCGGCGTACGCAAAACTCGTCAAATAATTGTTAAAAGATCATTTATATAGATTATAAATAGTACAGGCCCTAGATTGGGCCCTTGCGGTACACCAGAAGCGCAGTGAATATGTTGGAATTATTTCCAATGTAGCAAACATAAACCAACCTATTGTTCAAATAAGAAGCTATTAGCTTTACAGTGTCAGACAAAAGGTCGAAGGAGGACATTTTTGTGGTCAGTATATTGTGGTCGATCGTACCTAACACTTCAGCGAAATCTGTATATATCACATCTACCTGCCCTCTTTTGCTCAAGCATTGGCTAATATACTGCGTAATTTCGACCAAGTTGGTTACTGTTGATCTTCCAAATTTAAAGCTATGCTGGTAAGAGGAAATTTAAGGTGAACTTGTTAAAAAACTTTGAAGCAGGTAGACAAAATACTTATGGGTCGATAATTACTGGTAAAGCCCTTATTCCCATGTTATAATACGACTTAGTTTCCAAATGATCGGAAAAGTAGACATACTGATACTTAAATTAAAAATTGAAGCTAGCGGTTCAGATAGTTAATAAGTCCATCGTAACCGTAAGGTGTAATCAGCCTTTATTTCCATCACGACAGACAAAACTTCGCCAGTCAAACCGCCGGAAAATCAATACTGTCAAACGAAAGAATATTTGCAGAAAAAGTATCAGGTACAGTTGAACGTGGTACAAATGTAGTGGAAAACATGTGCGCAAAAGCCTTAATAATTTCATCCGGATCAGTTAACATATCGGTTCCTAAATTCAAGCAGACAGGAATCCGGGATATACCGCTCTTTTGCCTCAAATATCGCCAATACTGAATCATTCACTATATTTGCTTCAACATTGAATATATGAATATTGGTTATGAGCACGCTGGACTTCAATTTTGACCAAGCTACGCAATCTTACAAATTGTTGTTTATCGTTAGTTGGGCCTGTACGTTTCCATTTACGATAGTAATATTCTTTCTGTTTTATCATACTTATTACCTCTCAATTATACCAAGTAGGAAATCTGCACAGAGTATGTTAACGACAGACTTCTAAGAGTAAAAATTATGTTCAATCTCCCCCCTGCACAATATATCAGTATATGCACCTGACATTGGCAAACCCGAAGAAATGTCAATAGATTTCTACGAAATCCTACAATCAGAACTGGACAAAATCCCAAGAAACGAAAAGATAATCCTATTAGGAGACCTAAATGCTAGAATAGGAAATGAAGCAGTAGATGGAGTAAAACAAAAATACAACGAAGAAGTAACTAACAGAAATGGCGAAATGTTGACAGAATTTTGTGCACAGAATGAATTACGAATAAACAACACATACTTCCCTCATAAAGACCAACACAAATACACCTTTTACGACAATAGACAAAATAAATCCATAATCGATTACATCATCATAAACAGAATGTTCATGCCCCAACAAATACTAGATATAAGTCCTGTCCTCAGCCAACATTGGAACAGACCACAAATTAGTGCTAGGAAAACTACGAATAGCAATGTCACTGAGGAAACAAAAGCCAACAACAAGAGCTGAAAAATTCAACATAGAATTGCTCAACCAGGAAAATACGAAACAACTATACTCAGACCGATGCAAACAATACATTACTCTTAACCCAATAATAGAACCCGACACTCCCCAAATAGCATGGGATAAACTGAAACAAAACATCTATAAAGCCGCCGAAGAAACCTTAGGCACACGCACGGTATCGCAGAACAGTAGACTGAACAATAAACCTTGGTTTACAACGGAAGTCACGGATATCACAAGGGAAATGAAGAAAAATTATTTGCAATACAGGGAATCTCCAACTCAAGAAAACCGAAATAAGTATATTGAAACTAGGAACAAGGTCAATAATAGGGTTAGAGAGATCAAGGAAGAATACTGGCAGGAATTCAGTAACGAAATGGAAGCAGACATGTATGGAGCACAAAAACGAATTTGGAAACTACTAAGAGGCATGAAACGGGAAACGAATGAAACAATACAACTCAGAACAATTACCGAAGAAACTTGGGAGAAATATTTCAGAAATCTTTACGCAGACATAGAGAACCCTGTAGAAACACAAGAAGAAGACATACAAAACGACCCACCAGAAGAGTGCACGCAAATCACCGAAGAGCAAGTAAGAGAGACAACGAGGAAACTTAAGAACAGGAAAACTCCAAACCAAGACAAAATACCAAATGAGCTAATAAAAAATGGAGGAACTGCCACCATAAAAGAATACACAAAACTGTTTAATATCATACTACAACATAGAAGAATACCTGAAGAATGGAAGAACAGCGTAACAATACCCGTCTTCAAAAAAGGAGACAAAACCGATCCAGTAAACTACCGTGGGATAACATTGTTGAGCACCTCGCTAAAATTCCTAACTAAGATCATTGCGGACAAAATAACCCCAACAATGCCAATAAGCGAAGAACAACAAGGATTTCGAAGAAGTCGATCCACCACTGACGCTCTATTCATACTCAGACAACTGATAGAAAAATCATTAGAGTACAACACCCCTGCCTATCTTTGCTTTGTAGATCTAACTAAGGCCTTCGACAGAGTACAACTAGAAGACGTCATCACGATCCTGGAAAACAATAATACGAAGAAAGAATACGTAGAACTCATTAAGGACCTAAACACGAACACAAGAACGCAAATACGCACAAACCTCACCCTAACGCAACACCTATGAACCACAACAGGCATCCGTCAAGGCGATAGTCTCAGTCCTTTATTGTTCAACGCAATCATGGATGAGCTGGTGAAAGCTGTAAAGAACACCGGATTAGGATATCGGATGGGCATACACAACATAAATATAATATGCTATGCTGATGACGCAGTACTTATTGCGGAATCAGAGGACGACCTACAAAGAATGTTACATGCTTTCAACAAACAGGCAGGAAAACACAACATGGAAATTTCCATAGACAAGACCAAATGCATGACCATAGCAAAAGAACCTGTACGCTGCAAATTGGTAATAGAAAATAAGACCGTCGACCAAACCATGTCAATCGAATACCTTGGGTGCAAAATTACAAGCGCAGGGTTTTTGGGTGATGAGGTGAGGAAACAAGTAAACAAAGCAGCAGCAATATCGGGACATCTTAGGTATCCAATCTGGAGAAACAAACACCTAACTACGGAATGCAAATCAAGGATATACAAAACATGCGTACGACCGGTGATGACATATGGTGCGGAGACGAGAGCGGAAACGACGATAACAAAGAGGATACTAAGAACAACCGAAATGAAGACTCTAAGAACGATAACAGGATACACATTACATGATAGGCAAAGAAATACATATATAAGGGAGAAGTGTCAAACGGATGACGTAGTCAGATGGATACGGAAAAGAAGAAGAGAATGGAACCACCATGTCAGCCGAATGACTCCCGACAGAATGGCCAGAATAGTACGAAACAACATACCTCACGGAAGAAGACCCATAGGACGACCACCAAAACGCTGGCGAGACAGCTGGCAATCAAATTCACAAGAACTGCCGCCACAAAGAAACCGGAACTAAACAGGCGATACGCCTATCGAAAGAAGAAGAAGAAGAAGGAAATCTGCGAGAGGAAGAAGGTGTTTCGGGAACGTAAAGAAAATGTCTCAGAATAGAAACTTGCTGTCGCCGCATTAACGTTCATACATGTTTTTAGATGCGACCAATCAATACGAACCATTTGGTAATACAAGTCTACAAAATTAGCTTTTCGAAAATTATAATTTTTGTTATTCTTAACATTCTTAATTTTCACAATATTCCTATATCTTAATCAATTCTTAAACTAGGATGATATCCGTCTTCGGACACAAGTTTCATATCATGTGTAACGTGTACAACATAATTAAGATAGCTGAACACAAGGTCTAATAGTCTACAATTCTGATTTAGGATGTGATTGTATTGACGGAAATGTAATATATTCATAATATTTTGAAGAACAGTCGATTTGGGATTCATACCAGACTCGCAACATTACATTTAATACTCCTTGCCTTAACAACAGCTATAGAAGCTAGTTTCCAAAAACAATAGAAGACTTCAGCTATATTTGTTGATCCGACAGCGGTCAATGACACTGTGTGGAGACAAGGTGTAATGTATAAACTTTTACGAGTTATTCCATGTCTGAAAATAGCTAATATTATTAACGTCATGCTTAGCAACAAAACCATCCAAGTAATTATGGGCAGTAGATTGTGCCATCAAAATAATTTTAATACTGGTTTATCGCAAGGTTCTGTCTTGGGATCTCTTCTCTTCAGTCGGTACATAACTGCCTGGTGTCATGCCTGACACTGTGTCAAGGGAGTTTAGATGCGCTGACGACTGGGGACTAGCTGCGAGCTACCAAGATCTCGAAATTATTCAATTAAAATCACCGAAAATTATAATATTCTTATCTAGAAACTTAAAACACTAATCAACATAAAATAAATTATAAACCTCAATGCAAACATCTGGTGGAACATAAATTATGACAACATACATTGTATATCTTAAAAAAGTACATTTACATTTACATTATTAAATCTATGAGAGGTACTAAATCAGCCATCAGCCAAGTCCGAGGTATTCCAAATAATAAATTGTGTTCATGTTCTTATGTAAATTTACAATTTCTAAATTACTTATTATTCCTACTTCTACTTTTAAATTTAAATCGTCATTACAAAATAACTTGAATTAAGGAGTAACACAACTTAAGAATTTAAAAAAAGAAATGTTTGTTTTTACTTTAAATGACGCTTTTGGGCTTTAAAAACGCAACTTTTAAAATCTCTTTTAGTAGGTTACTCCAGGCCCTCCGAAACTTTACATTCGGTAAAGTATGCAAACTAGATTGCCAATGGAGATTCAAAAACATTCGAAGTTGTTTTACATGTGAATTCGACAGCGTAATTTAACAAAAACTCTGGAGGAAAGAGTGAAATACATGAAAAACTTATAAACGAGCCTTCCATCTAGTTCATCGTCCTAATCATGATTCTGTTAAAAAAAAACTGAGAAATGAAATCTATGGCATACTTTATTAGAAATCAACACTATAAAAACACCCGTAAAGTGTGTTTGGAGCAGAAAGTAGAAGCCATTTCTACTTTAAATTAATATCGTGAAAAGCTAATTTTAGAATATTTAGACACTGGCTTAAAAAATGGAAAAGTAGGAGAACATACAATAGAGGGGATTACGGTAGAAGAAGTAAAAAAGGAGTTACAGAAAATGAGAAATAATAAAGCACCTGGACCAGGTGATCTGCCTATTGAGCTACTAAAACACGCAATAACAGACGCATTGAAAGTAATATGTCGTATATTTAATAAATGTCTAATTGGAGAAGACATGCCCCATGACTGGACAATCTCCCACATAAATTCAGTATATAAGAAGGGCGACAGAAACAAATGTGGGAACTATAGAGGTATAAGCATCACTTCATCCACTGGTAGACTGTATGGAAGAATCCTTAAAGCTAGAATAGAGAAAGAAATCAGAGAAATAGAAGAACAAAGTGGCTTTAGACCGGGAAGATCCTGTACGGACAATATATTCACCCTAAGACATCTAGCAGAAAAGAGCATAATAAAAGATAGAGAAATCCATATTACATTCATAGATCTAAAAAAGGCATTTGATTCCGTCCCTCTTCAGAAATTATGGATTACAATGGATTACAATGGAAGACCAAGGCATAAATAAAGACTATATAAACGCAATAAAAATCCTCTACAGAGAAAATCAAGCCGTGGTCAAAGTCGGAAAACAGACATCTGCACCGTCCCAACCAACAAAAGGCGTGAAACAGGGTTGCTGCTTATCCCCTACCCTTTTCAAAATCTACTTAGGAGCGGCTCTAAAGCATTGGAGTAGGAAATGCAGCCCCATGGGGAAACATCTGGAAAGTAGCCGTCTACACACAATTCTCTTCGCAGAGGACCAAGTAGTAATTGCTGAAGACCAACAAGACATGGAATATATGCTTACTAGACTCATAGAAGAATACAATAAATGGGGCTTAGAAGTAAATACGGAAAAAACCCAGTATATGGTTATAGGAGGAAGGGGGCAAGATTTGGAATTGGAAAGTGGAGTAATAAAAGATGTAAAGGAGTATGAATATCTTGTGCGAAGATGGAAGGGATGAAAAGGACATATTGAAGAAAATAGGTAGAGGAAAGAATATGACTAGAGCACTGCATCCGATCCTGTGGAATAATAACTTGACAAAAAAAACAAAAAAAAAATATATATCAAACACTAATTGAACCGGTTATGACGTATGGGTCGGAGGTGTGGGTCATGAATAAAAACATCAATCAGAAAATACTTTCAGCAGAGATGTCTTATTGGAGACGATGCTGTAGCTTAACTTAATTCGACCACGTTAGGAATGAGAACATTAGAGAAAGAATGAGGGCTACAGATACTATCTTGGACACAATAAATGAAAAACAGCTAAAGTGGTACGGCCACATGCGTCGCATGGGTGACGAAAGGATTCCCAGAAAAGTATGGGAATGGATTCCTCCACGAAGAAACAAACGGGGAATACCGCGGAAACGATGGGCACAAAATATACACAAAGAGATGAAAGAACGAGATCTGCAGGAGGGAGACTGGAGTTATAAGGAGCGTTGGCGCTTAGGATACGAGAAGCGGCTTTAAAGCTGCAAAGCCTTGCTATATATATATATATAATTGAAAAGAAATGATCGACCGTGATATATTATCAAAAATTTATTTAAATTAGGGTAAGCGGTCAATTAAAAAACTCCTTTATTAAATTACCCTATATTTCGCAACACTTTGTCGGTTCTTCTGGGGTAAAAAATGTAGAGTTAAAAAATAATTATTATTATTTTTTAACTCTACATTTTTTACCCCAGAAGAAGCGACAAAGTGTTGCGAAATATAGGGTAATTTAATAAAGGAGTTTTTTAATTGACCGCTTACCCGAATTTAAATAAATTTTTGATATATATATATATATATATATATATATATATATATATAAAAGCCAATTCTTCTGAAATTAGATTTAGATGTTATTTAAAACTAATTATAAAAAAGTAAGTATAGTAGAGGCTCAGTAGTGAATGGGGCCGGGGATTCCTCGAGCTACCGAAATCTCGAACTATACGGAAGGATTACAGAAAGGCGCAAAAAATAAACGTTAATGCGTTTGCATGAAACATTGTAATTTATTTACATATCTAATTTTAGAAACAACACTGTTGGTCAAATATAAACTTTTTCGAAGTAACATTGATGAAAATAGGTGTATACAGGGCGTAAACAAAATGTAATGATATTAAGCATAAAATGCTAATACACGAAAACCTTATCTCGAAGGCGATAAAAGAAAAAAATATTTAATAAATGCGCGTGGCTGGATCCGACTCTGGTAAATTTTATATTATTTTATAACTGCAGCGCTAGCCCTACCGATGCGTAATGGTGGGAGTTGTAGATGCGATGATGTATACTGTAAGTCAGAAGTCAGTCTGTTATCAACTTCAATGAAGTATCGCTTATTCAAAACACGAATTAACAGATATCGTCTTATTATACTGTGAAACAGATGGAAATGCTAAAGCTACTAGACGTATTTATGAAGGGCGGCTTCTGAACCGAAGGTGTCCATTAAATGATTTAATTTTACAAATTGTGCACAGATTAAGAGATTGCGATATATTGCAATTAAGGTATTAAGGTCGTGGCCGTGAAAAACGATCTTCGGCAACGTATTTTTCAAGCTGCGACCAATATTCGTCAAGACTGGGCCGTGTTAAATCGTATACTTCAAAAGTTTACCGATCGGTTCGAAGCGTGTATTTGTGCAAATGACAACCATTCCAAAGTTTTCATTTCAGAAGATTACAGAATGACGAAAAGGTTTCTGCTAAAGAAATCTGTTGTGGAAAGTAACCTATAAAGAATCGTCATAAAATCCGTAACCCACATACTACGCTTGTATATCAGTCTCTTCTCAGAACAAATTAACACTACTAAAGCAGGACAGAGATGACATGTCATCAAGACATTTGGACTACGTAACTAAAAAATACTACTTCTGATTTTTTCAGAAAAGGAATACTACATCGTTCAAAACTATATGTGCTACTTTATATGCTACAAATTTTTCTTTGGTTCCATTTTCTGTGAAAAACTTTAAATTTTTATTTTTTATAAATACTTTTTTAAACGATAAAAACACACACAATGTTGTATTAGATTTACACTTTATTTAATAATATTTAATAATATATAACAGCTGTTTCACCGTACAATGGTTTCTTCAGATATAACAAGCGGTACTGTAAAACATTTTACTTAAACGTATATATTTTTTTTATTTTATGACTTAATGGTATTCTCAGAAATTGGAAACCGAAATATTTTTACCCGCCACTTTTAGTATAAGGGATACATAGATAACATAAATTATATTATAAGTAACACATAACTAACAAAACATTTCAATCAAAAATAGGAAATAACTTCAACAGAGGGGAGGAATTAAGCTCTGTTTTGTTATTTAATAATTTATTTGAAAATTGCTTCTAAGAAGCAATGGAAATTAATAAACAAAAATTTTCAAATAAATTATTAAATAACAAAACAGAGCTTAATTCCTCCCCTCTGTTGAACTTATTTCCTATTTTTGATTGAAATGTTTTGTTAGTTATGTGTTACTTATAATATAATTTATGTTATCTATGTATCCCTTATACTAAAAGAGGCAGGTAAAAATATTTCGGTTTCCAATTTCTGAGAATACCATTAAGTCATAAAATAAAAAAAATATATACGTTTAAGTAAAATATTTTACAGTACCGCTTGTTATATCTGAAGAAACCGTTGTACGGTGAAACAGCTGTTATAAATTATTAAATATTATTAAATAACGTGTAAATCTAATACAACATTGTGTGTGTTTTTATCATTTGATATGGATTTACATCAAGTAAAGGCAGAATCGATTCAATTTTTCAAATACTTTTTTCTAATTTGGTGCTATAACAACGCTATAAAACATCGAAAACAATGAGTTTATAATCTATAAACTAGTAGTTAAAGCCTAGTAAAATTTAGTTTCTTGCGAATGACCATGGAAATGTAAAGTCGATTATTCATATGCAAACATAGTCAAGTGAATATCAAATAATTTAAGTACAAACGGGTACAAAACAACTTTTATTTTAAATTATGCTCCTGAATTGTAGGTATTATATATGACGATAGTTACATGAGATGTATGTTGCGCATTTATGATAACGCCATACAAATTATTAGTAGATTAGTATATGTTGGTAGAGACTGTTGTAGCCATTAATAATACTGCATTGATTTGAGCATCCTGGAAGGTTAGTTTGTTGAGTTCCAAGCATTTGAGATATTTTAATATTATTGTTTAAGGAAGATTCAACGTAACCTTCAGCAACAATAGATTTCCAACCCCCATGATTCTCATAGTCACCAAATTACCACCGTGATTTTCCAAATGTACCATAAAGTTCATAAAGTGATTTTGTATAAACCGTAGTTCAATAGACGTTTAAGTAATAAAGATTACCAATTCCTATCCAAAACATGTGTTTGTTACGGTATATTTATGTAAAGACATGTCCATAAGTTAGTTATATGTCTGACGAAGCTCCTGAGTGAGTGAAACGATCGTTACTTTGTGAAGTAAAAAATAGTGAAATTCATTAAAATTTGTTTTATTTTATCCCGATAACAGTTATAATAGAATGTTATCAAGTAAATGCCGAAACAATCCTATATAATAGTGTATTATAAACCACCGCTTAAATTCCCAAATTTTGAAATTACAATTGTTTATCTGAACAAAGTCATAAAAAGGGCAAATTAGAAAGAAATACATAAAGACTCGTGTTAGAAGACACTTATAGTAAGGGGTTTTCCAATAGGTACTTGAAAACTTTGAATTTAATTTGTGAACGCACTATATCACTGATCACCTAACTGTTACTTTCCTTTTTTTCAGTAAACTCAACATTTTCATGATGGTAAAGTACACGAAGGAACAACGTATGCAAATTATAAAAATGTACTACCGAAATTCGGAGTCGGTGACCGCAACTTTAAGAATGTTAACTCCAATTTTCGGTCGTTATTCTCGCCTTAGTAGACAAGCAATAACAAGTTTAGTGCAAAAATTTGAGTCTACATATTCATTGTGTGATGCTGCCGTGCCAGTGAGACAACGGGTTGGTCGAAGTGACGAAAATATCGCTGCCGTTCAGGCGTCTGTAGCAAACGATACAAATCAGTCGATTCCGCGGCGTTCTCAAGAACTGGGCATCGCCAAGACCACTTTATGGCGAATTTTGCGTAAGGATCTTGGTTTACACCCATACAAGATCAAGCTGACTCAAGAATTGAAGCCGATGGACCATTTGACGCGACGTACGTTCTCCGATTGGGCTCTGGAGAAGATGCGGCAAGATGATGAATTTCATCGCAAAATCATCTTCAGTGACGAAGCTCATTTTTGGCTCAATGGGTTCGTCAATAAGCAAAATATGCGTTATTGGTTTAGTGAAAATCAACATGTGCTTCATGAATCATCACTTCATCCACAAAAAATAATTGTTTGGTGCGGTTTGCATGCCGGCGGCGTCATTGGGCCATATTTTTTCGTCGACAATAATGATCGTCACGTTACTGTGAATGGCGATCGTTATCGCGCCATGATTACCGATTATTTTTGGCCCGAATTGGAAAACATGGACTTGGACGAGATGCGGTTTCAACAGGACGGTGCCACAAGCCACACAGCACGCGTTACAATCGATTTATTGATGAATAAGTTTGGTGAGCGTGTTATCTCAAGAAATTGACCAGTCAATTGGCCGCCTCGTTCGTGCGATTTAACGCCTCTAGACTTTTTTCTTTGGGGCTACGTCAAATCATTGGTGTATGCCAACAAGCCGACGACGTTGGAAGAACTCAGAGCTAACATTGAACGCGAAATAGCGGCCGTTACGCCCGAAATGTGTGGCCGAGTCATCGAAAATTGGGTCCAACGAATCGACCGCTGCCGACGAGCCCGCGGTGGCCATATGAACGAAGTCGAGTTCCATTCATAAATGTTTTGATTGTACTTCAAGTCGATCATAATGTTTTGGAAAAATCTCAAATGGTTTTCGTTTTATTTAAATTCAAAGTTGTCAAGTCCTTATTGGAAAACCCTTTACTTGCCCATTAACTCGTGCTCGCACCATGAGGCCTGTCTTATGCATCTCTTTCTTTAATATACTAATTTTCTATAAAATTTCGTTTTGATATGTTAAATATTACAAATACAAAGAAATCATATATGCAATGAACTGGACATCGCTATCCAAATTGAAAAAAATCAATAAAAAATTTCATAATCTTTGCTTTAAAATTAGATAAGAACACTTAAAATTTTTCATGCTTCCTGCTATGTGAATGGATTGAAGAACAAGTAAACATTTCCTCTTGTAATATATTTTCTTTTACGTATACCTATTGCGATACAGTTTAACAGTTTTGATGGTTTTTAAAGTAAACAAGTGCCACATAGATTTATTTACTCGAAGAAGAATAGATTCGTTACTCAAGTATGCGTTAACAATATAAACGAAGTTTTTATTATGATTTCCTATTCTTCTGAAATCCAGTACCACTTTGATTTCATATTTGTAATACATTAAACCAGTCACATATAATTAGCAGATCCTCTCGTCTTTTAATATGGAGACTCAACAATAATAACTTAAGAAGTTACGTTTTATTGATTGCACTGATGATTAGTCGCTAGCAAATATATCTTTCGAAAGGCTGTTCCCCTTTGCATAAGTACATAATAAATCTTTAAGTTATCTTTGGTAATTAACAACACGAACTTCAGTGTGGTTTCTTAATCTGAGCAAAGTCGCGGGAATGCACCTAGCATGGGCAGCACTTTGATCACGTGTGAAATATGGATTCCATACATTTGATTAAACACTTGTTTCTATTAATAAAGACCATTAACTGGTAGATTAATATCTCGCATTCTAAAAGTGTAGCGGCGACATTTGAAATGTATCTTGAGCACCTGCAACTTAACATATATTTAACTTTATACCGAGTAAATGGTCTGAATCATCATAATATTTAAAGAAATTCAAAATAGAAAATACACGCTCATTCATAAATGCTAAATGTGTAGATTAAATTCATATTTAGTTATGACAGAGACAAATTGGAAATAAAATGCTGAAACTAATCTGCGTATTTTAGATGGAGATGGAAATAAAGAAGCGGTCAATAAAAGATACAATAAAGAATAGAAGAATATTTTAGAAGTGGAAACTTATTTCTAATATTGAATAAAAGAAAACAAAATACTCATCGGAAAATGAAGAAAACTAAGAAAAACTACAGAATTATCAATCAGTGAAATACACTACACCCGAACAAGAATGTTCAATAATCTTTTTCAGGCATTGTAGTGCTAAATATTTGATTGTGTAAACAATAAAGTCACACAGTTAAACAAGTCCGCAACCAAAAATCTACAACGGATTTTTATACTATTTCTTATAGATTTTTACTAACTGAAATCGGGAAAGATATTGCTAAAATTTCGTTCCATCAGGTTTTATTGCAAAATTCGTGTTTGTAGCTTAGTTTAGAGTAAAATCTGACAGCCTATTATTTATTCTAAAAATTCTATACAAATGTAATTTCTCACATCTTCATTTAATATGTATTAGAGTGAGACTCAAGAATAAATGCAAGGGTAGTATTGGCAGTGTGGGGAAGCACAGGTTGATTATGTCGCAGCCGGTTTAATTTGGTTATAACGAAAAGTGAGGAATTTTTACTGTCTGGGTTAGGCATCTTTATACATGTTTGCCAGGATATTAAGAATGAGTGCAAACAAGCGTATTTTCAGATTTGATCATGTTTCAGCATGACACGAGGGGGTATTGATTTATTTATAGTTAGCCTAGACCGGTTCCGTGGATAAAAAAATATTGCGATACCATAGCAACAAAAAATAACATATTATAAGTGTCAGGGTAAAGTAACACGTCAAAAAGTCAAACCAAATTTGCGCAATAAAATTTGAAAAAAAGGACGTCGATCAAAATTGTGGAAATCGAAAAATTGCAGTATCGAGCCATCATCAAGTAGCAGTATTTGAAGGAGTTAAGAGGTAAGCAGATTTACGAAGATATGCTTCATACCCTTGGCGATCAATGTCCTTCGTATGCGATCGTGAAAAATTGGACTGCAAGCTTCAAAAGTGTTAAATTTTCCATTGAAGATGAACAGCGATCGGGAAGGCCAGTTTCTGTGTCCGTCTTCGAAAATGTTGATGCAGCTCATGACATAATTTTGTCAGACCGTCGGATTGGGCTAAAACGAATATCTGAGGCACTGAGTATTTCATATGAACGCGTTCATCTTATAATCCACTTCGATTTGGACATGAAAAAAATTTAAGCAAACTCGATCCCCAAATGTCTGAATGTTGACCAGAAGCATGCGGGGGTGAAGCATCGCCTTCAATCTGTGCTCGGTTTGAAAGTGATGCAGAGTTTTTAAGCCGTCTTGTTACTAGGGATGAAACTTGGGTTCATTTCTACGACCCAGAAACAAAGCAACAATCGATGAAAAGGAAACATTCTGGGTCTCCAAATCCTAAGAAGTTTCGTGTTCAAAAATCTGCTGGGAAAGTTCTTGGTTTAGCGCTTTGGGATTGCCATGGAGTAATCATGATTGATTTTCTGGATAAGGGTTGAACAATAACTGGGAATTATTATTCGACGTTACTGACAACTCTACGGGAAAAAATTATGGAGAGAAGACGCGGAAAGTTATCCAAAGGTATTTTGTTTAGCAGAACAACGCCCTTGCACATAAATCGCATGTTGCTATGCAAACAATTCGTGATTTAAGGATCAAATTACCCGATCACCCGCCTTGTTCGCCAGATCTGGCCCCGTCCGACTATCATGTCTTTCCTCAACTGAAGAAAGTTTAAAAGGTCCTAAAGTTTCTTCCAACGAAGAGGTGATAGAAGCTGTGGAGGCCTTATTTGCAGGGCAAGATAAAAATTTCTTTTTGAAAGGTCTAGCGGCGTTGCAGGATCGCTATATTAAGTGAATTAATTTAGGAGGAGAGCATGTTGAATAAAATATTTTCAGCAACAACTTCATATAAAACTGTTCGTGAAATTTGTGGAGAAAAAGCACTCAGTTCTGTAATTGTGAACCGTCGATTTTTAAAATTTTTTTTTCGACATTACCCGCAAGTTTGTTCGTAACAGCAGTTGTTCATCAAGGACATTAGTTCGTCCTTCTCGAAAGATACAGCGCAATCTTCTAAACATACTGTCACTCATGACATTTTCACCATAAACAGAACAAAATTCGCGATAAAATCGCAATTCGGAGTCGGCGAGATTTTGAATTGCAGCACCCATTTTAATCGACCAAAAAGCACGAAAAAATGTCTGAACGATTCTCTCACTAGACACTGAACCAGGCTACACCGCAGTGCTGTGATCGTGCTGATATCCCCACTCCTCCGCTCAATAGGCCGAAATGAAACTTACTTTACGAATTACCCTCGTATATGGCGACTTTAACATAATATTAGTTTTGGAAGGCGGACAGGAAAACGTGTATAACGGACTGACGGTTGAGGAATGTTAAAATCGATTTCATTGTGTAAGAGTTTGTACAAAAATAACAAACAAGTACAAATTTGTTCGTTCGCTAACAAGGTAATATCAAATCAACCTAGTAATTCTAACTGATCAATACCTCGTACAGAATAATGGCCATTATTTCAAAAGTTTAGGAAATTTGAAACATTGACGTTTGACGTTGTATAATATATTCTTATGCTCTTTTTAATAAGAGCGTTACATCAGAGTTGCATACTCCAGCGTTAATCTAACAAGTGAAAAATGTAATTTTCGTTGTATGTACAGAAGTAAATGCTCTACAGTTGCGCATAACAAAATCTAACGACTTTTTTGCAAATAACGCGGTACGTTCGATCTGGTAAACAAACCTAATCTTCTCATCAAATAGAATACCATGATCTTTAATTAAATTGATCCGTGTTAACGAAGTCTCACGCAATGAATAGTCATATTTAAAAGGATTCGACCTCCTTGTGTAGATCATGGGTATAAATTTAGACACATTTAACCGTAGACAATTGCCCTAAGAGCAATGGAAAATAGTTTGAAGTTTTTCCAATAATATACATTCACTTAGATCTTGAATTGAGGTAAAAATTTTTGAACCATCTGCGTATAGCAATTTTTTGGATTCAATAGCTGATGTTAATTAAATTATTAACATATGTATATATATATATATATATATATATATATATATATATATATAATAACTTCGTGACCTTGGTATGATATGGTAAACCTAATCAGTAGGCGATTAAAGGTCTGTATATTACTTCAAAATATATGTATTTAAAAAACTCTACATGTTTCGGCTGTATCATGTAGAGTTTTTTAAATACATATATTTTGAAGTAATATACAGACCTTTAATCGCCTACTGATTAGGTTTACCATATATATATATATATATATATATATATATATATATAACAATTGATAAATTATTGGAGTTTTTCGACTTTTATATGAAATATTTACAAATATCAAATTAGAAAGTATGTAATTGCAGAGTAAGTGGGGATGTAAACATTGCTGTCTACAAATTACAAAGCAAATCATACGAAATTTAAATTAAATTTAATTTAAATTTCGTATGATTTGCTATAACAAATTAAGGAGATAAGATCTTGCCCATCAAAGAGGGGGTGTTGGATTTGATGATACCAGGCAAGATGAAATTCATGATCTAATAGAATTTCACGAAAACGGGCTAGCAGAAGAAGAGCTATTGGAGATGATGGAAGACAAACAACAGACCTTCGAAGAAGGTGAAGACGAAAAGGAGGAGGATGAAATCTCAGGCAAGCGTTACGGCACATCATTTCTTTATCTTTTTTCTTAATATTAGTTTTTTACCCCAGGCAAGGAGTTCTCGTCGAAACACAACTTGTTGAAAAAACTCTTGAATTTGATCCGCTCCTTGTTCAAAGTTTGAAGTTTAAGAGAGGAATTGAGGCTGCTTTGGCCCCTTACGTCGAACTTGAAAAGTTACAGACGCAATCGGCCAAGCAATCCCAGATTACTCGTTATTTTCTGCTCTCAACAAGAAACTATAATTACATACACATATAGATTAAAACATAAGTCTTAAAACTTTGTATAATGGAAAAAAAGCATATATACATACATATTATTATTAAACCAAAACAAATCACATATGTTCTGTACTTTTATTTACCATTATGGAACGTAACCCCCCCCCCCCCCCTCCCATTTACACAGAAAGATGGACTAAACATTCACGAAGTTTTTCTGGAACGTAACCCTCGCGAATGTTAAGGAATTACTGTATAACCAAATATTTTATTCTTCATATTTAATCTAAGGCAGTTAATGATAATTTTTGTTTAGGTCCTTGTCGGAATCGTGTTATTTCACATTTGTAAATGCTTCTGCAGCATCTAATCGATTGTTTTTTTTTTATATTATCAAATAACAACATAGGTAACACTACAAAACATAAATTTAATACTCTTAAAAAGTGTCGCTAAGGTGACCGAAACATAATTTTCCTTTTAACATCCTCTGACTACAAGGTGTTTTATCAATCGTTTCTCTCTTGTTCGAAATTTCTAGACAACTAAAAAATAACTACGTTTTCGGATTAGCGAGAGAACAATATGTAGGGTTTTAAAATTCAGAAGCAAACCGTTTTAAATTTCAACATTACCTCTTGCACACAAGAGAAAGAAGAATTTCGAATGTATAAGAAGCTTGTCCTGTTCTTTATTTATCGGTAGCATAGAAAAAGTGAAAGATTTATTTCGACTACATATTTTCGAAATAAAACTCTTATAACTAAAACATCAGAGTAAAAATATGAATACAGATTCACCATTCATAAAATTCATTCAATATAATCCAAGACATCCGGTCATAAATTTTATTTTCTTTTACTCGTTATTATGACAATATCAAAATACACGTATCCCTATGTTTTATTTATATATTGAAATACTATTGATTTCGACTGCCTTCTTCTTTGCCGCACGGCGGTTACAAAATCTCATTGTCAGTCATGTCTTTGTAAACAACAAGCGATTCCACGGCAAACCTCCACGTCGAGATGGAAAAAGTTCATCACGCGCTGATAAGGTCGAAATCGAAACGCATTAATGCGCGTCTGCATGCTTCACTGGATTTATAGAACCAGTTAGCTCTGGCAGCACGAGGACATTCGTGTTCTCGTTTACATTTTTTTCCCGTGCAACTTTTATTTGATGTACGATTTCCTGTGCGCAATCTCTCTGTGTGGGCATGACAGGTATGCAGATTTGTTGCACACACATAAATTGGAAAAAATAAACTAAAATTCAGTTTTGATAAAAGTCGAAACGAACCATGCACATATGCGTTCATTTCATTTATAAAGCCATAAATCCTTCTCGTATCCCTTCCGAGAAACAAGGCACGCCAGGATTAGGATTTGCATGAGCATCAAGGTGCGTGCACCGCTGTATTCATCCGGGACCCCAGTATTTATAGCAATCCCTCGCCTTCTGCCTTAATATATCCAATACCGCGCCTTACTGGCACTGGCGGGATATATAAGAAGATACGAAATTTCGCCTTTGGAAAAAAATTTATTGATATCTCTATTATCCCCTATATATGTATGTATATGAAACGAGATGTGTTGTGGTAAAGCTCCAGTTATTCACTATGTAAATTAGGGAAAATATTCGTGTAAAAGCGTATCTTATGGAGTATATACGAATGTAGAGAAGTAATTCATTGCTCTCTAACAATATTCACTTATTTAAGGATTTTTCTGTCATGGAAGCTCTTCTTCCGAAAATATACACTTTTTATAGGAATACATGTTTCAGTTATATAAATTGTTACACTTTGTATTATAAGAATGCTTTAATTTAATTTTAATTATAATTCTTCCAATATTTCGAATTTTAAAACACGAATTCAAACTTAGACATTTTGTGTGTATATTTCGTATTTGCAAATAAAAGTCTTCCTTTTGTTATCGTATTATAACCGACACTTCGAAATCTACCTGACTAAGAACGGTCACCAAGTATCTAACGTTCGGTTACAATTTTCACAAATGCATTTCATGTTTTAACGCAGTAATTAATTACGTATACTTCTTCATAATTA
The DNA here is from genome assembly GCA_935421215.2 of Melolontha melolontha. Lineage (NCBI taxonomy): Eukaryota > Metazoa > Arthropoda > Insecta > Coleoptera > Scarabaeidae > Melolontha > Melolontha melolontha. Next base: position 214,363,418 of record OW285235.1, read on the forward strand.
TATCATGTCGCATATCATTTTAAAGCTTTTCTCACAAGGAATATTTTAATGATATTTGTTTCATAGATATCGCAACCCTTAGCTCGCGCTTTTAGTTAGTTCTTAATTCAAGACATCTACAACTTTGATCCCTCTCCACACGCTAGGCAATAAAACCAAAAACCTTTTTCGGCAACGAGTGTTCTCTTACACCAAACTCATCCGTCTTCTTCGTCCAGCCGCCATGGCGTAACGATCGTTTCTTTGTAACAGCTAACTCTGCGTACTGTTCAAGTATCTACACGGAATGAATGACGTGCTCACGTTTCTACGTTTCTAAGGTAACTCTGTATTGTTCAATGCAGAAATTATTGTAATTTACTTGCATTCACATTAATTGAATTAATTAATTTCTCTCCAGAGTAATTTTGCATATCAATATTTAGTTACTTGTTAATCTTACTTGTATATATTGCTACTTATATTTAATTACTTTAATGCATTTTTAATCTCTCAGTTTCTTATGTAAATATTAAATAAAGCTTTAAGGACAACATTTTTGCGTTTCCTTTTAGCTAATAAGGTGTAATATATTTATTTCAGCATATTACACACGTTCTGGACATTTGATGCCTTGCCAATGCTACCATTTAATTATTATTTATTATTATTTAAGTCACTTTATTGTTAGCACGCCACAATCGAACTAGCGAGCATTTCAAGTATTTAATTAACCTATCTTAAGAATAATAACTTTTTTTATACAAGTTATACAACTCTATAGACAAGCATTTAAGACAAGACATTATAGACAAGCAATTAAGTACACAAATTTTGGCCTATTAACTACCTATAGTTCCTTCTAATTTGGTACTATAACAATGCAATAAAAGCATTGAAAACGATGCGACGATTTGTCAAAAGTTGATCAAATGTCAAATACTAATTTAATTACAAACGGTACAACAACATTTAGTTTAAATTATGCTCCTTAATTGCAGGTATTATACAGAGTGTTAGGAAATGCTTTAGCCAAAATTTACAGATCGATTTATTTATAAAATACAAAGAAAAATGTTATATGCCCTTTTTGTGAAATATGCAGCGTTTTGGAGAAAAAGCATAGTTAACTTTGTTACTAATAAAGACAAGCCACAAACAATAAAACTACTTACAGGCAACACGTTTATTTGTTACAGATGCCTATGATATCTGTGACATTTTAAGCATTATCAATATGACCTCTATTTATTAAGGAAACAAAAATTAAAAGAACGCAAAATTCATACAATTAAAGGAAGTGTTGAAAATATCTACCATTTGCTTCAAGACAAGCTTCAGCACACCTGTTTAGTGACTGACTAACTCGAGCTAGTTGATTTTCGTTATTTCTTATAAATTCTGCAGCCGTCATAACGTGATTTTCAAGATCTTCCACATTGTCTACAGGAATCTTGTGATTTCATGTAGATAGTAATCACAGCTGTTAAGATCAGGTGGTCGAGGTGGCCAGGCATGTGATCCACCTCGTCCAATCCACCGCTCACCGCAAATTTCATTTAAAAAGTTTCTGACCTGCAGATGTGCAGAGGCCCCATCACTCATTAACTACATTATTCTACGTAATTCCAAAAGTAATTCTTGTAGTAATCCTGGTCATACTTCTTGTAAAAAAATGTAAATGCCTATCTCCATTTAAACGATTTGGTAAAACATATGGGCCTAGAAGTCGGGTACCTATTATTCTAGCCTACACATAGATAGAAAATCGATGTTGAAAATTTTGTTCAATTATTGCATGAGGATTGATATCGGCCCAGGCATGCATGTTGTGTAAATTAAGAATTTCATCTCTAGTGAAACGACATTCGTCAGTTATTAAAATTTATTCCGAAAACGTGTTCTGCAATTTTTGTTAGCAGTTAATAGCAAAATCGACGTCTAACGACAAAATCGTCCCTGTTCAAACTTTGAAGTCTTTCAAAGTGATAAGGACACCAAAGAGATTCTTTAAGAGTCCTCCACATTGTCCAGTGACTAACTCCAACTTGGCGAGCTACCTCTCTAGTGCTGATTGAAGAATCTACTTCAACAATTTGAAGAATATTTTCCTTTCTTTCATCACATCCTCTTCCCATTTCTTGTTTTTTTGGTACTACCGAACCTGTTCCCCGAAGTCTTTGGTGCAGTGCTATGAAACTATTTTTGTTAGGTATTCTACGATGAGGATACCATTCCACGTATCTTCTAACTGCTTCCCTGGAATTTCGACCACATTCACGATACACAAAGTACATGTCGGCGTACTCTTGAATGGAATATTGAACTATTTCAAATTGAGCAGAATTACTGCCAATTTGACGTTATAATTTATTTTTTTAAAATTGCTAAATAACATCTTAAATATTTTCAACACGTCACTTGATAGAAAAAAAAAGGAGATTACATCACTAGTTGCCAAAATTTGGCAACCAATTACTTGTACTGTAACGATAATGAACAAATTGAAACTTTTAAATAAGTAAGTAGGTAAGTTTATTTCTTCTACCTAATATAATTTCTTTATGTTTCAACTTTTATAATTACGGAAGAAATATTACCGAAGCACTATGACGTTACATATATTGACGGTTTGAATATTTAAAATAAGCTGAAAACGATAAAACTTAGCGTTATTCTTAAATTCTACTTCAAATTGACTCATAAATAAATTAGCTATAAAATGAGATAGGCAGTTACTCATAGCTGTGCCTTGCTTGTTGTTTATAATTTTTTCCCCAACTTGGAAGCAATTTTGCGCCATGCAAAGAGTTGTCAGTCGCATGTATTCCTTTACTTTTAAACGTTCAGTGTTGTTTTTATAAAGCTAATCCTCCAAATATTTCAAAGTTTCTGGAATAAGTACCGTTGGAAACAACGACGTTATATCGAATTAAACTAAATCCTCATCTTCCAGTTCACAATCTTTAATTGATTCAAGAAATTTTAAGGACTTTCCAACTGACAAACTTTCTGGTTTTACGGGCAAATTTTTAAATTCATTCACTAACCATTTGCAAATTAAGTAATTCGGTGAGTTGATTCAAATGCTGATGATGACATCTTAGTTGTAGAAATACGTATTGAAGATACAATTATTAATTGTAGTAAGGAACTTTGAACATTTTTTGAGTTTCTACTTAACCACAGTCTCCAAAGAAAGCCTTTCCGCCATTATGAATATTTAAAATCATATTTTTAACGTATTTCATTAGAGACCGGATACATCAGGTGGAAATTACGATGGACCATATAAATAGTCTATAAGATCGCGAAGTACAACACGCAGTTATTGAACACTATTCATTCGGTTAACCGCACATCTATTTTTGGTCGTCGAATTGTGACGCAAATACCTAAATATTACACTTAAATTCTTTTCAACATTGGGCGTAAATAGAAGCGTGAGGAGTTTTTATAATTTATTTTATTTATTAGTTTATATTTCGTAAAGTACGGTGAGTTAGTTTCTTGATTTCATTCTTTTAACTCTTAATTACACACTTCGTAATTTTTGTAATAGATCCTGTTCAATATTATTTCATCGAATCTACTTCTCCCAATTATTTTGACGTAAGTATCCAGTGAATTTCGTTAAGTTTCAATACCTTACGCATACATTTTTAATTTTCATTTATTTAGATCTAGAACATTGTTCAAGTTACTTTTTCAGGTATGATATGGAACAACGCCCAGAATGGCATCGTGAACCAATGGAGAGTTGGATTAAGGGTCATACTGATTGTATGTCCATTGCCAGAGATTCCGAAATTTATTGCAGTCTGTAAAAAATCCTGAAAAAATTCCAAGAAATCAAACGTAAAACGTTACTTAGCATCGCAACTACATACACAGAAATTAGACCCGTTGGAATCTCACAATTTCAACGAAGAACTCTGTGAAACTTTAATGGCGGCAAATATTCCATTAAATAAACTTAACAATCCCACCTTCGAAACATTTCTCCAAAGATATACTGGTTGAAATGTTCCTGATGAATCCACCTTACGCAAATATTATGTTTCTAAGTGCGACACGAAAGCCGTTGAACACATTAGAAGCCATCTTTAAAATCAGTACCTATGGAAAAGTGCCGACGAAACTGTCGATATATTAGGACGCTGTGTTGTAAATGTTGTAGCTGGTGTACTACATCCAACGCATATGTAAGAGCTACGAAAGTTATAAATACAGTTGATGCGGAAACAGTAGTAAAAACCATTAATGAAAATATACATCAAATGCTCCATTCGGACGACAGGTACAAAGAAAAAATACTTTTATTTAATACAAAGATATTTTTAATAATAGAAAATATTATTAAAAATCTGGTGGGTGGTGGGTTTAATAATATTTTATATTATTAAAAATATCTTTGTATTATACAAAAACTGGTGGGGTTTACCTACTCATGTATGTTTCAATTATTCTGATGTACTTTTATTTGTCAGTGACAGTGCTGTATATATGTCAAAAACAGGCAGACTATTAAAGGAAACATATCCTAATATGCTGCATATTACTTGTGTAGCACATGCAGAATCTGTGAATATATCAAATACACTTTTCCGGAAGTTGATAGACTTGTATCCTTTTTCAGTTTTCAGAAAAACACCATTGAGAGGAGCTCTTCACAGGGAATAATTTTGTCAGTGGCTCCCTCTCCAGTAATAACTAGATGGGGAACATTGTTAGAAGCTACTAGTTTTCATGCAGTGAATTTCGATAGTTTACAAAATTTCGTTACATGTTTAAATGACGATGCTCGATGTATTTTTGAGTGCAGGGAACTAATACAAATTCCAAATTTAAAAATCAGTTGTACTTTCTTCAGGAAAACTTTGGAAATTTGTCAAAACTAATCACTTATTTTGAAAATCAAAATCTTAAATTAAATGATGGATTAACTACGTTAGATGTGGCTATTAATAATTTTAAAAACATTCCAAGTGACTTCGGATGTGGCCTTGGGCAAGAGTTAGACGCAGTTTTTAATATAAACCAAGATTTAATAACATTGACGCAATTGCCTATGGGAATAATTCCTCAACAACGCTGAAATAAAAAATATTTCAAGTATGCACCTCTAACCAGTTCCGATGTAGAAAGGACATTTTTGTATCTACAAGGATGTATTTCATTCAAAGAAAACAAATTTTATAGAAGAGAACCTTGAGTAGTATTGCTAGTTAATATTAATACTCTTTTACTCAGCTTGAACTACATAATAAACAAATCAAAATGCTTTTTTTTATTTTCTAGATCACCACCCGTTTGTTCTCAAATTATATAAACAAAATTAAGAACTCTTTAAACATTCAAATTTTCAATAGTACGTCCGTGGAAGATGAGTCATCGGTCTCTCGTGTCCGGTCCCTATTCATTGCCGTTGAAGTTATTTAAATATTTATCCATGTCTGTGTAATGTAATTCACTTCTAAGACGGATGAAAATGTAAGAGAAATATAATTTAAAGTCTGACACACAGCTATGAGTGGCTGAATATTTGATGGGTCCAAATCAATGCATACATTAAATCTGTAAATACAGATTGACAAAGCATGGAAAAGTATTTTATCGAAAAGTTAAAAAATATTATAACAATAATTGCTAACACATGTTTGTGGTTTTACACATTTATTTCACAAGCAGCAATTAGAGATATTTGAGGAAACAACATGAACAGTCACATAATCAACACCCCAGACGACCGCACATGTATGAGTACAGTTTTAAACGTATCCAAGTTGGATGCGTAGCCCGACAAGATAATGATGGATTAGTGTCGGCAATGATAATGAATGCCGCAATGTCACGAAGTAAATTCAGTGAAACCAAACAAAAAAAGCATGGATAAAGTCTCAGTTTCTTGTACGAACAATGCGATGACAGCTGCTGCACGTTGATACTCCTCTCGGTTGTTTACTAAAATGCATCTGTTTTATAGAAACACAAATAAACTAAGTAGATGTAAAAATGTCGAATTGAAAACAAACTGTGTCTAGAAAAAGTATGAACATAAACAAAGTATTATCATAGTTATTTACATAGTTTGATGTGTAACAATACATTGAAGATAAGTTGTTAATGTAAATATTGTAAGTTACTGATAACTAACTTACCTAAAAAGTTTTATATTTTCAGATAATGTCATTTAACTTAAAATAAGCATTTCTCGATATTTGATCAATGAAAATTTGAAAATCTAATGTCAATAGGTATGAGTAATCGAGAGCAATTTAACTGGAATATTTAAAAGTTAAGTAGACAAATAATATGAGAGAAAGACCGGAAATTAGGTTAAAACTAACATATATCTTGATGGTAACAAGAGTTTTTTTAAATTCGTACTCAAAGTAAGTCATGTAATGTACATTGTGAACAATATCACACTACAAATTCTACATAACTTTAAAAAATGAATCGGCTCCATAAAAAATTGTTCGTGAAAAAGGCCGAAACAAGAAGATGAAGTATTCGCTACATTTTTTGGAATTACTGGGCATGCTTACACTGTAGCATTGGATAGGATAGACGTAGTGTTAATTCAGAATGGTACACTAGAGTTTGTTTGGCTCAGGTTCTTCAAAATCTTCGCCAAAAATGTCCAAGAGGACGCATCATCTTGCATCAAGGTAACGCTCGAACAAAATATAGAAATAATGGTTCATTCGCCATATAAAAAGTCTTTCTTTGGAGACTGTGGTTAAGTAAAAAACTTAAAAAGGTATATAACCCCTTTCCACAATTACTACTCGTATTCTAAATACGTATTTCGATAACTAAGTTGCTATCATCAGTAGGTAAAAACCCCCTAATCAAAGTGTCGCAAATGGGGAATAGTAAAGCTAGCACATCTGATCACGCAACAACTTTACACTGCCTCCACGTATACACTGACTTAAAAATAAAAATATATTGACTAAAAATTATGACAAAATTACCTCTCTCAAGGAAACGGCAACCACATGTGTTTATTCTCTCTCTGCGTCTCTTCAACTTTTCTACCTCTTTTCTATGAATGAAGAGGCACAACTATAAGCAATCGGACCCTTATCAACATTAATGGTGTTTTCTTTATTTTTAACGATATGGATGCTTTCATATGCGTCTTGAAGAACCTATCACGAAAAACATTAATAGAGTTGTTAAAGAACGAGGTCTCCAAGTTGCCTTTGGGTCCGAAAATACCATCAAAAGTCTCCTAGGGAATACCAAATATAAAGTTAATTTGAATTTGAAATCAGGTATATACGAAATTAATTGCGATGACTGTAATTTGAAATATATAGGCCAAACGAAACGATCAATAATAACTAGGTTTAAAGAAAACATATCACATATTAAATTCAATAGACCAGAAAAATCTAACGTTGCCAATAATTTTTTAAAAATATACAACACAATATGTCGATTAAAGGATTAAAACTTGTCAAAGCCATTATTAATCCACGAGATCTTGACGCATATGAAAGCAATCACATCGTTAAAAATAAAGGAAACAATATTAATGTAGTTAAGGGTCCGATTGCTTATAGTTGTCTCTTTTCATTTTTAGAAAATTTTAGCTAAATATTGTTTTAGCTAAATATATATAATATTATTGAACTAAATCTATGTAAAAACAAAAAACAATTATGCATAAATGTAGGTGTAGGTTTCCGCGGTCGTTCTCTAGATGTAGATATCGGTTTCCAAGTTGGAACCGCGTCGAGTTAGGCGTAATTGCCAACGTTTAGTCCACTGTTTCAAGGGACATCTTCAGGGCTGTACGTAGATGTTCGTCGTTTCGCAGTATCTTGAAGAATGCTATGACAGAGACCGGCACAACTTATATAGGAGGGACCGGGTCTGATGGTGGTCTGCTATTGGCTGGGGATAATGAGCCAATGGCATGCGTCGTATGGGCGTGGTAATTCTTAGTAGAGTTCAGTAGAGTTTGCCACGTCGGATGTAACGTATAGCCATCGTCTCTATTGAGATTGCGGGGGTGTTTGTAAATTTCAATAGATTCACGGATTTTCCTAGGGAAATAATGCGATTCACGGGACAGAAGCTTGACATCTTTGAATAGAATTTGATGACCGGAGTTGAGTTTGTGTTCTGCCAGCGCTGAACCGGCTATATGTAACAGTCTAGTACAACGTTCATGTTCGGACACAAGCACACCGACTGGCCGCTTAGTTTCGCCAATGTATACATTGCCACACGAACACGGAAAGCGATACACTCCTTGTGTTTGAAGCGGAGATATTTTGTCTTTAACCGAGGGTAAGAGGTCCGAAACTTTAGAATGAGGTCTGAAGACAGTTTTGATTTTATTTCTATGTAGAACCTTTCCTATATGATCGGTGATACCTTGAATATACGGTAAGAAGGCGGTGCTGATGTTAGGATCGGGTTCACTCCGAGGTTTGGGGTTACGATGTCTCACTATAGTACGGTGTATGTAGTGGGCGTTATAATTATTCTAGAGTAGAGTAGGGTGTTAGAAACATACTTAAGTTCGGAGGGTAGTACCCTAGATTCTGAGATAGAAAAAGCACGATGTACAAGAATATTTATGACCGCTTGTTTGTGTGCCGGGTGATGATGGGAAAACCCGTATGAGTCGGTTTCCTGTAAACCGTGTGGCACAGTTTGCCATTGTTATTGGGGGTCACTAAGGCGTCTAAAAACGGAAGACTTCCGTCTGATTCCACCTCCATGGTAAAGCGAATGTCACGGTGCTGGGAGTTTAGAAAAAGTAAGCATTCATCTAAAGACTGCCGCCCATGCGGCCAGATGACCAACGTATCGTCTACATATCTAAACCAAACATTTAGGTTTTAAATAAAAGGAGCTTAAGACTTGTTGTTCGAACGCTTCCATAAAAATGCTAGGGACAACCCGGGATAAGGGGGAACCCATAGCGGCTCCCGACACTTGTTCATAGAACTTGTTTCGAAATTGGAAGTACGTACTTTCCACGTAATTCCAATTTCGAAACAAGTTCTACCGATACAAGGTTCACCGATCATATAGGAAATGTTCTACATAGAAATAAAATCAAAACTGTCTTCAGACCTCATTCTAAAGTTTCGGACCTCTTACCCTCGGTTAAAGACAAAATATCTCCGCTTCAAACACAAGGAGTGTATCGCATTCCGTGTTCGTGTGGCAATGTATACATTGGCGAAACTAAGCGGCAAGTCGGTGTGCATGTGTCCGAACATGAACGTTGTACTAGACTGTTACATATAGCCGGTTCAGCGCTGGCAGAACACAAACTCAACTCCGGTCATCAAATTCTATTCAAAGATGTCAAGCTTATGTCCCGTGAATCGCATTATTTCCCTAGGAAAATCCGTGAATCTATTGAAATTTACAAATATCCCCGCAATCTCAATAGAGACGATGGCTATACGTTACATCCGACGTGGCAAACTCTACTGAACTCTACTAAGAATTACCACGCCCATACGACGCATGCCATTGGCTCATTGTCCCCAGCCAATAGCAGGCCACCATCTGACCCGGACCCCCCTATATAAGTTGTGCCGGTCTCTGTCATAGCATTCTTCAAGCTACTGCGAAACGACGAACATCTACGTACAGCTCTGAAGATGTCCCTTGAAACAGTGGACGAAACATTAGCAATTACGCCTAACTCGACGCGGTTCCAACCCGGAAACCGAGGTCGACAATTATGCATATTGTTGTTCTGCGTTGAAATATGCATACATAATGTCAAAGAAATGTTCGCATTCGTTTTAAGCTTTCTTAACAAATGTGTTACACTAAATAGTGCTTATTTGGAAAAATAATCATATATATGCATTGGTAGTTGAATAAATTTGCTTAATTTCGAAACTGGTTCCATTATTGTGTCTTTTTTTATCCTTATTTTATAGAGTTGGAGAACTTAATTACAAATCCGCCGTCGCTTTTTTTATTATCTTTCTTTTGTAAAAGTATAAATGAAGCAAATATAGAAAATTATAAATGTTTTATACCAAGTATCTTAATTTACTTTTTGTTTCATTTATACCAATTTACATTTCGTGAAACGTGTCTGTTTCACTGCATATACTGGACCGGCTTTTCTCAGTATTCTAATTCCAATACAGTATTTTATATCAGGATTCTCATTCTCGGATTTTTATTAGAATTTCAAATTTTTCTTTTGCATTTCATTTCATCACAGCCACCCCAAATATATTTTAAAATTTTAATTAAAGTTCGTTTCCTAAGGAAATCTGTTAAGCAGGAGTCTTATTTTTATGCATCGTTGAAAGTTTTGAATTTTAATTTCCATGTCGCCCAATAATTATGGCTATCCTTTGTGATATTGATGCATAATAAACGGGAGTCGGGCGGTTGGACACGTGCAATCACGCCCTCCATTGATTAATGGCGTAACCAACGTGTTCCACATCGACCCGCATATACATCAACTTCCAGACTGACCAAATCTCCGGTTTTCGGTGTTATCATGCCGGAATAATAAATCTCTTACTTGATTTTATAGCCGTTATAGTTCATTTATTGCAGAACATATTTTTTCATTAGGTACCTACACATGTGAGATATCAATAACATTACTTTAATCCTTCCCGTCCGAAATAATTAAAGATAGATAAGTTCTAAACAATAATAACACTGGTCGACAAATTTTCATTTCTTTTATTTTTCTTTAGAAACTATATACAATTTTCGTTTCTTTTATAGTTCTAACAATAGTAAAAACAACAAATTTATTATGGCACATCAGGCTTTGGAAAAAAGAAATATTGAAAAGTAAATGAAGTAATATTAATTCGTAGGTATGTACATTATATGGAGCTGTATAGTATCATCCTGTTTCATTTTTTTTTCTTTTTACTTTTCTTTTATACTGTTCCTCGACACTTTCTGATATCAAACTCCAATAATAATCAAAGCATTTCACTGTTCATTTTATCCTGATAACGCTCTTTCAATAATAGAAACATCTTGATGAAACCTCTTTCGACGTGTTCATCACACACGTCGCCGAGGTTCGGGGGAGGGAAATACAGATGCGAGTGCAAAAAATGTATTTATCTAATTTTGACACATAAAGTGACACTTTTCAAAACTGTATGACGTTAGGAAACGGTTTACTTTTCGTAACTAGTTACGAAAAGTAAAATATTTCGTAACTAGTTTTGAAAAGTTCATTTCATCACTAGTTACGAAATATTTTGAAAAAACATTTTATCTCAAGTTAATAAAGGGGAACGTTAAATGACACAAACTGGTTAAATTTTTATTTTATGCATCATAAACATTTATGACACAATGTGAACAATTGGTGAGGTTAATTCCTGCACACGTAGAATTCATGGCAGGTACTCTGATGTTATGATGCAAAACGGAATGTGCATTTGAGCTTGATTCACCAAGAATATCATTGGCAATCCTTTTCTTATTTTCTATAGAATTCTCTACATAGCCCTAAGCTACAGTATTGGACTTCCAGCCTCCATGTCGTTTAACCTTAAAAATATCCGCAACAGAATCTGCCAAAAGGTAGCCGATGACCTTCTGAGGCAGTGTCCGGTAAATAAGAAGGGATTTGGTAGTTTCAAAAACTGAGCAATTCTTTTCGGTAGATTACCGATTGTATTAATGCCAACTGGCTGTGCCCCGCATTTACCATTATTATATTTGACGAAAAACCTATCGTGATTAACGTTTTGTGGACGCAAAGAAATATATTTTCTAATAAGATCAAGAAAATTTTGCCCTTCAATATTTCCTTCTGTGATCACAAACTCGCGCGTTACTTTTGTCTTTGTATTAGGGATTTTTATTACAAAATGAGAAAACTCGTCTAAAATATCCCCCACACGTAGAAAAGTTAGCTCACTTTTTCGACAAGCACCAGCTATTCCAACGATCAATGCGACCTTTGTCATTAAATATGTTTTATCCTCAGCTTCTGTCATAAACCGGGAGACGTTTTCCTTTGAGAAAATATTAGACTTTTTTGCATGGTATCCCTCTGACTGCCTCTTTAGAAATGCATGTAAACTGGCATATTTTGCAATATCAATATTCTTCTTCAAAGACAATTCACTTCGTAACATGGAATAAAGAGTCCAGAGTGTTGAAGCTTTTTGATTCTTTCTTCCCTCGAAATAGGCTAATAAAACCTTCTCATTAACACATTTAATTTTTTTGTCTTTAAGCCACTTCACAAATTTTTCATAAGCCAAATCGTACTGGGCTTTCGACTTTTGCGGAATCACAGTGATACTGCACTTTGTGCAGCCTCTTCTATATCGCTTGGTAGTTCACCTGAATCTGAATCCGACATTTTTACTCGTTCAATGCACCGAAATATTTAGCTAATAAAAGTAAATACTTATACTTAAATTAACAAACACCTGTCAAGTCAAATGAATATAATCAATAGCATGAAAACTGTCACTAATTATTTAATACGACTTATGACGTTTAATGTCAGATCAACTGGAAAATTATAAATCTATGTTTTGGTCAAAATTAGATAAAATCTTATTATTATATGTTATTTTGTGTAACTCATGTCATTTTGCAGGATCTCGCTCGCTACGCTCGCTCGTCCTGCAAACATTCCATTTCGTTACACAAAATAACCCATTTCATAACTGGTTACATAAATAGCTATTTAAGGCTCATGTTACAACTCAATGGTAACTTCTAAAAGGTTCATTAACAAGCGCTATATAATTGTCAAATTTTCTGTTTCCTAGAAAATTTTGAATCACATTTTTAAAAGCATTCCAAGCAACACGCTCCAAGTTAATTATGGTTTCTTCAAATTTTTTATCTTGTTGTCGAAGTTTAATTTTGGGGTCCTACAAAAATTGCCTTTTTAAGTTTTGCATCTGAGATTTTGAGAAATTTTGGTTTAAGCTATAGAAATCCACGACCGTCTTTATCCATTGCTTTACCAAAATTTTTCATTAAACCCAATTTTATTTGTAATGGCGGTAGAAGTATTTTATCAAGTTCAACTAGTGACTTATGAATAGAGCAGACCAATTTCCGTGCGCGCCACGTGCGCCGATGTGAGGATGATTGTATTGCATCAGAACTAATAAAAAGCATTCAGTATGTGTTTGGTACATGCTTAGACTGCATGAAAGTGTAAGCATACGTAATAAAATGTCGTCGACACATAAATCGAGAAAACGACCGTTGTCAGACGAAGTGAATAAGTTTATTATGGATTGCTCGGACTTAATATACAATGGCTCAAAAATTAAATGTTTAGTGTGCAATACATATCTAATGTGTTGGTCAAAAACACATTGTAAAGAACACGTAAGCAGTTCGAAGCACAATAATAACAAAATTAATCGACAACAGTTTATACATGAACCATGTGTAACAAAGATTGTGTGTACACTGCCGTTTACCTTGTTAAGTAATGATACATTTATTTCATTTTGGAATAAATACGCGAATCAAACATTACCGAGCACGACAACGTTACGAAGGAATTTACCATCGGTGCGTAAACCGGTTGAAAATAAAATCAAAGCCGAACTGAAAAATAAAAAACTGTGGCTATGTGTGGACGAAACAACTGACAGCAAAAAACAATCTGTAGTTAATGTGATGGCGCGTAATATGGAACCACATCAACCAACGTCTCCAATTTTATTAGCATCCAGACGACTAGAACAATATAATGCCGAAAAAATTTCAGAGATGCTCTTAGATACTTTTTCTATTTCGGTGCTATAAAGTGCACTTTTCGACACCTGTTTGGGTTGCATAAAGTATTACTTTTTCGCACGCAAAATTTTGTTTTTAGAGGTTGGTCACAAAAAAAGAAATGGAACTAAATCATATGTAAATGTCAAATATAAATGTTTATCTATAACAAGCATGTGCAGTAAAAGTTGTATAGGTACAAAGAATAAAAAACACTTGCTAACATTTTATTTATACTAATTAACAATATAAATTGTTAAACAGAGTTGGAAGATCTAATGCTACTATTGACATTTACTTCCCATTTTGAATAGTGCAACTGTTATAAACGTTTACTGTAACACTAGAAGATTCATGTGCATTAATGGAGATTCCAGGCAGATTCTGGGAACACACTATGTTTTGTTTGAATTCCTGTTGATTCACATTGATTGACACATCACTGCCTATTGCATCAGAAGTCGATGGATTCTGAATAATTTTAGTGGATGTATTAGGTGCACTAGACAGTATTCGAGCAACATCAACTTTTTTCATGGTGGAATTATCAATGTAACCTTCAGCCACTGCTGAAGATTTCCATCTTCCAAGGCGCTTAATTGTTATTAAGTTACCTCCACTATTAGCCAAGTGTGTCACACTTGAACACCTAAAGCAATGTCCAGTGAAGAGCTCAGGATTAGGCAAATTTAAGTAAGTAGCAATAACTTTTGGTACTTTTCCTATAGTATCAATGCCAATTGGATTATTCACGCAAGAACCGTTTCTATATTGCAGGAAGAAGCGTTTATGTGTAACATGAGTGGGACGAAGTGAATAATATTTTTTAACCAAATCAATCCATAATTTTTCTGTTATAATAAATTGTCTTGGAATATAAGTTTCAGTTTTTGGCACTCTAACCATTATGACATCATTTTTAAACTGTATATCATCTAAAATCATGTACATGATTTCTTCACGACGACAAGCTCCATTATAACCCATTACAAGGATAGCCTATCAATATCAATATGACTATTATAACAAAATAATGTAGAACATTAATAAAATACTATTACAAGGATGTTTGTATTACTTACTTTCATTGCTAAATATGTTTTATCATCGGCTTCCATTATAAAACAGTTAATATGATCTATTTCTAAAATCATGGATTTCTTAGGCTCGTAGCCTTCAGATAATCTTTTTAAATATGCAAGAAGCCTAGAAAATTTTGAGATATCTATATTTTTATAAATATTTAAACAACATCGTAACATCGAATATGTGGACCACAAGGTCGATGCCTTTTTTATCTTGCTTTCCTTATCAAAATAAGCAATAATTACATTTTCAGTAATATTCGCGATATTATTTTCTTTGCACCAAGTTAAAAAGTGCTCGTATTGCTTGATAAATATGTCGAGACTTTGTTGGCAAAAGATTTTGTAAATTATCTTCTGCTATTTTGCGAATCTCTGGGGGCGTGCAATTATTTGCTTCGTCCATTTCGTTAATAATTTATTGCATAAATCAATCTAAATTTTAAACTTAAAATGACATATAACGCCGCCGATTTTCAAATATTTAAAATGCTCTAGTTAAACATCAATGCTACCAACTTCAAAAAAAGAAAATTTCTACAATTTTCGTACAAAACATGTCTCTTATTTTAAGTCTTTTTGAACTTTTAATGTTCGAAATAGAAAAAATAGTATAAAATACACGTTTCATAAGACATTTTAGTACACTTGTTCTTTAGAAAACTCGCCTTGCGGCTCGTTTTCTAAACTTGAACGCGTGCACTAAAATCATGTCTTATGCAACTTGTACTTTAATATACTATTAAAGAAAAATTTAAACTTTCGAAGGACCAAGTATTAATGTTTAATTATGACTGATGGTGCCGCAATCATGTGTTCTGTAGGCCGGTCTCTTAGAAAATATTGTCCTAACTTGTTATATATTACTTGTAAATTCCATGCTCTACACCGTGGCAGAACAGGTTCGTAGATGTTCGTAGATGCTTTAATATCGAGTACAAAGGCAGTATTCCTGAAATCTCCAAAACTTATTCGGAAATTTCACGAATTGTGTCCCCATACTCCTGAGCCACCACAGCCGATTCTGACACGTTGGGGTACATGGTTACGGGCGTGATTTTACTATCACGAACATTTTGAAAAAATTAAGGACGTGGTTTTATCATTCGATCCGAAAGAAAGTGCAGCTATCAACACAAGCCAGAAAAAATTTTAAGATGCCCAGATTAAAATGGATTTACAAAGTATTCGTGAGAATTACTTGGGACTAGAAGAAGCAATAACAAAATTAGAAAATTCGTCTCTGTCATTAGAGGAATCACTGCAAATCGTTAAAGATGTTCACGCACAACTGTGTGCTGTAGAAGACGCAAAAAGTGAAAGTGTTTTAATTAAATTTGAAAGTGTTTTAGACAGAAATGCAGATTTCGACACCTTAACACGTATTTGTGAGGGCACGTCTACAGATGCGTTAAGTTGCTTAAAAAAATATTTTGATTATGCGAATATAACATCACTAGATGTAGAACACTCGTTTTCCGAATATAAACATATTTTTTCCTCACGGCGCGCCGTGAGGAAACATGTCCGCCGCGGCGGACATGTTTTTCAGAAATAACCTTAGAAACGCACCTTATGTTGAAAATATACAATCGGGTTTCTCCAGTTTGTCAATCCTTAGAAGACGCTTAAAACGGTAAGTGTTTTTTTAAATCCTCTGTCGTGCACACAATCACTGATTTCATACATTTTCCATTTTATTTATAGGTACATACAACGCTGCTATAATATGTACTATTCTTATTTTTCGTGTGTTTATGCAGATTACTTTAATAGTAGAAAACCAAATGTATATTTAATTATTTCTCTACTTTTATACTTATATCGGTAACAAGCTCATGTAGCGTCCCTATTCTATATATTACGAATAACACTCCTATACCGGCGCTCATGGCGCGCACGGAAATTGGTCTACTCTACTTATGAAGATATCCTTTTGTCCAGGAATATACTGAGCTCTGACTGTCTAGTCTTTAGCAATATAATGGGAATTTCTTGAGTGACTGTCCCACTCACAAAGAAAATATTCTTTGTTTACATTAGTTGTAAACCGAGTAGAAATGTTACAACTTTGAGATCGCTGATATACTACTTGTACATTATATAGTTAATTCTCTTTAGAAGAAAAGTCATATATGAATACGTTTCTTTTAAGTGGATTGCATGGCCAACGGGAATAGATGAATAAACGATTTCTATGAGAAGAAGGACAGCTTCCGAACTAAATTTCGAAGCATCAATAAAAAAACGTAATTCTTCAGGATGGTGCTGATGACCTAATGCCAACATCAAATCGTCGACATTATTGCAGTACGAAAGACCCCCGTCGATTGCAAAATACTGTGATAGTTCTTTCTGACGATTATGATAACGAGAAATATGTGTGTCTGGAGTTAACATTTTCCATCCTGAGAGTCTAGATCTTAGTATTTCTGCTTTAATTTTTAGCAAATTCAGCTCTCGAATAAGATCATTTAATTCTAGCTGATTAGCATAAGTAATGTTTTTTTTATTTTCCGAGGTTTAAAAAGAGAGTACACAGTGCCATACTAGGACCAACGGTTTGGCCGCTACGACGACGTAAATTTTTGCAAAATTGACATTTTCGATTTCGAAATTTACGGTTATTATGGCATAACTCAAGAAGTAGGCATCCGAGAGCCTTACGGTTTGTACCAGTCGATTCAGGGTGTCAAACCGCGTCGGGCGGTGTAGGATAGGTCGTCTAGACTACGACCAAGTAAATCTGACCCCCGGAAAATATGTGAACTTATTTACCAACGTCTTGCTCCTCACGCCCTCTAACCAACACTTTACACGTTCGACAGCTGTGTACAGTGCCGTTCATGCTCCGTCATTTACAGTGCTCGTTTACTTGTTTATTAAATCGTTGATTTCATATTCTCTTGTGTTCTTACTCGTTTCTAATATTTTTTGCTTCTTTTTGAATATCCGAACAGTTTTTCTTAAAAGTATTTCATTTTCTGTTGTTAGCTAAAGGTAAGTAATAATATAACCTCAATTATTTTTACGCGTTTACTTATGTTACAAATATGTTGTAGATTATCCATCATGTTCATTATGGCTAAACCAAAATCGGAGAAAGATGACGCTTTGACTATACTGGAGACAGTTATGTGAGACAGTTTTGTGAGGAAGAGAAACGAACAGGCCACTATGCTTTTCCTGTAGAGCAAGTCATTAGAAGAGTAGCTGCAATGACAGGAAAATCAGAAAAAATACAAAGCGTATCAAAACCAATTTACGCAAGAGTTTGGAGGACCAACCTTCATCTTCTACTATCCATATACAGCCAAGAAAGGAGAAAAAGTCCAAAATTATATTAGATGATGCGGACAAGTAATATATCAATATAAATATTTAACGTACTTTATATTTATTTCAATTTAAATCTTAGATCTGTATTGCGGAACCAGATCACATCTATGTACACTGTCAGTAAGACTGTACCTACTTTACAAAGTTTACATTCATATATGAAATCTGAAACAAAATTCCCCGGCAGCAAAGAAACTTTACGGAAAATTATTATTGGTATGGGTTACAAGTTCAAAAAATGTGAATCGGACAGAAAAGTATTAATGGAACGACAAGATATTGTGGCCTGGCGAGCACGATATTGACGATTTAAAATATATAACGATAGTCTTGGTGAAAACAAAAGACCCCTGGTATATCTTGATGAGAGTTACGTGCATAAAAATTATACTGTCTCAAAGTGCTGGCAAAGTTCAGAAGAAAAGGGAGTGTTCAAAAAAGATGGTGCAGGACAACGATGGATCTTGTGCCATGCTGGTGGTGAAATGGGATTTATTGATGGAGATTTGCTACAATTCAAATCAAAAACAAAAAGTGGTAACTACCACGATGAAATGAACTATGAGAACTTCTCAAAATGGTTTAAAACACAATTAATACCAAATCTACCACAGAATTCAATTATAGTTATGGACATCGCACCATATCACAGTGTCCAAATCAATAAACCACCTACATCCTCATCTAAGAAAGCAGATATTATGTCTTGGCTTTTGTTGAAGAATATACAATATCACCCAGAGATGTTAAAGTGTGAATTGCTTGAATTAGTGAGACGTAATAAACCAGAACCTGAATATGATATAGACAATTATGCAGCAACATTAGGTCATTCGGTGTTAAGATTACCGCCATATCACTGCGATCTTAACCCAATCGAAATGATTTGGAGCATGGTGAAAATGAAGGTGGCCTCTAGAAATATTGATGGTAGTTGCGATGTTGAGGGTTTAATTTTGCAGGCGTTTAGTGAAATTACTCCAAATTTATGGCAAGCAGAATGCAAACATGTTCACAAAATAGAAAAAGAATATATCGAAAGGGACCAATTAATGGATATACACGAAGAATTTATTATTAGATTATGCGAATCAGATTCAGAAACGGATTGGTTACAATCGGATGATGAATAAGAATTTTGTAGTGTATTTATAATGCTATATTAATTATTTCTTGTATTACTTTACTATTTTTGAATAAATCATATATATTCTTGTTGTTTTCTCCAAAATGTTTTAAAAATGTGTATGCATATTAATATTATAACATTCTACCTTTTTTTAACTGCAATCTTTACATTAATATTTGACATGAACGATACGACTGATTCAAATACTGGCGCGTTCAGTTTTTTTTCTGGGAATGTACACAACAAACCGACAGTACTGCTTGAAGGGTCACGCTTCGTTGGTCGTACTCTAGAGGCAACTCGTTTCCGAGATACAGAGATGGGCCGAAATTGAATGTAATTTTTCGGCGAAATTTTCGCGATTTTGAAAAATGTTCGATATCGAATTTCTACTCAAAATCTACCATAGGGTTTTCGGGGGCGCTAAAGAAGACTATCTGAACGATTTTCCGCTGAAAATTCGCGATTTGGCTTTTAGGACTTTTGACCTGTCGACACTTTTTTGTGAATATCTCGAGAACCAAAAGAGATAGCGATCTCCGGTTTGGATTATCGTAATCAGCGGGTCTGATTACATAAAGGATCGGTGTCAAAAAAGGGAAAATCGACACTTGCCTTTTTCGTGATTTTCAAATTTCATCGCCTGAGGTTAAAAAAATTAAAGAAATTTTCAAAACGCCATAACTTCCTTATTTCTTATCCGATCGCCGCGAGGTTTGCGGCAAATGAAAGTGCTCGCCACGAGGTTTAAAAAGAGAGTACACCGCGCTATACTAGGACCAACGGTTTGGTCGCTACGGCGACGTCAATTTTAGCAAAATTGACATTTTCGATTTCGAAATTTACGGTTTTTCTGGCATAACTCAGGAAGTAGGCATCCGAGAGCCTTACGGTTTGTACCAGTCGATTCAGTGTGTCAAACCTCGTCCGGCGGTGTAGGATAGGTCGTCTAGAGGCAGCTCGTTTCCGAGATATAGAGATGGGCCGAAATTGAATGTAATTTTTTGGCGAAATTTTCGCGATTTTGAAAAATTTTCGATCTCGAATTTCTACTCAAAATCTACCCTAGGGTTTTCGGGGGCGCTAAAGAAGACTATCTGAACGATTTTCCGCTGAAAATTCGCGATTTGGTTTTTAGGACTTTTGACCTGTCGACACTTTTTCGTGAATATCTCGAGAACCAAAGGAGATAGCAATTTCCGGTGTGGATTATCGTATTCAGCGGGTCCGATTACATAAAGGATCGGTGTCAAAACAGGGAAAATCGACACTTGCCTTTTTTGTGATTTTCAAATTTCATCGCCTGAGGTTCAAAAAATTCGCAAATTTTCAAAACGCCATAACTCCCTTATTTCTTATCCGATCGCCGCGAGGTTTTTGGCAAATAAAGGTGTTCGTCACGAGCTTTAAAAAGAGAGTACACAGTGTCATACTGAGACCCACGGTTTGGCCGCTACGGCGACGTCAATTTTTGCTAAATTGAAATTTTCGATTTCGAAATTTACGGTATTTCTGGCATAACTCAAGAAATAGGCATCCAAGAGCCTTATGGTTTGTACCAGTCGATTCAGGGTGTCAAACCGCTTTCGGCGGTGTAGGATAGGTCGTCTGGAGGCAACTCGTTTCCGAGATACAGAGATGGAAAACCCGAAAGTTTTTGTGCAGCAAAAGTTGCAATCAGTCGAATTGTCCATCTGTTCACACCAAATGATAGGTATTGCAAATGACATGGCGCCTTTCTGATCGTTTGACCAGCCTCTCAGAGTAACAGCACAGCGTGAGCAGCATATTCTGGCAGCCCATGACTTGTCTTGATGTTCAATGGTTAAGCCAAAATAGTGTAAATATAGCTTTTCTATTATAGGTGAAATATTCCGCTTATGCTCTGGTAGTTAGTGAATTCTCTAGATACATAACAGAAACTGTTTGAATTATTTATATATGTACGATAAAAGGACGTTCAGCTATCATAAACCGACTTACATTGATAGAAGGAGCCGTTTGTAGCTCTTTATATACCTACATCGCCAGATATCAACTAGTTCTTAATTTCAGTGCAAAAATTGGCGTGGTTTAAATGCCCTGGCATAGAAAACATACAAGGACATGTTCAAATATATCCAGTCAATGTTCGACAGAGCAATATTTTTGTAGTATCTTTCTTATATAAAGGTAACTAAATAATTATAAAAGGAAATACCTCAAAATACTTACGTGATGGAGTAAATTTCAAATCAAATTCAGAAAACAAAAGCAGTATGACAAAAGACATGAACTACACGTATTGGTGTATGAGAAAACCAAACTGTGTTGACTTGTGTAATTTATTATAATAATATCTTTATCCTTCAACTTACTTACAGTATTAATTAAACATTGCTGTACATGCAGGAGTGCAGGTGCGTGAAGCTATCTTCTCTATATAAACCTTTGTGTTCATGACTGTTCAGGAAAAATAGATTTAATTTTGTATTTTTATACAAAAAAGGTTTTAAATATATCTATACGTTAATGCACGTATAACGCTTTTGTTTCATTATGAAACAGACATGTAAATAATTTACGTATCTGTAACTGTATACTTGGACAATACATCGTATTTTCAGCATTTACTTCTGCTTAAGACATATTGTCATGAATTTTTCCCCGTAGAAGAATTGAAGAAACAGTAAAAGACTATATATATTTATGTACATTTTATTCCAAGAAAATCTTTAGAGATAGTAAATATTTTATTTAAATTTTGATTATAATATGTATTTTAGTCCACGTCTGTAGAACGTTCGAGCGTGGTCTTGATGTACGCAGTCCCGGCCAAGCGGAAGTATATCGTTCTAGCCGGTCTTTTGATTTTGTTTTAGGCAGGGTGACATTTTCGTTTCCGAGAGGAAGGAGTTAGAGATTTTCTATCCATTAGACAGATAGGTTCAGGTAATTTTTGCTGAATAAAGACTTCCTTTTTATTCAGTATTTTATTGTTAATTTCTGTTTATGTTTTTGGTTGAGTTATTGCTGATGTGTTTAAAGTAATTCCCGATTAATTATGAGTTTTTGATACTTGTAATTTTTGATTTATGCGACCTATCTGAAATCTCTCTTTTAGAATTTTTTTTGTGAAGTGTGACGACTACATTAATTAATTTACGTGTATATTTGCAAGTATAACAATTTATATATATATTAATTTAGTTATATGATTTGTATATTTATTGAGCTCGTAAATTCAGTAAATTATTAGTTTATAAAATATATTTATAGTCAAATAAATATCAAGGAAAATTTTCATACTTTTTATGGAGTATTTTTTATCAGTAATATATTTTAGAAAGTAGGAATTGGTGGGAAAATTACATTTTTACCATGTTGAATGTGCGCATGGGTTAGTTTTGATGCGCGCGCTTACAGTTATTTTTCTGTTTGACGTTTGAAGTTGGGAATAACGTAATTATTGAAGTCTGATAGTTTTCCTAAATATTTAATTAGTTTAATTTTGTTCGCGGTCAAAGTGAGGTTTTTTATCTTATATAAGTCATTATTTATAAAAGTTTTCCTCACGCTGTGGCACATTTATTGCCTCAGCACTTCTTTATACTCTATAAAGTTGAAGTAAATGTTGTAGTAAATGTTTGTGTTGTTAATGCTAGTTTCATTTCTTTGCTAATACCTTTTGTTTTATTTAACACATACCCTTTGAGGGTAACCCTGAAGATACAAGAGCTCCTGGAAAGCTGTACCGATTTGAGTGAAACTGGGCAAGCTATTGTGTATTGTGGGCCTATTTAAATAAGTTAATCAACACCACAGTACATAGCAATATGTTTCTGCCATCTATAGGCGTCGTCGTTTGTATTTTTAGTTTCATTTAGATATAAGCAAACGTAGGTATATTTATGTTAATGTATTCAATCCTAGTTTTAAATTGTAAATATTGTAAAGTGTATATAGAAAAGGTTCTTGGAGTTCGGATATATTTAATGTTGTCAATTACCTAGGCCTGCTGAGTTATTACATTTCTTTATTCATTGTCTCGTTTTCTACGGTCATAAAAACCATTTATTTTATTACAGGCACAACCTTCTGGTTAACCCGTCCATTTAGTAGTTGTAATTGTAATGTATAATAGAATAAGTTTTATTGACATATTTCCTGTTATAGATAAAGTGTTACATTATTATAATAGGTTAAATAGTTTTGTTCGATGCGATTCTGCCAAATATTATGTTATCTCTAACGCATTTCCTGTGTATTGTATATTTATTATTTTAAGAGTTATTTTATTATTCTATAATTAAGGGTTTCCGGCATATATTGTTTATTTTGATACATTCACGACGTTGGAAACTACAGCATATACTTTTCTTGAGAAAGGTAAAAATAGTTGTATAGAAATTTCTTTATAATCGTTGTTTTCTCCCTCTCTTGTAACTGTAATCGGTAACAAAACTTTCTTTCCGAAAAATAAGTGAATGAAAAAACAGTTCCAAACAAGATCTCTTAGAGCTCACTACAGTTCCAAGTGCGATCTCTTCGAGTTAACTACAGTTCTAGCTTAGGTCTCAGTGATCTAAAAGATCTCAGTGATATACATAGGAACAAATATTATTTATTAGCCAGTTTTCTCGGTCTTTAGTATTAAGACCAGATACTGCATTAGTACTAGTTAACGGAACTCCAAGACTAAATTTGTAAATATATTAGTGTTATTCAAAAACTATTTGCATTATTTCAACTCATACTTCGGTCGATACATACCGAACTTCCTTCAAATCAGGAGGACAAAAACAATGACTACGATCTAGTTTCCTTCGATTATCCTAATATCTAGATTCTTCAACCAGTCCAGTACTATAAGTGTTGCCTTGCTCAGCTGGTGGATGTCACCAAGGAAACTTCTGGTTCAGGCGTTTACTATGTGGGCCATAGTTTGTTCCACATTTCCGCAATCGCAGGGGCTAGTATCAGGAAGTTTTCATTTATACAGCATTGAGTTGCCACCTTCCGGAGCCTGTAGGAAACCTATTTAAAGAAGACCATTACGTAGGTAAGAATTACGGTCTGCAGAAGTTCTGAACGATCGGATGCATTTCGTTCTTATTGGAGCTCGTCACACACATTTCGCCAACTTCTCGAAAGTATTTTACTATTAGGCATAATATTTTAATAAACAAAATTAAGTTCATTTGGCTGTAGTGCTTCTTTTATAAGTTTTATGAGATCGCATCTGGTCAATAGAATTAATTACGTCTTCTAGGGTGGTTTCTGGTCCATCAAGTACGTATTTGAATCTGTTATCCCGCTCTAACCTCGGGCCCTAACCTTGAACCTCTACTCTTCGTTCTTTTTATTAACATATTATTGGCATCTTTATCGTAACGCTCTTGTCTAGAGATAATGTAAAAATCTTCTCCGTTATCTACAACACCATTGATATTGATAATTTACAATGTAATATTAACTTTCTTATAAGATGGTGTAATGCAAACCATTTAAATTTAAATTTCACTAAATGTGCTAATGAAGTTCGGGATACTTTAAAAATTTTGTTCTTCTGAAAAGTTTTACTTTGCTTTCATTCTAAATAGGTTAGAATATTATGTTGAAACGATACTGTTTTTTTCTTGTAGTACTTATGTAATTAATTTGTAGTACTAATGTATGTACTAGTAGCTTTGTATTTGTTCTGTAATTTGTATTTGCATACTGGACAAATAAACAGCATTACTATGATTATTATTGCATCGAGTTATCTCACAATTCCTCAGCCTGTAGCCGGGAAACATTTCACTCGTCCCACATATCTGAAGGTATGAGTTGGGTGGTACGCGGGTGATGTTGCAATGTTGGTATATAGCAAATAACTGAATTTTCTCCAAGTTCTATCATGTAATTTACTGCTATTATTTTTTGAGATTATAAATGTTCAAATTGGAGTGTTTAATCAGGACTTCAAATTTATTCTATTTGTAAAAATTTACGAAATGTTCTACATTTGTTGAGTATTATTAATTGCTGCAGTAATTCCTGGACTTTGGATTGTAATTTTAATAAATTGATCCTTAGAAATTATATACAGTGTAATTCCTTTAACTGATATAATGAACGGTAATTATATGTTATGTTAAACAGACTGATGGACAATATTAGCGCACCACCTATAAATTTATGAATATATAAATTTGTTTAACAAGGAGGCTTATAAATAACACATTTTCTGAAAAAACAAGTAACCCTATATTGTCACTTGAATTAGTTCTTTCTTAACTCATTTCTATGCAAGGTTAGACTTGTTTTGTGCTTATTTTCAATATTGCATTGTTATTGTCAGCAAGTGTACTAGCGTTGTGGGTTTGATTTTCATTTCGTTCGAATTGTGTACATATTGAAATGCTTCCAGTGAGAAATTTAAGTGAGCATTATGCTGTGAAAATTATCAGCTTGATTGGAGAAGGGTTTAGTCAACGTGAGGTTGCACGGAAGCTTACTGTTCATCATACGACTATTAGTCGATTGGTTTTCAGCGGTTTAGAGCAATAGCTTCTCGTGCTTAGAGACCAGAACAAGGCCGACCAAGGTCCACAAATCTATGGACGATCGTTTTATACATCTACAAGCATTAACCCATTAATGCCTGAGTAACTTTTGGTTTCTAAAATTTACAATTTTTTTAAAGATGCTTTGTTTATGTTATCTTAATGCAATGGTACCAGATTTTCGTTTGTTTTTTTGTATATTCCATTTTTTTTTAACGTGTGATATATCATACGATAGGCAACTATGGGCATTGCGTATGGTAATATTCAAGGGTGTAATTAAAACCATAAAATCCGATTTCACGAATGTTTATTATACCTTTCGAAAACTTATATTATAGACATGGTAATTATTACTGAGGTGGTGTGTGGTACACTCGAAAACATGTTTTTGGATGTAAGCCTACGTTACATTTTACACAGGAAAACTTGGTGCATTTTCCACAAAATGCGCAACGTCTTTGCGTATTTTGTTGATCAATAAGGTGATCAATTTTGTCGTATCTTATCTCGTGTAAAACGTTTTTACTACGCTTGGGTTTTGGGCCATTTAAATACTCCGGTGCGGTAAGGAGGGAAAGTACTATTCTTCTAGTATAGTCCAGAAGGCTGGTGCTTGGATAAGCATATCGATAAAGCAGCCAATTGTTAACCACTGCTGTATTTAAGCAAAATCGAACTAGAGGCCAATACCATTTTCTAGAACGAAAGCGGATTCGATATAGGCCTCTCATATTATCAAAAAGATCCACTCCCCCAATGCCTTGGTTATAAAGATGAATGACAGAAGGTTCATCCACGTCATGTTTGTGAAGTTGTCTTGACCAACGTTTACACAATCCCTTAGTCAGGCAAACATCATCAGACTGCACGTTGGTTCCAATCGTTACTTGATTGTTATCCTTCCACCTTGTAAGTGTTATATGATCATCAGGATTTTGTAATGTATGCGTGACACCTAGTATTGCTTTCCTGAAATCTTGCAGCGGAGCTTTCTGTATACGATCTGCTCTTATAGTACCAATACAATTTTTTTTTTCCCAATTCTTGCAGTAATGATAGAGAATTGAAGAAGTTATCTATATATACTGTGGAATTGGCAGGTATGTAGCCTAAACAAAGACTTTCGGTTACACTGGAACCAAGAGATTTTCCTTCAATTTTGTCGCCAGCACCACAATATGGCTTAAATTTTAATACGTAGCCCTCAATAGTTGTAAGTACCCAAAATTTAAATCCATAACGTATGGGTTTACCTTTAATAAATTGCTTCATGCTATGGCGTCCATAATAAGGCTCCATAGCTTCATCTAAAGAAAATGAAAAACCAAGTGGCTCAGCTAATTTTTGTGACACAGTATTTATGTGATCGATGAGAGGTTGCCCCTTGTAAGTTTTATTGTTGGTGTCTATGGTATTATTATCATTGAAGTGTAAAAACCGATGTATGCTTTCAAACTTATCCCGTGATGTAGTGTTACTTATTAACACATTATGCGCATCTGGTTTGGTTTCCCAGTACATCCTTCGAAAAGGAGCTTTACTGTATCCTGATAACAACTATATTCCGATATAAACGTACATTTCATCAGTGCGTGTTCTGTGATTCTTGACATATATAGTCAATAAAATCTTCTGGGAAGAATTTTTTAAATACGTCAATGGGTTGCAAATTTTTTTCTTTAATTTCTTTAACAATATTTGGTTCACTGGTTTATCAATTTTTATTTTTTCTTGGCGACGATATAGTATTTTTTCGTTCCAGTCTGTCGGCCTCTGCATGGGTTTCTTTGCCTTCCTATTTGCTATATTTTTTATTCCAAATAATCTTGCAAGTGGTATATCATCACTGTCACTTGATTCCTCATTATGTCGCTCTTTATCAGCCTGCTCTACACGCTTTTCATCTTCACCACCAACAACAACGACTTGCATAAGTTGTTTTAGTACTCCTTTTCCAATATCTCGGATATTACATTTACCTTCACCGTCGTCGCTTGGTGCGTCATCTAAATCCGTATCTTGTGCGTCCTGTGGAGGCAGCAGTACAAGGTCCATGTGATCGAATTTTCTTATTGTTTCGTAATCTTCATCATCCGAACTTAAGCTTTATAAATAATTTAAAAGTTCTTCTGCATCTCTTGGATCAGAGGGATTGTAAAATTTCTTGCTAAAAATAAAAGTATTAACAAACAATAACATAGGTATATGCCTACCATATGATATATCATACAGTCTCTTTACACACGCATGGATACCTTATCAAGTAATAAATATTAGTATAAAAGACCGTTAACACATTTGTGTTATATATATATATATATACAGTGCTTCTCAAAAGTCCCCTCCCCCCCTCTTATCTTTGGAACGATTATACATTCACAAGTGAAATTTGGAAACTGAATATTATAGGTTATAAACTTCCCTACTAGTGATGATAGATGACGAAATCGTCATAGATGACATCACAAGGCCATTGTGACAAATAATTTTAAATGGAACGCTACGGCAGGCGACACCTCTTTTAAAAGGTATCGAAAAAACCTATTCAATGATACTAATTTTATTTGTGTTTGAGGCAGTTTTAATGGCTCATTAGTAAACATGAAAATTTAAATTCCATTCAGTATGATATTAAATACAGATTTAAGAAATAGTATGTACTTAAAGAAATTGCTCGAAGTGACCTCCATTTACTTCCTGACAGTAAAATATCATATTTTTAAACTCTTCTCGTACTTCTTCAAATGTGTCTGCCGGAAACAGCCTCACATTCTGCAACAATACTTTGTTTTAAAACGTCAATATTGTCGAGTTCAGTGGCGTAAACCTTCGATTTAAGGTACCCCCACAGAAAAAAATCCAAAGGTGTGAGGTCCGGTGATCGAGGTGGCCATTCCGTTGAACCTCGTCGTCCAATCCATCTACCAGGATACTCCTCATGCAAATACCGTCTTACTGCACCGTAATAGTGTGGAGGAGCACCATCCTGTTGGAATGTTATTTCCAAATTGCCGAATTCATCTGGATTATCTTCCAAAATTTCAAGGATTAACGGTTCTATTGCGTTTTGCAACATCATCAGATAAACCTCACCAGTTAAATTAGTATTTAAAAAAAGAGGCCCAACGATGTGGTTTCCCAGGATACCTGCCCAAACATTCACCTTCTGGGGAAATTGGGTATGTGTTTCACGAAACAGGGGAGGATTTGCGTCACTCCAATACCTTACATTCTGTGTATTTCCATTTCCATTTACATAGAAAGTACTTTCGTCACTAAAACAAATTGTTTTGACGTAGTCTGGCTGTTGGTTAATTTTAGTTTCCATATTTTCACAAAATTCTAATCTTCGGTCTGGGTTGTCGTCTGAGAGTTGATGAACCATTTTTAATTTGTATGGATGAAATTTGTATTTTTACAACACCCACACACAAACAAAATGCAGTTTTCTAGAGAGATTGGCTGTGCTAACCTTTGGAAGGGCGTCGTTACTTCACATTAATTATGTGGACGGTATGCGAGGTACTTCGGCTGTCTGACAACAGGTAGCGCCGAATTTACTTCTGCGCTCGGTCTGGATAATTACGGTGATAGGGCGAGGTGGTTCTTTTCTGTGAATGTGTCTGGAAATATCCTTTCTCCAGCAGGGGCGAACCGATGAGCTTGTAGAAAAGCGAAATACGTATCTACGTCTCTGGGGATGAGATATATTCGGACACGTTCACAGAAAATATTAATAGTGAACCTGCATTTGTGTTCTTCACACCAGATTTTTAGTAATATTTTGTATTATTAAAAATACCTTTGTATTATTAAAATGTACAAAAATATTAAAAGTACCAAAAGCTGTTAAAACAGTGAGACGTTCGATCAACAATACACAAATTATTAAATGTACAATGTACAAATGTCCGCAGACACATTTGAAGAAGTACGAGAAGAGTTTAAAAAAAGGATATTTTACTGTCAGGAAGTAAATGGAGATCACTTCGAGCAATTTCTTTAAGTACATACTATTTCTTAAATCTGTATTTAATATCATACTGAATGGAATTTAAATTTTCATGTTTACTAATGAGCCATTAAAACTGCCTCAAACACAAACAAAATTAGTATCATTGAATAGATTTTTTCGATACCTTTTAAAAGAGGTGTCCCTTGCCGTAGCGTTCCATTTAAAATTAATGGTCACAATGGCCTTGTGACGTCATCTATGATGATTTCGTCATCTATCATCACTAGTAGGGAAGTTGATAACCTATAATATTCAGTTTCCAAATTTCAATTGTGAATGTATAATCGTTCCAAAGATAAGAGGGGGGGAGGGGACTTTTGAGAAGCACAGTATAAAGGATGCCAGTAAGTAAAGAAAAAAGGTATACAAGCGTGTAAATTTGACATAACCTTACCTAAGGCTCATTTTTCGGTGGAAAGAACAAACACGTGGTAATAAAATTGTGAATACTAGTATTCTATATTACTTTACATAAGTATTACTGTATGTAATTTGTTAAAAACATATAAGAAAGTCGATTCGAAAGGATGAAACTGAATTACCGTTAGAAACAACGTGCTCAGATTACTTTGAAGAATATCATAACCTCCGTATGTTAAATCATACCGCAGGCACTAATATGTTAATCGGTTTTTCACCGGAAACGTGATAAAAAAAGAGACTTCGAGATATTCGAAATGTTACTATTTCTTCCAAAACAGTAAGAAGAAGGTTTAAGGAATCTGTATTGTGTGCAAGACACCTCGTAACAGGCCTCGTAACATACCACACAAGCAAGTTAGGCTTGAGTTTGCTCGGAAACGTGTGTATTGGGATTTGGATGGCTGGAAGAGAATTTTGTTTACTGATGAAGTCAGAATAGGCTTAAGATCATCCGATGAACGCACTTTTATCTGGAGAAGGCCAGGAGAAGGATACAGATAACCATGTATGGTTCCCCAAGTGTCTTTCCGTGGGGAGTCAATATTGTTTTGGGCTGGAGTTTCTTTCGAGGCCCGTACGGATCTTTTAGTAATCCGAGGAACAGCATTAAATGCTTCGAGGTTCATCCAGGAAATTCTGAAAGAAGATGTCGCACTCTTGGCACCTTACATAGGCGACAATTTGCTGCTTATGGATGATAATGCCAGACCTTACCGAACTCAGATCGTAAACGAATACATGAACGAGGTTGGCATTTACCGTTTAAAATAGTCAGCGCGTAGTCCTGACTTGAATGTGATACAACATGTTTGGGGTCAGCTTAAATGACGGCAATGTGGTCGAAATCTCCTGAAAACTTGGCTGAGCTGGAAAACGCGGCTCTTGAAGAATGGCATAACATTCCCAAAGGTTTCATCATAAATATTTTCTATAGCATCGAAAAGTGTTTGAGGGGAATTATTCGATCTATAGTCGGCAATACGCGATATTTAAACGGTTAAAAACTAAAACTTTTGTTTAGAAATTTTAAATAAATTTTTTTTGGTTGTTTTAAAAAAAAAATTTCGAAATCATTGGAAAACAATTCTTTGTATTCTTATTTCAATAAATTAAATTAGTTTTGATAGGTGTACTAAGATTCCCAAAGGTTTCATCATAAATATTTTCTATAGCATCGAAAAGTGTTTGAGGGGAATTATTCGATCTATAGTCGGCAATACGCGATATTTAAACGGTTAAAAACTAAAACTTTTGTTTAGAAATTTTAAATAAATTTTTTTTGGTTGTTTTAAAAAAAAAATTTCGAAATCATTGGAAAACAATTCTTTGTATTCTTATTTCAATAAATTAAATTAGTTTTGATAGGTGTACTAAGATTGAAAGAATTAATTAAAAATTTATTAAGCGGTGCGTTAATTTTGTCCATCAGTGTAATTATCTACCGGTACAACTATTTCCATTATTATTTTTATATTGTTAATATTGTTAGATTTACTATTTGAAGTTGTATGCCTATGAATACAAAATTTCCCAATTTTTATAGGCAGTAGGCCATTTTCTTGTGGACAAATAACAACCAATTAGGACGAAACAAATGTGGGCCCATAGACACAAACTCTAAGTACATGCTATTGCTTCTAAATGAAATAAATAAAAACAAATGGACTCGTTACTTCTTTGCCACGGTTAGCAGTATTAAATTTTCATAAAAAGAATCATTAATCTATGGGAAAAAGCATGTGTTCTTACATATACAGACACCCTCACTAACAAGAAATATGGAAGGGCGTCTTAAAGTGCAGTTGTAATAAAATACAAACCCTCTTTTCAAACAAGTTTCTCATATTTGTCTACGTTCACTTTTCTGCACTCGAATTCCGTATTGAAAGCAAACACCATCTACGAACTTTGATGAGAAAGTCAGATAATAATGTTCTAACTTAAGTATATTTTCATTAAATTTTTCATTAACTGTTTTTCTGCGCAACATAATAAAATTTACTGAACACACATGGAGGGTATCATCGCATCTAAGTTCATAAACTTTAATGAAATTTTGCGAGGGATTTGAGGTGTTTTATTTAGTTTTCAGAAAGTTTTGGAGATAGAAGCAATATTCTATTAAAAACATAAACAAGTATAATATAATTTAGATTAAGTTAATGGAAACTTAGATAGGGTATAATGTAAAATTAAGAAATAGTTTTTGTCAGATAATCCACTCACCGACACGAAAAACCGTCACTTTTTTTGTAGAATGAAAAAGTCTCTGTACAGCTCGAAACGTTAGGTTTTAGGATTAAGATGATTAAATTTCTAGACTGCCGCTTAATTAAATTATGTAGAATCACTTAGAGAGAGAAAAACAACTTTTATTGCAATAACATGAAAGTTACGGAACCTTTCTCAAAATAGACAAGAACAATCTAAACAATAAACTTATACACTAACCAAACTAATCTTGTATAATCTTGAAGTATGCTTAATATCGTGTGTTGCCATAACGAGCCTGTATAACAGTCATTATTCTTCTAGTTATTCCTTCAATGAGATGCGGTAGGTTATTTTGTGGGATATTTTCCCATTTTGGCTAAAGAACCTGCCAAAGTTCATCAAGGGTGGTAGGAGGAGATACATGATTGCGAACTCTTCTACCGAGTATATTCCAGATATGCTCCATAGGATTAAGACCAGGACTATGTGCCGACCAGTCCATTCGAGGAATACCAACTTAATTCAGGTAGTCTCTCACAACTCCAGCGACACGTGTCTTCGCGTTGTCCTGCATGAGAAGGAAGTTACTTCGTACAACATAATCTTGAAGTATCTTCTCAATGTACCTTACAGCTGTCAGTGACCCCTTAGTAATAATGTAAAAATCAATTCGTGCTTCCGTAGATATTCCAGCCCACACTATGTTCGAACCTCCATGAAAATTGACCCTTTCATTAAAAGTACAGGGTACATAACACTCCCGATCGTCGCCATACCGCACCACGTCCAACTGGGCGCCTAATACTAAACCGTGATTCGTTGGCAAACAACACACGACTCCAATCGGCGTCCATCCAATTTCGATGTTTCCTTCCAAATAGTAACCGGGCAAATCGGTGTTGTCTGGTAAGCTCTGGTCCTATAGCCGGTCTCCGTGCAGTCGGATTTGCTTTTTCTGACCGTCTTCTAATGGTCCTTTCATTCACATTAACATTGCGTACCTCTTTCAGCTGATTTCTGAGACTGACAGTAGTCCCATGACGATTTCTTAAACTTCTTAGGACAAGAAAACGGTTGTCTTGAGTAGTAATCCTATTTTGGGGACCTGTTCCAGGTCGCTGGGTGTACAACGCAGTCTCCAAGAATCGTATATAAAGACACTGTACAGTGCTTCAAGATACCCTGTATCTGTTAGCTACCTAAGTCTGACTCCTTCAATCCTCAAGCAGTGCAATAATTGCAGCCACTGTTTCCGTAGAAACTAACATGTTTATAAACAAACAATTCTGTGGAAAATAAACTTGACGTTTGTTATAAAAAACAAGATAAACTAAACATGTCAAGATCACGCCAAACACTTAATTACAATATAAGATGAAATATAACATATACAAAGTTGTACATCCCCAAGTTCATAACATTGGAAACTAATCACCAGAAAGTTATTACAATTATTGTCGTTTCATTTAATCAGGAACAAGTGATTACTGCGTAATATTTATTAAAACCCCCTAATTTCTAACGCTTTTAGGTAAATTTGTGCTTTAAAAGGGCCCGTGTTTCGTGCCTGTATATGACAGAATGTAAAATACGAGTACATTTTATATTCTGTCATTTATATTTTATATCCTTGATAAAGGCATCATTGCCGAAACATGTAGGGTTTTTTAAATATATATACTTTGAAGTAAAGCAGACCTTTAATCGCCAACTGATTGAATTTACCATATCATACCAAGGTCACGAAAATATTATATTTATATATATATATACATATATATATATATATATATATATATATATATATATATATATATATATATATAGATATATCAATTGATAAATTCTTGGAGTTTTTCGGCTTTTATATAAAATATTTACAAATATCAAATTAGTATGTAATTGCAAAGTAAGTGCGGATGTAAACATTGTTGTCTATAAAGTACAAAGAAAATCATACGAAATTTTTAATTGAAAAATATTGTCTACCTTGGGACTTGAACCCAAGTCTATGGTTTGCCGGACCGTTGCTTTACCACTTAAGCCACGATAGACCTTGGTTCAAGCTATTTAGAAATGCCAATATAAAGTAACAGTATTAATGATTCAGATGTCAGTTGTTGAATGTAGATGTCAAGTTTGAAAGCAGAAGTTAGTTTTGAAAGCAGATGGCAGTTTTGATAGCAGATGTCAGTTATTGAAAGCAAATGTCAGATATTGAAAACAGATGTCTGTTTTGAAAGCAGATGTCTGCTATGAAAGCAAATGTCAGTTTTTAAAGTAGATGTCTGTATTGAAAGCAGATGTCAGCTATTGAAAGCAGATGCCAGTTTTGAAGGTTTGAAATTGCTAATTATTACTCCATTGCTATATGAGTGTTTAGATAATTTCTTAGCCGTTTATTAAATATATCAATTGATAAATTCTTGGTGTTTTTAGGTTTTTATATGAAATATTTACAAATATCAAATTAGTATGTAATTGCAAAGTGAGGATGTAAACATTGCTGTGTTTCAAAATACTGACATCTGCTTTCAAAACAGACATCTACTTTCAAAACTGACATTTGCTTTCATGACAGACATCTGCTTTCGAAACAGACATCTGCTTTCAATATCTGACATTTGCTTTCAAAATCTATCAAAGCTGTCATTTGCTTTCAAAACTAACTTCTGCTTTCAAACTTCACATCTATTTTCAATAACTGACATCTAAATCATTAACACTGTTACTTTATAAATGCATTTCTAAATAGCTTGAACAAAGGTCTATAGTGGCTTAAGTGGTAAAGCAACGGTCCGGCATACCGTAAACTTGGGTTTAAGTCCCAACGTAGACAATATTTTTCTATTAAAAAATTCGTATGAATTGCTTTGTAATTTGTAGACAGCAATGTTTACATTTTCATTTACTTCGCAATTACATACTAATTTGATAATATTTGTAAATATTTCATATAAAAGCCGAAAAACTCCAAGAATTTATCAATTGATATATTTAATGAACAGCTAAGAAATTATCTAAACAATATATATATATACTATTAAACTTAAATAAAACACCTTATATTTCACAAACAATAGTATATTGACTATATGTACATTTCATGTGCACTGCACACATCATCAGTAGTTACTAAATTTAAAAGTATTATTTTTTAAGTACATGTATAGTAAAAAATTTCTATTTTTTGGTTAGGTTAGTTAACACAGACCCACTGAAAGAATCAGGTATTTACAGAATTAAGTGTAATTCCTGCCCAAAATTATATATCGGCCAAACAAGAAGAAATATTCAAACCCGTTTCAAAGAACATTTAGCACATGTAAAACTTCACAATGTAGATAAATCAGCATTAGCTCTACATCATTTAGATACCGGACATAATTTCAGCTTAGATAATGTAAAATTAATTAAAAAATGTAATAGCAAAAATTTAGACATGTGGGAAGCCATACATATGAAAAAATACAAAAATTACCTCCTTAACAATGACATCTCACCTATTAATAATAAACTTTTAAATTGTATACCTACAGTATCTAATAACTATTTTTCCTTTTCACGCTATTATATTGTTATTTAATAGAACCCGACACACAGTCAGATGTCTTGTTTTTCATAGGTAACGGTCTTTCCCATAATTTGTCCTTCTTGGAACTTTAATAGATTTTAGCAGGCACTATTACAATATACGACCATAATTTTTTATTTTTATATTTTTATATGCGTTTTTTTTTTTTTTTTTTTTTTTTTTGACCATTTGTTGACCATTTATAATTGTAATTTTTACACCCCTAACCAAAAAATAGAAATTTTTTACTATACATGTACTTAAAAAATAATACTTTTAAATTTAGTAACTACTGATGATGTGTGCAGTGCACATGAAATGTACATATAGTCAATATACTATTGTTTGTGAAATATAAGGTGTTTTATTTAAGTTTAATAGTGTAATAATTTCACAAGTGCTCAACATATATACTACCAATATATATATATATATATATATATATATAATAACTTCGTGACCTTGGTATGATATGGTAAACCTAATCAGTAGGCGATTAAAGGTCTGTATATTACTTCAAAATATATGTATTTAAAAAACTCTACATGTTTCGGCTGTATACGCCTTTTTCAAGAGAATACAAAATATGAATGACAGGATATAAATAAAGACATTTATATCCTGTCATTCATATTTTGTATTCTCTTGAAAAAGGCGTATACAGCCGAAACATGTAGAGTTTTTTAAATACATATATTTTGAAGTAATATACAGACCTTTAATCGCCTACTGATTAGGTTTACCATATATATATATATATATATATATATATATATATATATATATATATATATATAACAATTGATAAATTATTTGAGTTTTGCGGCTTTTATATGAAATATTTACAAATATCAAATTAGAATGTATCTAATTGCAGAGTAAGTGGGGATGTAAACATTGCTGTCTACAAATTACAAAGCAAATCAAACGAAATTTTTTTTTTAATTGAAAAATATGGTCTACGTTGGGACTCGAACCCAAGTCTACAGCTATCCGGGCTGGCGCTCTTACCACTAAGCCACAATAGACCCAGGTTCAAGCTATATAGAAATGCATTATAAAAAAAATTTCGTATGATTTGCTTTGTAATTTGTAGACAGCAATGTTTACATTCCCACTTACTCTGCAATTACATACATTCTAATTTGATATTTGTAAATATTTCATATAAAGCCGCAAAACTCCAATAATTTATCAATTGTTATATATATATATATATATATATATATATATATATATATATATATATATATTGTTTAGATAATTTCTTAGCTGTTCATTAAATATATCAATTGATAAATTCTTGGAGTTTTTCGGCTTTTATATGAAATATTTACAAATATTATCAAATTAGTATGTAATTGCGAAGTAAATGTGGATGTAAACATTGCTGTCTACAAATTACAAAGCAAATCATACGAATTTTTTAATTGAAAAATATTGTCTACGTTGAGACTTAAACCCAAGTTTACGGTATGCCGGACCGTTGCTTTACCACTTAAGCCACGATAGACCTTTGTTCAAGCTATTTAGAAATGCATATATAAAGTAACAGTGTTAATGAATCAGATGTCAGTTATTGAATGTAGATGTCAAGTTGAAAGCAGAAGTCAGTTTTGAAAGCTCATGTCAGTTTTGATAGCAGATGTCAGTTAGTGAAAGCAAATGTCAGGTAATGAAAGCAGATGTCTGATTTGAAAGCAGGTGTCAGTTATGAAAGCAAACGTCAGATTAGAAAGCAGATGCCTATTTGGAAGTAGATGTGAGTTATTGAAAGCAGATGTCAGTATTTTGAGAGCAGATGTCAGATGTCACTTACTCTGCAATTACATACATTCTAATTTGATATTTGTAAATATTTCATATAAAAGCCGCAAAACTCCAATAATTTATCAATTGTTATATTTAATAAACGGCTAAGAAATTATCTAAACACTTACTTTACACTTTACTTACTTACACTATATATATATATATATATATATATATATATATATATATATCACAAGTGTTCATTTGAAAACTATAACAAATGTTGAAAATGATGTCCTTGAAGATCAATGCACTTTAAAATCCTCCGTTCAAAGTGTCTGATGATATTCTGCAACATTACTGGATTATTATTAATTTCCATGCATTTATGTTCGATTCTCTGTAGCATATCATTCAAATTCAATATAGGTGTTCGAAATATGTTATTTTTTAGATAAGGCAACAAAAAGAAGTCGCAAGGTGTTAAATCGCATGAACGTGTAGGCTAGGCAATTTCAGTATTTCGACTAATTATACGCTCATCAAAAAATTCTCTTAAATAATCCAAAGATTCTGCAGTACAGTGAGAAGGTGCTCCGTCTTGTTGGAAATATGCATTTTGAAGTTCATCATCATGCAACTGATTTACAAATTGTTGTAAAATTTCCGTACGGTACCTTTGAGCAGTTAACGTTCCCTGAAAAAATATTGGTCCAATGATTCGCCTTTGGCTTATCGCTGCCCAAACACCAATTTTCTCTGGATGTAGCGATTCTTCATTAGTGGATTTTCACTACTCCAAATTCTTGTATTTTGTGAATTTAGGTATCCCGCTTTATAAAACCATGCTTCATCAGTAAAGATGACTCTTTGCGAAAGTTCTCCATTATTTTTCATATTTACAAACCAATTACAAAGCTGTAGTCTACGTGGGTAATCAATTTCTAACAATTCTTGTACTGCTGTGACACGGTATGGATAAAATTCCATATCTTTTTTTAATAACTTGTGAGGTGTACCAAGAGAAAGGTTTATTTGTTGACTCAAATGTCGAACAGATGTTTGTGGTTCATTTTCCGTTATTTCTTCAACACGATCGACAACTTGAGGTGTACGTTTCTTAACTGCTCCGCTGCCTGATTTTCTTAAGAGACTAGGAGTTTCAGAAAAATGCTTTAAATTTCTATCCAAAGTATTCTTAAATTGTATATAATCTATTACAAAATGTGTAAACTCAACTTGAAATTCTACCATGCAATCTTGAACTGGATAAACCCATAAACTATAAATTTTATTACCACTTCGAAAATAAGCCTGGACTAAAAAAAAATTTATGTTCTAAAGTGAAAGCCATTTTAAAACTGAGAAGCAATTTATTTAAACCAGAATCGACGCACGATTATTTTATGCACTAACTGATATTTGTGATTGACATTATCAAATGTCATTTGGATTTACGTTTACGGAACAACAAACACACTAATATATTTGCGTCTTATTCTATCAAAATTTCAAAGTAACCTAGATTGACTTGTCAAATGAACACTTGTTACATAAATACAAAGAATTCAAATAAATTTTACCTCAAAGTAGCCCTTGGAAATTATGATTATGTCTTGGCTTGTTACTAATTTTAATAGGAATTTTGTTGGTTATGAGATGAGATATTTGATTGAAATGACAAATGTCAAAATAATAAAACGAACATTTTTAAGTGAATGAAATATGTTTATTTCCAACAAACAAGCAAAATTTTATAAAAATTGTTCAAAGTGTCCACCACCTTGTTCGAAACATTTCTAACATCTTCTTCTAATGGAGGAAAAAGTGTTTTGTAGTATCGCATTGTCAATTCCATTAATTCTTTCAGCAATTCTGATTTGAAGGCCTGCAAGATCAGGTATCTGTACTTGATAAATTGAGTTCTTTAAGAATGGCCATAAAAAGAAATCACATGGGGTAATGTCACAAGATCTTGGTGGAAATTCATGTTCAGTGTTTAAACTTATCAACCAATTTTGAAAAAATTGCTGCAGAATATTAATTGTTTCACCTGCTGTGTGTGCTCTAGCTCCGTCTTGTTGAAAGTAACCCTGTGTTATTTCTTCGTCGTCAAGCTGTTCGATAAATGGCATAATAATTTCTTGTCGATGTCCTTTTTCAAAATTGTATGACATGTGCCAAATGACACACCCACTTGTTGTGATAATGCTCGTACGGAAGTTCTTGGTGCATTATTTATAATTTCTCTTACATTATTAACTAGCTCTTCTGTACGCTTTTTCGCGCAACCTGCGCCTTCTTTCTGTTTAACACTCCCTGTTTCTCTGAAAACCATAACGGAATGTGTCACTGTGTGCCGAAAACTGTCATAATCAAAGATGACGTTAGGGAACTCATTTCTAAATTCTTCTAAACAATCTTGAAGAGAATACTGCCATTGTCCGTCAATCTTATGTCCGTTTCGAAAATAAGATTCTAGCATGAATGATTTGTGTTGTATAGTAGAAACCATGTTAAATCAATTTTAAATTACAAAGCAATTTTTGTCAACTATGCATATGTCTAATTGACAACTAATGCAAATTTAAATTATTAATAATCATACGTTTTTAAAGGAATGGCCTACTAGAGGCAAAGCTTATTTGAACGCTTTTTATATAAATATATATACCCGCTTACCCGAATTTTAATTAATTTTTGATAAATATATATATATATATATATATATATATATATATATATATATATGGTAAACCTAATCAGTAGGCGATTAAAGGTCTGTATATTACTTCAAAATATATGTATTTAAAAATTGTAGGAATTTTAATTTTTTTTATTATTTATTTTTTTTTTTTTATTTAATCGCCTACTGATTAGGTTTACCATATCATACCAAGGTCACGAAGTTATATATATATATATACATATATATATATATATACATATATATATATATATAGAGAATTTAAATAAATCTCATAGTGAAACAAGCCAAGTGTTTTAATTTATTTTTATTATTTACTGTATGAAGTTAAAATGTTTCACCAAGAAGTATCTGCAACAACAGCCGAGAATATATATATATATATTTAGTGTTTATAAGAATTTTATTTTTCTTATTTATTTTATTGGCCGTGTCTTAATA
The DNA here is from genome assembly GCA_935421215.2 of Melolontha melolontha. Classification (NCBI taxonomy): domain Eukaryota; kingdom Metazoa; phylum Arthropoda; class Insecta; order Coleoptera; family Scarabaeidae; genus Melolontha; species Melolontha melolontha. Next base: position 214,404,358 of record OW285235.1, read on the forward strand.
TTAAAAATAATAGACTTTTTATTGGTTTATTGGATATGTAAACTTTTTTTTTCAAACCAACCCCTAGCCCACAAAAAAAAATGTAGTAACAGCGTTAGTAGACAGAGCCTTAAATCTCACTAATCCAGTTTTCAGACAATCAGTACTAAATAAAGTAAAAACAATACTAACAGAAAACAATTATCCACCACAATTTATACAAAAAATTATAAAACTAAGACTTAATAAAATTTATAACACAACAAACGGCCGCAACAAAAACAAGAAAACCAATGAATTAACATATATCCCCACACCCTATATAACTAGATTATCCGAAAAACTAGACAATATATTTAAACCATTTAATTTTAAAATAGCACACCAAAGCGGTAAAAACATAAAATTCCTACACACCAAACTAAAAGACACAACACCTACACTAAAACAATCACACACAATATACAACATACCCTGCAAAGACTGTGACAAAGTATACATAGGCCAAACAAAACAGTTACTACAAGAAAGATTGAAAGGTCACAAATATGCAAAAAATCAAACTGCTTTAAAAAAACACCAATTGACACTAAAACATAATTTTGATTTTGATAACACCAAAGTAATAACACAGAAAAAGAATACAAAAGCTAGGGAGGTCTTACAAATGATCCACATTTTCAAAAACAGCAGAACAATCAACGACAGAAACGAAATTGATGGACTTTCTATACTCTATTACCCACTCATTAAACAATAGATAAAATCCACACCCCCCCCCCCCCCCCCCCCCGCACGCACAAACACAAACCAAAAAATTTTTTTATCAGTTCCCTTTTGTAAATACTTTTACTACATACCCCTAAACACGGTCCTGACCAATTTGCTAAATTCCAAAATAGAACAGAAATTAACGTCTCTTAACAAAGCCACAAACACTTACAATATTCCAACCAGTTCGGTCGGTTCGTTAAAAAAGGTCTCGGATGTCCCCGGTAACACATGTTACACAGAATGCGTGTTTTTGAAACCCAAAAAAAACGATGAGTTTTATTGTCATTCATTGTTTCATTCATTGTTTCTTACTGTAATTGTAGTTTAATTCAAATTTTCAATTGATTAACACAGATTTAACCACTTTAATTTTTCCTTACTCATTATTAATCTAATTTTAAATTTTAACTTTAATTGTTAATTTAATTGGTAATTCAGTCTTTAATCTAATTTTAATTCTAATTGTTAATTTAATTGTTAATTCAGTCTCACAAAAGCAAACACAGTTCTCACGTTTTCATTGTATTAATTCTTGTTTCTAGTTACCTTACTGTATTGTAGTTTAATTCAAATTTTCAATTTATTTATACAGATGTAATCACTTTAATTTGTCCTTACTCATTATTAATCTAATTTTAAATTTTAACTTTAATTGTTAATTTAATTGGTAATTCAGTCTTTAATCTAATTTTAATTTTAATTGTTAATTTAATTGTTAATTCAGTCTCACAAAAGCAAACACAGTTCTCATGTTTTCATTGTATTAATTCTTGTTTCTAGTTACTTGAAAAAGACTGAATAATAATAAAAGTCGAAACGTCGTAGAATAAAACATCAAAATTCAATAAAAGGTCGCTAAACCAATAAAAAGTCTATTATTTTATATATAAGGTAAACTTAATTAGTCGGCGATTAAAGGTTTGGTTATTACTTCAAAGTATATATATTTAAAATAATCCTACATGTTTCGGCAATGATGCCTTTGTCAAGGATATAAAAAATATAAATAAAATATTTATATTTTTTTAAAAAAAATTTTTTAAAAATATAAATAAAATATTTATATTTTTTATATCCTTGACAAAGGCATCATTGCCGAAACATGTAGGATTATTTTAAATATATACACTTTGAAGTAATAACCAGACCTTTAATCGCCGACTAATTAAGTTTACCTTATCATACCAAGGTCACGAAAATACTATATTATATATATATATATATATATATATATAATTATTTCGTGACCTTTGTATGTTATGGTAGATTCGGTATAAGATGCCTTTCTCAAAAAATTTAAAATATAAATGACTATAGTAATGTTATACTTATAAGAATGACATTAATATACTGTCATTTATATTTTAAATTTTTTGAAAAAGGCATCATATACCGAAACATGTAAGATTGTTTTAAATATATACATTTTTAAATAAAACCAGACCTTAAATCGCCAACTAATTGAATCTACTGTATATATAAATATATATAGATATGAAGTTTCAACATTTCTCAAAGTTTCCCTTCATTAAAGTTCATTAATATTCTGAGTGGGCTCTTGTACGCAGCCTTTTTATATGTTGAATACTTGCACCAGTAGATTCGCCTATTCATGTCTAAAGAAAGAGTGTTGTGTGGTGTAAATTTGAAGTAAATCAATTTCGCCATTTCTTTGTGCCTTACATAATCGTGGGTGGCCACAATAGATGCAGAAAGCTCCCCTCAGTTATACTTCAATTCTCTAACGCCATTGTTCAAGACTAATGGAAATCCATTAATAATAAATCAGTAATACCACTACGCTCACAGAATTATTGCTTGGGGTGCACCAGGTATATGTATTACTGATGTAGTTTCTTTATGTGCGATGAAATATTTAGCGATTCAACAATCGTCACAAAAGGAGACTGTTTTACGTATGTACATACAAAAGTTTGAGTTCATAAAGTGAATTTTACGATGTATACCAATTTACTTACTGCGACGATGTGATTTGCCTAGATGAGACTATATTAAACTAGCAGTTTCGTCTTCATTGTGAGATTTCCCGTAAAGGTGTACCTACTTACGAATTCATTTCCTGTAGAAAAGAGTATCTTATATTGTACAAACAACTTTAATGTGAGCTATGATAAAGTTATTAACTTAAAACATACAAGGTATTTTTTTAAATCAAATTACACAAGCCAACAAAATTAAATTTTTTTCTTGGTGCCGAGAAACAGACAACTGATTTTGGATATATTTAATGTGCTAATCCAAGTATACCTGACTTTTTTTAGTAGCAACTTTAATTTTTGAGATCCATTCCGTTTTAGTAATAGGCAAAAATAATGAAATAATGGTATCTTTACACAAAATATCCTTGCTTTTTTTGTTTTCGGGACAACAGAACTAAAGATCAGCACTGGGTTAACAAAAATTGACCCTTATGAAACGTCATGGTTCCAGGAAAAGAAAACGTAATCAACGAACCTTTCGTTGCGAGAGAAAAAATCATATTTCCACCGTTGCATATCAAGTGTAGGCCTTAAGTCGATATGGACTTTGCTTTGCATACTTAATACGTAAATTTCCTGAGCCTAGCATGGAAAAACTGAATAAAGATGGCCCTCGGATAAGACAGCTTATACAAAAACATCACTTATCACAGCTATGAAAGAGACTGAATCTAATTTGTCGAAGATACTGGTATTTATAACCTGAAATGTACATGAATTAAGAAGAAGATGATTTTGTTTCTAAAAGAGATCAGTGTAGCGTACCTCAAAAACTAGATCCGATAATCTAACAGTGGTTTTGGATTCTACACATAAAAATTACATAGAAACAGTTAAAAAAGTGCAGGCACCAAAATGTGTGTTGGGCTGTTATTGTATAGTTGTTTAGTTTAGTTATATATAGTTTAGTTGTATAGGTATCTATTGCACTTTTTTTTATTCACACATCTTTATTTACCATATAGACACTACATCATCACCATCAAAGATGAATATTATAAAAAAATATTAAAAACATTCATTTGTATGTGTTCATTGATAAATACAAGTATAATACATTATATAAAAATGTAGTACATCGAACTACATAGTACATAGAACTACTTCAACAATTCAGTGTGTTTTAAAAAATATTGTCAACTTTTGAACGATATTTCTTAAAACAATCACTAGAAGTAACCATTAAATAGTAAATTGAAGGAGAACTTATAGAAACAATTTATCCATAGATTTAAAAATCTGCTTTCAAAACTGACTTCTGCTTTCAAACCTGACATCTACATTCAATAACTGACATCTGAATCCTTAACAGTTACTTTATAATGCATTTCTAAATAGCTTGAACCAAGGTTTATCGTGGCTTAAGTGGTAAAGCAACGGTCCGGCAAATCGTACACTTGGGTTTAAGTCCCAACGTAGACAATATTTTTCAATTAAAAAATTCGTATGATTTGCTTCGTAATTTGTAGACAGCAATGTTTACATCCTCATTTACTTCGCAATTACATACTAATATGGTAATATTTGTAAATATTTCATATAAAAGCCGAAAAACTCCAAGAATTTATCAATTGATATATTTAATGAATGAACAGCTAGGAAATTATCTAAACGAACCTACTAGCCGAAAACCGTCATTGTTGTCTAAAAAGAAAATACATAATTTGTTTCTTGAATATTTTTGGCTCCAAGGATTTATAACAAATCGGAATAGAATTGTACAGCTGACAAATGTTATGTGTGAAGTAATATTTCAAAAAGCGTCAATTTGCGTTTAGGGGGTCTAATCAAGTTAGTGTTGTCAAGACTTATATTATGTACATCCTAGCGGAAACGTATCTTTTCAGTTAAGTACGATGCATAGATTGTGTGACCCAAAATTAAATTGCGAGAAGACAAGATTTTCGCGTTTTAGTTCGGATGTCAAAAATTGATCGATAAGGATACAATGTCTTAAGATTGGCATAGGTTGCCGAATCAACCAAAAATACTTATGCATTATTAATTTTGATCATAATTATGTCATTAATGCTCTGAATTCTGGGGAAACATGCTACGGTTTTCCAGGCCGAATTGTTAGCAGTCGCAGCCTGCGCCGATGAAATTCGGGAAGCCGGCTGCGCAAGCAAAAAAATTAACATAATGACTGATAGTCAGGCGGCTATTAAAGCCATTATGAACCCATCTACCAGGTCTAAGCTGGTGGAATATTGTAAACAGGTCCTCAATAACCTGGCACAAGACAATACAGTGTCGCTGATATTGGTGCCAGGACATGAGGGAATTAAAGGCAATGAGATAGCCGACAAACTGGCCAAAGAAGGTACTAATAGGAACTTCATAGGACCAGAACCTGTATGTGTAATCACTAAGGATTCCGCTAAAAGGGAGATCTGGAGGTTAACGGAAGGTCAACTCCATACCAAAACATTACTAAGGGGGCTGGACGGGAAGTTTTCAGCCAACCTAATTCGTAGTAGCAAAAAAAGAAATTAAAATAATTACCGGGTTAATAACCGGACATTGTCCTTTAAGGAAGCATTTGTACACCATGGGCTTGGTTAGCGAGCCCTGGTGTAGGAGATGTGAAAAACAGGAGGAAACTAGCCTTCATGTAATATGCACGTGTCAGGAACTGAAGGAACTCAGACAGAAATATTTCGGGAGAGATCTATTGGATCCTTCGAGTGTACTCAAACTTCCCCTGAGGAGGATAGTGGCTTTTATCGCGGACACAAGACTAACAGAGTGAAATTGAGAGATCTATTGGGGATAGTACAAAGAGCAGTGTGCTCAAGTGCCTGGACGTGATGGCGTCCACCCCAAAACAGAGAAGAAGGAGAAGAAGATGCTCTGAATTCATGCAGGGTTGATCTTTAGTGCATGATTCTGCGAAAATAATTGTATGTGCTCTATGTCCTGATTAATCTTATCAACAGCAATTTGAGCATGGCTTTTTTTGAAACCAATATAGAGCTGCGTATCATCAGCATACATTTGCACCAGTTAGTGCTTGACACATTTGTGTAAGTGACTGGTATAATTGGAGAAAAACAAAGAAGGCCAAGGAATGATCCTTGTAGAACACCACTCGTCACATCAAAGTCATCACGCAAACGTCACACAGTGATATCTTTCGGAGAGATACGAATGCACCAGATTCAAAGCATCACTGCTGAACCCGAGATGATAAAGAATAGTCAATAAAACGCCATAGTTAACAGTGTTGAACGCCTTACTATAATCTAGCATAACCAATAGAGACATAGAGTTACCATCTCGATCACTGAGACTGCCATCTTTGACCTTAAAAGTGTAGTAGTAGAACTGTGGTTACCTCGGAAACCGGATTGACAGTGAGGGAGTAAATCAATAGCTTGCAAATGTTTATGAATTTCAGTATTTAATATTTTTTCCAAAACTTTGCTTAGAACAGGCAATAAACTAATAGGGCGAAAGGTCACCGATGTTAGCAGCGTTCACATTTTTAGGTATAAGGATTACAAATGATTTATGCCGCATCACAGGAAAAGCACATTCTGTTATGTAACAATTTATTAAATATGTTATATATGGTATACGGTATGAGCAATCTCAGCATGTGAACGCTAACGCCATCACTACCGACAGCAGCTCTCTTAATACTTAAGATGAATCAAAACACGAGATTCTGGTCGGCAGTGTGAAATGCGAAAGTATTTTTTCTGTTCTGAGGAGTATTAGGTACTAATGTAATTTATTATTACATTCCAGAAAATTTCCAGAAACAAGAGGTGTGTCGTTACTAAATCTAGCGTTCGATTTACTGTTCCTATTATAAGACAAATATTGACAATAAGCTGTCTTTTCATTTCTAGTCGCCAAAGTAGTATAATTTCGGAGTTGTTTGTAATAAATCCAGGGAGACAACAGTTTGGTTCTCCTAATTTAGGATTATTTCAGCCTTTACTTGATGAAATTCCATTATAACTATTATCGAAATAAAATAAAACAAATTTTAATGAATTTCACTACTTTTTCTTTACACAGTAACGACCGTTTCGCTTCAACCTGAGCTTCATCAGACATAATTGAAGGAATGCGTTGTTTTTATTACTTAAATGTCTATTAATTTACTAAATAAAACACTTGGTATATTTGTTTCACAAAATGTATTTAAAATATCTCTGACATATGTTTCGACTTATACAGTCATTCTTGAAGAGTCATGTAAACTAAGTGAAAAGTGTACTCCTACCAATATTTATGAGTTATTTTTTAAAAGGTTTATTACAGCATCGATTGTGGGGGTGTTTGAAAAATCCAACTGCGTGTTTGTGACCTGTCTGTTGAGATTTATGGCTTTTTTGATTTCTAAAATTTCTAAGAAGTCAAGTCTTTTACCCTTATTACAAGAGTGTAAAAGTTTGAAGTTATTAGCATTAAACAGATGAGAATTTTGAATACAGTATTCCGCGAATCCCGTGACCATATTGCCATGTAGAATAGAACTTCTATGTTCTTTGATACGTTCTTTTATAGAGCGCCCTGATTGGCCAATGTATACCGCGTCACAATCACTGCAAGTTAATTCATACACCCCTGACTTATCACGCAATTCTGTTTTTCCTTTATTGTTAACTAGAATATTTCCTAAATTGCATTTATTTACTAGGATGACATTTAAACCTAATTTATTAAGTTTATTAGAAACTTTATTGCTAACCCCAGGTATATACAGGTATATGTAGTTTAGGGTGTGAAACACTTTGTTAGTTTTTGTGTATGTATGTCCGGAGTAAAAATTATTCGTAAGGATAGCGCGTTGTTTTTTGTAAATCATTTTGTCTAAGAATTCTGTCTTGTACCCGTTATTTCTAGCTATAGTTTTTATGGTATATACTTCTTTTTCGAAGTTCTTATTATTTAGGGGGAAATTAGTCAGTCTGTGTATGAAACTGTGCAAAGCTGTCATTTTTATATTGGAATTTGCCGGAATTACTATATCTGTTGTAGTGGATTTTCTAAAGATATCAAATTCAAATCGTTTATCAACTCTAGTTAATTTTAAGTCTAAAAAGTTAATCGTTCCGTCTACCTCTTTTTCTATTGTGAATTGTATTTTATTATTAAGGGAATTTAAATAATTAAGAAATTGGTCCAGCTGTCTGTCAGTGCCCGACCACAAGCACAAAATATCGTCTACATATCTGCCCCAAAAGGAAATGTATTTTAATAAAGGACTGCGGTTGAAATTATGTGTTTATCTTCAAAATCTGCTAGATATAGTTCAGCGAGTAAAGGGCTAAGAGGGCTACCCATCGGTAAACCGTTGGTTTGTATATAAAATTTTTCATGAAATTTGAAATAATTTTGTTTAAGACATATATTAATTAGGTTAAATAAAGTGTTCTGTAGTTCGATGTTCGGAATTTATTTAGTAAATTATTAATCATGTTTCACCAAGAGCCAACCGTGAATTCTATACATTATATTAAATGTCTATTAATAAATTTACTCTTAGCATCGTTGCGTAATGTCTGCAGAAGTTTAATATTTTCAGTTATCCAAGGTTCATGAGGTTTCGTAATTTTTATCGTTTTAAGAGGAGCTTAAGCGTTGAATAGATTATGAATTACACAATTAAAGAAATCCAGCTTGTCATTTAGCGTCATCAAAAACATATGATTAAAGAGATAATGGTTAAATCTTTCATGAAGAGATCGTAATTAAAGCTCGAATAATCTCTGAAAGTTTGAGATTTTGGTGAGTTAACAACCTCAGGTTTAGAAAATCTAAAATAGGTGGTCTCATAAATCACATGAAATTACACCACTTTCGACCAAATCCGACTCATGGTAAATAATAATTCGATCAAGCAAGGTAATAGTGTTTCCTATGTTTATTTGTTGATCCTCTAACAACCGTTTTATTGCTGATATTCCATTTCAGTATTTACTAGAAGAAGAAGAGTTGTGTAATTTCTGTCTGCTTCCAAAATTGCATTGTGCAGGCTGCTATTAGTTTTCTGGTAAAAATAATGGGTAAGTGGATTTCTTTGTTTATCGTGAAGTGTTTTAATACCCACGAGTCCTTTCCATTTTAGTTTTCTAGATAGATACAACCATTCTGTACAGGTTTTTAAATGATAGTTCTCGTATTTCATTATGATTGTTCTTGCACGCATCTTTACTTAGTTCAAATTTGGGTTGGCTCATTTCATTACGCCAAATGCGTTAAGAATAAACTCATGTTGATGGCTTTGTATGTATTTATTATTATTGTCTTATACAGGGTGCGGCAAAACAAACAGTGCAGTTGCGATGGGCGACTACATCCGCTGTGGTGAGGATGGGAACCTGGGAGGGGATTCATTGTGTCCGGTAACTCACCCCGTTTTCAGTCGTAGCAATGGTTTGGAACGGAGAGCATCACGGCTTCGCCGTTCGCACGTTTTTTGAAAGCGGTCGTTCTTTCATCATCACTCAGCGGACCTTCCGACAGCACTTTAACATTCCACTTCGTGATCCCGTTCCGCACCGCAATGTTATCACGAGTTGGGTTCGTGCGCTGGAAGAAACTGGTTCAGCAAAAAGGCCTAGGGGTATGGGAAGACCCACAACAGTGAGAACTCCCGAAAATGTAGCTCTAGTGAGAGCAGCTGTTGAACAATCACCAACACGCTCTGCCCGGAGACATACAACTGCATTAAACATGTCCGACCGCTCTGTAAGGAGGATTTTGCATAAATATTTATTCTTCCATCACTATAAGATTATGCTGGTTCAGGAGTTGATGCCTCCAGATTTTAAAAACCGTGTGAATCGCGCCAAGAAATGTTAGACCGTATCTCACCATGGTCAACGTTCTTCAGTAGTGATGAAGCCCACTTCCATCTCTCTGGAGCCGTTAACAAACAGAATTTCCGTTATTGGTCGGACAATAACCCACGACAAGTTCACGAGAGACCTCTCCACTCCCCGAAAGTCACTTTATGGTGTGCCATTTTCAAATTTGGGGTTATTGAACCATACTTTTTTGAGGAGGATGAGCGTGCAACAACCATCACCGCTCGGCGTTATGTTTCGATGCTCGAAATTTTTTTTTGATCCACAATTGGCACGATTGGCTGAAGAACAAGACCTTGAGGATATTTGGTTCCAACAAGACAGGGCTACGGCCCACACAGCGCAGATTTCAATGACAAAACTGCGGCAGATGTTCCCTGCGCGCCTCGTCTCTCTGAGTGGCGACCTGAGGTGGCCGGCGAGATCACCGGATTTGAGCATTTGCGATTTCTTCCTGTGTGGCTACCTCAAGGAAAAGGTTTTTCAGCATCGTCCTCACAATTTGGAAGAACTGAAGATCCATATTACAGAGGAAATCGCCGCCATTCCGATCGATATGTGCCAGAACGCAGTTGAAAACTTCAGAAATCGCCTACATCAGTGCATCGCTTCTGGAGGACATCATCTTGCTGATGTGATCTTTAAAACTTAAGTGAAAAAATGGGGTGTAGTACTGACTCAAGCAGAATAAACCACTTTTTCGTAAGTTGTGCCATTTTTTTTAATAGCCCATCAAAACTGCACTGTTTGTTTTGCCGCACCCTGTATATTGAATTTTATTTTATATTATAAGAACAGGCTTTTAATTTAAATAGTAATCAATATAAAATCAATAATGTAACCAGAACAGTCAGAAAACTCAGTAAACTTTTCAACCACTTTGTTTGCAATTTACGCAATTCATTATTTTGTCATCGTAAACAATTTATAATTGCATGAGGTTAACTAGTGAATGGTTTCACTGAGTGATGTGCGCGTCTTTTTTATACATTGAATTCATTTTGAAGCGGCATCAACATACTTGCCGAAGGTAATGCCGACCGCGGTGATGGATAGTTGCAGCATCTGTTTTGGCACGCTTGATTGACAGACGAACGTGCGGCCGCTGTCTTGAGGCCATTAGTCAAGCCGACCCCGAAACCTGTACTTGTTCCCGTTGATATGATTTATGACTGTCTTACCCCATTTTCATTTTAAAATACAATTACCTACGGACAGAACAATAATTGTGTTTTAGCAAGACTATTGTTGTCATTGCTAAAATAAATTATGAAAGATGCACATAGCAATTCGTTATTAATAATCTCGACCTGATTTATAACAAATGTTTTCTAGTATTTGCGAGAAAAACATTGCATTTTATTAGTAACTGAAGTTAAAGATCAAAATTTCTTTAATCTAATTATGCTTATTTATGTAACGAGTAGGGACCGGAAGCGAGAGGCCGATAACTCATCGTCCATGGGAGTACTATTGAAAATTTGTATTTTTAAAGAGTTTTTAATTTTATTTATATAATTGGAAAACAACTATAAAATATGAAATACATTTTTATTTGTTTGTTTTGTAGTTTAAGTTGAGTAAAAGAGTATTAAAATTGACTAGCAGTGCCTTCTCAAGTTTCTCTTCTGTAAAATTTGTTCTCTTTGAATGAAATACATCTTTGTAGATAGAAAACGTCCCTTCTACATCGGAACTGGTGATAGGTGCATACTGGAAATATTCTTTTATATCAGCATATTTAGCAGTTGGATTTTGAAGCATTGTCCCCATACACAATTGCCGCAATGTTATTAAATTTGGATTTCTATTAAATACTGCGTCTAACTCTTGCCGAATGCCACATCCGAACTCACTTGGAATATTTTTCCAATTATTAATGGCCACATCTAATGTGGTTAATCCATCATTTAATTTGAGACTTTGATTTTCAAAGTAAGTGCTTAGTTTTGGCAAATTTCCAAATTGCTCCTGAAGAAAGTACAACAGATTTTTTAGATTTGGAATTTGTATTTGTTCCCTGCACTCAGAAATACTTCGAGCATCGTCATTTAAACATGTAACGAAATTTTGTAAACTATCGAAATTCTTGGCATAAAAACTAGTAGCTTCCAAACATGATCCCCATCTAGTTATTACTGAAGAGATAGGTAATGACAAAGATGGAAGTTTTTCCCTGTAAAGTGGTGCTTTTCTGAAAACATTTGTAAATTATCCACATTTACAAATGTTTTCAGAGTCTATCAACTTCCAGAAAAGTGTTTCTGATATATTACACAAGTAATATGCAACATATTAGGTTACGAGCCTTAATTCCAAATTTTGTTGGTAGTGTTATTAATCTGTCCTGTATTGCAATTGTTTCTGTGTATTGTAATGTGTCGAATATAGCATTTTGTGTGAAATACATTTCATTTTTATATATAAAAGTGTCCCGTATCGTTATGTTCAAATTTTAGGAGTGTAAAGTAGACTTCATTTCAAGTAACAAAAACTTGTATATTCATTTTTATTTGTTTCAAAGTTACAGATCTATGAATGTGATTGTCAGATCATGAAAAGAATCTAACCCTAAAGTCAATACAAACTGATTTTATTTAAAAGAGTTCAATTAATAATATTTTCGAAATGTCCACCTCCTTGTTGAATGCGGGCTTGTGCCCGTAAGTCAACAGAAGAAGTACTTATCCGAATTTCATACTTGTTTTGTCGGATTTGCTCGGCAGCCAGGTGAATACGATCCAACAACTTTTCTCTTGTGTTCGAAACTTGCGCGTAGATTGAATTTTTCATGTACCCCCATAAATAAAAATCAACGGGATTAAGATGGGTGATCTGGGTGGCCATGCAACAGGACCAACTCGACCAATCCATCATGGATAATTGATGTTAACCCAATTTCGGACAGCAATTCCGAAATGTGGTGGTGACCCATCCATGTGAAACCACATGTCTCGTCGAACATTCAGTGGGACATCCTCTAAAAGACCTGGCAGTTCGTCAATAAGACATTGAAGGTAATTGTCCGCATTTAACCTCCCAAGAAGAACGACAGGACCAATCAACAAGTCATCGATTAGGGCCGCCAAATCGTTAATAGAAAATTAATTTTGAAAGTTAGATGGGCGTATAGCTTTGGGATTTTCTGATGACCATTCGACATTCGATATTCATCACATTAATTCCTGAAATTGCTTTTGAAACTATCAAACATTGTTAATAGACGTCCCGTTCCCGAAAATGGAAAAAAAGAATAGAAATCAGCAAAAAGAACAGACGGTTGCCATTTGAAAAAAAAAATAACGTTTCCATGGAAATACGTTAACATACAGAAAACAACGAGTAGACTAAGAAATGGAGAATAACTAGTAAAAAAACTTTTATTAAAGACATTTTGTTATAAAGTTCATAATTACGGAAATAAACCGTCCATTCCATACTTTTGACTAACCCTGTATATATTTTCCTGAAGTCATATCCCGCAATAGAAAATATCGTCCAGAAAGAGCAAAATTCTGATCCCCCGTTAAAAGTTAATATATTAATTTTGACTTTCCCATTAAGACCCGTAAGCCAAGCGAGACAAAGTTATTTCTTTTTCAGAATATGTTTCTTTATATAGTTTTTAATTATCAAAAGATTAATATCATTAATAAATTATTAATCTGTGTTTCAAGAAAAAATTAATGAGAGTCCAAAATAGCGTAGTTACATGCGATTCACGAAATCAGGAAAAAAAATGTAAACCGTAATTATTTCCATTGTGTCAATAATGGACTTAGATTTATAAAATCACATTTTTATATATTAAACTCAAATGACATATTTTTGTCAACTTTTTTTGCGCTCATGTGCATGCCCCGTCCGAACGTGTAAACAAACACCTGGCGTATTCGCAAGTTTTTGTTAGAGGTTAGTTTTTTGAAAATATTCATTTTATGTATTTGAAAAGACAATTACCGATTAACACGATATTAAATTAACTGTAACTAGGTTTAGTATTGCACGCTCGTAAGGACTCTCAACAAATATACCGTTTTATATTGGAATTATTTCATTTTGTATTCCTCTTGTATTTGATTAATCCTGTTCATTATGTTGTTATTGTCTTATTGTATTGTAGATTAATAGTTATTTTACATGTGAATAAAACATACCTGTATTAATAAAAAAGGACACACTCTCTCTCATTTGACACCATTGCACGATCACCACATTTTAGCAAGTCACAAAGCACCAAGGATTCTTCTAGCACGAATGCACAGAAGTATTCACCAAAGTTCAATTAAAGCAACAAGCTTAGTTTTAATCAAAAGAACGCGTATCTCGACTGAGATTTTCCCGAAAAGGTATATTAAGACATTGTTTGAATAGCTGTCATTAAAATGCAAAAACTGAATCGAGAACTGGTTACTACCAATATTCAAATTTTGAAGTTACTGATAAGAGAAGCGACTGGCCTGCCCTCATCAGACACAAGCGTAACTAGAAAAATAGGTGTATATGTGGTTGCCTATGTTTTCTAGAAAGTATTTAAATAATTTGAATATTTTGAAATTTTTTTCTCAATTAATTATTAAATTAATTATTACCGCTCTTGAGTAACAAGTACACATTACAATATATGTCCCTTTTTACTCTAATTTTAAATTGTTCCTTCAACATTTTTAATAAATAATTTATATAAACAGAAGATTTATTATTTACTAAAACAATATTCTGACATTTAAAATTATAAGTGATATTAAATTAAACATTTTTGAAATATACGTAATCCACAGCTATCATTTATAAAAAAAATGTTTTGAATCCTATGGTATTATGTATGTGGAGTAACTACCCACCAGCATTTTTCCTCGGAGACACCTATTTGGAAGTTGATAGACTTGTATCTTTCTCCAGCAGGGGCGTACTGAGGAATCTGTAGAAAGATGAAATACGTATCTGCGTCTCTGGAGAAGGATATGTTCACAAAAATATTAATATTGATCTTGTGTTTGTGTTCTTCACACCAGACTTTTAATAATGTTTTACATTATTAAAAATATTTTTATATTACACGGTACATATCTAAGAAAGATATAAAAACTTTAAACCTATGCTTCGAAAGATAAAATATACAAGTTAAGCTTGGTGATTTGTGTTGATTTTAAAGTAATTACTATTTTAGGAGTAATACGTAATGCGAAGTGGCTTTATTAGGTAATCCTGTTTTCTTTGTGGAGAGAATAATCACAAAAAAAGAGAACCACTTTATTAAACGAAATTAGCGACTTAAGCAACTATCAGTATATGGAGTAAAACTATTTTTCATGAACTAATAGTTCGGAAAGAAATAAATTATTTTGCTAACCGTTACATATAAAAGGTTGACCAAAAATTTTGTAAAGGTCATGGATCGAAGTGGATAGGGCTTTAACTATTTAAAAAAATTGGGAGAATAAACGAAAGTAAAATAAAAGAACTAATATCTATTGGGCCATAAATTATGTAGCTTCTAATCAACAAAGATTTTTTTAGAAGCTCAATACTATTTCCGTGTGCAAGAATTTCCTTGAAAATGTATGCAAATTTTAGAGAATAGCACAACAGTGAAGATTTACGTATAGCATTTCCATTTAGATTTCTTTCCCTAAAATCTAGGCGATATGTGTGACGACACGGATCAAAACATCTTAGAAATAGACGATATCAAAGCAGATAGAATTCAATCATCAGCATGTTTGAATATTGTTGCACTGCTGTACAAACTGAATATAAAAGAGAAGTTGGAAATAAATCTTTTCGAGATACCTTGTTATTTAGCGTATAGCCTACATGGATCTTGATTTAAATAATGTTACGTATACATTATACACACAACATAATACATAATAGATAAATATAGGACTTATAGACATATAACAGTGAATAAAAAAATTAAAAATCCTTACCACAATAGAAAAGCATTCTATTGAAGTAAGGGTTTTTAATTTTTTTATTCACTTAAAAGCCACAGTCTCCGATTTTTCAGGACATATAACAGTAGTAATCAGTCAGTGACTTCAAAGAGAAGTTACTGATCTCACCTCCACATGCGGTAAGGGAACACTCAGTTGCAATATTTTGTGGCTGACGAGACCTCTCTCAGTTGCAAGCCCGTGTATCAGTCAGTTCCACTTACGATAGATGCCGTGGGGCGTTCTTATCCTTATTGAGCATCTTTCATTCGCAGCGAGGCAGGGCCATTCCTGTTAAAGGTACGATAGAATCAGTAGTATGAGCTGCTTTAGTGGGTTTCACAGCATCCCAATACTGCCTCCATTTATGAATTGAGTTCGAATTCTCTCGAAAACACAATTAAAACAGAAAGGCCAACCCTGAATATATCGAAAAACTCAATGATGTAGTTATTTTAAAACGATAGTAGAAATAACTTATACTCAACAAGACGAAAGGACAAAATCAACAGAACACCAATAACAGAAAAAGACAATCCAAACGAAGCATGGAGAAAAATAAAAAACAATATCTTAGCCGCGAAGGAAAAAGATGCCGATAATGAAATAACCCTAGGTAATAAATAGATTTCCAAATGTAAAGGATATCGCTTTCTTAGAATTTAAATATCATTTTATGTGCTAATAAAAGTATGTTATGCAGTGGTTTAAACTCAAAAATGAACGTTCAATATTTTATAAAATTGGAACTGTTTATGTATAAAAGTTCTATCCTAGATCTACTTATATTTAATAATAAAAAATATTTGAAATTAAAATATTACAAAAGGATAATAAATGTATCCTCAACATGGCAATAATTTCACTTTGTCAAATTTTTGACAAATTTGAATTTAAAAATCAATCACGTCAACATAAATTTGCAGAATTGTTGCCATTTTAATATCGAAAGTTTCAATAATTTATAGTCAATAGATAAGCAATATGGCAATCGGGCTTCGGGGACAAAATCTCATGTATTTTCTTATGGAACCTCATTTTGCAACTCAAGGTTATTTCGAGCTGTGACGTCACAGCTGAGTAACGTAAAACAGGTCACCTATTCACATCTGGTCTGACCTGATTTATAACTTTTCATTACCCATTCAAACCTTGTTATATCTGTTCATTATCCCTTCAAACCAGATATGAAGCAGGTATGAAGAGGTATAAAGAGACTAACCCGTTCCTACGTATTTTGTGTTACTAAGCTCTGACGTCACAGCTCAAATGACTTTTAATTCCAAAATGAGGCCCCATAAGAACATACATCGGATTTTGTCCAAAACCCAATTGGTTATCTGCTATAGCTATTCATTTCATAAGCCATTGGCATAAGTTTTGTCCTATGATTACATTTTTTAGCGTCTATGGAAATAGTGTCTACATCTATACATGCATTTCGCCATACGTACAAAGCAAGTAGGTCATCCAACCAATGTTCCCAATATTTTTTTGTGTAATAGAATTCCAAATTTGATCCCACACTGTAAAAAGGTTATTAGCAGATGCAAATTTTCAACCCTTCAACTGCAAAAAGAGAGTTAAATCACGGAACTGGACTGCAGGAATACTTTCAGGCCTGAATCATGCACGAAATCAGCAGTTTATGCAGCAATATGCGCCCGTACATTATCGAGGCGAAATTATCAAGAAAACATTCTTTTCGAATTCGAATATAAATTTTTTAGCGCTTCGAAAAGTTCGAGAAAACAGGTTTTAATATATCATTTACTGACAACTATCATTGGCTACTAAACACACAATTATTAGTATACCACATTTTCGAAAAAAAAAATTAAAACAATTAATGGTAACTTTCAAGCTTGAATTGTGAAAAGTTTATCTTTGAAGACTGGTTAAATAAAAACTTAAAAGTTGTATAATACCCCATACCACAATTAATAGTCGTATTTTAAATCCGTTTTCAACAACTAAGTTGTCATCCTCAGTGAGTAAAACCACTAATCACAGTGTTGAAGACAGAGGAATGCAGACGCAACACGTTGCGACGTCAACCATCCAAGTTGTGTGGATAATGAAAAATGTATGAAAACCACGTCTCTTCCGAAACGTGCAGATATCGATATTTCACTGTCGGTACAGTGTACTTCACACACAAACATGATTTTCATTTGTATACTTTCGTGTATATACAGGCTGATTCATTTTCGGCCCTCACCATGGGGATCTCTCTTATTATTGGAGATAGAGTATAGGTTTAAATTTGCCAAAGTTGTTAAATTTTGTGTTTGTTATAAATCCGTAAAGAAAATAGACCTGTGACAAATGATCTTCGTTATTAAAAAAAAAACGCGAAAACCCCATTTTCTTCTTTTACCTGTAGCACCTACATTTGGCCTTGTAGAGAAAAAATAAAAACACATTCTTGTGGCCATTTCTAAACCTCTATCCAGTGGTGTACTCTAAATTTTTATATGACGTTTCGTTTATTTCTGGCCATCATCAACTATCTAATTTCTTATAGGCGCCATATTGGATTTAGACATCTTCAGAAAGAGTTTTTTTTTTCTGATTTCAACCATATACCACATGCTGACTATAGTTTTTGACATTAGGTTTTATTTGAAAGAATAAATTATAAGATTAAATAAGGTAGCCTTTGGAATTTCAATCTGTCAAACATTTCATTTATTCTTCATTAATAATACAAAAATGTCATACACTAACGAAGAGAAACGAGATATGATAAGTATTTTTTATTCTTCGAAACGAAATTCAACAGTAGCGAGTACAAGATAACAAAAACATTAATAAAAATACATAGAAAAGTAATCAATAAACAATTACAGTAAATGTTCAATTACCTGTCCATCTTCGGTAATGCACAATTGGGCACGCCTTCTGGCATTTTGTACTGCCCTTTGTATAGTTCTTCTAGGAACTGCATCGAAGGCATTCTGAAGTCTGTCTCGTAATTCTTCAATGTTTTGTGGCGCATCTACTTTATAAATATTATTTTTAACATATCCCCATAAAAAAAAATCTAGCGGACTTAAATCAGGTGATCTCGCAGGCCATTCAAAAACTCCCCTATTTCCAATCCAACGGCTTGCAAACTCTTGATTTAAGAAATTTCTAACAACAGCTGCATTGTGTGCTGGTGCGCCATCTTGTTGTCATATTCTAATTGATTTAATGGGATATTGTCGTCAAGATAGTCAGATACGTATGTACGTAAAATGTTTAAATATCTTTCTCCATTTAAATGTTCTTCATACATAACTGGTCCTCAGAGACGATTTGCCAAAATACCCATCCAAACGTTTATTCCAAAACGATGTTGTGGTCTTCTAGCCCTGTTTTGTCAAGAATTTTGTACTGCCCAATAGTGCTCCGTATTTCGTTGAACATTCCAGAATTTGTAAATTTTGTTTCATCTGACCAGATGATTTTGCTTAAAAAATTTTCGTCATATTCTATCCCTCCCATTAGCCAATTACAATATTCTAGCCTTCTGAAATTATCTCCAGGCAGTAAAGAGTGACTAACATGGATCCTGTATGGTTTAAACCTACTTTTATGTAAAGTTCTTCAAACTCTGGACTGGCACAAATTTAATTCTGACGCTACTTCGCGTGTAGAAATTGATGGATTATTATTTATCTATAAAAATACAAGATTAACATGAACTATTAAAACAAGCTTTTAATTTACCATTTGTAAAATATCTTGTCGATTTTCATTTAAATTCCTGTTGTCTTGACCATTACGCGGCTTAGTAAACGATCCATTCTCGACCAAATTTCTGTCGAGATCTAGAAAAATGGTACGATGAGGCTGTTGTCGTTCTGGATATAATTGTAGATATCTTGTACTCGCTACTGTTGAATTTCGGTTCGAAGAATAAAAAATACTTATCATATCTCGTTTCTCTTCGTGAGTGTATGACATTTTTGTTTTACTAATGAACAATAAATGAAATGTTTGACAGATTGAAATTCCATGGCTACCTTATTTAATCTTATAATTTATTCTTTCAAATAAAACCTAATGTCAAAAACTATAGTCAGCATGTGGTACATGGTTGAAATCAGAAAAAAAACTCTTTCTGAAGATGTCTAAATCCAATATGGCGCCTATAAGAAATTAGATAGTTGATGATGGCCAGAAAGAAGCGAAAAGTCGTATAAAAATTTCGAGTACACCACTGGATAGAGGTTTAGAAAAGGCCAAAAGGATGTGTTTTTATATTTTCTCTACAAGGCCAAATGTCGGTGCTACAGGTAAAGGAAGAAAATGAGGTTTTCGCTTTTTTTTTTTTTAATAACGAAGGTCATTTGTCACAGGTCTATTTTCTTTACGGATTTATAACAAACACAAAATTTAACAACTTTGCCAAATTTAAACCTATACTCTATCTCCAATAATAAGCGAGATCCCCATGGTGAGGGCCGAAAATTAATTAGCCTGTATACGAATTATACTGAACTTATTGCATCTGAGAATTTATAATTATTAAAATCTCATCTCACATGCAATTGTCGCTTAATTTCTTGCGTTGGCTCTACAATCTGGTAAGATTATTATTCTTATATATTTTTTATTCCCATTCATTTTATACTAGACTGAGCCACAGCGAAGCGTGGTCGAGTTTAGCTAGTATTCTATATAATTACATCTTTCCATTTTTCACAGTTTGTCTTTTTATTTCAAGTAAATAGTAAGGGACTAATATTGTAACATTGGGGCGCTCCAGAACGCACTTCGAAATACTTTGTTAAAAAGTGCTTTAAAAGTACCTTAGCGGCTTTATAAATTGAAATTATATCATTTTGAATAATAACCTAAAGAATATAGCTGTGTATTATTTATTTCTAATTAAACAAATATTCTCTAAAACATTTAAAACTAATTAAATATAAAAACATTATTCGACCAACTTGCTCACAATGAAAACTAAACTAAAATTTTAATAGGATCGAAAAAAATTAAAGCATCTAGTTAACAATGAAATCTGCTCAGAATGTTTATTTTTTATAGAATGGTGTTAATTTTGGGGTATTTTAGTTTTGGCATTATCTAAAATCTAAACAACAAGAGGACATTGACCTTAAGAATAGCGAAGGTGTAAGTTATTCTCCAGCTACTACTACTACTACTAAATTTGATTCTGACATGTATAATTAACCTCTATGTAGCTTAACGACTCGTAATGAAAAACCGACAATTACTCATGCACTTTCCTGCATTTCAAATAAATAAGTTAGTTGCGCCAAGATCTCTTTACCAAAATAACGGTGCCTTGATGTATGGCTTTTTTGTCTATGGAGTATATAGTTACACAGCTCCTATCAAATAAATTGTAAAATTCAAATATCGAAAATTAATCGCACTGGGAATTTTATACAATGTGTTCACGAATTTTCTGGAAGCTAGGAAAACTTTTTTATTTTACGTCGATAAAAAAAGGTTGAATATAAACGGTTTTCTTTTCTGGCATTAAAATCTATATGACAATTATGCTATTATTATTTTGGACTATTGCACATATAGTAATTTCCTTTTTTAAATATTGTACACATCAACAGTTCTAGATCTAACAAAGAAGTTTGTTATGTAGGTGCTCAATTAAAGAAAAGTATTGTAAAGTTTGTCTTTTCGGGTTCTTAAATAAAACTAACGATAACTTTAGACACACACTATATTAATAATAAAACGAATAACAATATAAAAACTAATTACTAATAATAAGTACATTTATATTTATGTAAGTTTAATCCGCGATAATTTAGTATGGAATGCTTCAATCCCTTCCTCGGCGGCTTATATATCGCTGTGAATACTTTTCTCGAGCGTTCTGCATGTATCGTGAAAACGCCAGACGTATGACGCGCGACGTATAGTTGAATGAGACATTACATTGCCCCCTTCTTAAAAATGAAGTTTCGTCCCGAAACATGTCAGGCTTTGGTTCCCTCAAATGATGGATCGACGATGGAGCGAAATCGACAGGTAGGGCCTTTGTTACATTGTGACGTCATATCGAAATAACAGTCCACGTTCTTATCTTGCATGGATGTACAGGAATATTCAAGGCGGTAACTGCATACCAGAACTTACATACGAGTATGTTGGAATATTACTTCTAACATGCTCCTTACAATTCTCCAGTCCAGGCGGTCCAATCCACAACCAAATTTTGGAAATGCTAATTTCAAAATGTCTTGTTGTAAAATTTGTTGGCGTAAGTGGGACAGGGCCTCCAATAAGGCGCGATAGGTTAGCTTCAGGCTTGACAGTTCTTTCGTGACCAAATAAAATATGGGCTGTTCTTCATTTGTTATTTGGAGACTCTTCCCAATTGCTGGTCCCTGCTGCCTTAATTATTCGATTCTACCAAATCTCTCTTTAAATTCTCCGGAAATTCCTTTGGGCATTCGCAGATCTCGGGCTACGCAACGAGCAAGCGCGTAGTCTGGTGGCACAGCAAACAAATCTTGCTGTTTCTCGATGGTTACCCCAAATCGAGCTTTTCTCGAACCAGAGTACTCTTCCATAAAGTCTTCGAAGGTTAGTTCCTGGTATTGGCTATCCAATCGGCGGTTTCGTCATTATTGTCTCCAGAGTATGGGGCTAATCGATTAAAATGTACGACTCTTGGCTTAGTATGAGGTTCGCGCCTGATGCGGTATATTACATCGTTGATCCGCTTCAACATCTCGTATGGCCCCTCCCAATTCTTTTGAAGTTTTGGAGATAGGCCCTGTCGGCGCTGTGGATTATATAACCAAACCCGATCGCCTTCGTGGTAACCACCCTTCTCGGCGTTGATGTCGTAGTTTTCCTTCATTCTGTCACTAGCATCTTGGATATTATGTCTGACTTGTTCATGGATATTATCTAGTCGTCGTCTGAGCCTGCTGACATAATCTTCTCCAGCAAGATCTTCACCAGGCTTGCTCCCAAACTTTACGTCACAGGGCAATTGGAGCTCCCTCCCGAATAGCACGTTTGCTGGTGATTGGCCAGTTGTCTCTTGAACAGAGGTCTGATACGCCACTAGGAATAATGGTAAATGTTCGTCCTAATCTCTCTGGTGTTCGGAGACCACTTTGGATAAGTGTCTGATCATGGTCTTGTTCATTCGCTCTACCATCCCATCAGGTTGTGGATGCAAGGGAGTTGTTCTCGTCTTCCGTATGTCCTAAAGTCCACACATCTTTTCGAATAGACTGGACTCGAAATTTCGCCCTTGATCGGAATGAAGTTCCATGGGTACACCAAAACGGCTGACGAACTCCTTAACAATCACTTCTGCTACAGTTCCAGCTTCTTGATTTGGTAGAGCATATGCTTCAACCCATTTGGTAAAATAATCCATGACCACTATTGTGTATTTATTTCCTTTTTCGCTTTCTGGAAAAGGGCCGGCGGCATCTATAGCGATCCTTTCAAATGGGCTTCCTACATTGGCGCATGGGTGCCCGTTGACGCCTCTGAGGACCATTGCTTCTGGCGCAATTAGCACACTTTCGGCACCATTCTTTCACATCTCGTGAACAATTCACCCAGTAAAATCTCTGGCGCACTTTCTCCAGTGTCTTATGGACGCCAAAATGTCCCCCAGAAGAAGCCCCATTGTGGAGTTCTCACAATACCTCTGATATTCTTTTCTTGGGAACCACCATTTGCATCTTCCGCTCGCTTCCATCGTGATTTTCGACCTCACGTCTCAGGAGATCGTCTTCCATGGTTAAGGAATCCCATTGTGCCCAGTATAACTTCAATTCTCGTGAATGGTGAGCAATTTCTTGCCAGGTCGGTCTTTCCCCGTTCCTCTTCCAAGCCCTGAAGACTGCAAGATCCGGATCAGCTTCTTAATCTGCGCGCAGTTTGTCAGGTTGCCATTGGTCATCAACCACGGTGGTTCGAAGAGCGTTGACCGATTTGTCTTCGATTCGGTTGCAATGTCGACAGTCTTCTGGACAGGGCCTTCTGGAAAGAGCATCTGCATTACGATGTTTGAGGCCTGCTCTGTGTTCATACTCCTGAAAATTTACGAATTGCCACATTAATGGTTATAAATTTAGAATACAACCCCGTTTACTGCCGAAAATTTGTTTAAATTCAAATTATGTACATTGAGGTTTTCGTATTTCCCGAAATTGTTGGAGTCATTAAATATATTATATAATTGCTTGTAATTAATATTTTTAGTTAATATAATCACTTGAAAGCAACAGATTCATTTAGTAAAATGATTTAGAATTAGAGAAATTACGCAGCAAACGGGCACTAATAAATTTAATGAAAAATGTCCTGGCGTTTATGTTACAATTAATACATTAAAAAACATGATATAAAAATTTTACAAAACCGGTTCTGTAGTAACAGGATGAACACAAGAAAATACATCAGGAATGATGCGTTAACTTTTTAACTATGGGACCAATAGATAAAAATCCAAAATAGCCTTGCCTAAAAATGCTGCAAAGCCTGGTGTTGGCAAAATTTACAAGAAGAATAAGATTCGCCCGGAAATAACACGGGAACCGCGCCCATGGAGGCCATTGTGTTTCTCTCTCCGCTGGCTGCAATCCTGAAGCTGAAGACCAAAGGCTTATGGTTTCCTAATAAGGATATAGGGAGCCATACAGATACTACGGGAACTATACTGGGAAAGCTGATTTTACAATTACCTGCGGACAATATGGCGCCTGAGATTATGTTTACAGTACCTATACTGACCAAGAAACAGGCAAAAGTTGCTCGACCAATGGGGGTGCCGACACTCTGCACACGGATGGATTACAATTCAATCGGGGCACAGGTGCAGGTATATGTGGAATGTATTCTATAAGGAAGATATCATTAAGTCTGAGAAAATATACTTCGATTTTCTAAGTTTTATATATACAGATTTTGTATTTTATTTATGCATTTGTGACGTTTCGTATACATTTTGTGTGTCTTAACGAATAAAGGTATATGATTATTATAAATTAATAATTAAACAGTAAAAAAAGTAAATAATGTAATTATTTGAACAAATTGAACAGACTAATTAAGAAAACAAGAAATCACTAACCTAACTGAATGAAAACAAAGAAAAAAAATATTAATAATAATTACATTTTCCAGAATGAATCGGGATATAGCCGATCAGCGTTACAGCATATATGCGGAAATGGCGATTTTTGGAGTAAATTAGTGCGCGCCTTGGGTATATAAAATGTATCCGATGACCTAATGTTGTACTTTGGTACTAGAAAATTGATTTGTCTCAACAAAGAAGGAGAATCCTCATCATAATTCATATGTTTAATTAGAAATTTGCCGCTTTCTTAATCTATTCTTTGACTTAAGGATGTGAAATCGTGCCTACTTAATAATCTCTCGTGGTCAGTGCCACGAGGAGGATATATGCCATCCATTCTAAAAGACAAGTACTTCAAGAAACGTTTTTGGACACGTTCGAGTGACAGTTGCTGGTATGTATATCGATGGTACCAAGCTGCAGGCGCATACTCTAGCATAGTTCTAACAAAGGAATATAACAAAATGGTTAATGTGTAATTGCCAAATGTACGACAAGATCGAATGTGGAAACCTAGAGACTTAGACGCGGATGAACAAGTGCTTGTAATGTGTGGTCTGAAAGGCAGATGTGAATCATAGAGCACACTAAGATCTCGAAATTGCAAAACTCTAGAAAGTATGTCATTGGAAACTGTATAATCGAAGAAAATAATACTTAAACGTCTAGAGCTGGAAAGAATAGCACATGCCTCAACATTCAAACACACTCGATTATTTACACGCCATTCGTGAATAATTGTAAGATTGCTCTGCCGAGCTAGGCAGTCTGGTAGAGAAGTGATATTAAAGATATTCAAGTCATCTGCATACGCGAGAACTTTGCAATGTAGCCGCATTAAGAAATTATTAATGTATACATTGAAAAGTAGCGGACTTAAATTGGAGCCTTGAGGTACGCTAGTGGCAGCCGCAAAAGAATTGGATTTATATCCGCTATATTGTACATAGTGCGATCGATTCAATAAATAGGTTTTGAATAAGGATACAGTTTTCGGTGAGGCACCTATAAATTGTAACTTCGACAACAGTAGAAAGTGATCAATTGTATCAAACACCTTACTGAAATCCGTATAGAA
Source organism: Melolontha melolontha (assembly GCA_935421215.2). Lineage (NCBI taxonomy): Eukaryota > Metazoa > Arthropoda > Insecta > Coleoptera > Scarabaeidae > Melolontha > Melolontha melolontha. The sequence continues at coordinate 214,430,055 of OW285235.1, forward strand.
AACATCCATTAGTTGTCGAGCATCCAATGCTTCACCTATATGCTGCGTAAGTTCCACTAAGTTAGTGACAATAGATCTGCCTCTAACAAAACCATGTTGATAAATTGTTAAGCAATTGATTTTGCATCGATTGGTATAATATTATACTGGGTGCTCCATTAGAAAAATATATATTTTTCAAAATAACTGGAAACCTACACGTTAAATTGTTTTTCACTACCGTTATCAGTGAAAAAAGCAATACAAATTTCCTAATTAAACGACTACGTAGCTCCAACAATAACGAAAATAGCAATGGTGAACACTTAATTTGGGTCAGCCTGTATATCAGTACCAATTACTGGATCCTTTAATTTACTATGTAATCCTATAACTGAAAGTAATATCTTCGTGACCACCTGCGTTATAAATGACCAATATTTTAAATAGTTTATATTGGGATTTTTTATTGACTTAATATGCACATATCAATATCCTACCAGTTCTTTTTAAGTTATGTTAACTGCAAATTTATTTTTCTTATTGCTTAAATATTTGTAGCATATGCAGTTTCTCAGCTATTCAGAATTTTATGTTACTATTTTTATGTTTTCTAGTTATGTTGTTATTATTTTATGTAAATTCACTTTGACGAAGTACAAGATACATGTTAATATATTTCGTTCTTGAAACGGTTGTCACTATTGAGCAAATAAAGACTTTCCTTATTATAATTTTTAAAACACACATAGAGCAGCAAAACTGGAAAAACCCAGAGAAAATGCATTTAAAATCTAGATTTGAATTATGCTTTTATATCCACATAAAAATACAGACATTTAAAAAACGTACACGCTGAAAATAGAGCAGACGAAATAGCTATTTGTAAACTTTCGTTTCACTTGGTCTTCCACGTTTTCGCCTGTGTTTGACGCAGACCACATGGGGTAGAAAACAAAGCTGAGTTTTAAATTACAATTTAAAATATAGAATCTGGAACTGACAGCACGGCAATATTACTTCTGTCATATGAAACTTTATGATGTTTGTAATAATGTTCCTCTGTTAGTTGTGTGCATTTTTGTTGTTGTTTTGCGAATTTGATTTATGTGTCTCTCGGTCGGAGTTTCCATAATTGTATTTTAAATATACAATATGTGTACTAAGGGCATGTGTTCGTAATCATTTCTGATACCTAAGGCTTCAAAAATAATATTACGGACAGAAATATTATACAAAATGCTTAAATTTTAAATAAACCTAGAAATTGTCCACATCCCTAGCTCACTTGTACTTGTACTAAGTCAATGTACTATACCGATGTACTCGTATAAAATAGCACTGTGTACACTGCTTCAATTGGTTTTATTGGCTATGGAGTTTGAGACATAATTAATTTCTTGCATTCAATGATCTAACAATAAATAAAGAAGTGAATTTCAGAAAATATAAATTATGTAATTGAACAACAGGTTTGTAGAATGGGACTGAAAACAAATAATTAATGAAACGAAAACTATTGACTGGTAAATTGCAATATTTCGTAAAAAAAAATTCCGTAGGTGTAGTCTCCTCGGACAAACGTAATAACATCCACTTATTTTCCTATACGTTTGAAAGAACTTCAAGAAATAATGTAGACATTAAACAATGGTTTGGGCATGCAATACTGACTTCATTTTCGTCAAGTTAAATATTTACCAACAATAAGATTAAAAAAAAAAGTTAGTATGTTGGAGAATGACAATACCGGTTATACTTTTAAGCTGGCCAGGTTTGTATTAAGCTATTAAGTACGGATCGTAATATACAGTGCAGAAAGCGGGATAGGCGAAAGGAATATTTACGGTGACCGTTGACGTATGACTACATTCGCATTAGCTCTGTTCTGTTCTCCACGTGGGATAGTTGATCGTCTTGCCGTTATTTTATTTTCATCTTTGTAAATATGTAATTAAGTATAAAACAAAAACATTCTTAATAACATTGAAATATTATTAAAAATTGGATGTGGAGAGTACAAATTAGTATTTCTTTTAAAATAGTTTTCCGGACAGCAGGTACGTGTTTCGTCTTACTGTTGACTCATCAGTGCATGAAACTGAGATAGACCCAGCATCATTCACTGCCGTGTTTATAGTAAGACGAAACACATATCAGCGTGTCTAGATAGCAATTTTCAGGCAAATATTAATTAACACCAGATTTTTAAAAATATTTCTATCGGGTCCTTCAATAGGTATGACCTATTGTCAATAAGTGGCTGTGGCTAGTATATGTTAATTGTTGTCATTTAGATGTAAAATCGTAGCACAATTTATGCAGTTTTATGTAAAATGGACAGATTTCCAATTAATCAAAGAGCTTTTGCAGTGTAGAATTTTATTACAAATCAATCAATTGCGCAAACTTAGAGAAGTTTTCGGCGAGAATTTAACGTAGCAAGACACGAACAAATTCCTAGCAGAAAAACTATTTTAAGGTGAGTGAGGGACTTTGATGAACGAGGGAATGTTTCATTAAAATATACTGCAAGTGTATGGACAGTGAGGACATCGGCAAATATTTAACTACTCAGACACGCACTTCAACGAAGTCCGTTGCGTTTTGCAAAAAAACATTCAATTGCTTTGCAAATTACTGAAACGTGTCTGCACATGATGCTTTACACTTTCATCCTTACAAAATCCAAGTCGTTCATAAGTTGCAAGATAGTGACTGAGATGCCCGAATGACTTCCTGCAGGAATATGTTGGAAATTTTTAATCAAGACCAAAATGCGATTAATTCTTTATGTATTACATATGTCCGATGAATCGCATTTTTATATCAGTGGAAGTGGAAGATGACTGATTTATTTGACTGTCTTTGATTTTTATTTATGGGGTCAAATAAAAATTAGGTTTATACGTTTCCCGTGCAAAACAGAGAATAGCTTAAACTAGAGTAAGAGACGGTATTCGAAATTTGAACGCTGGCTAAGTAAGAAAAGCAACTACAGCAGAGTTAAGAATAAGAATTATGCTTTGTTTAGATCGAAACAGAGATCATTTTGAAAATTTATGAATATCATTTTATTCACTTCTTTGCTCGTTACTATATGGTTGTTTTTGTTCTCTTATATGATATAAAATCAGGTTTGCAATTTATCAATATTGCAATATATTTATTTATTATTTAACGGAACAGCCGTTCAAAAAAACCATTTTTCTTTAATTACAGATTACTTAAATAATAAATAAATTTCTAACACCCTGTAAGGGATTAAGTGTTTAGACATTACTTAGAATCTTATACATACCTTTCGCTGTCCGCAGTAGAAATATGACGTAGTTCAGCTCAAAATACGTCTAAATAAATTTCGCAAAATTCAAAATAATTCAAAAACGGTTAATTTTTGACAAAAGAAACCTTAATGGAAAGTGTTATGGCACTTTACAAAGAATCTAAAAAAGCAATGAAAAGTAACTTTCCATTTAAAATATCGACGTTGGTTATTACTTTCGGTACAACAGAAAGTGGTTCATGAGTGTAAATATTTTAACACACGAGGCAGCAAGATTACGTGTCACAAATTTTCAAAAGTGTCCTAAATGGTAACATAAAATCTTCTAACGAACGGGTTAGGTGAGAAACCCTATATATTTCAATAATTATAGGCATGTAAATTAATTTGCTAACGAGTTTCCTAAAAATATTTCAAAAAGTTGCTTTTAAATGTTTGTATAAATCCTTTATCAAACATAATTTGATGATCATCAACTTGAAACGGATTTATTGATATTCTAAGTTTGAAATTGATTCGGCTTTTACTTCATGAAGATCCATAATTTAAAATAGAAATAAAACTACTAGAAAAACTAGAAAAAAAAATATAAGAATATACAAAAATATTGTAGGTAGTAGGTAGTGAGAAAATATGACCCATCTGGTCGGTCCTAACTGATATACTATAGGGTACTAAACATGTTTAACCATTTTGTTTTAATTTGTTTTAATAAACTAAATGTAAATTTCTATTATCGTCTCAACAGTTTTTAAATGAATAAATTTAACAAAGGCGAGTTATTTAGATCTAATTGATCATTAAGTAAAATTTGTGATTGTTTTAATTTATTGATTTCTAAATTTTCCAGTAAATTTAATTTATTGCCTTTATTTTCTAAATGTAGAATTTTAAAATCCTTATTGAAAGTGTTGTAAGGAAGTCGCTGGGATGGGTGTATTCATGCGGAAGGAAAGTACTTTGAAAGACCTGATAGTGAATTATTTGTGTATTTATTGTGTTTTTTCTTCACATTACGGAAGCTTATGGGTAGCACCTCGTATGTATCATAGGCGACAAAAAAAAATGGGTACACTTAAATTGCTTATTGTGAATAAGTGTTTTTTTGGAAATAATTGCTATAAAACGGAAGTTAATTTAATAATTGTCATTTTGACTTATCTGTTTAATTTAGTGTGTGTCTTTGTATTGAAAATACCTCAACATTTACGCACAGTTAATAGAGCTAGAGTGGTGACGATGTTAGAGAAATTGTGGTCATTACGACGAGTTGTCCTAGAGTTCAATGTGCGTCAAAATAGCATCCTGAAAATTGAGCGTAGATCTAATTGCATTGGAATGATCTTTTTTGAGAATTCTGTTCATTCTGGGCATGTCGGGGGAACTTTAGAATTTTCTCCAGGTTTTCCTTTTGCTGCCTTTGATTTTATCACTGTATTTATTGAGGAGAGCCTTGTAGGCTTCCAAATTACCTGTTTCCGTCGCCTTATTAAATGGCTGGCGAGTTTCTTTCCTTAGATTGATTAACTCTGTATTCCACCAGGCGCCTGTCTAACTATACGGCGCTTCCCAAGGGGACAGTTATTTTCATAGCAGAAAAGGATGATCCGTTGTAACCATGCAACAGCTAACTCCATCTCTTCCACATTCCCTATTCTAACAGGGATATTTCGGGTTGCAGCTAACAGGTCTTCCTTGTAAGAGACCTAATCTGTTCTCTTGGGATCCCTGTAAAGTCTTGGCTCCGTTAAATCTATACTTAATTCACAGCGGATATACGGATGATCAGAGAACGGCGACTCGTCGGATACATGCCACTCCTTTGCAATATCCCGTACTCCCAACGTGCATAAGGTTACATCTATGAGTGATTCCCCCCTTGATGTCTTAAATGTCGGTCTATCACCTTGATTTAGACGATCAATTTCAGTATCACAGAGATAGCTAGAGAGAGACATGCCCCTAAGAATATGTTAATATCAACAATAATGTTTGCGAAAGTATCCTTTTCAGATGAAAAGAATTTCCAATTATTTCAGAACGGTCGATTAAGATTATATAGACCACGCAACAGTAAAAGGTATTCAGAGGAATACGTTAAATAAATAAAAAGAAGTGGACGTTTCTCTGTAAACGTTTGGGCTTGGATTAGCGTTCAAGTACAAGGAATTCGCTGGAGAATAGACAAACAATTTACAGGAAATACTTACAGAATAATATTAGACAATATAATGCTATCCCGCATGTTGTTACGGAATGGCTTGAAGAGAACGAAGTGCCTATATTACCTAGGCCGGCAAACAATGCCGACATGAACCCCCTTGAGAATGTCTGGGCTAGGATAGTCAAGAAAATTTATAATACCAATTTTATATCTCAAAATTCAGAAGAATTGTGGCAAGCAATCGAAAACCGTTGGAACGAAATTACAACAGAATACACACAGAGTTTAATTTGTTCAATGCCACGAAGTCTTCAAAGCGTCATTGAGCAAAACGGTAGGTGTATAAAACATTAGTTTTATTACATTTATTTAATGAATAATGTTAAAAACGTAATATTTTTTCTAAAATATAAAATCGACTAATTGTTTAGAATATGATCAGATCATTTCACTTGTTACTATAGAAAAAAATACATGAATACATTGAAAGTACCATTGACAACAGTTAAATAATACTAAATTTGCTATTAAGACTTGCCTCTATTTTTTATGTCGCCCATTGTACAAGTTTATATCTCTCATTCAGTAAGAATTTTGGTATGGCGCTTATGCGACAAACGGGTCACATTACAAGTACTAAATATTGGTCAATATTTTTTTTTATAATTTTAGAATGCGTTTTAAACGTTTTGAACAAAGACTTAGAACATTTTGTGACTGAATTTCTCCTCAAATTCGACAAAAAGCTAATAGTGGAAAAAAATTTCAAATTATGGAGTATAAGCAAGAAAGGCGGATGCATCAAATTACCATGACCAGCACTATTTTAAGTAATACGCCTGTATCAATGCGATAATAAAATAAAATATATCCAGTGTAGTTGATGTATAGACATTAGTCGATAATGTAATTGGAACGAAATTTAGTTGTGTAAAGCTTCCTTAACTAATTTTTCGATTTCGGTGAAAGAAATTACGAATCTGTTACACAATCATATGTTTCATCATTAGACGATTTGAAACTACTTAATGTTATGTAATGGTATAGCTTATCTAATTCAAACAATGTTAATTCGATGCATATTTATAAAGTAGCTGTCACTGAATAAGATGCTATAATTCATATTTAAATGAAACTTTACGGGTATCATATCCACATTACTATGCCAAAAGGATATTCCCTGTTAATGCTATTATAAACATCGATTAACGGTTATTTTGTTGACCAACAAAATTAATTTTGAATTTATCTATAATCCCATTAAAATTCATGACTATTTAGTTTTCACGTGTCATTAGTCCAATTAACGGATTAAGCCAATAATTTAGTAATAAGCCAGACGTTGTGTTTTCTGGTTGAATGCATTGTTGAACTCAACATATTGAATTAAAATTCAGTTTATATAGACATGAATACTGAGATAATTGTAAATAAATACAATTTGTTTCGTCGAGATCACTATCTGTTGATATTTCTGAATGTAACTAATTAGAGAACTCGAAGAAAAAAAATATTTTCGTGGGAGCCAACTAAGATTTTCAAATATCGTAATATATCGTAATACTCGGTGTTTCTGTATTTGATTATAAAATACAATCAATCACTGAAGTTTTAATTTTACTTCATTTAAATTTTTAGCATTAATTAAGAAGTGTATTTGATTTTTATATGTTTTAAATTATACGAGGTGCTAGCAAGAAAATCTCGGAATTTGAAAGTGGCGCACGTAGGGACGGAAGTACAGCTCTATAGCGCTAGATTGCATGAGCTACATCTATACTAAGTCAGTCTGTAAAACGGTATTTTGCTAGTTGGTGACAAACAGTTTGTGTGTTCATATTTGTTGAGCTGTGTTTGAGTTATTCTGAGACATTACGAGGGTGGACCAATAAATACCCGTGTTAGGAAAGAAGACGCAAGTTTTTCACAAATTTTTTATTTATTTTTCAACGTAATCACCTTTTAGTACAATACACGTTTCCCAACGTTTCTGCCATTTCTTTAACCCCTCCAAAAAATACGATTTGTCAAACTCTGCAAAATGCGCTTCTGTCTCGACGATAACCTCCTCGTTTGAGCTGAATCTTTTTCCCCCGAGCCACGTTTTCATGTTGGGGAACAGAAAGAAGTCGCAGGGAGCAAAGTCAGGCGAGTACAGTGGGTGCGGCAGCAATTCGTAGTGCAGCTCATGCAACTTTGCCGCGACAATTCTGGTGCATTATCGTGGTGAAACAGCACTTTTTTCTTAGCCAAATGGGGCCGTGTCTCCTTCAATTTTATATCGAATCGGTCCAATAATTCACTGTAGTACTGCCCCGTGACCATTCTTCCTTTCTGCAAGAAGTCCATGAGGATTATTCCGTTGGAATCCCAAAAAAACGTGGCCATGACCTTTCCGGCCGATGGGACCGTCTTTGCCTTCTTCGGAGCAGATTCACCCCGAAAAATCCATTGTTTTGACTGTCGCTTGGACTCTGGCGTATAATAATGGATCCAGGTTTCATCAACGGTGACGACTCGACGCAAAAACTCCTGCGAATTTTTCTTAAAGAGGTCCAAACACTGCTTCGACATTGACAACCGTATCCGCTTATTGTCCACCGTAAGCAATCGCGGCACCCATCGGGCCGACAACTTTCTCACCGATAACTTATCATGTAAAATATTAATTGCCGTTCCGTACGACACGCCTACGGCCTCTGCTACTTCGCGCACTTTCGTTCGGCGATCAGCGAGAATCATGTCGTGGACCTTTTCAACGACTTCCTCGGTAACCACGTCTGCCGGGCGGCCTGGGCGCTCCTCATCAAAAACAGATGTACGACCACGTTTAAATTCGTTGAACCAATATCTTACGGTTGTCATAGATGGTGAAGGGTCCCCATAGACATCATCCAACTTCGCTTTTATTTCTTCGCATGTTTTTCCATCCAAAAATAAAAAGCGAATTACGGATCGATATCGCTCTTTTTTCATTTTATCGAGAAACACGTGTGATACAACTGGCTGCCAAATAAAGACTAACCTATGAATCAGTCTGAAATTTATTATGGTGTTGTCTGACAGATGGTAGTACACGACGGTAATGCCAACTTCCCTCAGCAGCGCCACCTGTCTTCAAACACGGGTACTTACTGATCTTCCCTCGTACAATATCTGATGTGAAAGAGCAAAGAACGTGCATTAAATTCTGATTCAAACTTGGTAAAACGTCAGCGCAAATTCTGAAAATGCTTTCGCACGTGATTGGTCAGAATGCTTTAGGCCAGACATAAACTTATAAGTCGTCCAAATGGGCGTATGTCGGCTGATGATATGATATGATATTATGATAATAATGAATTGTTGATTTTGAAAGTTTTTGGAAATAATCATTGTTATTGGAAATGTAACTCAATGTTTCCAAAACATGTAAGCTGCGAACAATGCGATAATTTTTGAAATGTGGTCGGCACAATTCAGTACTACTAATGCCAGTCATACACCACATTATTAGCTTTCTAAACTAACGTACATCATGCGCTAGTATTAACAAATTCCCAAAATGCAATTCCATATGTAAATAAATAATTATATATATATATATATACATATATATATATATATATATATATATATATATATATATATATATATAATAACTTCGTGACCTTGGTATGATATGGTAAACCTAATCAGTAGGCGATTAAAGGTCTGTATATTACTTCAAAATATATGTATTCATTTATATTTTGTATTCTCTTGATAAAGGCGTATTGCCGAAACATGTAGAGTTTTTTAAATACATATATTTTGAAGTAATATACAGACCTTTAATCGCCTACTGATTAGGTTTACTACATATATATATATTAAAAATAATAGATTTTTTATTGGTTTTAGCGACCTTTTATTGAATTTCGATGTTTTTACGACGTTTCGACTTTTATTAATTCAGTCTTTTTCAAGTAACTGGAAACAAGAATTATTACATGAAAACATGAGAAACTGTGTTTGTTTCGTGTGATAGATATAACGATTAAATTAACAATTTTAAATTTAAAATTAGATTAAAACAATGAATTACAAATTAAGTTAACATTTAACGTTGAAAATTAAATAAATAAATTAAAAATTCTTTCAATGGAGACTGTGGTTAAATAATAATTTAAAAAGGTATATAACCCCTTACCACAATTATTAGTCGTATCCTAAATACGTATTTCGACAACTAAGTTGTCATCATCAGTCTTTACAGGGTTGCAGTGTATAGTAGTTGTGCGGAAGCGTTTATGTTACTTTACTGTGCCCCATGTGTGACTTCTAATTAGTAGTTTTTACCTACTGATGATGACAACTTAGTTGTCGAAATACGTATTTAGGATACGACTAATAATTGTGGTAAGGGGTTATATACCTTTTTTAAATTAAATAAATTAAAAATAGCTTAAATGAATAGGTAGGGAGACATTAAATTGATTAACATATGTGTGAATGAATTGGAGACATAACAATTAAATTAACAATTTTAAATTTAAGATTAGATTAAACAATGCATTACAAAATTAAGTTAACGTTTAACATTGAAAATTAAATAAAATTACAATAAAAAACAGCTTACATGAAATAAACTCACAGTTGTTGTTCGTTTTGGTTTTACAAGGGTACGCATTCTGTGTGACACATGTGTTTTTTTTTTTTTATTAAATATTAACATCCGAGACCCTATTTTCTTAAGGAAACGACCGTGCTTGTGTGGATATTGTAAGTGAACTAAGTCTTAGTTTGCGGGGTTTTAATTTCTGTTCTTTGGAATTAACAAGGTGGCCAGGACCGTATTTAAGGGTATATAGTTAACGTTGTTTTTTCTAATAGGAGCTAATTTTTTTCTGTTGTGTCTTGTGTGTGCAGGGGGGGGGGTTGATTTGTCTATTGTTTTATGAGTGGGTAATAGAGTTTTGAAAGACCATCAATTTCGTTTCTGTCGTTGATTGTTTTGCTATTTTTGAAAATGTGTATCATTTCTAAGACTTCTCTAGCTCTTGTGTTCTTTTTTTGTGTTATTACTTTGGTGTTTTCAAAATAAAAATTATGTTTAAGTGTCAATTGGTGTTTTTTTAAAGCAGTTTGATTTTTTGCGTATTTGTGACCTTTCAATCTTTCTTGTAGTAACTGTTTTGTTTGGCCTATGTATATTTTGTCACAGTCTCTGCAGGGTATGTTGTATATTGTGTGTGATTGTTTTAGTGTAGGTGTTTGGTCTATAAGTTTGGTGTGTAGGAATTTTAGGTTATTACCGCTTTGGTGTGCTATTTTAAAATTAAATGGTTTGAATATATTGTCTAATTTTTCAGATAATCCAGTTATATAGGGTGTGGGGATATATGTGAATTCATTGGTTTTTTTGTTATTGTTTTGGTTGCTTGTTTTGTTATAAATTTTATTGAGTCTAAGTTTTATAATTTTTTGTATGAATTGTGGTGGATAGTTTTTTCTGACAAAATTGTTTTTACTTTATTTAGTATTGTTGGTCTAAATCTAATCTTAAATTTAAAATTGTTAATTTAATTGTTATGTCTCCAATTCATTCACACAGATGTTAATCACTTTAATGTCTCCCTACCTATTCATTTAAGCTTTTTTAATTTATTTATTTAATTTTCAACGTTAAATGTTAACTTAATTTGTAATTCATTGTTTTAATCTAAGTTTAAATTTAAAATTGTTAATTTAATCGTTATATCTATCACACGAAACAAAGACAGTTTCTCATCTTTTCATGTAATAATTCTTGTTTCCAGTTATTATTATTATTATTATTATTAAACCCATTATTCCCTTTCGGGACGTAGGGTAATTATACATTACATACTCGTATAGCAAGTATGTGCACTTATAATGTCTCTATGTATTTTTTCCATTTTATTCGGTCCTGGGCAATGCTCCTCAGTTGTGGGATGGACTTGTTAGTCTCTTCCATAACTGTTCTCCTCCAGGTGGTGCGTGGTCTGCCTCTCGCTCTCTTTCCTTGTGGCTTCCAAAGTAGGACTGTGTGAGCTGGTGTATCAACTGGCTTTCTTAATGTATGACCAAGCCATTTATATTTCCTTCTCTTAATGTCTTCATTTATGTCGTTTTGTTCTGTTCTATGCCATAGTTCAGCATTTGATATTCTTTCCGGCCACCATATTCCTAGTATATTTCTAAGGCATCTGTTTATAAAAGACTGGAGTTTTCTCTTGATTGTTGAGGTAACCATCCAGGTCTCTGAGCCATAGAGGAGAACTGGTTTCACTGTTGAGTTGTACACTTTGATCTTTGATGATAAGCACAAACTTTTAGAGCGCCATATTTTTCTCATACTTGCAAAAACTTTCCGTGCCTTGTCTATTCTTCGCTGTATATCAGATAATGTTCCTCCATTGCTCGAGACAACACTGCCAAGGTAAGTGAATTCCTCCACTACTTCTATCTGTGTGCCTTCGACTTCTATGTTTGTTGTATCTTTGGTGTTAATTTTCAACATTTTAGTTTTATTTTTATTTATGCTAAGGCCATTCTTTTTTGATTCCGCAACAAGGTCATTAGTTTTACTCTGCATGTTCCTAATGTTCGATGAAAAAAGGCTTACATCATCTGCGTATTCGATGTCCTCCAAAACTTCCGTCAGCCCCCATCGTATTCCTCTCTTCTTGTTATTTGTTGTTGCGTAGAGTACCGTGTCCAACATTATCAAAAAAAGCAGCGGTGAGAGTATGCAGCCCTGTTTAACACCCGTACTAGCGACGAAAGGTTGTGACAGCTCTCCCTCATGGAGTACTCGACATTGACATCCTGTGTATCCTTCCCTAATCAGTTGGATTATTTTTTGAGGAAGACCTTGTTTCTTCTTGTTTCCAGTTACTTGAAAAAGACTGAATTAATAAAAGTCGAAACTTCGTAAAAACATCGAAATTCAATAAAAGGTCGCTAAAACCAATAAAAAATCTATTATTTTTAATATTAAGACACGGCCAATAAAATAAAAATAAAAATAAAATTCTTATTAAACACTTAATATATATATATATATATATATATATATATATATATATATATCTTAGATTCATATTTTGTATTCTCTTGAAAAAGGCGTATATAGCCGAAACATGTAGAGTTTTTTAAATACATATATTTTGAAGTAATATACAGACCTTTAATCGCCTACTGATTAGGTTTACCATATCATACCAAGGTCACGAAGTTATTATATATATATATATATATATATATATATATATATATATATATATATTGAATAATATGATTAATTTAACAAATATATTTATTTTTGTATTTTTGCTTTTCATCTATCTAGAATCTAATCGGTAAAGCGACATGAGTAGTAAAATAATATTGCAACATATACCATAAGAATGTACTCGCCCCTAAACTAAGAAGACTTAACAGCAAGTATTATTATATGTATCTAACTATATTTGACTAATATTCTCTGGTTTTAAGCTCCCTCAAATATTTCGGTCTAGCCTTTCATGTAGTCATCTCGGTAATTAAATTTAGCTTTGTATGTTCGAGTTATTATTGTTACATTACACCAAATTAAAATGTTTTCAAATTCTAGGATTGTGTGATTTTCGTATCTCTAGGTATAAGCAGTCATTATTTAATTTTCTACCTTAGTTTTAGTGGTTATTATTAAGAAAAACATGTGGGATATAAACACATATGAGGAAAATATAGTTTATCTTTGTTTTTTTTTTAGTTTTTTATCCTGAAAATTCCTGGAAATGAATTTGTAACAAGGTTCTTTTGAATTACATTCCACTCATCAACATAGTTTTTCGGGCCAATAATAGTTTATATCAATATATATTTAGAAGATATTTTTTTTAAGCGAAGCATAAGAAATTGAGCAAATATAATTCACTGATATTTAATCGAAAAATTACATAAAACGTTTCAGTTTTTTATGTAATAGACTAGTATAATATTATAGTTATAAAAGCAGCTTTTTTGAATAATATATTAACGGAAGTCGATTCGTTGATATACAAAACTGACAACAGAAATTTAGTATATCAATACATAAGCACGCATTAAGATTTTGTTGCAAATGATACAAATATCTGTATCTGTACACATGGATGTACACCTCGTATTTTACCAACGTTCACTTCAGCCAAAGACACATGTGTTTCTGTCATAGGACGTCATCAGTCTGGCTAATGAAGTAAAGATAAATGATTCGCCTTCGGAACAAAGCAAATCAGGTGGCACCAGATAATCTCATGACATCTTACGGAAAGAGATATACAGGTACAGATATGTTTATGCATATTTGTATCATTTGTAATGAAGAAATGAGCTTTCGAATTTAAATTACAATTCAATATTTAATATATTTGGAATATTTCATTGAAAACATAAGTACATTATTACATTTGATTTGACATTGTATAAAAACCTAGCCCGATAGAGGAAAACCGTCAACTGATTGAATTTAGAGTATTCATATTGTACACTCATGGATAAAATTATCGAATAATTTTTGTTATCTCTATCTCGAATATAATTTTAAATTATCGCCGTAAAGCTATATATGTGCTGATGTTATCGATCTAGTATGTGAATATATTTAATTCCTTTAAAATATTTTGATGTTTAATTCATTTTAATGATTTTAATGGCATATATTGTGTATCGCGCATTGCGTCATTTAAAAATTCCTCACATAATTTAAGAATGAACGTGAATTAACTTATTTGTTGTGAAATTAAGTAAGTGTTAGTGATTTTCGTCTGTTGCTTCCTCTTAAAAACAAGCATTATGCCACCAATTAGCTACTGCAGTAAAGCTGAAGCGGCACAAATTGTAACTGTGTATGACGGAGGATATAGACAAAAAGATATCGCACGACGCCTCAGGAATGGTCAACCAACAATATCGAATATTTTAAAAAGGTATCAAGAGACTGAAAATTTCGTAGGATGACCCGGGCAAGGGCGCAAAAGGTACCCAACAGCAATTGATGATCGTTTTTTGACACTAAATTCTACGCGAAATCGCACATTAACATTAAAATATCTCAAAAATGAGTTACTGAATGTAAGATATGTTAATGTTAGTTCGAGAACGGTTAGACGAAGACTAAAAGAAGTAGGTGTAAAGCCAAGACGGCCTGTCAAAGTTCCACGTCTTCTCCAAAATCATAAAACACGTCGATTACAATTTACCAGAGCGCATGATCAGTGGAATATCGAGAATTGGAAAAATATTCTATTCACTGATGAGACTAGAATCCAATTATGCATTCAAGATGGCGAAATCATGTCTATAGAACAGACGAAGAACGGTACAGCAGCCCCAATCTCATACAAACTGTTAGTTTTGGAGGTGGTGGCATAACGCTTTGGGTAGGCATAAGTTGGGATGGACGTACCGAACTTGTGGAAGCCAATGGTAGTATAACTAGTATAACTGGTATATCGAAAACATCCTCCAAGATCATGTTTTGCCATATGTTGGCTACATTGGATACGATAGATTCGTACTTATGCACGATAACGCATGACCACACGCAGCTGACATAGTAACTAATTACCTTGCTGCAGCTCAGATTCAAAGATTAGATTGGCCACCGTATAGCCCAGACCTGAATCCTATTGAACACGTGTGGGATTAGCTAAAACGCCGCTTACGACAAATCCTGTTCCAAATACAATAGAAGAACTTCGATTTGCAACACAATATGAATGGAACGCAATTCCTCAAGAATATATTCAAACTCTAATAGGTAGCATGTTGAGAAGGATGCAAGCAGTAATTAGAGCTCAAGGTGGGAATACTCGTTATTAACTATGCTCTTATTTCAATCAAAAGACTAGTAGTTGCTTAACCGAGTTGCATTTCAAATAATTATCCTAAACTTTTAAAAAATTTATCATTAATTTTTTAAGGATTTTCTGCTAATTAGAAACTAATATTTGTTAAGTAAACAGTAAAAATAATCTATTTTTTCTTGTATAATGTTTTCCTTTTATTAAAATTTATATATACAAAAAAAAAGAATTTAATTTTAAAATATTCGATAATTTTGTTCATGAGTGTATAAATCCAAAAGGAAAAAGAAAGACATTTTTTAGGCGTGAATTTGTTAAGCACGGGAACAATAATTTTGGTTTGTTTTTGTTTCTCTTCCTTTAATATATGCATAGCTTAGTTATTTAGAATTTATTAATGTTCACATCAAATTGACACCCTGTATACCGAAATTATAATAATCATATGTTTCGTCATAAAACGAAATTTGTTATGTTTTATATATGGATAAGGATAAGAATTAAATTATAACTTCCCAATTTTATAAATATTCAACTATTCATTTTCAAATTTAAACCCCTCTATAAACATAATAAATTATCTTATTTAAATTGTAAACCTTTATCTCTATTCTAAGAATTGATATCCTTTATATTTACAAGTTTACTACCATTTTTATTAGACTATTTCTACTTTGCTTTGTTATTTATTTATTGAACGTATTCAGTATCCAGTTTTTAATCTCCCTAGCTATTCATAGTTTCACGTTTTTTAAATGAACTGCAAAAAAATTTACTAAATGAATAGAATTTAATATAAACTTAATTCTTAGGTTTATGATTATGACTAAATTAGCATAGTTTATATTGACGGGTACTATTGCTGCCAGGGACCATCTACCAAGACCATCAAAATTCCGTCGAATTATTAATTAATTATGCATTATTACTTATGTGATAGTTTGTGGGGGTAATGGCAAATTAGCAACGCGCGTTTGCATTAGTACTTTTCACGAGGCCAGTCGATCGTCACGGTGCAGCGGGCGTTCCATCTACGGTACAATATCCCCCTCAAGGTACAGTTCCTGCCCGGGGATACATCTTATCGTGAGTGGAAGCTTTCAGGGCAGTAGATTTTGTTCGCAAGAGACCATGAGCAGCAAGGACCGTTAGAACACCCGCAAACATCGAGGCAGTCCGAGCTTAAGTTTTGCGATCTCCTAGGTGCTCTGCTCCAAAACATGCGGCTGCCTTGCAGTTGCCAGATCGTTCAACTCGCCGAATTCTTAGGATGCGGTAACTAAACCAGGTCATGTATTGCAAACGCATCTCTTTCGTCAAACACGACCTAGGTGTGTTTCGATCTTTCCAAACACGACCTCGGTGTGTTATGATCTTTCGTCAAACACGACCTCGGTGTGTTACGATCTTTCACCACCCTGTTTATCTTACCACCAGATCACTAGGCTAAAAGGGGACACCCTCGAATATATAATGAGACCCTGCGAGATCTCAAGACAGAGTCAGACAGGGACATAGTCCGAGCTAGTGGCTCTTGATATAATGTAATATCTGTTATTGTTAATCGTTGTTATGTCGTTATTAAATTATATATTGTTATTTAACCGTTGTCCCGTCTATCATTTATTATGTTGGTGAACCTCCGGTGTTAAAGCATCGATGTGACCTCCGGGACCGGGTGACATCACAATGATAACCTTCACTTTCGTCCATATAAAATGGTAGTCGCACAACAACTTTCCAAACGTGACTTGGTTTCACGACAAACGGCATGCGAACCGCTCTTTGAGAATTTGCCTCCTGACGCAGTTGGGTGGTTCAGTGAAGAGGCACATTTCCACATGTCAGGGTGTGTTAGCAAACAAAATATCTGTTATTGGAATGGTATCAATCCCAGGGAAGTTCATGAGAGGCCTCTTCATTCGGATCGGGTCACATATCGACAGTAGGAACTTTTGGGCCACATATCTTCCAGGAGGATAATCGCACGGTAACAGTAAATTCGGAGCGTTATGTGGCTATGATTGCTAATTTCTTTCTGCCAGCTCTTGAAAATATTTTTTATATAATTATTTTACATTTATTTATTTATATACATACAATATTTTTAAATAGAAAGTAAAAATAAATAAACATAAACTATGCTTTTCATATTAATAAAAAATACCCGTTGTTTTCTAAAACTAAAATTTAAAATATCTTTCAGAAGATTAACTAATTTAGCGGAAATATAAACAAAATATAAAAAAAAATTGTCTCGTAGGTATTATGCTTAAACAGTACTGCTGATGTGTGCAGAGCACACGAAAAGTAGATTTAGTTTATTAAAACTATTTTTGTGAAAAAAGTGTTTTTTTTTATTTGGATATTTGTGAATAATGTTAATAAAAGAAAATTTTAAAATGTACAATGCATACTTTTATTTTTTACGTTTGAAAAAAGAAAGTTTCAGTGCCGGATCCTGTAGTTAAATGAGCATTTTTATTATTCAATACAAAAGAAGTAAAAATTCCAGCGCAAATCTTTACAGTATTATTAAAACTGTTAATTTCTATAACAGCGATTTCTGAAAAATGTAGTTCGATGAAACAAAACTAGGACTGGTTTTAAAGCTTCTATCAGGTAAGAAATCAGAAAATATCAACAGTTTTCATTCGGCAAAAATTGTAGTGACCTGTGTTATAGGTAATCTCAGGAAGTTTAATTAATTTCAATAAAAATATCCGATGATTAAATTTACTTTTCACAATGTAATTCGGTAATTCTGATAAATTAGAAAGATATGGAAATTAAAGTAACGAGTAATTTTTTTCTTAATTCCCCTGTATTATTACTTACTTAACTCAGATTTACGTCGAAAAGTAATCGATTTTGATTTCTTGAAAATAATGCAAGCAAAGTTAAAAAAATACAAAAAGGATGGAAAATGCTGTATTTAGAAATTGCAGACGCAATATATTCTGGTTTCGTAATTTAAACTCACTATTAGTAAACATAATAAATTTTCTAATTTTAATCGAATTGATTAAAATTTCAATTAACACCCGGTCGACATCGCAAATGCATTTCGCATGGAAAGCTTTTACCGGGCGACTCGATAATTGGGAATAATTTAGCGAAATTTCAAATTAGACAGTTTTGTGGAATACTGCCAAGCTGATACTTACTTTTCCAATCCTTTAATAATCTACGAACTCAAAACGTCAGGCGCTAGAAAAATTGAATTCCATAAATTAGCAATTGTATTCTGGGGAGCTGTTTCCGAATGAAGGAACTTCAACGAACAATACGATTTTAATAGCCGGTAGCCCGATTATGGACTCTATTGAATATTGGTAATTGTTTAATGCTGTTGCTAGTGTCGATTAAAGCAGGTTTATCGATCATAGTCTCGGCTCGTTAGCCAACCGCACCCGCCGCCTGTATAACTTAAATATAAATCCACTAACCGATATTATCCATTGTGTAAACGTAAATCTATATTTTATGTCATCGGTGTTAGAGATACCTGTTAGATGATGGTGTAATAGCAGGATGTCTTTCATTTTATAGATAAAAGGATTATATTATAGAGGTTTCTTCGTTGTAATACATTAATTATGTAAATTAAAACGATACTTAACAACTTTAAAGCTTACGTTTACCGATTTAACATAATTACGTAAATAAATTTTGGATTTGTACAAGAATGTTTTGAAGGAAATTAAAGTCAATGCAAGTGAAATTGAATTCTGTTCGTAATTTTATAATAGTACCTAGATAGTAAATACTAAATTTAGTTTTGATACGACTTACAAAAATTAATAAAATACACGTATGTTTGGCAGCTACCTACCTTTATTTCTATTTATTTATATGTACAGGCTGGCCCAAAATGACCGAAGGGGTTTTAATTCCTTATAACTTTTTTTTCTTTTGTTTTCAGTATTTTGTAAAGAAGACTTGGGGAATTTAAAATGGAACAGTACACAATTGAACAACGTGCCAAAATTGTTGAACTTTATTTCTCAAATCAATGATCCATTGTTTTGACTCAGCGTGCATATCGTCGTTATTTTAATGTGCGGGTTGGACCCTCAGAGTCAACAATAAACCGTCTGATTGCAAATTTTCGAGAACAAGGGGCAGTAAGGAACCTTCCTGGTGCTGGCAGACGACGAACGGTGCACACGGATGACAATATTGAACGGGTACAGGAGAGTATTCGGGAAGATGGAGAAACATCAACCAGGAGACGTTCGACACAACTTGGCCTCTCAAGATGGTCGCTGCAGAGAATTTTGCATACAATAAGAATGTTTCCATACAAAATTCAGCTTGTCCAACAATTGAAACCGACAGATTACCAGCAACGACTTGATAATGCAATTTATTTTCGTCAAAAAGCAGAATAAAATCATGATTTTATTCATAATTTAATTATGAGCCACGAAGGCCATTTCCAATTAAATGGGTTCGTTAATAGGCAAAACTGCAGGATATGGGCTACGGAAAATCCAAGAGTAGTTCAACAGCGAGAATTACACCCACTTAAGTGTACCGTTTGGTGCGGTGTTTCGTCGGAAAGGATAATTGGTCCATATTTTTTTGAAAATGATCACCATCACTGGTGTTAGATATCGGACAATGTTGGAAAATTTTTTAAGGCCATCCATGGAAAACCATCCGCAAGTATGGTTCCAACAGGATGGAGCCACAGCGCACACCGCGAGGGACACAATGGCTCTTTTACGCGACATCTTTGGCGAACGAATTATTTCCCGTACAAGCGATTTTAATTGGCCTCCGCGTTCACCGGATTTAACCGCTTCAGACTGCTTCCTTTGGGGTTATTTGAAAGGAAAAGTCTATATTAATAAGCCTCGAACCATACAGCAATTAAAAAAATAATATACGCGACGAAATCATAACACCTGAAGTTTTGCGAAAGGTTATGGAAAATGTTTTGGAAAGAGCACGAATATGCGAAGCAGAAATGGCCACCACTTGCGAGATATAATTTTTCATAATTAAATTAAAAATATTCTCCATTAATATACTGTATTTAAAATAAAGAAATTTAATAATTATGTCTTAAATAAGAAGTTATAATGAACTCAAACCCCTTCGGTCATTTTGGGCCACCCTGTATAAACTCTTGGTTGACAGCAGCTTTTTAATCTTCTTATGATTCTGTCACTGTTTTCTTTATTAACGTACGCATAGTTTATTTGAATACGAGACGAACAATGAAAAAATCTAGAATGGCCATGTTTCTAAAAAAATGTAATTTGTTTTCATTTGACAGCTACTTTTTAATGTTTTACGAGTTATTTGCCGTGTAGTTTGTTCGATTTGCTCTAATAACACAAGTTTACAAATTTTAATTTGTTTTTAGCGCAAGATATAAAATCAACTGTATTTAGTGTATTTTGTGATGCTTAATTCGAATCTGCCGCTAGAAAAATTCCAGCACGTCTAGTCTTATTGCTATAGCAAGTTGGCGCTACTGAGGTCTAATTATGATCAGGGGGTTTCTATTAATACGATATTTAAATATAGTATTATTGCCAAGTCTTTGTAGTCTCTGTATTTAAAGGGATTATAATCAAACATCAAGCGTTCGTCTGGCCAAATCGCGGCCCTTCCTACTTTTAACAATTAACAATGAAAAATAAATTAAATAAATACCAGAGATTTGACAATGTTGCAGTAAGTTTGCTATATTCGTAGCGGGAAATTTGGATGGGTACTTGATTCTGCAGGTTTACCCTATACATTATATATACTACGTGACTATAAATGTTTGTAACAAATATTTACTTTGGCAACACTGAAAAATTGGCTTGCCTGGATATACGTATATAGGTACAACTTTATAGGTTATGTCATTTGTATCATACACAGACTTCTATCTATGTATAGAAGTCTGTGGTATCATATGGTTGCGTTAAAAATCAGGTGTGCTAACATAAAATTACAGCAGTGTTTCCAACTTAAGTCAAAATTTACAATCATTTATAGTCTCGTTGTACTACCGCTAATTAGACATATGTAATGGTTTCATTTATAATTGTGGTAACAATCTAGTGAATTCTAGTGATTTTTTAAGTTCTCATCTCGTGAAAACAATTATCTTCATCTAGAAGCATCAAATTAATTGGCAACGGCCATAGCGCGCTGTAAAGACCGGTTCCCGTTCGATCAACGAAGTCAAACAGCATCCGCCGGGGTCGGTTCGTGGATGGGTGACCGCTTTTAGATTCAAGTGCGCCACCTTTACATGCAAACATGCATTAATATGTGACGGCAGGCGTCTGTCTGGGACGCCAAGCGTCCAAGGTTTTGATATGAAGAATTATATTTTTAGCGTTATTTTGACCAAAAAGTCTTCGTTGCTTATATTCTTAAGAAAGCTATGAATAAATATAATTAACTATAAGAGTATGCGCCCTGGCAACAGTGCACAGTACCGAGGGTAAGTTTGATTATTATTAATTGTTGTTTTGTTATTATTAATTGAATCGGTTATTTCGAAAAGGTCACAACTCCAGAGGGGCGGATGTAAACTGGGCACCAAGTATATGGATTTACCTGCCCTGCAAAAAGGATTGCTAAATCCTACAGGTAATCTAGGCACCAGTACCGTTCGAGTAATGATCGCTTTAAAGCTTAAAGTAAGAAATTAGACGTTAATAAATTAAGTAATTTCCTAATGACCAAATAGATTATTTCAAATGTATTTTTATTTGTACATCTATTGTGGGCGGGCCTCTATTGTATTATGCTATAATATATTCTATATATAAGCTTAAAGTAAGAAATTAGACGTTAATAAATTAAGGAATTTCCTAATGACCAAATAGATTATTTCAAATGTATTTTTATTTGTACATCTATTATGGGCGGGCCTCTATTGCATTATGCTATAATATATTCTATATATAAGGAAACATTTAGTTCGTGTATTTAGTTATTTCTATCTTGTTTGCCGCGTTTGCTTAAAGGAAGAAATTAGATCCGCTTCTCAGTCTCGAGTTTTGTTGCACACTGTTAAGAATTATGGAGGTCTCTTTCGTGGACAGTAACAACGGAAAATGTTTGCTAGTGGTTAACAAGTACACCTTTTCAGAACAGAAAGTGTTGAAGAGTGGCGAAGTGTTTTGGCGTTGTACAAAAAAATCCTTAAATTGTCCCGCAAAAGTGTTTACGCTTGGTGCAGAAAATGTAGTGAGCAGAAGCCAGCTGGAACATAATCATGAACAGAATCAGAGTAAATTAAACCGAAAAGTGATTTCAAATGCGTGTAAACGTAAAGCCGTTGATGATATTTCCGAAAAAACAGCGAAAATTATTCGTCGTGAACTAGCTAAGGAACTGCCGGAAACAATTACGATAACAGATTTCACTTATATCCGAAGAAATTAGTACAATGCAAGGAGAAAATTTCTTCCTGGGCCGTTACCACAAAATAAGACAGAAGTCCATGATATGGTGGAAGCTGCTAATGTTAAAACAAGCAAAGATGAAAGTTTCGTTTTTATAAACTGTCCAGTGAGCAATATCATAGTGTTTTCTTGTGAAACGAATGTTAGAAGTTTATGTGGAATGCGTAAAGTGTACATGGACGGTACATTTTCGTATTGTACAAAATATTTTTTACAATTATTTACAATCCACGGACTTAATAATGGACATTATATTCCATTGACGTTTTGTTTGTTGCCTGATAAACGCAGTGAAATGTATGCAACATTATTTGAAATGCTAACAAAAGAAATCTTTCGACGTCACTCTACAATATTACGACCAGCTGAGGTTTTTGTAGATTTTGAGAAAAGCATTCACAGAGCGGTTCTCACTATATGGCCATCAGCACAAATCTATGGTTGTCGTTTCCATTTGCACCAATCGTGGTTCAGGAAAATCCAAAGTTTGGGTTTAACAGCAGAATTTTGGAACACAAATTCCGAAGTAGGAAAATGGCTGCGATATAGTTTTGGATTAACGTATTTGAATCCTGACCACGTAGGCGATTGTTTCGCCTTAGATTTATTTGCCGAAAAACCTGCTCATGCACAAGCTGACGAATACGCCGATTATTTATGGCAGACATACATAGAAGACGATGCTCCTTTTCCTACACATATGTGGGCTACTGCAACTCCATCGATCACTAACACCACAAACGCATGCGAAGCGTTTCATTCCAAACTAAATGAGTCATTTTATTCAACACATCCATCTATTTATATTTTTATCGAAAAGCTTAAGGAATTTCAAATAGACACTTATGTTAAAATTCAAAGTGTACACACACCAGCAAGAGTTAAAGACACACGCGCAAAACAAAAATTAAGAACTCTAAATGAACTGTGTGAACAACTAAATAATGGAACAATATCACGATTACACTTTGTGAAGTGTATATCATTTTATTCATCAGTATGACTTCAAATACACACTTTTTTTATTATAGTTTTTATATAATTAAGTATTTGCTTTTATTATTGTTTTCATATGAGTACATATTTTTTATTTTCTACCTTTTTGCTGTACTTCAACTTGAAATACACTATTTCTATATTATTGTTTTTTTTTGCTTTATGCGGTGCCCAGTTTACATAGACCCTCTGCGAGTACATTTTTAGCTAGTGCCCGAATTACCAACGAGATTAAAATTTCAGGTAGGTTAGTGCCCAATTTACATCCAGTCCTCCAGAGAAGTAAATTTTACAAGAGAACAGAAAAACGTTTCATTTTGATATTAATCAGGATATCAGTTCTTTTGCTAAACAAAGAGTCAATTTATGATACATTTTTTAATAAAAAACAAGAGCATAAAAAAAATTAGATAAGCTGTAACAAAAAGAAATTGTTTTTGTAGTTTCCAAATAGACCGAAAGAAAACTTCAGTATTAATGTAAATACACAAATTTATTAGATCAGAAACAGTGCTATTTAATAATCCGCCTCTGGTGGCTCAAGATTACTAGTGGTAAGCCATAAAAGCAGCTCATCATAAAAGAATTTCTTGTCTTCTGGTACAAATTGGACAAGTTTCTTGTCCATTGCCCATTTTTTTAAAATTAATAGCGATATTTCCTGCGTAAGCAGGCTCTGTTGGCAAAGTAGGATAAACTCCAGCTGGTTTTCCCAAAGAAAATTCATAGAAAATAACCCCATCGATAAACGGGCGTACTTTAACAGTCCCAGGTTTTCTGCAATCATATTCGAATTCGTTATACTGAGAAATTTGAAAAGTCGTTTCCCTTTTTCCCATAGGAGTCGATAATCAGGATGGTTTTCTTGTAATATTTGGGCCACCATTTCTTAAAGTCTAATATTTCCTCATTATGCACTCTTTTTATTGAGAAGAGAGACTTTCTTGAGGAATTTTTGATAAGCTCATAATATTCTCCAGGAGGTTGAATTCGCTCTTGCTTGCGAACTAACCTTTTGCTATCCCAAAGTCTCTGTCGCACGGAAGGAATAAGTGTCCCTGATTGGAAAGTATTGAGAAATTTTTTCTGAATCTTTCTGAGGAGGCGAGGCCTCAAAGGAAACGGACGACCGTGTGATTCTTATTTTGGCCGGCGCATCCATCTGAAAATATATGAAGTTCTTTTACACTTGCAAGGACCTCATTCTCAAAATATTGTTTTAAGAAAGTGCACACTTCATTGACTTCTTTGAGAGCCTCATCCTCATGATAAGAGACAAATTTAGCTTCTCCTGTTTTTAAGTTATAAAAACCCATAACTGTCGATAGTAAAGCATTTCATGTACAGATATATCCGATATAGGTAAATTTTGCATGTAATCCATTGTGATTGCCAATATCTCATATGTCCCTGTAACGAGCTTCTTGATGTGGTCTAGCTTCTTATAGAATTTTTTAGCACTATTTTTGTGAACTAAGAGTTCTGCAACGGCAACTCGTTTTGCAACGTCATTGAGAGTTGTACGTTGAACTTTCTGGCCCAGTTCTTCGCAGGTAGAATGAGGACGACCAAAAGTATAAGTAAAATTTTCATGGAAATATTTCAAATAAAAACTGTATTTCACCTTCGAATCAGGAAACTTTTCCATAAACATTTTATGGATCTGTTTAACATCCAAAGTAGCGGACAAATACTTATTCAGTATATTGTTAGAATAATGAACTTCTATTGAAATTGTCTATTGTCTATGAAATTCTATGTGTTCTTCTATTTGAAAGCACACCTCACCTAGTGTTAAATTATGTCTGGATTTCACAGATTTACCTCTATTATCTGTAGTAGTGGTTCCAGTAGTTAGTAGGTGACATAATCGTCTAATATGCTTTTCACCGACACCATATACACTCAAGAAAGCTTTCTTACATACTTGCTTGCGTACTCCTTTTAAACAAACATGAAACAAAAAATTATGGTATCTGTGAATTTGTTTATTGGCATTTTGCGATTTTCGTTTCTAATAATAGGTGTTTCTATCATATGTTGTAAGTAGGAGTCCTGAGAATTTTTATCATCAAACTGATGCAAAGAAGTCAACAAAGATATTCTGTCTAATTCTGAATAATTTTTACAACATTTCTTGTGACAACTGTAGTCGATTCCCGTTTTTCGCACCATAACCTTCTTTCCCACATGATTTATATGCTCCTTTCCCTTTACTTTAGCCTTCTTGATTACTTCACTTTTATAATTAGGACGATTAATAATGCCCTTCTCTCTCTTTCTTTGTTGATTAATTTAAATAATGGCACTGCTTTCACTGTCCGAGTTAGGCATCTTTGTAAAAACAATGCACAAGATCACAACCGACTGCAGACTAAGACGTTAACCCTTAACATCAACAAACTCTTCGGCGCACGCATATTGTTGGACAACGCTACATCTCCGGAGAAGTGGCCTTTTCGAAGTAAACAGAAAATCACAGCTGTTCAAGTTACACTAACGAACAGCGGAAATGTAGCGTTTTCACATGTAAAAAAAGCTTAAAACATATTCTGAATCGATTGGTGAGCTTAACTCATTTTCGCACACTTGAGAAGATGTGGCCAACTCTATTAAAAGTTTTTCAGGTATTGATGTTCCTTCAAATTCAAAACAAATATATATTTGCGAGGATAATTTTGAACAACATCTAAACAATTTAGTGTCTTCTCATTCCATCGGGTTCAATTGTCAGAGGGATAGTGGGCATATCTTAACTAATTTTTATGTCTTTTATTAAACCTAAAAGTGCTAAGATTAGTACATTGGATACGGATGAATTAGAAGATTCTTCTCTAAGTATTCCAATTAATGATGGGAATGATTTTAATTATCAAGCTATCATCTATGTATGTGGATTCTTCCTAAAAAGCTTAATTGACGCAATTGGGATGTTTGTAAATATTTTTTTACTTTTTACTAACGTAACCTCATCACATATTTACAATGCTTAAGGAATTTAATGAATCAAATGATCTTCTTTATCAAACCCTTAGTTTGGTAATATATGTTAATAGCATTTACGATAAGCTGGTTGTATCGTTAAAATTTTTGGCCATGTAAATTCTATTCACAAGAAAATGTTGGAAACTTTGCAGAAGGTTAGTTTTTCGTGGTATACTTGTGTTAAATCCGATCATTAAACTTTAGTTTAAGAGCAGTTGTTAAATATATCTATGAGATTAATTATAAATTACTAGGAAATTTCATGATGACATTTGTCGGTCTTCTAATGATAGATCTCTGAATCGAAACTCAAGAAAAATTAGACAGCTGACGCATTTGTAAAAGATAAATTAAGTTCTTGGTATGTTGGCGAGTTTAGGGCTTTCTAATCTTTTGTGCATATGAAGAATTGTCCTTTTTTTATATTGCTGTTTATTAGAATTTCTGTTTATTTTTTGTTATGAGTATATAGTTTTGTTTTGTTTTATAGCAAGAATTTGCCTTTTTTTTATATATTTGTTGAATTTTAAATATTTATTTTTCTTCCACAGAGTTTTAATTTATTTTTTAACAGAATTAATTTTTATTTATATGATCGTAAATACGTGTCTGTGATTTCTATATTTATAGATATATCGTACCGATGAGATCAAAAAAGATCGAAACATGTATTTAGAGTACATTTAGAACAAAAGAAAACATTATAGTAATTTAAAAATGCCGCTATCACGGTTGTTTACGAATTTAGCACTACCATATGAACATCAAAGGCGCAAGCGTAAGGGTCTAATTTTTAATATGAAATGTAGCCCTCTTATATGACATGCTCTTTGGTTATGACTCAGCTTTTTCCATTCTTGTTTATCTGAGAAAGTATCAAGCAGACGTGTTGATTTCATTAATAATATTGTATAAAAATGTCGAGCCGAATGTGCAAAATTCATCCGGACAATTTTTGTTATGTATCTGAGCAATATATTTTTAGGAAAAATGAATGCGTAATTACAGAATCTGTTCTATTCACTTATTGATATTATTTTGGTTTCCCGATTGGTAACCAGGATAAACAATGGTCATCGCACTTGTTTTGCAATAGTTGCTGGGCCAGTTTACACAAATGGGCAAGTGAAGAAAAAGTCTGTTTGTCTTATACTATACCTTGCTTTGGAAGGAGCCTGCAAACCACGATAACAATTGCTAATTTTGCATGACAAAGGACAATGGGATTAATGCAAAACACAAATGTTTCATAAAACATGCAGATGTTGTATCGATACAAAACCAATTATTCGATCAGATAATGAACCATTACCAACTTGTCTTGGTTACGTAGGTAGTTGAATCGGTAATATCGACCGGCGAGCGATCCAAGACCAGTGACAGTGAATACATGGCCGATACAAATGAACATTTAGTAACTCAGGCAGAATAACATACAGAGCTTTTAGCGTCGCGTCTACAGCAGTGGAACCATCTAGCTAAGGGAACCAAAGTGACCAGTTATAGAAACAGGAATAAGCCAAGTTTGCTAAGTATTTTGAAAAAAAGGAAATCTATTTGTTTCTGTAAGGACATCTCGGGTTTATTTGGTGAAATGCGCTTGTTTATTTACAGTAGCAAATATAATTTGAAGACTGTTCTCCTCTATGTAGGAAACGAAAAGCTATCAAAAAGCATGCTATCAACGTAAAAGAAACATATATTTTGATGAGTGCATTGCTTAAAGTTATCAACTATGCATAGCACAAGTGGAAGGTATGCGGTGATCTGAAGGTAATTGGTTTATTGACTGGTTTACAAGGTGTTTCACCAAATATTGTGGTTTTTTTGTGCCTGTGAGACAGTCGTGCGGCTCCACATCACCGCGTAAGCGAAACGTGGCCTGCTAGGCAGATGTATTCACCGGGTATAGAAATCGTTAAAAGGTGGCCTCT
Source organism: Melolontha melolontha (assembly GCA_935421215.2). Classification (NCBI taxonomy): domain Eukaryota; kingdom Metazoa; phylum Arthropoda; class Insecta; order Coleoptera; family Scarabaeidae; genus Melolontha; species Melolontha melolontha. Next base: position 214,458,644 of record OW285235.1, read on the forward strand.
TACATCTTTTATCCTTTTCTGTCAAACACCGTTGGAATGAAGTTATATACACAGAAAATAATGCTGATTTTAAGACTAAGAGAAGAGAATGCCTCGAGAAATTGGGATTTGAGCTTCTATCAGAGCACTGTGATAACGCAATATAGTCATGTATATGCAAACACTCTCGACGAGGACACAACCTCGTTCTTTTTAATACAAAAGGTAACGTGTTTTACAAACACGACCTTACTCACGTGTTTATTGCATACACAGACGGTATGTCAGGGTTTGTGGATGTTCTAGAAACTCTCCAAGGATGTTCCCTAATATATATATAGACAGTAGTGTAAGTAAGAGGGATTCAGATTGATATTCACATTCAGATACACAATTACAGTCTTAGTAATAGTCAGAGCATAGTGAATAATGTATATACTTTGTTAACCAGTTATAAGTGTTATATTAAATTATAATATGTTACCCGAACTTTGTGCGTATCATTTGCTGCGATAAGTCGCCCTACCTGCTATCCGGTGTGGCCGCCCAAACGGCCCACATTACATGGCGATTCTGCCTACCTACGGCATCAATAGAAAGACAATTAACGACTATCAAGAGATTTACGAGGAAAAATAGCAGAAGTACTTGGTAAAACATCGCAACCTCCACCAACTAAAAGACTATATATTGCTGAATGATGTCATGTGCGTCCAAGAACACGATATAGAAAAACAAAATACTCCTGTCAATGCTGGAATGCATAATCATGTTTAAAAGTTTTATTTATATTACAGATATGAAAAAATTAATTTTTTATCTTCATTCTATATGCAGTTAATGTATTTAATAGGTGTTCATCCAAAATATATGTTTAACATTTTTATTTTGCAGCTTTTAAGAAAAACCAAATTCTATGTTTTGAGAAATGTACTTATCTTAATTTTTTAATTTGTTTAATAAAAACAAATATTTAGAGAGAAGTTCTTGTTTGATTCCAATGTAGACATAAATTCCATTGAGTATTACTCTAGAAAATTCGATTGATATATTTAAATTACTATTGGGTGTCAAAAGCGGTGTGAGATTTGTCACCACCCACCTGATCAATCGTGTTACAAATATTCACCTAGCGGACGCCGGGTTAAATAAATAGTTATTTGTATTATAACTAGGGACCGGACACGAGAGGCCGATGACTCATCGCCCACGGGCGTACTATTGAAAATTTGTATTTTTAAAGAGTTTTTAATTTTATTTATCTAATTTTGACACATAAAGTGACACTTTTCAAAACTGTATGACGTTAGGAAACGGTTTACTTTTCGTAACTAGTTACGAAAAGTAAAATATTTCGTAACTAGTGTTGAAAAGTTCTTTTCATCACTAGTTACGAAATATTTTGAAAAAATCATTTCATCTCAAGTTAATAAAGGGGAACGTTAAATGACACAAACTGGTTAAATTTTTATTTTATGCATTATAAACATTTATGACACAATGTGAACAATTGGTGAGGTTAATTTCTGCACACGTAGAATTCATGGCAGGTACTCTGATGTTATGATGCAAAACGGAATGTACATTTGAGCTTGATTCACCAAGAATATCATTGGTAATCCTTTTCTTATTTTCTATAGAATTCTCTACATAGCCCTCAGCTACAGTATTGGACTTCCAGCCTCCATGTCGTTTAACCTTAAAAATATCCGCACCAGAATCTGCCAAAAAGGTAGCCGATGACCTTCTCAAGCAGTGTCCGGTAAATAAGAAGGGATTTGGTAGTTTCAAAAACTGAGCAATTCTTTTCGGTAGATTACCGATTGTATTAATGCCAACTGGCTGTGCCCCGCATTTACCATTATTATATTTAACGAAAAACCTATCGTGATTAACGTTTTGTGGACGCAAAGAAATATATTTTCTAATAAGATCAAGAAAATTTTGCCCTTCAATATTTCCTTCTGTGATCACAAACTCGCGCGTTACTTTTGTCTTTGTATTAGGGATTCTTATTACAAAATGAGAAAACTCGTCTAAAATATCCCCCACACGTAGAAAAGTTAGCTCACTTTTTCGACAAGCACCAGCTATTCCAACGATCAATGCGACCTTTGTCATTAAATATGTTTTATCCTCAGCTTCTGTCATAAACCGGGAGACGTTTTCCTTTGACAAAATATTAGACTTTTTTGCATGGTATCCCTCTGACTGCCTCTTTAGAAATGCATGTAAACTGGAATATTTTGCAATATCAATATTCTTCTTCAAAGACAATTCACTTCGTAACATGCAATAAAGAGTCCAGAGTGTTGAAGCTTTTTGATTCTTTCTTCCCTCGAAATAGGCTAATAAAACCTTCTCATTAACACATTTAATTTTTTTGTCTTTAAGCCACTTCACAAATTTTTCATAAGCCAAATCGTACTGGGCTTTCGACTTTTGTGGAATCACAGTCGATAATGCACTTTGTGCAGCCTCTCTATATCGCTTGGTAGTCCACCTGAATCTGAATCCGACATTTTTACTCGTACAATGCACCGAAATATTTAGCTAATAAAAGTAAATACTTATACTTAAATTAACAAACACCTGTCAAGTCAAATGAATTATGATCAATAGCATGAAAACTGTCACTAATTATTTAATACGACTTATGACGTTTAATATCAGATCAACTGGAAAATTCTAAATCTATGTTTTGGTCAAAATTAGATAAAATCTTGTATGAAACACGTTATGAAATGATATTTTGTGTAACTCATGTTATTTTGCAAACATTCCATTTCGTTACACAAAATAACCCATTTCATAACTGGTTACATAAATAGCTATTATATAATTGGAAATCAAACGCGTTGCAACCTATAAAATACGAAATATATTTTTATTTGTTCATTTTGTAGATCAAGTTGACCGAAGGAGCATTAATATCAACTAACAATACTTTCATAAGGTTTTCTTCTGTAAAATTTGTTCTCTTTGAATGAAATACATCTTTGTAGATAGAAAACATCCTTTCTACATCGCAACTGGTTATAGGTGCATACTGGATATATTCCTTTATTTCAGCGTATTTATCAGTTAGATTTTGAAGCATTGTCCCCATACACAATTGTTGCAATGTTATTAAATCTGGATTTTCATTAAAAACTGCGTATAAATCTTGCTGAAGACCAAACCTGAAGTCACTTGGAATACTTTTCAAATTATTAATAGCCACATTAAATGTGGTTATTTTTTTTGGGGTTTTTATTTTCAAAGTAAGTGAATGGTTTTGGCAAATTTCCAAAGTATTCCTGAAGTACAACTACTTTTTAAATTTGGAATTTGTATTAGTTCCTTGAACTCAGAAGTAATTTGAGCATCGCCATTTAAACACGTAGCGAAATTTTGTGAACCTTCGAAATTCTCTGCATAGAAACTGGTAGCTTCCAACCATGCTCCCCATCTAGTTATTACTGGAGAGTGAGGCAGTGACAAAGAAGTTTTTTCCTGGTGGTGTTTATCCTCAATGGTGCTTTTCTGAAAACTTTTTAAAAGCGGATATAAGTCTATCAACTTCCGGAAAGATATCTCTGATATATTCACAGATTCTGTGGAGAGCATGTGCTAAACAACTAGGGTATTAGGATATGTTTCCTTTAATAGTATTTGTGCCTCCTGGTTTGAAGGACCATTATATATGGCTCAAAGTACCGAATGCTGCATTGTACTAGATTCTCGAACGACATGTATATGTTTTGTATTTGACCCACCGCTCACGGGGCGTAACTTCCGTCTAAGGTGGTTATTCCTTTTGGTTGGTGGTAGTTATATTGAAGATTGGTGTGTTTTCTGAATGTTTTACTTATTTTACAAAAACACTAAATTCCATAAGATAAATCTCGCACTTAATGTTAACTTAAACTTAATTCTTTACTGTTTTATTGTTGTATGATTGTTGTAGAAAGTATGTTGTGTTCTATTCTGTATGAAAGATTATGTTCTATGTTCAGATTGATTGATGATGTTCTATCTGTGTCTGTTGTGTTACAAGTATATATAAAATACATCACTACCTCACTTGTGTAGGTTTTACGTAATTGTTGTGGAATTTACCTACATTATTACTTCTTGGAAATTTTATCTATTATGCATGCAAACAATACCCAATGCTTGGGATAGTCTTAAATATTTTAGTTATAAATAAATATTATAATAAAACAGAATTCCTAATTACGTATTAAGTAGGGTGTTATAAATCTTCTTAATATATTTCTATCTGATCGGTTCATCTAAAATAGATTTTTATGATACATGCATATTTGGATATTAATATACCTAATATGCTTAATATTAGGTATATTAATATAATTAATAATAGCAGATATTGAAAGGTCTATTGAAATTGTTCACTAATTACACTAGGTAATAAAGAAACGGTCTAAATGTGTAAAGCAGGTAATAGAGATTAGTAAATGTAAATTCTTTGAATCTAAGGAAAATATTACAATTTTGAATATGTTAATAAAAATACGTTGTATATAGTGGTTTACCCTTGAAAATAGATATTGAATATTTATAAAGTTTGAAATGTTATTCTTTAATTCTGTTATACTAAATTTACTAATATCTAAAATATATGAACATATACAATATAAAATATTTCGTTTTATGACGACACAAATAGTCTGCCTGAAGATCTCGATTTCCGGGTTGGAACCGCGTCGAGTTAGGCGTAATTGCCAACGTTTCGTCCACTGTTTCAAGGAACATCTTCAGGGCTGTACGTAGATGTTCGTCGTTTCGCAGTAGCTTGAAGAATACTATGACAAAGACCGGAACAACTTATATAGGAGGAACCGGGTCAGATAGTGGCCTGCTATTGGCTGGGGACAATGAGCCAATGGTATGCGTCGTATGGACGTGGTAATTCTTAGTAGAGTTCAGTAGAGCACTAAAAACAGCATAAGTACTGATTTGAAAGATGGCTTCAAATTCATTCTACTGCTTTCGTGTAGTACTTAGAATAAATAAACTTAACAGTACCAGTTAAGTTAATTAAATGGAATATTTGCTGTCATTAAACTTTCACAGAGTTCTTCGCTAAAATTGTGAGATTCCAGCGGGTGTAATTTCTGTGTATGTGATTGCGATGCTAAGTGACGTTCTACCTGCGATTTGTTAAGGATATTTTACAGACTTTGCAATAAATTTCGGAATCACTGGGAATTGACAGACAATCAGTTTTACCCTTAAATCAACTCGCCATTGTTTCACGATGCCGTTCGCGACGTTGTTCCATATCATATCGGAAAAAGTAATTTAAACAGTGTTCTAGATCTAAATAAATGAAAATGAAAACGTAACGTATGCGTAGGTTATTGAAACTTAACGAAATTCAACGTCAAAATAATAGATTCGATGAAATAATATTAAACAGGATCCATTACAAAAATTACGAAGTGTGTAATTAACAGTTAAAACAATTAAAAAAATAAACTAACTCACCTTACTTTATTTGTCTTACGAAATATAAACTAATAAATAATAAATTATAAAAATCCTCACACTTCTATCTATGACCATGAAGCAAGGAATTTAACTGTAATATTGAAGTAATTACGTCACAATTCAACGACAAAAAAGAGATGTGCGGTTAACCGAATGAATAGTGCTATTCAATAACTGCGTGTTGTACTTAGCGATACTATAGACTATTTACATTGTCTATCGTAATTTCGGCCTGATACGTCCATTTTCTAATTATAAATAAATAAATGTATTTATTTTTCTTTACGAATCGCGATCTTTCTAATCGAGGCGTAACCGAGTTTAGAGAGGCGATGAGTAAAGAAACGTTTTCTTTTCTTTAAGAATAATACATAAAATTTTTTCGAACATTCAAAATGAAGGACATGAAACAAAAAAAATTAAGATTCTAGAGCAGGATAATGTATCTTAATTTTTGACAGAAGCACCGGACCATACCTTTTTCCTTATTAAAGTGGCGTTAATTTGTTGCTATTATAAAGAAATGGTTGTTACGATTTGTAATAAGAAAATGTAGTCCATTTCCATTGAGTGTCCGAAAAACACATATCTATAGCTGTGAAAGTTACATAAATTGTAACTGAAAAATTTCATATGTCAAGATATGTTTTTATTTCGATTATATTTATTGAAATCGTGTATAGTGTGTGTAAGAATAAAAGCAATAATCGAATTAGTTTTCGCAAGCTTTGTTCTAATAAAATAATTTATAAGTTAAAATAATCTATTCATGCTATTTATTTATAATTTGAGGTATGTTTAATAACATTCAATAAAGTCATAATATTTCAGGCGATTAAGTTGTTCAAAAATAGCTTGGTTTATTTCAAATAATTACATAAACAGGAAACAAGCATATGTAGATTATTAAAACACCGGATGCTTTCTTCACACACTGTATAATGAGTTATATAAACGTCGTATGCCTAACTGAGGTAGTGAACTTGCAGATATTATAAAGGAAGCAGCTGTTGGACTTTATACGCTGAGATTACCTAAACGAAACGAAAAAAATGGATTTGTTTCTGTTTTATGTTTAAAGAATTCCTTATCCGGATGTAAATCCACGGATTTATAAACATACTTAGATATAGACAGATTTTTATAGTGTAGTTAAAAACATAGGAAGACGTCTCTGGGGAAATTTCCTTCTGCGGTCGATCCGAACGTCGGATTTAATATGTCACCTTGTCTGATAAAACTTCGCAACTTTCCTTGTTCCGACACGACACCCCCGTAACAACATTACGTTCTCAGAACATCTCGGGTGCGTTTCAAAAGGAATTTGAAGAAACTCGCTAAAGGACTCCTTCAATGTTCGCGAAACATTTAATACCATCTTTGTAGTTTCGGACTAAATGTAGGGTGTCTCTTTAATATCTGAAAGTAAACTTATACGACTAAGGTTGTGCGAGTTTGTCTTCAGCTAGATTCGAATTACAGACGTCAGTATATATAAAAATCTTTCGATAACTAAATTTCGGTCTCGATTATTGTCTTAGCTATGTATACTAAATTAATTTCGTACTTTTCTTATTATGCGTTATTTTGTTATTGTTCGAAAGTATACAATGAGAAAGTATATAAGTTCGTCACAATTTTTAGGGAAATTTCAAACATAGCACATTTAAAATTTCGATATACATTATCGAAATTTAAATGTGCTACGTTTGGATTTCCCATCAAAACCGGCACGAACTTTCGGTCTTAATAGTGAATTATACCGGGTACGCCATTAGTGTGGCGGCGAACTTCGGCGTGAAAACTGCCAAAAATAATAAAGTGAGACTTTCGTAAAGTGCGTTTTTTTTAAGAGGTGTGGGATAATAAATTGAAATAAAAACCACAAATGTTAGGAAAATGAGATTTTCTTTTCAATCGGTAAGATAGTTTTATGACATTAACGATGGAAGATAATTTCGGGCATAATGCCATCACGGGAGCGTCTGAGGCACATCCTCCTGGAGCCATTAATTTTAGACTACTTTTTCGAGCGTTTGAGGTCGTATATTACGAATGGTGGACTCGACATTGGTTTCCAAGGCTGCAATGGTTGTTCGCTTGTTAGCGTAGACCAAATTCTATAGAAGGATTGCATAACAGACTCAACAGATGGATCGGAAAAGCACATTCCAATAAATTTAAATTAATAAAAGATCTTCAGGAAGAAATGCACTATTATAATAGTGTTTTCCTGCAAAATTGCGTGTTCATAAGTACCCTTAAAAGGGCAAAAAAATACTGTGAATTAGATAAGCGGTTAAAAATAGTTGTAAGTGACCTAATTTAAAATAGACAAAATCTTAGTAACACATTGGACAAGCTGAAATATATTGTAAAATTATAGATAGATTTACTTTTAATTTGAATTAAGTATGTTATAATATAGAGATTAGATAAACGCTGCTTTATATAGAGTTAAAGGTACTTTTATTTTATATTTTTTAATACATGTACTACTTTCTGATAATATATATGCAATATTGTTCACATGTCTTCAAGGGTTATCGTACATTTCTATTAAGTTGAAATTAAACTGCTGAATTAGCAAAACTTGTTAATTTTCCCTATTTCCTGTAAAATATAAAATTAACGCACGAAACGGGAATTCAAAAACATATTCACTTCCCCTCTAAAAACTGAACGCCCAAATGGGGAAAATTTTGTGAAACGCACGAAACGGTCACAAATCTAAGAAAATAATATGGTATTTTGCCCTAGAAGCTCCATTGCTTATATACTACAGGTGTTTCTAAACATTGCCAAGCATGTAATTTCAGCATTTGTGGCTTGTGAATATTCGAATTTTCTTGTTTCAAATTCAACCAAATCTACGTGATATTTATTTTATTTAGTATCAGAATAAAAATAAATTAAAATAAAGTATAACATGAAAAAATTAAAACAAATGCATTCAGCATTATATCTTTAACCATGAAAATTAATTAATTTCAAATGTAGTATAAACTTCTAATAGAACGATAAATTATAGATCGTACAGTTGTAACGGAAAATAAATGCGATCATAAACAAAGATAGAAGCAATCTATTTATATTTAGGTGTCTTGTTTAAATCCTTGTCAGACAGTAAGTCGAGTGTAAGAATACACCACTTTCTAAACATGACACATACGTTCGTAAATATTTTAACATAGTCACACCTAAATTAGATACAAATTAAATAGTTTCACATCATTTGAATATTCTTTTAAGCATCTGACTAGTTAGCTTTGTCCGATACTATCGCAAATAAGATCGTTAAGTAAATATATATTTATGGAGGTGTATTTCATAATATATTTATTACGGTATTATATAAATATTTGGGAAAATAAATGTCCCTGAAGTTTTGTTCACAAATGGCCTTTTTCTTACAAATGAATGAAGTTTTTCTTGGAGATATGCTACCCCGCCGAGTTCGAACACAGTGCGAAATGGAAATATCATGCAACCCCTCGCTGCAGTTATGGAAAATTAGGAAGATTTATTTCTTATCGCCTCGCTACTGTGCGGTCAAGCAGAAACCATTAGAAATGACTTTCATGCTTTCTTACATTCGTCTCTAATAGCAACCGGCAATTTTCTCAGTCCTGAGCTCAATGATTTTCCATGCGACTGGTACTCCAAAACATGAAAAACTCCACGTTAATGCAATACAAATGTATTATTTATGTTACTTTCTTAGTGATATATTTCTTCGGAAATGACTAAATGCATTTATTTTTTCATATTAATTGCGATCTACTAACTTCGCATTGTATATGTGAAATCCGGAAATTTATTGTATATATATATATACATATATATATACATATATATATATATATATATATATATATATACATATATATATATATATATATATATATATATATACAAGGTGGCGCAAAACAAACTCCACTATTTTACACAAATATATTTTTATTTATGAACAAGTTAGAAAGGAAATAACTAAACATTTCTCAAGCCCTGGTAATGCAGTTTTAAGTTCTGAATATTACATCTGTAAGATGGCTTCCGTTGTTGGCAGCACATTGCCTTAAACGATTTATAAAGTTTTCGAACACTCTATTAAGAATCTCTTGATTTATTAAGCGTATTTCGTTCCGAATGCTTTCTTTTAATTCTTGAAGGGTATCGTAGCGATGGCGAAATACCTGCTGCTTCAAATACCCCCACAAGAAAAAATCTGGCACTGTTAAATCCGGCGAACGTGCCGGCCACGGAGTTTGACCAAAACGTGAAATAACATGGCCAAATGTTTCCCTCACTACAGCCATACTTATTCGCGCTGTATGCGCCGTCGCCCCATACTGTTGAAGATAAACATTTCGTGAGTCAACACCAATCCTATGTAGCTCAGGAATCACAAAATGCTGAAGCATGTTAATGTACCGTTCAGCAGTAGCTGTAACGGTACGATTTCCTTCTTCGAAAAAGTATGGTCCAATTATTCTAGACCTTGTTACTCCACACCAAACAGTTACTTTTGGAGAATGCAGTGGTTGCTCGCGTAAATTCCATGGATTATCTGTTGACCAAAAGCGCATGTTCTGTTTGTTTACATACCCGGACAAATGAAAATGTGCTTCGTCGGACATCATTAGCAAATTAATAATATCGGGTGTTTCGTTTAACATGTGCAGCATAGTATTGCAAAAACGTACTCTATTTTGTCTGCCCTGAGGATGTAATTTTTGCACTATTTGTAGTTTATAAGGATGCAATTTTAACTCGCGCATAATTCTTTGGGTACTTCTTCGTGAAAGTCCTAACTCTAGCGCCTGTCTTCGTACCGATAAACGTGGAGCTGCTCGGACTGCTTCTCTAACTCTCTACATTTTGTTGGGTGCGTACACTCCTTGATCTACCATGTTTTTCGTCTAAAACGCTGCCGGTTCTGGCAAATTTATGAATCCAACTCAATATTGTTTTACTAGTGGGAATCCGTCCACGTCTTGGAACTTGAAACCTATTCCGAAAGTGTCGTTGTGTTTGTATGATAGATTGTGTTTCGTAATATAGTTTTACTGTTGTAGCACGTTGTTCACTTGACCACCGTTCCATTGCTATTAGCCCAATGAAACGGCACGATATGACGTTTACACTGACAGGTATATTAAATTCCAATCATACTATCAGTCCTGCCAGTCACGCGCTGAAATAATGGAGTTTGTTTTGCGCCACCTTGTATATATAGAGAGAGAGGTAATTATTTCGTGACCTTTGTATGTTATAGTAAATTCAATTTGTTGGCGATTTAAGGTCTGGTTTTACTTCAAAATATATATATTTAAAACAATCCTACATGTTTCGGCAAATGATGGCTTTCTCAAGGAATATAAAATATAAATGACAGTATATTAATGTCATACGTATGACATTAATATACTCATACATCATAATTGGCCATGACTTCATTAAAATGCTTATTTTGTTCTGATTTCATAAATATAAGGTTTGATATAGTTATCGTTTTTAAATCTTTATTATAGCGGAAGTAATTCAAATAACTGAAGAAATAATAGCGAAGTGGACGCTTTAAAAACTACGTTACTACTACTGTCCAAATAGCGAAATTACGACGATGATCTGCTTTTTTGGACCGATTGGATTTTGTATGCATGCAAATCGAAATCCCTCCATAAAGTCCTCGAAGTTGATCCATATACAGTGTGTATAAGCCAAATGGAATAAATTCATTATTTCGGTTACTGTACATATTTATAAAAAATCCCGAAACATGTCATATTTAATTTATAAATTAACATTCTTCAACGTGAAAATGCGATCCCTACCTTCAACCCCCTTCGAATGACAGGTACAACCCTCATTTTTCTAAATGGGAAGTATAGGCTTGTGATATAAAGATGATTGTAAAGGTCTCTTTATTCTCTATTCAAAAATGTTATAATTTTCATGTTTGTTGCAACAATTAAGATAGAATAAAATAAAATCATGTTGTTATCGAAATTCGCTACAATATACTCAAAAAATAAAATTTAATGCAAAATGTAAAGAAAAATTTAAAACGCCAAAAAAAATATGAATGTCAATGAAGTAGATGTTCAAAATGTTCACTATGAACGTCTTGGTAACATCCTAATCTTAAATATGTGGTGGTGCTTCATCCTGCTGAAACCATATCGTATTCATTGGAACTTGAGGGTTTCCTGGATCAGGATATAAATTTGCCAAAGTTGGAATGACATCATTTTGAAGTAGTGCCAAATAACGATGGCCATTCAAATTGCCCTCAATGAAAAAGGGACCAATGATATGGTTTCCAACAATACCTGCCCAAACATTAACTTTTACTGGGTATTGTGTATGTTCTTCCCTCATCCAGTGAGGATTTTCCGTAGACCAGTAGCGGCAATTTTGCCGATTAGCATGACCGCTAAGAGAAAAAGTGCACTCATCAGAAAACATAACGTCTTCTAAATTGATAATATTGTTATCCAGCATGTCCACCATTCGCTCACAAAAATAAGTTCTTCTATCAAAATCGTCTTCCATAAGCTCCTGAGTAGATATCATTTTATAGGGATGCATTTTATTTTCTTTTAATATGTTTACTATCGATGTATGGCTAACATTTAATGTAGTGGATGCATGTCTACTCGATGTATGTGGGTTTTCCATAAACTCAAGCATCACATCTACTTTGATTTCATCACTCAGTGCATTGTCAGCTGGTTTTTTTATCTGCCTTACATGACCAAACTCTCGAAACTGCTTCTCTATCTTAATTTTTGTTCCTTGAGCTATAGGCGGTAAATCAGGAAATTTCTCATGAAATAGGCGGGTTACTTCTTGTTGTGTTCGGGTTCTATCTCCGTAACCAATCATTTGTATGACTGTTATTTTATGCATTTCCGTTAATCTAACCATTTCCCAGAATTGTATTTTACGAAATTCAAACTAAAATTATCAAACTGTCAATTTAAATGACAACTTTTAAATACAAAACAATTTACTAAGGCGTTTTAAACAAACTAATGTTGCCACGGAAACTTTTTAAAGTATTTTTAATGGATACCATCTAAAAAGCACATTGGTATGGTTTTTACTCACTTTCTTATTATGAAGACCTAAACGGGAAGTAAGTAATGCAATGATGCCTTTGATGTATGTATTAAATCTTTATAAACGCAAATGAGAATCTACTTCATTGACATTCATATTTTTTTCTGGCGTTTTAAATTTTTCTTTACATTTTGCATTAAATTTTATTTTTTGAGTATATTGTAGCGAATTTCGATAACAACATGATTTTATTTTATTCTATCTTAATTATTGCAACAAACATGAAAATTATAACATTTTTGAATAGAGAATAAAGAGACCTTTATAACGATATATCACAAGCCTATACTTCCCATTAAAAAAATGGGGGTTGTACCTGTCATTCGAAGGAGGTTGAAGGTAGGGATCGCATTTTCACGTTGAAGAATGTTAATTTATAAATTAAATATGACATGTTTCGGGATTTTTTATAAATATGTACAGTAACCGAAATAATGAATTTATTCCATTTGGCTTATACACACTGTATAAGGTCCATTTACTGAACACGATTATTAACATGAAGATTTGGATTATTGCGAACAGTCTGTCAAAATTGTCTGCATTTTTCATATTTCTGACATTATTTATTCTTGGATTATTCAGCAACGTAAATTCACGTTCACAACATTATCAATTGTTTGTACATCTGGTCGATGATGTGCTCCATAGAGTGCACGTAATCTGAGCCAAATTTAATTTACAGAACATTGTCTCTGATAATAAATTTTAATAGTGTCGCAACGTTCTTGGGGTGTCAAATGTTTCATGTTGTTTTGTAATAACTTAAGGTAGTCAGTGTACTGGTTTGGCAACTTTAAAATCCTAAAAAAATCACCTTTTACATACTCTTCTTTAGATAGTTGCTGTGATTTTAAAAGCTAATAAGGTTTGTCGTAGCTAATTATTTTTTCTTTACTTTTCAGGGTTTAAAACTAGCACCCTTTGAGAGTTACAATAATGCCTTGCAAAAGTCAAACTAATGGAGGAATTTATTTTTGAAAATGGACAGTTATCGTATAGTTAATTACACTTGCAAAGCGAATAATTGCACATTTTTTTAGAACTGGGTTCGGTAGCTACCTTGAGGTTGTCCTGAACAAGTATACAAAATATTGTACGACATGTTTGTCTATTTTCGTACAAGATTGAACCAGTACAGCACTTAAAATCTAAAGACTACCAGCAACGATTTCAGTATGCTATTCGATTTTAACTAAAATATTTATTACAATTGTTGAGGATACAATTTAATATCCTTTCATAATATTTTACTTTCACACATTTTTTTATTGTTAAATACAGTATAACCTCCTTATAATGGACACTGACGGGGAATCCTAAAATGTCCAATATATGGAGGTGTCCAAAATGTGGAGGTGAAAAAAAAAACGAACAAAAATATTCATTCTCATATCAATTTAATCACACATAATAAGACGAAAGTCGAAAAAAATTTACAATACTTAATACACATACATACATACATATTTTATGCTAGATTTTACTTGAAATAATCATTAATTGTTGTTTGTCTTGCTTTTTTCATTTTATGTTTAAATATCTCAGATTCATATTCAAGAAGAGCTTGAGAAATATTGTTAGCAATGTTAAAACTGTTAGTGCTTAAGAAATAGTTCTCAAGATCTTTTAATTTTTGATGGGCTTCTGAAATATTTGATATACTAGTTACAAATTCCTCTTCAATCTCATTTTCCATTTCATCACTGATATCAGTAATTTCATCGATACAATCTATAATGGAAACATTAGGATTTTCAGTAAATAACTCATTATCAATTAATGCGTATGTGCTTAAATCTAAATTAGTGATGTTAAAATTGGGAAATAAAAATGCTAATGGTATTATCTTCTATATCGCACTCTGCACTTAGATCACTGTCACTTTGATTGAATCCGCATTTTTGAAAACAGTTTCTTACGGTCACAGGCGAGAGTTTTTTCCAAGCAGCTGATATCCATATTAATGCAGTGACTACCGTAATGTTTTTTTCTACCATTTCTAGTGAATTTTCAGTATCCATTAAAGCCAAAAGCCTTTTTACAAGCATGCTCCGTAAATTACTTAAAGTTTTGAATCACACCCTGGTCCATAGGTTGACAATGCGAGGTAGTATTTGGAGGCAGAAAAACCAATTTTACGTTTTCCAATGAAATCTTCGGATGAGAAGTGGCATTATCAAGAAACAAAATTACATGCCTTTTTTCTTTCTTCATTTTGTTATCAAAGTTCTTTAACCAAGCTGACATAATATCCAAAGTCATCCACGCTTTTTTGTTAGATATCCATCCTATCGGCAACTTATCCACATGAGCTCCTTTAAAGCATCTAGGTTTCTTACTTTTACAGATGACTAACGGCCTTTCCTTATCACCCTCCATATTTGAACACAACAATATAGTTAGTCGTTCTTTTGTAGATTTTCCTCCGGCACATTTATCACTTCTTAACGCAAATGCTTTTGTCGGAAGGGCGCGGAAAAATAAACCGGTTTCATCAGCATTAAAAATATCTTTCGGAGAGTAATCTTTGCATATTGATTGCAACTTGACTTTCCAATCGTCTACATTTTGCATGTTTACATAGGCAGATTCACCACACACACTTTTAAATGATATTTTATGTTTTTGACAAAATTTCTCCAACCAACCATTAGACGCTTTGAATTCGGTGAGTTGTAAACTCTGTGCTACTTCCAGCGCCTTTTCTTTGAGTAGGGGTCCTGACATGGGAATATTTTTGTTTCGCACCTTACAGAACCAGTTGAACACTGCTCCGTCGATTGCTAAACCACTAGTTATTGGAAACTTCCTGTTTTGAGCTAGGTTTCCATTTTTCTCGAAAAGTTCTTTTATTGCACTTTTGTTTTTCACTATATCACTAATTTGCGACTTTCTTTCCGACACCAAACTTTTCCGCGAGCTTTCGGACACTTAAGCTTTGCTGTTCACTAACCGCAATAATATCAATTTTATCTTGGATTGTTAACCGCTTTCTTTTACTAGAATCCATGTTGACACTATCAAAGGCTAGTTCAAACTGATTCAAAATATCACTCCACTTATCACCTGACGAGTAGGCCAGTGGTAAACCGTCGTTCCTTTGTATTATGGGAAAAACCCGAGTAGATATACTTCCATGTGTGCACTTTGTACATACATATGTATTATGGGAAAAACCCGAGTAGATATACTTCCACGTGTGCAGCAATAAAAGTATATACATACATAATTGCAAAATTTTAAAATTTTATTTGGCGC
Organism: Melolontha melolontha; assembly: GCA_935421215.2. Lineage (NCBI taxonomy): Eukaryota > Metazoa > Arthropoda > Insecta > Coleoptera > Scarabaeidae > Melolontha > Melolontha melolontha. The sequence goes on from OW285235.1 coordinate 214,474,508, forward strand.
AGCCCGTCTTGTCTGTCCTTAATTAAGAGATATATTTACAGATGTTTTATTGCTTCGGTGAAATAAAGGGTGTCCGCGTCCGATTTATGGAGGGTCCCATATTAGGAGTGACTATTGTTAAGAAAACGCATTATAAAATTTCGTACCACAAAAAATGTCCATTTTTTAGAGGTGTCCGTTTGTCGGAGGTGTCCATAATTAGAGGTTTTACTGTATAAGTAAATCTAGGATATAGAATTCGATTATAATATTTCCAATTTTCTAAATATTTAACGTTCATTTTCGAGTCTAAACCACCATATAACATAATTTTATTATTGTATTCAAATTATGAAACTTTCTTTAGGTTCTAAGAAAGCGATATCCTTTACATTTACAAATTTATTCATTGCTTTATACATTAGGCCGCTCTTTTTTTACTTCGGGTCATAGTAAACAAATGGATATCCATTTTTAATATTAAGTTTCCAAAATATATATAATAAATTTTATTATTTTAACAAGGGACTATCTGGAACTACATACTTAGATTTATAACACCAACACTTAATTAGTAATGATATTTTATTATTTATTAGTTAAGAATATATTTTTAAGACGCTTCGTAAACCTTGGGTATTATTGCCCGTAGGCAATAACTTCCTGTTATGACGTCAAACAATACTATGTTCGACGAATACGCGCATTTAATTATATAATACTACGTAAGGAATAGTGGTATATTCTTCCCTACTAGAGTTGTGTTCGAGTTATACTACGACACTACAACGTCTCATATGAAAGAGCAAGGAAAGTGCATTAAATTCTGTTTAAAACTTGGTAAAACGGTAGCGGGAACTCTTAAAATGCTTAGACAAATGTTTGGGAAAGATACTTTGTCAGCTTATTCTGCCCGGCGAACACAACATGCAGCGTAGTGTTCCGAAGTTTGCGCTCAAGTTATTCACTTGTTGTGCGTCTGGCCTCAACAAAAACGGCAGTCCTACCCCACCCTCCCTACTCCCAAGATCATGTCCATAGTGACTTCTTCTTGTTTCCGAAGTTGAAGCTGAAGTTCAAGAGGCGCCGTTTTAAGACGATTGAGGTGATTCAAACCGAATCGCAGCCAGTGTTGAACACGTTAACATGCGAAGACTTCCAGCATTGCTTCCAGTTATGGACAAGTCGCTGAGATCGGTGTATTCATGAGGAAGGAGAGTACCTTTAAGACGATTGTAGTGAATAAGCTGTAAGACCAGGGAACAGGCAAAAAGTCGCTCGTGCGATTGTGGTGCCGACACCTGGTACACGAATGGATCACAATTTAATCGGGGCACAGATGTAGGTATATGCGGAATGTGTCAGAGAAGGGTAATATCTATAAGTCTGAGGAAATATACGATTGTTTTCCAGGCTGAATTATTTGCAGTTGCAGACATAATGACTGATAGTCAGGCATCCATTAAACCCATTACGAATCTATCTACCAGGTCTAAACTGATGAATTACTGTAAACAGGTTCTCAATAGACTGGCACAAGATAATATTGTTTCGCTGATATGGGTGCCAGGTCATGAGGAAATTAAAAGCACAAAGATAAGCGACGATAGGATAACATTAAAAGAAATGGAGACTAACGGAAGGTCGAGCCCATATTAAAACACTACGAGCTGGACACTAGGTTTTCAGCCAACCTAATTTGTGGTAACAAAAAAGAAATCAAAATAATTACGGACTTAAGAACCGGACATTATCTTTTAAGGAAGCATCTGTACAGCATGGGCTTGGTTAGCGGGTCCTGTTGTAGATGTGAAGAATAATAAGAAACTAGCTTTCATGTAATATGCACGTGTGAGGAACTGAAGGAACTGAAGGGACGGAAATATTTCGGAAGAGATATTTTGGATCATACAAGGGCACTCAAACTTCCCCTGAGGAAGATAGTGGCTTTTATCGTGGACACAAGACTAACAGAGTGGAACTGAGAGATCTGTTGGGGGTAGTGCAAAAGAGCACTGTGCTCAAGTGCCTGGACGTTCTGGCCAACCCAAACAGTGGAAGAAGTTGGAAGAACAATTTTTTGTATTTTTTAGTACTATAAGAGCCTGTACTGTTTTCTAAGGTGCGAATAGACTATAGTAAGTGGTTTTTATTAGTAAATTGAAGAATGTTTTTTATTTTCACCCCAACTAGAAGGTTTACGGGTATGCCGATTTAAAATATTAAGTTGTTAAAGAAACATTTAAATTTTTATGCTTTCGTATTTTTTTAAAGAAAAAAAGCAACACGACTTCATAAATTATACCGCTTGCAGTATTGGATTGTTAAAATAATGCTTGTTTAAATACCGTCTAATTATTTCCTGTTTGGAGTCCAAAAATATTTACATATCCTTATTGTTTCTTTTTCAAAAAGTTTTAATTAGAAATTTAATTTATAAGCTGTTAAATATTTTCAGTAACCTAAAGTAGCACGCTCGCATTAGATGTCGGAGCTTTTCCTGCAAATTCTTAGGCAGACAAGAGATTAAAGTTTTAAATTCTCCGGCATACGATTAAGAGTGAACAAACAAGCGAGTAATTACTGCGATTATAATGCGCTCTGAATACAAAAGGCAAATTAATTAGCAGATCTTATTCTTCCTTTTTCTAGCAAACAATAAAGTTTAAATTTTTCCTTTGTTGAAAAGCTTGCCGGCTTATTACTTATGGTAGAAGTTATGTATATGCACTTTTGTATAGTGTCCTCTCTATTGCTCTTTTTATTAATTACAGGCAATTATAACAGTCACTGCTTGCGAAAACAAAATAAGACTACCCTTTGGTTTATATTTTGGACGAGGCAGCTGTTGGATATAAATAGGTTGTAGGGAGGGGACTTCTTGATAAATAGCATTCCTTGCCACAAGCTTTCGAATAGTACGGCCGTGTGAAGTGCGAATGAGTGATTACACTTGCACTGCATTTATGCGTATAAGAATACTTTTACAAAATCTTGTTAAATCTATTTATCGAAAATAAAAAATTTATTAGTCCTGAAGTTACTAATTATAATTATTAGTCTTCATTTATTTACACGATAAGAAGCATGTAAATAAAAATAGTAAATCCTTTGCAAGATAAATCAGCATACCAAAAAAAAAAAAAAAAACGAAACCCCACAGAGAAAATTCAAAAAGAAAATATTAAAAAAAAATACACCTTGATAATAATAACCACTTTATTTCGAAGACATGCTTCCTACAGCAAAATATAGATACAATGTATAGAATTCAAGGTTGGCTCTTAGTGAAACATGATTAATAATTTACTAAATAAAACACTTGGTATATTTGTTTCACAAAATGTATTTAAAATATATCTGAAATATGTTTCGAGTTATACAGTCATTCTCAAAGAGTCATGTAAACTAAGTGCAAAGAATACTCCTACCAATATTTATGGTTTATTTTTTAAAAGTTTTATTACAGCATCGATTGTGGGGGTATTTGAAAAATCCAATTGCGTGTTTGTGACCTGCCTGTTGAGATTTATGGCTTTTTTTATTTCTAAAATTTCTAAGAAGTCAAGTCTTTTACCCTTATTACAAGAGTGTAAAAGTTTGAAATTATTAGCATTAAACAGATGAGAATTTTGGATACAGTGTTCCGCGAATCCCGTGGTCATATTGCCATGTAGAATAGAACTTCTGTGCTCTTTGATACGTTCTTTTATAGAGCGTCCTGATTGGCCAATGTATACCGCGTCACAATCACTGCAAGTTAATTCATACACCCCTGACTTATCAGGGGTGTATGCGAAATACGCATACACGTATACGAAATACGTATGCAATATCGCGAAAACAATCATCAATAATATCAACCCAAAAAACAAATCTAAAGATAACAATATCGTAAAACAGGTTAAAAATAAGATTTCCGACAATAGTTTAATTTTATGCAAGGCCGACAAAGGCAACACGGTGACCATTATGTCCGAAGTAAGTTATTCAAACAAAATGTACAATTTACTAGATACAGACGAGTTCTCAGAACTTAAAACCGACCCAACTAACACATACCAAAAAGAAATCAGACAAGCGCAAAAAGATGTCAAAGATATTTTTCCACTCACTTATTTAACAATTATGAACCCTAGAGCTCCGATATTATATGGCCTTCCAAAGTTACACAAAGAATCGATTCCCTTAAGACCGGTGGTGTCCTACATTAACGCCCCTGCCTATAAATTATGTAAATCATTAAACAAAAATTTACCAGATATAATAAATTTCATTTCGCCTAAAGCAGTAAAAAATTCCTTGGAATTAATAGACAAATTAAAGAATATTGAGTTAACCTCTAACATGAAACTAGTGTCCTTTGATATAAAAAGCCTGTTCACTTCTATCCCCTTAGATGAACTAAAAACTATTTTAAAGAGTCACATTCAAAAGTCTATTCCGAATATCGAATTACAGGACACTCTATTAAACCTAATTAATATTTGTCTTAAACAAAATTATTTTAAATTTCATGAAAAATTTTATACACAAACCAACGGTTTACCGATGGGTAGCCCTCTTAGCCCGCTACTCGCTGAAATTTATCTAACAGGTTTTGAAGATAAACACATTCATAATTTCAACCACAGTCCTTTATTAAAATACATTTCCTTTTGGGGCAGATATGTAGACGATATTTTGTGCTTTTGGTCGGGCACTGACAGACAGCTGGACCAATTTCTTAACTACTTAAATTCCCGTAATAAAAAAAATACAATTCACAACAGAAAAAGAGGTAGACGGAACGATTAACTTTTTAGACTTAAAATTAACAAGAGTTGATAAACGATTTGAATTTGATATCTTTAGAAAACCCACTACAACAGATACAGTAATTCCGGCAAATTCCAACCAATCGTGGAATATAAAAATGACAGCTTTTCACAGTTTCATACACAGACTGATTAATTTCCCTCTAAATAATAAGAACTTTGAAAAAGAAGTATATACCATAAAAACTATAGCTAGAAATAACGGGTACAAAACAGAATTCTTAGACAAAATGATTTACAAAAAACAACGCGCTATCCTTAAGAAAAATGTTTACTCCGGACATACTTATACAAAAACTAACAAAGCGTTTCACACCCTAAACTATACACCTGGGGTTAGCAATAAAGTTTCTAATATACTTAATAAAGTCGACATGGTCTTTCAATAATTTGAAAAGATTCACCATGAATGTAGAATAAATTCAAAATATCTCTATTAGAATGAATATTTAATTCGTCTTGGATATTTGTAAAGAACATAAAACCAGTTAGACACGAAATACACTTTGTGACAATTTTGACACATCAGATTTATTTTTCAAGGCTTACTAAAACGATTTTTCTTGATAATGCTCAATTTAGAAAATAATCATTAATAACTCTAAAACTATGAGAGATAAACCTAAGTAAACCTATACCTGTGCGATGCAAAATGTTTATCTACTTACTATGGCGTGCTCATCTACAGGCTGTTCCATTTAAAGAAGTCGATTTTTCTTTAATTAAAGATTACTTACGTAATCAATAAATATCGAACACCCTGTAAGATATTTTTTAAATGTTTCGACATTACTTGGAATCTTATACCTTTCGCTGTCTCCAGTAGAAATATGACGTAGTTCAGATCAAATACGCCCGAGATATATGGTTTAAAAAGTACATTGAAAAACTAATAAATAAAACACACATAAGATGTTTTAGATTTACACTTTATTAATAAAATAACGACAGCTGTTTCGCTAACACAGTAGCTTCTTCAAATTCAACTTAAGACTAAAGATACGTACAAGATACAGCGTTTATCAGGTAGTTGACCCAAGTTAAAATTCTAGGAACTATTACATTTATATTTTGCTTTAAAAAAAAAAAAAAAAAACTATACAATGTGCTACTTGTGTGAGGTTTAAGTATAAAAATATAGTATAAGCAACTAAGAAATAATATATCAATGGGTGCACAGATTTATTGATATATTATTTCTTAGTTGCTTATACTATATTTTTATACTTAAACCTCACACAAGTAGCACATTGTATAGTTTTTTTTTTTTTTTTAAAGCAAAATATAAATGTAATAGTTCCTAGAATTTTAACTTGGGTCAACTACCTGATAAACGCTGTATCTTGTATGTATCTTTAGTCTTAAGTTGAATTTGAAGAAGCTACTGTGTTAGCGAAACAGCTGTCGTTATTTTATTAATAAAGTGTAAATCTAAAACATCTTATGTGTGTTTTATTTATTAGTGATATGGATTTACATCAAGCAAAGGTCGAAACAATTAAAGAAATACATTGAAAAAACAAAAAATTTCAGAAAAATCCAAATAATTCAAAAACAGTTTTTTTTTTGCAAAAGAAACCTTAATATAAAGTGTTACAGTAGTTTACAAAGAATCTAAAAAAGCAATAAAAAGTATAACATTCCATTTAAAATATCAAAGTTGACTATGACTTCCGATATAACAGAAAATGGTTGATGGGTGTAAATATTTTATTTTAACACATCAAGTATCAAGATTACGCACCACAAATTTTTAAAAGTGTCCTAAGGCATTAACATAGAAAACTTCTAACGAACGTGTTACGTGAAAAGCCTGTATATATCAAGGTGTAAAATGAACGAAAAGCATGAAATTTTCTTTTAGACTCGTATTTCTGAAATTTCTCGATTTCTGAAAAAAATGTAGCCTGATGGAGCAAAACTTGGGCTAGTTCGGGAGCTTCTATTAGGTAAAGAATAAAAAATATCAAGAGTTTTTAAGTAATAATTGTGTTGACCTGTGTTAATTGATATCGTCTTAAATATAAGAGATAAGCTATACAGGCTGATTCATTTTCGGCCCTCACCATGGGGATCTCGCTTATTATTGGAGATAGAGTATAGGTTTAAATTTGGCACAGTTGTTAAATTTTATGTTTGTTATAAATCCGTAAAGAAAATAGACCTGTGACAAATGACCTTCGTTATTTAAAAAAAAAACGAAAACCCCATTTTTTCTTTTACCTGTAGCACCGACATTTGGCCTTGTAGAGAAAATATAAAAACACATTCTTGTGGCCATTTCTAAACCTCTATCCAGTGGTGTACTTTAAATTTTTATACGACGTTTTGTTTCTTTCTGGCCATCATCAACTATCTAATTTCTTATAGGCGCCATATAGGCGCCATATTGGATTTCGACATCTTCAGAAAGAGTTTTTTTTTCTGATTTCAACCATGTACCAAATGCTGACTAAAGTTTTTGACATTAGGTTTTATTTGAAAGAATAAATTATAAGATTAAATAAGGTAGCCATGGAATTCCAACCTGTCAAACATTTCATTTATTGTTCATTAATAATACAAAATTGTCATACACTAACGAAGAGAAACGAGATATGAAAAGTATTTTTTATTCTTCGAAACGAAATTCAACAGTAGCGAGTACAAGATATCTACAATTATAGCCAGAACGACAACAGCCTGATCGTACCATTTCTCTAGATCTCGACAGAAATTTGGTCGAGAATGGATCTTTTACTAAGTCGCGTAATGGTCAAGACAACAGGAATTTAAATGAAAATCGACAAGATATTTTACAAATGGTAAATTAAAAGCGTGTTTTCAAATTTCATGTTAATCTTGTATTTTTATAGATAAATAATAATCCATCAATTTCTACACGCGAAGTAGCGTCAGAATTAAATTTGTGCCAGTCCAGAGTTTGGAGAACTTTACATAAAAGTAGGTTTAAACCATACACGATCCATGTTAGTCACTCTTTACTGCCTGGAGATAATTTGAGAAGGCTAGAATATTGTAATTGGTTAATGGGAAGGATAGAAAATGGCGAAAATTTTTTAAGCAAAATCATCTGGTCAGATGAAACAAAATTTACAAATTCTGGAATGTTCAACAGAAATACGGAGCACTATTGGGTAGTACAAAATCCCCGACAAAACAGGACTAGAAGACCACAACATCGTTTTGGAATAAACGTTTGAATGGGTATTTTGGCAAATCGTCTCTTAGGACCAGTTATGTATGAAGAACATTTAAATGGAGAAAGATATTCAAACATTTTACGTACATACGTATCTGACTATCTTGACGACAATATCCCATTAAATCAATTACAATATTTATGGTGGCAACAAGATGGCGCACCAGCACACAATGCAGCTGTTGTTAGAAATTTCTTAAATCAAGAGTTTGCAAACCGTTGGATTGGAAATAGGGGAGTTGAATGGCCTGCGAGATCACCTGATTTAAGTCCGCCAGATTTTTCTTTATGGGGATATGTTAAAAACAATATTTATACAGTAGATGCGCCACAAAACATTGAAGAATTACGAGACAGACTTCAGAATGCCTTCGATGCAGTTCCTAGAAGAACTATACAAAGGGCAGTACAAAATGCCAGAAGGCGTGCCCAATTGTGCATTACCGAAGATGGCCTGATAATTGAACATTTACTGTAATTGTTTATTGTTTACTTTTCCATGTATTTTTATTAATGTTTTTGTTATCTTGTACTCGCTACTGTTGAATTTCGTTTCGAAGAATAAAAAATACTTATCATATCTCGTTTCTCTTAGTTAGTGTATGACATTTTTGTATTATTAATGAAGAATAAATGAAATGTTTGACAGATTGAAATTCCAAAGGCTACCTTATTTAATCTTATAACTTATTCTTTCAAATAAAACCTAATGTCAAAAACTACAGTCAGCATGTGGTACATGGTTGAAATCAGAAAAAAAAACTCTTTCTGAAGATGTCTAAATCCAATATGGCGCATATAAGAAATTAGATAATTGATGATGGCCAGAAAGAAACGAAACGTCGTATAAAAATTTAGAGCACACCACTAGATAGAGGTTTAGAAATGGCCACAAGAATGTGTTTTTATTTTTTCTCTACAAGGCCAAATGTCGGTGCTACAGGTAAAAGAAGAAAATAGGGGTTTCGCGTTTTTTTTTTAAATAACGAAGGTCATTTGTCACAGGTCTATTTTCTTTATGGATTTATAACAAACACAAAATTTAACAACTTTGCCAAATTTAAACCTATAGTCTATCTCCAATAATAAGAGAGATCCCCATGGTGAGGGCCGAAAATGAATCAGCCTGTATATTAGGAGATTTGCCAGTACAGAAGGGTGTATAAGAATATAAAATGAAATATAAGATTCAAACACATCATACGTAGTTATTATTATGTTGTGTAACTGACCTGTAATCTATAACCTGTTAACGTCTCAGAGTAACAACTTTTAAACATTACATCTAATTATTTTAATAATATCGTAAGACATCTCACAAAATATCAATAAATCTTGTAAAATTGCAGTACATAGTCTATATTTAAATATCAGCAATCACGGGATGCGTGTCTAATCAGTTCGCGTGCCTTTCTTACCCGCGACGCCTCCGTCTGGGTGGAAATGCACGCACTCACGCATACAGGCCGGATGCGCCAAAGATGAAAAGTTTATTTGTGTTCGTTAATAAGAAGTAAGGTCACCAGAGACGCCTGCTCATAATAACTCTCTTGTGTTGCGTGGATACACATCGTGCAGTTATACATCAAAGGATTTTTCGTTTCGAAACTTACTGAATTTTGATTATAATCTAGATTGACCATTATTAATTGCCGGATTTAATTTTTGGTAACCGCTTTGATGTTTACCTTCTGTACTTAATTATATACATTAAACCTACAATGTATTCTACACCAGAGGTTCATTTTTAAACAATGCTAGTGCGATAATAAGACGACTAGTATAAACGTGTTTAAAGAATTAACAAAACAATTCTAAAATCAAAGCAAAAATTTCAGTTTTCGGTTTATCGCTTAAACATAACTTCGCCTCACAATGAAGATATACAATTTACTGCATCCATATGTTTATATGTATAGTTTAGTCATTCCATGAAGAGCGAGTAAATGTTTAATAGTATTTTGATCTGTTCGTATCAACTAAAAGAATTAAGAAATTACATAGTAAATTCTTAAATAAACAAAGTCGGATGATCTAAGAACATTTGGTGTTTATTTCCCAGTACATTTGTTTAAACAATAACAATTGCGAGTTTTTCATAATAACAAACTTTATGTTCCGTGAAGATAATTAATAACTTGTATATCGTATGAATTTGTATTTGTAAAATAAAATAGATATAGATAAAATAAAGATTCCATAAACTTTCACAATTACCTTCATTGGAAACTATTATCAAAACATGAAAATTTTGCTTGAAAGTTCTAAGTAATTGAACGTAAAACTTAACACAGCAAAATTCTCAGTATTTTTTTTAGAATTTCCGATTTCAAGAAAACACTTCTAAATCTTCGAAATAAATACAAATCTTCTAATTCTTTCTTTCTATCCTAATTTCTACGTTGGGTCCTTATCCGGTTGTAAAAAATGGGGTGGTAAGAAAAAAAAAGGTCTATATACAAAAATCTATCTATATACATTATGTTATTGTGACTAAAGTAAATTTCATGGTTACACGACATTAAAAATATTAAAAGTGACTGTTTATTCTCTGCTTAATAAATTTGAATAAATCACACTTAAGCTATTGGTGTGCGACACCTTGATTAATGGTTTTACCTTCTAATGATGGCAACTTAGTTGTCGAAATACGTATTTAGGATACGATTAATAATTGTGGTAAGGGGTTATATACCTTTTTTAAGTTTTTACTTAACCACAGTCTCCAATGAAAGACTTTTCACAATGACTTCCCGGTCAAAGGAGTTTAATAGATTTCATAAGTTATATATTAAAGTTAAACTCATAAGTACAGATATTAATTTCCTGAAACGGTGTAAAGTAACAATGTTTTCCTAAATTCATGAACGTAAATGTAACGACAAATTGTAGAAATAACGATAAAGTCATATCATATGCAAAATTGAAATGGCTGAACCTAGAAATGAAATATCTGTACAGTAAACGTTGTAAATTAGAATTAGAATTATATAATTTGCATTTAAAATTAACTAAAAGCATGAACAATAAGGAATTTGAAGAGTGGTCTAACTTTTATATCACCAAGTTGTGAGAGAAAGAGGTCTCCAAGTAGCCTTTCGGTCCGAAAATACTATCAAAAGTCTCTTAGGGAATACCAAAGATAAAGTTAATTTTAATTCGAAATCAGGGTTATACGAAATTTCGATGATTGTAATTTGAAATATATAGGCCAAACAAAACGACCAATAATAACCCGGTTTAAAGAACACATATCACATATTAAATACAATAGACCGGATAAATCTAACGTTGCCAACCATGCTCTAAGTACACTGCACAATGTGTCGATTAAAGGGTTGAAACTTGCCAAGGCCATTAATAACCCCCGCGATCTTGACGCCTACGAAAGTATTCATATCGCTAAAAACAAACAAAATTCCATGAACAGAGATAAAGGACCGATCCCCTTCACCTGTCTCTTTTCATTCTTAGAAACGTAAATAAAAAGGTCGTGGACGTTTCAAACTGGAGTATAAACAGATGTGGGTGCCTTTTTCCTTAAGAGAGGTAATTTTTTGTCGATCCTTTCGATCGATATTTTTGCATGCGTCATTTAGTGTATACGTGGACGCCGTGTAAAGTTGTTGCGTAAGCTGTTGTGCTAGCTTTACTGTGCTCCATGTACGACACCTTGATTAGTGGTTTTACCTACTGATGATGACAACTTAGTTGTTGAAATACGTTTTTAGGATACGATTAATAATTGTGGTAAGGGGTTATATACCTTTTTTTAAGTTAAGCTATTGGTGTCCGTTTTAAAATTCAACGTGCTTTGTTCTTTCTGAATGTGTATCATTTCAAGTACCAGTCTGTTTTTATAATAATTTTCCTGTTCCAAAATTTTAACATTCTCATAATTAAAATTGTGATTATGATTATTAAAATGTAATGAAAAAGCACAAGACTTCTTTCCAATTCTGCAATCACTCTTATGTTGACTAATCCGTTGTTTCAGAAGTTGCGACGTTTGCCCTATGTAGCAATCCCCACACTCTTGACATGGTATTTTATAAATGACATTATTTTGATTTAAAATGGGTGTTTTGTCTTTGCTTCGTGTTAATAAAGGTTGCGAAAGTGTCATGTTATATTTGGCTAATTGTAAATTAATGTTAGTTACTTTTTTAAATTGTTGAACTATTTGATCAATTAAATTTTTTATATAAGCAATTCTTCTGTAAATTACGTGACTTTTGTCTGCATTATCGTCAGTTGGACCATCAAAAGTGTTCGAATTATATATTAGTTTGTTTAATATGTGTTGAATAATTTTTTTTAAATTATCCCTTAAAAACATGCTATTACTGATATGTGCGACTCTATTTTTCAGTGCAATGATAGTATTATATTTTTATGTTAACGGATGATTCGAGTAATTATTATTAATGAAACTCCTGACGCTGTTGGTTTATTATACCAATCCAATATCACTACATTGTCTTCAATATTTATTACTTTGGTATCTAAAAACGGTACAGATTGATTAGATTCTCGCTCTACGGTAAACTGTATGTTAGAATTAAACGAATTAAAGGTACTTAAAGTAATTTGAATCGTATTAATGAGTACTGCAATCTAACGAAATTAAATGAAAGGTTTCTGGCAACGTTAGTCCATCAACAGCATTAACAAATTCAAAATTGTCTTTGATATTATAATATATTCTGTAAGCAAAACTATTTGTTAATATGCCTGCCAAGAATTTTGACGCACTTAAATTTTCGTTTTCTTTTAGGCATTTTGGTGAACACAATGAAATATAATTTCAATCAAATTTGTGAGTTCCTATACTACACAAACAACCGACACTACGTTTTATAGAAGATGTCAAAACAAAATGTCAGGGTTCTAAGGTTCCTAAATGTGATGTGTTGTTGTTTTGTTTGGAATAAAATCTAAGAACTCTAGCGTCAACGTGAGAACTAATATACGTTGCCAATATACCAACAGGCTATCGATATAAAATCATGTTCCTATACCAAAGACATATAAATATCAAGATATAGCAAGAGTCAGCTGTTTATTGGTACGAATAATAATAATTATTATAATAGTAATAAGAAAGTCAAAATACATAAAAATAAAAATAATAAATTCAATATATTTGCGTGTGAGCAACCGAACTCATAAATTGTCGAAAAAAATAAAATATTCGGAAAATATGGGATTTGGATTTATTCACTCAATTGCTTATAACTTTGTCATTTTTCGGTCGATTTTCTTCTGGTTGGTATTAGCTCTTACGTAAAAGTATAATCTTTACGTACATGAACCGAAACCAGACGTTTTTTTAACGATTTGTACTTTTATGTCGGCACAGAATCACTGTAAAATATGATTTTTTTGAAAATGTGCCCTATTTTCATCGATATATTTTGAACCGCTTTACCAATCAAAGATCCGATCATACATATTTGTTCGTCATCTCAATACCTTGCATTTGGGTACCAAGAACGACCCAATCGGACATTTCTAGCTCGAGATATGATTTGTCAAGTGAAAAAAGGTCGAAAAAATGAAAAAATTACAATATCTCAAAAACTGTTCCATAAAAAAAATTTAACCTTGATTTTAGAATTCAGCGGAAGAAAATACATAAGGAAATCTATCTCTCATCAAATGTACATGAAAAAAATGTCATTTTGTAAACTAGTGAAATTACCATATAATTTTCAAAGTATCTATAACGGCAAAACATATTATCTTGATTGGATATTGATTAACTGCTTGGGGCTGTGCGATATTCTCTTTAAATATAGTATAAATTTAATAGATTCACAATTTTAATATCAGTATCCCCGTTGTTTTGTTAGTTCTTTTTTTTAACAAAAACATAAAAAATGGATATTATAATGGACTTTTTATTAGATAATTTCGTGTTTATAAATGCCAAATGCAAGACGTAATATAGGTACAGCGAACAAGGAACACGGTATTGGTACTTGGAGAAACATAAAATGTAACTAAGTTCCAAGGCAATAAACTCCAAAGTACATATTGATTCGGAGAGTCCATCAGTTCGGGAGCACTGTCGTAAAGGTGGCCTGACTTTTATGGGGTTCGTCCGTGAAGGCATGAAACATTCAGTATTCGCGACGCGCATCCCAAGCCCCCGGCACGGCGCCGGCGACACCTATTTGAGTATAATGAATTCACATAATATATACTAGTAAAGAGGACTTATAGAATTTATTCCCTATATATACACTTTATATATTGCCTGGCGGTTTATCACTCTTAAAATTTTCTTGTTTTGAAGCCACTGTCGAATTTAACATTCCGAATAAAATTTATATGGCCGCTTAACAATAAATATGGTCGTTCGCGTAAATAGAATTAATGCAAACTCAGTGTAATAAATATGTTTTTTTTTTACAATGAACCGAGACATAAAATTCTTTTTATGGTGGTGAAGATTTAAGGTCATGATTTATGTGTTTCTCGCTATCGTAAGGGAAGAATACATATATTAATTACTGGACATTTTATGATATATATAGGATGATATGGTCAAAGTGTCATTTAGTATCATTTAAGTAGAAATAACCGTAATTGCCAATACAAATACTACAAATAGTGTTATTATCTAATGTATAGAATCCACGGTTGGCTCTTGGTGAAACATAATGAATAAAATTTACTAAAGAAAACACTCGGTATATTTGTTTCACAAAATTTATTTATTAAATCTCTAACACGTGTTTCGACTTTACAGTCATTGTCAAAGAGTTTGTAAACTGACCTCAAAATACACTTCTACCACTATTTATGAGTTTTTAAAGACTTTATTACGGCATCAATAGTAGGGGTATTGAAAAAATCTAGCTGTGTATTTGTGACATGTCTATTAAGATTTATGGCTTTTTTAATTTCTAATATTTCGAGAAAGTCAAGTCTTTTTCCTTTATTACAAGTATGTAAAAGTTTAAAATTATTGGTATTGAACAAATGTGTATTTTCGATGCAATGTTCCGCGAATCTCGTATTCATATTACCATAAAGAATAGAACTTTTATGCTCTTTAATACGTTCTTTTATTGAGCGTCCTGATTGGCCAATGTATATCGCATCACAATCACTGCAACTTAATTCGTACACACCTGACTTATCACACAATTCTATTTTTTCTTTATTATTTACTAAAATATTTCCTAGATTGACTTTATTCACTTGGATGACATTTAACCCTAATTTATTCAGTTTATTAGAAGCTTTATTGCTAATCCCAGGTATATAGTTGAGTATGTGAAACGTTTTATTAGTTTTTGTATATGTGTGCCCGTAGTAAAAATTCTTCGTAAGGATAGTACGTTGTTTTTTGTTAATCATTTTATCTATAAAATCTGTTTTATATTCGTGTTTCTAGCTATTGTTTTTATGGTGGTTACTTCTTTTTCGTAATTCTCATTATTGAAAGGGAAATTGTCTATGTATAAAACTATGAATCATGGAATATAAAAATGGCAGCGTTTCACAGTTTTATACATAGACTGATTAATTTCCCTTTAAATAATGAGAATTACGAAAAAGAAGTAACCACCATAAAAACAGTAGCTAGAAACAATGGATATAAAACAGAATTTATAGATAAAATGATTAACAAAAAACAACGTACTATCCTTACGAAGAATTTTTACTACGGGCACACATATACAAAAACTAATAAAACGTTTCACATACTCAACTATATACCTGGGATTAGCAATAAAGTTTCTAATAAACTGAATAAATTAGGGTTAAATGTCATCCAAGTGAATAAAGTCAATCTAGGAAATATTTTAGTAAATAATAAAGAAAAAACGGAATTTTGTGATAAGTCAGTTGTGTACGAATTAAGTTGCAGTGATTGTGATGCGATATACATTGGCCAATCAGGACGCTCAATAAAACAACGTATTAAAGAGCATAAAAGTTCTATTCTTTATGGTAATATGAATACGGGATTCGCGGAACATTGCATCGAAAATACACATTTGTTCAATACCAATAATTTTAAACTTTTACATACTTCTAATAAAGGAAAAAGACTTGACTTTCTCGAAATATTAGAAACTAAATAAGCCATAAATCTTAATAGACATGTCACAAATACACAGCTGGATTTTTTCAACACCCCTACTATTGATGCCGTAATAAAGTCTTTAAAAACTCATAAATAGTGGTAGAAGTGTATTTTTAGGTCAGTTTACAAACTCTTTGACAATGACTGTAAAGTCGAAACACGTGTTAGAGATTTAATAAATATATTTTGTGAAACAAATATACCGAGTGTTTTCTTTAGTAAATTTTTTTAGTGTTATTATCTGCAAATATGCTCTTATTTTCATACCTAAAACTATTTGAGTCGAGTACTGGTTTTAAATCAATTTTTTTTTCCAGTGCAGTTAGATAACTTTGAGCAGATTAAAGCCAAAATTAAATACGTAAAAAGGTAAAGGTTCTTAAAATAATAATGATTTATTTTTCTCCTACAGGCGTGTCCATACAAAGGAAATTACATAAAATATAAACATAAAGTAAAGAAGAAGAGATGCCATCGAAGCATATAGGAGAATTAATAAAATACAAAAAGGTTAAGTATATCAATACGTTATGCACGCATTAGGCATTTGTTACAAAAGAAACAGACATGCAATATACATATCTGTAACTGTACACATGGACAATACACCTCGTATTTTCAAAGTTTACGCTTAAGACACGTGTTTCTGCAATCTAGGCGTCGTCAGTCAAGCTAGTGAAGCAATGTTAATACAAATGAAACAAATCTTTATGAATAGATTTGTATCTGTATATACATTTCATTGAAATCGCCTACAAGATAAAGCAAATTTCATCCTATAAGGTGGCAGTTATTTCATAAGTGACATCTGACGGACGAAAGAGACTTTGCCGAAAATTGTCCATGTGTACAGTTACAGATATGTATATTGCACGTCTGTTTCATTTGTAAGAATTAATAATATTGAAAAGGAGCAGGACATCGGCAACAAAAACATTGATGGACACGATATTTGTAACAGTTCAGCATAACATTTTCACAATGCTAATACATTTCTAATAATAAGAAAATGTTCATAATTCCCTAATACGTCCAGTTTTCAATAGGCTTATGAGACCTTTTTATATTGCAGGCAGTAAATTTTATGAGAGGTTATTTAAAATCCGTGCATTTTAAAACAGAAAGATAACCTAAAATGGAGTATATATAACATTAAATTTAAACGAAATTGTCGACCGTAATATATTGAATAAAATAAATTAAAGGCGTGCATGCGGTCTGTCAATTACAAATCTCATTTGTTAAGTATCCCTATATTTATATTATTTTTCTCATTAATCTTGTAGTATCTCCGGAAGAAGCAACAAAGTTGTTGCGAAATATAGGGATACTTAATAAATGAGTTTTTTAATTGACTGACCGCTTGCCCGCTTTTAATTTATTTTATTCTATAACATTAAACATATTCACTTATTCAGTCTTCGTTTGATTTTCGAAGTGAGTGATTGTTTGTAGCTAAGAAAGTTCTTTCAACGACGGAAATATCAAGTGTTGTTATTTCTGTCGTTATGAATAATACATTGTGTGTATGTCTTTATAAATTTCATTCAACAGTGGCGTGTAAGACGGAATATACATTTAGATATTATTTCGATAATTTCGTTGAAATAATCGCTTAAAAAATTATATCCGCTAATTTTCGAAGTGTATTCTCGTGTTTGCGTGCTGTTATACATGCATATACTGGTGATGTATTTATTATTCTTGAGATATAATATATTTTCTATTTTCTTCTTAAGGAGTTGTTTCTGGTTTCGTTTCTCTCAGTGTTATTTGGTTACAACGTTAAGTATTTAAAAAAATCCGTTTTATATTGTTATATTGTATATTTATCCTATAATTTTTTATAAATATTGAGTTTAACTTACTACATTATTTTTGGAGTAGTTTTCGTTTCTTCTTTTTAGTCCATTTCTTTGTGTTCTTAGTATTTCTCTTTATATTCATTAACTATAGAGAAGTCTCGTCGCAGGTTGGATTAGAGGCAATACGGATTGGTTGCATTATCGTAATGATACCGAGATATATTGCAGTGCCTGTTCATTAAGTTTAAGGCGTACACAAAAGTGTTATGTGCAGAGACATGTTTCTTCGAAAACACATCTATATAACATAATATATGTCCATCTGCACCTGACACTTTTAACGAAGAACTGTGTGAAGCTTTCATGGCGGCCAATATCCCATTCAAAAAGCTTAACAATCCAGTCCACAAGAGATTTTTGCAAAACATACTGAACATACCAAAATCTTATTTGAGAACCATTGAAACAATACGAACCAACCTATCTGGTCATTATCTTTGGGTAAGTGCAGACGAAACAACGGATGTAATGGAACGGTATGTCTTAAATGAAGTTGTTGGTATTCTTCATCCGACAACTTCATACCAACCATACTTAATTGCAACTAAAATATTGCCAGTCGTAAATGGTGAAACAGTTGCAGAAGTAATTGATCGATGTATTCTTAATATTTTGTCATTGGATAACAACTATAAAGACAAGATGCTATTATTTTCGACTGATGCGACAGCTTATATGTTAAAAACAGGGAAGTTGTTAAAGCAATCCTATCCCAATATGCTACACGTTACCTGTGCAGCACATGCACAACACAGAGTATGTGAATACATCTGGGGTCATTTTCCAAATGTTGATAAGTTAGTTTCATCATTTAAAAAGAGCTGAGATAAAAAGATGATGCCATATTTAGCAGAAATTAAGATTTGAATATATTATACCAATTCTGAACAGAGCTGATTGAAAAATCTATACCGTATGTCCCCGGATTGAGTTTACAAGAGGAAAAAAAAATTATTTTTGATTTTACCAAAAAGTGCTAAAGGAATAAAATTTTTTGCTTAATTTCAAATGACCAAATCTGTAATTAGAATTTCAGTACCACTTATCTATATTCTAAAAAAATTTTTATTTAATTTTTTTCATCGCAGTACATCTATTATTTTTTAATGGTAGAAGCCTTTGACTTGAAAATGTCATACACTAATTTATTTATCAAAAATAACTTCAAACTGTAATTCTGCAAGTTTTGGTGAAAATGTTAACGTTATCACAAAAAATATATTTAATACAATGTTACGGTATTGGGGAAAAGAGCTATCGTCGTATTTCTGAAGAATTTAATACAAAATTTCCCGAAGTAACTGTTTCCCGTATGGGTATAAGGAAGTTGGTGAAAAAATTTTTGGAAACTGGTTCTGTTCTGAATTTAAAGAAAAAGAAAATAGTACGTGATGAAGATGATGCTACTACAGTTTTAATTTTGGATTCGGTGCAAGATAATCCTAAACTTTCATTGCGGAGACGGGCGCTTCAACTGATTATGAGGAAATCCCATATTTAAAGAGTTTTGAAGGAACGTAAATTATACCCCTATAAACCGATTTTTAATCATACGTTAGAACCGGGAGATGATGAGAAGCTTCTTTATTGTTGCATGTGGATGGGAGATGAAATAATGGAGAACCAAAATTTTCACAAAAGCATTGTATTTTCCGATGAAGCAACTTTTTCTAGCAATGGTACCGTTTCGTCACAACATGTTCGTTATTGGAGTGATACTAATCCTCACTTTAGAATTGCATCAAAACGTCAATACTTTGTTAAGGTAAACGTGTGGTGTGCTGTTTCTTATCATGGAATAATAGGGCCATATTTTTTTGATGCTAATGTAAATCAGCATAATTATTTGGAAATGTTGAGCAAATTTTTCTGGGATGGTTTAAGTGAACTCCCACTTGCTTATCGGCAGAGGATGTATTTTCAACAGGATGGTTGTCCGACCCACCGTTCGCGCATCGTAGCTGCCTGGCTCAATCAAAAAATCGAAAATAATTGGATTGGCTGGAATGGTCCTGTTTTGTGGCCTCCAAGAAGCCCTGACTTAACTATTTTAGATTTTTATTAGTGGGGACGGTTAAAGCAACTAGTCTACATGGACAACTTGCCTAACAATGTGGATGTATTAAAAAATCGCATTAGAGATGCTGTTGCATCCTTGACGCTTGAAGAAATTCGCAACAGTTACAAGGAACTGCGGCTTAGAGTCGAATTGTGTGCTGAAAGGGGTGGCGAATTAATAGAATAGTTTTAAACATTATTGTTTCTAGCCTAATTATTTTTTTATTGTTGTGATTGAAAATAAAAAAAAAAATTTGTAATTCTAAATAGGGGTTTGACAGTTTCGTAATTCTAATTACAGATTTGGTCTTTTGAAATTAAGCAAAAAATTTTATTCCTTTAGCACTTTTTTGTAAAATCAAAAATAAAAGTTTTTTTCCTCTTGTAAACTCAATCCGGGGACATACGGTACATTCGAAATATGGTGAACTTTTGCAACATTTTAATCACGCACTCATCACCAGTTGTGATGTGGAACGGACATTTTCTATTTTTAAAGACGTTTTAACATCTAAAAGAACTAATTTAACACAGGAACTCGTTGTACAAATTTTAGTTGTTCATAGTAATGTTTTACACTTTTAATGTTTCATAGAAAATACATAATTTTGAGTTTTATTCTCTGTAAATTATTTTTATTCAAAATTCGATACGCAATTCGCTTGTCAGCATTACTTTTGTTTCAGCAATAGGAGCTGCCGGTTACCAAACCGTTTATTACATTCGGTCTGTTGTGCATTGCCAGATACGTATTAACTGCATAAGTAGGTATGTGTTACTTATGCATCTGACCACACGTATCAAATTGTTCGAAACTCACGAATCGCTTACAGAAACAAACCTATTGCGAATACAAATCGTCAATCGCTCGAGTCCGCTCTCTGGTAATTATATTATATGTATTTATTTATGTTATGTTTCATTCTGTAATTTGAATTTTTCTGTTGGACATTAACGAATATTGTAATTATTAGTATTATTATCATCATCTAATCTACAGTCTGCCTAGCATATTACTGAATTTTCTTATGTCGTGGTTAGAGCCTTCCTTGTAAAACCAATTCGGAAACAGATCTGGAAGAGAATGACAATAGGAACACCGAAATAATAATTTCAAGAACGAATTCACGGCAAAGTCTAAAACAGTTTTGTATTAATTGTGAAGCCCGTCACCAAAATTTACGTAATTTCCTATAATTGAAGCATTCTCAAGATAATATTTTATAATGGATGTAAATTGAAAATCTTAAACAATATTAATTTAAATATTATAGATTCACGTCTTAGTGTAATAGATATCATTAAAACCATTCCTGTAATTTATTTGTGTGTAATCTTATATCGCAGTAATATTTTTCAATTAATGATGTACATACTCTAATTGCAATCAAAGCGCTTTAATAAAATCATTGGTGATTTTAAACGTCTTCATTAATTATGTAAAACAGGAACTATAAACTGAATTGAATTCACCGATACCCCAAGATAAAACTGCCTTCAGTAAATCTGCAGTAAAAAGTTTCCAGACTCGTTTAATGGAAGCCATTGTGAAAGAACACCTGGTGCTCTTAAAAATAATGCACTTCTTTGATGATTTATTTGTCCTCAACTACATTTAAATCTATTTAGTTAAAATTGAAATTAGGAATTTAATTTGCGAAACGAGTTGATCGAATTGTCCATAAAACTTCCGAGGAATAAACTTAATTGCTAGGGAATGAGAAAATTGCATGGTGTTCATTTTGTCTGTTTTCTTTTTCCTTTGTATTTCTATGATTGATAGTTTAAACGACTAATTCAAATGTTCTAGTATAAAATAAAAATCTCCATATGAATGATTTAGTAATGAACATCTACTTACTTATATTTTTGATAGTTATTTCGTTGTGTCATGCAAAGCAGATAGCGTGGGAAGATTTTGGAAAGGAAATGGAGATGGATAGTAAAGGAAATCAAAAGCTATTTTATAAAGCAATAAAAAACTTAAGAACAGATAAAAAGTACAGAATGAAGCAAGTAAAGGACAAAAGTAATAAAATATTGACAGAAGAAGAAGATGTTATGAGGAGGTGGCGAGAACACTTCCAGGAATTATTAAATCCAGGAAATGAGAGCAAAATATCAGAACTGGAACCCACAGAAGACGAAGAATGTAAAGAATACGAGGAGTCGGAAATAGGAAAGGAGAAAGTAGATGAAATGTTAAAGAAACTAAAAAGAGGAAAAGCAGCCTGATATGACCAAATCACGAATGAAATGGTTATAGGGCTTGGAGAAAAAGGGATAGAGATATTAACTAGAATAATTAATATGGCATGGAATACTGGGGAAGTACCGGAGGATTGGAAGGTGGGGGTTATTGTGCCAATATTTAAGAAAGGAGACTCTATGAATGGTGCCAATTATAGAGGTATAACTCTAGTCAGTGTCGTAGCAAAATTATATGAAAGAATTTTAGATGAAAAGTTAAGGGACAAAATCGAACAACAACTAGAAGAACCTCAGAGTGGATTTCGCAAAGGCAGAAGCACACAAGACCACATATTTGCGATTAAGCAATTAATGGAGAAGATCAACAGAAGGAGAGATGTTTGCTTGGCGTTTCTGGACTTGGATAAAGCATTTGATAGAATACCGAGAAAAATGGTATGGGAAAGTCTTAGGAAAAGAGGAGTGAGCAAAAAATTGCGAGTAGCAATTGAAAGCCTGTATAGAGGAAATAGAAATTATGTTAGAACAGATAATATGAAGTCAGAGGAATTTAGGGTAGAAGAAGGGTTAAAACATTATTTATAGTAATAATGGATGACATACTAAAAGAAATAAGCACTAAAACCAAGAAAGTGAATATTGGATATAGAAATCTAAGACCTGTAAAGCTGGGAGAATGCGCCTTTGCAGACGACATTATGATCTGTGCAGAAGGAGAAAAGCAGTTACAAGATAATTTGAAAATGTTGGAAAAAGAATTAAATAAGAGAAAAATGAAAATTAACACACAAAAGTCCAAAATAATGAGCATAGGAAAGCAACAAAGAATAAATGTAAGGATAGGAACAAAGAAATTGTAACAAGTGGAACGTTACAAGTATTTAGGAATAATGATACAAAGTGATGGAAAAATGGATGAGGAAATAACAGAAAGGATAAATAATGCAACAAAAGTGTATCACACCCTGAGCAAAACCTTCACAGGAAAGAAAGAAATTAGTCGGAAAACAAAAATTACAGTGTACCAAACTATATATAGACCAATACTCACCTATGGCAGCGAAAGTTGGGCCCTAAACAAAAGGATGACAAGCAGAGTCCAATCCATGGAAATGAAGTATCTAAGACGAATTAAGGGAGTAACAAGAAAGGATAAAATAAGAAATGAGTTAATACGACAGGAATTAAATGTAAAATCAATCATTGAAACAATTGAACAAAATCAACTGAGATGGTTCGGTCACCTAGTAAGAATGAACGAGAAAAGACCAACAAAAAACATTTGGCAAGCTAGAACAAGCGGGAAAAGAGACAGAGGCAGGCCAAGGAAAACGTGGAATATGGCGATAGCAGAAATACTGAAGGGGAGAAACAAAGAATTTGGAGAAGCTATGAAGGAAGCCAGGGACCGGGAAAAGTGGAAGAAATTCATATATTAGAGAAAGGAAACCTTTACACCGTATGGTAGAAAAGGTCTTGATTATATATATATATATATATATATTTCGTTGTGTAAGATTTTATTTTTAAATTAGAATATTAGTTAAATGAATAATATACACTACAGCTCATAAATATTGCACACCCATGATTCTTATAATAATAGAGATAGATATTTAATAAATTTACATTGGGTTGCGCTTTAAGATGTACACTGCTCCAAGAGCCAGGCAGAGGTTCGCCTTCGCAGGTTTTAAGCTCAGAAGAGTCTGTAGACAGTCGACGATGAATCATGAAAGGACCAACAAATTTATCAGCTAGTTTGGCAGAATAATATTTAGAAGCGTCTGACAAAAAGGAAGTTCCTACGCCAAACTAGTTTATTCGGTAGAAACTCTACTGCACGATGACGTAAGTCGTATCGGTATTTAGCTTTTTCGTAAGCTGCTTGAAGTCGAAGTTTTACATCTTATATTATATATAAGATGATATCTATATAGATAGATTCTTATATAATAAACGACTAGTTTCGGTAATAAATGGGTATTTAATTTAACCCTGGAACAACACAGTTATTTTCTGAGACATGAACTTCACACACGGGTCTCAGAAACCCAAACCCTTTTTTAGCCAAAAAAATACAAAATGTAAATATTTTGATTTTGGGATATTATCTAATCTTAATAGAAAGCGTACAAAAAATTTCAGTGATGGTGTTTTATTTTAAAAGAAGATATAATTCTTGAAAGTAAAAAATTACAATTTTTCTACCGTCAAACAAAGACATTTTTAAAAAAAACAAATAAACATAAAATTCAAACTAACTGCTGTAAATGTAACTCGATGATAATACTTGTAACAAAAAATAACCTCGTTTGGCACTATCAGTCTCAGTTATTCTTAGCCAGGTCCTCAGTCTTCTAGATTTTGATGTTCGCATTCGCAGCACAGCTTAGCTCTATGGTCCATGCAATATGGTCTGCGACAAACAGAACATGCAAAACTTGTTTTTTTATCTTTTCCGTTTGCACAAAAAGAACACCTAGCTTTTTTTGTCAAATTGACTTCATTTTGGGACGGGGTAACTTTAATTTCGAGAATTTCAGAAATTCTTTGGCGCAATGTTCTTCGTAAATTAGCAACGGTCAAACGTTCTCGTAAATGTGGTTCAATTAGAACCATTCCTAACTGCTTTAGAAAAGTTTTTCGATTATTTTTTCTATGTTCCTTCCATTGCGGATTTGAGAGAGAAAATAAAACCATTGCGTTTATACCAGTAGCATCAAGAATATTGAACAAAATTCGTAGGGGCCAACGTCTGGTTTTCCGCGAAGTAGTGTACGAATGGCAAAGCTGGTCAAACGTGTCTGTTCCTCCCTTGGTCTCGTTATATGAATGTATAATATTGGGCTTCCCAGTAACGGCATTTAGGGAAGCATCTGAATGCAATGTTGACAGCAAAAGTACAATTTTGTTTTGTTTAGGAGTGTAAGAAACAAGTGTCTTATTTCTGTCAAAAGCAAATAGCGACGTGCCCACTTCTTTTTTCTTGAGAAAAGCAGGAGGTATTTCTGTCTTGTTTTTTCTTAGGGTCCCAAGAAGAGTTAATTTATACTGTTCTAGCATTTGTTCAGCCAGCGGAATTTATGTAAACCAATTGTCTACTGTAAGGTTTCGATTAGTTCCGTTTATTGGTTCGGACAATTTTCGAACATAATAAGCCGATACTGACTCACTGTTTTGCGTTGTTACTCTTCCAACGTATGGTATTGCATTGAGCATGTAAAATGTTTTTGGATCGTTCAGCATCATTATTTTAATGCCATACTTATCAGTAGAGTGGACCAATCCGGAGTGGTATTGGTAAATATTTCATATAAAAGCCGAAAAACTCCAATAATTTATCAATTTATACATATATATATATATATATATATATAGCAAACCCAATCAGCAGGCGATTAAAGGTCCGTATATTACCCCAAAATATATGTATTTAAAAAACTCTACATGTTTCGGCCGTATACGCCCCTTCCAAGAGAACACAAAACATGAACGACAGGATATAAATGTCAAGTAATTAAGTTAACTTAATTACTTGACATTTATATCCTGTCGTTCATGTTTTGTGTTCTCTTGGAAGGGGCGTATACGGCCGAAACATGTAGAGTTTTTTAAATACATATATTTTGGGGTAATATACGGACCTTTAATCGCCTGCTGATTGGGTTTGCCATATCGTGCCAAGGTCACGAAGTTATTATATATATATATATATATATATATATATATATATATAATAACTTTGTGACCTTGGTATGATATGGTAAACCTAATCAGTAGGCGATTAAAGGTCTGTATATTACTTCAAAATATATGTATTTAAAAAACTCTACATGTTTCGCCTGTGTACGCCTTTATCAAGAGAATACAAAATATGAATGACAGGGTATAAATGTCAAGTCAATCAATGTCACTTGACATTTATATCCTGTCATTCATATTTTGTATTCTCTTGATAAAGGCGTACACAGCCGAAACATGTAGAGTTTTTTAAATACATATATTTTGAAGTAATATACAGACCTTTAATCGCCTACTGATTAGGTTTACCATATATATATATATATATATATATATATATATATATATATATATCTATATATATATATATATATATATATATAAGTAGACAAAGAGTCTTTGCCGTTAAAACAAGTATGTAAAATAAAAATTGTTGGGGAATCCGGCAATAAAAACCTTTAGTTAGTCAATTAGAGTCCTTTATTTTTTACCTTATATTTCGCTCTGTAGATTTAGAGCTTCATCAGAGGTCACTTTAATCAAAAGAAAATACAACATTAGCTAATTTAGTCTACTAATTATAAGATTAATACTTACAAAAGCGAAACTATTTTTTGTGAGAGATATAACATTTTTTAAAAAACAAAACCTATAGAGAAACAAGCATATATATATATATATATATGAAAAATTTGTGAAAAACTTATCCGCGCGGAATGTGCAAATATCGACATTTCACTGTTTTTACAGATCATCAGTGCACATTATCCGAGACAGACATGATATTCACTTCTATACTACGTGTATTTATACGAACTGTAATGAACTTCATGTGTATGAGAATTAATAATTATTAAATCTCATTTTACATGCGATTGTCGCTATAATTTGTTGCATTCAATTCTACAATTCGGCAAATCACTTGTGCGCTAGATTGTAGACGCAACAAGCCGCGACGTCAACTGTACAAGTTGTCAGTACAAATGAAAAATTTGTGAAAAACCTTATCCTCGCGGAATGTGCAAATATCGACATTTCACTGTTTTTACAGATCATCAGTGCACATTATCCGAGACAGACATGATATTCACTTCTATACTACGTGTATATATACGAACTGTAATGAACTTCATGTGTATGAGAATTAATAATTATTAAATCTCATTTTACATGCGATTGTCGCTATAATTTGTTGCATTCAATTCTACAATTCGGCAACAAATTATAGCGACAATCGCATGTAAAGTGAGATTTAATAATTATTAATTCTCATACACATGAAGTTCATATATATATATATATATATATATATATATATATAAATTGATATATATATATATATATATATATATATATATATATATATATCTATTGATAAATTATTGGAGTTTTTCGGCTTTTATTTGAAATATTTACCAATATCGCTCCGGATTGGTCCACTCTACTTATCAGGCTTACCAGCCATGTAGATTCAAAATGGACATTTTCCTCTGTAACCGACGAGCTGCTCGTCATATGGTGTCATATGGCGTCATATGGCGTTATATGGTGTCATATGGTGTCATATGGTGTATAGTATGGTGTATAGTAGGATTTACAGTTGTTAACAAAAATGTCCCATAATTCACGAATATGTACGAATTTATCAACTAACCTTCTTTCAGCGCTAGTTTCTTTAGTATCAATCCTCAGACATGAAGCTATGTGCTGCTGTGACATTGTTGCACGAAATATTCCATTTCTAAATGTTACTGACCAAAGTTCATCTAAGTTACAGTTTGATGCACCTGCTAAAAACAACAACCCAATAAAAGCCTTCACTTCTGTGTTATTTATTGGCCGTGTGTAACTTTGTTGTCTAATATTATTGCATTTACGAGCAATTTATTCATTTGTATGTAAGACAATAATATCTAACATTTGTTCGTTGAACAATAAATTCCAAGCTTGTTCAGGAGATTGAACTGTTCTTTCCTTTTCCTGTTCTCCTTTGGGACCAGGTAAATGTAAAACAATGTTTCCTCGTCTTGTACGACCTTATCTTGGTGGTGCTTGAGTACTCAAACAATGACCATTTTTACCCTGCAATCTGTAAATATTTCTCACTGGTTCGTTTACTACTTCGTCTTCATTTTCGCTTTGTTCACTGTCGGTATCTGAGAGTCGTTCTTCTATATAATCCTCATCAGAATCTTCTCCTCCAAAAATATCTTCAACGATGTCGTTTTCAGTCTCATTTGCCCACAGATTGTATGCCTCTATCTGTAATTCCACCTCAGTTAACGGACGACGATTTTCTCTACTCGTTGAAACCATTATACTAAAACAATCAACCATAAGTTGACACAAAATAATTAACATGAACATCACACTTGGGTCTGAAGTACCCATGCTACTATTCTATCGAATATCTTACCTCTCTATTTCACTAAAATGCAACAATTGACCCCACACCTCAACTCGGCAAACTGCAAACTGAATTTACATAAATTGGCGACACAAACAAATCACTCATGCGCATGTTACATTATATTAATGACGCTTTGGGTGTCTGAGACCCAACTGTGCAGTTCCTGGATTAAACAGAGTTTAGAAGTGGATATGTTTGTTTATGTATTTCTTTCACCAGTACAGTAATCACAAAACATGTAATCTTGGCATCCTTGATATAAATTTTCCTAATGTGTCTGCAAATATTTTTGGCAATTCTTCTTATAATACGGGCCACATTTAATCCGCAGACCAAAGTATTACTTTTTGTTTATTTACTTTAAAGTGCATCCCATAGTAACTCTATTGGATTCAGATCTGCAGATTGCAGAGGCCATTGCATTATCTTCAAAATTCCTTCAGTTTTTTTATGTAAATAATCACGGCAAAGCTTTGACGTGTTTTGGACAGTTTCTCTCAGGGAATATAAAGTATCGACCAATGCTTCATAATGCTGATGGAATAACGTTGTCCTCCAGAAATTTCTTATAGCCCTTGCTATATGCCCTCACTAGCACTGGTCTTGTGCCTACTTACGTAATACCTACTACTTATCACTTACCCAATTTACCTCAATACATGATTGCCCCGGAGATCTTTCGGCTAAAGACCAGCTCAGTTTAGAGGCGAGTGAAGGGGGAGTTCTTATATCATAAGGGGCGTCACAATGTTTATACCTTTAGCCGTAACAGAAAACACAGACTCTGCCGATAGTAAATTGAATAACTCTAGATAACTAGGAGTATCGCTGCTATACCAATAAAACAACCAAGTTCAAAACAATAACAATAAGGATTTATTAATAATAAGTCGAACAACAAAAGTAATGTAAATCAAAATGTTAAAATACGCTAATATGAATGTTTCCTTTGAGCAACAATACAATATTAAAATGTAAAACATCAAAATTTTAAATGAATGGCCCAATAAGATAATTACGATATGATAGGATATCAATTTGCAACAAAACCAAGTAATGCCTGGTCATGGGTGAAATACCCAGTATAATAAAAGAATGAAATATATAAAGGCTAGACAATAAATTGAGTACATTGTGAAATTAAAATATAAGAAAATAAAATCAGGTATGAATGTATGAATTGAATTGGCCAAGAACGATTGGCAATTAGATTAATTAAGAATATTAATCTAAGAATTGCATAAATAATTCATCAAAGATCTTTAATAAACCTTACATTGATATTGACATATACTGTAAATGCAATCATTGTTTATAAAACATACAATTAAAGGTTCAATAGCGTACAGTTTAACTTACTGACTTACGGAAAATGAATACAAAATATATCTATAAGATTTGTTCGCGCTGTATGTACAGAAAATATATTAATCAGATGTGAAATAAAATTGCTCACAAAGCTTAGTTATAATAAAAAATTATATTACACAAATTAAATCGAAAATTATCTTTATATAATTTAAAAAAAATAAATGATGCCTCAGTTAAATTGTTTTCACTAAGGGAAAAAAATGGCATAAACAAAACGATAATTAGGACGTAAAATTTGTAAATTTAAATCAAGAGAACAAAAAAATGTGCTCACTAGACAAGTATCTGAATTCGGACAGAAAAAAATATGTATAAAAAAATTGTATTTAAATTATATACAAGTTTATATATACAAGTATATATTCACGTGTTTCCGTGTAGGTGGTCGAATCAAACCAATTATAGTCTTTGCGAATATGATAAAAATAATGCTAACTTATGGTGAACTTCACTACCATTTGGTACGGAAATTCCCACGTGGTAGATGCAAATCGACCAACAGCTGCTGACGTCCAAGGTCTAATTAGCTGATTCGAAAATAGCCCCATACAAGTTCTAATTAATTAATTCGGAAGTAGCCCCATACAAGCTCTAATTAGCTGATTCGGAATTAGCCCCATACAAGCTCTAATTAACTGATTCAGAAGTGGCCCAATACAAGCTCTCTGACAAATTTAAGGAAGAAAAAAAATATAAGTAACAGAAACGAAATTAATGAGAGAAACAATGCCGTTTACAAGACATTCTTAGTTATGGACTCCCCTCGTTCAATGAATTTTTAATTCCTACAAAGTTAAAGACTTCAGCACGTGGTCGAAGAATGTATCCATTCAAATCCGTGTCATCACAATGCAAACCGACCTTAGAACAACTTCGATGTTGCTTTGTAATGCCCAGTAGAATTTAACACCCGCTATAAGAGAACACATACAATGTTTTAATTAAAATTCTACCAGTTAGATACTTCACAATCCTGGCAGTGAAGGCTTAATCAGAAGTACTTGAACTAAAGATTAATGAGAGCGAGAATGTCTTGCACGCGTCTTTTATAGATGACCAATAAAACGTCATACGGCAAAAAGAAATATATTTGGAAGAAAACTTTTAAATACCTCAATTTAATAAGAATAAAACAATTGAATCGAGAACTAATATAAAACTAAAGCAGGCCAAATTACCTCTCAACAATTCCAAGCAATAGTATTACTAATTACGTACAGATGTCGCTTTATCTCAGCTGGAAATTCAAAAAACTGTTCAAACTAACACATAGAGAGTTATAACCCGGGGGAAAATGATATTTAGTACGGACCCAATATAATTAATAATTTTACATTAAAACTGCCTTGTTTAATTACAATTTAAAGATATAATTTCGATGACTTGCATAAATTCTATATTTGAACGCGTCCATATGCATTTAATTCACGCGCAAATTTATAGCGCATGTCCGACTGAATTGACATGTTTACATTCTTACACAAATAATAACACTCCAGTTTTTACCCCTTTTGAAACTTGCAATCCAATTTTTCACGGTCGCATACGAAGAACATGGATCGCCGAGGGTATTAAGCATTCATCGTAAATCTGCTTAGCTTTTAGCCCCTTCAAAAACAGGTACTTGATGATGGCTCGATACTCCAGTTTTTCGATTTTAACAATTCCGATCGAACCAATTTTATTGCGCAACTTTGGTTCGGCTTTTTGACGTCATACTTTACACTGACACTTTTAATATGTTATTTTTCGTTGCTATGGTATCGCAATATTTTTTTGAAACCACCGAACTGGTCTAGGCTAACTATATATCAATACACCCTCGTATGTATATTTTCCTTTGAAAGATTCGTCTGTTAGGTAATATAGATCACTATTATTAATAGATCTATGTTCTTCTTTATGAATATATTATATTATTAATTTCGTTAGCATTAAAAAATATTATCTTTCTCTTTTTAAGTTTTAGAAATATTACATAAATTCGCGCATTATTTCAAAAAGGTAATTTATTTTCGTCTTTTATTCGTGTCAGTGCGGAAAAGTATTCGTTTTGACCAAATAGGGGAGAAACGTTCTTGTGAGAACAAAAATGTGTAAGTGACGCCTCTACAATAAACGAGAGCCACATTTTAGTTACTTGGCCGTAACGCGCACCTATAACGTTAATTGGATTGGCGGCCTCTAACACAAGAAGAGTTATAAGTTCATGTCCCACTGCTAAAGAAAATAGCGACCCGCTATTTTCTTTCAATTATACAACAGAACCCTAATTTCTGTTTCTTGCCAAAACACCGATGAAAAATGTTCTGTTCCATCCCGGATCCTTCTTAATTATGTATGTATAAATCAATAGTAAGTAATCTTTCATATTCGGTTTAAATAATGCTAAGGATTTGAAAGATTCAGTACTGGTTTATTAAAGGGTCTTAAAACTATAAAAGAAAGACTTCTTAGGTATCTATAGAGTCGTTTTACAGCAAAGAGGTAAAAAGTAGAAATTTTAAATTTATGCTTCTTATATTTTTTATCATAAAATATTTAAATCGTCTCTGAATTTTATTGTATAACTTGCGCATATCTAAATTATGTATAAATGTTATTGCTCTATTTTTTTAGCAATTTACTAACTCTCTTCATTGCCCAAACCAGCCACTCGGCATATTATTGGGCCACTATTTAGGCAACAAACTACCTGGCTCTAAAATTTCCTGTTCTCGGCACCATGCTGCGGATTGGAACTAATAACATCTTAAATTACCCATCCAAGCTAATAAGGACTTGTTAACAAGGGCGTGCGTAATATGTATACGTATTATTATACATTAAACTCTGATTACACAGGTCTACAAAATTAAACATTTTGACAGATGTTTTTATTTTGAAAACTGATTTTATATAATTTTGGTAGGCTGATTTCAAAAATTCTATGCATTTATTTGTATCACGTAAGGTTTTTCTGCAAATATTAAATGAAAAAAAAACGATATTTCTAAAAAAATTTATTTGTTTATTGAGTAAAAAGGTGGAATACAAGTTAAAAAAGTGGAAAAAAATACTTTACTCAGTCTTTTTTAAGTGAAATCTTTGTCTTTTTGCCAGAAAGCTGCGTTGTCCGGACATTCGGTTGTATGTTTTTAAGGGCATATCCCGTTTTAACATCCAGCAGTAGTCCGCCATCATCGTTATGCTCCATCTGCCTTGGTATCGCCGTTCCATTTCCTTAATGTCTTGGTGAAACCTCTCTCCCTGTTCTTCGCTAACTGCTCCAAGATTTTCAGGAAAATAGTTCAAGTGTGAAAACAGGAAATGCACTTTCAAACTCATATTACAACCTAGGCGATGAAAGTGTTGTAACATATTTTGAACAATATTTTCGTAGTTTTCGTCCTTAGAGTTCCCAAGAAACTTATCAATTACTTCTTTAAATGAAACCCAGGCGTTTTTCTCGACATTGGTCATTGTGTTTTGAAAATCCTTGTCTTTGCATAATGTTCTTATCTGCGGCCCAACAAAAATACCTTCTTTTAACTTGGTATCGGATAAGGCTGGAAATGTCTCGCACAAATATTTAAAATACTGTCCATTTTTGTCTAGGGCTTTAACAAACTGCTTCATCAAGCCAAGTTTGATATGGAGAGGAGGCAGTAAAACTTTTTTGGGGTCAACCAAGCTATCTCTTAATAATTTTTGCTACCAGGTGGAAGGCTTGTTCTAGAGGGCCATTCTATTTGAGTCCAATGTCTATCCCTAGCTTGACTATCCCACTCACAAATAAATCATGGAAATTTTGTATAACCTCCTTGTTGTCCTAGTAGCATGCACAGCACTTTAAGGCATCCACTGATGTTCTTCACTGTGTTATTTTCTTTAAAAGAAGTTCAAAATTTTCATACGTTTCCATTAAATGTACCAAATGGGCAACGGCAACGGGAACCGAGGCCAGCTCGTTACCATTGTGCAATAAAACGCCTTTTAAACTACGCTTACTTGAGTCAATAAACAGGCGCCATTCTTCTTTTACATACGGCACATTTCCTAATTTTGTAATTAAGTCAGGAATATTGTCGCAATACACTAGCGGTCCGTCTTGAGTAAAATATTGACATAACTCTTTTTCGCGATCCCGGTAAAAGCTTGATGTGACGCCAGGTGCCAGTAAATGTTTCTCACGAAGTCGGGAGGCTAACAATTCGGATACATCCTTTGGAAGGTGCAAATCTCTAATTAAATCATTTAGTTCGCTCTGGTTAAACACTTAGATTCCCCTGATTCTGACGATATGACGTTTTCTAGTGCTTTTGGGGCGGTAGGTATCGGTACATCTGGTCTATGAAGAACTGGTCGATTAACAGAGTCAAGATTGGGATACACAATTTGTTGCTTATTTTTTCTGTTGAATCCTTGAACATTACACGAACAAAAATAACAATCATCACTGTGATTTCTAGGCTCTCGCCATACCATAGGAACACCAAAGCTTAAACATTTCTTCCTACCTTTTTGCCAGTTTCTTAATGCTTCAACGCAAACGGAACAAACAGTATGAGGAGCCCAGGACTTGTTTTGGTCGCCAATTTTTACACCAAAATAAGCGTGGTATACATTTTTCACAAACGAAGTTATAGTTTGCCTCTGCTTTACTACGACATAACTACCACAGATATAACAAAAATTATTCGGATTTTTCACACAATGTCTTCTTTCCATATTTATACGTTCTAGAACTCTTAAAATACGCATCAACGAAGACAACAAGCGCGCGGACACAGTAGCACGACGACTAACACAACCAAACTGCACATAAGCAGGTTTCAACGTTGTATTGACGCTTCTGCGCCGACTTTGTTGCTTTGCTGAGAAATCTAATATTAACCAGTGTTGCCAAATCACATTTAATTTCATAAAAATCAATTCATTTAAAAATCATGCCTAACATGGAACAAACATATTCTTGTCATAGGTACCTATGTATATTAATAAATTAACATTTTTAAGATATAGAGCGCTATAAAAAAAATTTACGTAATAGAGCAAAAATATGGCGTTTTTTGGAATAAGGGCCCGCAAACATACACAAATTAGCAAACAGCTTTCAAACATCAAAATCACTGTAGACCTGTGTTATCAATAACAACGACATTAGACAATAATAATATCGTTTTATTTTATTCTAAAGTTGCAACAACATTCTACTTGTACTGTACTTTTTGTCGATTTCGATACGCACACGCTACAACGATTGACAACTATTACCACTCTTGTATGTCCATTAACCATACAATCGACTATCCTACTGTTCGATATCCATACAGTTTATTCACTAACACTCGGCTATCCTTTTCTCATCTCGCCCTCGAAATGGTAATTGGTGAGATATTTCGGTCTCCTCACGTTTCTACTCTTCCGTTTACCTTCTTCTCCCAATTCAGTGTCTTCCTCGCTTGATTTCTCGCTGGTTTCGATTTCACTATTGATTAGAATTGTTCTATGCACACGTTCCACCTGACCATTGGCCTATGCGTGTCTGTGTCTGTGTCTGGGTGAATTCAAGGTGTGCTTCATTCCATGTTTCGCCATTTTGCAGCCTTGCTCTCTTCAATAATGAACACGGATTTAAATTTTTATACAAAATCTTGCCATATGTGTATTTTCGATGCGTTTGTCAAATACCATTCCTTCGCTCCATCCAACAACCTAGTTCTAGCTGTCTCAAGCATATAACTATCGGATAATTCATGTAATAACTGTACACTTTCCAGTTGTTTCATACAATCTTCTGCTTTGTCTAAATTGCCATTAAACGTAGAAATCTTCTTCAACAATTTTGATATTATCGACGTACTTACACTTTGATTCAGTGGCGTTGGTACATTTCTTGCTTGTAATTGGTTTATAATATTTTCAAATATTTTGTCTCTGCGTTTATTTTCTAACATTAGACTTTCAAATAACTTCACTTCCACTTGATTTCCGAATTCTGGTATCGTATTTTCACTTACTCCACTTACTGTTTGTTAAAATATTTCAAAATGGATGACTGTCCATTTTGTCCTTCAATAATTCAATAAACACGTTCTGTTTCGGTGATATCTCGGGTATTATGTTCCGAAGTATTATACATTACACTCTGACTATCAATAACAACGCCATTAGACAATAATAATATCGTTTTATTTTATTCTAAAGTTACAACAACATTCGATTGTACTGTATAGTTGTCGATTTCGATACACACACGCTACAAAGATTGACTACTATTACCTACTACCACTCTTGTCTGACGATTCACCATACAATCAACTATCCTACTGTTCGATATCCATACAGTTTATTCACTAACAGTATAATATGA
The DNA here is from genome assembly GCA_935421215.2 of Melolontha melolontha. Lineage (NCBI taxonomy): Eukaryota > Metazoa > Arthropoda > Insecta > Coleoptera > Scarabaeidae > Melolontha > Melolontha melolontha. The sequence continues at coordinate 214,510,624 of OW285235.1, forward strand.
TTTGTCACAAATTGATATAGTAATTAATTAAATAATACAAAGGTATTTTTAATAATATAAAATATTATTAAAAATCTGGTGTGAAGAACAAAAATACAGGTTCACTCTTAATACTTTTTGTGAACGTGTCCGAACATATCCGTCCGCAGAGACGCAGAGACGCAGATACGTATTTCGCCTTTCTACAGGCTCATCGGTACGCCCCTGCTGGAGAAAGGATATCTTAAGACACATTCACAAAAAAGATCCACATCGCCATATCACAGAAATTATCCAGACCGAGTAGAAGTAAATTCAGCGCTGCCTGTTGTCAGACAGTCGAAGTTCCTCGCCCTGTCCACATAACCAATGCGAACCAACGCCTCCCTTCCAAAGATGGCACAGCCGTCTCTCTAGAACACCAGATTTTTAATAATATTTTATATTGTTAAAAATACCTTTGTATTAATACAAAACTGGTGGGGTTTTACCCACTCATGTATGTTTGAATTATTCTGATAAATTAATTAAATTCAGGTGGTTGTTTTCCTGTTTTTATATTTTTCAAAGTATCTACTAGTTATATTCTAACTTTTGTGGTGATAAATCGCATATTACTTACAATGGAAGGTCGTATAATTGAAAGTTTTCGCGGAAAGGAGCTTTTAATAGCTGAATAGGCATCTTTTAAAAAGGCTAAGTTGTTAAAAAGTGGCGAAACATTTTGTCGATGTATGTAACAATCACGTAAAGCAAAAGGTTTTACAATTGGTGCTATCAATTTAATTAGGCGAAGTGATTTCCAGCATTGTCACAACAAAGTCATTAAAAAGTTAAAGCGCCAAATTATAAGCAGTTGGACAAAAAGAAAGGCTATGGAAGAACCATCGGAGAGGGCCTTTAAACTAATCCATTCTGTGCTAAAGAAAAATTCTGATAATCTAGACACTCTCTCTGTAAGGGATATTTCTTAAATTCGAAAGAACGTATATTATAACCGGAGAAAAAAACAACCATCACTACCCCATTCTACCGAAGAGGCTATGAATTTACTGAGAAATTTGGCAATCTGCAGAATCAAGGAGGAAAACTTATTATTCAACATGAAAGCAAGAAGATTGTAGTATTTTCCTGTACTACCAATATCCGCTATTTATGTAACAGTGACAAAATTTACTTGGACGGTACATTCAGTTATTGTACGAAATATTTTTTACAACTGTTTACAATCTACATTCTCAGCAATGGACATTATATACCTTTGGTGTTTTGTTTGCTCCCAGATAAAAAGCAGCATACTTACAAAAATTTATTTGTGTCTTTAAGAACTAAATGTAAAAAATGAGGGTTTTAATCTATATCCAAAAATTGTCATAGCAGACTTTGAAAAAGCAATTCATATCGCTGTTGTTTTCGTGTGGATAGATGTTAAGTTAATTTGGTGTCGCTTCCAACTTGCCCAATGATGGCTTAGAAAAATTCAAAATCTGGGTTTAACTGCTGAATTTAGTGACAAAAATAGTGGAATAGGTAAATGGCTTAAATATGTTTTCGGGTTGTCATTTTTAAATCCAAGTGATGTCGGAGATTGTTTTGCATTCGATTTCGTCCAATCATCCAAAAATATTTTCCTTTATAGAAACTGTTAAACAGACTTACATAAAACTAACTGTAGGACACTGCAGGATCGCGAAGTTTAACTGTTCAATAAAATACAACAATTTACCATATGTTTACAACCAGAATTGAGAATTTTTCAAATATTAGGGTGCTACCTACTCGGGAAGCTGGCGCATCAAAGGCGTCTGAAGATGGTCGAGATAAAAAAAAACTGTAGTTATATTGCACAAAGTATAGAAGCTTCTATTTGTTGTATATGCCCTTAGTCAGTGGAGACGGGTGTGGGAGACCAAAGTAAAAGTTAGAAGGTAGCGTCACCTAGTTTTGCTTACGGAAGCTCAGACTAAAAACTGAGAAAAGATATTGCTCGATCTTCGGCGCATGCACATACAAACTACTCAAACTGACGTTATATACCTGGGCTTACTAACTACCTACGTACTAACTCCAAAATTGCTGCTCACGATACCTGAAAAGGAAATCACTATTAGGAGTGCCAAAACAAAGAAAAAAACTTATGAACAAATAATTCGTATATTCACGATCAAAGGAAAATAAATTATTATAATATAATTAAGTAAATAAATTATACCGACTGTATGTTAAGGTAAAAAAAATATATATAGCTCTATACAAAATCCAAAGCTAGTTATCGCAGAAAGTACGACAAACATAATACCTCAAAAGTTGAAAGTAATAATACTGTTAAAAGTAAATGGATAATAATTACTTAAGCTAATTACATGATTTAAATTCTAATTCAAAATTATGAAATTAAAAAAATGTGTCGTCATTTATCTATACCTGCATGTATGCAAAAAAAGAACATCTGTGGTGACGTACGACACGGCAGAAACAATTGTGACCGCAGAAGAAATTACTATAAAATATATATGCTACAAAATTTAAATTTAAATTTCCAATATATGGAAGAATAATTTGGCCTTAAATGCAAGTAACAAAAATACTTTAGTTCACAAGAATGAATTCTTTTAAGTTATACAGGGTGGGGCACGGCAATCGGATGTTTTTGAAATAACAATAAAATCGTCAGTTTATGCATTAAAAGAAATTTATTGGTAGGATTACATACGCAAGAATTTAGCATTTCATAATTTGCGGAAAATTACTTCAGGCATGTGATGTCCGTTTTCGTTTACGCATTGTTGTAGTCGTTCACGAAAATTAACTTCCACTCTTTCCAGCAGGTTTCTAGGAATTAGATTAACTTGTTGACGTATCGCTTCCTTCAGTTCTTGTAACGTACGAGGTCTACCCTCGTAAACACGAGACTTGAGGAACCCCCATAGAAAGAAATCACATGTGGACAAGTCGGGAGACCGAGGAGGCCATAAAACATCACCAAATCTCGAAATGAGATGATTAGGAAACAGAGTACGAAGAACAGCAATACACGCTCTGGCGGTGTGTGCCGTGGCTCCATCTTGCTGAAACCATAATTGTAGAGGATCCAAACCTCTTCTTTGCAATTCAGGGATAAAATAGGTGTTCACCATATTAATGTAACGCTCCGATGTTACATTAACGGTAACATCGTTTTGTTCAAAAAAATAGGGACCGATAACGCCTAACCTCCCCACTGCGCACCAAACTGTAACATTAGGACTGTGCAGCGGTTTTTGATGCAGCTCTTGAGGATTTTCGGCAGCCCAATACCGACAATTTTGTCTATTGACAGCCCCATTAAGGTGGAAATGGTCTTCATCACTCATTACCACCAACATGTTTTCGTTCTGCTCATAAAGTGTAAGCATTTGTTGGGCAAAATTCACTCGTTGCTGGTAATCCCTTTCATTCAATTCCTGCACAACCGCTATTTTGTATGGATGCAAATGTAATTCACCATGTAAAATCCTTCTTACAGTACGATTAGTGATTCGCAGTCCGGCCGAATGAGCCCGAGCAGAGCGGCGTGGGCTTCGCAGTATCGCTTGTCTAACCCTTTCAACGTTCTCTGGAGTGGGCACTGTACGTTGGGATCCAAGCGGTTTTATTTTGAGTATTGAACCTCGTGTTCGAAGATTATGAACCCAACGTAGGATTGTGTTACGCGTGGGGACAGAGTCATTTCGATTAATATTGAATCTCCGACGAAATTCACGTTGAACCGTAGTCATTGATTCACCACTTCTAACGAAAGAATCATATGCAAATATGTGCTGTTCTAGCGTCCACGGCTCCATGACAGTAACTGACAGTAAAATGCTTTGAGTCAGGGAAGTTATCCCCACCTGTCAAATGCCCTTTCCTTTTCTAATGGTCGAATATTATGCATTCTAAAAACATCCGGTTCCTGTGCCCCACCCTGTACTATACAAGGTATATTGAATTTTAACTGAGTTGGTCCCTAAGCCGCTACGCAAATTGATTAATATGGTATTAAAAATTATAATAACTATTTAATATTACAAAAATGAATTTAACTTATGAAATTGATTGCGGTAAAATATGAAAGCAATATATGTAAAAAATTGTAAGACTAAATTTAAATTACACAAAAACTTTAATAATACGAATTACTTGATATCCTCGTCCCTGTTCGTCGAAGATGGTAATTAATTCTTCAGGTAGATTGCTGTTCGGGGAATTAGGCAACCATAAATTTCCCTTGAAGTATATATTGCAGTGCTCGTAAAATCTTCAGCAGGAAGCTATTTTTTTTCCGCTTACGAAGACGAAATGGAACGCCACTCAAAAACCAAGGTTGGGTTATATTTTCCTCAAACCTACGAAAGTCACAAACGGCAATTGGCTGTTCTAAAAATTAGAATTCACCCTTTTACAAAATCCGTTTATTATCGATGAATTAACTAAATGTCAAAGATGCGTGAATTAACTTCTATTAAGAAGATGTAGACTCGTAATTTTCAAACGACTTTACACTACCAAGGTCTGTCTGCTAATTCTCGACTCTCACCCGCGTGTAAGCGGAAGTGGTGATATAGTGACCTAAGTTAACTATAGACAGCCGAACAAGTATCCGAATGAAAGTATTTAATATAAGATACCGGTATTCGTCAATAAATAATGAAGACTACTAATCGATATTAAAAAGGGAAATTAAGGCGTAACAAGGGCTTACTATATATCAAATTTGAGGACTAGTCAGCAAACATTCTCATTCTAGATTTTGTGAAGCAGATCAAAAATTATAATTTGAATATCAAAATTTTAAATATAAGTCAAGATTTTTCTCTTCTATGTAATATTATTGTACATGTAACAATTTTTAAGAATGTAATAGAATCTAACGCTAAAAATGAAACTTTTTTTGTGCAGAATAATTTTCTATTTAAATACTTATAAATATTTAAAAAATACTTATCAAAGTATGTGTTTTAAAGAAAAAATAAGAAAATTAATATTAGTTTCTTTTAAGATTAGATAATACTATTAAAAGCACTTTAATAATTTAGTAGTTTCCTCAAAGTTTAAAATTGTCTAGTCAATGGCATTTAAATCAATTTTTAATGCAGTTCTTAGAAAATAAAAACTAAAAAATTTCATAGATGTCGTAGAAGTATTATGTTCAACGACAGCATGAAAATCTTAGTTCGATATATTATGCCCGTCCAACAATAGAATATCGAGAATGTTCGAACAAACAAAGCTAAAGTTTTGATCATAAATATTATTACGACTTTACAACTATATGTTAGTACATGCAGAATGATACTTTCACAAAAGTTTGCGGCAATTGTTACTTTCTTAGACCAGTATATAAGAGATTTATAACTCTAGGTATTAAAGCTCTTCTAAGTTACTGATATTGCCGTGAGCAAACTATATTACTTTGATTTATTGAAAATATAATAAAAGTATTACTGAAACCTTTTTTCATAATTTAACAGACTGTCGAAAATATAATTATAACGCTCGTTAAATGTTAATAATTTTGTAATTAATTATGGAAAGTTTAAAATTTTAGATTTATGTAAGTTGATTCTTAAAAAAAATGCTCCCTAAGGAAATAAGTTCTTTAATTAGAACAACTTTCTTAACGAGAAACTCGATAATTAATATGCTATGGCGTTATTAAAAGCATTTTGAATAACAATTTTGACACTCTTTCTTCTGACCGTCATCTTTCTGCAAGAGAAATGTTTGCTCTTCGACGTAATTACTATTTCGTAGCAATCTATTAATATTATGCTTTTAATACAATTTTTCATTTTAATTTCAATAACATATCTTAAAACTTTTTATATTCCGTTTCTTTATTGCTAAATTATACATACCTTTTATGTTATTCGTTAACAAAAAATATAAATATAAATATAATAATATAATATAAAAATATAAAAAGTGTAAACACATCAAGTATTTATGAATACAAATTAACACAAAGATGGTTAAATATATCTGTATCTGTATACCATGAAAATATACAACGTATTCAACCAATATTCAACCGTATTCAATTACAGATATTTGTGTTTCGATCTTACAATCTCTTCAGCGCAGTTGTGAAGTGACGTCTTAAAATTCGCTCCCTCAAGACAAGCACAATCTTATAGCACCGTACACGCAGAAAAATATTTTCTTCATCGAAGTATAAAAATTCTCTCAACTAATTTATTCTCAAAGCAAGTACATATTTTCTTGCGTAAGGCATATTATACTCCAAAAGATGCCATATATGTTCTTGGAACGAGAATATTTTTATTCTTAATAATTTATCATAGAAATGTATCCATATCACATAATAAAAACTATTTAATAACATATTCACTTGTTCTATAAGGATAATAATATCTACCAATTATCTATTATGTATTATTTTCAAACTAATTCATTATTTTCCCTTTGCGACTACTTGTTAGTATCACGTAGTAGGTACCATAGAGAAGATATACGTATATTGTATTGCATTATTCTGTTTTGACTGTTACGTAATACGGATTAGTTCTTCCCCGTGTTTTTTTTTGTGGAAGTGCCCATAATGGATGCATTTGTGAAAGAAAAATTAATAGAGTGGGATTTAGAAATTTTAGACGAGTCGTTTAAATATAAGTATGTATTCTTTTATATATACTATTTGTACATATGAAATCAATTAACCCTTCTGAGGTTCAAATGTAATTCTAATAATCTTAATTTAACGTAGGAATTTTCATGAGATGTACATATTGCTATAGATTTTTTTTTTAAATTAAAATATTTAAAATAAAATATTTTGTGACATGACTGTATAATAAATTTTGCGTGGGGTAATTATAGGAAAGAACTTGTTATCCGAGGATATCATGTAGAGATCGATGTTGAATCGTGGAGACGAATTCTATCTTTTGAACGAAAAGGTTGTTTGCTTCGTGAAATATATAAATATATTTAATTAGTTCGGAGTTTGACTTATTTAAAGTGTTTTAATAGTTGATGTTTTAGAGATATAAATTCCCGATAGTTTATTGAGTTAAATTCTCGTTTTTTGATAATTAAATTGATTAAGAACCTTTTTCGTGAGAGTCTCCATTAATCTTGTAAGTAGAATTAAACTTTTATGACGTCATAATTATAATTATTATATTTCCATTGTATTAAAGCTTGTAGTTAAGAGAATTAATTATTAGGAATACAGATAATACAGCTTATATATTAAAATTCTTCGTTGTAATTTTATAGATGAAAGTTTGTTCGAGTGGAGTCAGTTTTTGTGTGTGTCAAGGCACATGAGTAGTTTTTGTTCGAGTATCAGTATCTGAATATACAGTGTGGTTTTCTTTGAAGAATTTTAATGTTTTTACCTTCAGTATCTTTGTTATATGATTCTACTTAAATCTCTGCTGCGGAAATAACATTCTTCCGAGAATAAAAAAATCAAGCTACGAACCTCGAACGATACAACGTCCGGAAATATTTCACAACGTGAATCAAGACAATCTTCGAACAATATACAGTCTAAGTATAAAATACACGCCAATTAAAATTTTTAAATAAAATATTACAAATCACTAAATATAAACCTGAAAATAAAATATATATAATTAATAATTATATTTAAAAATATTCTTCGGGGGAAAAATCCACAACAATATGTGCTTTTCTTTTCGGGTGTTTTATTGGTTCTGTATCTGATATATGCTTTTCGCTTTTCTTCTGCTAAGATTTCCGGAGTATTTAATTATATTTATACTTTGTAAAGATATATTTTTTTATTTTTTTTATTTTTGTATTAATATATAAAATATTTATTTTAATTTTTAACCTGTGTTTGCTTTATTTACTCATTCCAATATTGCTAATTAATTTATATTTATATAAAAGAATATATTTAAAAGAAACTTAAAGAGAGATTAATTCAAATTTATCTTATATAAAATAGATAAATAAAATTTTTGTGTACAAGTGTACTGGCGCTCAACGCATATTTTAGGCACGTCTTTCCTATGTGGAACCCGAGAAGTTAGAGGTCTCAGATTTGAAAATTCACCGGCTGATAAAACCTAGCTGGGAAAACTAGTTGTGGATGGTGGTGTAATAAATTATCCAACCCATTATTCATAGCAATATGTATTTCTTAAAAAGAGATTGTACATATATAGGTAGGTATATGTGTACAGAAATGGCCTCTTGTAGTTTTTTATAACATGATAGACATCAGCGCCATGAAGGCATACACACTATGATAGCTCTTGAAACCTAATTCAGCTTTTGATTTGAAGAAGAGAAGAAACTATCTAATTAAGCTAGGAAAGGAGCTAGAAGAATACAAGGCCCATGAAAAAAACAGAATCAGAAGAAGAAGCTGAAGCATCTACTATTTCTGGTATTCCAAGAAAGAAGAAGAGATGTGATTTTCTCATCTTCAAAAGACAGAAAAACAAGAACAACTTGTGTACGTTGTAAAACCAATGTATGCGGTGAACACTCAGTAGTTATATGTAAGAAATGTGTTTAACCCACTTTTACTTTTATGTAAGTTATTTATATATTTTATTTTACAATATTTATGTCTTATTATTATTACTGCCTCGGTTTATTCTAATAGTCTTTTCTTATGTTGAATAAAATAAAGTTAAATATAATAATGCTTACGCTATATTGAATTCAAAATAATCGCCGAATATTAGCTCAAACCCAGCATATAGTAATACGTGTCCAATGGACCTGCGCGGTAAGTAGCGATAGGCCGATTTCCTGGTAGTTCTAGGTTTAAAATTCCCTAGACTTTTCTCTATTCTTCCTATTAGTCATTCTCAATTTAGCAGTATCCTCTTTCATATTTTATTTCCATAATACCTAGTTCTATTTCTTATTTGCACATATTGCTATGTATTGTGGAAATATATTGAAGATAATCCACAATGCACCACTATGAGTCCGGGCCGCCTTACGGAGAGTTTATTTCTTTTAATAGAGTCTTCTAAAGTCTCAGGTTCATTTACGAACGTGGACAGAAAAACAAAAGATAAACATTAAAACAAGCACTTTTCTACAAAATTTGTATTAAAATAAAAAAAATTAAAAAAATCGTCTTTATAAAGTATATACACGTGCTACTGCAACAACAATGCAATAAGCAGAGGAAAACCTGTATGGCAATGAACTCATACAATGAAAAAACCTCTTATGAACGCGAGCAAAATTACACTAATTAAATAAGTCAGAAAACTTTCAAATTCAAATATTTACATTAACCCCCAAACTTCAAATGTCAATAGAGACAAACTATTAACTACGCGTGTCAATGATCAGATCATACGCAACAATAACATGATAAAAATATTCCCTCCAAAATCCTGACGTCAATATACTATTAAAACATGATAGCAAAAAATCTCCCTCATAAGAAATATGAAAATTTTAAAATATATCAAAATTAAATATAATCAATTAAACAATGAGCTCAAAAATCATGAAAATTATTATCAAGAAAAATATCAAATAAATTTGTTTTCAAAAGGACTATGTACTTACATTAATTAATGTAACCTTAGCACACACAAAAACTTAACGAGAGATTTTTCAGATGAATCATACATTTCAAATAAAAATTACAAGTTAAAACACTCGTAACAAATCGATAATTAAATTGAACCCATCAAAAATCAAAAACTAAAAACATAAACCGAACTTATTCAAATATTTTAAATAAAGAAGAAGTCCTTATTCAAAAATTAACACATGTGAATCATCTGAAGGTACATAAATCTCTGCTGCGGAAATAACATTCTTCCGAGAATAAAAGAAAATCAAGCTACGAACCTCGAACGATACAACGTCCGTACAATATTTCACAACGTGAATCAAGACAATCTTCGAACAATATACAGTCTAGGTATAAAATACACGCCAATTTAAATTTTTAAAGAAAATATTACAAATCACTAAATATAAACCTGAAAATAAAATATATATAATTAATAATTATATTTAAAAATATTCTTCGGGGAAAAATCCACAACAATATGTGCTTTTCTTTTCGGGTGTTTTATTGGTTCTGTATCTGATATATGCTTTTCGCCTTTCTTCTGCTAAGATTTCCGGAGTATTTAATTTGCGTTTTTTATTCGCTACTCTTCTCCTTCCTAGAGCTTCATTAGCTGCATCTATGAAACTTAAAAAAATAACTAAATAAGAATTAAGTTCTTAAAGCAAATATATACAATACGTAAAGAAAGCCAACATTTGAATTATATCAAATACTTTGAGCATTGAATATTGAATACAGCAACTGATAAAATGAAACAACCTGCAGCTGATGCAAAAGATCAATAAAAATGTGATTAGAACTAATATAGTCAATGATAATCCCGAACACGAAACTAGACTCAAATCATAATTAAACATGAAATTAGTAAGTTCATTAAAAGTCCTGAAACAATAGGAAACTGCAATAAATTGCACTGGTCAACGCGGTTTCGTTATCTTATACACCAACACATGTAGTTTATGTCTTTTGCCATGCTGACACTATATCTGATTTAAAATTTGTTCCATCACATCAGGATTTTGATATATTTTGTTAAATAGTTTTTCAGAAAACGCATTTATTTTCTATAATTTTCTTAAATTTATTGAGTTTCTCAATTAAAAGAAGTTAATTTTCTTTAGAAAAATTCGAGTAACGGATTCTTTTGCTAGGCGTAGAATTACTCATTATGCTTTGTGCTAAAATAGAAAGAAATTAAACTAGGAAATAATTTGATTTCATTTATTCTTCTCGTTAAAAGTGTAATAATTACACTGGCCAATACTGCTTGATTTCCTTATATACCAATACGTGTGGTTTGTCTTTTATCATACTGATTCTAAATCTGATTTAAAATTCACTCCATCACTACATGATTTTGAGATACTTTCTTAAATAGTTTTTCAAAAAGCGCATTAAATTTTACAAAATAACAAAATTATTTTTGTATAAGAAGTATACTACTAGAAACATTGTTCTGTCGAATATTGACTGGACATGTCTGAGCATGTCCTTGCATGATTTCTACGTCATGACATTTAAACCATATCCATTCTTGCTCTGGAATTAACCAAATTAAGAATTGGTAGAGTAAAATTACTTTCGGATGAGACTAGCGCAGAAACACATTTTAGTAATTAGAATGAGAGACACCTCATAAATGAGAGAAACAGCTAGTAGTATAAATCCGTGTACTATACGAGCCACAAACGTTTATCGATTATTTGTCAGTCGATACCAGGCGCTCGATCTGTGTGTTTCTAGTGGTCTTGTACGTACATTGCTCCCGCTGCCGACTGTTGCGACTGCTCAATGTTTTTAAGGTGTTCAGTATTTTTGTAATGTCATCGCTCGCGCAGCTTCAGTCTCATCCGAAAGTAATTTTACTCTATATATCTGGCTATGTGAGTATATAAACCGTTACGCACGGCTCTTTCAATTCTGTGTCCATTTGTGATACCTTAACGTCTTTTTATTTCATGATGTCACGTGCGTGTATAAATAATACAACCAGTTTCTGTTACGTATGTGAGGAATTCATTAGCCGGTACCATAAGCGGACTATTACACCTTTATTAGAAAATTTAAATATTCATTATATTGGCTTAATAATTGAACATTAAATTCCCAGCATTTGCTGCGTATACTATGTTATTACACAGAGGGGCTGATCAAATGGTCATTTGCAAGACCTATGATTTGGCGTGAACAAACGAATCTTTCGACTGATTGTTACTTTTACTGCACGAAAACTTTCGGATTTTCCAACAAAAATAGGGAAAATATTAGATATGCTAGTCTGCCCTCTGCTACTTGTCCAGTACCTCATTCGAAAGCCTTGCCTATACCAAGCCCCATAGGTGTTTGGAGTGAATAATATGATGTCACAAAACCAGGAAAAGCAACTGTCAAGTTATCGAGCAGCGATTATGAATATTTGCCATTTGAAGAAGACGCACCGCATCTACTAAATCAGAACTAAATGATCTTATTCGAGAACTGACTCTGTCAAAGACTAAAGCAGAAATAGTATGATCTAGTACACATATCCACGGGGGTCTTTCATACTGCAATAATGTCGACGATTCGATGTTGGCATTAGATGACTAACACCTTGAAGAATGGTGTCTTTTTATCGATGCTTCGAAATTGAGTTTGAAAACTGTCCTTCCTCACATAGGAAACGTTTACCCTTCCATCTCCGTTGCCCACGTAATCCACTTAAAAGAAACTTATGAAAATATGACTTTTATTCCAGACAGAATTAATTAAAAAATGTACAAATGGTATATCAGCGCAGAACCTAAAGTTATAGCAATTCTACTCGATTTACAACTTGGGTATGCAAAGAGTTACTGTTTTCTTTGTGAGTGGGATAGTCGGACAAGCAATTTCCACTACATTATTAAAGACTGGCCAGTCGGTGCTCAGTATATTCCTGGACAAAAGAATATAATTCATAAGTCACTAGTTTACGCATAAAATTGGGTTTGATGAAATATTTCGTGAAAGCAATGGATAAAGATGGTCGTGGGTTTCAACATCTTAATAAAAAATTTCCCAAAATCTCAGACGCCAATCTTAAATGGGGAACTTTTGTAAGACCAAATAAAACTTCTACAATAAGATAAAGAATTTGAGGAAATTTTAAGTAACTTGGAGCGTGTTGTGTACAAAAATGTAACCCATAATTTTCTAGGAAACAGAAAATTTGACAATTGTATAGCACTTGTTAATGCAATCTTCTAAGAAACATAATATCTGACAATAATATAGTACTTGTTAATGAACTTATTAGAAGTTATCATAAATTGACCTGTAACATGAGTCTTAAAATACATTTTTTGCCCTCACGTCTGGATATCTTTCCCCCGAACCTCGGCAATGTGAGTGATAAACACGGCAAAAGGTTTCATCAAGACATTTCTGTTATTGAAGAACGTTATCAGAGCAAGTGGAACAGTGAAATGCTGGCTGATTGTAGTTGGACATTGATACCAGAAGGTGTTGAAGAACAGTATGCATGAAAAGTAAAAAGAGAAACATTTTATTTTAAACAGGAGGATTCCATACAGCCTCATATGTACATATCTAATTAATACGCAATAAACCTGACGTGCCAGAATAAATTTGTTGTTATTACTATTGTTAGAACTACAACAGAAACGAAACTTGTACATAGTTTCTAAAGAAAAATAAAATGAAATGAAAATTCGTTGACCAGCGATTATCAAAGAAAATAAAAAACTAATACAGGAAAAAATCATCCGAAAACTAAAACGGAGAAATATGAGGAACAAGGAAGTGTGACAGGAAAACAAGGGACCCCAAAAATATCGATGGAGCGAGGAGGGTCCTTGTCTCTGTGATGTAAAGGCGAAATGTGTATTTCAGCATGATATGTAAATGTTTCGTTTTTTTTGACGTATTACACTCTTGTTAAATAAACAGAAAAAACGAATAAAGCGTATGCGTACGACCTAAAAACTTTAATATGAAAATTTTTGCGAAATCGGTATTATATATCTCAACAGGACACATAATATTATAAGCGAAACAATATAAAATACGAAGTATAGTTTAATAAAGGCAACTGTCTGTGATGAAAACAACAACAAAAAATGATAACTGTGCAACCGATAATTTAATTTATTATTGGGATTATTAAACACATTATATTGTTACCAATTAAAATAATGTAATGTGTAAATTGTATATTAATCACCTTTATTTCGTATCTGTTAACGCGCTAGTGGGAAGATTGAGTCCTGAAGCCTAGTTATAAGTTTAGGAATATTGCACTTTGGAATATAACCTATACAATAATATATTCTGATACAATGCCATAATTTTCACTTCTCTACTGGTAGAGAAGATTTGTTTGAGATACAATCGCAATTTTTCAATGAATGTAGGCAAAATATTAAGCTCTTGAAGCAAATTCCTCATATTGTACCCTACATTACTCATAAAATCAATGGCTGTATCTCAGAAGGTGTGTTTCCAGACGAGTGGAAACATGCACTAGTTCTACCATTTCCCAAGAACAATAAACCGACCGACTATAAAGATCTTAGGCCCATAAGTTCCTTTCCTGGCTTGTCTAAAATTCTAGAGAAAGGTGTACGCACGCAACTCAATGAATATGCACGAACTGTGTATTTGATTACATTCGCTCAGTCTGAATTTCGGAGCTGGTACCATTGCGAGACTATGCTGCATGGTGTCACCGACGATATTTTATCAGTTGCTGATCGGGGGTGTCTAACGTTACTAGTTTTATTAGACTTTAGCAGAGCTTTTGATACTGTTGATCACGGTATAATGGCGAATATTTTGTGCTGTGAGGGATTCAGTCAGGGTGTAGTTCGACTCATTTATAATTTTTTGACTAACAGAAGGCAAACAGTGCAATTGGATGCTATCCGATCCAAATCATTCATTTCGATTCCCAGCTCTGATTAACAAATATATAAAAGTAGTAACTATTATCAGGATAAAATAAAACAAATTTTAATTAATTTCACTTTTTAATTTACACTGTAACGATCGTGTCGCTCCAACCTGAGCTTCATCAGACATATATTATTATTATTATATATATATATATATATATATATATATTGATACGCGCCCCCTTTACTGGGCTGTGGTGAGATTATGAAATGTTAATGAAATAAAAGTGTAAGATAAAATTATGTATTTGAAAAGATTAGTCGGGCGCCTTAATTTATAAAATCTCACCCCAGACTGCGCTATCTTTATCTCAAATAGCCAACTAGTCGGAAAGCAAGAAACTATTTTTAATAAAACTTTACTAAATGTGAGTGATCTCGGGCTCGTTGTGAGTTTTAGGTTGTTGCTTCCAAAAAAGAGAATAATGTTAATGTTGACGCTTAATATAATAACTCCTACAAATAAATATGAACAAATAAAAGATTCAAGTAAAATTAAAAATATTATGTTTATTAAATTAAAGGAAACTGTAAAAATATAACGTATTACAAAAGTGATATTAACGAAACTGCATATACGCATAAACAACAAGGTGTTACTAATGTGAAAAGAGGTTATGTGTGTTAAACTAATAAATAATATGAATATAAATGTGAATATTCTTATTACAATAATGGTGAGTACCCTTTTATTGTTATCTCTAAGTTATAAATAGGTTGTTTAATTAAATATAAAGATCATGACAGGACGTGATAGATTAGGTAAATAATTCGAGTATATTATTAAATAAAAGTTTAAAGAATTTAATTTTTGAAAAAAAAATAAATATTATCTGAAAACCTGTTATAATAATGATGCTGATGTATGTTTGTAGATCGTCTGTGTGAATTGGGAAGATCCTCGGTGATCCAAAAATGTTCGGGTGCAGCACAAAATGATGGCGGTGTAGGTGGCTGTTTACGCAGACGCTATCGAAGATTTTCCTCGGACTTCGTCTTCGGTGCCTAATTACTCACTGCGCTCGTTTCTGGCTGTAGAATTTCAGGTATCGTTGTTGATGTACGTTAGACTATTTTGTTGAAGTTCGGCGATGGATTCTTATATATATTTCTTCTGATTTTCTATCGTTTTCGGTGGAACTACGTCTGTGACGCTATGTTGTTTGAAAGTTCGTTATTACCGAAAATTCTTGTAGTAATTCACTTGACGATCGAGTTAATTAATATTCTGGATACTTTTTATCACTTTTAGCTGAATTTATAATTTAAATTTGTGTTTTATACAAGATTTCTAAGGCTTGGTCTAAAAAGATGCGTCTATTTATTTTTTAAATTCAAGGATCCAATAATTCGACAGCACTTGTCTGAATATTACCAAACACGCTATCTATTGATATCAATAATCTCGATGATTTACCCTTTTAACAATTTTATATAAAAAGAATTTGATTAATTTAGAATATCTATATGATTTTAAAAATTATATTATAAATTACCAAGTTAGGTTAAGATAAATTTGAATGATACAAATCGCATACTGCGCATGATAAATGTAAACATAGCGAGATGTCAATTTGTAGGCGTGTCTTACTAGTGTCGATATAATACAAAGTTGCATATGGATTTGAATATGTTTTTCGCGCTAATATATGAAAATTTGAATATGATATAATAAAATTAAATAATGAAAGGAAAATGTATATAGAAATTTAAAGAATGAAATGATCGTTATAAAAATACATATGCACTTCGATACTACTAAGACTTAATAATATTATTTATATAACCATTATATTATAACCCTTTTTCACTTTGTATGTCTTATTCTTCCTATTTTAGATGCAGCTCTATATGGATAACATGCATCACAACAATGTCCCCGTCGAAAAAATGTCGGAATGTACAAATGAGGACATTCTTTTCGCTGAAGATGATGTAGGAAATGAAAGATAACAACCTTGTTTTTCTAAACTTATTACGTGTCGTTCGAATTAAACAATTAGAAAGAAAAATAAGTTAACACCTTAATATAAAAACTTTATAAATTGTAAAAACGAAATGTTTGTTTGTGTGATGGACTTCCTTAACATTATATTAGTATACCAAAGTCTTTTTCTCTTTTTTTTTTTTTAATTATCAACTATTATTCTATTGTTTCTTTGTAACTTCTCTTTATTTATTCAAGCTGTCCAAATTCAAATTATCCAGTCTAAATTAATGTTTCTTGTTTAAGTATATTTATTTGTAATTATATAAAAATAGTTTAGTTGTAGTATTCATTTAATTGATGTATTTTGCGAGCTATAACATACCTTTCAATGTAATTAATAATTTTAATGACTGTATTTATTCAATTGTATATTACTGTTCCGTTAAATAATCCTGCAACATCGAAATATGGTATCTACCCTTTATGTACCCGGTTTCTTCTTCCATTAATTCATAGGTATTGTTGCCTAAGATTCTATTAATAATATAAGGTCCTTGATATGGTTTTAGCAGTTTTCCCATTATTTTATTTTTAAGATCAGTTACTCTCAATCTTTTCACTATTACCCTATCATTAAGATTATATGTCTTATATTTCTTATCAACGGTATTCCTCTTTCTTTCCCATTTAATTTTCTTTGTCAATAATTTCTCTCTTACTTCTATAAGTCGTTCGTTATCTATTTTAATCGGATGCTGATATCCTTTTGCAAACACTACATCATTGTTAATAAGAGTAATATTATTGTATAAAATTGCTATTAAGTCGGGTATGACAGTTATATCTGGTATCTTAGAGTTCTCTATAAAATTCTTTATATCATCATAATTATTAATTGTTTTCACTACTTGATTATCCATTCTAACTTCCATAACATCTCCTCGCTCGTGACAATCCTTCGTTCCTTGCCTAACTACCATTCTCTCTATTCCAATATTTGTATTATTAAATTCTATTATTTCACCATCTGTTTCATTATTCCCCTCGTAATCTCTTCTATTGCACGGTTCATTATTTAATATAATATTATTTATTTCACTCGTAAGCACTTCCTTCTTATATAGGTTATAACCTTTTAACTCTTCTTCTGATAATTGTTTTTCAAATATAACTTTATTCACATCTATATTTAGTATACCATTTTCGAAATCTAAGATCATTTTGAGTTTTTTAATACTGTCAATACCTATAATACAGTAGTATTGTAGTTTGTCTATAATATAGCAATGTATGATGTATTTTGATTTGTCGACTAATATTTCTGTTGATAATTGTTTTGTCACCGTCCCCATGCGTTTTCCGTTCGCTGCAATGATATCTGTCCCTTTCGTTTTTACAATGTTCTTCTCGTATCCCCGTATATTCGTAGCTTTCTCTGCCTTTAATAAAGTTATTTCCGCTCCTGTATCGATTAAGCAATATAAAAAGATATTTTCGAATTTTAATTTTACAATAGGTAAAGTATATATTTGGGTAGTTTGGTTGCCTGCATCTTCTACAGTAATGAATTCTTCCGGATGTTGATAGAAAGTAATATTTTCAAATTTAAAAGGTATGTTACAGTCGTCATGGGTTTTTAATTTTGTGCTGATGATGGGCCTTGTGTTGGGTTGGTGTAGAGGTCCTCTGTTAAAATTGGCGTTTTTTTTAATACCTCCTCCATATTTGTTCGTATCGGCGATACAGATCGATGACGTCTGTTAATATTATTTACGTGACCACGTCCACGATTACGGATATGATTAAATCCTCTTCCTTGTTGATTAGTATTATGGTTTGTATTGTTATTGTTTGTTTGTCGATCCGTAGTGCGATTGTAATTATTGAAATAATTATTACTGTTGTATCTGGATGGCTGGTAGTTGTAATTAGGTCTATTTGATGGATTGTTTGAATTATTATTATCCCGATCATTGTACATATTATTGTTAGAATTGTTATTATTATTATATGATCTTGTAAAATTTTGATTTCTATTATTGTTGTTGAAATTATTATAACGTTGCGGTGGTGAGTTATTTGGGTTATTGTTCGGATTATTTGAATTTTGTGACGGATGATTGCGAGAGTTGGGATTGCGATATATGTGTTGTGGCTGAAGGTTGTTCTCCGAATAATCATCTAGACGTCTCATTATGTCTATGAGAGAGTCCATATCCGTAACTCTTTGACATATGATAGCCTGTGTATCGGTGTAGATGAAATGATTTAGGAGCTGCCTGGCAATCATTGATTCTTCCATGTCATTCAGGTGTTTACACTGGTTATAGATACGGGAAGCGTATGTCTCGCGTGATACTTGTCCCAATCGATATTTGCCTGTCAACAACCGTATTCTAGCTCTGTTTTGTTGCGTTTCGTCCCAATAATTCTTCTTAAAGAGTGTAACAAATTGGTCAAGAGAATTACAATGGTCCTCAATTCTTTGAAACCACTCTTGTGCACTGTAACGTAGAGTTACTCGTATGACCTCCATCCTCTGCTTCTCCTCAGGTATATCCTCTAAGTAGCGTAAAAGACAACTAAGATACGTCATAGGATGTACACGTGTGATATCCCCGTCGAAATGATGTAAATTTTCTATCTTTATAGAGCTATTATTAGTATTAATATAATTAGTTGATGTAAAATAGCCTTTTATTTTATTTTCCAATCGTTTAATGTTAGTCTGTGTAGTCGTATAATTTTCATTATTAGTTATAGTTATAGTATCTAAATTTTGTCTAACAATATTGATTTCTTGTTTATTATGATCGTTGTATTGGTTTAACGATGATTTTAATTGTTCTGTGTTATCATTATTTAATTTGTTAAAATTGGTCAATTTTGTATTAAACAAATTATTATTTTCAGAAATCATTTTGTCTATGTTTTGTTGTATGTCTTGTGTTGTAGTTTTAAGTCTCTGTTCAGTATTATTTTGAATTTCAGTAGTTGCGGTCTCTAACTGCTTAGCCCAATGTAAATTCTGTAGATTAACGGTTTCCTCAAGTTTAATTAAGTACTTGAGTTCGTTTTCTTCCATGTTTTTCTGAGCTGTAGAAATTTCTGCTATCTTACCCTCTAAATCAACTTTGAAAGCACTTAATTTGTTATCGATGTTTGCATTATTTATTTCAAATTTTTGATTAATATTGTTCATGTTTATCTCTAATTTAGTTGTTAGATCACTATTCATGTTGCTTATGTCTGTTTTCATATTAGTTAGTTCTTGTTTTAAGTTTTCATTGTTAGTGTCTAATTTGTTTGTTAAGTCTTGTTTTAGGTTATCGTTATTTGTATCTAATTTGTTGTTCATATTTATATTGTCTTGTTTTAAATCGGTCATTTGTGTCATTAATATCTGTAACATATTCATCACCTGGCCATTGTCTGGTGGACTTACCCCTTCAGTTGTAGACGCTTGTGCCACGGGAATGTCTCCCTGTTCAACCCTATCTTCTTCAGTACTGTCCTTAACTGCTTTGGTTCTATGTCGAGTATCCATTTTGATATTTATTAAATTTATGAAGTTTACTGAATTTATATAAATATGTATCCTTTATTTTAAAAGTATGATAATAATAAATAGTTGAAAAATACAAAGTTATGTTTAAAATATGAATAATAATACTCGAGACACCGTAATTTTATTAGTGAATCAAAAGTTAAATAAAATAACGTAAGCACAAGGTGATATTTTCCCTTTCACTAACCTTTAATATGTCCTAGAATCCTCCAAAGTCTGCGATGTAGTGAAATAAAGGTAACAATCTGCTGTTATAATAGGAAAAACATGTACACACAACGACAATAATAATCTACACCTTTTTGTCTATATAATATATGAAACAATTTGAAAAGTATCAATTATTTGCAATATTTAACTTTGTAGATGAGTTATCAACAAGAAGCAACAGCCCCACGTTGGGCGCCAATTGATACGCGCCCCCTTTACTGGGCTGTGGTGAGATTATGAAATGTTAATGAAATAAAAGTGTAAGATAAAATTATGTATTTGAAAAGATTAGTCGGGCGCCTTAATTTATAAAATCTCACCCCAGACTGCGCTATCTTTATCTCAAATAGCCAACTAGTCGGAAAGCAAGAAACTATTTTTAATAAAACTTTACTAAATGTGAGTGATCTCGGGCTCGTTGTGAGTTTTAGGTTGTTGCTTCCAAAAAAGAGAATAATGTTAATGTTGACGCTTAATATAATAACTCCTACAAATAAATATGAACAAATAAAAGATTCAAGTAAAATTAAAAATATTATGTTTATTAAATTAAAGGAAACTGTAAAAATATAACGTATTACAAAAGTGATATTAACGAAACTGCATATACGCATAAACAACAAGGTGTTACTAATGTGAAAAGAGGTTATGTGTGTTAAACTAATAAATAATATGAATATAAATGTGAATATTCTTATTACAATAATGGTGAGTACCCTTTTATTGTTATCTCTAAGTTATAAATAGGTTGTTTAATTAAATATAAAGATCATGACAGGACGTGATAGATTAGGTAAATAATTCGAGTATATTATTAAATAAAAGTTTAAAGAATTTAATTTTTGAAAAAAAAATAAATATTATCTGAAAACCTGTTATAATAATGATGCTGATGTATGTTTGTAGATCGTCTGTGTGAATTGGGAAGATCCTCGGTGATCCAAAAATGTTCGGGTGCAGCACAAAATGATGGCGGTGCAGGTGGCTGTTTACGCAGACGCTATCGAAGATTTTCCTCGGACTTCGTCTTCGGTGCCTAATTACTCACTGCGCTCGTTTCTGGCTGTAGAATTTCAGGTATCGTTGTTGATGTACGTTAGACTATTTTGTTGAAGTTCGGCGATGGATTCTTATATATATTTCTTCTGATTTTCTATCGTTTTCGGTGGAACTACGTCTGTGACGCTATGTTGTTTGAAAGTTCGTTATTACCGAAAATTCTTGTAGTAATTCACTTGACGATCGAGTTAATTAATATTCTGGATACTTTTTATCACTTTTAGCTGAATTTATAATTTAAATTTGTGTTTTATACAAGATTTCTAAGGCTTGGTCTAAAAAGATGCGTCTATTTATTTTTTAAATTTAAGGATCCAATAATTCGACAGCACTTGTCTGAATATTACCAAACACGCTATCTATTGATATCAATAATCTCGATGATTTACCCTTTTAACAATTTTATATAAAAAGAATTTGATTAATTTAGAATATCTATATGATTTTAAAAATTATATTATAAATTACCAAGTTAGGTTAAGATAAATTTGAATGATACAAATCGCATACTGCGCATGATAAATGTAAACATAGCGAGATGTCAATTTGTAGGCGTGTCTTACTAGTGTCGATATAATACAAAGTTGCATATGGATTTGAATATGTTTTTCGCGCTAATATATGAAAATTTGAATATGATATAATAAAATTAAATAATGAAAGGAAAATGTATATAGAAATTTAAAGAATGAAATGATCGTTATAAAAATACATATGCACTTCGATACTACTAAGACTTAATAATATTATTTATATAACCATTATATTATAACCCTTTTTCACTTTGTATGTCTTATTCTTCCTATTTTAGATGCAGCTCTATATGGATAACATGCATCACAACAATATATATATATATATATATATTGTAATGGGGCAAACAGCACCCATATTCCAGCATCTATAATGGGAAAAACAGCATTAACAATTATAAAACTCATAGAAGAAGGGTTAAATTGGCGGATTTAATATGCAAAATTAGTATCGAAATGTATATAAATTAATATAACGATCTTTGAGTATTTTTAAATTAACCTATTTTTATTTCTAAACTTACTTTTATATTTTTATTTTCAATTTCATAATTCAAATCTTTAGCGCGAAATAACAGATATCTAATTTATCTACATCAATATTTTGTATCGATACTAGTTAGACACGCCCACTTTTTAAAATACAATTAACCCGCGAAAATGTTATTTTCTACATACAAATACAACATAACCTAATATTTGAATGCATGTTTTGACAACTTGAAAATTATTTTATAAATTTAATTATAATGACAAAATTATCACATTGTTTATATTTTTCTTGTTTGTGGATTTAGTAAAAGTAAAACTTCGAGGCTATTTTACAATATTATATAGGCTTTGAAAATAAATAACCGCTATCGGCGTCTTTTCCGTAATTGCCGTAATGGCCGTAATTTTGTTCGACTCCTTTAAAAAGTTATATAAAAATTAAAATACCAGTGATATTATTATAAATTTATGCTGAATCGAGATATTAATAATTGGCCCATCGTTTGAAAACAAACCTGAAGTCAATCGCTTGGAAACTTAGAAAATTCGAGATAAGCATCTTTAATATTGGAGTTCCGGCGAAGAAGTAGTATCGAAGCCGTTTTCAGGCCGCATACGCCGTCATCAAAATAGGAGGACCAGCACTTTGAATTTTCCCGAACACGACGCTTTCATTCCGGTTAACCGCTGAATTCGTTGGAATACAGGTTCACTTCTATAAATATTCTACAACAAAGTCGAAAAGTTAATATTATTTAATTAAAACAAATCATTCAATTTAATAAAATCCTGAATTTTACTTTTATTTACATCCTAGACAACAATATTATAGTTACCCTATATAAATATTTAAAACATAGTAGTACTTACCTGATTTATTGTATAAACTGTTGGAATTTAATTTAAGATCATATTTCTTAACAACACATAACCTTTAAGTATCCAACACACGTGTTTATATTTGTAGTTATTTATATTTGTCGCTTAACCCATCTATATGTTCAAATTACAGATTTTTGATTTATTTCAATAAATTATTTATTTTTATCACTTAATACAATCTTTTATTTGCTAGTGTTTGGTTGTAATAGTTATTTAATATTTAATTTACCTATTTAATCACCATTTAAAGGAATAGACATTCACATTCTATCTACGACGATCCTGAAGAGTCATATTCTAATTATTACATGCTCACGACTGCTAGTTGGTATATTAAGAACATAGATAGCGTTGATCTAAATATATTTTCATATTATAAGGCGCCCAATTACATTAATTCAAATCAATTTACTTTAACTTTCATAACCTTTATTATTTTCATTATCACATTTTGCTAGATTCTTTTAATTAACAAATCAACCGTCTTGTTTCAATATATATAAATTGAAATTAATAAATTAAAGAAAACCGATAAGATCCTCAATGATTAAAAACAAATAATTCACCCTTACTCAATTTATTTATTTGATATTCAGAGTCATATATTGTATTTTTCCATAGAATTTCTTTACCTCCCTGTAACATAATGTAAACCCCTAGTTTTATTACTTAAGAACAGTGTTGTATAAACCGTAGTGAAAGTTTTGTGCATAGACATTTTAGTAATAAAAAGTACCCATTCCTTCAACTATTTAAAATAAAACACGTGTTTATATGTTATAAGTTAATTATATGTCTGATAGCTCAGGTTGGAGCGAAACGATCGTTACAGTGTAAATTAAAAACTGAAATTCATTTAAATTTGTTTTATTTTATCCTGATAATAGTTATAATGGAATTTCATCAAGTAAAGGCTGAAACAATCATATATATAAAAGTAGCTTATCTGCAGCTGAGAAAGCTTTTCCATATAGATCTGTTCTGATTATCGATGTAAAGAGGAAGTTGTGTGAGGCTTTTGTTCTCTCACAGTTTACTTATTGTTCAACCTTATACCACTCGGCACTCGATCGCGTTACAGAACAAAGGATTAAAAAGATTCAAAATTCTTGCCTCAGATTTATGTATGGTATACGTAAATATGATCATATATCTCATGCACTGCGAATGAGTGATTGGTTGAATATGAGAAATCGCAGGGATTGCAGTGTCTTTTCTTCTATCTTAGGATTGTAATAACTAAAACACCTCCTTATTTATATAATAAAATAAGATACCACTCGGACGTACATAATATTACCACCTGTTTTCGTGGTCTTATCTCGCCTCCTCCTACACATGTTAATGTATTTTGTTAATGTGTTTTGCAAAAATAAAGCCCATAATTCGATATATAAAAACCAGCGCGCTTTATAAAATTTCTCTTTTTGAAAGATCACTTACATATTCAATTTACATCAAATATAATAGCATTCCGAACTCCCTTAAGAATCTGTAAATGCTTACTTACATTTAAGTATCGCCTTAGACAACAAATTTGGATACAACAGAATAGACAACCTTGCTGTGGAAATCAGCCCCAATTATAGCACTTCAACTATTAATTCCTTGTGATTTAATATCTATTGCCTATGCCTTTTTATGTATCATATATTTAGATTACCTATGTTACGTTAAGTGTTCTTGACGAATTCAGTTAGTGCGCACAGTAATGTTTATATATATTATTTAAGTAGTTTTAAGTTAGTATCAGGAAATTATCTCATAAACTACAAATGAAACAGACATGCAATATACATATCTGTAACAATACACATGGACAATACACCTCTTATTTTACAGCACTTACTTCTCCTTAAGACACGTGTTTCTGCCATCTACAGGCGTCATCAGTCGCCTCCTAATTGTCTAGCGATTCGACGTACAATAGTAAGTCTGCTGGCAAATTTACTCCTCAGTCAAACAGATAATCACGCAGTCCGTATTCCCGAAATTGTCTGTGTACTTCCAGAAACGTTCTGTAATGAGGAATGCGCCTATCGGGAAACCGATGTCGGTATTCAATAACTGCTTGACCTGCACTGCCGTTACAGTAGCCATACACAAAATGCATGTCCGCATACTCTTGAGAAGAAAATCGGTAAGGCGTTTTGAATAAAGAAAACGTGTCCACTCACTAATAATCTGTTGTATGAACTGAAACGTAATGTAATCCTTTATTAAAAAATGCAACGTTAACAGTCATCTGAGCATTTGTTTATTGTATGATATTCATGGTTCAGCACTTACGAAATAAGTAAAAACCTTCTTTATCATAAATAAATTTCCAGTACTCTTTTTTGTAAATCTGCAAGAAATTATTGTATGCACTACGTTATTTTAGGATAACATTTTATTATGCGAGGTTAACAATCATAGGCCTGTTATTGAATCGTATAATTTTTTTTAAATAAAATCAGTTTGTATTGCCTTTGGGATTACATTTTTTTTCATGATCTGACAATCACATTCATAGATCTGTAACTTTGAAACAAATAAATATGGATATACAAGTTTTGCGTTTTTGTTACTTGAAATTAAGTCGACTTTACACTCCTAAAATTTGAACATAACGATACTTAACACCTTGTATAATATCACTCTACGACGATTACCCGTGGAATGCCGTCCCTCTCCATTTCCAGTTCTTTATATAGGGCTATACAACTTCGAGAATTATTTTCCGGAGCCTCGTAACTTTTCCCTAGGCAGCTGGCATATTCGGTGCATGTTAGCTATCGCCAGACTGTCCCCTGACGTATTGCGGATGACTCACACCACAATACTTACAGTCTGTCCATTGTAAATGATAATTAATACTTTGAATAGGTTAAATTAATAAAAAAGGTATGTAGGAGTTTCTTACTGTTTCGTCTTAACCGTTAACCCGAAACACTGAAATATCACCGTTAATTAGGAACAACGTGAAATAAATGCATAAGAGAGAATTCGTTTTGTTTTCAGTAAAATGTAGAAAGCATTTATTTCATTCACGTGACTTCACGAAATTCGATTGATTTGCAGAAATTTGCAAAAAGACGGGCACAATATAATATCTGTTCTTAATGCAATTTAAGGCATTTCCCGACGATTCGAACTTCAGTCCCTTAATAGCTCAAGGGTTAAGAGTGTGGTCCGGTAAACCAAAGGACGCAGGTTCGAATCCTAATCCGAATCCTAAAAATGGATATACAAGTTTTGCGTTTTTGTTACTTGAAATGAAGTCTACTTTACACTCCTAAAATTTGAACATATCGATACGGGACACTTGTATAAATGTAAATAAATATAATTATGAAATAAATCTTCTTATTACTAGTTATTAGTTTTTAAAATGTTATATAGTGCATTTTTTGTTTATTTGTTAAAATAGTGTGTGTTTAAATTACCGTTAGTTTCATTTGAGAACCCAGAAAGACAATTATATGACAGTATTATTGGAATTTATAAGAAAAACAAAATTGTCTTGACGAGCAGGTGCACATTTATATATAAGTATGTTTATGTTTAATCTTAAATATACATTATTTAATCAGAGGAACTTGGTTTCTATTTAAAAGTTTAATGTGTGGCTAGTTCAGTGCCTATTAATGCTAAACTAAAACTAAACATACGTGCGGTACGTAATTATGAAGTCAATAATAAAAAGGAACTCCAATATTCCTTCTTTACGATATGACTAGAGTCAAAAATAAATTACGTTATCCAAATATTGTTAAACTTAAGTATCTGTTTCAACATAAATACTATATGTTATACAAAAGGGGTTAAAACCAGTCAAGATATTATTATGCTCGATCTTAAGGTTCTTATGTACGGATGCTGAAGTCAAGATTCTGAGCGTAACGTAAAATTAGCTCACCTAGTGTGATGTAGTAGCGACGTCATTAGAAACTGTGTAAATCCTGACAGAAACAAACATTCACGAAACTATGGCAGGTGTTCCTCATCACGAGTCGCGTTTAATGCTTCTGTAACGGCGGCTTAGACGAAAGTGATGGGGACGAATATTAGACATACGTAGTGTTGTGAAACAGAAGTAAAAGCGAAAATCACACTGCTAATTTATCATGATAATATTCTGAATTTAAGAATATGCGAGATTTATACAAATATAAAATTCCTACACTCTTTCATTTTTTGTTTGTTTTATGTACATAAATGAATATAATACATACTGAGAAATACTATTTATTTATCTAAGCATTCTATTCTTGTTGGTGACATTTATACAGGGTATTAAAAAAAGTTGTTTGGAAATTTTACTCACTAATAGTTCTCAATTAAGATAAAGAAAAATGTCTTAGTAAACCAATGTCCTAAAATCAGTCATTTCGGAGATATAGACAATTCCAATATCGTTATTGAATAAGGCCGTTTAGTCGTTAAATGTTCTTTTAATACAAAAATATACATACAAAAATTAATAGCTTAACAAGCGATGCTTAAATTAAATGTTCGACATGACCTCCTTCCATGTGAAAACATGCTTAACATCTACGCACAAAAGAATCTAGCACTCTTTCGAAGATTCCTGGAGATTGGCGAATTGTCTCACATGCGTTTTATATTCGTCGTTGGAGATATTCTATGTCATTTACAGGTGTGGAATAAGTTAACGACTTTAAGTAACCCCAAGCAAAAAAGTCTAGCACATTTAAATCAGGTGGTCTGGGTGGTCAAGCATTTGGACCCCTCCACCCTATCCATCTACCGTCTAAATTCATTATTTAAATAATTACGAACACTGTGCACGAAATGTGCAGGCTCGCCATCATGCATAAACCACATCTGTAACCTATCCTGAAGGGGTACATCTTCTAATAATATTGGCGAAGTGTTCCGCAGAAATTCCAGATAAATTTCAGCAGTTAAGCTATTAGAAAGAGCTGGTCCTATCAGTCGATCGTTTAGAATACCAAGTGAAAACATTAACAGAAAATTTATGCTGGCTTCTTGATTCCACAATAGCGTGAAGATTTTCGTCTGCCCAAACGTGACTAAATTAATAATGCCGTCTTTCGTAAATGCGGCTTCATCGCTGAATAAAACTATAGCAGGAAAGAAATGATTTTTTGCAATTTTCTGCAAAATTATTTCGCAAAACAAACTTCGCAAGACATAGTCAAGAACGGTTAGTGCTTGCACTCGTTGAAGGTGATAAGGATACAGTTGTTGCTGATGTGAAATCCTCCAAACTAGAGGAACGCTAATATTTACTACAGCAGAAATCCTTTTAACACTAATACCTGGATATTATTCAACCCATCTTAAAACATCCTCTTCTATTAACTGACTAACTTGAACTATATCGACCATCGATTATACGATATTCTTAAAAGTACAATTTATAAAAAATGGCTTTCAAACTTGCTGTCTTTGAAATGAGGCATTCCTGAAGTTTCAACAAAAATGTCATTAGAAACAGTAAGTAAATCTATAGACGAATAGCCGTTCATTACTTTGGTGCATTCAGGAAACAAACACTTCACTCAAACAAATTATTCATCGTTTAAAAGCTTATTTTCTGTACTTTTAATATATACGAGGGTGGATCCAGAAATTTTACAAATAGACAACATTTTTTATTCTCATAGAAATTTACATCGTTGGAAAGAAGAAACTTTGCTCTATTTTTCGCCATAATCGCCATCTTTTTCTACGCATTTTTGTAGACGGTACTCTGCCGCCAACCCGTTGAGGGAGGGTTTCACCCTTCTTTGACTTCATCGTTGATCCGAAAGTGTTCGCCACTCCTTCCTTATCTTCTTGACACTTTTGAAAAAACTGGCGAGCACAGTCAAGGCGTTTCTCCTTGAGTTCTGATGTCAATAGTCGCGATACCCATCGGTCACAACACTTGCGATACCCCAATTTTTCAGCCAAAGCTCTTTCCACTGTACCCTAAGAACTCCCAGGAATCCAAACAACAACTTCACGGACGCTGACCCCCTGTTTTGAAACACTTCACGATGGACCATCTCGATAACTGCCTCCGCAACTGACGGTCTTCCACTCCGTTCTTCATCGTGGACTTCCTTCCGACCGGTACTAAATGCCCTGCACCACTTTCGTGTTGAACGGCCATACACTTGTCGCCATGCACCTCTGTCAACTGACGATGAATATCCACGTGTGGAATCCCTTTGGCATGCAAAAAGCGAATTACGGAATGAATCTGGCACTTAGCGGGATCAACAATGGGAACCTCCATTTCGGACGGCTGCTGAGCCAAGACTGAGCAGCGACGCGCAGCCGGGGGAATCAAGAGTGGGGGAACAGCTGCGCACAGCGGTGTTGTCAGATTTCGCCTCGCACCTTCCCGTGCAGCTGGAACTCTTCGGGAACCTTATTTCTGGATCCACCCTCGTATATACGAGGGCTATTCGTAAAGTAAGATCTGTTTCCGCCTAGTAAGCAGACGAGTGTGAATATCGGCGTGATCTCAGCGCTGCGGTGTAGTCTGATTCAGTCTGGGCTTGGCAATGCTAATGACAGAAGAGTTTGGACATTCTTTAGTTTGATTTTAATCGTTTAAAATAGCTGCTGCAAATGAAAATCCCGCCGACTGTGAATTGCTTGCTCTTATTCGATTTCTGTGCGCGAAGAATATGAACGCGCTGAGATTCATCGTGAACTTTGTTCTGTTTATATTAAAAGACTTTATAAACGGCGAATCTTCTGACAAGTTCACATTAAGTGCAGGTTTTCCAACAAACTCAACTGTATGGTGAAAGCCTTGATTTTAGTTGCTTGATTTAGCTGCTGAGTTATTGTCATTAACATCAGGCTCGGTTTCGTTATCATCTGCTGGATTGTTACGGTCAGAATAGTCGTAATCATCAGAATTAACCTCATTTCCCCATTGGAGAGTAATTTTTATCATCCAGCGGATCATCGCTTTGATAAGGGTCGTCCTTTCTTAGATTGTCTTCAGAACGGTATACTAAGTTCATCCCACGTAAAGGGCTTTCTTTTATCACGTTTTTCGGTTTGTAAATCGCTGGGCCTGTAATAAAAAATTCCGTGTAAAATAGTGGTAAAACTAAACAGTGTCATATTTTTAAGCACCTCTCTCAAAGCTTAATTTTTACCACGAAAACATAAGCAGTAAGTGGTATTTATATAAAGTAGATTCTTCTGGTATATGACGATCAATATATTTAGTAAGAAACTTCTTGAGGAGTAGATTGCTAAGCTTCTTGAATGGGGTACTAGTCGCATGAAAGCTTCACACAGTTCTTCGTTAAAAGTGTCAGGTGCAGATGGTCATATGGTATCTTGATGAGTTTTCGAAGAAACATGTCTCTACACATGACACTTTTGTGGACGCCTTAAACTTAATAACAGGCACTGCGATATATCTCAGTATCATTACGAATATGCAACCAATCTGTATGGCCTTTAATCCATCCTACCATGGTTGCCCTGCGAGAATTCTCCATAGTTAATGAAAATAAAGAGAAATACTAGGAACAGAAAGAAATGGACTAAAAAAAAGAAATGAAAACTACTCCAAAAATAAGGTATTAAATTAAACTTAATATTTATAAAAAAATATAGGATAAATATACAATAACAATATAACAATACGGAATTTTTTAAATACTAAACGCTGTAACCAAATAACACTGAAAGAAACGAAACCAGAAACAATCCCTTATAGAAGAGAATAGAAAATATACCATCTCAAGAACAATAAATACATACATGTATATGCATGTATAACAGCATGTAAACATGAGAATACACTTTGGAAATTAGCAAATCTAATCTTTTAAGAGATTATTTCACGAAGTCTAATGAAATAATATATAAATGTATATTCCGTCTTACACGCCACTGTTGAATTTAATTTATAAGGGAATATACATAATGTTCTATTCATAACGACGGAAATAACAACACCTGCTCGACGAATGCAAATAGTGTGGCTGTTATAACATTCATACTATACCTGATAACGTTTTATCGGGGCAATTGGCCATTCAATCGCTTCAGTCCGCTCTCTATAATAACTCGATAATAACAAACTCTTCATGTATTGGTATTTTTCTTAATAATTACAATAACATATTCTTTCTTTACACGATATTAAAATACTCACGATATATTTTGTTAGATTTTGTGTATTTGTTCATAGTAGTAGTTTGGTCGGACATTCCCTGATTTATTGTAAAATTATGCTTAGTGAAGATATCAAAATCTTTTCGAAAGTTGTAAAAATAGGTTTATGTAACTATGTTAGTCTACATTTGGATTTTTTTTGTTTGTTTTTTCTCAGGTAATAAATTCGAGAGCAAATTGCCGGTACAAAAGAGCCCTTCAATTTTTCAGGTCGAACCTCTACGCTATACAAAGCTCTACTTTGAGGTATAAAGTTAAATGTTTAATATATTTCAGTACGTGGCAGGGTAACATCTGAAAGATAGAATATGCAATATTAACGGTAGAGTGGAAGCGCAGAGGTGAGGAATGAATAATTTATCGGTAATACCGGTTGCCGGGAAGCTGACCACACTCGAAAGATAGAATATGCAATATTAACCCTTAAGCGGAAAACCTTTGTCTGATGTTGATAATTAATATTAACGATATGAAATTTACGTTTGCTGTCAGTAATGTAATTCTCGTTAACATTGATGAGTGATGCAGGAATTTCTTCATTAACATACTAATTACGAATAATTATGTTTCATTGGATGAAGAACATTATTGCATGAGTATCAATACTTCGTTTTTGGAAAAGAGTATTATAAACTTTAGAGTGCTGTTTGATGAAAACGAAAACGTTCTAATAATATAACTATAAAAAAATATTACTGGTAAATGAATACTACTTTAATTACCTACATTCTGAGACACTATAAATCCATTTCCCTAAAGCATATGTTTGAATAATTTTGAAGTAATTAAATATTTAGATTTCTGTACAACAGTTGTAAGACATAACTAATTTAAAAGTATTTGGAAAGAAATTTAAGTAGTTCTTAATAGAGAAGATTTTTTTTTCAATAGATAGCTGAGACCATTATTTCACATGATATAATATTTTGCATGTTTGATACATTGTTGATATGATAGGTATTATAAATCTTTATTAGACAAATAAATTGTTGTTTAACTAATTGTTGTTAATTGTTGCTAACTTTAAAAAGAAAATTGTCAATATATCAGCAATATAGTAGGCAACCAGTTATTAATTTATGTTTCGACGGAGAAAATAACTATTCTGTAAATTCGGTACTCTTAGTTCAAGACATATAGTATTATTATTTTTTTGTATTGAAAAATTAAACTTTTCAGCATACATGAAACTTTTTAAATCAATCACGAAACTGTTAAAATTTATGGCGAAGGTATTCTAATTTCTAATTTCTGTTCATCAATTTTCTTTGACGAAATTTACCTTCGAGGCAGCGAGTTTCACATATGTTTGATACCTTAGACATGAAACAAATAATAATGGAACCTACTCGAGTAACTCTCACCACTACTACCTTGCTTGATTTAATTATTATTTCCGATGAGCCGGACTTGGTCGAAAGTGTTGTAATTTCATGCGACTTATCAGACCACGACATCTTCTACTGTAGGTTTTCTAAACTTGAGATTGTTAACACACCGAAATATCAAACTTTCAGAGATTACTCGAGCTTTAATTACGATCTCTTCATGAAAGATTTAACCATTATTCCCTTCAATCACATGTTTTTATGACCCTACATGACAAACTGGATTTGTTCAATCGTGTAATTCATAATCTATTCAACGCTCATGCTCCCCTTAAAACGGTAAAAATTACGAAACCTCATAAACCTTGGATAACTGAAAATATTAAACTTCTGCAGAAGTAACGCAACGATGCTAAGAGTAAATTTAGGAGAACCAAACTGGAGTCTCACTGGATTTATTACAAACAACTCCGAAATTATACTACTTTGGCGATTAGAAATGAAAGGACAGCTTATTTTCAACATTTGTCTTATAATAGGAACAGTAAATCTTTTTGGCGTGAACTTAATCAGTTAAATACTGGAAGGAAAAAGAAAAATGAGATTTCATATGAATACTCAAATCCGCCCTTGATTAACGCTGGGTTTATTAACAACAAACCTCTCGTTTCTGGAAAATTTCTGGAATGTATTAATAATTACATTAGTAATACTTGTCCGGACCTAAAAAATACTTTCGTATTTCACCGAGTCGACTAGAATGTCGTGTTTCGATTCATCTTAAGTATTAAGAGTACTACTGTCGGTAGTGATGGCATTGACATTCACATGCTCAGATTGCTCATACCTTATGCGCTTCCATACATAACTCATTTAATAAATTGTTGCATAACAGAAAGCGTTTTTCCGGTAACGTGGAAAAAATGACTTGTAATCCCTATATCTCAAAATGTGAACGCTGCTAACATCGGTGACCTTCAACCTATTAGTTTATTGCCTGTTCTAAGCAAAGTCTTGGAAAAAAATACTAAATACACAAATCACTGAACATCTGTAAGCTTCTAATTTGCTCCCTCAGTGTCAATCCGGTTTCCGAATTAATCATAGTTGTACTACTGCACTTTTGAAGGTCACAGATGACATTCTCAGATCTAGAGATTATAACGCTATGTCTCTATTGGTTATGCTAGATTACAGTAAGGCGTTTGATACTGTTAACCATGACATTTTATTGGCTATTCCTTATCATCTCGGGTTCAGCAGTGGTGCCTTGGCTTTGGTACTTTCGTACCTCTCCGAAAGATATCAGTGCGTAACGTTGCGTGGCGACGTACTTTCACCATTGCCTGTGACAAGTGCAGTTCCACAGGCATCAATCCTTCGCCCTTTATTTTTCTCCATTTATACCAGCCACTTACACAAATGTGCCAAGCACTGCCAGGTGCAAATGTATGCTGATGATACGCAGCTCTACGTTGGTTTCACAAAAAAAATCGGTGTTCGAGTTGCTATTGATAAGATTAATCACGACTTAGAGCGCACACAATCATTTTCGCAGAATCATGCACTAAAGATCAACCCGGAAATGACCACTGCCGTCTTGTTTGGTAACCCTGCATTAATTCAGAACATCAAAGATCAAATCATGATCAAAATTAATAATGCAGAAGTGTCGTTGGTTGATTCGGCAAAAACCTAGGTTTAATCATTGATAACACCTTCCGATACAAGAAACATGTTTCAATAATTATTCAGTCATCCTATGCCAATCTCAAAACATTATATACTTATCGATCAACTTTTGACATCCGAACTACAACCATGTTATGCGAGAGTCTTGTCTTGTCGCTATTTAATTTTGCGTACAATCAACGGCCCTTGCTTGGATAGTGCTGATCGAGCTCGCGTACGGAAGGTTCAGAACGTGTATGCGTTATATTTTTGGTATATGCAAATTCGAACATATTTCGCATAAACTTCTGGATTTACTCCATCATATGTAGTACGTATATGGTCTTTCAGTTTGTCCAAATTACGTATTTGCATGTTATTATAAATTTTACTTTTCAGGCAACTCCAAAGGAAGTAATCATTTTGAGATAAACTGGCTGATTTTGGGGGCCATGGTATGGGGTCAAATCTGTAAATTAACCGTCTTTAAAGTGCGTAATTAAAAAACAATTATGACGGCGTTAGTAGAATGTGCCGGGGCTCTGTCCATTCGGAATCAAGGTTCATCAACATTTAGCCGTTTCATTTGTAACAAATGCGTAATACATGCTTAACGTATTGATATACTTAAACCTTTTTTTGTATATTTGCTGCCATCTAACATCGTGTTAATGGACTTACACCTATATACGTATTTTCTTCTCTTCTGTACCGGCATAGCCGGTCAAGGGAAGGGTTGCCACTTTCGGCATAGTCTCTTTCGTCCGGCAGATGTCACTAGATTATATGGTGCCACCTGATAGGACAAAATTTGCTATACCTTATGAGGCGATTTAAGCTTTATTTACTTCACTAGCTTAACTGATGACGCCTAATAGTAGATGGCAGAAACACGTGTCTTAAGCAGAAGTAAATGCTGGAAAATACTAGGTGTATTGTCCATGTGTACAGTTACAGCTGTGTATATTGCATGTCTGTTTCATTTGTAATAAAAAACAATGTTTTTTTTCTCTCCGTGGCAAGCTAATTTAAGAATTAAACTATAGGTAAATCCCTCACTGGTATATAATT
Source organism: Melolontha melolontha (assembly GCA_935421215.2). Classification (NCBI taxonomy): domain Eukaryota; kingdom Metazoa; phylum Arthropoda; class Insecta; order Coleoptera; family Scarabaeidae; genus Melolontha; species Melolontha melolontha. The sequence continues at coordinate 214,546,021 of OW285235.1, forward strand.
GGTTACCTACTATGCCTCTAACGCAGTGATAATTTTCATTTTAAAGTTACACATAGGAAAAATGTATGTGTAACAATAAAGAAAGAACCCGGTATATATATATACGACATAAAAGTAATTATTTCTTGGGAGCAGCGGCCGGGTAATTAAAGCAATATTTAATTTGACGTTTCGGTACCACATATATATAGTACCCTTTTCAAGACTGTAAAATTTATTTAAATATAAAAAATGGTAAGAGAACGATATTAGAATGAATCTATTTACATTAGATTTTTGTGGTGTTAACATATTGTGACCTATTTGTTACGCATTTCGAACTTAAACTAAACTTGTGCATTAGCAGGCAGACCGTTTTCGGACGGGTGGAAGGAGTGTTTGCAGTGTCAACACTACACGGGGGAGGGGGGTAACTGTTTTCGGACTTACCTTTTTTATTTTATTTTTGTAATATTTATTTTGTTATTATACGGGGGTGTTATATAATGGGAAAGTATATTGCTGACAGGTTATTCAAATCTGATCAGCTCATTTATTATCACAGAAATGACAGAACAGATTACAGGCTGAATACATTGGTAAATGCTTGACATATAAAAAAGAAGACGGAAGTGACTGCGGAAACTATAGAAACTCTATTAGCAACAACACAAAGACTGTACGAGAAGATACTAGAAAGTGGATTAAGAAAAACAATACCCATGCAGTAAGATTATGTTCAAAGTGGTTCCCCCTTTATGCAATATACAACACCCTGTGTTTTCAGTAGATTAAGCTATACCTATAGATACAAAAAATTCCAAAATCAAGGCATATACACCTGGTATATAGATATGACGAAGGCGTGTGACACTAACTGTGACAGCTTAAAGAACAAAAACGCAAGCAAGCATCTAATAAGAGCGATCGAAAGTATATACAAGGAATCTAATAATTAACAAATAATTTAAAAGTATAGGAAGTGTCCAACGAGGCAGTGTGTTGAGCCAGTAATTGTTTATTTGAGTAATAGGTGAAGCAATAAAGAAGAGCCAGGAAAGGATTTATAAATTTGTAGTAGGGTATGCTTGTCTGCAGCTAGCATATCTGGAGGCTATGGCTGTGTCATCTGCTTTTGCAGATAACATAGCCATATTGACAAACTCAGAAAAGAGCCTGCAAAAGGTCCTGGGAATTTGAAGAGAAGTACTAGAGACGCTAAATTTCGCCATTAATTTAGAAAAAGCAAAATCAGTGGTAATAAGTAGAGAACGGACGCAATTTCCATAAAACGCAATCGGCAATTAGAATTGTGTATAACGTCGCTCAGTACATCCCGGCGTAATTCAATGAAGTATTTGTTTGACTTACTCGGACACCTGGTCTCGCCGCGATAAAAATGGGCAAGCCAGCTATTGTATTCCGAGAATATAGTGCTTTTTAAAGTGTTTTCATGAGCGTAGATAGAAGTGGGGTTTATATAATGTATATATTTTATTTATTAGTTTATATTTCGTAAGATAAATAAAGTGCTGTGAGTAAGTTTCTTGTTTTCATAGTTTTAACTGTTAAAACATTTCGTAACACTGCTAAAGGAGGATGCTAGAAGAAGTGGTGAGTGCAAGGAGCTCACACAAATTCCAAATTTAAAAAATCAGTTGTACTTTTTTCACGAACACTTTGGAAAATTGCCAAAACTAATCACTTATTTTGAAAATCGAAATCTCAAATTAAAGGACGGATTAACCACATTAGATGTGGCTGTTAATAATTTGAAAAGTATTCCAAGTGACTTGAAGCAATTCTTAATAGAAATCCAGATTTAATTACATTGCAGCAATTATGTATTGAGACAATTCCACAAAATCTAACGGGTAAATATGAAGAAATAAAAGAATATTTCCAGTATGCACCTATAACCAGTTGCGATGTAGAAAGGACGTTTTCTATTTATAAGGATGTACTTAATTCAAAGAGAACAAAATTGACAGAAGAAAACCTTGAGAAACTATTGCTAGTCAATATTAATACTCCTTTACTCAACTTGAACGACAAAATGAACAAATAAAAATGTTCCAATTATAGAAATAAAATTAAAAACTTTAAAAATACAACTTTTCAACAAATACATATGTATTTCGTAATTTTATAGATCACCACCCGTTTGTTTTCCAATTATATAAATAAAATTAAAAACTTTATAAATACAACTTTTCAACAAATAAATATGTATTTCGTAATTTTATAGATCACCACCCGTTCGTTTTCCAATTATATAAATAAAATTAAATATTTTAGAAATACAGCCTTTCGCCAGTACTGCACTGGGTGGTAAGCGTGTCCGTTCTCTAGTAATAAGCTACGAATAAATTGAAGTGAATTTACACATAGGAAATAAAGCTACAGAACAGGTCACTAGTATAACTGACAGCACAAGTGAAAGAGAAGAAGGAAAGTCAGCTCTCAAACTATACTACTTGTTACAGAAAAAGTTTCTGAAACATGAAAATATAACAGAAAAAGCAAAAATAACGATTTATAGCAAAAATATATTAGCTGGGACAATACGCGGATGAGAAAATTTGATATCAACTAAACAAGAAAAAAGAAGTCAGGCTGAATTGAAAATGAAATGTCTAAGGAAATTATTGGGTGTAAAAAGATTGGACAAACAAATAGAGAAATTAGAGCAAAACTAGAAGCAGAACTTCTAATCTTTCTCTTAAAACAATAGAGGCAGTTTTGTGAGATAGAGGAGAAAATTGGAATTCGGCGATAGGAATGGCAAAAAATAGGAAATTTGTAAACAATGAGAAATAAATGCAGCAATATAGAAAAATTCGATACCGCAGGATACGAGACGATAGAATTATGATGACGGTTGATGAAGGTTGCCTTCAATAAACAATATTATTATTTCTATTTAGTAATGATTTAAATAGTTTTTCCAAATTATTATAATTTACAATTTTATATGTCTGCTTTGAATACTAAATAAATATGCAGTACAAAGACTGTACAAAGAATGCGAGTTTAACAATACTACTTAAAGTATTGTTAAACTCGCATTTGAAATTAATATTTTCCAAATATAATAAACAAATGAAAATAAAATCGAGAAAGCGATAGTTTCTCTAAACAAAATTTGGATAAATGACTTTTGTAACACATAATCAAATATACCCATATGTATATTTATCAGATATTTTTCATCGAAAGAAAATCACGTCTACGTTAAGATAAATGATTATATAGCAGAAAAGATAGAATTGTTATTCTGGCAGCACACGCAACGGCAGCCTTTCAATTCATGACCCATCTCACAGTACAAATCACAGGGATTCAGAATCAGCGTAAACTTGAAACAACTGACTGCTGAATAGGAGAATTCTTCCCTGAAGTTTCACCTCATCAACCGCAAATTTATATTTGTTTCTCTTCGGATATATGGGTTATATACAGTTCAACTAACAAAAATCTTTGTAATTAACTTAATTCTTAGCTGCATTCAAAAGATTTATTTAATAAGTGGGTTTTGAAAGTATTACGGAGTAAGCAAATACTATAACTTGATAATCAAGACAAAATAAAATTGTTTCCTAATTTATGGTATACTAGAAAATAAAAAGGTTCTATTGGTTAAATTTGTGAGTTACTTATCTTCGCTATGAAGTCCTTTCAGAAGGGAAACTGATAGATTAACCCATTGTGTAGCTTCAAAGTAAGATTTGACAGTTTATGGACTAAACAGTTATACTATAGTGGCAGGTTTTAATGCTAATGGATAAGCTATTAACTCAAAATATAGCATTTCACGTATTTCTATGTACAAATTAAAGTATAGAAGGTAATATTTTTCGGCTTTTTTACTAGAGTGACGCCTTCACATCAAAGAATTTCTAGATTTTAAAACTTTATTTAGTACTAGATTTCTGTATATTAAATATTAAAACAAATTAGTCGACATTTGCTTAAATAAGTTGCGGCCAACGTTTTACAAGGCAATGTAATAATAATGACAAAAATATTTCGCTGCATAATAACAAATGTACTTAACATCCTTAGTGGAACTATAAACATATGGTTAACCAAAGCATCAAAGAAATCGTAATAGATACAGTGTATATTAATACCTCAACCAAAAGTCGCGTACAACCCAGCTTATACTCATGGATATGTGGGTTGAGTAAAATGTTTCCCATCGAGAGGCTGACGAAGTGCGAGAAAAGAAAAAATATAAGAATAATAAAAATAATAATATTATAATAATAATAATAAAAGGGTAGAAGCCAGGAAATATAGAATTCATCACCCATATACTGCAATCGAAAGGTTCCACCTGCCAAGAAGAGAAGGAGGTAGATGTATTATGAGCAGATGAGTAACTTACGACAATACCTTCTAAAAAAAGTCGGAAAAAGTAGCTTGTGTAATCGGATTTTCCTCAAATGGATAATTTTACGTCAAGCGGAAAGTTAATCTCATCCACATTGATTTTAAGTGTGTCCCAACAGGGAGAGAGATGGAAAAATAAATCTCTTCATGATAAATATCTGTTAACAAACGAAGATCACAACTTAGCGTCGCAGACATGGCTGCATGCAAATAATCTGCTTGCCGAAACTAACGGATTTATAGCCGCTATTCAGGATCATGTCATTCTAACGCATTCCGATAGGAAATAGATTCTTATGTCACGTATTATTGTATTTTGTATTGTTTGACGTCATAACGGGGAATTTTTGTGTTACTACTCGTGGAAATTTTACCTACAAGCAATAATACCGAAGGTTTACGATAGTGTCCTAAAAATCTAATCTTAACTAATAAATAAAAGCCGGATTATATACAAAAAAAAACTGAAAATATGGGCAAAAATATGCAGATGTTTTAGCCTAAATATGCACTTCCTTATGAAAAATATGCAGGTAAAAAGATACGAGGAATGTTAGAAAATGAAATACTGTAGAAAAAAATATTTTATTATGTTTACTACAAGTTTATTTAGAACATTTTACAGCATAATTAACTATGAAAACAATTTGAAATCACATATTTCTCAAAGTTTTCAACAGAAAAATTGTGACGCCTGTCTGAAAACATGTATTTATATACTGAAAAGGTTCGTCCTACGTCGACGCTTGTTATTGGAGCATATTTCAAATTAGAAATATCATCTATTGTCAACTCAATATTTTCTACTGAATCACCACACAAGATTTTAGCAATGTCCTCTAGCTTTTTAAAACCGTCATTTTTTCCTATTACACATAAAATTTTTTCATACGCGGACTGTCCCACTCCTCCTTTAACAACAAAACATGACTTTTCAAATTTGTTTATTATTTAAACCCTCTCGATTAGCGACATAAATTGTTTTTGCAACTGCAATATAGAAGTGGAAGTAAAACTAAGCTGTAATTGGCTTTAATAAACGCTAACTGTTGAGGTATTTCTTTACTCGAATACATCTTTTGGGCGTCTATCACAGATTGTGCATCCCCATCAAGATCCATAATAATTGTCTTTATTCTTTCATAATGATTTGCATGAAAAATAGCAGCCTCCTCCAACCACGTTCCCCGTCGTGTGTTTACTGGTTGAGGAAGAAGCGGAACACCGGGTAGATGTTTCTAAAACTGAACTCGTAATGGGGCCTTCAAAAATACTTTCTTAACACTACTAATTACAGTATTTACTAAAGAAAAACGATTTCTGTCTTCTTCTGCAACACGATTTAGTCCGTGCGCCAAGCAAGTTCTGTAAATTAAATTTGGGTAAAAGATTTTCAAGTTGAAAGCTACCTTCACAATGTATGGTGGAGCATCCGTCAAAAACAATAGAATTTTCTCTATTGAAATTGATTCCGGTATGAAGAAAGTTGCTTGTTGTTCCTGTATAAACATTGTTATTGTCAAATTATTTGTTTTTTCCAACTGTTTGGATGAAATTAAATAAGATTTTGCTGGAGCCGGTACGTTAAGGATACCAATCATTAAATGAACTATGTATCGGCCAACACTACCAGTAGTTTCATTTAAGCATATATAAAGATAATTGTTTGCAACAACTTTCTCAATGCTATTCACTGTTTCTACATAGATACAGCGAATGTTATATTTGCTGATGTACTTTTGCAAAATAACTATACAGGGAATGTTATATTTGCTGATGTACTTTTGCAAAATAACTTGACATTTAAATTGTTTAATTTATGTAGTGGATTATCTACCGAAACAAACATTTGACACAAATCTTCATTAAATTTTTCTTTCCGTTTTTTTTGAAAGTTAATGGTAAACTTTGCGATAATGTTTGTTGACTCTTTTTCGTCAATTTGTCTTTGTTAGTTTTGCAGCATGAGATGGAGTTTTCATATGTCGGTCGACTTGGAACTTTCTCTCACTTGTAATCTGCAAAAAAATACCACAGGGTTGTTTTCTTGTAAAATAAATGTTAGTAAAAGATAAAGGAATAATTAAAAACTTAATTAATTAATAATAGGAAATAAACTTAAAATTTCACTTACAATCTTGTAGCATGCTACGCAAAGCACTTTTTCTCTATCCACACACAATTCTGAATAAGGTGCAATCCATCTAGGCACAGTCGCTATTTTCGGCATTTTTGCTATTATATATCACAACTCACAACCCACAAGTTTAAACTTCTAAAAGCCAACGTAAAATGACGTTTAAAATAAAATTACTTTCGAATAGGGGAATAAATTTCTCCCAATAGCAAAGAAACACATATACTCATAATTTTCTGGTAAAATATATTTTTGTATTTATTTAGAAGTTTTAAGGTATTAGCTTTTCGTGAAATTTTGTCTCGGCCTGGATGTATGGGAAGAGCATTAATAAATTCTTATCCGCTTATCCAAAAAGTAACGGGAAGAGGTTTAATAAAATGCAATTTTTAATTTAAAGAGGGCTCTTTAATTTTTATTTTATAGTTATATCTACGACATATTTTTAGTAATGCCTATAATAAATTTGATTTAGTAAATAAATAAAACTCGAATACTTAAAATATGCAAAAATGCTGAAATACTACAAAATATGCAAATAATATACAAAATTCATATATTATGCAAACATGCAAATTTATGCAAACTGCATATAATCCGGCCTTTACTAATAAATAATAAAATATCATTACTAGTTAAGTATTGGTGTTATAAATCTAAGTATGTAGTTCGGGATCGTTCCTTGTTAAAGTAATAAAATTTATAATACATATCTAGGAACAGTGTTATTAACAATGAATATCCAGCTTAAACACTTTGCTCACTATAACCCAAGGTAATAAAACAAGCGGTCTCATGTATAAAGCAATAAATAAATTTGGAAAATGATGCTGATTATTAATAACCCTAGGTAATAAAACGAGTGGTCTAAATTATAAAGTTGGTAACAAATAGATTTGCATATGTAAAGAATTTTTAGAATTTAAAAATAGTTTCACAATTAGAATGTGCTAATAAAAATATGTTATACAGTGACTTAAACTTGAAAATGCATGTTAAATATTTATAAAATTGGAAATGTTTATATTTAGATTTTATACCCTAGATTTACTTATATTTAACAATAAAAAATGTTTGAAATTAAAATATTACAAGGGGATATTGAATGTATCCTCAACGGGGTATACATTATATTTTAATTTATCGTGTTTTTGTTGAGTATATCGGCAAAACTTATAAGCTGTTATTACCCAACTATTAGTCGTAAGAAGGAATAATTAATTGTACCGTGCGTGCTTTAACAAACTCTTATAAAGGTTCTGACAGTGGATGAAATGAAAGTTTTAGAACATGTCTCGGAGCTTGGTATTTATTTAATCACTTATACCTTGTTACACGATTATAATATTATATATATTATATATATTATATATAGTATAATATTCATTTTTTATCATATGTCACCAATCGGTGACGAAAAGGTTCACGATTATACGGTATCTAAAACAAAAAAACACTCATTTAGTCGTGTTTCTTTGAGAAATTTCGTGAGCTACCCGCTTATTCAACGTTTTAACTTTACCTATTTAAAACTTTACTGTCGACCAAGGTTTTGGACATCCCTTTTCGAGTGATTTATCTGCACCAAGAAATTTCTCGAGTCGATGTTGGCTTGTGAACCGTAGCTTCGGTAAATTCGGTTTCAGTTACGGAGTGCTCTGGCCGCACTGCTTTAAAATTTAATCACCTTACCATCGTGCTTCGCTGGTGCTCTTGTACAAAAATCATTAGTAGAGCAGACCAATTTCCGTGCGCGCCATGAGCGCCGGTATGGGAGTGTAATTCGTAATATATTAGAATATGCGATAGAATATGGACGCAACATGAACTTCTTACTGATATAAGTATAGAAGTAGAGACATTTATTCTATCAGAAATAATTAAATATACATTTGGTCTTCTGTTATTAAAGTAATATGCATAAACACACGAAAAATAAGAATAGTACATACTATAGCAGGATTGTATGTACCTATGAATAAAATGGAAAATGTATGAAATCAGTGATTGTGTGAACGACAGAGGATTTAAATAAATACTTACCGTTTTAAGCGTCTTCCAAGAATTGACAAACTGGAGACACTCGATTGTATATTTTCATGAATAACCTGTTGTCGATTAATTTTGTTATTATTGTGCTTCGAACTGCTTACGTGTTCTTTACAACTTTACACTAAACATTTAATTTTTGAGTCATCGTATATTAAGTCCGGGAAATCCATAATAAACTTATTCACTTCGTCTGACAACGGTCGTTTTCTCGATTTATGTGTCGACGACATTTTATTACGTATGCTTACACTTACATGCAGTCTAAGCAAGTACCAAACACATACTGAATGCTTTTTATTAGTTCTGATGCAATACAATCATCCTCACATCGGCGCACATGGCACGCACGGAAATTGGTCTGCTCTAATCATTAGTATTACAAACTTGTCTGTTCAACGCAAATATTGGACAATATTGCGAAGTATTTCTGCAGGAAAGGAAAACCCGATATTACACGTGCACAGACATAATAGAGACAAACTCCAAAATAAAACTAAACAAATTTAATAAATATTTTAGGAATACCTTTTCTTATTAGTGTTTCCTCTAAGTAGCAAATACGAGGTGTGGCTATTAAATAATGAGACTGGTGCTACTACAGACGAACTATGCATGCGCCAAACTTGTACGACAGACAGCTGTGTTGCATGAACCTTTCTCTATCGATTGCCGTTCCTCCTGTTGTCTGTAGATATAATAGTCTGACTGCAGCCTTCGTTTGAGAACATTTTCAATGTTATCGGTAGTGGTCGCAATTTTTGGCCATCCCGAATGCTCATCATCAGCCAAGCTGACACGACTACGTTTAAAATTCAGCTGCTCATTGCGTCATAAAGTTGTTAAATCTACTATTTGTAGATCCCATTTCTGTTTGAAAAATGATGGTCAACTCTTTGAACATTTTTTATAATTTCTTATTATAATTTTGTTTCAAATAATATCTAAGTATTTTTGAGCTGTCTATGTTTTTAATTTAATAAATAATTGTTGCAAAATAAAGTTTTCTTCCTTTCTTTATTTGCAAAACCTTCTATAGTCAAATGTCACAACTGCTCTAACCTGCTAATGTAACAATATGTTGAATACGATGTAGAATAAAAGAAAACAATTAATTTGTTTAATCTTCACTATATAAAACGTATATTTACTAAACGTTTACAAAAACGTGACACGTTTCCCTAACACTGTAGATTTATCAAACGACGATGGTATAATGAATATAATGATTATTCTACAAATGAAATGAGTGTATGCACATAAATTTGGTAATTACAGGTATATAAAGAAAGAAACGATAAGCTAACAAATCGGAGACTGTGGCTTATAAGTGAACAAAATAAAATTAAAAAACCCTTACCACAATAGAATTTAATGATTCTAAATACGTATTTCTACAAGCACGTTGTCATCTTCAGTAGAAAAAACAGTGTAACACTTGAACGCACAAAAACACTCACAGAAGGATTGCTCTGAACGTCTTCTAGTTTAACACTAAATTCTACCATTTTAAATGCTACAAAAATTACCTACACTTTGGTAAACCCCACCTATTCACGCAAGAGCATTAACCCATTATTTGTAAATTCTATAGAAAACCCGTTTAGAAATATTATAAAAGCCGTAATTTAACATACATTAAGGATCCAATTATGAAACTAATCCTTAAATTATGTTGAAATATAAATTTGGAAATTAATGTTGAGTCAGAATATTTTAATGGCAAATATTGTAATGAAACGAATTTAAAAATAAATTCCATGAATTCGAATATTTTTTAATGGTTTTCCTATTTTTCTTGCTTTTATAACATCTAACTGTCAATTAACTCAAGAAGAACCTGGTATAGGACCAAAATCTGCGTTAATTACGTTATTCCTATTTTTAAAGATAAAGATGCTCTCAAAACTTTCTAATTCGCGGGGGCGTGTGACGTTTTTTATTAATCTCAGACAGTCAGATGTTACGTTGTGATCAGATTCAAGAATATGTCGGGCAACACTTGATTTTTCCGGTCTATTGAATCTAATATGCGAAACATGTTCTTTATAACGAGTTAGAATCGAACGTTTTGTTTGGCCGACATATTTTTTATCACAATCTTTACACTTTATTTCATAGATACCAGATTTGTTGTTTACCTCAACTTTGTCTTTCGCGTTGCCTAAGAGAGATTTTAGGGAGTTATTCGACCGAAATGCTACTTGAACATTATACTGTTTAAAGGTTTTACTTAAATTTTTCGTAGTTTCGTGAAACGGTAAACTAATAAATTTTTTGCTCGAATCAATTTGAGGTAGCAAACATGTGGAATCCTGAATTGTTTTTCTTACTTTATGTTTTCTAACTAGCTTGCTTATTATTTCTGAATCGAAAGCGTTGTAATTCGCGATTTTCTTAATTAAAGTTAATTCCTTTTCATATCTATCCTTTGTCAATGGCATGCTTAACAAACGATTGATAAGAAAATTGAAAGAGGCACTCTTGTGCTGAAAAGTATGGTTTGAATCTGCGGTTATAAATCTGTTGACGTTGGTTTCTTTTCGGTAAATATCAAACTCTAAGTTTTTGTCATTCCTAATTACTAAGGTATGTAAAAATGGCAAACCTCCGTTGTTTTCCTTTTCAACCGTGAATTTAATACTAGGAAATTTTGAATTTAATTCTGTTACAAAATAATCTAAGTCGCACTTATTGGTATCAAAAATTGCAAACACATCGTCTACATACCTGACCCATATGTTTGGAAAATATTTGGCTGACTTTTTAAACTCAAAAAAAATCTCAAAGTGACTCATAAATAACTTCTATGAGTGTTTTTGTGCGTTCAAGTGTTACACTGTTCTCTACTGAAGATGACAACGTGGTTGTAAAAATACGTACATATTTAGAATCATTAAATTCTATTGTGGTTAGGGTTTTTTAATTTTATTTTATAAACGATAAGCTGTTAACAAAGAAAGGAAAAGATTAGGCATTCAAACACAATAATCACATGGAAAAACCCTAATTAAATAAGTCTGCTAAAGGAGAACTATTTATATCTAGTTGGTCATTCAGTAAATTCACAGACTTTTTATTTTTATTTATTTCCAGGGCTTCTAAGAGGTCTAATTTATGCGATTTATTTTGTACATGTAAGATTTCAAACTCCGGATCGAATGAATGGTTTTCAGATAATAAGTGATTTGAGTGATTAGAATCTAGTTTTTTGTTATCATAACTACGTTTATGTTCTGAAATTCTAGTTTTAAAATTTCTGAAAGTTCTACCAATATAAATTTTGTCTCAATTACTACCATATTTTAATTTATATACCCCTGATTTATTAACTTTTGAAGATTTGGATTTATTGTTTTAATGAACCTGGCTAAATTGTTGTCTGTTTTAAAGCATGTATTTAGGTCTGAAGTTTCTAAACATTTTTTAATTTTAATTGAAGGTTTTCGTATGTACGCTAAACTTTTAAATTGATTATTTTTATTTTTACTCTTATTAGAAGGAAATACTTGTTCTAACGTTTGCTTGTACATTTTCTTAGCTATAATATTATCAATTAAATTTGGGTTAGTTATTATTGACAGCTATTTGTTTAATAATATTTAATTCTTTGAGGTAATTGTTAGTCGTTAAAGGAATTGTTAAAAGCCTGTGTATCATACTATTGTAAGCTGCTAATTTATGGTTATATGGGTGGACTGAACTTTTATGAATTTTTATATCAGTATGTGATGGTTTATGAAATATGGAAATATGGAAAAGTCACATACTGAATACTTTTTATTAGTTCTGATGCAATACAATTATCCTCACATCGGCGCACATGGCGCGCACGGACTGATGCTACTACAGCCGAACTATGCATGCGCCAAAGTTGTACGACAGACAGCTGTGTTGCATGAACCCTTCTCTATCGATTGCCGTTCCTCCTGTTGTCTGTAGATATAAAAGTCTGGCTGCAGCCTTCGTTTGAGAACATTTTCAATGTTATCGGTAGTGGTTGCAGTTTTTGGCCATCCCGAATGCTCATCAACCAAGCTGACACGACTACGTTTAAATTCAGCTGCTCATTACGTCAGTTTTGGTTTTCAGAGTCGTATTGCCTTTCAAATTGAAGAATTTAATCACTGCACGATATTAGATTTTTTCAAAAACACTGACATCAACCGACACAAATGACTGTCAAACAATTGAGCGTCCAAGATGGTTGAAATTTTCGCAGGCATCTTTCAAAGCATATACGATTGTAGTATCAGACTAGTTTTAACGAGTAACGCAATCTTCATGTTTAGGCTCAAAATATTTCGGAGTACCCTCGTATAACCTACGAATCCTTAAATTTTGAATACAAGCCTATCTGTACTATTTTGAAACATAATTACTAGTAAATTAAGAGCTATAAATAACCTAATTTACAATTAGAAATCAAATTAAGGTTAATTATATGTCTTTCTACTATTTCTCTTTCAAAGATTTTCTATTTTGGTGTTAATTTTCTCTTCACGACAAACGCCGAAACGTCCAACGCATGGTTACCATAGGAAACAATATATCACATACTGACTTATATTCTGACTTGTATTGGCACCATTTCTATGATTTACATTGATTTTCAAAGGATAAATGCAACGTCGCCTTGGCTCTCCGAAAGACACAAATCATATCTGACAGATCAAAGGAATTCTCTTTGGATTTGCGTGCACAGTAACACTTTTAAATGCACTTATACAGCTGTATACGTTCATACTATATTTAATGAAAACAGATGAGACAGTAATGAGTCGCTACAATGCAGACCACGCAAATATTTACTTCTTTATGTATACGTCGCTGAGAGATCGCATTGAGAAGTAAATTTACGGCAAAACGTATATAAATATTGACAATACGATTTCAATTTCAACGGTTGGGATTGAGATATCCTTCTTTATGTCGTTGAAGTAGCGGAAATCTCAATATATGCAAATGCGCAATTTACTCAAATAAGAATACGACAATAAAACTATTGTCATCGACAATACATATGTGACGAAAATTGAACACCTGAAAAATACATTTTTTCAGTAAATACTATTTTATTATTTATTGCCAAACAAAACATGTATTGTCAGAAGATTTTGCAATATATTATTGTGTACATTCTTTTTTAACGAAATTTTATTGGAATCCAATAGTATTGAATGAAATAATAAAAAAATCTAATACTTCGTATTTTGTTTCTTTAGATATCAATACTGTGTATTTATTATTTATTTCGTATAAGAAGCAGAATTAGAATTTTGATATTAGAGTATAAATCATTTTTATGACAAAAAAAAGGTCATCAAACTGAATTATACATTAACGTCAAAATTGTTTAACCAGTCGAGACCTGCAGGAGTTTTATTGCTCAACTCGTGGGTGCCACCAGGAAAACTTCTGGAACAGTCGTTTACTAGGCCATAGTTTGTTCTACATATCCGTAGTCACAGACGCTAGTATCTGTTAGAATCCATTTATACATTGAGTTGCACCTTTCGCGGCCTGTGCGGAACCTATTTAACCTAATTGAGACAATTGCCTATGTGGGAAAGTTACGCTCGACAGAGTTTCTGAAGGATTAGGAATTACTTCTCCATTTCTCAATTCAGGGTTTTGACCCGAGGAGGACTATCCAGCAATCATTCACATTGATGCTGAACTCCCGTATACAATCGATCTCCTAGATTTCACATGGGTCCTGTGGACGCTCTCCAAATCATCGTGTGGTGGTGGCGGGAGTTATGCCAATATGCCTGATGGTAGAGAAGCGATCCCGAATATACAATGAAGGGAAGAGAGAAAATACACAACGAAATAATAGAAGAGTGGCAGAGGCAGTGGGAGTGGGAAAGCCCGTGGATCAAAAGGGCCATACCACAAATAGCGAAGTGGACCACAAGAGGGCATGGTGCAATAAATTGTTACTAACCCAAATTTTGACGGGGCACGGATTCTTTAGAGTTTACTTCCACAGATTTAAAAATAGCCACAGCCATCGATGTTAGTACTGCGGTAACATTGCCATGGTTCAGCACACCATCTTCGATTGCGAGAGATGGGAGAAGGAGATAACAGAACTATGGAGCCAAATAAAGTATGTACCAACGATTGACAAGGCTGTGGCGGCGATGATCGAGAGGGATTGGTCCTAAAAACAGGTAGAAGCCTTCGCGAAGAGCATTATTAAAATAAGGAGCTGGAGGAAAGAGCCAAGAAATAGGAGTAGAGATAAAAGAGGTGCATATCACGGCAATGTAATGCCATACGGCAGTTCCGGCGTGATTACCTGCAAGATGGAGGGGTTTTGGTAGGTTAACCAAGTTGAAAGCCCCACATTACTGCGCTGTGATAGAACAAGCTCGCGGTGTCCATAAAGGATTTCCCCTCACCAAAAGGAAAACACCGTGTATGTGAAGATCAATGTTATTAGAAATTTTAGCCCGTTCATTCTCTGCTGCGGCGAGACGTCTAATATCCGGCGGGGTGATATTAGAAAGAATCGGTAACCAGAGACTAGGAGTAACTAACAGTGGCAATAACGGTAACCAGAGACTAACAGTCCTGTGACGATTCTCATTGCATCACTAAGTTGAATATCTACTAGCTCGGTGAGAGAGCTTCGATACCAGACAGCAGCATAGTATTCAGCAGGAGAGTAAGCCAATGTAGTAGCTGCCGTTTGCAACCCCCCCCCCCCATTCACTTTCAACGAATAGCTGGTAAGTTTATGTAATACATAATTGCGGGTTTTCACCTATTGACTAGTCTTATAGAGGTATTGCTTGAACGTCAGAGACCGATCTAACGTTACGCCCAGATGTTTAGGGTGGGGGCTGTGAGTGATTCAACTACCAACCAACTCCACATTCAGCTCTCTGTTGGGCTTCCTTATTACAAAAATTAAAGGCACATAATTCGGATTTTGAAGGGTTTGGTTGTAAGCGCCATTTTTTATAATATTCGTCTACAACTTGCAGATCTTCAGCAAGTTGTAATTGTCCATCCTCTAAATTTTTAGTTTGGGTGCACAAAGCCAGATAATCTACATATAAATATTTTCGCGATAGTACTGTGTTATCCTTTTGTTAGGTTATTCAATTTATCATTTCAAATATCGAGTTCTCTATACTAGAATTGTTTATGTATTTAAGGAAAATGATCGCTTAAACAACTACGGCAACACATATTTCAAACTGCACTTAAGTATTCTACTATGCTCTAACTAATGTTGTGTGTGGTAGCTTTAAATCACATTTCAAATTAATCAACACACCTTTATCAATGCCGTCAGGATAGTAGCTTTCAAAGCACGAATCGATGACTACGTTCAATGGGCGTTCGTCTTTGAAGCAGCATATGCCACTAAAGCCTGTAAAGAGGGGAATCAAGTTGTGGCTTAGATCAGATTCGCTTACTGGATATACATACGATTTTAATATCTACACAGGCCGTGAAACTGAACATCTAGATGGAATTCTTTGCGAACGTGTAGTGAAAAAACTCATTTCTGTAGCAAAAGAGAAAGATATTACCTTCTGTTTTGATCGCTTTTTTACTTCGATCACTCTACTGCAGAATATGGATTGTGCAGCAATAGGAACTTGTAACCAAAATAGAAAAAATCTACCTAAAATCAAGGATAAATTGAAAAGAGGTGAATATGTGTTCCAGTGCAGCAAAGATGGACCTTTGTTTGTGAAATGGCAAGACACAAAAGAGGTCCTTATGTTAAGCAATTGCCATACTGCTAATGTAATGTCTGTCAACAAAACTTTGAAAGATGGCTGCAAAATCAAGGTGCCGTGTCCAGAAATGGTTGCATCGCATAGAGAGATTATGAGAGGGGTCGATTTGGCGGACCAGATGATGGGATTATACGAACTAGATCGCAAATCAAATAAATGGTGGAAGAAAGTTTTTTATCGTCTGCTTATGATGGCCGTCGTAAACGCATGGATTATCTATAAAGAGAGGGAAAAAAATTGCTCTCCTACAATTTCTAGTGCCCCTGGCGGAAGAAATGATTGGTGAAGGAAGAAAAACAAAAAGGAACTGTGCGGCGTTTATTGAAGAAAGGAAGACCACCTGGGAAAAGACAACGGCTCGGAAATGTATCTTTACATCTTCCAGTGGAAGGTACAATGAGAAGAAGGTGAAAAAGGTGCGCGGAAAATAAATCCCAAAAACGCACGAAGACAATTTGTCAAGAATGTGACATTCCGCTCTGCTCCAAATGTTTTGAAATATGTCATTTTTAAAATATTTTGTATTATATACAATAAAAATATTTAACATTTTTCAAAGAAAGTCTTTCTATAGGACTGATGGTACATAAAAGTACCACAACCAAAGACTAATGGTGCTTATATGTACCGCTACCCCCTTCAACCCCTTGATGTATTTTCGACATTTTCTATTATAAAATTTAATTTTGACTTATACAAACATAAAGAACACAAAAGTATTCCTATGTCTCCCAGAAAAAAAAAATCGTCGCGAAAGGATTAACAAGGGAAGGTTGTAAGATATATATAGTACGAACGGGGAGGATGTTCAAAATTAGGATGAAAGAACACAAGAGAAGTCATAAAGGAAAGAAAACAGATTCAAATTTCGCAAATCATTGTTTAGATATTAATCATAGATTTAATATATACGTTTCAAAATTTTACATATTCAAGATAATAGCAAAAACTTAACTGGTTAGGAAACTTAAAAATCAATAGATATAATAATATAGGATTAGCTTTAAATGACCAATTAGATTTAAACAAATTCCCTCTACTAAATTTAAGATTGTAAAAATTTTTCCACCATCATTTTTTTCTCAATAATTTGTACATAAATATTCAAACTTGTATTTTAAATATTAAATTTTTTATCCACCTGATGAAGCCATTGTATTGCGAAACAATATTGTAGTTGATTTACATTAAAAAAGAAATAAAAAAAGTGGAAGTTTAGTAGTTATTTCTTGTCGTTATAATGAAGTTTCAACATGTATCTCCTTCGTCAATCAACTTATATATACCCATTGTGCTATTAGCTTTATGAATGTATGTAATTATTTATTTAAACAGCAGCATTAAACGATTTATTAAATTAGTAAAAATTTATTAAAATATCATTTATGGAATCTTTTTCACAATGAATGTGTTGCGTATTTTTTATTATACTCGACTTGTTCTAAAATACCATATTTAATGTAAACCACTTATTAATTAGATAGATTTAAGAAAGAATTAAAAATATTATTAGGAATATAGAAGTAGTTTAGAATTGTTTAAAAATACATTTTTCTTGTTTTTACTTTCTACATATGCGTGGCGACATCTACAAAGAAAATACTCTACTAATCCTGTTAGAGTCGTCTGGTATGATAAATTGAATACTTATTGTTGTGAATACGGCAATAAAACTCACAAGATAAGCTAAAGCTGTTAGATACTTAGATGTGTACTCTTCCCTGTGTACTTATTTTATTATGTTTGTCATCGGAAACGTTATCGTTAAAAGATAACCGACTATTAGCGAAGTATGGAGTAGTTCTTATTTACAACCCACATATTTACGGCGACAGTACTTCATTTCTAGGAACAATATATCATTCCTTGGATACATGATGTTAGTGGTTCATTATTTTAATTGTTGCAGTGCACAAATTCGGAAGACTGATGAACTCGCATTAGTCTTGTGTCGCATTTCTCTTTCATTAATGACATGGACGTCTCGAGCATAACCATATAGACCATCTGCTGCGTTAACGGTTATGTAATTTGGCTGTTACTCCTGAATCAAGACTGGTCTTTACATTGTAGATTTGGATTTAATAGGTATGCTTTAAATGGTTTTTAATGTATTCAAAACTTGTAAAACTTAATAAACTCTGTCTTCTATAATGTATTCTATGAATATTAGCTGTTATTCTAAACTGCATAGGAGATTTTCCTTGATGGATTATGAGATAAATATAAATATGTTCCAATATGTAAAATTTGCAACATAATTTTTTTTTATGAAGAACTTAAGCTCGAACTCAGATTAATCAAATAAATGGATACAAGATTTAAAAAAAAGTACTAGACGGAAGTAATATACCTTCAAAATATTTAGTTCTTGAAGGGCAAATGTTTTTAAAATTTAAATTCACGATAGCGATTCTTACGGGCTTGTAATAAAATATTGAACTATTTGGAAGCCATTTTCCTTATTGGCAAATTCTGTCTCTACACATATTACTACAAATAGTAATGCAGAAGCAGTAATAACTAGAGAACGGATGCAATATCCATAAAACGCAATCGGCAATTGGAATTGTGTATAACGTCGCTCAGTACATCCCGGCCTAATTCAATGAAGTATTTGTTTAACTTACTCGGCCACCTGGTCTCGCAGCGATAACAATGGAACAAACCAGCTATTGTATTCGGAGAATATAGTGTTTTCAGTGGTGTGGTGTACGTAGACAAAATAAATAAATTTATCGTATTTCGTAAGAGAAATAGCACGTACATTCCTTTTCTTTTCATTTAAGCAACATCTTCCAATTATTTTCACGTAAGTGTGCATAAAATTTCGTTATTTAATTTCGTTTATTTGGATCTAGAATATTCTTACTTCTTCAGACACTGAAAGAGCGCCGAGAATGGCATCGTGAAATAATGGCGAGTTGGATTGAGGGCCATACTGATTGCATGTACATTACCAGTGATTCCGAAATTTATTGTGAAGTGTGTAAAACGTTATTAAAAAATTTCATTAAATCAACCGTAAAACGCCACGTAGGATCGTTAAAGCACGAAAAAAAATTGAACCCGTTGGAATCTGACAATTTTAACGAAGAACTCTGTTAAACTTTTATGGCAGCTAATATTTCATTATTTAAAGTGAACAATCCAATGTTGAAGACATTTCTGAAAAAATATACTGGTCGAAATGTTCCTGATGAATCAACTTTACGCAAATATTATGTTTCTAGGTGCTATACGAGAACAGTAGAACGCATTAGAAGCCATCTTTTAAATCAATACATATGGATAAGCGCCGACGAAACGGTGGATATGTTAGGACGCTGTGTGGTAAATGTTGTAGCTGGTGTACTACATCCAACCATTCCCTATAACTCATATGTAATAGCAACAAGTGTTATAAATAGAGTTGATGCGGAAACAGTTGCTGAAACCATTAAGAAAAATATGCAAAAAATGCTTCATTCGGACGCCACGTGCAAAGAAAAAATACTTTTATCTGTCAGTGATAGTGCTGCGTATATGTTAAAAACAGGCAGACTATTGAAGAAAACATATCCTAATATGCTGCATATTACTTGTGTAGCAGATGCTCTCCACAGAATCTGTGAATATATCAGAGACACTTTTCCGGATGTTGATAGACTTGTATCAGCTTTTAAAAAAGTTTTCAGAAAAGCACCATTGAGAGTAGCTCTTTTCAGGGAAAAATTTCAATCTCTGTCACTGCCTTCCACTCCAGTAATAACTAGATGGGGAACATGGCTGGAAGCTACTAGTTATTATGCTGAGAATTTCGATAGTCTAAAACATTTCGTAACACTGCTAAAGGAGGATGCTAGAATTATTGGTGAGTGCAAGGAGCTCATACAAATCCCAAATTTAAAAAATCAGTTGTACTTTCCTCACGAACACTTTGGAAAATTGCCAAAACTAATCACTTATTTTGAAAATCGAAATCTCAAATTAAGTGACGGATTAACCACATTAGATGTGGCTGTTAATAATTTGAAAAGTATTCCAAGTGACTTCGGATGTGGCCTTCGGCAAAAGTTTGAAGCAATTCTTAATAGAAATCCAGATTTAATTACATTGTAGCAATTATGTATGGAGACAATTCCACAAAATCTAACGGCTAAATATGAAGAAATAAAAGAATATTTCCAGTATGCACCTATAACCAGTTGCGATGGAGAAAGGACGTTTTTTATTTATAAGGATGTACTTAATTCAAAGAGAACAAAATTGACAGAAGAAAACCTTGAGAAACTATTGCTAGTCAATATTAATACTCCTTTACTCAACTTGAACCACAAAATGAACAAATAAAAATGTTCCAATTATAGAAATAAAATTAAAAACTTTATAAATACAACTTTTCAACAAATACATATATATTTCGTAATTTTATAGATCACCACCCGTTTGTTTTCCAATTATATAAATAAAATTAATTAATAAATATGTATTTCGTAATTTTAGATAGATAGATCACCACCCGTATGTTTTCCAATTATATAAATAAAATTAAAAACTTTATAAATACAACTTTTTAACAAATAAATATGTATTTCGTAATTTTATAGATCACCACCCGTTCGTTTTCCAATTATATAAATAAAATTAAATATTTTAGAAATACAGCCTTTCGCCAGTACTGCACTGGGCTTTGCGTCATGTGGTAAGCGTGTCCGTTCTCTAGTAATAACAGAATACAAATTTATGACTATTTATCAAAAGTGTTTTAATTTATGTAAATGTGGTTTCTACATTTTACGACGCTAATTATTCGAATTTTTTTTAATAGAAAAAATTGACCTTTAAGCAGGTTTCGAACCCACGTCCATGGTTTGCCGGGCCATTGCTTTAACCACTAAGCTATTAAGGACTGTAATTTCGAATCATTTCGAATAATTAGCGTCGTAAAATGTAGAAAGCATGTTAGCATTGACATTACAAATTATACATCTATTTCCTTAATGTGACTTAAGGCCCCCACAATTATTCGAAATCACAGTCCTTAATAGCTTAGTAGTTAAAGCAATGGTCCGGTAAACCATTGTCGTGGGTTCAAATCCTGATTAAGAGCGATTTTTTTCTGTAAAAAAATCGAATAATTAGAGTCGTAAAATGTACATTCACATTACTTAGCGAAAATGTAATAAATTTGCAGCCTGTTTATATATTTTACTAGACGTCCACCAGTACACTGAATTTTAAGGAACTTAAATTAAGAAATTAAAGCTGCAAGCCTTCATTAAGCGAGTTGATCACGTAAATTAAGGTCGATCTCGGTTTCCGGGATGAAACCGCGTCGAGCTAGGCGTAATTGCCAACGTTTCGTCCACTACTACAAGGGAAATTTTAAGGGCTGTACGCAGATGTTCGTCGATTTGCAGTAGCTTGGACGAAGCGTTCCAACCAGAAAACCCAGATCTACATTTAGAAAACGACCGCGGAAACCTACACCTACGTTTAAATTAAGGTCATTTACCTCTCTTAAAAGAATAAATTAATGTCGATTTAGACCCTCTCCTTGGATCTATTCTAGGCAGTCATACAAGCAGGTTTATACCATTGGAAAGAAAAACGAGACTAACTAATTTTAACAATACATAAGACGAAATATAAATAAAAATAAGACTTAAAGTAACAAATAAAAGGAATGTAATATTATTTAAATTCAAAACAGTATTTGATATGTCTATCAGTATCCCAACATACTAGTGATATAGGATCCCCTTATAAAACATTGGTCCATGTCGCTGAGAGATAGAATACGTTTTCATGCCTGACATAAATTCCAGGAATATAAAGAGCTAGACATGAAAGAAGAAACTCACAGTTAATCGAGCCTAACAAGGTCCACAGGTTCTTTGTGCAATGTAGATTCCTCCATTCTGCAAGCCACTGCATCCCACGTTTGGAGAGCAGCTCAATTCAACTGCTCCCAATGTGTAGAAAAATTTTATTTTGTACTCCATTTTGTATGATAAAAATTTGAGAAAACGTTTGTGCCCTCGATCCAGACAGTGAAAAGCAAACGTGCGATACCACACAATGTCAGTATATTCCAGCTTACCCTTTGTTTACTTGGTAGCTGAGTACTACGTCCAAGTCTGATTAAACAGGTGCCACACAAATATGATAGACATCAAACTCAAAGAGACAATGAGAATTATTAGCGGTTGTTTGAATAATACACCTCTACTCTGGCTCCCCGTTCTAAGCCATACTGCACCTACCACCATCCGGGGACAGAAAAGTCTGGTTAGAGAATATAATATTGAAACCCCACTTCTCAATGCACGATGATCTGTCTGATGCCGGTTTTGCGAGACTGAATTCTAGATCTCCTCCACTACTGCTGGCAGAACAACTTATAGCAGGAAATTTTAACCCAAACGATTGATGGAGAGATGAGAATCTCGCCAGACTATTCACCATATTATAGATGAGTGCTCCCTTACTGCATACGGACGTGAAATAAGGGACTTCCTTAAAGCCACTAGCTCCGTGTTGAACTGGATCAGTGGCCTTGATTTAAAATTTAACTTTTTTCTGTGTAGAGGTACATGTAACTTTAAATTTCAATCCATATGCCGAATAATAAGTATATTATTGACTGAAAAGTAGCAAAAATTTTGGAAACTAACCGAGTAATGTACAGATTCTTTGCTATCAATAATCGGTCCTTATTTTTTCGAGAACGAAAAGCTATCCCAATGCAACTGTGCAGTCAGCCTCACAGCGCAACCCACCAAGGACCATTTAGGCGTTGAAAGAACAGATTGAAGTTGAACGGACCACCGTTGCGAAATGTTCTTCAAAATTATAGGCAGTTTAGCAAGTAGACTCCGATGTCTACAATGCTACTTTACCGGCATTATTTTAAACAGTGAATAATCCGGTTTCACTGACCTACCTCGTAAAGGGTAATTAGGGATGATGCATTTGTAAGTGGAGATTCCTTTCCGATGGTAGTCTTATTGAGTTTGCTTTTGACTTTTATGCCTGTCTGTATCATGGAGCGATGCGCGTTTCAATAAATGTTTACAAACTATTCAGACATTTTATCATAATTAGCTTTCAGTCGCGGCTATTCTTAATGCATTAACTCCAATTTTCAGTCCTTGTAATCGTCCAAGTCGAAGAGCAATTGAACGTCTTGTCTAAAAATTCGAATCAACATATTCACATCCTAGTGTTCCCGTACCAGTGATACAAATAAGTGCAGGGACGGAGAAAATGTTGTATCTGTGTGTTCGCGAAGATCTAGATTTTTCAATTCGTCGTCATTTTCAAGCATTCGATATTTCCAACACAAGTTTGTGGCGAATACTACGTAATGATCTAGGCCTAGGTGCTTACAGGATTGCTTTAGCAGACAAACTCACACCAAACAGTTATCTATTGGATTGCAGATACAATCATTTCGTTTTGGAGAAACTTTAAAATTATCCGAATTTCATTAGAAAATTTTCTTCAGCGACGAAGCTCACATTTGGCTTAATGGTTTTGTGAATAAACAAATCTGGTGCGCATGGTCTGAGAAGTACTGCATAAAGAAATATTGCATCCACTTAAACTAACTGTCTGGTGTACATTTGACGCTGGAGAAGTCATTTGATCTTGCTTTTTTATTGATGCTGGTGAACCCATTATTGTGAATGGAAGTAGTTATCGCTCATTGATGGCTAGATTTTTATGACACGAATTGAATGCTCTCAACTCGTGCAACAAGTGGTGTTATTTACTATACCGTCAATAAAAGAATTCATTCACTGAAAGAGAAGTTTGATGAATCGATTATTTTCAGAAACCGATCTGTCAATTATTCTCCTAGCTGATGTGATTATTTAGACTTATTTTGTAGTGTTGTGTTAGGTCATTAGCTTACGCCAACGAACCAGCAACATTATGCGACTGGCACATCAACATTGAAAATATCACGGCTGACAGTTGGTCCAATTTATGTGAAAAGGTAATAAAAAATTGAATTTTATAAATTCGTTCATGTGAGTGCTTCTACGGAGAATATTTATATGGTTTTGTCTTCCATCGAAATGGTATAAAGTGTACTTTACACCGAACTAAAAATCATTTAAAATTTCTCCCGAAATCTGTGCTTCATTACTAGAGCAGACCAATTTCCGTGCGCGCCATGAGCGCCGGTATGGGAGTGTAATTTGTAATATATTAGAATATGTGATAGAATAGGGACGCAACATGAGCTTGTTACCGATATAAGTTTAGAAGTAGAGACATTTATTCTATCAGAAATAAGTATTATTATAATAATTATAATTATAATTATTATATTATTCTCTATTCATTACTATTACACAAGCAAAATAAGTTGCTCTTAATAAAATGGCCTTTGTTTGTCGCTATATTGTTCAAACGATCATAAAACTTTTTTATGGGTTGTTCATTTTTGAATTTTTTCATTTTGAATTTCAACATGAATTAGTGGATTTAAGATAGTAACATTTACTTTATATATTTACTATGCTGGACATATTAGGTAATATTAGAATATGTCTTTTAAATAAATTTGAGGTTTAATATTAAGAGAAAAGATGAAAACTAATATAGTAAATGCTTTCTTGGATTGGAATTCTCCATGGCATTGAACAATCTCAAAACAAATAAAGGTCGGTTTGGAATAGCTTTGAAGACTGTGGTTAAGTAAAAACCTAAAAAAAAGATATAAAACCCTTTACCATATTCGCAACCTAAATACGTATTTCGACAACTAAATTGTCATCCTCAGTAGATAAAATTAATAATCACAGTGTTGAACACAAAGAGTAGCGAAACACTAAACAAAAGTTTCCGCGTATACACTTGGTATTAAGGAAACTAAAATTATGTTATTTACCCCTCTTCAGAAATGGCGCACATATGTTTGTTCTCACGCCCTCGTCTTATCTACTTTCCTAAGGATTCGAAATAACAACTACCCGACATTGGACTTTTGATGATATCGTAATTTTCGTTTGGTTTGTAATATTATGGATGCTCTCGTATATATTCAGCTCCGTCTGATTGTTTATATTTTTAATAAATTTTAAGCAATCTACCGTGATGTTAAGAATCGTTTTTAATGCGTGACGTGCGACACTCGATTTTTTCAGTCTATTGAATTTAATATGCGATATATATTTTCTTTCTAACGCTAAATAGTAACATGTGTACCATTTCTGAATTGGGGTAAGTAAGATGCTTTTAGTTTTTTTAATACTTAGTGTTAAACACTGTAATTGTTAATTTTACGATGACAACTTAGTTGTCGAAAAACGTATTTAGGATACGAATATTAATTGTGGTAAAAGGTTTTATACTTTTTTAGAAAAAAAAGTGAAAATGTTTAAAATATGAACATATTTTATTTATTATAGATTTACTTTCGCATAATAGAAATTTCTTTTGGTTTTTAATATTATGGATGCTCTCGTATATATTCAGCTCCGTCTGATTGTTTATATTTTTAATAAGTTAATAAGCAGTCTACCGTGATGTTATGATTCGTTTCTAATGCGTGACGTGCGACACTCGATTTTTCCAGTCTATTGAACTCAATAGGCGATATATATTTTCTTTCTTACGCTAAATAGTAACATGTGCGCCATTTCTGAAGTGGGTTAAGTGACATACTTTTAGTTTTTTTAATACTTAGTGTTAAACACTGCAATTATTAATTTTACGATAACAATTTAGTTGTCGAAATACGTATTTAGGATACGAATATTAATTGTGGTAAAAGGTTTTATACTTTTTAAAAAAAAAGTCAAAATGTTTAAAATATAAACATATTTTATTTATTATAGATTTACTTTCGCATAATAGAAATTTCTTTTGGTTTTTAATATTATGGATGCTCTCGTATATATTCAGCTCCGTCTGATTGTTTATATTTTTAATAAGTTAATAAGCAGTCTACCGTGATGTTATGATTCGTTTCTAATGCGTGACGTGCGACACTCGATTTTTCCAGTCTATTGAACTCAATAGGCGATATATATTTTCTTTCTAACGCTAAATAGTAACATGTGCGCCATTTCTGAAGTGGGTTAAGTGACATACTTTTAGTTTTTTTAATACTTAGTGTTTAACACTGCAATTATGAATTTTACGATAACAATTTAGTTGTCGAAATACGTATTTAGGATCCGAATATTAATTATGGTAAAAGGTTTTATACCTTTTTAGAAAAAAAGTCAAAATGTTTAAAATATGAACATTATTTTATTTATTACGACTTACGTTCGCAAAATAGAAATTTATGTTTCGCCTAAATAAAAAAAATAAAAAATTAAATGTAAAATCCGTACTTTGTAAATGATAAGACTGTCCTGAACCAATTTTTTCTAAATACTTTATTCCAATAATATTTATAATTTGGAATCGAGATAATTACGAAAGATGAAATTTCGTTGCTAGTTTCATCTTTATTTTTATTACAAGTACACATTTTGTTTGTCTTTTTCTTATTCAAGTGTGAAAAACGTTAAAATCATACTTATAATTGTGGAACAAAAGACAATTCCTAAATTTCCAATTCATATAGGTCCTTCCATTTTTAGTGACTCAGTATATTAAAAGTATAACACCAATAGAATCATTGTTATAAACGAGATCGATATGTAAAGTTGTTAAAAATTAAATCCGCCTTCTTAACCTAGGTCGCCATCTATTCGCCGACATTGAAACCATATAAAATTTCTGGTCAATTCTCTTATTTATATCTTGAAACATAGGATGAAAATAACGTAAGATGTGAATGAAATTCCCATTTTTCATAATATATTGGTATACCCGTTCATTAAAATGAAATTTAAATAATTAAAAATACTATTAAACGTATTTTTAAGCGTATTGAAAATAAATTAAAAATATTTCAAATAACAAAGACCTGTGGGCTTAATGAAAGAAATCGAAATTTGTATACCGTAATTAAATTTATTTCGTTCTATGCAACCTCCTGATTAATCTTTCTTTTTACTTTTGATAATATAAAGATATATTTTTAAAATAATAATAATTATCTTAAAAATATTCTAAATTTCATATAAGCGTGCATAATAAAATGAGAATTCATGGGAAACTCCAGGAATAAAATTTAAAAAAGAAATAGAATTAGAAGAGATTTAGCTGTATAAAACAAAATGCTATTTTTGCTGTTACTGTCAAGTGCATAGTTATAAGATAACTATAGTGAATAACTGATTACACAAGTTACACAATTAGACGAACAATAAGTAGTAAATAAACTTAAAGGTAATTCACCTATGTATACATATTCCTTCATAGTTTTTTAATGAAAATAAGTTACTTTTTTTTTACTTCCAACCACACTGATTTGCTCTCAGGTTGGAAAAAACTTTACGTAGAAGTCTAGGTCCTAGTATGGGTTTCCCTCGTATTAGAATTTACACAGCTAAAATAATTTAATTATAGATTCGATGTTAATACTCAGAAGTTCAGAGCTTAAAGTTTTGTATCTAAATTTATCGAAAAAAAGCCTTTGAACCATAATTTAAGTGTTAAATCTGAGTAATCTTCCAACAATGATTATCGAAATATTGGAAAATAACAAACTTTATTCTTTATTTATGAAGGCGTCTATTTAAATGAAAATACATTATATTAACTGTTTCCTATAATTTACTTTCAATAACCAACAGAAATTTACGTCGGTTTGGGTTTAAATACGTTAGGCTATTGATTATTTCCGTTGTTTTGAATGAATATTTACCTAGAAAGCACGTGTACTTTTCAAATTGGCGCATGCGTTTTCCCCAGGACGGAACAGAAAACTGTTTAGGGCGTCGTCGTTTTATAGACGCTTAAAATTAAAGCGTCCTTCGATAGGTGGCGCACAAAACAAGTTTTGTAGCTTTAGAAATATTACAAACTACGAAACCAGTCATGATATAGCATTATACGTATACTGCCGTGTTAAAACTCGCTCCGTAGCGCTCAACACATGTGCTGCGCTCGCCGTTATGTGAGTTGTCTAAGCATTTTTTATTTACAAGTCGATTAAAGTTGTGCTTTGTTGTGGTAAAAAAACAGGGGACAGTTTAGAAGATTGACGCGCTATGTGGTAAGTTTATAGTATCCCTTGTATATAAACTTTGAGATAGCAATAAAAAAAGTTTATGTAAATATACAGTTCTTATCCCAATTTATTTTTGTGTCTATATTTAAACGCAATGCTTTCGAGAGGGGAAAATGTAACTCCTTTACATAAACATAGATAAAAACGTGTATATATTCAAACAAAAACATTAAAAATTATATGTTATTAAGATTAAATTACGTGTTAGCAAATGTATAGGTGTCATGTGGTATACATTTGTATGTATATTAATACAGAAATAGAATGTTAATAATTAGTAATTTTATTATTCCACATTTTAATTAAATATTTACATAGTCTTTAAAAACTTAGTTAACTTAGTTTATGTTTGAACTAACGAATTTTACAATAACAACACTACAGTACAGATACAATTTAAAATTACTAAGCTATTGTTATTCAGTTTCCTTAATATAATTTATCGCGCACCAAGCTTCACTAACATTTATTAATTGTTATTTTTTCTTCTGGTGGGAGTAAGGTTATTTTAAGGGTTGGAATTTTAAATAAAGGTATAATTACAATCATTGCGCATAAAAGTATTGTGTAGATTACAATTACAATACTTATGTAAGAATTTATAAACTACTAATAAAAGCTGCTTTTTTACTAAATATTAAAATCTAATATTTGAGTCAGACGAAATTTTCTTTGTACAATACGATAACAAAATAGTTCATATTACAAGTTTATTAATATAATTCATATAGTGTATTCTTTTCTTCTCTTTCTAACTTTTCCAACTAAAAATTATCTGATTTGCAAGGTCGCTCTTACGTATTTGTATTTATTCAATTTAATAAAATCGCAATAATCATCAATCATGCAATAATACATTTCATTTTAACGAAAATATGTTCTTTATTTGAAATAGGATTCTCAAAATGAAATTAATTGAATTTGAAATTAGAACCTGTAAATTTAACTAACTGAAAGATTTGTAAGTAATAATTCGGTATCTCCCCGAACCTTCCGCATTTAGCAACCGGCTGACAACATTTTCAACAGTTGCTTTACATCTATTGGATACTTTCTTCTGCTTTGCATTTTGTTATTTCTATATGCTTTTGTTAATGGTTAATCCTTTTATTTGTTCATTTATCTTGCATGCTTCTTCAACATTCTGCTGAAATATTAAAGCAAGACTTGGTACTGTATTATTTTCTTCGCGCAAATTTTACTATTATCGTTCCCAGTATGTTTCTTTTGGTTTATTGATGCATTGAACAGTTAACATATTCTAAAAGCAGCAATCGTATTAGTTACTCTTATGAGATCCTGAGACAAGGCATACTTAGAACATCTGAGATAGTGAATTTATAGGTACTATAAGAGGTATGGAGCGGACAGGAGAAGCCCATGACTCATCGCCCACAGGTGTACTATTGAAAATTTGTATCTTTAAGGAGTTTTTAATTTTATTTATATAATTGGTAAACAAACGGGTGGTAATCTATAAAATACGAAATAAATTTTTCTTTGTTCATTTTGTAGTTCAAATTGAGTAAAGGAGTATTACCTAATATTAACTAGTAATACTTTCTCAAGGTAAAATTTGTTTTGTGTGAATGAAATACATCCTTGTAGATAGAAAACGTTCTTTCTACATCGCAACTGGTTATAGGTGCATAGTAAAAATATTTTTTTGTATCAGCGTATTTAGCAAATAGATTTTGAGACGTTGGCCCCATACTCAATTGCCGCAATGTTATTAAAATTGGAATTCTATTAATATTTTTCAAATTATTAATAGCCGCGTCTAATGTGGCTGTTAATCCAACATTAAGTTTTAGATATTTATTTTCAAAATAAGTGATTCGATTTGGCAAATTTCCAAAGTGTTCTTGAAGGAAGTACAGCTAACTTTTTAAATTTGGAATTTTTATTAGTTACTTGAACTCAGAAATACTTCGAGCATCGTCATTTAACCATGTAACAAAATTTTGTAATCTATGGAAATTCTCTGCATAAAAACTAGTAGCTTCCAACCATGTTCCCCATCTAGTTATTACTGGAGAGGGAGGCAGTGACAAAAATGGAAGTTTTTCCCTGTAAAGAGCTACTCTCAATGGTGGTTTTCTGAAAGCTTTTTTAAAAGCGGCTACAAGTCTATCAACTTCCGGAAGGGTGTCTCTGATATATTCACAGATTCTCTGGAGAGCATGTGCTACACAAGTAATATCCAGCATATTAGGATATGTTTCCTTTAATACGAGGTGCATTCAAGTTCTAAGGCCTCCGATTTTTTTTCTAACTAACTACTCACGCGAAAACTATGAAACTGGTGTTACTTTTTGACGTAATTTCCCTGCAGACGTACACATTTTTTCACAACGTCGACGCCATGATTCCATGGCCGCGGCGAAGGCTTCTTTAAGAGTCTGTTTCGACGACTGGAAATTCGCTGAAGCAATAGCAGCACGGCTGGTGAATGTGCGGCCACAGACAGTGTTTCTCAATGTTGGAAACAGCCAAAAGTCACTAGGAGCCAGGTCAGGTGAGTATGGAGCACGAGAAATCACTTTAAAGTTGTTTTCACGAAGAAACTGTTGCGTAACGTTAGCCTGATGTGCGGGTACTTTGTCTTGGTGAAACAGCACACGCGCAGCCTTTCCCGGACGTTTTTGTTGCAGTGCAGGAAGGAACTTGTTCTTCAAAACATTTTCGTAGGATGCACCTGTCACCGTAGTGCCCTTTTTAACACAATGGGTAAGGATTACGCCCTCACTGTCCCAGAACATGGAGACCATCATTTTTTCGGCACTGGCGGTTACCCTAAATTTTTTTGGTGGCGGTGAATCTGTGTGCTTCCATTGAGCTGACTGGCGCTTTGTTTCTGGATTGAAAAATGGCATCCACGTCTCATCCATTGTCACAATCGACGAAAAGAAAGTCCCATTCATGCCTTGGTTGCGCGTCAACATTGCTTGGCAACATGCCACACGACTTGTGGTAGTCCGTCAGCATTCGTGGCACCCACCTGGAGGACACTTTTCGCATTTTCAGGCCGTCATGCAGTATTGTGTGCACAGAACCTACGGAAATGCTAACACTGGAGGCGATCTGTTCAACTGTCATTCGGCGATCCCCCAAAACAAGTCTCTCCACTTTCTCGATCATGTCGTCAGACCGGCTTGTGCGAGCCCGAGGTTGTTTCGGTTTGTTGTCACACGATGTTCTGCTTTCATTAAACTGTCGCACCCACGAACGCACTTTCGACACATCCATAACTCTATCACCACATGTCTCCTTCAACTGTCGATGAATTTCAATTGGTGTCACACCACGCAAATTCAGAAAACGAATGATTGCACGCTGTTCAAGTAAGGAAAACGTAGCCATTTTAAGTATCTAAAACAGTTCTCATTCTCGACGCTGCCGCTACAATTCCATCTGCCGTACAGTGCTGTTATCTCTGTGACGTATTGACAACGAACGCACGCTCATTTTAAAACGATGCACATGCTTCTATCTCTTTCCAGTCTGGAGAAAAAAAATCGGAGGCCTTAGAACTTGAATGCACATCGTAGTCTGAAGGTGAGATTGTTAAGTTTGTTTAATGGAATATTTGCCGTCATTAAAGTTTCACAGAGTTCTTCGTTGAAACTGTCAGATTCCAACGGGTCTAGTATTTGTGTATGTGTTTGCGGTGCTAAGTGACGTTTTGCGTGCATTTCTTAAAATTTTTTAATGATATTTTACAAACTTTGCAATAAATTTCGGAATCACTGACAATGGACATACAATCAGTAGGTACGGCACTGAATTTAACTCGCTATTGTTTCACGATGCCTTTCTCGACGTTGTTCCATATGATATCTGGAAAAGTAAGTTAAACAATGTTCTAGATCTAAATAAATGAAAATTAAAAGTGTATGCGTTTGGTATTGAAACTTAACGAAATTCACTTGACACTTACGTACGTATGTAATTAACGGTTAAAACAATGAAAAAAAATAAACTAACATACCGTACTTTATTTATCTTACGAAATATAAACTAATAAATAAAATAAATTATGAAAGCTCCTCGCGCTTCTATCTACGCCCATGAAGAAAGGAATTTCACTTTAATATTGAAGTAATTGCATCGCAATTCAACGACAAAAAACAATTTCACTTTAATATTGAAGTAATTGCATCGCAATTCAACGACAAAAAACAGATGTGCGGTTAACCGAATGAATAGTGCTATTCAACAATTACGTGTTGTATTTAGCGATGTGATAGACTATTTATATAGTCCATCATAATTTCGGCCTGATGCGTCCGGTCTTTACTTATTACTTACCCTTTTGATATTCGGAGATTAGACGTACATAGAACATTTGAGATAATGAATTTAGAGGTACTATAATAGAGGCCGAGTTTCATACTTGACCTCTATTTTCTAATTATACCTCTAGTTTCAGTGTTCTTTCTATTTTATTTCTTTTGTTTGTTTGAAACTTGAATAGGAATTGATTATCTGGTACCCATACTACCCTATTTCAACAGTTAGCTCTAGAAGGAATTCAGAAAGAAAATTTAAGATATTTAATCCTTAATTCTTAATTCTTGGTATTTATCAATTGGTTCTGGATTTCGTTCAATAGCTTCGCAAGGAGACGTCGTCAGCAGTAAATTCTTGTTAATTACGAAAGTTAATTCTACATCAGAAGCTGAGATGTTAACAATTTTTGTGAACTACCGCTTGGAAAATTTTCAAATTGTACGCGGTCTAGTGTTTATCACGTTTGGCTGTGGACTACATGATCCGTGTTCAAGCCCATTCGGCTTGAACTTTTGGATTTTTTATTTTCATGTTTTATTATGTAAAGTGGATCAGAAATTTCGAATTTTAACATTATTTTGCTCTCCAAAGAAATTTTCGTTGTAATTATCAATTTATGTGAAACGTGCAAAACCCATAAATTAAACACAAGAATAGCATTTGGGTTTACTCTTTCCCAACCATGTGTCTGCTTGAATTTAAGATAGCTTTGAAACTAGTAACATTTCTTTGTCAAAGTGAAATGTATCTCCAAAAAAAAAGTTAATGACTAGTTTATTGCAAAATGCTCCGATAGGACAGAAAAAGAGGTAAATATACTTTATGTGTTTGAGTCTTTAAGCAAATAAGAATAGTGGACAAGAAGGTGTCAAACTGCATCAAAGGTATATTTGATCCTTTTTTTTGGCCTTGTTTGTAAGATTTATTTGGGGCTTTTTATCAGCTTGTGACCTTTATGTCCACCATTCTTACTTGCATAAAGATTCAATCACACGAAGTATATTGACCTCTTCTCTCTACCATCTGGGCATTATGCAATAAATTAGTTTATTTAAATTTTATAAACGAAATTGATATATAATTAGATTACCTCTGTGATTTCTGTCTGGAATTGCATCTTTGGGCACTGTTTCCTTCTTGACCGACATTTCGTCCACTATTGTAAGAGACATCTTCAAGGAAGCTCCTACAGTAGTCGCACTGAAACTGAAAGTATGTTAGTTTGGGACGAAGTTATATAGAAGATGCTCCGAATCACTGATGCGTTACAGTTACGGTTGAGTTTTTGAGATAGAAAGGTTTGCCAGGTATTCTGTAGAGGCTATCCGTCATATATATCTTCTGTCTTTCTTTTTCTACAACGGAAATTCATCAACACCTTACATTACCACTTCTGGAGTTTCGAAAGGCTCTTACTTAGGACCACTGCTTTTCTTTGCCGATGACTTGAAGTTGTTTTCTCGAGTCTCGTACTCAAAATACTGTCTTCGACTACAGACAGGTTATCATACAGTTCAAAAATAATAATTTACATTTAAGCCCCGTTAAGTGCAAGATTTTATCTTTCACGAAAAGACTTAATGATATACACTTTAATTGCCAACTTAGGGACATGAGTATATCACCTGTTTGAATTAATTAAAGACTTGGGCGTTACCTTCGATATGAAACTGAGCTTCAATGTATATAACTAAGCAAGCCACACAAACTCTTGGATTTATAATCCGTAACTGTGGTGAATTTTCTAACATGAGCGTACTGACTTCCTTATTTAACTCATTAGTCAGACCACGTTTGGAATATATCCATTTTATAAAGCACAAAAATGTCTACCTGAGCAAGTTCAGCGACCATTTTGAAATACATGTGGCTTAAGATGGGCCTCGTCTATCCTCATACGGGCTTTGATCACATTCAACTCCTTTCTAGCTTCAATGTGCCTTCTCTCTCCTTTAGACGTTTTGTAGTCAGCCCCAACTTCCTTCATAGGCTTCTTCACAACGAAGTTGACTGCGGAACGCTCATTATCTTACATTAATTTTCTTCTCCTACTATTCTGCACACGTCTTTCCCATACTTTCTATCTTCCTTTCCCTCGAACCAATGTGTTGGTCAGGTCTCCTGTCTACGTTGCTTTAATCAGGTTTCTTCTAATGTGGATATACATATCTATAGTTTGTTGACCTTCAAACGACTTCTTTATGACACCTGCCATGAATATTCGTTCTAGTATTTATCTTGCTTTAATTATTAGCAGGATGTTCTTGTTATTTATTTTTATTACTTTTGATCACATTACATATTTTTGTTCATATTCATAAATCTCCATAGTTTTAATCTTGTTTATTGTTTTATACTTTTTTACATTTTTTTATATTTGGAGGAAATCATATTTTTTTTGTTACTAGTAGCACTATATTAAATTATATGATTCACAGTTTATTTTTATTTTATCCTGTAAGTAGAATTATAATTCCGTTGGGTAAATAAATAAAAAAATTTCTGGTTGATATTATTGGGATGTTTTAGGATTTCTATGGACTCACTTATTTTACGGTTAAAGTAATAAGGGCTGCGGGATAGAACCTGGGAAGATTGACCTAGTCGCAGGCAGTGACCAGGTCTGAACCTGTACACTGCCACACGACCATGGAATTCTGTAAATAGCAAACGTTTACTAGATAGTTGCAATCCTTTACGGGGAAAAAACCGATAATGTGAGTTTATAAACGGTTTTGATGTTATGTCTGTCGAAACGTTGGCCAATAAGAAGGCAGTGCCAAGAACACCGTTCCAGAGAAGAATATGATGGCATTCTGTATAATCGAATATTGATATTTTTCATGCGTCCATTAATGCTGAACGTCAGTTAAGCGTCAATAAAAGCTAAGATATAACTTTCACATAATTCATAATTATGTATGAAAATTTATTGAATCGCTTTCTACTTACACAATTATCGATATAATTTTGCATTCTATGCTCTTATATAGCTTGCAAAGTTTAAAGATTTCATGTTGATTTTCTAATTGCGACAACGCAACATACATCGATGTGTTGAATAAATTAGTAGGTAAGGTAGAACAGACCACATTATGGCCATCCCTTCCGATATTCGGGAAATGCAAGGGCACTAGATTCGGTACAAGTGGTATCTGAGCTTGTATGGGATTGTCTCTGTGCTCTGAGTGAGATTAGTGCCGACAAGAAAGTGACATTAGCTTGGTGCACACAGCTCAAAGACTATGGAGGTAATAAAGAGCGGATGCATTGGCTGGCCAGGCTTCATTTATGATTTTTGTAGCACCACAACCTTCCTATGGCATTTCAAAAACAAATATAAAAACACATAGAAAAAGCGGGCAGAGTACCTACCTTTGGAAAGGTGTAAGAACTTCCCAGGTCAGAGAGGCAAAAATGTCGCCCAAGTTTACAGTAAAACTACTCAGCAGGGAAAGATAGTCTGTCAAGATCATAGCGGTTCTATCGTAGGGGCATTGTAAACTTAACAAACATATGATTAATGTGAGCGTCAAGCAGAAGAAGGAACTGCGATTCACGTATTATGTCAATGCGAAGGGTAGACAAAAAAAGCGGTTCCTACTTATTATATATCAGTATAGTGAAATGGAATTACAACCAGAGGAATGGACTCTTGAAGCTGCTAGGTTTAGTTAAAAGGCTAGGGCTAGGGAAAGTACTCTAATGTGGGCAGATCGTAGTGAAATAGGCTCTGTGATCACCTGTACTAATCTAATCTAGAATAACTTTAGCATAGCTCCAGCGGCATCAGCAACATATCATTCTAATTACAAGGCAAAAATCAGCATGCCAAACACATACATTAAAGTAAAATTCTAGTTTTTTTTTAAAGTTGACGACTAACAAGATAATATGTTTTATTATTGGTCTATCCTGTATGTTAATTATAGCCTTATTGCCTTGGTTGGGGTACGAGGTATATTTTTGTGTTGTTGTATGGACATAAAAGCAAAGTGCTTTACTGCTTTTCAAAATATTTTCCACGATTATTATTAAAACTTCTGCATTCGTTCAAACCAATTGTTAAAACAGTTATTCCAGTTTTTATTTGGGAGAATCAACGTTGTCGTTTTCAAGGCATCTACTGCTTCTTTCGGCAGCTGAAATCGTCGACCACGCATTCCTTTCTTAATGTTTGGAGCGCAAAGAAATCGTTCGGACTTAGGTCAGAACTATAAAGAGGAGGATCTAATAATTCGATATTTTGCTGTGCCAAAAACTCAATTGTCTTTCGAATTGCACGCGAACTTGCCGTTGTGGATTGGTTTCACGGAGCATGGTGATTATTACTGACAAATAAACGGTTGTACACCAATTCGCTTTAGCCGTTCTTCGATCGTGTCAAAGCATTATAGCTACATGACCTGATTTGGGGACAAATGTTGCGAGTATTTTTTTCGACACACTTCGTGGGCGGGTAGATTTTGTCGGATTCTCTTCATCTTGGAACACCCAAACAGCCGACTGACGTTTATTTCGGGTTCATAGAAATAAAACCATTATTGATCCTATTCACATTTTTTGGATTACCGTAATTGAACCGGTTCAAAGTTTTTCGCCACCAATTAACGCGAGCCGACTTTTGCACTTCGGCTAAAAGTCTTTAATATACCCATGGATGTCTCAATTTCATGATATGTCACATGTCTATCTACCTTAATCAAGCTGTGCACAGCTCCGATGATTTTTTGACTGACTGCTGTTCTTAGCAAACCTGTCCTTGAATCGTCGCTGATACTGGTGCGTCCACGTTGGAATTCATAGTATCAACGTGAAATTGTCGATTGATGTGGAGCTTCATCTTCAGAAATAGAATTCATTGTTGTTGAGTTAATTCTCGCCGAAGGTTGTAAAAAATTATTGCCCGAAAATTTTCTCGACTCAATTTCATTTTTCGGTCCATTTATAAAACTTGAAAATTCACTATGACTAAATCACTTGCCGTATCTTGATGAAACTTTAAATTTAAGATTAATTTTGACACCCGACTTTTTATTACTGGCGCCCTCTATGGGACTACATGCAAAACTAAAATGACATCCCTCGTACAAGCATTATTTCGTGATAATTAACACAACAATTTCAAGCAGTATTTAATTTTGTCTTCTGTCTATATCGCTAGCTTGACTAGTTGCAGAAAAGTATCTAGAATTTTAATTGCTGGCACGCACCTACACAATTTACAATTACATATATGTAATTGACTTCCACGCAGCTTCCACTGTCGTTAATTGTTGGATATATCAGGTAGCATGTTGTGTACTCACTGTAATGTCACAAGCACGTAATCATAATTAATGCTTTTAGTGATATAAACTGTTATGAAAACGTGTTATAATTTATAATTAACCGTTGACATAAAAACATAATTAAATGCTGTTAGGGCTCCTTAGGACGAAACACTCTACAATTAATTAATTTTCGAGTATGCTAAGAACATACTAATTCCAATATACATTAGGACGGTGACGTGAAAATGAAATATACTTCTATTATTTCCATATTACTGTTGAAGTAAAGCTTAATTGTTGACCTTGATACATAATTAAACCAACTTTTAATCGATTGTTTATAATTGCTCCGTATAGTTCGCATTAAATGTTCCCCACGAGAGCAATATGAAATTATTAAGTTTAAGGTTAGGTATAAGAAACTGTGTTTGTATTACTTTATGTTTTAGCGTTTAGAGCACATATGTATTTTATTCTTGTTAAACTTTTTAGTACTACTGACTTGAACAGATGAATTTGAAATATGAATTGTTTTTGGCACGGTATCGCTGGAAATTACTTATTCTTGTGTTGTTTGAAAATTGGCAATATTGTTTTATTATACCGCATTAAATAGTTTTTAGGTCACTATTTAAATTAGGTTCACTAACTATTTTATTTGGTCTTTATAAATAAAATTATGAAGCTAATAAATAAAGCAAGATCAAAATATGTATTATAATTAAGGACCGGACACGAGAGGCCCATAACTCATCGCTCACGGGCGTACTTTTGAAATTTTGTAATTTTAAAGAGTTTTTAATTTTATTTATATAATTGAAAAACAAACGGATGGTGATCTATAAAATACGAAATACATTTTTATTTGTTCATTTTGTAGTTCAAGTTGAGTAAAGGAGTATTAATATTAACTAAGAATACTTTCTCAAAGTTCTCTTCTGTAAAATGTGTTCTCTTTGAATGAAGTACATCCTTGCAGATAGAAAACGTCTTTCCTACATCGCAACTGGTTCTAGGTGCATGCTGGAAATATTCTTTTATTTCAGCGTATTTAGCAGTTAGATTTTGAGGTATTGTCCCCATGCACAATTGCCGTAATGTTATTAAATCTGAATTTCTATTAAAAACTGCGTCTAACTCTTGCTGAAGGGCACATCCTAAGTCAAAGTATTTTTTCTTTGTACCTGTCGTCCAAATGGAATTCTTCGTATATTGTAGATAGTAAGAGGGCCTTTTATATTTTTACAAAATCTGGAAAGAAAACAAAAATTTTGGGAACAAACTATTTTATTGTTTTTCAAAATATTCGCCTTTTTGATCTATACACTTTTGCATGCCTACGAACCAGTTCTTAAAACATTTTTTCCAGTCTGAAAGTTGTGTCTCAGTAGTATGGTTTCCAAATGCGTCGACTGCTTCTTGAGGTGTTGAGGTTGAAATCGCCGTCCACGCATTTTTTGTTTCACAGTTGGGCACAAAAAGAAATCATTCGGCGACAAGTAAGGTGGATATGCACAATGAGACATTATTTCAACACTTTTCTCCTTCAAATACTCAACTGTTAGACGTGCCGTATGGGAACTCGCATTGTCGTGATGAAGAATAATGCGATGTTTTTGGTAGTTCTTCCTGATTTCGTCTATAACTATTGGCAAACAAATTACTGTATACCATTCAGAGTTAACAGTTTTTCGATCCTCTAAAGGAACTGTTGCGATGGGTCCTGTACAACCGAAGAAACAAGCGATAATTTTTTTGGAAGCGCTCCTAGCACGAACAATTTTTGTGGGGTTCGGTTCGTCTTGGAACACCCATACAGTAGATTGTTACTTGGTTTAGGGCTCATACGAATATATACATGTTTCGTCACCTGTGACGATGTTGTATACGGGTTTTGAGGTTCCTACGTCGAATTTTTTGCGCATGTCTTTACACCAATTGACACGAGTTGCTTTCTGTGCTTCGATCAAGTTATGTGGAATCCATATGGAACCTATTTTTTTTTACAAATAAATTTTCATGTTAAATCGAATGAATTACAGTCTGCAATATGCCAAGAGATGTCTCTACTTCACTTGTCCTTCGTACTTTAAATATTAAAAATAACATTACGTGCCTGTTAAAACACTTAAAAAACTCACGAATGCTGTGATG
This sequence comes from Melolontha melolontha, assembly GCA_935421215.2. Classification (NCBI taxonomy): domain Eukaryota; kingdom Metazoa; phylum Arthropoda; class Insecta; order Coleoptera; family Scarabaeidae; genus Melolontha; species Melolontha melolontha. The sequence goes on from OW285235.1 coordinate 214,586,197, forward strand.
CCGACACCATAGAAATATTCTGTGAACTGGCGGTAGGGTGTCCAATAATTTGTGACGTTATACGAATAGATGACACCACCGGATGTGAAATCAAATGCGGTACCTGATTTTGCCTCAGAGCTCGGTTTTGTCCCCCGTTCCCCTACCAATAGAGACTAAATATTCGACTTGCTATCAAAAATTATTGTCGAAAAGCAAATAGTGATTATGCACATACTCTCAAAATAAACTGTGTGTTTTCTTCAAATATGTTATGAGATTCCTTTTGAGCAAAATACATTATTTGGAAACATTGTTTTAATAAATTCGTACGGCATACTTGCATCTTACTACATGAGAATTCACAATTAATCATTTTCTTCCGCACTTTTTCGTCAAAGCAAATATTTTGCTATATAAACTCAATATATATGTATATATATATATACATATATATGAACTTCATGTGTATGAGAATTAATAATTATTAAATCTCATTTTACATGCGATTGTCGCTATAATTTGTTGCATTTATATACATATATATATATATATATATATATATATATATATAAACATATATATATTGAAGGAATTTTGTATTTTCTTGAACGTGGTTATGTTTCTTGGGAATGGCGGCCGGATAATTAAAACAATATTTAATTTTATTTACGTTTCGGTTCAATATATAAAGCCTTTTTCACAACTGAAATATTTAATTAAATTTTAGAAAGGTGAAAGAAGTGTTATATTAAATATACTTATAGTATTACATTTCAACTATGACTAACTGTGTTATATTTATTGTCTAGTTTTCATTTCAATATAAAACTAAAGTTCTTGGTGACCGTGTTTGGAACGTCTGTTTATTATCGTTTTTTGACGGGTGGAATGTAGGTAGTGTCCCACATGCGCGTGAGGGGTGGGTTAAATTAATTTTTGTGTGTTTATATTGATACGGAGGTGTTTATATAATGGGCAGATATATTTTCGAGTGGTTGTTTATATCTGTTATATCATTAATGGAATTTTTGTTTTTTTGTATATGGATGCTATCTAATATATTTCTTGCTTTGTTATTTTTTTCTGATGTAATTATTAATATTTTATCGAAATTGGAATTGTGTTTTGTTTGTGTTATATGTTTTTTAGGGCTGTACTATTGCTTGAAAATTTGTGGCCATTTGTGTTCTTATAGATATTGCGTTGTTTGGCCGATGTATATGCCTTTGCAGTCATTGCATGGAATTTCATAAATAACGTGTGTTTTCTTTAATGATGATATTTTGTCTTTTAATTTAGAGTGTATGTTTTTGATACTATTGACGTTTTTATTGGCAACTTTTATGTTATATGGTATTAAGATTTTGTTTTTTTTTTGACAGGTTGTTTATATAAGGTATTGGAACATATTTATAAATACTTTGGGGGTTGCTTTCATTGGTTTTGGTGATATTTGTTTTATTTGTGTTGTAGTGTTGATATAATTTTTGTTTTATGATTTTGTTAATGAATTAGAGGAAACAATTATTTTTGTGTATGTATTTCAAACTGTTTCTAGCAGTTTGAAATACACATCCCATTAAATAACAACTATAAAAAGAAAAGGAAAAAAGAAACAAATAACAAATTTTGATGTGTGTAATTTAGGATAGTGATTTCATTGAAAGCATTTATTAGCAAATAGAATAATTGTTCTATGTACAGACTGGGCAAAGACCAAAAATTAATAAAAATCGACACGTCGTTTTTTTCATAAATAGATTTGTTTTATTTCATTAAAGGTCGCTAAAACCAAAAAAATAATAATTTTGTATTTAATATATATATATATATATATATATATATATATATATATATATATATATATATATTAAAAATAATAGACTTTTTATTGGTTTAGCGACCTTTTATTGAATTTTGATGTTTTATTCTACGACGTTTCGACTTTTATTATTATTCAGTCTTTTTCAAGTAACTAGAAACAAGAATTAATACAACGAAAACATGAGAACTGTGTTTGCTTTAGTGAGACTGAATTAAAAATTAAATTAACAATTAAAATTAAAATTAGATTAAAGACTGAATTACCAATTAAATTAACATTTAAAGTTAAAATTTAAAATTAGATTAATAATGAGTAAGGACAAATTAAAGTGATTACATCTGTATAAATGAATTGAAAATTTGAATTAAACTACAATACAGTAAAGTAACTAGAAACAAGAATTAATACAATGAAAACGTGAGAACTGTGTTTGCTTTTGTGAGACTGAATTAACAATTAAATTAACAATTAGAATTAAAATTAGATTAAAGACTGAATTACCAATTAAATTAACAATTAAAGTTAAAATTTAAAATTAGATTAATAATGAGTAAGGAAAAATTAAAGTGGTTAAATCTGTATAAATGAATTGAAAATTTGAATTAAACTACAATTACCGTAAGAAACAATGAATGAAACAATGAATGACAATAAAACTCACCGTTTTTTTTTGGGTTTCAAAAACATGCATTCTGTGTAACATGTGTTTGGAGGACATCCGAGACCATTTTTAACGAACCGATCGAACTGGTTGGGATATTGTAAGTGTTTGTGGCTTTGTTAAGAGAGGTTAATTTCTGTTCTATTTTGGAATTTAGCAAATTGGTCAGGACCGTGTTTAGGGGTATGTAGTAAAAGTATTTACAAATGGGAACTGGTAAAAAAAAAATTTGGTTTGTGTTTGTGTGTGCGGGGGGGGGGTGATTTTATCTATTGTTTAATGAGTGGGTAATAGAGTTTAGAAAGTCCATCAATTTCGTTTCTGTCGTTGATTGTTCTGCTGTTTTTGAAAATGCGGATCATTTCTAAGACCTCCCTAGCTTTTGTATTCGTTTTCTGTGTTATTACTTTGGTGTTATCAAAATCAAAATTATGTTTTAGTGTCAATTGGTGTTTTTTTAAAGCAGTTTGATTTTTTGCGTATTTGTGACCTTTCAATCTTTCTTGTAGTAACTGTTTTGTTTGGCCTATGTATACTTTGTCACAGTCTTTGCAGGGTATGTTGTATATTGTGTGTGATTGTTTTAGTGTAGGTGTTGAGTCTTTTAGTTTGGTGTGTAGGAATTTTATGTTTTTACCGCTTTGGTGTGCTATTTTAAAATTAAATGGTTTAAATATATTGTCTAGTTTTTCGGATAATCCAGTTATATAGGGTGTGGGGATATATGTTAGTTCATTGGTTTTTTTGTTTTTGTTGCGGCCGTTTGTTGTGTTATAAATTTTATTAAGTTATACAAAAAATTATAAAACTAAGACTTAATAAAATTTATAACACAACAAACGGCCGCAACAAAAACAAAACAATGAATGAATATATATCCCCACACCCTATATAACTGGATTATCCGAAAAACTAGACAATATATTTAAACCATTTAATTTTAAAATAGCACACCAAAGCGGTAAAAACCTAAAATTCCTACACACCAAACTAAAAGACTCAACACCTACACTAAAACAATCACACACAATATACAACATACCCTGCAAAGACTGTTACAAAGTATACATTGGCCAAACAAAACAGCTACTACAAGAAAGATTGAAAGGTCACAAATACGCAAAAAATCAAACTGCTTTAAAAAAACACCAATTGACACTAAAACATAATTTTGATTTTGGTAACACCAAAGTAATAACACAGAAAACGAATACAAAAGCTAGGGAGGTCTTAGAAATGATCCACATTTTCAAAAACAGCAGAACAATCAACGACAGAACGAAATTGATGGACTTTCTAAACTCTATTACCCACTCATTAAACAATAGATAAAATCACCCCCCCCCCCCCCTCCCGCACACACAAACACAAACCAAAAATTTTTTATCAGTTCCCATTTGTAAATACTTTTACTACATACCCCTAAACACGGTCCTGACCAATTTGCTAAATTCCAAAATAGAACAGAAATTAACCTCTCTTAACAAAGCCACAAACACTTACAATATCCCAACCAGTTCGATCGGTTCGTTAAAAATGGTCTCGGATGTCCCCCAAACACATGTTACACAGAATACATGTTTTTGAAACCCAAAAAAACGGTGAGTTTTATTGTCATTCATTGTTTCATTCATTGTTTCTTACTGTAATTGTAGTTTAATTCAAATTTTCAATTCATTTATACAGATTTAACCACTTTAATTTTTCCTTACTCATTATTAATCTAATTTTAAAATTTAACATTAATTGTTAATTTAATTGGTAATTCAGTCTTTAATCTAATTTTAATTCTAATTGTTAATTTAATTGTTAATTCAGTCTCACAAAAGCAAACACAGTTCTCACGTTTTCATTGTATTAATTCTTGTTTCTAGTTACCTTACTGTATTGTAGTTTAATTCAAATTTTCAATTCATTTATACAGATGTAATCACTTTAATTTGTCCTTACTCATTATTAATCTAATTTTAAATTTTAACTTTAATTGGTAATTCAGTCTTTAATCTAATTTTAATTTTAATTGTTAATTTAATTTTTAATTCAGTCTCACAAAAGCAAACACAGTTCTCATGTTTTCATTGTATTAATTCTTGTTTCTAGTTACTTGAAAAAGACTGAATAATAATAAAAGTCGAAACGTCGTAGAATAAAACATCAAAATTCAATAAAAGGTCGCTAAACCAATAAAAAGTCTATTATTTTTAATATTAAGACACGGCCAATAAAATAAATAAGAAAAATAAAGTTCTTATAAACACTATATATATATATATATATATATATATATATATATATATATATATATATATATATATACGAGGAGCGATCCAGATGTTGCCGGACTGACACTGTAGTACGAGAACTCAAAATAACACCAGCGCGCGCCAATAAATGGTGAGAGGTATATGCCTATGGAACGCGAAATGCGTGAGTTTCATTGTGATCGGCGCAGTTTCGTCTAGGCTACGTGCGGTTATAAATAGTTTTTTCTCCTTTTCTAGGTTGGACCTGCGCTCTTGATATTGCTTCTTTCTTTTCTAACGTCAATATCGCTGATGTAGCTTACAAAATATTGTTAATATTAACTGAATTAATTTGGCCTTTACTTCATGAAAATGTATGTTTATATCAACATATATACAAAAATATATAAAAAAATGCAATAATTAAATGACAATTAAGTACATATCTGAATACAGAGAAAAAATTAATTAATAGAAATTATATCTATTTTATATACAAAATGGTAGACACGTTTTTTTTTCTTGCGAGACGTTGGGTTAAACTAATTGTAGTCTTCAGTATATAAGCAGAAATCTGTTACTATATCTATAACCCTGGCTAACTTCTCTGTTACATATAAAAAGGAGAAAAAAATGTAAGGAACAAAACACAGTAATTAGGGAAATCGACATATAACAAATTGTATAATCAAAATGGTATCAGATCAATTTTAATGGTAATGGTCTTAAAACTGAAGTTTCACTCTTTTAAATGATGTATGTTTTTAATAAATCGGTCAAGCGTTTATTATAAAAATCGTATTTATATGCACGTTTAGTGAGTGAATCGATTTGGTTGCTCGCAGGTGTAGTAATTATCCCGAAAGTCGATTTCATATTTTATCTACCAAAAAATTTATTTCAACTAAAAATGAGTCTACATAGAAAAAAAAAAGATTTATACCTGCTTTAGTTTTATAAGTTTGTTGTTGAAATTCTTTGGATACTATATTTTCTTAAATAAAAATATTCCCAGTTTTATTACGCAATATGTTTGCAGATACGTGTTCATAATTTATTACAAGAGTATCTTTATTATAAAACAAGCGTCCGATCTCAATGAAGCACACAAATATGTGTATATAAATTTATATCCTAATTAGTCTTTGTTCATATTTCACATAGACCGATAGCTCGCTGTCATTTAAATATGAAGATATTTACAAAAAAAATATTATTCCTCCGTCACTTGTATTTTACGGCAGATATGTTGTGCTTATCTATCTATTTCCGGATGATAATGCTTATGCAATTGCGTAGTGTATATCTAAACGCTACAGAAAATATATACTGGATTTATTTTACAACTGACTTAATAACTAAGTAGCAAGTAATGTAATATTTAACATACCAATATCCGGCGTTATTATGATACAATCCAAAGCGTATAATAAAAGGTTATGTAGTTATTAATATTCATATAGAATATGTCTCAGTATTGAATTAACACGTGAGTAGAAAACCAACTGTTCGAAAGTATAAGAACTTCGTCTGTCCAAAACTCATTACATTACCCACCGTGACGCAGAAGAACCGTAGAAATAGAAATATGAATAAACCAGGTCACGTGGCTGACGAGTATCCTAAGGGAGTATTGCGCCCGACATGAGACGCAGGAGTAGTCCTTTTAGACATTCTGGATATTGGAATAGTTGCAGGACGACACCGCGAAGTCCTACGAACATCTACATCAACATCACGCCTTCCCATTGTCGGCCGCGTTTATTAGGTTCCTCTGGCACTCAATAAAACCAACTACGTGGATGGTTTCCTGATCTCCGGTAACAAGCCATTTACACTTACTGCATGTTAAGACTTGTAGCTTTAATGGAATTTATTCCTGTGTAAAGGGGTGAACCAATTTTCTCGATTATTTTAGAAAGAGTTTATTATCAGTTCAGTTTCTCTTTGATTAGAGGGGAATCCTCACATAATATTTTAGGAATCGTAAGAAACTAGGTTGAGTATGTTCTTAGTTTATAAATGAGGATGTGTCAATACTTTCGTTTAATAAATAATAGAAGAAGGGACACTATTATAGATTTTAGATAAAATTATGGTTCATAACTAGAGAACGGACGCAATTTCCATAAAACGCAATCGGCAATTGGAATTGTGTATAACGTCGCTCAGTACATCCCGGCGTAATTCAATAAAGTATTTGTTTGACTTACTCGGACACCTGGTCTCGCCGCGATAACAATGGACAAGCCAGCTATTGTATTCCCAGAATATAGTGCTTTTTAAAGTGTTTTCATGAGCATAGATAGAAGCGGGGTTTTTATAATATATTTTATTTATTAGTTTATATTTCGTAAGATAAATAAAGTGCTGTGAGTAAGTTTCTTGTTTTCATAGTTTTAGCTGTTAATTACATCGTAATTTTTGTGATAGATCCTGTTTAATATCGTTTGATTTAATCTATTTCTACCAATTATTTCAACGTAAGAGTGTGCATTGAATTTCGTTCAGTTTCAATAACTTACGCACACATTTTTAGTTTTCATTTATTTAGATCTAGAGCATTGTTTAAGTTACTTTTTCAGACATGATATAGGTATAAGAATGTCGAGAACGGCATTGTAAAACAATGGCGAGTTGGATTGACGGTCATACTGATTATATGTCCATTGTCAGTGATTCCGAAATTTATTACAATATCCGTAAAAATTCGTCACTCAGGATCGCAAACAGATCTGAACTCTGTAAAACTTTTATGGCGGCTAATATTCCATTAAATAAACTTAGCAATCCCTCTTTAAAAATATTTCTGAAAAAATTTACAGGTCGAAATGTTCCTGATGAATCAACTTTACGCAAATAATATGTTTCTAGGTGCTATAGGAGAACAGTAGAACGCATTAGAACCCATCTTTTAAATCAATACATATGGATAAGCGCCGACGAAACGGTGGATATGTTAGGACGCTGTGTGGTAAATGTTGTAGCTGGTGTACTACATCCAACTATTCCCTATAACTCATATGTAATAGCAACAAGTGTTATAAATAGAGTTGATGCGGAAACAGTTGCTGAAACCATTAAGGAGAATATGCAAAAAATGCTTCATTCGGACGCCACGTACAAAGAAAAAATACTTTTATTTGTCAGTGATAGTGCTGCGTATATGTTAAAAAACAGGCAGACTATTGAAGAAAATATATCCTAATATGCTGCATATTACTTGGGTAGCACATGCTCTCCACAGAATCTGTGAATATATCAGAGACACTTTTCCGGAAGTTGATAGACTTGTATCAGCTTTTAAAAAAGTTTTCAGAAAAGCACCATTGAGAGTAGCTCTTTTCAGGGAAAAATTTCCATATCTGTCACTGCCTCCCACTCCAGTAATAACTAGATGGGGAACATGGCTGGAAGCTACCAGTTATTATGCTGAGAATTTCGATAGTCTAAAACATTTCGTAACACTGCTAAAGGAGGATGCTAGAAGTATTGGTGAGTGCAAGGAGCTCACACAAATCCCAAATTTAAAAAATCAGTTGTACTTTCTTCACGAACACTTTGGAAAATTGCCAAAACTAATCACTTCTTTTGAAAATCAAAATCTCAAATTAAATGACGAATTAACCACATTAGATGTGGCTGTTAATAATTTGAAAAGTATTCCAAGTGACTTCGGATGTGGCCTTCGGCAAAAGTTTGAAGCAATTCTTAATAGAAATCCAGATTTAGTTACATTGCAGCAATTATGTATGGAGACAATTCCACAAAATCTAACGGCTAAATATGAACAAATAAAAGAATATTTCCAGTATGCACCTATAACCAGTTGCGACGAAGAAAGGACTTTTCTATTTATAATGATGTACTTAATTCAAAGAGAATAAAATTGACAGAAGAAAACCTTGAGAAACTATTGCTAGTCAATATTAATACTCCTTTACTCAACCTGAACGACAAAATGAACAAATAAAAATGTTCCAATTATAGAAATAAAATTAAAAACTTTAAAAATAAAATTTTTCAACAAATACATATTGCCATGGATTTTTCCATGGAGAAGAAAGAAAAAAATAACAGAACTATATTGAACTTTTTGTGAAGAACATTTATGAATTCATGTATTTTATTTTGGTGTCTATTTTATTTCAGACGGGGATCGATATAAATATACTTAATTTTAAGTGATGAATTTTATTATGTTTGAATTTTTAATCCATCCCTGTATATTTAGGTTAGTCAGATGTTTAAAGCCGCCGCCACTCCGGATATCATATTGTACTAAGGTGTATATATTTTCTCTATCTTGATTTTATATATTAGGTGAGGATGCCCTTGCGGTTCCTGGAACTTCATTTCAGAGATTATTTGAATGTCCTTTAAGATAGGTCGGTATAAGTGAATATTAGACACGACTTAATTTTGTCTGATATATTTAAAATTTTGGATAATTCGTTTATAGTTTTTGGTGCGTCGTATGTGATTTAAAAGTAATTTATCGTGAATTTACAAATCTTTTATATTTGTGATTTGATTTAATTGATACACCTATCTAAAGAAAAGGAATCTCTCATGTTTAATTGTGATGCATTAATTAATGTAGGTATCTTTATAATTATTATTAATATATTGAAGAAAGCGCTATAATTAACTTCTAAATTTTTGTGAAATTTTTTATGTATTCAGAATAATATCTAGAAAATTTGTTAGATGGTTTTTGTGGAGTTTGGGCGTTTTTATTCACTTTAAATATTTCAATACGTAGGAAGGTGGGGACGAGTTTGTGTGATGTCATGTGAATGCATTCATAACAGTCAGATTTTGATTTCGCGCGCAGAGTAAACAATTCTTTACTTTGACGTTTAAATTGTTGGGTTAATATTATTGTTGACATCTGATAAATTTTTGGATATTAGTGTCATATTAGTCATAGTGAGGCTTTTTAATGGTTTGTATCTTCATATGATATCCAAGCCTTTTTTATCCTCGATTTGCTGTGCCTTTAACAGTTCAACGTTACACTTTGTAAAGTTGATTTTTTTTTTATTTTCTTTTTTTTAAACATAAATGTAAGGGGGAAAATGTTTGTATAATTTATCTGACACCTCGTGTTTTATTTTATGATATAACCTGCATCCGTAAGGATCGACCCGAGAGAAGTGAGCTCAAGGAAATCTACGAGACTGAACAGCCGGAAGAGTAAGTTGTCGTGTGAACAAAAAAAAATTAATAAGCAATCAAAAGCACATTCCACTGCAATATGTATTTCGTAATTTTATAGATCACCACCCGTTTGTTTTCCAATTATATAAATAAAATTAAAAACTTTATAAATACAACTTTTCAACAAATAAATATGTATTTCGTAATTTTATAGATCACCACACGTTCGTTTTCCAATTATATAAATAAAATTAAATAATTTAGAAATACAGCCTTTCGCCAGTACTGCACTGGGTGGCAAGCGTGTCCGTTCTCTATTCATAAATAAAGACGGCAGACTATGTGCCCGGTGCATGGTGACAAGAATCATTTCACCATCTGTACTAAATATTATTTTTCATTCCTCTCGCTTTTTTTACATATCGGAACAGAAAAACATATATTTAGTAGTTATAGTTATAGTTTACATTTAGTTTCCTAAATATTTCCATACATGCATTTATCAAAGAGGTAACAGAATTTGAACATATATTTTACAGTTCTAAATCAAAATTAAAAAAAAACATTATTTTGTATTTCTAACAATGAACGAAACATTTATTCCAAAGAAAAAGTGGTACGATTGGCAATAACAGATGCACCTTCAAAACATATTTATGTTATATTATCCAAAACAATATTTAGTACACATGGTGAAATGATTCTTGTCTGTCTGGCACATAGTCTGCCGTCTTTACATAACACATAATAATAATAATATTTATTCGTCCAACACAGGTTGCTATTAATAGAACAATAATGGAGTATATAATTTGTGGTGTATATTACCAACATTTGGTAGAAACATACAATACAAAATTGCACTTAATAGTAGATAAAAGAAGAAAAGAACAAAAATTAAATGAATGTTGATCGATCGTACATATATACAGAAAGGTAGAAAGAGAAAACAAATACACCCAATATGGTAAATAAATGCAATTTTTATGTGTATAAAAAAAAGAAAGAACAAATTTAAGCGTCACTGGAAATCTTGTCAAAAGTCTTACACATAATATAGATCGGATAACATTTGTATGAAACATTTACATAAAAAAATTAAGCATAGATTTTCCATGTGGCGTCTCAATAACATTCTTTACATACCTTTCCTCATTTGACGCATTATCTGCCTCATTAGTAATGAAACGATTCCGATTACGATTAATCGTAATCGAGGATTATCAATATTTAGCGATTAATCGTAATTGTCAGTTATCATTGCGATTATTTGCCGAACATAAGCCAAAATATTTTCAAATAAATTTTGCTTAAATTCTTCTTTAACAACCTTTATAAACGCGCTTTATAGATTGCATGTTTATGTGATGTATCCGAACGCAAATTCTGGGAATTCTTCTTTGATGGCTTGGGCAGTTCCCACCCGGGGCGTAAGTGAATACAGTAGACAGATAGTAATTGAATACTGCCGGTGCAAACCTGTTTTGTGAAAAAATTGATAGTTTTTTAGTTTTTGTTTGGTGTTTTAATTTATTAGTACTTCTAATGTCATCCAAACGCAAGTTGATTAGTGATAGGTGGCAGCATTTTGAAAAGATATCTGACACCCTCCAAAAATCTAAATGTAAGTACTGCAACGCTAAAATTTCTTGTGTGGGAACAAGTGCCACAGATATGTGGAACCATGTCAAGAAATTTCATTCCATCGAGATTCAAAAACATTCAGATATAGTTCCTAGTATCTTAAGTACATCTACCGAGCCTCCGTGAAAAAGACAAGCGACAGCAGTTGAATTTTTTCAGAAAAACATTCAATTTGAGATAAACGACGCTCGAGCGGTTGATATTACAAAATTTATAACAGAAATGATATGCATGGATGATATGCGGCCATTGAACTTGGTGAATAAAGTGATATTCAGTAGATTGCTGAACAAAATCTGTCCTAAATATAAAATACCGTCTAGAAATCATTTTGCACAAAAAATTATACCTGATATGTACGTACAAGTAAAAAATCGTCTTATGCATGAACCCTTACCTTTCATTTGCTTAACAGCGGATGTGTGGACAAGCGATTCGTCATCGAATGTAAGAAATGATTTCTTGAGTCATTGAGTCAGATGACTTTGAAGCAAAATCTATGTGCCTAGAAATAATGCCCTTTGAGGGAATAACTCATTGTACTGAAAATATAGCACACAATATCCACCTAGATATGAGCCGTTGTGGTGTAAGTGGTGTAAGTCAAAAAAATAAAAATTTTAAGTTTGCTTCACAAATGGTACTATGAAGTAATATTTATTATAATAGCTAAAATTCGTGACTGTAAATTAATTCATTCGGCTACAGATGTCGCTATGTCTTCATGAAGATAACTACTAACTTTAAAGCTTACAAGGCAAAGTGGCGCAAGTCAGACTTACACCACTTTACAAATTAGTACTTATCGAAGGAATATTCAAATAATACGTATTACTCGTAAGTGAAGTGTTATTATAAACTAAAAATGAGTGAAAATAGTGAATCCGAAGCATCGGAACCTTTCTTAGATTCTGGATCAGAATATCAATTGTCGGGAAGTAGTAGCAGTAAATCAGGTATGTCCTTTTTTTCTGTTACCGTAATAATAACCTCACTTTTTCATTGAATTCTGAATACAACAATATGCATCCAAATGCTGATAAACAATCAGCAAAACGAAAAGGCAGGAAAAGAAACAGGGAGCCTGACAGTCATCTAGCTGCTACAAGAAAGAGAAATCGTAACCTCGGTTTTGCAGTATATCAATAGAAAGGGCAATACAGTAGAAGCGAAAACTTTTAAACACATAGACTGCAATTGCCTCAAGAAGTGTATTAGTAAAATATCTGAAAATCAAAGAAAAGATGCATTCTAGAGGTTTTGGGCAATGGGATCTTTTACTACACAAAATGCTTAACATTTGTGAGCTGGTAAAACAAACACAAATAAAACAAGTACGTCCAAGAAACAATTCTAGAGTGCCTAAGGCCCACACAAATACATTTTATATTCAAGCTGATGCGTACTCCACTAACGTATGCAAATCATACTTTTTAAACACATTTAATATATAAGATGGAAGATTGTATAGAGCAATTAAAAAGGCTAGGTGTACATCCCCCGGGGAAGATTTACGCGGACAGCACCCCCCTATTAATAAGACAGCAGATGAGATGGCTAATAAAGTCCGCGAACACATATATATGTTTCCTGCTTACCAATCTCATTATACTAGACAACATAATCCCAACAAGAAATATTTATCAAGTAATTTAAATATACGGTTAATGTACAGGTTTTATATTGAAGATTGTCAAGAAAAAAGCATACCAAATGTTAGCGAAGCTATTTATCGCAAGATTTTTACCAATGAATTTAATCTCAGTTTTCACACTCCTGCTAAAGATACATGCAATGTGTGATGCATTCAAAATTAAAATAAACTCCGAAACAGATCCACAAATAAAGCGGCAGGCAGAAGTTGAGCATGAGCTTCATTTGAGGAAAGCAGAGAAAGCACGAAATAGCATGAAGGAGGACAAATATAAAGCAGTTCTTGATCCCAATAAAATCTATGCGTTTACATTTGATTTGGAGAAGGCTTTAGCATATCCACAATTGACTTGCTCATTAGCATACTATAAGAGAAATATGTACGTATATAACTTAGAATGTCACAACCTTGCTACTGAGCAGGGTACATGTATGCTTGGGATGAAACTATGGCCTCAAGAGGATCCCAAGAAATAGCGCCTTGTTTGAAAAAACACATTTCAACTTATGCTTCAAATAGTCAGCATATAATCGCCTACAGTGATGCATGTACAGGCTAAAACAGTAATATTAAAATGGGTTTAATGTGGCTTAAATTATTGGCGGATTCAGAAAGCATTACTGTCATTGACTATAAATTCCTGGTATCAGGACATTCGTACTAATCCAACGATAGAGATTTCGGCTCAATAGAATGTTATGCAAAAGGAAAAATTATTTATGTAGCGTAAGATTGGTACACTATTATACAAAAAGCAAGAACTAAATCTCATTTTCCCTTACACAAAATGCAGCAACAGAGTTTCTCTCAACAAAAACAATGGAAGAACTCATTACAAAAAGAAAAGTGAATGAAGAAAATATTCCTGTAAACTGGCTTCACATACAGTGGCTTCGTTTTAAAAAATATGAGCCGTTTAAAATTTTGTATAAGGAAACACTAAATGAAGACTTTTCTTTTCAATGTATCAACTTGTTGCCTCGTAAAAAAGGTAGGCCCGTTATGATGAACAACGTAACACTTGAAAAACTATATAACGATCATCGACCTGTTTCTAAAGAGAAAAAGAAGAATATGATGGAATTGCTACAGTTTATTCCACCTATTTACCATCAATCCTTACTAATTTACAAACAGCTGACGAATATGTTGAAGATATAGGACCGTTAGAGCTACATGAAGATGAAGCATAAGAATTAATAATAATATAATAAGTTCTCACTTGTATTATGTACCTACTTGATTAAAATTGATATTCTCTTTGCATAAATAAAGTAAAATCTAAAATCTTATTTTATTTCAACAAAAAACCCATACAACCTTTTTATTACTTCATAACTTGATAAAGTGGTGTAAGTCATTCAAACAACAAAAATAAGAGCAGCCACTAATTTTTTTCATTATTTTTGGACAGGGTTAGGCAAATTATAATATAAAAAAAAGAACAGTAACAGTAATTAATATGACTTTTTTGTGGTCTTTTAACTTTATGTTTAAAATACTCAAATCGATGAAAGAAAGACTTACACCACTTTCGCTTTCAACGGCTCATATATTGAAGTGGAAAATTGAAAAAATATTCAGGCCATTGTGACTGACAATGCCAGAAACATTTAAAATGCAGTCAAGAATTTAGAACAAGAAGTCACTGGTATTCAACAAATTCCCTGTGCAGTACAAACAGTACAATTGATTTTGAAGTATGGCTTATTTCAAAACCAATTGATAAAACAGATCATAGATAAATTAAGAAAAATTGTAGGTTATCTTCGCCACTCTACCAAGGCAGAAAAATTACTAGAAGCGAGCCAGAAAGAGCACAATTTGCCTCAAAATGTCTTAATACAATGTGGAATTGTACGTATTATATGCTCAACCGTTAATATGAACAGCGAGTTGGATTACAAACAGTATTGTTAAAAACTAATTGTAACTACGACATAAGTACTCAGGAATAGAAAATATTCGAGGAAATCACAAAATTACTATCAGTTTTTGAAGACAATACAAGGAGGAGGAGATGCAGAGCGAAAGTGAAGAAAGTAGCACAGCATCAGCTAACAACTCAACAAATTTCTATTGCAAAAATCGCTACAAATGGTCATCAGAAGGTTTTATATCTCGAACCAGAACACAAAAACCTAATATTGTAATGCAACTTCCTGTTATACGTCCATCGCCAAATTTGTGTAACAAAGCTGATCCAGTTAGTTGTTGGAACATGTTATTTTCGGAAGATATACTGCAAGTTGTGCTGCGGTGGATCAATATGAAGTTGCAGTGTATGAGAGTCAAGTATAAAAATGAACAAAGGTCTGAACTTCAGGATTTAGACATGACCGAGCTACGCGCTTTTTTGAGCTTATTATTTTTTACTGCCATTTTTATTTCGAATCATGAAAAAATTGAACGGATCTTTGCTACCGATGGAACTGGGACAGAAATATTTGCTTGTGTAATGAGCAAAAATATATTTTTGACCTTGCTTATTGCTTTGCGTTTTGATAATCCTGAGGATAGAGCCGTGAGATATCAGGGAGACGCATTGGCACCGATTTAAGAAATTTTTAATAAATTTATCACAAACTCACAAGATTTATATTCTCCTGGCGTAACTATGTGTATAGACGAAATGCTGGTTTCGTTTAGAGGCGAATGCAAATACAAAATGTATATGCCAAACAAGCCTGGTAAATATGGCCTGAAGATAATGTGCCGAAATCATTACTTCTATAACGGTTACGTTCATTGCGGAAAAGATTCTCATGGAATTGGTCTTACAGATGAAGAGAAAAAATACTCAAAGCCAGCGCAATTTGTTCTCAGACTAACTAAACCAATTCAGAGAACCAATCGCAACGTAACTACTTGCAACTGGTTTACGTCAGTAGAATTAGCGTAAAAACTGAGGCAAAGAGGCCTGACATATGTGGGAACAATAAAGAAAAATAAAAGAGAAATACCGCAACCCTTTTTGCCAAATAGAAATCGAACTGTTGGATCAACTTTAAATGGTTTTACTCAAAACACGACACTAATTTCTAATGTGCCAAAAAAAAATAAAGCTGTTATACATATTTCTACAATGCACCATTCAAAGGCCACTGATTAGGAGACGGGCAAACCAGAAATAATATCCTTTTACAATCTAGCCAAGGGAGGTGTCGACGCGCTTGATGAAAAGTGTGCTAAGCATTCAACAAGTCGCCGCACACAAAGACGACCGATGGTTCATTTTTTTCGTCTGCTTGATATAAGTGGTGTAAATGCTCACGTTCTGCATCAGTTATTTAAGGATCGTTCTAAGATAGATAAGACAGATTTCTTAAAACAGCTTTGAGATGGTTTAGTACGCCCTAGCCTTGAAATAAAATCAAGAAACGTTCGTCTAAAACGTGAATTGCGTGCCACCATACGAAGAAGTATAAGTATTTCTGAGGAAATACACTACAGGGGAGGAAAAATTAGAAAAGCGTAAGACATGCTATACCTGTCCCTCGACGATTAAAAGAAAGACTTTTCACTTGTGTATATCATGCCATAAATCGACTTGCCTGGAATGTGCTTCAAAACTGTGTAAAAATTGTAAACATAATTTGTGAAATGTTTGGCTCCCGCAATTATTAAAACACCAAATGTTTTTTGGCAGTTAATTTTTTTTAAAAAAGTATATTATTCTTGTTTAAAAATTTAAATAAGATTTTTCGCTAAAGTCATTTGCTTCATGAGATAAGCATTTTTGTTATATTAGTACAAATACTCCAATAATAAGTACAAGTGTCCGGTATCGTTATGTTCAAATTTTAGTAGAGTAAAGTAGACTTCATTTCATGTAACAAAAACGCAAAACTTGTATATCCATTTTTATTTGTTTCAAAGTTACAGATCTATGAATTTGATTGTCAGATCATGGAAAAAAATATAATCCGAAAGTCAAAAAAAAATAGATTTTATTTAAAAAAAGTTATACTATTCAATAAAAGGCCTGTCGCATAATAAAATGTTATCCTAAAATAAATAAACACGTGTCGTAGTGCATACAGTAATATCTTGGAGATCTACAAAAAAGAGTACTGGAAATTGATTTATGATAAAGAAGGTTCTTACTTACTTCGTAAGTGCTGAAACATGAATATCATTCAATAAACTAATGTTCAGATGACTGTTAACGTTGCATTTTTTAATAAAGGATTACATTACGTTTCAGTTCATACAACAGCTTATTAGTGAATGGACACGCTTTCTTTATTCAAAATTCCTTACCGATTTTCTTCTCAAGAGTATGCGGACATGCATTTTGTGTACGGCTGCTGTAACTGCAGTGTAAGCCAAGCAGTTATTGAATGCCGACATCGGTTTCCCAAGAGGCGCATTCCTCATTACAGAACGTTTCTGGAAATACATATGCAATTTCGGGAATGCGGACTACGTGATTATCTTTTCGACCGAGGAGTAAATTTGCCAGCAGATTTTGAGGAAGAAGCAGTAGCTATTGTTACAAGGGATCCGACTCTCAGTGTACGTCGAATCGCTAGACAACTAGGAGTGCCACGAACCACAGTTTGGCGAATTTTAAAACGTGAGGGCTTATATCCATATCACTATCGCAGCGGACACGGTTTGTTTGAGGCAGACCATTATGCTCGTCTAGTTTATTCTACCTGGATATTAAGACACTCACGGCTTCATTTTAATTTCTGCAGAACAGTCCTCTGGACAAATGAATCTACGTTCACGAGAAGTGGCGTTACAAAACTGATAAACCTGCACAGGTGGTCATCAGAAAATCCCAAAGCTATACGCCCATCTAAATTTCAACAGGAATTTTCTATTAGCGTTTGGGCGGCCCTAATCGATGACTTGTTGATTGGTCCTGTCGTTCTTCCTGGGAGCTTAAATGCGGACAATTACCTTCACTTTCTTATTGACGAACTGCCAGGTCTTTTAGAGGATGTCCCACTGAATGTTCGACGAGACATATGGTTTCACATGGATGGGGCACCACTACATTTCGGAATTGCTGTCCGAAATTAGGTTACCGTCAATTATCCACGATGAATTGGTCGAGGTGGTCCTGTTGCATGGCCACCCAAATTACCCGATCTTAATCCCCTTGACTTTTATTTATGGGGGTACATGGAAAATTTAGTTTACGTGTAAGCTTCGAACACAAGAGAAGAGTTGTTGGATCGTATTCACCTGGCTGCCGAGCAAATCCGACAAAACAAGTATGAAATTCGGATAAGTACTTCTTCTGTTGGCTTACGGGCACAAGCCTGCATTCAACAAGTAGGTGGACATTTCGAAAATATTATTAATTGAGCTTTTTAAATACAATTAGTTTTTATTGACTTTAGCATTACATTTTTTTTCATGATCTGACAATCACATTCATAGATCTGTAACTTTGAAACAAATAAAAATAGATATACAAGTATAAGAATAATGGAAACATACATGAGTAGGCAAACCCCACCAGTTTATTTTTAATAATATAAAATATTATTAAAAATCTGGTGTGAAGAACACAAATGCAGGTTCACTATTAATATTTTCTGTGAACGTGTCCGAATATATCCTATCCGCAGAGACGTAGATACGTATTTCACCTTTCTACAGGCTCATCGGTACGCCCCTGCTGGAGAAAGGATATTCCCAGACACAATCACAGAAAAGAACCACATCGCCCTATCACCGTAATTATTCAGACCGAGCGCAGAAGTAAATTCGGCGCTGCCTGTTGTCAGACAGCCGAAGTACCTCGCATACCGTCCACATAATTAATGTGAAGTAACGACGTCCTTCCAAAGGTTGGCACAGCCAATCTCTCTAGAAAACTGCAATTTGTGAACCTGCATTTGTGTTCTTCACACCAGATTTTTAATAATATTTTATATTATTAAAAATAACTTTGTATTAGATATACAAGTTTTGCGTTTTTGTGACATAAAATCAAATCTACTTTACACTCCTAAAATTTGAACTTAGCGATACGGGACAGCTTGTCTAAGCATTCATATTTTGATGAATAATAAAATGAGAATATCTTTGAATTGTGCATTTATATTTTTTCCTTATTGTTGACGTCCTATTTAATCTATTGAAAATTAAAAAGAGTAAAAAAAAATATATTAGGAATTTTCTCGGAGTGGAAAATTTCGGGGTCACCATGACCGAACTACGGCTAGTACGCGGCAGCGGCAACAATTGTACTAGGGTGGTTAAGGGTTAATAAAGTCAAGTTCTTATATTTCTTCACTATTTAATTGCTTCTTGTTGTAGCTCAGTATCATAGCTTTGTTTTTATACTAGATAATTGTATTATTATTCAAATTAAAATCGCAAATGATTACATTATTTAGCATAGCGACGCAAAAAATATAAAGAAAAACGTAGCAAATGTTAAACCTCTGACGTAACATCGATATTATGCAAAAGAGGCGAATAAAAACTAAGAGGAATGTTTTCGGAATTAATATTTTCCACTGCTGGAAAAATTATACTTTTGCTATTTTTCTTTTTTAATGTTCATTTTTATTTGACAATAAAATACTTTATTCCTTATGCAAAATACATTGGTACATTGGAGATAATATGAAAAGTTTCTGTATTTTTTGTGTATTTTTTGCATAACAGTCTTGGTTTTACAGGATTTAGAACAGGAACATCAACTTCTATAAACTTCTGAAATGGGGTACTTTTTATATAGCTTTATCGATCATGTATTATGCGAATACACTTGTATAGAAACGCACATTATGTGAAATGTATTTTTCTTGGAATTCATAAAATGATTTAACTACAGTGACATAAAAGGCTGTATGTATTCACAATAACCGCTGATACAAAGTGCATATTTTCTCGAATATGTTGTCCAGGTACATTGCAAAGTACCAATCTACTATTTAGTCGGTACAAGTTTTCGCTATATAATTAATATCGATTAGTGTAAAATAGCAGACATGTATGCATATGTGCGCGTGAGACAAACATAAACAAGTGTTACTCTATCTGTAGAACTTTAACATCGTAAAAGTTTAAGTGTATAATAAACTGCAAGACTGCAGACTAAATTTATACAAGTTATATTAGAAACTAAGGAATGTCAATTTAAGGTGAACTTAGTATAGTAGAATATTTTACTCCAAGTTTTTTTTTAAATAAATGAATATAATATATATACAAGTGTCCTGTATCGATATTTTCAAATTTTAGGAGTGTAAAGTAGACTTCATTTCACGTAACAAAAACGCAAAACTTTTATATCCATTTTTATTTGCTTCAAAGTTACAGACAGATCTATGAATGTGATTGTCAGATCATGAAAAAAAATGTAATCCTAAAGTCAATACAAACTTATTTTATTTAAAAAAAGTTATACGATTCAATAACAGGCCTGTGATTGTTAACGTCGCATAATAAATAGAGAACGGACTCGCTTACCACCCAGTACAGTACTGGCAAAAGGCTGTATTTCTAAAATATTTAATTTTATTTATATAATTGGAAAACGAACGGGTGGTGATCTATAAAATTACGAAATACATATTTATTGGTTGAAAAGTTGTATTTATAAGGTTTTTAATTTTATTTATATAATTGGAAAACAAACGGGTGGTGATCTATAAAATTACGAAATACATATGTATTTGTTGAAAAGTTGTATTTTTAAAGTTTTTAATTTTATTTCTATACTTGGAACATTTTTATTTGTTCATTTTGTCGTTCAAGTTGAGTAAAGGAGTATTAATATTGACTAGCAATAGTTTCTCAAGGTTTTCTTCTGTTAATTTTGTTCTCTTTGAATTAAGTACATCCTTATAAATAGGAAACGTCCTTTCTACATCGCAACTGGTTATAGGTGCATACTGGAAATATTCTTTTATTTCTTCATATTTAGCCGTTAGATTTTGTGGAATTGTCTCCATACATAATTGCTGCAATGTAATTAAATCTGGATTTCTATTAAGAATTGCTTCAAACTTTTGCCGAAGGCCACATCCGAAGTCACTTGGAATACTTTTCAAATTATTAACAGCCACATCTAATGTGGTTAATCCGTCATTTAATTTGAGATTTCGATTTTCAAAATAAGTGATTAGTTTTGGCAATTTTCCAAAGTGTTCGTGAAGAAAGTACAACTGATTTTTTAAATTTGGGATTTGTGTGAGCTCCTTGCACTCACCAATACTTCTAGCATCCTCCTTTAGCAGTGTTACGAAATGTTTTAGACTATCGAAATTCTCAGCATAATAACTAGTAGCTTCCAGCCATGATCCCCATCTAGTTATTACTGGAGTGGGAGGCAGTGACAGAGATTAAAATCTTTCCCTGAAAAGAGCTACTCTCAATGGTGCTTTTCTGAAAACTTTTTTAAAAGCTGATACAAGTCTATCAACTTCCGGAAAAGTGTCTCTGATATATTCGCAGATTCTGTGGAGAGCATGTGCTACACAAGTAATATGCAGCATATTAGGATATGTTTTCTTCAATAGTCTGCCTGTTTTTAACATATACGCAACACTATCACTGACAAATAAAAGTATTTTTTCTTTGTACGTGGCGTCCGAATGAAGCATTTTTTGCATATTCTCCTTAATGGTTTCAGCAACTGTTTCCGCATCAACTCTATTTATAACACTTGTTGCTATTACATATGAGTTATAGGGAATAGTTGGATGTAGTACACCAGCTACAACATTTACCACACAGCGTCCTAACATATACACCGTCGGCGCTTAATATGTATTGATCTAAAAGATGGCTTCTAATGCGTTCTACTGTTCTCGTATAGCACCTAGTAACATAAAATTTGCGTAAAGTAGATTCATCAGGAACATTTCGACCAGTATATTTTTTCAGAAATATTTTTAAAGTGGGATTGCTAAGTTTATTTAATGGAATATTAGCCACCATAAAAGTTTTACAGAGTTCAGATGTGTTTGCGATCCTAAGTGACGAATTTTTGACGATATTTTACGGATTTTGTAATAAATTTCGGAATCACTGACAATGGACATACAATCAGTATGACCGTCAATCCAACTCGCCATATTCTTCCATATCATGTCTGAAAAAGTAACTTAAACAATGCTCTAGATCTAAATAAATGAAAACTAAAAATGTGTGCGTAAGTTATTGAAACTGAACGAAATTCAATGCACACTCTTACGTCGAAATAATTGGTAGAAATAGATTTAATCAAACGATATTAAACAGGATCTATCACAAAAATTACGATGTAATTAACAGTTAAAACTATGAAAACAAGAAACTTACTCACAGCACTTTATTTATCTTACGAAATATAAACTAATAAATAAAATACATTATAAAAACCCCGCTTCTATCTACGCTCATGAAAACACTTTAAAAAGTACTGTATTCTCCGAATACAATGGCTGGCTTGTCCATTGTTATCGCGGCAAGACCAGGTGTCCGAGTAAGTCAAACAAATACTTCATTGAATTACGCCGGGATGTACTGAGCGACGTTATACACAATTCCAATTGCCGATTGCGTTTTATGGAAATTGCGTCCGTTCTCTAATAATAAAATGTTATCCTAAAATAAATAAACACGTGTCGTAGTGCATACACTAATTTCTTGGAGATCTACAAAAAAGAGTACTGGAAATTGATTTATGACAAAGAAGGTTCTTACTTATTTTGTAAGTGCTGAACCATGAATATCATACAATAAACAAATGTTCAGATGATTGTTAACTTTGCGTTTACTAATAAAGGATTATATTACGTTTCAGTTCATACAATAGCTTATTAGTGACTGAACATGTTTTCTTTTTTTAAAATGCCTTACCGATTTTCTTCTCAAGAGTATGCGAACATGCATTTTTGTATGGCTTCTGTAACGACCGTGCACGTCAAGCAGTTATTGAATACCGACATCGGTTTCCCGATAAGCGCATTCCTAATTACAGAACGTTTCTGGAAGTACACAGACAATTTCGGGAATGCGGACTGCGATTTTCGACCTAGGAGTAAATTTGCCAGCAGACTTAGAGGAAGAAGCAGTAGCTATTGTTACAAGGGATCTAACTCTCGGTGTACGTCGAATCGCTAGTCAACTAGAAGTACCACGAACGACAGTATGACGAATTTTAAAACGTGAGGGCTTATATCCATATCACTATCGCAGGAGACACGGTTTGCTTGAGGCAGACCACTATGCGCGTCTAGTTTATTCTACCTGAATATTAAGACAGTCAAGGCTTCATTTTAATTTCTGCAGAACAGTCCTCTGGATAGATGAATCTACGATTACGCGAAGTGGTGTTTCATATCAGAGAAACCTGCACAAGTGGTCATCAGAAAATTCCACTGCTATACGTCCATCTAAATTTCAACATGAATTTTCTATTAACGTTTGGGCGGCCCTAATCGATGACTTGTTGATTTATCCTGTCGTTCTTCCTGGGAGGTTAAATGCGGACAATTACCTTCAATTTCTTATTGCCGAACTGCCAGATCTTTTAGAGGATGTCCCACTGAATGTTCGACGAGACATATGGTTTCACAAGGATGGGGCACCACCACATTTCGGAATTGCTGTCCGAACTTGGGTTAACGTCAATTATCCAATATGGATTAGTCGAGGTGGTCCTGTTGCATGGCCACCCAGATAACCCGATCTTAATCCCCTTGACTTTTATTTATGGGGGTACATGAAAAATTTAGTCTACGCGCAAGTTTCGAACACAAGAGAAGAGTTGTTGTATCGTATTGACCTGGCAGCCGAGCAAATCCGACAAAACAAGTATGAAATTCGGATAAGTACTTCTTCTGTTGGCTGCATTCAACAAGGAGGTGGACATTTCGAAAATATTGAACTTTTTTAAATAAAATCGGTTTTTATTGACTTTAGGATTACATTTTTTTTCATGATCTGACAATCACATTCATAGATCTGTAACGTTGAAACAAATAGAAATGGATATACAAATTTTGCGTTTTTGTTACTTGAAATGAAGTCATCTTTACACTCCTAAAATTTGAACATAACGATACGGGACACTTGTATATATATATATATATATATATATATATATATATAATTATCATTTAATAAATTATTGGAATTTGCAGCTTTTTATATTAGATATTTCAAATATTTTCGAATTAGTATGTTACTTTGCCAAGTAAGTGTGAATGTAAACAGTCCTGTCTACAAATTACAACGCAAATTATGCGAAAGTTTATTTTAAAAATTTGCGTCAACGTTGAGAATTTAATCCAACTCTATGGTTTGCCGGACCGTCGCTCTAACCAACTGAGCCACGAGGAACTTGATGCCAAGGTTATTGGAAATGCCATTCAAGGCACCGATGTTTATATTCAGATGTAAGTTTGAAAGTTTAAAATTGCTAATTTTTCATCCTTAGCTATTAATATATAGAGATAATTTCTTAGCCGTTCGTTTTAATATATCATTTGATAAATTCTTGGAATTTTCAACTTTTTATATTAAATATTTTCAAATTAATATGTTATTTTGCGAAGTAAGTGTGAATGTAAACATTGCTCTCTACAAATTACAACGCAAATTAGCAAATTACAGATACGGTACGAAAACCTGGAAATAGTAGAAAATGTACCCGCGCTGTCTCTATTATAGTTTTCCTAGTTATTGTATTCACGTACACTGTGGCGTATGTAAGTTTAATAGAGGTATTATTTACAGCCGTTCTGATTCTTAGATGGCACGTAATACAATTTCAGCGCGTTTTTAATTTTGGGGTTCGTGTCTTATCTGACACAATTTCTTGGATTTAAATTCTATATAATTGTGTAAAATACTTGTCTTTCGTCTGTGAAATATTGTCTTTCTGGGTTCTTTGAAATAAAACTAATGGTAATTTAAACACACACTATATTAATAATAAAACGCACTAAATAACATATAATAACTAATAGTGGCAGTATTTATTTCATATCAGTATTTATATAACACTATCAACACGACGGCGATTACTCGTTCAATGAATGCTGTTCCCCACTTGCCGACCGCTTATATAAGGTTGAAGATGTTCTTCTAGGGCTTTCGCGAGATATACTAGGATGCTGGGTGACGCCTGAAGTATCCCTGGATGATTCGCATCGCAATTGCATCTTTCCATTTTTCAAACATTGTCTTTTTCTTTCAAGGACAGCCTGTATATTATCTCATTCAGCCTGTTTTTCACTTTACTTGTAGTAAAAATTCACATAATTAGTTTACGGATTTACCATACAGGTCAGATAACGATTTTTACTTTTAAATTGCGGTTAGAAAATTAGATTAAAAAATGTGTCAATGATGTGTTTGCTTCGTGGAGAAGCTTATTTTTAATTAATATTTTTTTTTATTTTTCCAGTTCGATAAATTCTTATCCTATTCATCAACGAATATTTTTGGTCGAAATTTTTGTGAAAACTGGGTCAATTATTGAAGTTTCAATGACATAATGTTCGAAGCGTTCTTTCGTGATTTATAATCAAAAATGAATAGCACAGTGGTGTACAAGTAGGTCTGTGTTTGACGCAAAGCAAAAAAGAGCCTACACCACTACAAACCTGTTTGTAGTGTTGATGACGAAGAACTGATGAGACAGGTCATCATCCTATTCGTTAACATGAATAAATTTTGAAATTCTCTAAATCAAGTGTTCGTACACAAAATAAAATTCCATACAGAACATGTGGACATCATGGTGCCTTTTATGGGTTATGAAGTCCACTTTATTTAATACTAGCTGTACCAAGCCTTGTTAAATTGAAAAAAAAATTAATTAAACGTTTCTAATATGTTTAATTTCACAGTGCTTCTAGATATACAATATTTGTTGTTGTTCTATTGTCTATATAGATATACAGATTGTCTGGTTTGCCGACTCTAGAACACGCAACATATAATTGTCCATGTGAGATATTTCAATGCGCTAGAACAAATCACTCTGAAGAGGTCAAATCGCGATATAATCTGAATTTAAATGAAAATCAATCAACGCAGCTTAATCCACCCGACTAATAATAATAATACAGGGGTTTTCGGTTGCCTTTCACGATTTGTCATTTGTACTTCACTAATTATCAAATGACTTTACCAACTGTCAAATTTGTGTCAATTGTAATTCCCTTTTATCAAAACTGTTTCACTATTTGTCTAATGATTTTCTCTATTCTTATGCAAATAAAATAATACAAAGCAATCGAACTCATGTACATTTATTAGGAACCAACGAAACTTATTATGTAAAATAGACAATAAGTAATGAAATTCTTAAACATTCAAGTACAATTTACGAAAGAATTTCGATTCTTCGTAAACAATCGCCTAAGTAGGACTCCATATGTTGTATGTAGTGAAGGCAGTGTTCGTGAGTGATATTTTCTGATACTCTGTGGATGGATTGATATAGCTCATCCGCATTTCTTGGTTGTGATCTCTTGATGTAATTTTTCCATTGACTAAAAAATTCCTCAATTGGATTCATGAATGGGCTATACGCCGGAATAAATACAGCATGGTGGCCATGAGCTTGAATAAGATTTAGTACTTCAGCATTTTTGTGAAAGCGAACACTGTCCATTATAAGATAAGCTCCTACGATATTATGTATCAACCGAAAATGATTAATCAAATTTAACAGATGCTCTGAAAAATGTTCCACGTTGTATGGTCTATCCTGTATTTGAAATAAATATAACGTATTAAAATTAATTCCAACTACAATTAAATAATTTCGTCCTCTAACTTGGGCTTTACGTAAACATGCTGGAGTATTTTTGGCAGATCTACCAGAGGATACTCTTGAGTAAACATTTATACCAAATTCATCAATGAAAAAAATTTTGTCTCTCTCATGCATAATTCTGTTGTATTCAATTGCATAATCAAAACGATTTTGTATTATAGCTGGTGTATTTCTTCTTTCTAGCATGCACGTCACTCGTTTCATAGAATAATGGAATTCTTTTAAAGCCCTATTAATTGATGATGTAGATATTTGCATGTCGGGCCATTGGCAAAGACTCTTTGCTTGTAAATCACGAAGTGTAAGAGTACAATCCTCGTCAATCCAATCACATATTCGTTCCTTTTGAGCTTCATTAAGTTTTTGCTTTCTGTGACCCGGAGGTTGTTTATGTATCTGTCCCGTTTGCACATGTTTTGCATAAATTTTACGCACTGTATTCGGTTTTACATTAAACTGTATTCCCACATCAATAGAAGATTTTCCCTGATTCATGGAGTTAATAATTAATGCGCGCACTTCGTTACTAATTTTCGTATTTCGCCTTCTCACACGCTCCATGTTACAGTAATGACAGTTCATGAAATTATTTTGACATAAGATGAAATTCATTTGACAAATGTGAATGTCATTTGAATAATGGTGAAATACAAATGACAAATGGTGAAAGACAAATAAAAGAGTGAATGTCATTTGATAAATAATGAATCACAAATGACAAATCGTGAAAGGCAACCGAAAAACCCTGTAATAATTGTATTCTTTATCGTCCAACAGAAATACTCCAATTACACGACAAAACATGACCTAAATAAATACAGACAGTGTACCATAATATAATTACATATATAATACACTGTTAAAAAATTGTAATGTCACCTGGTCCTAGTAGTAACATCGTTGCCGAGCCAGTTCCATTTAAAAACCGGGTTAAACAGTAGAATAAATGATATGCACGAGACGATTAAATAATAACATTTAATTAATAACAACAATAGCAACTACATTACAATATAATACACCAGATTGACAGACTGATTCTGCCGAGACTTCTCAGTCTCTAGTTTATATATTATTTGTTACTACTACAACTTAGTAGTAACAGATGTAAACTGAACTAATATGGTGAAAGATGCGCTAAGTAGGAAGATCGTGTTGAATAAGTAGCACATTGAGTGTTTGTAAATAGATGACCTGCTTTAGTTATCACAAAATAATAGTAAATAATAAAAATAAAAAATACAATTCAAGTACAAAACAACAAATGACAATTCGCAGACACGCGTGGAGTAGTCAAAATTACCTCAAATCACCGAGAGAAGGGATCAGAGTAGAATTTGTGAAGGTTGTGTTCATTTTGCAGCCAAGGGGCTTTAAGAAACACATTTGATCTGGCGATGGGAACGGTGAAATTGTGAAATTGTGACAGAAGAGACGAACAATCAATACTTCAGTAAATTAAGGAGAAATTTGGCACTAACATGTTCTCTTCTATGAATTCAATTCAAAGAATAAGCGTTCTAGGAGAGACGTATATTCACTGCCTCTTTCCAGATATAAACCGTCACACTTTAAAGACAGATACTTCAAAAATCGTCTTTGAACACTCTCCACAGCCAGACGCAAGTGACTGCATTTGCGTTTGGCTTACCTATACTGCTTACGTCTGGCTTACCTGTAATGAGACTTCTTACATAGGCGTAATACAGAGATTTTAATGTTAAGGGATTACGAAACTGCCTACAAGATCTTATAACGAATCCCAAAGATTTAATAGCTGCTTTACACATATCATGAATATGATTATTGAATCGTAATGGAGAATAAAATAACACATCCAGATCCCTAACCTTATCGATTTTGGGAATGGAAATATGGTCCAGAGCATGCGGGAATAGAACTGGGCTCGCAACCTGGAGATACGAGATAATTGCACATTTGTCAGTAATCAAAGCCATCCCATAATGACCACAGCACTAATTAACGAAATAGATATTACGTAACAATTGTCTACAATTGCTCAACGACGAGCCTAGAAAATATTTCAAGATCATACGCGTAGGCTAGCACTCTACAATCGAATAGCACTATGAGATCGGTAATAAAAGTATTAAATAATAAGATCCTTGGGGAACACCCGACGATGGAGTATACTGCTTGAATTGAAAACCATTGTAGTAGACGTAACTAGATATGTTACACAAATATGAAGATATTAGTTGAAGTGACCATACGAGAAACCAAAACCATCCAAACTGGTTAACAGTAATGAATGGCTAACAGAATCAAATGCTTTGTCAAAGTCTGTATAGATGACATCGACCTGCACGGGAGCATCTAAAACTTTACTAATGTATTTCGTTATTTCAGCCAAATCCGTAATAATGAATCTACCTGCAATGAAACCGTGTTTCTGTACAGCCAACGCCGATTTAAACTTGAAAATAAACTTCGCTAAATTGCTAATAATGTTATCAGGCCTATAATTTAAAAGATTCGATCTGACACTCTTCTTGAAAATTGGAATAACTTTGCCAATCTTCCAAACGTTCGGAAACGAGGCTTAATTACTAAATTAAAAATGACTGTTAAGGTATCACATAGCACTCCAGCACAATCCTTCATAAAAAAACTGGGTAAACCATCATGTCTCGAAGTAAAGCCAGATTTCAGATTCTTCGTGCACTTGAAGAAAAATGTTAAATTGATATGCATTATGATTGGTTGTGAGTAGATGTGGTTTACTTGAAACTAGGTACAGAATGAAAAACATTTGAGAAAACATTAGCAAAAGCATCCACTATTTCCTGAGGATTTGAAACATTATCATCGTTAATCATCATAGAACCAGGTTTCCTAGACATGTTCCTCTTATTCGCCATAAAATTCCAAAAGAATTTCGGATCTCTCATAATATTAGTCTCCACACTCGACTCCGACTGATAAGTATTATATGCACTCACTACTTCACGTTCTATCCTGGAACGTAATCTGTAAAAGTCAGTTCCTTGTTTTTTTAAATTTACGGAAATAATACTCCTTCAGTTTTATCAATTTCTTTAAGTCAGTATTGAACTAGGTAGGAAACGCATATTTGGAAGACCTTACTCTACTAACTGATCGATCAACTTTGGAATACAGTTTATCGTAAACAGTAGATACTGCTATATTTGGCATCAGTAAATGAAGATACAAAATTCCAGTTAATATCCAACATATTATTACAGAGAATACGAGGGTGGTTTGACAATTAACTTGGTTCACACACTAATAGAGGGCGCAAATGTAATCTATATATATATAGTCATAAAGTCATTCCTATGAGTTAATATTCTCTGGTCTTAAGTCATTCTGACAGTAACTCGTTGTTTGACAGTTACTTAAACAGAAGTATTTCGAGCAATAGCGAAAAATGAATAAAGTTTGAATTCGCGGTGTGATTCAATTCTTTTATCTGGAAGGGAAAATAGCGAAGGAGATTCATGAGAGAATTTCACCTACATTGGGTGACTCATGGCCTTCTTATGATTGTGTTCGACTTTAGGTAAATGAGTTTAAGCATGGCAGAACAAGCATTAAAGATGCACCACGTCCTGGAGCCCCGAAATCAGCTGTGACACCCGAAATCATCGATAAAGTCCATGATTTGATTATAGCCGATACACGAGTGAAAGTGCGCGAGTTAGCGGAACCCACAGGCATCTCAACTGAGCGAGTTCACTTCGTTTTGCATAAAGAATTGCACATGCAAAAACTGTGCGCCAGATGGGTGCCGCGTTTACTCATTCAAGAGCAAAAGCGAATTCGCATGCGAATATCTGCCGACAATTTGCTTCACAAGTTTTTCAGAAAAATGTAGTAGAGTTTTTTCGCCGTTTTGTGACAATGGACGAAACTTGGATACACCACTATATCCCGGAAACTAAACAGCAGTCGAAACAATGGATTGCCCGTTGCAAATCGGCTACGAAAAAAGCGAAATGCGTCCCATCCGCTGGAAAGGTCATGGCGTCAGTTTCTTTGGGACGCAAAGGGAATTCTCCTAATTGACTACCTTGAAAAGGGAAAAACTATTACCGGAGAATACTATGCATCACTTTTGGACCGATTAAAGGCAGCAAGAATAGAGAAACGCCCGGGAATGGCCAAGAAAAAGGTGTTCTTTCACCATGACAATGCCCCCGTGGATTCAAGTCATGTCGCTCAGCAAAAATTGGCCGAGCTACGATTTCAACTGCTTCCGCATCCTGCGTATTCGCCAGATCTAGCTCCTTCGAACTACCATCTATTCCCGAAACTAAAAACTTTTCGGGCAGGACGAAAGTTTGAGTCTAATGAAGATGTCATACAGAAAGTAAACCAGTATTTTGAAAGCATCGAAGCAATTCATTTCCGTGAAGGAATCGCGAAGCTGGAGAAACGTTGGGGCAAGTGCGTTGAACTTCGAGGGGACTGACTATGTCGAAAAATAAAGTACGTTGCAAAACTCAAATTGTTTTCTTTCATAGCAAACCATGTTAATTGTCAAACCACCCTCGTATTATAATCAGCCCTCCAAAAATTATACCTCAAGTTGTTATTAGATGGAAAATTATAATTGTGTATATTACCACCAAATTCAAGGAGAATGTTAAGTACAGGGTGATGTGTATCTTCCGTAAATATATAGGATCCGTATCACGACAAACAGAAACCATGCAATCGAAGTTGCTGAAGACTAAATTGCACTGAGAAAAATTGAAAAGCATTGAAAAAAATCGAAATTAAAGACAATGAAAAAAAAACAAAACCATACTCACAAAATGAACGCTATTGTAAACGACACAATTCAATACTAACGCAACATCACACGAAATAATGAAATAAAAATGAAAGTACATCGAAATCTATTAAAATTTCAATTTAATAATGCAATCGGAAACGTTGAAGATGCTAACTGACAGTAGCTGTCACGAAACAAGTTGTCCGGCATGAGCAAAAGTATTGTGTGTTTGCTGTTACGACCAACATATGGTGCTGTTCTTAAAAAAGCATGTTTGTACCTGCCACAGGTGTGACATCTTTATAATAGGTGTATAGCAACACGCGCGTATTTGAATGCAATGTTTTGTCAAAATTTCAAGGGAATCGGTGAAGAACTTTCGCAGATTTAATATTTTGAACAAACAAATATTTACATTCGAATCTGAGTACATACTTATAAATGAAAAAATTTATACGTCGATCGCCGATGCGAAATCCACCCAAGACAACTTCACTTTCTATAATGCGCCAATTCAATATTCGCAATTACTGGCCCTTATCTCTTCGAAGAAAATACAGTCATTGGTAGAATATTAGTTCCAGCAAAATAGGGCCATAATTTAAGTGGTAAGAGTTTTTATGGAAAACCTGCCGCAGATTTTTCTTAAGTGATTATTTTTATGACTAGAGACCGGACGCATCAGGCCGAAATTACGATGAACCATATAAATAGTCTATAACAACTTAAGTACAACATGCAGTTATTTAATAACACTATTCATTCGGTTAACCGTACATCAATTTTCTGTTGTTGAATTGTTACTACAATATTACAGTTAAATTCCTTTCCTCATGGGCGTAGATAAAAGCGTGAGGATTTCTTATTATTTATTTTATTTATTAATTTATATTTTGTAAGATAAATAAAGTACGAACAGTTAGTTTCTTTTTTTCATTATTTTAATTGTGAATTACATAATTCGTAATTTTTGTAACAGATTAATATCGTTTCATCGAATCCACTTCTCCCAATTATTTTGACGTAAGTGTCCAGTGAATTTCGTTAAGTTTCAATAACTTGCGCATACATTTTTAATTTCAATTTATTTAGATCGAGAACATTGTTTAAGTTACTTTTTCAGCTATAATATGGCACAACATCGAGAATGGTATTGTGAAACAATGGCGAGTTGGATTAAGGATCATACTGATTGTATGTCCATTGCCAGTGATTTCGAAATGTATTGCTAAGAAGTCTGTGAAACTTTAATGGTGGCAAATATTCCATTAAATAAACTTAACAATCCCACCTTCAAAACATTTAAATGTTCTTTATACATCCACCTTACGCAAATATGATGTTTCTAAGAGCTACACGATAGCAGTAGAACG
The DNA here is from genome assembly GCA_935421215.2 of Melolontha melolontha. Lineage (NCBI taxonomy): Eukaryota > Metazoa > Arthropoda > Insecta > Coleoptera > Scarabaeidae > Melolontha > Melolontha melolontha. The sequence goes on from OW285235.1 coordinate 214,619,257, forward strand.
TATTAGAAGCCAGATTCCAAATCAGGATCTATGAATAACTGCCCACAAAACTACCGATGCTGTGGTGAATGTTGTAGATGGTGTATTACATCCAACTATTCCATAAAACGCATATGTAATAGCAACAAAAGTTATAAATACAGTTGATGCGGAAACAGTAGCTAAAACTATTTACGAGAATATGCACCAAATGCTTCATTTGGACTACAGGTACAAAGAAAAGATACTTTTATGTGCCAGTGATTTGCCAGTAAACATATCCTAATATGCTGTATATTACTTGTGTAGCACATGCTCTCCACACAATCTGTGAATGTATCAGAGACACCTTTCCGGAAGTTGATAGACTTGTATCCGCTTTTAAAAAAGTTTTCAGAAAAGCGCCATTGAGAGAAGCTCTTTACAGAGAAAAACTTCGATCTCTGTCACTGCCTAGCTCTCCAGTAATAACTAGATGGGGAACATGGTTGGAATCTACTAGCTTTTATGCAGAGAATTTCGATAGTTTACAAAATTTCGTTACATGTTTATTTGACGATGCTCGAAGTATTTCTGAGTGCAAGGAACTAATACATATTCCAAATTTAAAAAATCAGTGTACTTTCTTCTTTGCCAAAACTAATGACATATTTCGAAATTAAAAACTCAAATTAAATGATGAATTAACCTCATTAGATGCGGTTATTAATAATTTGAAAAATATTCCAAGTGACTTCGGATGTGACCTTCGGCAAAAGTTAGACACAGTTCTTAATAGAAATCCAGGTTTAATAACATTTCTGCAATTGTGTATTGGGACAATGCCTCAAAATCTAACTGCTAAATACGCTGAAATAAAAGAATATTTCCAGTATGCACCTATAACCAGTTGCGATGTAGAAAGGACGTTTTCTATCTACAAGGATGTATTTCATTCAAAAAGACCAAAATTTAAGAAACCTTAAGAAAGTATTTCTAGTTAATATTAATACTCCTTTACTCAACTTGAACTACAAAATGAACAAATGTGTATGTATTTCGTATTGTATTTAGTACGCCCGTGGGCGATGAGTCATCGGCCTCTCGTGTCCGGTCCCTCACTATGGCATGAATCATGACATAGTGATTTACGTGGCGAGCGACATCACCCCATTTAACTATATGTCATTTCCTCAAATGAGATTTTCTAAAATATCAAGTATATAGAAACAACTACCAACTCTTGAATATCTTAAGCTGGCTATACAGAATGAACTTTGTGCAATACTAGAGCAATTACTATAGAACGTTATGAATAATTTTAGATAATATTTAGAAGAAGACACTGCAGAAAGAGGAAGGCACTCACAGCACACTATATTTCCTTAACAAGCCTGCTGTATTTGTGGGTTACTTTATGTTAAACATTCATTGTTATTATTAGAGTGACTAATTCGCAGCGAAAGCGGAGGCGTGACTAACGAATTGGTTCCCGCATGCGAAACATTATTAATATCTAGAGATATACTATCACGAATGGTGCTGTTATTATGTTAGATACAAAAAAAATGTAACACGGTTTTTCTAGATTATGAAACGTTCTCGATGATACGTATAAAAATAAAATCTAAAATGTATGTAATTAGATGATTAAAAAAAACTTACTGTCTTATGCTTTTTCCGTGACTTGAAAATCTGGAGAAGCGCGATGAAATATTGTTAACATAAGGTGCGTCTCCAAAGTTATTTCTCGAAAACGCGTCCGCCGTGAGGAAAATATGTGCTTGTATAAAGAAAACGATCGCTCCACATCTAGTGATGTAATGTTTGCATAATTAAAATAATCTTTGAAACAACTTAACACATCTGTAGACGAACCTTCACAAATTTGTCTAAGTCTGGCAAAATCTAAATCTTTATCTAAAACACTTTCAAACTTACTTAAAATACACTCATTTCTTGCGTCTTCACTCCAATAATTTATCAATTGTTATATATATACATATATATATATATATATATATATATATATCACGTATATGTATGTCAAATATAATTATAAGTAGAGCTGAGGATGTTTGCGGTACGGCAGGACCGTATGTAGTGCATCCCCACCAGCGTATAAACACGATGCAGCGAAACACTTTAGTTAGTCGTGAACTGGCAACGTGATCATGTGTTGTCTTGAGCTCTATTTAATAAGTATGACGGACGTGCCCAAGCCAAGAAAGCGCCCATTGTATAACGACGTGAAGAAATTTATCCGAGACTTTCCCGATTTGTATTATAATGGAGCAAAAGTGGTTTGTAAATTATGCGATAAACAGTTACTTTGCTGGGACAAATACGACTGTAAAAGACATGTTGAAAGTATGCACCACAAAGACAAAAAAAATAATGTGCTGTCTAAAACGCAATTCATTTTCGATTTATTGACAATGCTACTCGTCTGCGATGTGCCAATTCACCTGCTAGATAAAAAAGCCTTTCACGACTTTTGGAATAAATACAATTCCAACATAAAGCTACCGGAGTCACGGAGAACGTTACTCACCTATTTACCAATTGTGCGTGAGGACATTGAAAACAGAATGAAAGCAGTAGTAAATGATAAACAGTTATGGGTATGTGTCGACGAAACGACAGATCGAAAAAAACATTCTATTGTGAATATTATAGTGCGTGTACTAGATCCTGTCAAATCAACATTTCCCATTTTATTAGCCAGCAAAAGATTGGAAAAGTGCACTAGCGAAGTAATTACGAAGGTAGTGCTCGATACGCTACAAAAATTTCAAGTTTCAACTAATCAACTCCTGATGTTTATGAGCGATGGTGCTGCGACAATGCGTTCTGTAGGCCGTTCTCTTAAAGCAGATTGTGAGAGACTTTTGCATGTGACATGTAAAGTTCATGCTTTACACCTTGTGGCACAAACTATTCGGCAATGTTATCCAGAGGTGGATGCATTAATAGCAACCACAAAAAAAGTGTTTCTAAAATCTCCCAAACGAATTCGAGAGTTTCACAGTCGGTGCCCTGGTATTCCCGAACCACCAGAGCCAAACCTTACACGTTGGGGAAGTTGGTTAAAGGCGGCATTTTATTATGCCTAGTATTTCCAACAAATAAAATCTGTGGTTCTACAATTCAATCCTGCCGAAGCTGTAGCCATTAAGGAAAGCCAGAGACTCTTTCAAAACCCTTCCCTTGATGCAGATTTACAAACTATTTATAACAATCATATAGGATTGTTTAACGCAATCGAGAAATTTCAAAATACTGCATTATCGTTAGCGGAGTCACTGCAAATACTGGAGGATGTACACGCCCAGCTATGCGCAGTAAATGACAACAAAAATGTTAATGTAATAGAAAAGTTCGAGAGTGTGATAAACAATGATTTTGATTTTACCAGATTAAAACAAATTAGTAATGGTGCAAGTGTAGATTCGGTTTCTATCTATAAAGATTATTTTAATTGTGCGTGTGTTACATCCGTAGATGTCGAGCGGTCTTTCTCAAAATATAAAAAAATTTATTCATCACGGCGTACATCGCTCACCGCTACAAATATGGAAACGTATCTAATGCTACAAACTTACTGCAAGTCTTATCCACTTGGCGCTATGCTATAATAATCGTAAATAAGGTAAGTGTGTTATTTATATACAGTACACATAACTGACATACCTAAGTGATATAAATAGCGAATGCATGTAAAGCAATAAAATCACGCATGCATCACCGATCGAAACAAGGTCATTATATTCATGCGTTTAACTGAATACTATCCTGGCACACCGCAAACATCCCCAGCTCTATTAATAACTTTGCTTATTGTTAGTGTATTTTGCACCCTTTTTAATTTAAGTTGATTTTATTAAACTAATTGCCAAACAAACCCACCAGGACTTATTCTCTACAATGAACTCGCATTCAACTAACATATGTACACATATAAATTTTCGTGGTTTTACCAGAATCTAATATACTGTAGCAAAACTGCCTTTATTTCTTGTTAATGTAATCTGTGTAACCGAAGAGCCTTCATAACGTGTTAAAAGTTATCCGGTTACCATAAAGTTAATAGAGTACGCAAACTATATACGGTGTTCAAATTATTAAATAACACATATTAAATAGTATAAATGCCAAGAACTTTCCTCCTACTATACACTTTGTCTTACATTTATTTTTTTACTTAGTTTATACCGCCCTGTATAAATTTTACATTATATTAACTCTATCTAGTATATTCTTTGGTATCGGCTGTGTCTAGTGTGAGACTGGATTCGCAAAATTTAACACCACCGGGTGAGTGCGATTTTAAGGATGAGTGAGTAAAGTTATATATATATATATATATATATATATATATATATATATATATGTATATATTCATGGTGTACTCCGATAAACAAAATATAATTCACGTCTGACCTTAGTTTTTTTGGAAATTAACGCAATTGCAGATTCGACTAGGGCACAGTGAGAAAAGTTTTAAAAGAAAACTCATTACCGTATCGAGTCTTTTGCTTTTAGGCAAACAGGCCATTAATCTGGGAATATTTCGCATTCGAGAAGAAAAGAAGAACCGTTATCCAAGTATTCAATGTGCTAGAGAGAGATAATCTCGTTCTTGCCGGAACACCTGTGTTGAATCGCATATCGGTTTTTGGAATTATGCCAGCTGTCATTATTGCTGTTTATGTATTTTGTACAAGTGTTTTATGAATGCAGTGAATTTATCGCCGATATTTTATTTATTATAATTTCAATTTCGTATTTTAATGCTAATTAAAATGATATTTAATGTTAGTTTAATTCGTATAATGCATATGGATTTCCGTTAAATTGTTTTTTTATATGAAACACTTAATTTGTAAGAGAATTTATTTGATTAATGTTAATTCGTCCAGATAATTAGCGCTCATATATTTGTTACTTAAACATTTATAAAATTAATTCACGTACATTTTCATCGTTATAAAAATTTAATTTCTCTTAAATAATTTTGAATTAAATTAATAATTATATTTAGTTGCTTTAACGAAGTAATACTTTTGAATATTTAATTGTTCGTTAATTAGCCGATTTCAAATAATTACTAAGAGAATTACTCTTCCTGTTTTATTTTTTTTTTTTTTTGCAAAAACTTTGTGAGATACTAGAGTTATATATACTTGAATGGTATTTTTTTACCATGACTTTAAATTGTAATTTCTATTGAATTTTATTACTATTCTCGTAATATATACTGTGTGTGTAATACTCAAATGCAAGGTTCAACAACAGATCTGCCGTCGAACTACGAATTTTTGATTCTAGGTTAGGGCTAATTTAATATCTCAGTGTCAATTTTTGATAACTTAGCTTTTAGATATTATTACTTGCGGGTTGAGAGACATTGTTATTCACTTGTTAATTACTTTTTTATGTTATCTCAATATACGAATTAACCATTTCAGATTCTTTTATTTTATGTATTACCTTTAGTTTAGCTCGTCGTTTTGATACAATTTAGTAGTCTGTCAGCGCATGCGCCTACGATCACGCAAACCCTTTCCTTAGTTTTCATTCTCGAGCCTCCGTAACTAAAACTAAGTGGCTCTGCCGATCATCTGATTCAGTCAACCCACTCCCGTCTCCATTGACTAAGGGTATACACGATAAATAGAAGCTCTCTTAAATTGTGCGTAACGACTACCGATTTCTATAGCTTACCGACCATCCACATTTCGCAAAACCGCGCATGCGCGCGCTAGGAGCATTACATCTGCATGCCATATTTTTTTTAGTTTACGAAAATCCGAGTAATTTCAGAATTTCAATTATAAAATATATTTAAGGACATACAGCGTTCCGTTCCATGCCTTTGATGTTTAATAATTAATTTTAACGTTCTATAGTCAAAAGTATATTATCCCTTTTTCAGTTGTTAATCAGCAATTAATTTCCATTATAACAGTTTCTTAGATTATTTCTAATTAATCTATGTTTCACATCTGCTTGATTGTTTTTGTATTATTTTCAATGTACGGATGATGAGATCTCTGACTTCTTTAACAGGCTCTCAGGCCTGTATTGATAATTTAGTAACATTAATTTTTGTAATTTAAATAAAAGGCCCACCCAAATGGTTATTTGATAGTATAGCTTTGAACTTTATATGCTAGGCTGCTAATTTCATATGTACTGGTCTTTGCTTCTTGTCAGTAACTTTTGAAGGAAAAGTTCTCCCCAATATATAATGTTGTATTTTTGTTTAACTGTGTAATTTTTGAACTGTATCAGTAGCTTCCCCTTTCCTTAATTCCTTTTTCAATTAATAGTTAATCACGCAACAACGTTTCGAAAAGAACCCCACACCGTCTTTACTGGGCTAGCTTGGGTACTGGCTGTTGGATTGTGATTTATTAGTAACCCTCTCACAAAGGTAGGTCCTTGAAACTCCCTCGTATATCGAAGGGTTGACGAAGCCAGTTTTTGCGTTATTTATTTGTTTTGCTATCTACAGCCATGTTCAATTCAAAAGAAATTGCATTATGATTACGACAGCACAATATTTTTGCTATCTGTCTCGTTAAATGCACGAAGCCACTAGATATTAAAATAACATCTATCGTATCCTACTTTTATAGAAAATCATGAACTTTTAAATTAATGTTTGAGTCGGATCCCAATCAAGTTTACGAATTATTTATTCATAGGTGTAAAATTAATTTCGCGGTAGCGTTCGCCGCAAGATTGGAGTTTAGAAATAAGATAATTCAATCCAATATTACCGTCAAAGTAATAAAATATAACGAAGTGGAAAACACAAGCTCTGATAAGGTAGAAGTTTTCAGTAGAACTTGTAGTTGCTAAACGGTAATTTCGTTGTAATGAAATAAAATTCCCTTTTAGATTACAAAAGATTCATATTTTAATAAACTTTACGTTGTTATATTTAAAACAATATAGCCGCTAAACCATCAGTTACGCTTAAAACGCAAACCGCATATTCAAATAACGAGGGAGGCACGACAAGAAAGATTGTTCATAAGCGTGAACCATGACTTTGACTTTAGAAGTTTTCGCTGGAAGTTACGATGGTATAGAGAGGCTTCATTGAATTCCGGCAATTCTAAACTTGGAGTTGCTATCGTTATTAATGCTGCATTATCGGTAACAAATTCTAATATCGCACTGTGCTACCAAAACAATGTACTACATAGATAAATTAGTTATTAATGTAGAATTGTTTCTCGTGTTATGGACTCAGTATAGCTGTTTTGTGCCGTAATGTAAAATAGATTAATTGGAAAAAGGAAGATATTAGAAAATAATTTATGAGCAGTATGTTTCGCTGTAAATAATAACAATAGCTAAAAACAGAAAACCCTTAGAAAGGTTTCTAGGTTTTCAAACCAAATTATTTATAGGTTGAATATACAGGGGAGGGGAGGGGGGTGTTGATATATTTTTAGCCTACTATTGAAACAATTTAAATGGATTAAAAAAAAGGATTCTGCTTTGTCTGCAAACCACAACTTCCACAACTTCTATTACCTCTTCGTTACACAAAAATTGACGTCCTTTTAAACTTTTTTTCAATCGAAGGAACAGATAATAGTCTGAGGGCGCTAAGCCTGGGGAATAGGGCGGGCGAGTGCTTCAGTAATTCGAACCCTGCATCCAGAATTGTTTTCACGGTAATGCGCGATTTGTGCAGGGGCATTGTCCTGCATAAACAAGACACCTTTCACTGACATGCTACGTCTTGTTCCCTTAATTTTCTCTCTCAGAGTAGCTAGTAATTTAGAGTATGAATCTCTGGTGATGGTCTGACCCTTTTTTAGGTAATCAACCATGATTATTTTGCGGATATTCCAAAAAACTGAAGCAAAAACTTTTCCATCAGATTTTTCAATTCCACTCCATCGATTGCTGTTTTGTTTCTGGTTCGTAAAAATGCACCCATGTATCTATCATCTATAGTCACAAGACGGTTCAAAAATCTGGATCTCCTTCAAAGCGGACACAGATTGACCGTGATCCTTTCACTCTTGTTTGTTTGTGTCCGCCGTTCAAGCATTTAGGAATCAATTTTGCAGAAATTTTTTCATATCTAAATCGACGTGAACTATATGATAGACATTTCCTAATCTAGAAACTCTTGAAGATGCCCGAAATAGCACGTGTGATCTCGTTGATAGACCTTAGCAAACGTAATGATTTAATATATAACTTTTAATTCTAGAATATTAGCCAGGTAAAGAAGTTGCAGTCATAAGACTCCACCCTATTTCTTATGATTGGTCTAAGCAGAATAGGTACATAAGTTTAGATAAACTTGACATCGCTACATTGTATGGAATCGATAAATAGATGGGTCAGGTACATACGGTTTTACCCAGATTCGGCCTTGTATGTCCGAAATACTATTAAATGTGACCGTAATAAAAATTGTATAAAGCCCGTCTGGGTTAGCGGGCAACTACGTGTTTATAACAATAGGCGGCAAACCTTCGATTTAAACATTACAATGATTAACTCATGTGTCGAAACACTTGGTGACCACAGCGGCTATACCTTAAAGTAGAAACTATACAAATAGAAAAAGGCCTGAATAAATAAATGTAAACAATATGATAAATAAGAAGGATGAACCAAAACATAATTGTAAGATAAACGGTTAATGCAGGCCATGCTTTGAACAATACTTCTTGGATAAGGTAAGTAAAGACACGCCATAAAATTATGTTTGACGCTGCCATAAACGATAATAACGGGGAATGCATAACGTGTATAAATTTCAAATTATAAAGAAATCTTGCCTAAATCGAATTCAATATTTTAATCGGTAAAACTTATTAATTAACAACGTTGTCCAGATTTCTGGACAGTTTCAATAGCGACGCCGTTATCTTAGTCTTGTGTTTCTCGTGACAATGGGTGAACGAATGATGCACTGATTTTGTGAGAGCCTCGGTTTTTGTACATTTCCCTGATGATCGTGCACTGTGATTGGCTCTCGCATTAAGGACACTCCACCAATGAGCTTTCGGCTCGCGTTGGGCCCCATGGACATTGTCGTTGATATCTCGCTAACGTCTGATGCTGCAGTACTTTTCCACGTGGAAGGTAGATGTAGAACATCGTCACGTTTGCTTAAATTTTCAGGGCATTTCACAATTTCTATTGCTTCTCTGATTCTTCTTAGATTTTGATTTTCTATACGAGCTTGTTTCTTTCTTAATTTTATGTCTTACTTATACTATATATTATGCCAAAGACGAGTTTGTGGCTTTTTGTTTTACCGTGTTTTGATGATTTTCTCGTCGTACGCTAATAGGTCTGTTAGTCTGTCCCATATACGACAAATGACACTCAGCACAAGGAATTGCGTAAACGTCTTGGTTTTCTAAGAGTATTAACTCCTTCGGTGATTTTCTAAATGTGTTCTAAACGCTACTCATAGCTACAGATATTAATTCTGCAAATGTATTGATTCACAGGTGTAATTCATTTTAATGGGATTTTTATTTTCATTTTTGTATTAACGATAATTTTGGTAAATTTTCTATTGGTCATTTGCTTTGAATAAATAAATAATTTCGATTTATCCATTTAGTATGAATTCAATATTTATTATGATTGGTGGGATAAGAAATCAAATGATACTTTAAAAAGAATGATAAACAATGAATAATACATTAAATTAAGACAATGCATATTGTAATCTAAACGACGATTATATTGTTTGCATTACGTTTTAAATTGATTGTTTGCGCATTCTTCTCGCCAATGTTTTGTCTTTGTTTCCTGTGAAATAATATTTTCTTGTATATATAGAAAATGTACTTGCCCAAACGGCAAAATAGAACTCCCGACAAATGGAATATATTCAATGGATAGTTTATGATGATAGTGACGACCACGTTACTGTCGTTACGGATTGAATAACTTACCCAAGGGGTGCCGCGTCACATTGTATGGATTTCTAACCTGTCGTGTGTTAGCGTGTGCTTTTTGTGTATTTGGCTTCCTTGGCGATTTGTTGCTGACTATACAGATTGCATCCTTTTATAAATTTATAGTTTTACGTGGAAATGCAATGGACATTATATGATATGGATATGATATTATATTTCCACGATTAATTTATTAAAATTTTACAATTATCTATCAAGGAAGTTAACGTTTTTGGTTAATCAAAATGAATTGAAATAGCGAAATATGGTACAAATGCAATTTCTTATCCCTTCCTTTGTACTGTTACTGAAAATATATTACGCATTATTAACCCTTTCGATCTAACTTGACGTTAGTACGCTGTTGCTAAACGGAACTTCCATATGCTTATATTAAGGTAACATTTCCATATATTACAAGAGGAAATGTACGTGTTCTAATGGAAACAGATATTCTAGTTGTTACAGTTTGACAAAGGGAAATGTATACATTTTCTAGTCTTTGAAAAAGTAAAAATATTCTTAATGTCAATAATTTTTATCGGCGTTTTATATACGGGTGCGGCAACTGTTAGTTCATTTTAAAAATATATATTAAATAAAAATGTAGCAAATAATTTCAAATGATTTATACTTTATTTTCAAGAGTACACGATTACGATTACGATTAATAATAATAATAATATACCTTTATTCGTTAAGATACACCAAATGTATACGAAACGTCACAAATGCATAAATAAAATACCAAATCTGTATATATAAAATAATAAAGATATAATTAAAATGATTTTCAAGCCCATTAATTCTTTCTAAAAAAAAATCTTCAACTTTATACAACACTTTGTTTATTAATAGTTCCTTGAGTCGGTATTTGAATTGTTTTGTTGACAATGATTTTAAAGTCTCTGGCAAGTGGTTGTATATTTTGATACACTGGTGGAGTACATTTCTTTGTATTTTTGTTAAATGAGAACGTGGAGGACACAAATATGACTCAGAAGTCCCTCTTGTACTATAACTATGCTTGAGTTCATATTTAACAAAAAAATCAGAATAATGTATTTTGACAAACAATGCGCACTGCGAAATGTATACCGCGGGTAGGGTAAGTATCTTTTGATCCCTAAAAGTGTTCCTGCAAGTATCCCGTGGGTTGCTATTAAATATAGATCTAATACGTGCCTTTTGAATTACGAAAATTCGTCCCACATCAACTGAATTTACCCAAAAGATAACACCATATGCAAGTCTAGAAAGCACGTAGGCATAATATGCACTCACCGCGGCATCAGCATAACACTAAGCGAAACCACTCCCAGAGCGTAACAAAAACCACTCAATTTAACTGACAGCCGTTAGACGTACGCCTTCCATGATAGTTGGGAACATCCCTGTATCCGATATCAATTTCCATTCTTTTGACACAAAATCTTATTAGATTCGTTTTACTTAGGTACATTCATTTTTAAATTGTTTCTTATAAACCAATCCTCAAAGCATGACAAGTGCGTCGTTAACAATTCAGTAGCATTATCTTCTCTTTTTGCTTTTACTACTGATGAAGAGGCATCGGCAAATTGTATAGTTGGGCATGTAGCTACTGCTGGCAGGGCATTTACATATAAAAGGAACAATAATGGACCTAAAACTGATCCCTGTGGCACGCCATAATGAACATTGCCCCATTTAGAACGTACCTCTTGTCCAGAAATTTTATTGGCACTGACACACTGCCGCCTACCCGAAAGATATGAACCAATCCACTCAAACGAAAACCCATGATCTCCAACTAATCAAGAAGCACTTAAGAATGTATTATTATTTTATTTAAATAAATACCTCGGTTGGCCTTGCAGTGGCCCATTCTGTCAACCCAATTTTTCAGTACATTTTCAATTGTTTGAGCGTTTATTTCACCAAGAGCCAATTTAATTGCGTCTCTCAAAGCCTCAATCATCTCTACACGATCGACATACATATTGCTGTGAATTTTGCTTTCAAATTTAGTTTATTTAAATGAATGATGTAAGTGGTAGTACACAAGCATAATTTTGTTGAGACTGTATAATATTTGGGTATCTCAGGGCTGTCTTTTTGCCCTACACAATTAGTCCTAGCGTCCAAAATAAATGCAAAGGAATAATACAACAAGATGTAATCTTTTAAAAATATTTTATTGTTTGTTTCTATTTTCACATCTCATTTTTTTGTTGTAACTTAAAATATTCCATTATTATTCACCTATATCTTAACCTATCAATGCAATATACAAATATTCTTTAGTGAATCACACACGGATAGAATTGGAGTTTTAATTCGAATTCAAAATGAATCTCGCAACCAAAGGCTCTTGAGAATTTCACCCGCCAAAGGGAGTATTTGCCTTCCAAGTGTTGAGATTAGTACTCAAACCCTAATTCTGTCTGAAATGTGGACCTCTGATCTTTACTGATAACTTTCTACAAAGCGGGTGTGCTATTCTACGCCGATTTAAGTGGAAACGAGTCCCTACAGAATAGGACGCTTATCGTCACACTGTATAAGTATTTTCTTATTTTCACGCCTATTGCTCAACGTTTTGAAATTAAGATTTAAAATAGCGCAGATATTTCGGGAATATTCAGAGAACACTACTTCCTTTTCATCAATCGCGAATATCTGGCCTAAGATACACTTTAATCGTGTATTTATGTCTAATTAATTATTTGAAATAATGATCCACATGCACCTTTATTAATTTAATTAACTCTATATACTCCAATTTTAGCGTGTATAAAGTTTTACTTACTCAAAGTTAAATCGTGTATACGAAGTTTTTGGACTCCTCCTGGTATATTAATAAACTTTTATAATAATGATGGGAATAATCATGATAACATCATTAAAAATGAAATTAAATTTTTATTTATTCTTAACTAAATATAATGCCAACAGGCTAAAAATTTTAGAGATTATTGACTATATCTAAAATTAAAATTTTGGAATGAAAGTCGCGCAATAAGTCAGTTAATCTTAGTGAATGTCGATGAATATTGATGAATCTCCTCATTTTGCAGTGATTTTCGCTTTTATACCCAGCGTGCCTTTCTTCCTAGAATTTTGTTCCTACTCCAAATTATTTATTTTTGTTTTCCCTAAGTTTCATATTTATTTGATATTTTCACCCCTGTGCGTTTGTATTGATCGTGGGTAATTTTAATTTTTTCATCTTTATCCGTTGTCTCCCTGTTTATATATTTTTCCTTTTTGTTGTAATTTTAATATTTGTAAATTTTATTGTAGAATTGTGCACTTTTAGTCACGTTCTTCCCAGAACAGCTTTAATTTCGCGTTCAAGCCTGCAACTTCCACTCGGAATCCATGTCTACGTAGTATCTTCATTCTCCCGTAGTATTTTCCTTCTCTTTCTTCCTTTGGGTTTGTTCATATTGTGTTTTCTTGTCCTTTGCTTCCATTCGCACGTCCCTTCGATGCGTTCATTAAGCATGCGTCTTATGATATGCTTTCATTTACATCGCAATATTACTGCATTAATTGCTTTATCTGTTACAAATGAAACAGACATGCATACATATGCATGTATATGCATATAGATATCTGTAACTGCACACATGGACAATACACCTCGTATTTTCAAAATTTACTTCTGCTTAAGACACGTGTTTCTGCCATCTAGGCGTCGTCAGTCAAGCTAGTGAAGCAATGTTTATACAAATGAAACAAATCTTTATGAATAGATTTGTATCTGTATATACATTTCATTGAAATCGCCTACAAGATAAAGCAAATTTCATCCTATAAGGTGGCACTTATTTCATAAGTGACATCTGACGGACGAAAGAGACTTTGCCGAAAAAGGCGACCTTTCGCTTGAATAGCTAAGCTATTACATAAACAAAACAATACGTATAAGTGTAGTCCATTAACACGAGCCAGATGGCGGTAAATATTCAAAAAGGTTAAGTATATCAATACGTTATGCACGCATTAGGCATTTGTTACAAATGAAACAGACATGCAATATACATATCTGTAACTGTACACATGGACAATACACATTTTATTTTCAAAATTTACTTCTGCTTAAGACACGTGTTTCTGCCATCTAGGCGTCGTCAGTCACATGGACTACACCTATACGTATTGTTTCATTTATGTAATAGCTTAGCTATTCAAGCGAAAGGTCGCCTTTTTCGGTAAAGTCTCTTTCGTCCGTCAGATGTCACTTATGAAATAAGTGCCACCTTATAGGATAAATTTGCTTTATCTTGTAGGCGATTTCAATGAAATGTATATACAGATACAAGTCTATTCATAAATATTTGTTTCATTTGTATTAACATTGCTTCACTAGCGTGACTGACGACGCCTAGATGGCAGCAACACGTGTCTTAAGCAGAAGTAAATTTTGAAAATACGAGTTGTATTGTCCATGTGTACAGTTACAGATATGTATATTGCATGTCTGTTTCATTTGTTACAAATGCCTAATGCGTGCATAACGTATTGATATACTTAACCTTTTTGTATGCTTTATCTGTATTTTACAATGTTTGTTTACTTCTTCGTACTGATATTCTTGTTGTTTTAGATTTTTTCTGGTCCAGATTTTCCACTTGTATGGCTTATATAATTAATTTTTCGTATTTTAAAATTGCACTGGACGTCTTAGGTCAATGCATCCATTTTGACAATGTTATTTACAAAATGATTTTACTAAAGTTATTACTGTACAAAGAAGAGATTATTTTATATCCTTTTTTATAATCTTACTGGTACGTATAGCATGTTTTATTAATCTAGTTACATTCTAAGCGTTTAGTAATCAAATTAACCTAAAATTTATTGACATAACGTTACTTGTTTACATATCAACTCTTGGAAATATACATCTAAAATTTCAATACTACATTAAGATCTGATATACGAGGTGCATTTAAAATACACGACCTCGGTGGATTTCTTCTTAATTTGTTTTTGCTTATCCATTTATGTTTAATTAATCTAATTAATTTACGTTATTAAATTTAATTTTTGTTTTCTTTCCAAAGAGAATTACACAGCATCAAGTCCTTGACGGCTTCCCGCAAATTATAATCCAAGTGAATAGCTCGTAGCTCCTAGGAGACCAGGCCAGTTGAAAACGCCATTTCGGCTGATAATGCGATTTTCGATGATAGGGCGCAGAACTTCGATAGTAGCGTTGGCTATGTGAGCAGTAACGCCATCTTGTTGAAACTCAACACCGGCCAAGTCTTCCTCTTCAATCGAGTAAAAAGTCAAAAGATGGCACAATATCGGTCGCCATTGACTGTTAATGCGGGTTCCTGCTCATTGTCAAAGAAAAATTGCCCTCTGATGCCTTTGGACCATATTCCACACCTTGTGGTTACTCGTTTTAGATGCATTGGCATTTCAATTGTCACGTGTGGAGTTTCTGTGCCCAAAATACGGTAATTTAGCTTATTCACATAACCTCCGAGGTGACAATAAGCTGCGTCAGAAAAGATTATTTTTTGATAAAAATGCTCATCTTCTTCTGACCGATTAGCGGCTCCTTCAGCGAAGCGAAAACGCGATAGATGGTCTACTGTCTTCAATTCTTGAACCAACTGGACTTTGTCGGTCTTCATACCGGAGTCTTTGTGCAAAATTATTCGCACAGTCCTATCGCTGATGTTTAATTTTTGTGAACTATGGCGGGTGGAGGTGCTCGAATGTTGACGCACACTTTCAGTTACAGCAGCAACATCCATCGAATGAGCTGTACGTCGATGCGGAACGTGTCTATTGTCTTTCAACATGCAGGTCGAACGGATTTTCTTCACAAATTTCCTTACACGGTTCTCAGTTGGCGCTTCGTTGCTACCAAATTATGTACGCAATTTTCGGCAAGTTTCGATAACTGACTCACTAATTTGAAAATAAGCTTTCAATATTTTCCAACGTTGATCAAGCGTATATTGATTCATTTAGTTCACCGGGAATATAATACTCAATTTCTGTCACTTGAGAGATGACAGTAGAACTATGACGACGCAATAACCGCTAGTTTCGAAAACGACCCACAACATGCTGCACACGTTATTTCATTCATCAAGCCAAAGGTTAGTAAATATGTAAGGTTGCCTCGTAACTAATGGCGATCGCTATATTGCGCGTCATCGGGCGTGTCGTTCGTTTGCTGTCTAGTTGACTAGTTGCCAAATTACCGGTCTAGATTAATGTTTGTAGTGTTCGAAGCGTTGTTTTCTAATTTCTCAGTATTTTATGTGCTTATATGTAGAAACTTTAATTGACTATTTACAAATGTTTTACATTCTAGTGAGAGTAAAACATTGAAAAAACTTAAAAAATTGTGAATTAAAGTAATGTATTAACTAAATAAAGTTTTTTTTTGTAAAGATTGTAATTTTATTTTGGTTATTTATAAGAAAACTGCATCAAATAATATCTTGATATCCAGTTAGTATTTGCATTTGTGAACCCATTTTTTTAGCTACACAAAATCTTTTATTAACTCCGCAATAAGAGTTTATTGAAAGAAAAGGGTTGTGGCAGTAGAATACTAAATTAATATGTGATGGTGTTTCACTGAGTCAATCATCTTCATTTCTTTTATAATTTATAAGCGCATTAAAAATATTTACATAATATACTTTTTACACCCATGAGTACACCAATAACTGGCAGTCATTAACCATTATTTAAAGCAATATTTTGAAATAAAAGACGGCATGCTTTGTGAAACTATATGTAATTAGATCGTACATAAACCAATCGTTTTGTCTATAGAAAACTGTTATTTACTTTACTAGATTTATACCTCTTTAACTAATGATAAAATTAAAGTCAAAATCATTTTAGTTTGAATGGGCATGCTGAGTGACGCTTTCCCTGGTAAGAATATTATTGGTGGAGAGTTAGGAGACAACCTTATACATTTAGTAACCTTGCATCAAGCCAAAATTAGTTTTGTTCTAAAATACTTTACAGAGAAGCACATTGGTTCTGTAAATTACTGTACAATTCTATCTATCCGCAAACTATCAATAAATACGTTGTTTCTGTTGAATAGATTTAAAAGATATTTTCTTTACGTCGTTGGTTTGATGCTACCGTTGCTTTTCGATAGAGGACGCTAGAGGACACAAGATTAATAAGTTTTTTTTCCATTTGATAACTCTATATAAAATATCGATGGTTTGATACATTTCGTACTTTATTCTGAATGTAGAAAAAAAAATGAATTTCGTGTGTTGTTAGAATACTACCTTTTGGCATGAAAACAACAAATATATCGAACCTAAAAAGAATTACGGGGATGCACTCCCTTCGCATTGGTATCTTTGGAAAGTGCTTTATTACATTTTATTCTGGTCATACGAGCACAGATGACGCTGAGCGTCGACGTTCTTTATTTACTGTGACTACTGACTCAGTGATATGCTCTATCAGTTGTAGTCGCTGTTAATCCTCATGTTAGCACAAGAGAAATAGCTCGCGATTTTGAATTGTCCCACACCGGTGCTTGGAAATTTTTAAAATGTCATAAATATCATCCATATCATGTGTCTTTACATCAAGATCTTCATGACGTTAATTTCCAAAATCAGGTCATTTTTTGTCAGTGGGCATCAAGTGGGCATGTGAACAATTACAACAAAACCTAATTTTTTTCGTTACGTATTGTTCCGCGACGAGGCCTCTTTCACAAACCACGCTACCGTCAATCGACGCAGTACGCATTAGCGGAGTGTTGAAAATCCGCCCTGGTTTCGTCAAGTTGAGCACCAGCTCCCTTGGACTGTCAACGTGTGGTGTGGAATAATTGGGATCAAAGCCATCGGCCCTCACATTATTGAAGGCCACATGAATGGTGAAATGTACCGAGATATTTTGGAAAATGAAAATTGAAAAAAATTGAATTTCGTCGACTACAGCACCATCTATCATGAACTGGAAAAAATGTATCGGACAAATTCTACGTACTTTTTCCAGTAGAATTCGAATCTGTAATAAAATATACGGTTCCTATTTAAGATTTCAAAGTCCCGTCCCACTTGCACGGAGGGAGAGAGGGATTAATTCTAGCACCAAAGTATTTCCTTCATTGAATTATTAAATTTTAAATCTGGACTTTTTTTCGTGAACTGCTTATTTTTCGAGATATTTGAAAGTTTCAAGTTAAAAAATACACCCGGTAAACAGTAAAAACTTGATTTTTCCAAAGCGGCTTGAGATATCATAATGAAATTTTAGGCATGTTAATAGCTGTGGGAGACACATACTTTGCAATACAACACGATGTTTCAGTCGTACCTGTGGCGCGCGTATTGGCACGTCACAGGCTATTTTTCAAGAAAAAATAGGACGCCTCTGATTTCTCTAAAAATACAAATATGCTTTTATTTATTGTTCAATTATGAAGAAAAAAGCTCTCTTAACTATTTATCGTACGACGTACCGTTTTTTATTAAAAAGAAACATTTTAGTGCATGTTCATTTATTACAGAAAAAAATATTAAAGAACAAGGTTTTATTCAAGGGCATAAACAAATATTTTACCAAACCAACAATTTTATCAACCAAAAATTACAAAAACTGTGTAAAGTGACCCCTCTAGCTCGGATGCAAGAATCCAATCTTCTCCTCATTTACTGGCGAACTCTCTGAAAAACACCAGGATCGGTTCTAATTGAGTTGCACCCAGCAATGATTCGGTTTCTTAAGTCTTCTACGTTTTCCAATGGAGTAGCGTACACAAAGGACTTCAAATGGCCCCACATGAAAAAATTCAGGGGATTTAAGTCCGGGAATCGTGCAGGCCATGAGTGAGGTCCACCTCGGCCTAAACAGCGATTCCCGTATGCTTGTGTTAAGAAATCACGAGCTACATGACTAAAGTGGGCTGGTGCGCCATCGTGCATATACCACATTGCATCTCTAATTGCTAATGGTACGTCCTCCAGAAATCCAGGGAGCGTGTTTTCTAAAAAGTTGCGATACACCTCTCCGGTAAGTCTCCTTGGTAAAAATACCGGTCCAATTATGCAGTCACCCACAATCCCAAGCCAAACGTTCAAAGAAAACTGATGTTGAAAACGATCTTCAACAATTTCATGTGGATTTTCGTCGCACCATACATGGTTATTATGGAAATTCCGTATTGCATTTCTTGAAAAATTCGCTTCATCGGTGAACAGAATCAACATCAGGAGTTGAGGGATTTGAACCATTTTGTGCAACAGCCATTGACAGAATGCAATGCGAGGAGGAAAATCAGCAGGAAGAAGTGCTTGAACGCGTTGTATATGGAATGGATACAACAAATTTTCCTTCAGAATGTGCCAAATAGTCCCATTACTTACATCCAAAGCGTCAGCAATTTTTCGAGTAGAAGTACCTCGATCTTCTTCAATCATGTCTAGCACATCCTCTTCCAGCTCTACCGTTCTTGCTGTCCTTGGCCTTCCTGCTCCTCCATTTCGTCTTAATGTGCCTGTTTCATAAAGACGCCGATGAATACGTTCGAAAGTTTTTCTATCAGGAACAATACGGCCAGGAAATCTTTCAGTATACAACCGCCTAGCTTCTAATGCATTGCCATCAGCACGCCCATAAATGTAGTGCATGTCGGTCATCTCGGCATTCGTATAGCGATTCATGATAAGGAACTTCAACAAATTCGACACATACAAAATTATTAATCACGAGACTCATTCAATATGTCAGTGAATAAAACAGGACTGTGGTTTGGTAAAATATTTGTTTTTGCCCTTGAATAAAACCTTGTTTTTTTTTATTTTTTTTTCTGTAATAAATGGACATGCACTAAAATGTTTTTTTTACTAAAAAACGGTAAGTCGTACGATAAAAAGTTAAGAGAGCTTTTTTCTTCATAATTGAACAATAAATAAAAGCATATTTGTATTTTTAGAGAAATCAGAGGCGTCCTATTTTTTCTTGAAAAATAGCCTGTGACGTGCCAATAAGCGCGCCACAGGTACGACTGAAACATCGTGTTGTATTGCAAAGTATGTGTCTCCCACAGCTATTAACATGCCCAAAATTTCATTATGATATCTCAAGCCGCTTTGGAAAAATCAAGTTTTTACTGTTTTTTAAAATTAAACTTCAACACGCTGTAGATCGGTAACGAAGCGTATGCGGACCTATGTTTATAGGAACTTTTTGTATAAAATGACCTGGGCAATCACCCCCTTTAATATTGCCGCATCTTTTTTAAACACACTGTATACAACGTGTCCACTTAAGTATGAGACAAATGGGAAATATTTTTATTTTTGATTTCACAGAAAACTTTATAGAAAAGAAAAGTTCGTGCATCCTAAGAAACTTGATATGTATTTTTGTATTCAGGGTTGCGTTGTATTACTTGGTTAGAGGAAAAATTAAAAAACATTGAAGTTGCCGTAAGAGTACGCTACACTTATTTTTAAAGATATCAAAAATATTCATTTAAAAATGTTGTTTCAAATTTCAAAATATGCTCAAATACGAATTGTTATTTAAAATTTCGAAAAAATAAAAATTAAATTATCGAGCAATAATAATAGCAAATACGCAATAGTTTTTAACATCCATCTATGTGACTGTAGTTCTATGGTTGTCATTTGTATTGTCACTTTAGTAATAAATTTTATGTGATTGTCAGATCCGCTGTCACTTTAATAATTAAGTAATTTTAAGACAATTCATTAAGTTATTACCTACCAACTATGGCTGAACGGTTAACTATGCAAGAGCGAGCTGAATTAATTCTTATTTGCGGAGATAACTACAAAACATGTAGAGACGCAGCTGATATTTTTAATGAAAGACATCCCAACAAATTTATTAGTTTCCAAAACGTCTCAAGAATTTTAAATCAGTTTAAAGCAACTGGTAGTTTAGAAATGCGTTACAAAAAAAGTAGGGAAAAGCAAATGAGACATTTCGAAAATTCTTTACGTGTTATGCAAAGTGTAATTGAAAATCCCAAAATTTCTGTCAATAAATTGCAAGCAATTTGGATATTAAAAAATCATCAGTAAGCAACATTTTGGTTAACAATAGATATCACCCCTATAAGCCAAGATATATTCAAACTTTGCAGGAACGGGACTACAACAATAGATTTGAATTTTCTTTGGATATTCAAGGTACATTAGAAACGCAGAAAACGTTTTCAAAAGCATTTTGTTTACTGATGAAGCAACCTTTACTACTAATGGTGTTGTGTGTGCACAAAATTGTCGTTGGTGGTCGTCTGACAACCCACATTTTATAATTCCCTGCAAGAATCAATATTCGCAAAAGGTAAACGTTTGCTGTGGAATTTTAAACAGAAAAATTTTTGGTCCGTATTTTTTTCAATCGTCATTAAATTCACAACGATATTTGGAATTTCTACAAACATACCTCGATAACGAATTAGACGAATTGACACTAAATATTATAAGAACCCTTTGGTTTATGCATGATGGAGCACCTGCACATAGTGCACGAATAGTTGTAGACTATTTAAATGAAAAATTTGAAGAAAGATGGATGGGACGAAATGGACCTTTTCCATGGCCAGCGCGCTCGGCCGACTTAAACCCCATGGATTACTTTATCTGGGGATGGCTAAAGAATAAAGCATATTCAGAAAGGCCGTTTCAGAATTTAGAAGAATTGAAAAACAAAATAGGAGATGCGGTACTGTTCTTAAGAAATAATCCTATTGTGTTACAACATGCATGCGAGGATTTCAACAGGCGTACAAACATATGCATTCAACGAGAGGGGCATCATTTTGAATAGCTTTTTTTTTTGTTTGTATTTCTGAATTTGTTGTTTTTGTTAATTTCATATTTATTTTGTAATATAATAATGTATTTTCATATAGTTATATGCAAATGATTTTTGTTTCATTCTATTGCATTTCAGCGATAAAAAATTGATATCGAATGTAAATGATTTCACGTGCAATTACATAAAATTTATTATTAAAGTAACAATACAAATGACAACCATAGAACTACTGTCACATAGATGGATGTCAAAAACTATTGCGTGTTTGCTATTATTATTGCTCGATAATTTAATTTTTATTTTTTCGAAAGTCGTATTTGAGCATATTTTGAAATTTGAAACAACATTTTTATATGAATATTTTTGATATCTTTAAAAATAAGTGTAGCGTACTCTTACGGCAACTTCAATGTTTTTTTAATTTTTCCTCTAACCAAGTAATACGACGCAACCCTGAATACAAAATATCAAGTTTCTTAGGATGCACGAACTTTTCTTTTCTATAAAGTTTTCTGTGAAATCAAAAATAAAAATATTTCCCATTTGTCTCATACTTAAGTGGACACGTTCTACATAAAAGGCAATGTTCGTATGTGTGTCCGTTATAAATTTAAAACTACTGGACTGATTTACGCTCGGTTTTTTGCAAAATGACCTGCGTTGTTCGGAGAACGTTTAAAGCTATTGAAATCCTCTATCTGACCAGTAGAAAGAAAGTCACTAGCCTAATAATATAATATAAATCGTAGCGGTACTATTATTTAAATGTAGATGGCGCCACCTGACAGTACTTCTCGCATTCACATAGACAATTATACGTTGCATGCTTTCGTGTAGGAAAACCGGGATTAGTTTGTAAATAGGCCAAATGGAATCACCAAAAACATTGTATATCTAAGAGCATTGCAATGAACTTAAAGTTGAATACAACAAAAATTATAATTTATGTAATCCAGAACACAAAAATAGTAATATATATGTAAATATCTAATTTTAACTAAATAAAATAATTACTATTGTGTTCATTTAATCTATTTATATACTCAAGTCTAGCAATAGCAAAGCATTACCGAGTTCAGCTAGTTTTGCATAAATTATACAGGGAAACTCTCAATTTTTAAGAGCACCTTTATAAAACAACAACCACAATACATCTTCTAAGATCCTTTGAAATACAGTTTTTAAGACTTGGTAGTGGATAATTTCAGCTCGGTGTATGTTGACTTACGTAATTATATATTTTAAAAAAATTCTTAATATTATGTACCTATAGAATCCAAAGTTGCACATCGTAAAATAGCTCGAGTGTAGAAATGCTTAACAACGTAATAATTTTCATTACGTGTATCGCCACAATAGAAAGCGAACGCTTATAAAACAGCATGGACCTTTACGGCTAATATAATTATCAATTTTATGTGTCGTTTCTTTTATCAATGAACAGCTGGCAATATAAACAGCGGAACGTCGATACGAGGAAGTGATTACATGGCGAAATCCGGGAAAAGACAATATTAACACAGATACCGTACGTGAAAGCTCATGCAGTTCTATAAAGGTTTATAGTTTGTTATTATTACATACAGACGTTAAAGATCGCTCGCTAGTAGATAGAAAAGTGTTTTTAATGTTAGATTCAAATTTAATATTTGTTATATATATTTTAATAACATTAATAATAATGGCAACAACATTTCTTGTTTAATATTGAGTGAACCACAAAAAAAGTTTTCAGAGTATGCCATGAATTAACTCGTCAACAGTCTTAGGTTGATTAAATGATTTAACGTACATGTCATACTGGGCGATTCGAAACTCCGCACGAAGTCAGGTAAAAGGATTAAATGTAACAAGTGTTCATTTGAAAAGTCAATCTAGGTTACTTTGGAATTTTGTAGAATAAGACGCAAATATATTAATATGTGTTTGTTGTTCCGTAAACGTAAATCCAAATGACATTTGATATCGAACATATTCTTCCCCAAAGGCGCAGATACGTATTTCACTTTTCTATAGGATCATCGGTACGCCCCTGTTGGAGAAAGGATATCCTCGGACACATTCACAAAAAAAAAACGACTTCGTTATCTCACAGAAATTATCCAGACCGAGGGCAGAAGTAAATTCAGCGCTGCCTATTGTCAGACGGCCGAAGTACCTCGCCCTGTCCACATAACTAATGCGAACCAACTACGTGTTTCCAGAGATGGCACTGCCTTCTATCTAGAAACTGTATTTTGTTTCTGTCTTCACTCATACTTACGGACTAACCGCATGTGTAGTGTAACAGAATAATTGAAACATACATGAGTGGGTAAAGACCCCACCAGTTTTGTATAATACAAAAGTATTCTAATAATATAAAATATTATTAAAAATCTGGTGTTTAGAACACAAATACAGGTTCAATATTAATAATTTTTGTGTGTGATTTTTAATAATATTATTAAAAATACCTTTGCATTATACAAAACTGGTGGGGTTTTTACCCACTCATGTATGTTTCAATTATTCTGTTTCTTTAATTGTTTTTTCACGTAAAAAGTGATGCTTAATTAACACTCGGAATTCTTTTTCCTCCATATTTACACAACAACGAAAACAGTTTTATTTAAATGAGTAAAAAGCACAATCTGTCAGATTTGTTTGAAATTTGGACCCTCGTATATTATTTTTAATAAATATGTGCTAGTAAACGGGTCGTCGCTAGAATTAAATATGCCTACTTAGTTTTATGAATTATGACACTTCCTCCATGATTAAATTTATTTCATTTTTTAAAAGAAAGTTTGTAAAGACAGACTAATATAGAAGCAACTATTGAAAAAATACAATTGAAAGTTTACAAACAATATAAGCCTGCATTTTTCTTATTCACGAGGCCCCATTCGGTTATGTATTTATCTTTTTAGCATTATTAATAAATGATATATTACTGAATCATAAATATGTGTATCACATCCAATATGATTCATATCGAAATTCTTAAACAATGATTAAACCAGTATTTAATAGTGGACATGCGTGTATATAAAATTATACGCTAAATTATGCATTAAAGAAATTAGACAATTGCATTATTTACGGTGAAACATTTACATATATACGCATGCACACATTTATACTGAGGTTTGAATAATCATGGTAAGTATTTAAATGTGGTCAGCTCGCTGTGCAATTTGTAATATGGTTTTAAAAGCCGACTTTAATAGAATGTTAAATATTAGATAGGGTCTTTCACATTACGTGATTATATTATTTATGACAATATGATTGAGGTCGTAGCAGGTTAAATCAATGAGCGAAGTCAGTGGCGCCGACCTACACCGGACGCTCGAGATAATCACATTTAATTCTCACTCGGTTGTCCGTGTCACATCGAGAACAGTGGTAGTTTGCACTAAATGCGTCCGTTAATGTCCAGGGCTATCTGTTGAATTGCGATCTACTCGGAAGCCGACAATGGAATAGTGAGAGCCTTCTTCAAAGCCATTAGTTTCGGAAATAGGTTTTCCTCAACTTTATAGTTTTGTATGCTCGCGTTCTATATCCTTGTGAGTTTCCATATCAAATACGAACATCATTAACGGGAAACTATGCACATAATTTACTTCAACTATAGAGCGTTTCACGCCCACGATGAAGTATGGGCTCTTATGGAGCATTCCCCTCTTTTCTTTTCTTTAAGAAATTGCATCGCGCTATCCTTTTCCACCGCTCGCTATGTCGAAAATTTATATTAATTTTTATTGGGGATTTTTAATTCGTACAGATAACCAGACTGCTACAGTACAGTAGTTTGTTCACTTTGTTATCTTGTCAAGTGTCAAATTGTTCGTTTCCGTATTTTTATTAAATATTATTTGTTGTTCTTCGTTCTTGTTATCTTGTTATAGTGTTATGTATTATATTATATACCTTATATTCTTATTATTATATATTATATTCTCTCTCTCTTTATTATATTCTCCCGTTGTTGTTTACAAAAGTTTGTGTTAAGTTGGAATGTGAAGGAAATGTGCTCGTATATAAAAACATTACCGTTACAGATTCTAAACTTCAGTAATGGAGCCTGGAGAGAAAAAATCACGAAGGGGTGAATGTTTTAGTCGAAGAGAAAAGCAGATGATACGAAATGTTTTTAATCATTTTCTTAAAAAAACTATGACTGTTACTGCTGCTGCTGCTGAAGCAAGTAAAGCACTACATTGTTCAGTACACAGCATATACAACATGAGAAAGGAACAAGAAAAAGGGCCGCTGTTGAGTCCAAAAAAAAAACAAGCAGAAGAGAAAAGGGGTACAAGTAAATGCTCGTCTACACCGTTATGATGAAAATATACACGCACTTGTACAAGTTCATAGATTATTGATGCAAAACATACCACCCACTGTGAATACAGTTCTTGCTACCATCAACAATGACAATGATCTCCCTACTTTTACGCGATCAACATTATATAGACTTTTGAAAGATATTGGTTTTGAATTTCAAACTGTTAAACGGAAAAGCATACTCATTGAACGAGATGATATTATAAGATGGAGACACAAGTATCTGCGAGATATCAAGACATTTCGAAATGAAGTTAAAGTTTCTTTGTTCTTTATATAAAAGCATATACCTAAAATAATATTTGTTCCAGGTAGGTGTATAGTTTACACAGATGAGTCGTGGGTTAATGTAGGACACACAGTAAGTAAAGTCTGGCAAGATACTACAATAAAAAGTACTCGAGAAGCATTTGTTCGAGGATTGAGTACAGGATTAAAGTCTCCGAGTGGTCTTGGTCCTCGCTTTGCATTAGTACATGCTGGCAATGAAAATGGCATAATTCCTGGTGCCGAATTAACATTCCTATGCAAGAAAAATAAAGCTGATGCACATAATGAGATGGATGCAGATACGTTTGAAAAGTGGTTCATTGAGCATTTATTGCCAAATACTCCTGAAAATGCTGTAATTGTTACAGACAATGCATCGTACCACAGCAGAAAGGTTGAGAAGATACCTACAAATGCATGGAGAAAAGAAAATATAATTGACTGGCTGACTGAAAAAATATATCCGTTGAACATAATATGTTAAAAAGAGATTTGTTGTTTAGTGTATCACAAGTAAAATATCAATATGACAAATATAAGCTTGATATGTTGGCGAAAGATGCTGGCCGAGAAGTTCTACGTTTACCACCTTACAATTGTGAGCTGAATCCAATAAAGATGGCTTGGGCCCAAGTGAAAAATCACTTAAAGATGCACAACACTACATTCAAAGTAAAAGATATGGCACCATTAATTACGAGTGCCTGTAGTAATGTGACAGCTGACAATTGAAAGAATTATATTCAGCATGTAAAAAAAATTGAAGAAGAAATGTGGATTGTCGATGGATTGCAAGATGATGTTGAGGAGTTTATCATCCATGTAGGAGACTCAGGTTCAACTGATGGTATGGAAGACGATTTATTAACTGGCCCTGTCGGCTATTCGAATGCTGCTTCAACATCCAGTGGATTGTAGGTCTGTTCCAAGAACGAATCTCTGACAGTTTGCATCTCTTTTAGCCAAAGGCAGTATTATAGTACACGATGGTGGCTGTAAAACAGATTTAAATTCTGACTCACTAAAAATAATAGGGATTCTTCTCGGAACAAACCTATAACTAATGTTACTACTGCAGTCAAGTTTTAATTTAATTTAAAAAATAAGGTTTTTAAGATGTTGATATTTTTATGTTATTGGTTAAATATATCTATATTGCAGTATTTTTTGTATGTTTATGGTCTACACAAAAAAACTTTTTATGATTATTGCTTGTATTCTAATAGACAAATCAAACTATTTTTTATAATAAAGGAAACTAATATATATATAAAATAATTGTTTTAATTCAAAACAAACCTTGAGTATACAAATGGTGTGTTGGTTAAACCAAATTATAACTAATATATTATAAACAGATGCAAACTAAGAATAATAATTTTAAAATTTTGTCAATACAATACTATTGACAGCAGGCCTGATTAACAGCAATATAGGTATGTTGGTAGGAATGAGTTTCGCGACTTGGCAACTATGTACGCTATCAACATATGGCCTGTACTTCATCATGGTCGTGAAACGCTTTATAGCGTGTAAATTTTCCTATTTATTCATGGGTACTTTTGCGTATTGCTGTGTAATTCTCTTTGGAAAGAAAATAAAAATTAGATTTAATAACGTATAAATAAATTAAACATAACTAGATAAGTAAAAACAAATTAAAAAGAAATCGCCAGCGGTTGTGTATTTTAAATGCACCTCGTATATCATATATTAATATAGTATTCAAATTTTAGATGTATATTTCCAAGAATTAATAGGTAAACAAGTAACGTTATGTCAATAAATTTAGGTTAATTTGACTATCAAACACTTAGAACGTAAGTAAAGTAAATAAACATGCTATTCACACCAGAAAAATCATAATAGTATATCAAGATATAAGTTTCATAAGACATGATTTTTTGCGCACGAGTTCAAGGTTTAGAAAACGAGCCGTAGGCGAGTTTTCTAATGAACAAGTGCGCAAAAATGTCTTATGAAGCGTGTATTTTATACTATTTTTCTATTCCGCCTTTTAAATATTAAAGAATGTTTAAAATAATAGTCATGTTCAATACGAATATTTTAGATATTTTATTTTTTTGACGTTGGCTTCACTGACTTATAATTTGAACATTTCAAATATTTGAAATATTGTTATGTGTTTTGAAATTTAAATCTTAGACTAATTTATGTAGCTATCTAACATCAAAATGTACGAAATAAGTAATTGCACGCCGCCAGAGCTTCGGAAAATTTCAGAAGACAATTTGGAAAATCTTCTCCCAAAAAAATCTCGACACATTTATAAAAGGAATACAACCAATTTATAACTTGGTGTAAAGAAAATACCATCGTGACTATTACAGAAAACATTATGATTGCCTATTTTGACAAAGAAAGTAAAATAAAAAAAGCATCTTCCTTGTGGTCCAAATATTCGATGTTAAATGTTTGAATATTTATAAACATACAGATATCTCAAAGTTTTCTAAACTAATAGCATATCTAAAAAGATTGTCTGAAGGCTATGAGCTTAAGAAATCGAAGATTTTAGAAATAGAGCACATTAACCGATTTATAATAGAAGCCGATGATAAAACATATTTAGCAATGAAAGTAAGTAATAAAAACATAATTATAGTAGTATTTTACTAATTTTGTACATTATTTTGTTATGATAGTCATATTAAAATTATGTTAGGTCATTCTTATAATGGGCTTTAATGGAGCTTGCCGTCGTGATGAAATAACAAATATGATTATAAATGATATACAGTTTAAAAATTATGTCATAATGGTTGACGTGCTAAAAACTAAAACTTATGTTCTTAGACAATTTATTATAGCTCAAAGGTTATGGATTGATTTGGTGAAAAAATATTATCATCTTCGTCCCAGTCATGTTTACACATAGGCGTTTTTTCCTGCAATATAGAAATGGCTTGTGTGTAAGTATTCCAATAGGTATTAATACAATAGGAAAAGTACCAAAAAGTATTGCTACTTACTTGAAATTACTTAATCCTGAACTCTTCACTGGACATTGCTTTAGACCATTGATTCCCAAAGTAGTCCAGGTGGACCCCAAGGGGTCCACGGGAGACTCGACGGGGGTCTACGTTGGCGTGACAAAAAAATGGGGGTTCACAATTCGTAACCGGGGGTCCACGAAAATTTATCTGGTTTCGATAGTGAAGAACTAAAATGTTGGCTTGAGTTCACCTATCAATGTAGGCAGATAATATTTTAAGAAGCTCAGCGACTGTTACTTGTAAAAACTTGCATATTCCATATTCAGTACAACGTGTCGAGACTTGCAAAGCGCTGCCGCTGCCGCCGTTCGCAATGCTTGTTCAGACGTGCAAAGGGACGAAGTACGACTTTTGGTGTGTGCTTGCAATCTTGCATGAACTTGGCCCCTGCTGGAAAAAAGATATCTTCAGACACAGTCACAAAAAAAAGAACGACTTCACTCTCTCACAGAAATTATTAAGACCGAGCATAGAAGTACATACAGCGCTGCATATTGTCATATTGCCGAAGTACCCTCGCTTTGTCTACATAACTAATGCCGAACTAACAAAGTTTTTCTAGAGGTGGCACTGCCTTGTCTCTAGAGAATGTATTTTGTTCTTCACTCATGTGTCTTCACTCATACGTACGGAATAACAGCATGTTTAATAAAGGGTTATCAAATAATTATTATATAACAGAATAATTAAAACATACATGAGTGGGTAAAACCTCACCAGTTTTGTATAATACAAAAGTATTTTTAATAATATAAAAAGTACGCCTGGCATACTGATGAATGTGTAGAAAGATGAAATCTGCGTCTCTGGCGAGGGATACGTATTGGACACGTTCACAAAAAATATTAATATTGAACTTGTATTTGTGTTCTTCACACCAGATTTTTAATAATATTTTGTATTATTAAAAATACCTTTGTACCTTTGTATTATACAAAACTGGTGAGGTACAATGTTCCGAGAAACCTGTGTTTTTGATATTATATTGAATAGATCTCGTGCCTCCGCAATACTTTTCTTTAGTACTTCCACCGCTTTGTCCTGTGTATATACAGCTGCGGCCGCTACAATCTCAGATATCGACGTTTGACACATTCTACCAAATTAAAAGAATTCGTGGTTTGCAAATTTGACTTTTATCCTGTATGGTTATGTTAGTGTCAGTTTATTGTAAGTCAGAAGCGTACACAATTTTTAAAATGCCTCACTTAAGCGAACTGCAAAAGTCGATAATTAGAACTAGGTTGGAGGACGGCATCATCGCAAATGAAATAAATGTTGATAAAAACACGATAAAAGTCAATGATATATTGCCCATGCCAATACTTTTTAAATAATTAAGTACCTTTTGCCACCTACTTGTTTTGCTTTTACAGATTTAATATTCTCATCTTGCTGTGGTTTTTGAGAGCTTCCACCTTGAACAATTCAGATTTCATCAAGAAATACAAACTGGAATGCATTTTCATTATCAAAACGCGTATATTGTTGCAAAAACGTTATATGTAATTGAATTTTTCCATTCTTCAAATTTTTTATTTTATACGTCTCTGGTTTTCTTTCAGTTAGCTGACATTTTATAAACTTCAATATTAAGACCATGTTACAAAGCCACCATTTATTAGTTGTCAGACTGTCTGAGTTTGTAGGGGCCGCAACTGTACCTTTACCATCTTTATTTACATTTGATAATATATACGCCTGACATAAATTTATCTACTTTATATTTTTTGTTGTTTAACATTATATGTCTAGTTTTCTTAAAATTTTATTTAATTTATCTGAGATGGGGTGATATATGTAATCGAATGCCATATAGTTATGTCTATTTCTTCTATTTCTGGGCATATAAATTTGTTTATATCATTTCTTTCTTTGTATTAGCACATTGCCAATGATTTTAGGATTATATTCATTATTTTCTTTGACATTAAAAGCCTTTTCACAACTATACCAATAAATGAAATAAAAGGGACAAAGAAAAATAAAATTAATGACAATAACTTAAATGAATGAAGAGAAACAACATTAACATGGCATGAATTTTTTATTTACAGATAATTTTATGTTATAAAAGAACGAAAGCAACCCCATACGTATATATCTATGTACGATTGTTTGATTTTATGTGCTATCACTGTTTGGAAGATTAAAATCTAATTAATTGCTCTCTAACAATCATAGTACAAATGTAGTTGAGATGTGATTTACTTATAGTATGAATGGAAGGTTTATGAATCTACAGAATACACCTACGAAAAGCATTAAAGCAATGATTAACATTAATAAATTATACGTACCTTCGTCAATCAATCTAAATCAGTGACAGACCACCATGTTCAATTTCAGCCACTAGGAAATGTACAGAAATCATTAGTAACAAATTAATCACTGATTATGACGTTGAGTTCGAAGCAAATTTGAGGGAAGTGTTTTGAACATTTGCTACTTATAATAATTATTTTTTTAAATTTTAGAAGTAGATTATTTTTTAGAAGTTAGATATTTCTAATCGAGATTATTGATCATTTGATGTGCGGAAATTATTTATAATTTTAAAATTAATTGTACTATAGTCTATTTTTAAAGTAGAGAGACGAATTTCTGAACGTACGCCTGGCCCAAAGTACATGCACGAAAATCTTGAAAACAATTTGTACGCGGCAAAATTCAAATAATTTTTGCATTTGTGACACGCATATATTAAGTATAGACCTATGCAGGAATCAACAACAGGAATTTATCTAGGATGAGAGAAGAGGAAAGAAATTAAGTAAATATTAGAAAGTGTAAACGGAGAATAGATAAGATACATAACATTTATTTATTATAATACAAAATATACATTAATAATACATTTATTGTAAACTTACTGGTTCAGCAAAAATTACATTCAAATATTTATTTACAGAAATGCAAATGTAATAAAAATATTTATCATAAACTTATGAGCTGCTCATAACTATTAGAAGTAAATTCATATATCTCTAAATTATGATGATGATATCGAAATACAATCAAAATCTTCACTGTCACTATCCTCTTCAACTCTAATGATGAATGGTTCTACTACTTCGTCAATTATTGCATCAAGATCTTTCATACGGGATTCTTCTTTTATAACATGGTTTATGCGTTTTAGCCAAGTAGTAGCTGTTACATTTCCCAAGGCGTCCAGTAATAATTATCTCACTTCAGATAATTTAAAGGTTTTGTTTTTGGCAGCCACTTCATTCTTTATTTGGGCCCAAACAAGCTCGATAGGGTTCAGTTCGCAGTGGTAAGGAGGTAATCGTAACACAGTTTTATTTTGTGATTTTGCTACTTCATCAATAACATAGGAATTATAAATATTCTTATGAATTTTAACCAAGCTTAACAGTTCAGCTCTGACCATATCCTCATCATATTGTATTTCCTTACTTGTTAGCCAATTTTGAATATCCACCTTTCTCCATGATGATGATGGTGGCTTTTCTATTTTACGACTATGATATGATGCATTATCTATAACTATAACAGCATTGTCAGGTAAATAGTTTAAAATTCGAGAGAACCATTCTTCAAAAACAGTGGCATTCATTTCATCGTGGTAATCAGTGGTTTTCTTTCCTTAAAATAATAATAAGCCATCTTTTACAAAGCCATTACAACTTCCAATGTGCAACAAAATAAGACGACGTCCCTTTCCTGCTGGATTTTTTAATCCAGTTGTAAGCCCTTCGATAAAGGCTTGTCTACGACTGTGAATACTTGTGTCAGTCCACACTTTCTGTACTGTATGACACTCATTCACCCAAGTTTCATCCAAATAGAAAATTGATCTGTCCTGAGCTCTATATTGTGAAATATCTCTGAGATATTGTCGCCTCCATCTTACAATGTCATCTCTTTCGGTCAAAATACTATTTCTGCTTCTTTTTAAGTATCTAGAGGACATAGCACAATTATATACATGTATTTCTATATAATAAATATTTCTTACTTAAAATTCATTTGCATTAGCAAATACAATGTTGATCGACTCATCTTTGGCAAATCTTCGTCATTTCTTACTTGCACCAGCACCTTATCTAATGTCGGAGGTTCATTTTGTCGAAACATATTGTAAACTATTTGGCGTATAGCAGTTTTCACAGTCTCATCAAAGGATTTCAGTAAAGAAGGCCTACCACTAATCTTTTTAGGATCTGCACATTTTCCAGAGGCTTTATACTCCTTAACCACCCGATACACTGTTGTTCTTGGAATTCCTGTAAGCATACTCTGTAAAATATAGATCATATGTAATAAATTGTATTCACTTGCCTACTACGTCAGAAATTTGTTTTATCATGTCAAGTTTCTTGATATAGGGTGTATCGGCTATAATTTTCTTGTAAGCATTGATCAGGGTCTGCTTTTCGGTACTACGAAAATGATTCGTATTTTCACGCTTTTTCGGAGGAGAACAAGCATGTTCACGGCCAGCGGCACTTGTACTTGGTTGTGCATCCAAATTGGAGACCAACTATAAAACTCTTTTAATTGTATTTATTTCAATATATTGCTTATAAATTATTTACGAGTGTATCTGATAACTATTACTGTCGAACTCCGAAAAGAACTGGTAAATTATATAATGAAATAACGGAGAAATAATAGAAACAAGGCTTAATTATAAACAATGTCAGTTGATCAGAATCTGAGCAAGATTTGTACGGTGTCATTTGGCCTTGCTTTCAACCAATGAGATTTCACTGTCAAAGTGGTCTGTTCAGAAATTCGTCTCTCTACTTTAAAAATAGAGTATACCAAAACGTTGTTTGGGTGTTGCCTGCTAATAATAAAGGGAATTATTTTATAAATTATTGTGGTGCTGGTGGAGTATCATCAAAGATCCAGGACGTATGTAATTATGCTTAAATTAAATATATTACAACTTACTAACTAAATAAAACACAATAACGTTGTCTAAAGTTTGTATTTATTATTTACACGAAAGCAATTGAGCGTTGATATATTTATAAGTAATTAAATAAAAGTAATATACACAAGGGACGTTAAATAAGTAATTAAAAATTAAGACACAAGAAGATACTGCAAAGAACGTTAAATTATGCAATAAATTAAAAGTGAATTAATTGTGATTAATCTAAAATAACCTCTGTATCGAACAATACAGATTTACCTTTGAGTTACGAAGATGGTCGGCCACGAGGTGCATCATATACTTGGACAAGTATGGAGAGATGGAGAGCGATGCTTGGCAGGCAGACGAAGAAATTAATTAGTTTAATCAATTAAATTAATGTGGATTAGACTAGATTAAAAGAATAATATTTATAGAACAATACAGATTACCTTAGAAACGAAGATGCAGGGGCACATGCACCATGGCCGGTACTTAAACAGTACGGCGAGGAAGATGTTGAGCTTACGAAGGATCTAACTAGAAGACTGCCTGGTGTCGAAGAAGCACTGGTCTGTAGGAAAAGGTTTTGTTTCATTACTCCTAAGTTGAAAGAGGGTATCGATATTGTCGATGGCTTGACTAATGAATTAGCCAAAGCATGCTGACTGATGAATTAGCCAAGCGTGCTGAAAAGTTGTGATATCGATGACGCAGATATCATTAAAATATTCTTTGTGAGACAAGCTTTCAAATGATATGCGACATAATATATTATAGGAGATGTACGTAATTAAATTAATAACTTTAGTTTAGAAACGAATTGTGAAATGAAACTCAAGGCGACCGTTAGATGCTTGCTTGACCGTTCAAGGCAGGTAGATGTCGAAAGTCTATCGTAGTACAATAACAAAAAAAAGACTTTCTCTTAACAAACGAAATATACACCGAAAAATTGCTAGTTGAAGTTTAATATTTTAAATGCGAGATATATATTTAAAGAAATAAATATAGTTTATTTTTTACTTTTATTTCTTATATATACACGAAGGTATAACAATTGTTACGAAAATATTGTAATCAATTTTTTTATGTAGGCATACATTACATAATTCTTTTGCGTAGTATATAACATTGAAACATTTCATCCATTTAGAAAATAGTATCAACTGATTGGATATGTTTCTGTAAGATGATTTTACCTTTCATTTACTTATTTTGTCGGAAATCCATACCTAACGAAATCTAGTTCTACCGGATTTTTTTGTTGATAATGCTGATCCTTACTAAACCCAAAACCTTCCCCAAAGTCCAGTAAAACTTTATTGAAGGAGTTTCATCCGTGTTTTGGTATTTCTTATGATATGTTTTCATAGCTATATTGTCATACATCTACACAAAAGAAACAGGAATTAACACAGAATATGTATTTTAAAACATTTAAGCTTGTACATTTTATTTGGGTTTTCCCTTGTACAATTTAGTGTAATATTGTAAAATTCATAATGTAATTTACTAACTTTATTTCAATCATAATTTACTTCTTATATATTAAAAAAAAATATTTTTATAACAATTTAGCTTGTAGGTGATATTTTTATAGAATAACTGTACAGCACGTAAGTTAGAACAATTTCGGAAGAAATTAACATATAGGAAGTATAAATCCAAAAAGAAAGTCCAATAATTTTGCAGCAACCGAAATAAAAAATATTTATTAAAATAAAGTATTTAAAAGAGACACAAGCAAAAATAATGTTAATTTGGATAAGTAAATATAAGACTATGAAATAATAAAAACAATTAAAGTTTGCAAAAGGTCGAAAAGACAATCAAAAGTTTCCTAGGTAATACCACAGATAAAGTTTTTAGTTGAATTTTAAATCAGGTATATATGAATCTAATTGCGACGATTGTAATTTGAAAAAATGTACAGGGTGGTCCTTAATTTCTTCGAGAAATTTTAGGTTGCGATTCCTTGGGTAATCTCGAGAGAAATAGTTCCTATAAACATTTGTCCTAAAGTTTTCCGTTGTAGAGATACAGGCTGATTAATTTTTCACCAAAAAAATTTTTATTTCAAAAATTTAGAAATCGATTTAGGGAACTGTTGTGTTGGTTGTCATGTTTACAGCATTTATTTGTACTTACGTAACTGTCATAAGTATTGTCAAACAATAATTAATTTGTACCTACAAACCTTTTTTTGTAATTATGGTGAATTATACAAATGCTGAAATGGCAGATATGCATTTTGTGTACGGTCTAGCTAATGGAAATAGTTATGAAGCAAGGCGTATTTCCCAACAAAAATATCCTCGACGACTTGTACCTTGTGCG
Source organism: Melolontha melolontha (assembly GCA_935421215.2). Lineage (NCBI taxonomy): Eukaryota > Metazoa > Arthropoda > Insecta > Coleoptera > Scarabaeidae > Melolontha > Melolontha melolontha. Next base: position 214,655,829 of record OW285235.1, read on the forward strand.
GAAACCTTCAGTAATATTCACCGTCGTCTAGCAGAAACTGGTACATTTGAGAGAAACAAAAATACTCCGGGAAGACCTCAAACTAAAAGAACACCCGATTTAGAGGAAGCTGTTCTGCAGATAATCGATGAACATCCAGAAACCAGTACAAGAAAGATTAAGGATATTACACGATCAACAATTATATCCTTTCCATATTCAGAGAGTACAGGCTCTTCTTCCGCGTGACTTTCCGCAACGCTTAGTCCTTTGTGATTGGTTCCGACAAAAAATTTCCCAAAATGCACAATTTCTAACCTACATTCTATTTACTGACGTGGCGAACTTCTCCAGAAATGGTATTAGGAATTTCCACAACAACTATTTATGGTCAGATGAAAATCCGCATGCCATAAGGGAGATGCACTTTCAAGAGCAATTTTCCTTAAATGTATGGGCGGGGATAATTAATAATTATTTAATTGGTCCCTTTTTCCTTCCTATACGACTTAATGGTGCATCATATCGGCCATTTCTTGAAAACAAGTTGCCTGGCCTTTTAGAAGATTCCACTTTTGATCCGAAATGAACTTTGGTTTATGCATGACGGCGCTCCAGCACACTTTAGTTTACAAGCTAGGCAATTTTTAAATAGGACATATCAGAATAGATGGATAGGTCGAGGAGTGGAAGTTCCGAATCAGCTGTGGCCTCCAAGGTCACCTGATTTGACCCCTCTAGACTTCTTTCTGTGGGGACATTTAAAATCCCTTGTTTATACTTCGCCAATTCAAGATCTCGATGACCTAAGAAATCGCATAATTGTTGGATGCGAAACAATTCGAAACACACCCGGACTTCTTCAGCGTGTGAGTATGCAATTGAATAGGAGGATAGAAGCCTGCATATTAGCTGTTGGTGGTCATTTTCAACAGTACCTTTAGGGTTTATTGTAACCGTTTCTTAAATTTTTCAAATAAATTTTTTTTTTTGGAAAAATTAAACAGCCTGTATCTCTACAACGGAAAACTTTAGGACAAATGTTTATAGGAACTATTTCTCTCGAGATAACCCAAGGAATCGCACCCTAAAATTTCGCGACGAACTTAAGGACCACCCTGTATAGGTCAAACGGACCGCTCAATAATAACCCGTTTTAAAGAACACCTAACGTATATTAAATTCAATAGACCAGAAAAATCGAGCGTGGCAAACCATGCATTGGACACAGATCACATCGTGTCGGTTAAAGGGTTAAAACTTGTCAAAACCATCAACATTCCCAGAGATCTCGACGCATACGAAAGCATTCATATCGTTAAAAACAAATATAATACGTTCAATTCGGACAACGGTCATATTCCCTACAGTTGTATTTTTTCGTTCTTAGAAAAGAGGTAGACGAGGTTGACGGCGTCAGAACATGGTGTTGCCGATTTCATAAGAAGGGAAATGGATATTTTATTTTAAAGTTAGTGTATACGTGGACGCCGTGTAAAGTTATTGCGCGATTCTATGTGTTAGCTTTACTCTGCCCCATATGCGACACATTGTTTAATAGTTTTACCTACTGATGATGACAACTTAGTTGTCGAAATACGTATTTAGGATACGATTATTAATTGTGGTAAGGGGTTTTATACTTTTTACTCAACCACAGTATCCAAAGAAAGGCGTTATTGATTATCATTCAATAAGATATTAATTCTAAGCTACATATATATATATATATATATATATATATATATATATATATATATATACATACATATATATATATATATATATATATATATATATATATATATATATATATACATATATATACAGTAAACCGTACGCAATTTAAAAATACAGCTCTACAGGTGTGGGACAATAAAATGTTGTACCCTGTAGAACGTGTAAATTTACTACATTCAGGAATTATGTTGATAATATTGATGAGAGCCTTATAAACTAATTATTTATCTCAGACGTCTGAAGTAGTCGGTAGATTACGTTTAAAGAAACTGCGGAAATAAACATATATTTAATAAAAAAATCTCTATTGGTTTTATCAATTTAAAGATATATATCGATCACTTAAGTCGTTTTGTAATACATGCTGACATCTATCTCTGGGTAGAAAGAACTTCAGTAAGTTTTGGAAAATTCTTTGAAATCAGCAAAAGCGTTTTCTTTTTTTAAACAGGTTGACAATAAATAATCCTCCGCGTTATGAAATAATAACACTTCTTTTACAAAAAAAAGAAAACAAAAAAACAATATAAAACATTTATTTTTAATTAAGGAATACTAAATGATGGCAAATACAAGAGTTGGATATGAAATACCTTAACAGGTAGTTATTTGTTTTTAAAACTTTTACTACAATTAATAATACAACAATAACCTAAGTTAATTTATTCTTGCAGGAAATATAATGGAAAACCGTTTGGTTGTTTAGTTATCAAAGGAAATATAAATATTAAAACATTAAATGCATGAATCTCAACTTGATAATAGTACGGTGTACTGATAACCGATGTGTTCGGAGAAAGAATAACCTTGACTAGGTAAATCAAATCTAAATTGTAGCAAAATCAATGAAAGTAAACCTCTAATTAATATAAAGAACAACACAATTGAATTATAGGATGACGTTTTCTGAATAGTTCACTTGAACCGCACAGTTACGATTATTTGTCTAGGTACATTGATTTATTTAAAAATATTAAACAAATGATTTTGCTTTAATGAAGGTAATTTAAGTTACCTTATAAATCAGAATACGGAGTTAAGTCAGGATAAAGGAAGGTTCTTGGTGTCTATCTGTTAAAATGTCCGGAAACTGGTTCATATAACCAATGTGTCGTTGGTTCGCATTGGTTATGTGGACGGGGCGGATATCTGATCACAGGCAGCGCTGAATTTACTTCTACGCTCGGTCTGGATAATTTCTGTGATATGGCGATGTGGTTCTTTTTTGTGAATGTGTCTGAAGATATCCTTTCTCCAGCAGGGACGTACCGATGAGCCTATAGAAAGGCGAAATACGTATCTGCGTCTCTCGGGAGGGATATGTTCGGACACGTTCACAAAAAATATTAACAGTTAACCTTTATTGGTGTTCTTCACACCAGATTTTTTAATAATATTTTATATTATTAAAAATACCTTTGATTATACAAAAAGTGGGTTTTACCCACTCATATATGTTTCAATTATTCTGATTGATATACGTCGTTCAAATTACTTTCAAATAATAGGAAAAACCTTAAGCTATCTTTTCGATATATTTTGAATACATTTAACTCGTTGTAATAATTTAAATCTTTAATATTATAAATTTCGGACTAAGAAAAATGCAATTTTATCACGGATAATGGCATCAGCCTCGTCTGGAATATCTACAACGACTCTCCGGACAAAAGGCCGATAAAAAAAAATAACGTCACCTTGAAATCTGCTCCACAACATCTCTCATTGGTTTGTTGGAAATGATGCGGGAATTTATAATTTGAATTAATATTCTAATTTATATCAATTACAATTTCCTTCAGAATTAATTAAATACAACTAATTACACATTTAAAATTAGACGTAGACCATATTTTTAAAATAAAAAAAATTTCGTATGATTTGCCTTGTAATTTGTAGACAGCAATGTTTACATCCCCACTTACTCTGCAATTACATACATTCTAATTTGATATTTGTAAATATTTCATATAAAAAAAAAGCCGAAAAATTCCAATAATTTATCAATTGTTATATATATATAACAATTGATAAATTATTGGAGTTTTTCGGCTTTTTTTTAATTTTATATGTATATATATATATATATATATATATATATATATATATATATATAGTATTTACTAAATACAAAAGTTGAAAGTGTGCCTGTACAGCAAATAATTTCAGCAATCATTGATTTTCTGAGTCAATTGTATAATAAATTACGAACCTAATGAATACAATTACCAACAAAAATTTAAATTGAAAATTATACCTCTGCGCGAGTTTTAAACAAATCATCGCTGCCTTGTTAAAATTGACCCTTTCACCAGATTGTTTGAAACTTTCGAGCAAGACGTAACTTTTAATTTTAAATAAGTTTTTAAATAAAGTTTCATCCTATCTCAAGAGATAAATTTAATCACGAGAAAGTCAATATTGTTTACCAAAAATTGTTTTACCTGACAAAAATCATTGCTTTTAATTAAATTCGAAGTTAATTTCGATGTAGTTGAAAAGGTTTAAATTGATGGATGAAATAATTAGATATTTACCTCTTGAGTTAGATTAGGAATTTTAGGTTTGATTTAAAGATTAAGAAAATAAATGTAAAAATTTATTTTTATAATTCTTTTTTATATTTATTCTATTTCTTTTTAGAAACACCACCCATGTTTTTAATTATATTTTATTAATAATAATAATACGTACATCCCCCGTACGGAGACGACTTTCTTCATTCAAAGACATTTTGAGGTAAATCATCAGGAAGACTATCGGACTTTGATGAAGATTGCGCAAACGCCCTAATTTAGGATGATCCAGGTCAATCAACTCAGGAATGGGCTTTTCTAATGGACTGTAACCCATCGGCCATAATACGACATTTTAATTTCATGGGTAAATTTCAAAAACTAGTCGTTTGATTGCCGCATGTTTTGACGTAAAACAAAGACATTTTGGCGTAAACCATCAGGAAGACTATCGGACCTCGACGAAGATCGTGCAAACGCCCTAATTTAGGATGATCCACGTCAATCAACTCAGGAATGGGATATTCTAATGGACTGTAACCCACCGGCCATAATACGACATTTGGATTTCATTGGTAAATTTCAAAAACTAGTTGTTTGATTGCCGCACGCTTTGACGGAAATCAAAGACATTTTGACGTAAACCATCAGGAAAACTATCGGACCTTGACGAAGATCGTGCAAACGCCCTAATTTAGGATCATCCACGTCAATCAACTCAGGAATGGGCTATTCTAATGGACTGTAACCCATCGACCATAATCCGACATTTGGATTTCATAAGTAAATTTCAAAAACTAGTTGTTTGATTGCCGCATGTTTTGACGGAAAACAAGGCATAAACAGTGGCAGAATGTTTATGCGTCCTTGCTACTTTGTCATTGTTTAGCTAGACAATAACAGCAACCGTTCTTGCCCTGCATTGTTGCTGGGGACGAAAAGTGGTGGAAAGGAATATCTTAGCATTAACAGAAAGGCAATTTCTCAAGCAAAAGTTTATACTCATTTGCGTAAGCTGATGTTGTGTATCGCCGTCGGCTGAAGGCTGCAATTCCAGGAAAAAAAAGACCGGAAAGACATCGTCAAGTTATTTTGCAGCACGATAATATTCGCTTTCATACTGGTAATATTGCGAAAGCGGCTATGAATATCTAAGAACCCGCTTGGGAGATCATTTCATATCCTTATTCTCTTGATCTCACTCCGTCAGATTTCCATCTCTTTCGCTCTCTATCAAAACCCCTTTGAAGAAACTTCTTTAATAGTTTCTTTAATAGATATAGTGTTTCTAAATTTCCCTGATGAATTCTTCATCTCAAAACCACTCGATTTCTGCAGACGTTGAATCTAACAATTGCCAGATCATGAATAATGGGGGAGAATATATTCTTGATTAGTTCATGCATTTTGTTTCGTTAAAAAATGAATACATTTTGAGTTAAAAAAAAGTGCTACGATCAACCCAATACAACCCAAGTTACTTATATAATTAAATTTCATTTCGTTCAATATACTCCCTATTTCGTTAATAAACAAAATCAAATACTCTTATTAGATAACACGAGGAAATTAATTAATACTACAATTGGATGAATTTGGACATAAAATTTTATTTCTGTTAATATTCTTAAAAAGACTGCTTCTTTAATGTCGTATTGGAATTCTAACCCGAATCACACCTTCTGGAAAAATTGTTTCAAAAGTTGGCTAAAATCTCTATATACAATGAATTCAGATCACATAATGCTGCACTAGAGAGAGACCCAAAATAAATCTATTGCTATACACATGGGTAGTTAGATCCACAAACAAAAAAGAGTTAGTAAATGGCTAAGTGCCATACAAAGGCTAGCATGTCTAAGTGTCACAGGTGCCATGAGAACAGCATCTACAGTTGGACTGGAGGTAATACTAAATCTACTACTTTCATCCATATACAAGGAGAAGCAAGGTTAGTAGCCTACAGCAAATGCAAAGCCGAACACCTATAAGCTGAATCCACTGCACTGACTATCATAAGTTGGTAGACAAACTTATTATAGGGAAATCGAGTGATGCCATAGTTCAAAAATTCAACTTTGACAAAAAATATGAAATAATCATTCCAGAGAAGGACAAGCGAAAAAAGCTCACATATACAGGCAGAATTTGTCGGGTACACTGACGGCTATAAAGAAGAAAGAAAAATGATCCGAGCGAGCCTAAGTATAGATACTTCAGCATTTCAAGCGGAAATGGCTGCAATGCATCCCTGCGTTGAGGACCAACTTTTTCGATATCCAGGCAATATTAAAGGCACTGAATTCGGTATAGGTTAAATCTAAGGTTGTATGCGGTTTTGTGTGTGCCCTAAACGAACACAGTGATCACATAAAAGTGATGTTAGCCTGAGTCTCGGAGCACGACGGCCAAAAGTCAAAAGAAAAAGCGGACGAATTGGCATGAGAGGTCTCGTGTACAGCCTTCATAGGACCGGCGCGTTCCTTTGGCATTGCAAAAACAATTACACAGGCCTGCTGATTTGGAGTCATGCCCTTTTGAATTCGATGACTAATTTTAAAGTATTTTGATGCGCTGATTAGAAATATATATTCAGTTTCTCCATCACGTCCATATTTATCAGAATAGACATACAAAAAAGACATTTTTACTTAGAAAAAAAATATATTAAAAAAGTACTCAATACTAGAATTTAGACACTACTGAAATTTAATAAACGATTAGTTGTCTATTGCGTAAACATGTCACTTATCATGTGAAACCTTGTCCTTTTTTCTCCGTAGCTTCTATTTTGAGATTTTCTCTTAAATTTTCGATTTGGCTCATCTCGCCTCAACAGCCAACGGTAGTCCGCCAACATGCTTGTATTCCACCTTCCCTGATACGCCCTTTCCATGTCTTTCAAATCTTGATGAAATCTCTCACCTTGTTCCTTGTTGTGCTAACGGCTCCAAAATTTTCTGGAAAGGTTGCAGTAGAAGGGGCTTCACGGCCACCCCAAGTGACCTAATCTAATTTAATCCAATGCTGCACTAATTTTTCTATATAATAATTTCCCAATTTATTTTTATTGCAAAAATGAAATTACACACATCAACATAATCTAAGGATATATCTTATTTGCTTTAAAAAAATAATTTAGTGCATCTTTTTACCCATTTTTGTCTTGAAAGTTAAATGTAAAATAAGCTATGAATGAAATTAACTTAAATTAATATTTAACACAATTTTAATAATAATTTATTAATTAGAAATTCGAAATTCTACAAAATGGAACTAAACAACAATTCAAAATTAATCTTATATTGAATTAAAAAATTTGAAGATTAAGGAATTAATAAAGAGTGGGACCTCCTCTGGAGTTTAAAACCGCCCTACATCTTCTTGGCATAGACAGAATAAGATTGCCCAAGTCTTCTTGTGGAAGAAGATTCCACTGTTGTGAAAGAAGTTCTTGCAGTTGCCGTCGATTTTGTATAGCGTCTATATGTGGCAGGCATCTTCTCTGAAGCATATCCCAGGCATGCTCAATGGGATTGAGGTCTGGGGATTGAGCTGGCCATGGCAAAACCTCAATTCTTGCTTCATTGAGCCAATCGGTAACAGCTCTTGCCACATGTGGTCGTGCATTGTCATGCATAAGGGTTAAATTTCGGCCCAACGCTTCTGCAAATGGCTGAACGACAGGTTCAAGAATATTCTGGATATATTGCTAAGCATTTAAGAATTGATCTAGAAAAACGAGATCAGTCTTCCTACCCAGCATAATTCCCGCCCATATCATTACAGTACCACCTCGGTAGCTGTGCACTTCTAGGGCATGTTGTATTACCAGGCTGACGCCAGACTCTTAATCTGCGAGTATCTGGTCTTAATCCGAATCGCGACTCGTCAGAAAAAAGTATAGTCGACCATTGTTCTCGAGCCCCGTTTAAGTGTTCTCGAGCCCAGTTTACTCGATGTCCTCGATTTCCCCTGGTTAATGGTGGAACCCTAAGGGGGCGTCTGGAGTGAAGATTGACTTCTCTTAAACGACGCCTGATGGTTTGGCTGTGGACTGTCACGTTATGCACTGCCTGGAGACGCGATTTTAACTCAGTAGCAGTTAGTGAACTCTGTCGCCGAGCCTGAAGAGTGATGTACCGGTCCTGAATAGCAGTGGTGGCGCATCTTCTTCCAAGATGTTGTTCCCTGGGATTACCTGTATCTCTGTAACGTCGCCATAGTCGGCTAATTACGCTCTGTGTTGTACCTAGCCGCTCCGCTACGTCAACTTGTCTTACTCCAACTTCCAGCATTCCAACTGCCCTATTCATTTCGTCAGGATGCAAATGACGACGTCTATTTTGTTCATTCATGTTTGCTTTTAACGCAATTTATGCTTACACTTATCAATGGGTACTAATTTTTGTGAAACAACGCAGAAATGGTGGGAGAAGTAACACACTAAAGTTAAAATTCAAAACATTTTAAGATTTATCATTAACTGTACTTGTTTAATGGATACTTTTGACAGATAGTTGTTTATAAGTTACCTAGCAACCAAACTAAACAACAAAAGACAATATTAACGGAAGTGAAATCAAGCAAATAAAATAAAAATTGATATCCTTAGATTATGTTGATGTGTGTAGTTAGGTGACTTTTTGGAATAAAAATATTTATATTAAAGCCAGATGAACTAAAATTATATTATGAATCGTGTATATAAATTAAAAAAGAAAATTAAATACCCCTACAGATTACGGAACACTATTTGCATACGTATTTTTATATGTATGTTACTTGCATATAATTATATAGATATATCTAACTGGATAGTACAACAACTAATTTGACAACAATTAAACGCTCGAACAATAAGGCGCTCGTTAAATTGCAAAATGGAACGGTTCTAAGTTGGGTTTTGTCACCTTGACCTAAATCACGAAACATGATCATAAATCAACGAGGAATACAGGAAGTGCTGAACGCCTAGCATGGCGCTCACTGGCTATTTACGTGAAAAGAACATTCTTTAGTATTACGGTATGAAACGTTGGAATAATGGTAAAGCGTTTTCCTAAAAATATATTTGCTGGTCGATTATTGAAATTACTTACATACATTGCAATGTAAATTAATGAATTGAAAATTGAGAAGTGGAAGTTTATTTAAAATTCAGTAAATTAGTAAATAATAAATCTTCCGTTTATATAAATTATTTATTAAAAATGTTGAAGGAACAATTTAAAATTAGAGTAAAAAGGGACATATATTGTAATGTGTACTAGTTACTCAAGAGCGGTGATAATTAATTTAATAATTAATTGAGAAAAATTAAACTATTTAAATACTTTCTAGAAAACGTAGGCAACCACATATACAACTATTTTTCTAGTTGCCCTAGTGTCTGATGAGGGCAGGCCAGTCGCTTCTTTTATCAGTAACTTCAAAATTTGAATATTGGTAGCAACCAGTTCTCGATTCAGTTTTTGCATTTTAATGACAGCTATTCAAACAATGTCATTAATATATCTTTTTGGGAAAATCTCAGTCGAGATACGCGTTCTTTCGATTAAAACTAAGTTTGTTGCTTTTATTGAACTTTGGTGAATACTTCTGTGCTTCGTGCTAGAAGAATTCTTGGTGCTTTGTGACTTGCTAATACGTGGTGATCGTGCAATGGTGTTAAATGAGAAACAGTGTGTCCTTTTTTATTAATACAGGTATGTTTTATTCACATAAAATAACTATTAATCTACAATACAATAAGAACATAATGAACAGGATTAATCAAATACAAGAGGAATACAAAATGAAATAATTCCAATTTAAAACGGTAGATATATTTGTTGACAGTCCTTACGAGCATGCAATACTAAACCTAGTTACAGTTAATTTAATATCTTGTTAATCGGTTATTGTCTTTTCAAATACATAAAATGAATATTTTCAAAAACTAACCTTTAACAAAAACTTGCAAATACGCCAGGTGTTTGTTTACACTTTCGGACGGGGCATGCATATGAGCGCAAAAAAGTTGACAAAAATATGTCACTTGAGTTTAATATATAAAAATGTGATTTTATAAATCTAAGTCAATTTATGACATAGTGAAAATAATTACGGTTTACATTTTTTTCCCTGATTTCGTGAATCGCATGAAACTACGCTAGTTTGGACTCTCATTCATTTTTTCTTGAAACAAAGATTAATAATTTATTAATGATATTAATCTTTTGATAATTTAAAACTATATAAAGAAACATATTCTGAAAAAGAAATAACTTTGTCTCGCTTGGCTTACGGGTCTTAATGGGAAAGTCAAAATGAATATGTTAACTTTTAACGGGGGATCGGAATTTTGCTCTTTCTGGACGATATTTTCTATTGCGGGATATGACTTCAGGAAAATATATACAGGGTTAGTCAAAAGTATGGAATGGACGGTTTATTTCCGTAATTATGAACTTTATAACAAAATGTCTAATAAAAGTTTTTTTTACTAATTATTAGAGCTGAGGATGTTCGCGGTATAACCATGGTTATATCATGTAACCATAGTAAATTACTATGGTTACATGATATAACCATGGTTATACCGCAAACATCCTCAGCTCTACTAATTATTCTCCATTTCTTAGTCTACTCGTTGTTTTCTGTATGTTAACGTATTTCCATGGAAACGTTATTTTTTTCTTCAAATGGCACCCGTTTATTCTTTTTGCTGATTTATATTCTTTTTTTCCATTTTCGGGTCTATTAACAATGTTTGATAGTTCCAAAAGCAATTTCAGGAATTAATGTGATGAATATCGAATGTCGAATGGTCATCAGAAAATCCCAAAGCTCATCTAAATTTCAAAATGAATTTTCTATTAACGATTTTGCGGCCTTAATCGATGACTTGTTGATTGGTCCTGTCGTTCTAGCTGGGTGGTTAAATGCGGACAATTACCTTCAATTTCTTAATGACGAACTGCCAGGTCTTTTAGAGGATGTCCCACTGAATGTTCGACGAGACATGTGGTTTCACATGGATGGGTCACCACCACATTTCGGAATTTCTGTCCGAAATTGGGTTAACATCAAATATCCAAGATGGATTGGTCGAGGTGGTCCTGTTGCATGGCCACCCAGATCACCCGATCTTAATCCCCTTGATTTTTATTTATGGGGGTACATGAAAAATTTAGTCTACGCGCAAGTTTCGAACACAAGAGAAAAGTTGTTGGATCGTATTCACCTGGCTGCCGAGCAAATCCGACAAAACAAGTATGAAATTCGGATAAGTACTTCTTCTGTTGACTTACGGGCACAAGCCCGCATTCAACAAGGAGGTGGACATTTCGAGAATATTATTAATTGAACTTTTTTAAATAAAATCAGTTTGTATTGACTTTAGGATTACATTATTTTTCATGATCTGACAATCACATTCATATATCTGTAACTTTGAAACAAATAAAAATGAATATACAAGTTTTGCGTTTTTGTTACTTGAAATGAAGTCTACTTTACACTTTTAAAATATGAAGATAACGATACGGGACACTTGTACAGGGTGGCCCAAAATGACCGAAGGGGTTTTAATTCCTTATAACTTTTTTATTATAATTTTTTTTGTTTTTTTGTTTTCATTATTTTGTAAAGAAGACTTGGAGAATTTAAAATGGAACAGTACACAATTGAACAACGTGCCAAAATCGTTGAACTTTATTTCTCAAATCAACGATCCATTGTTTTGACTCAGCGTGCACATCGTCGTTATTTTAATGTGCGGGTTGGACCCTCAGAGTCCACAATAAACCGTCTGGTTGCAAATTTTCGAGAACAAGGGGCAGTAAGGAACCTTCATGGTGCATGCAGACGACGAACGGTGCACACGGATGACAATATTGAACGGGTACAGGATAGTATTCGGGAAGATGGAGAAACATCAACCAGGAGACGTTCGACACAACTTGGCCTCTCAAGAGGGTCGCTGCAGAGAATTTCGTATTTCCACGCCATGTTAATGATCTCCAGAAGTATCTTTGTTCTTACTTCACCAATGTTCTTAATCATTTCTGTCACTATTTTGTCATTTACAGGAGCTTTTCCATTTTTCAATTTTTTTATTACATCAGTTAATTCTTCTAGAGTAAATTCTGTATCCTCATCTGCTATATTTCCACTTTCTATAATAGTCTCCACATTTTTGTGTCCTTTACTGCAGAGTAGCTCCTCAAAGTCTTCCTTCCACCTGTTCATTACCTCTCTTTCATCAGTGATTATTTCTTGCTGTTTATTATTTATGCTTCCATCATCTATTGATTTTGCTTTTCTCTTTACTCTTTTAGAGTAATCGACACTAAATTGGTGTAAAGCTTCCTTGATGGATTCCAATGGGATATTATGTTGAATGACTTATTGGAAACGTAGTGTGGAGCATCGATGTAGTGTTTTATTTTTGAACCCCTGCAGTATGGCGATGTTAGAGTTACTGAACAGGATTTCTGATGGCTTTGTATGAATTTGTTATCTAAAGACAGTTTTCCAGCCCGTCCAATAAACCAATACATTTAGTTCGATTTGAGATCTAATTGTTTCAGCATAGTGAATATCAAATTTTTCCATGTAAGATGTCGGTCTAGATGTGTGCTGAGGTATATGGCAGCTTCAGCTTGCGGAAATTGGCGATCGTTGATTTTAGCAGGTGGATATGTTTTTCTGAGTGGCGTGAGTGTTACATGGGTGGATTTCCATTTTAACCAGTGTTAAGTCTTATTTAGGTTGATTTGAAGATTCCTTAAGGCCGAAGTAAGATCACTGTGTGATGTCAAGATTGATGTGAAGAATTAAATTAAGTTAATTATCCTATAGATAGAACGAAGTCCACGAGTTTTAATAAACTTGTCTAATTTTAGAACTTCACTATTTATTTTATCCAAAGTTATATAACTTAAATACTCTTAGTGAAATTTAGTACTGGAGGTGAAAGGTATAAATTGTTTTCTTTTCGATAAAAAGATATATATTTTATGTTTACTTCATTCAATATATTCATATATCAGCTATAAATGTCTCAACGAATTTGTTTGTCCTAAATATGTTGTACGTTAAACATATGTATAAATTATCGGGTATGATATATAAAATATTCTGAATACTAGACCATACGGTGGACAGTTTATGGTAGTCACATGCATTTGATATGTATTTAGTGCCTGTCACAGTTCTTCGATAATGTGTAGCAATAATAGAATACGCCTGGCTATCATATTGAACGTTCCACCCTATTTAGTTAAATATACATTCATGTACCTGAATAATCCAATTTGTGTGTAGTGCCTTGATATGTATTGTACTTAGATAAATGAGCATTTCGAAAGGTTTATACTCAAAGTATCAATTTATTTGTTTGTTTCATCCAAGTGCATATACATTAAGATTTATCTTTTCATTAATAATAATAATAATAATAATGTATGTATTTATTATATCCAACAGCTTAAAATCAAAAACAGGCATCTAAAGACATCTGTAATACGCATATAAATATAAAACAAAATGCATAAATACCAAAAACAAATACTATTACAGACTCATAAATAGATCATCTAATAATAAAAAAGCGAACAATCAAAACCACTAAAATATGTCTCATAAATAGAGGCCGAAACTACAGTGGACCATATAAATAGTATATAACATCGCGAAGTACAACACAGTTATGAAATAGCACTATTCATTCGGTTAAACCGCACATCTGTTTTTTTGTCGTTGAACTGTGACGCAATTACATTACTTCAATATTACACTTAAATTCCGTTCTTCATGGGCGTAGATAGAAGCGTGATGAGTTTTTATAATTTTGTTTATTTATTAGTTTATATTTCGTAAGATAAATAAAGTACGGTGAGTTAGTTTCTTTTTTTCATTGTCTTAACTGTTAAAATTACATACTTCGTAATTTCTATAATAGATCCTGTTTAATAACGTTTCATCGAATCTACTTCTCCCAATTATTTTGACGTTAGTGTCCAGTGAATTTTGTTAACTTCAATAACTTTCAATAACTTACGCATACACTTTTAATTTTCATTTATTAAGATCTAGAACATTGTCTAAGTTATTTTTTCAGATATGATATGGAACAACGTCGCGAAACAATGGCGAGTTGGATTAAGGGTTAAACTGATTGTATGTCCATTGCCAGTGATTCCGATATTTATTACAAAGACTGTAAAATATCGTTACAAAATTCCAAGAAATCGCACGTTAGATGTCACTTAGGATCACAAACACATGCACAGAAATTCGACGAGTTGGAATCTGACAATTTTAACGAAGAACTCTATGAAGCTTTAATGGCGGCAAATATTCTATTAAATAAACTTAAGAATCCGAACTTCAAAACATTTCTCCAAATATGTACTGGTCGAAATGTTCCTGATGAATCTACCTTACGCAAATATTTGGTTTATAAGTGCTATACCAAAGAAGTAGAATGCATTAAAAGCCATCTTTCAAATTAGTACCTATGGATAAGTGCCGACGAAACTATCAGTATATAAGGAAGCTGTGGTGAATGTTGTAGCTGGTGTACTACATCTAACTATTCTAAATAACGCATATGTAAGAACAACAAAAGTCATAAATACAGTTGATTCGGAAAAAGTAACTAAAACCATTTACGAGAATATGCACCAAATGCTTCATTCGGACGACAGGTACGATGAAAAAATTCCTTTTATTTGTCAGTGACAGTTTCGCATATATGTTCAAAACAGGTGGACTGTTAAAGGAAACATATTCTAACATGCTACATATTACTTGTAGCACATGCTCTCCACAGAATCTGTGGATATATCAAAGACACCTTTCCGGAAGTTGATAGACTTGTATCCACTTTTAAAAAAGTTTTGAGAGTAGCTCTTTACAGGGAAAAACTTTCATCTGTGTCACTACCTCCCTCTCCAAAAATAACTAGATGGGGGGGAACATGGTTGGAATCTACTAGTTTTTATGCAGATAATTTCGATAGTTTACAAAATTTAGTTACATGTTTAAACGACGATGCTCGAAGTATTTCTGAGTGCAAGGCACTAATACAAATTCAAGATTTAAAGAATCAGTTGTACTTTCTTCAGGAACACTTTGATTTTACACACAGATTTTAATAGAAATCCAGATTTAATGAAAAACTTGAAAAACTAGATCTTAAAATGATATTGAGATTATTCGAGGAAAACCAGCTACAGTGGAGTCGATTCCGTCTCACGCGTGGCCCTCGATGTTATTTCCGGTCCACGCGGTGGTCTATTGCACTTCTTTGATAGATTTTTCAATTACGTTAGTTTTTAATCTTGAACGGCAAATCTCAATATTAAATAGTTATTAAACCAATATTCGATCACAAAAACCCTACAGAAGGTAAATATATGCATTAGGACTAGCGAAACAGGAAGATTGAGACACAGAAATATCGCATAGAAATTTAGCGGGAAACAAAAAAAAAACTCACCTACAGATGTTCGAGGGTACAATTTTAACCTGCAGCAGGACGTCAGCGCCAATCATATAAATTGAGGTTTCAACAATCTCTGTATGCCACTAGTTAAACCACCTATTTCGGTATAAATTTACTCGATACAAATAATCAACCGCGTCACACAAACAAAAAGACAATTTGTCAAGCCGAGGTTCTCAATAGTAGTTCCAGAAAATCACACACTATGCCCAATCTACGCAGATCTCGGAAAAATTGGACTCAAGCATGACGGATAAGGCGATATATACACCACAGTCCAGAATATCGTATCAAAATGAATATAAAATACAGCCTATCTATCAGATTTGTTTGAAATTTTAATAGTTGACACCAGACACATGGCGGAAGTCAGCAACATAATCACCGTAGCGAAAACGTTGCCAACTTTTGAAAAGTTACTCTTCCGTCTTGCCACCCTCGTAATCTTTTATAAAGGTACAGCATGAATATTACGACCATCTTCACGAAAAAACTAGGTATTAATTAAAATTTCTTGTAATTAAATGTAATAATATATTTTTAAATAGTACTTTATAATTAATCAGTCTAATTTTATATAATTTATTACAATAAATTCCCATCAATAATTATTCAAAGAAATATATCACGTACATACACAGATCACGATGAGTTGATTTTCAACACAATATAGTTCATGGAATTTGCTCTATCACATTTAGCAAAATTTATCGTGAGCGAATGGTAATAAATTATCACTTGTTTAAATTTAATTATTTCGGAACCCGATGAATTTTTCATAAAATAATATTACGTTAATTACTGTTACATAAATGGTGCTAATATCATCTCAATCAGGATATACCATGGCGTTTTTATGTAGAGAAACAATATAATTTCGATTACTTTATTGCACGTTAAGTTTGCCCAATAATACGAATCTAAAATGGCATTCCAGGAATTGATTAAATTTTAATTAGTCACAAAATCAGCTACCTTGCGAATATACAGTTTAATACATAGGTATATATAACAAGGTATATCTATACAGCGCTTTCGTAGTTTCACTCTATGTCATGTTCTATGTATTAGCAAATTATGTTACAACAATACATTCAGGGATTCGAGGCGGTACATAATAGTACATATTATAATCGAAATGCTTTTGTTTGAGAGAAGATATGTATATTAGCTAAGCTCAGCCGTGTCTCCCACATTCAATGTAAATTTACCTATCAAACGGTGAAAGCTATTTCGATAATCTTAATAAGTTCTTACTATTTATAGTTACTATTTATTCAGTTTATAAAAATCGTACATATTTTCTTCTATTGAACTGACGAAGGAACATTCCCATTTTCACATCGTTGAACGCAAAAAAGACAAATGAAACGAACAAATTAGGTATCTAACATTCCAAGGCATGACAAAACAGTTAATAGTTAAAAATAGTCAGATCGGTTTAATGCTCCACCTTTTGCTTTGCTTGAGAATTTTATAATTGATTTATATACAAAACTCAACTTTATTAGAGACATGTAGGAGAAACTTTGGCAATTTCTTTGAAAAACTTTCTTCTGTACTCTTTGTTTGGAGTATTAAACCAGCAAGTGATATCGAACGCGTCCACTTTTAAAACGTCAACTCTTAGCCTTGTTTACTCGGTAGCAGAATATTGCACCTCAGTCTGGCTAAGCCGCTGCTACGCAAACATGATTATCACTACGAATCGGGCACGAGAGGCCTATGACTCATCGCCCACGGGCGTACTATTGAAAATTTGTATTTTTAAAGAGCTTTAATTTTATTTATATAATTGAAAAACAAACGGGTGGTGATCTATAAAATAGGAAATACATTTTTATTTGTTCATTTTGTAGTTCAAGTTGAGTAAAGGACTATTAATATTAACTAGCAATACTTTCTCAAGGTTCTCTTCTGTAAAATTGGTTCTCTTTGAATGAAATACATTCTTGCAGATAGAAAACTTTTCTTTTCTACATCACAGCTGGTTATATGTGCATACTGGAAATATTCTTTTGTTTCAACGTATTTAGCAGTTAGATTTTGACGCATTATCCCTATACACAATTACCGCAATGTTATTAAATTTGGACTTCAATTAAAAAGTGCGTCTAACTTTTGCCGAAGGCCACATTCGAAGTCATTTGGAATATTTGTCAAATTATTAATAGCCACATGTAATGTGGTTAACCCATCATATAATTTGAGATTTTGATTTTCAAAATAAGTGATTAGTTTTGGCAAATTTGGCAAAGTGTTTTTGAAGAAAGTACAACTGATTTTTTAAATTTGGAATTTGTATGAATTCCTTGCACTCGAAATACTTCGAGTATTGTCATTTAAACATGTAACGAAATTTTGAAAACTATCGAAGTTCTCTGCATAAAAACTAGTAGCTTCCAACCATGTTCTCCATCTAGTTATTACTGGAGAGGGAGGCAGTGACAAAGATAGTTTTTCCCTGTAAAGGGCTACTCTCAATGGTGCTTTTCTGAAAACTTTTTCAAAAGCGGATACAACTTCTGTGGAGAGCATGTGCTACACAAGTAATAAGCAGTATTAAGATATGTTTCCTTTAATAGTGTGCCTGTTTTTAACATATTTGCAGCACTGTCACTGGCAAATAAAAGTATTTTTTTTTGTACCTGTCGTCCGAATGAAGGATTTGTTGCATATTTTCGTAAATAGTTTTAGCTACTGTTTCCGCATCAACTGTATTTATAACTTTTGTTGCTATTACATATGCGTTATATGGAATAGTTGGGTGCAGTAGACCAGCTACAACATTTACCGCACAGCCTCTTAATATATCGACAACTTCGTCGGCACCTATCCATACGTACTGATTTGAAAGATGGCTTCTAATGCGTTCCACTGCTATCGTGTAGCACTCATGAACATAATATTTGCGTAAGGAACATTTCGGCCAATATATTTTTGGAAAAATGTTTTGAAGGTGGGATTGTTAAGTTTGTTTAATGGATTATTTGTAGCCATTATAGTTTCACAGAGTTATTCGTTAAAATTGTCAGATTCCATCGGGTCTAATTGCTGTGTATGTGTTTGCGTTGCTAAGTGACGTTTTACGTGAGATTTCTTGGAATTTTTTAACGATATTTTACAGACTTCGCAATACCTCACCGTAACTTATTTATGTTATGAAATATAAACTAATAAATAAAATAATTTTTAAAAACTCCTCACGCTATCTACGCCCATAAAGAACTGGAGTTTAACTGGTATATCGAAGTAATTGCGTCACAATTCAACGACAAAAACAGATGTGCGGTTAACCGAATAAACAGTTCTATACTATAACTGCGTTTTGTACTTAGTGATGTAGACTATCTATATGGTCCATCGTAATTTCGGTCCGAAGCGCCCGGTCTCTAATTATCACTGAGACCATGAGAATAATTAGCGGCAGTTTATAAAGCATATCTCTACCCTGACTCCAAGCGACAAGTTATGTACCCTAGCTACCTTAAAGCAGGAGTGTAATGAATTTGAACGCAGTTGACTTATTTCTTTCGAAATGAGCAAGGAGCTGGCGTTACGGTGAATGACGAGCGCTATCGAACCATGCTAACTGAATTTTTGCTTCCAAAAATGAATCAGCTAAACATCAACGACATTTGGTTCCAACAAGACGGCGCAACTTGCCATACAGCGCGCTTAACAATTGATTTATTGCAAAATCAATTTGGTGACAACTTTCTTTCCAGAAGTGGTCCTGTTCACTGGCCCCCTCGTTCGTGCTATTTAACGCATCTGGATTACTTTTTATGGGGCTATGTTAAGTCATTGGTTTATGCCGGCCAGATTTATCGGAAAAAGTAGTCAAAAATTGGACTGATCGAATGCACCATGTAACTCGTAGCCGCGGCGGACATATGCCGGAAATCATATTTAAAAAATAAATGTCATGAAATTATCTACCAGATTATAATAAAAAAATTTCATTCGAACAATATGTCTGTCTTATATTATCATTTTAAGTTCTCAAGCTCTTAAAAAAACACCCGATAGTACCACTGGTTTTGACTAGTAACGCTATCTTCCTGTTGAGGCTCAAAGCATTTCAGACCATCTTCGTACAATTCTCTTTATTTTCCTGAAACTAATGTAAAAGAATAAATCTGAATATTTAAAACTAACTGTAACAATATTAGTTAGATTTATAGAAGATACCTACATTTAGCAAGACAAAAATATAAGCCAGTTTAAAATTTAATAATCTCCACTACCTACAAGTTTTAGAAAACTTCACTCAAAAATTATAACGCGGCTGTTTCAATTCGTGCACAATCCAAATTGCAAATTAAAACTTGGGTCGCTTCAATTTCATTTAATAAGTAGACGTTGATATATTTAATTGTATTCCTCTGGAGGCTGGAGGTATTTTAAGTAGTATTCTCAGATACCTAATGAAATACAAAAGTGAAATTAACTTAATTGCCTTTTCTTTCTTATACAATTTATCCGGTATTTGTCGAGCGATGTTATATATACGTATACATATAACAGGATGAAAACGTGCTCACAGTAAACTCACATCTTATCTCGTTTATTTGTTTCAATCAGTATAACAAGCTTGTTTATCGACATTTATTTTTATCCGTGCGAAACGTTGTGTCGTGTTTGTTTAAGTCCCTGAACGCTCCGTGGTTAATTAGCATTTGCAGTAATCTCAGTATATATACATACATACGTGGCAAATTAAAAAGGTTCTGTTTAAGTGAGATTCTCAGTGCGTCTCTGCGCAGGTACCATACATATTAGAGCGGCTATGAAATTTTAAAATGTAAAATAACATTTTGGTTTAATGTTGTTTGTTTATAATCTAGTTACTGTTTATTCAATAATATTATTATATTATTATTCCATAAGAGAGTTCAATTTTATACATGTAAGCTGTTCTATTTTAATTGGCGCAGAGTAATAATACGGTGTGGAATTGTTTTCCCTTTTCCGTGTAATATATGGTAATTCTTCACAGAAAAGGGACCTTTTCGATAATACTGCGGTAAGCAGATTATGGAAAAGCGCCCACAAAATTAAAAGCTACGCATGAAAGGCCAATAGATTCCGTAAAGCGATTTCACTAATTTCGTGATAATTAAGGCTATTATTTTTTACTTAAGCTTTTAAGTATTTTAAATATTCTCGTATTAATTTTCTTTCACTCTCATTATATACACTCACCGGCAAAAAAACCGGCCATCTCAATATTTTATATAAACTTAGTGTTTTATAAAATAATAAAATAAAATAAAACAATAACTTTGTTATACTACTTTATTCACATATAATAGTGACCGCGGTTTCGACATACAATGTCATTATCAAACTGCAAAAGTTACAGGCCTACATCGATCTTATAAATGACACAAAAATATATGGGGGTGGTTTATGATGTTATTTAAAATTACTACTATATACTTAACTATTACATACAACATTGGAAAAGAGGTGTATATATAAGATCCAACTGGTCATTCAAAACAATATCTATTGTGTTGTTTCGGCTTTTAAAAATTTCTAGTGCCTCTAAAACATTTAATTTACGACCTTTCTCGGCCAAATGCAATATTTTATGATGACCAAATGTATGCCTTTCTGTAATAAGATGGTTTGCGAATGTTGAATCTGTCTTCTTTAGTTTATATGACTTCATGTGTTCTTTTACCCGTATAATAAGACTTCGACCAGTCTGACCTATATATACACTTTTACAATCATTACAATATAATTTGTACACTCCTGATTTAGTATTGATATCTGTTTTAGGTTTTGCGTTAAAAATGAAATTACTTGTTTTTACATATGGTTTGTAAGCTATACTAACATTACTATTATTTTTTTAAATTATATTTCCAATTTGCTCGCTTATTTTACCGAAGTAAGTTAACGAGACAAATTGTTTCAAATTAGCACTATCTTTAGGATATACTAAACTAAGGGCCACTTGTAACTGCTTTTTCTTTAGTATACTGTCAATTACGCTACTTTTATAACTATTGTTTACCGCTATTTGTTTTATAGTATAGATTTCACGAACAAAAGATTCATCAGACAAAGGAATATTTAATGCTCTGTGTATCATAGAATTAAAAAATGAATGTTTGTGTGTCTTAGGGTGTACTGAATCTTAGGGAATAATGCAATCGGTGAAAGTATGTTTATGGTATATATCAAATTTTAAGCTTTGATCTAATTTGTTTAATTTTAAATCCATGAAGTTAATACTGTTATTCTCTTCTATTTCTACTGTAAAATTGATATTAGAATGGATTTAATTTATGTAGTTCAGAAATGTTTGTAGTTGTCTATGAGTACCCTTAAAGCAAGCTAGGATGTCGTCTACATACCGATACCAAAATTTAATATGTTTTTTACCTAGTTGTGATGAAAACTTTTTTTCTGTAATATGCTTCATGAAAATTTCAGCTAATAGAGGACTTAGAGGTGAGCCCATTGCCAGACCTTCTGTTTGTTTGTAGAATTTGTTGTTAAATGTAAAGTAACTTTGGTTGCCGAAACATGTAGAGTTGTTTTAAATATATATACTTTGAAGTAATGAGCCAGACCTTTAATCGCCGACTTATTAAGTTTACTTTATCATACCAAGGTCACGAAGATATTATATTTATATATATATATATATATATATATATATATATATATATATATATATATATATATATATATATATATATATATATTCTTAGAAGACGTTCTTATAATTATTAAGTTCTTTTTAATTTTTTCTACTTCTGAATCATAATTTAGCTTAATCCTTTGTTCTGATTAACAAAGTGGCATTTCCTTTGAATTAAATTTTCTACCGATCTTTCTATAAATAATTACTTTTAAAAAGTCTTGTATGTAATGCTTTTTCATGTTAATATTGTGGCTGTTATATATAATGTTCTGTTTAATATGTACTGCATACATATTTACAGTTATGGTTGTGTATTGAAATATTACAGCTTACGACTTTCTATCGATCTACTAATATTTACTATGTCAGCAACTTTGTCTAACAGAATATTAAGTTTACTTGTTTATTCTAAACTAAATAAAAATTGAATATTCCTTCGTAGAATTTGAAGATAATAAATAAAGAGACTTTACCTTTAAATTATGTCACGTCCGTTAACGAAGAATTGGTCATTTTTCACTTTCTTGTTTGATGTCTTCTGGTACGAAGTCTCTTATATGACATAATTTTGTCAATAAACCGCAAAATATATCGTTATTAACGCATTTGCAGTTTTAAAATTGTAAAAAAGAATCATAAATTGCTAAAATTTATATTTTAAAATGGTCTTAAAAATTGAAATAAAAATAAAATATTCCAGCATTTACTACGTAATAAAAATTTTAATTTTTATTTTTCTTATAACTAGAGAACGGACATTCTTACCACATGACTCGGCGTAATTCAATGAAGTATTTGTTAGTCTTACCCGGCCATCTGGTCCGTTGCGAATACAATGGACAACACAGCTATTGTATTCGGAGGATATATTCCATTAAACGCAATCGGCAATTGGTAATGTTTATAAACTTCGCTAAGTACATCCCGGTGTAATACAATGAAGTATTTGTGTTTGATTTTCTCGGCCACCTGATTTTTCGCAGCGTCAACAATGGACAACGGCTATTGTATTCGGAGAACTTAGTCATGTGGTAAGAATGTCCGTTCTCTACTTATAACAAATATTCTTGAACTGTAAATAAGATGAATAGAAGTGTATGCTTAGAGTCTTAGACCAATTGTTTTTTCAGGAACCACAGAGATTTTGATGTTAATTGAATGCAAGCTCTCTCATGGTTATACCGTCAGTGACGTATATTGAAGCCTAGGGTGCGTGAGGTATGTATTAACTATTATAAAATATTTTTAGATAATATTTACTCAATTATTAATAATTATGATTACATATACCTATGTGAGCATATAATATAAACAAATTCTTTCTAAGAAATCGCAATTCGGGGCTTCATTCGATATATCTATTACTACCATGACCGACACACTGTTTATTCGTTTTCTTTTAACCCTTTCAGTCATAGCGTCCACTATAGTGGACGCCACATTTGGAATTTTTTTTAAATAAATTCTGCGTTTATAACAGTGTTCTGCAATGCTGTGCGTAAAGATTACACAGTTTACTATCATGTAAAAAGAGTGGCGACATCTATGTGCCGTAGGAAAAACAAAAACATTTATTAAATATTTTCTACTTCCAGCAGAATTACAGAGACCTGTGCCAGGTCGATAAGAATATTTTATTTTAGTCGTTTTGGATCGACCCACGCATTTGATTTTTTTTTACGTTATCACCAGTGCTTGTTTTTATATATGTGAATAAGTTTCTCTTGTTTATTTTTGACGTTTTCTTTTTTTTTTGCTGTTGAATTCGCGTCCACTGTAGTGGACACTGTGACTACAACGCACATAATTGCCTGGTAAGTGAGACCCTTGTATAACCAAATACGGTCTCGATGCTTGCAACTTTCCTTGGAAAACATGGTATGCATTGATGAGCAAATGATGCCATTCAAAGGAAAGCTCAACGTCAAACAGTATGTCAAAGGTAAACCATGCCCTTGGGGGATTAAATTATATATATAATTGTATATACCAAGGCGCAACCACAGAATTAGACAAAGACCAGCAAGACGTATTCGGTCTTGCCGCTGCAGTCGTATTCAAACTGACAGAATGCATCACTGAAGTAAACATTCAACTGTATTATGACATTTTTCAAATTATATTCTACTACAATGGCTACAAAACCGACATATATATCCAGCTGAAACGGCAAGAGTGGATCGCTTCAAGAAACCTCCATTTTCCGCTGATAGCGTGATGAAGGCGGAAGGCAGAGGTACATCTGAAGAGGTGCTAAGTGATGATGGTCAAGTAGTCATGACCAAATGGTTTGAAAATAAGCCTGTTATAATGGCTTCAAACTTTGTATCCATTGGAAATGGAGGAACGTGCACCAGATGGGACAGAAAAGAAAATAAATATATAGAAATTTCAAGACCTGAAGTGATAGATAAATACAACAAATGCATGGGAGGAGTAGATAAAATGGATTTTTTGATCACCCTTTATAGAACGTTCATCAGGTCCAAAAAGTGGACGATGCGCATGTTTACTCATGCCATAGACATTAGTTGTACGAATTCTTGGCTTGAATACAAAAATGATGCCACCGAATTGAACATACCAAAGAAGGAAATTTTAGACCTGATACATTTTAGGGCCTATATTGCCAAAACACTCATTATGTCAAACAAAATTCCAAAAAAACGAGGACGACCTATGACAGCACCTGGTCAATCGCCAGCTTCTTCTCGTGCTGGCTCTCCATCGACATCGTCACATTCTCCATTACTTCAAAAACGACTAAGAGAAGAATGTGCTCCAGTCAAGGAAGTGAGACTAGACAATGTAGGACATTTACCCGAATTTGACGATAAAAAAAATGCCACAAGATGTAAGCAGCCAAACTGCAAATGTAAGACACATATTTTTTGTGTAAAATGTGCATTTATGTATAGGCAATAAAAAAAAAGTTTCAACTCCTATCATACAAAAGAATAAATTGTTTATAAATATGTGTTGTTTTTTTATTCGATTGTCTACCAAAAGTTTTCAATTCATTTCTATTTAATATATCTTTTTTACAATAGTTGAATCACAGTGTCCACTGAAGTGGACATCAATTTTTTCAAAAATGGCAGTATATAAAAATTTCAAAAAAATTTTAAAAATTAAGAAAAAAATTAACTAGTATGTGTACTAAGTTTTATAATTTTATAAAAAAATTGAAAAGTCGTGACTGAAAGGGTTAAACTACTTTGGAAAATAGACATACATACATACTACTAGTTAATGGCGAACACCTTTTATGAATAGTTTTTTTTTATTGTTGTTATCCCAAAAGAAACCGACACACTGTTTATTCGTTTTCTTTTAAACTACTTTGGAAAATAGACGTACTACATTTACATCGCTGAATTCGGAAAAAAAGTGATCTTTCCAACGATGCCAAATTCAAGCACTGTTGCTATTTAAAAAAAATCAAGTTAGCTTTGAATTTAAAAAATGCGATAAGAAAAAACATGAAAATTTTGCCAAAAAATCCGAACAGTCCCTTATGTTAGTGTAGAGAACTTCATTAAGATATCTCGATCCATTCTCGAGATAGTTAACCGTTTGCATACATACTAGCGACCCTGTATAAAAACCAAAACAAATAGAATGAGTACCATATTTAACAAATGCCGACGTGAATTTTACCAGTATCCCCAGCTTTATAAGCTATGTGAAGTTGCCCATTTATTCCACACGGAAGTAATATTTTGTAAGTTAACATTTTGTTTTACGAAAAATAGACAAAAAACAAAAGTTCTCCCAATTAGCTTAAATTAAATTTTATTGTAGTTTCCCTGAGGGAGCACAGACACTATAAGTGCGAAATACTGGATTGAAATAAAGGGCTTCCATAAGTAAATCAATTTGTTGCTGAATTCCCCAATACGGTAAAAATTGTTCGTATTATATATAGACTCATGGACAAAGAATTTCGGATACTGAAGTAAATGTCTGTTATCATAATTAAAATATATTTTTCCACGGTCGGGAGTAGAAATCAGTTTCTATGACATCAAAATTAAAACAGAAGTAGTCGATTATTCCCAAGGGAGTATAATGCTCCCAAGGGAGTTTACATTATGGAGAACGTTTGTGATTCATGCAAAAAAAAGATAACATTGAAATTATTTATTGACATTTAAATTAAATGTTACATTTGTACAATTTTCAAAATTAATATTAGAAGGAATATTACTTTCGCTTACATTTACAGTTTTTGTGATTTCCCTAGTAGTGGTACCTACTAAAACCTGATTAGCAATTTTGGTCTTATTTTCAATGGAGTTCTCGACATAACCCTCAGCGACTGTCGTTGATTTCCAACCAGCATGACGCTTTATTGTCGTGATATCCACACCAGCATCTGCCAGTAATGTCGCTGAAGATCTTCGTAAGCAGTGACCAGCATAACATGCAGCATCAGGTAATTTTAAATACGAAGCTACTACACTCGGAATTTTTCCCATGGTATTCTTGCCAACTGGCTGCGAACTACATTTTCCTGCTTTGTAGTACAACAAAAGGCGCTTATGCTTGACGTGGGGAGGACGAAGGGACAGGTATTTTCGAAACAACTCAAGCATATTTTCCACATCGGTAACCACAAAGGTTCGTGGAATCTTTGTCTTAGTGTTTGGAATTTTTACAATCAAGGAAGAACCTACATCCTCAATATCATCTACAGTTAAATTGACTAGTTCATCAGTTCGGCAAGCTCCGGCAATCCCCAGAATTAATCCAACCTATAAAAAATCAAAATACTTAATAATTGAAATACCTAACAACAAAAGTAATCTTACCTTAATCATTAAGAATTCTTTGTCATCTGCACTTGATAGAAAACGGTCGATTTCACCCTTTCTCAATATTTTCGATTTTTTCGAAATGCGATCAGCTTGGGGAATTTGCTTGTATCTATGTTGTCGTAAATTATCAAGCATGACTTAACCATAGAATATTGCGCCCATAATGTGGAAGACTTGTAATTCTTTGCATTTTCACTGAAGTATGCCAACAAAACATTCTCGCTGTATACTTGAACATTTTTCTCGGCGCACCACTTTTTGAACTGATTGTAGGCTATATCGTATAAAGATCTTTGCTTCGTAGGCAGCAAATTGCTTATTGCAATATATGCAGCCTCCACAATCTCTTCCGACTCACAATTATTCATTGTGCACTAAACAAACTTTAAACTAAACCAAACTAGCACCTTAATTTGACAATTCTTTTTGTTTGTTTATTTTGTAGTTATGACAATAACTCAACGACTACTAAATAAATGCTCAAATCCGAATACAATAATTCTGGTGCTACTTACTTCATAATGACAAAATATGTGTTTTTAAGTTAATGAGACCGTGGAAAAAATAGTATATACCATTCGGGAGAGATGCTATTTTGTCCTCGGTGCAATTGCACCTCTGCCAAAATAACGCATTTCTCTCCCTTATAGTATAATATACTATTTTTTTGTTTTTTTTTCACAAGACATGAAATATTATCTATGAAATAAGAGTTGGAAATTAAAGAAGATAGTTTAATTTACCAAAACAGCCAAAGGAAATACAAAAATAATAACGATCCCAAAAAACTAACCCAACCCAAAAATTCTTGGTGTGCTTTTTATTCAGGTATTAACTGTTGTGTTGCAAGGTTACTTGATCTGTCAGTACTGACACTTATTGGTTGACAAAATGCAAACAGAAAATGTAGCCCCTGAGCAGTAGCTATGAACGAAGATGGACGCAGTATTCGATACATCGCTGCTGTCTTTAATCTTCCCAGCAGTACCGTCTAAACCGCAATATAGTGACATCCTTAAACTGGGGAATACACAAGAAGGCTAGATTCAGGCAGATATCTACCTACACTACGCGATCGTGATTTACCATCAATAATTATGTCCCGCCAAGTCGAAGATGTTTACGGTACTGCAGTTTCTGAACACCGTTCGCCGAAAATTGCAGGAATACGGATTGATGTGAAGCAAACCTGCTTCAACAACCACATATAAAAGACAACTAGATGCATTTTTCGGTTGAACTTATACTTTTATTATAGGGCGGTTTTTGATTAAAATAGCAATTATACGACCCCTAAACGCCGAACTTTCAGTTAAGTTACATATACCGGGTTCTTCTTTTATCATTGCACATAGATATAATGCACTGATTTTTCTTCTTTTAGATTTACAAATAGGAATAAATGTATGGTGGCATAGTACGCAACCAGTTAAACAGCAATGACGTATTTAGACGTATTTTTCCAATTGTCAAATATTTATGATTTTTCATTCATACTTAAATCTTAAATTAAATACATTTTATTTAAAAGTACATAATTTATTTAAAATTATTAATTATCCCAACAGGAGTATACTTTGTCCGAAGGCAACTTTAAATATCTTTAACAAATTCAAAGAAGATAATGGTTTTGCAAATTCCCACAAAAAAATAAAATAAAACCAATCAGATGTTAACAGAACACATGAAGCTTTTAGATGTAGCCAGGCATTTTGGACTATTGTACAGTTTGGTGCTCAAAACCACGAAAGAATTCAAATATAAGCCATATAGGATATAAAGCCATCAAGAGCTTTTCGAGGAAGATAAAGTAAAACGAACTGATTCTTGTGATATAATGTTTAATTTGTTAAATGAAAACGAAATTTTAAATAAAATAGTTTTTACTGATAAAGCAAACAGTTCCGTAATAGGTTTAAAGAGTTTCATGTACATTCTGTATGGCAATCTAAATAATTTTCCTTTGAATGCTTAAACATGCATATCTTTAATAGTTAGGGAGCATAATAAGATGAAACCACCCATTGAGTTATTCCTTTAGCTAATAGGAAAAGGTGGGTGTAATTTGAATATAATAAATACTTTCTTGCTTATTAACATCTTTAACATTTTTATTTAGGAACATTATCATATTAACATTTTTCGGTATAAGTCTTGCACACCTTTGTTCTATTATTAAACGAGCTGTACTTATACACTGTAACTTTCTGCTGAACTCCCTGAAATACAGAAGTATTTCCTAGCACTTAAAAGAAAATCCAAATGAAAAATGTAATTACCCTTCTTCTTAAACTTACCTTCCAAAAATAAAAAATGATCTACGTCCTGATTTGAATTTGGCCTTTCAAGGTATTGCCTTTTAGTTATTGTAATTGATTTTACTTTCTTTTATTCTCTCTTGCAAAAGTCCAAATAATGGATGTGGACTAATGTCTGTTTCAATTACAGGCATTTGCTCTTTATTTTCAAGATTTATAAATTAAACATTTCTTGTTCTAGAAAAGAAGCATTTTCAGTAATACGAAAACCTTCTCTTTTAAATCGAGGGTGTAAAACAGTTGCTATTCTAATTTGTTGCCCCCAATACGTGGGTTACTTTCGGTATTAGTAGTATGATGTAAGGCGAGGACGTTCTACAATTTCATAAAATGGTAAAATCTATTTGTACTTTTTGTTATATTTTCTACCTTTTTTGATACACTAATTTTACTATCTTAAATATATTTCAATCTTAAAGAAATACTATCCATCTTCATTGAATTTGTTAAAAATATTTAAAATTGTTTTTGCACAAGGTATGCGCCTTTTAGGGTAATTAACTGTTTTAGATAAATTATGTATTTTTCAATAAAATGTATTTAATTTAAGATTTAAGTATGAATGAAAAATCATCAATATTTGACAATGGGAAAATTATGGTGTATAACTGGTTGCCTACTATGCTGCCATACATTTATCCCTATGTGTAATGATAAAAGGAGGACACGGTATAGTATAAATGAAAATTAAGTATATTAATAATATTGATAAAATTAAATGTTTCTATGGATAATATATGTTCCTAATTTTAAACTTCAACTACAATAGAATAAGACAATATTTGCAAAAAATAATGAAGATATTTATTAAATTTTACATTATTTTCTTGTGAATATTCACCTAAAATTAAATTCTTCGTACTTTAATGAAACAACAATAATAACGTGCTAAATTATGGTTCGTAACTAAATTTCCTCTTCTTAACAAAGGATTTTCCCTTTCCAGCATGCATTTTTTATTAGCTCTTTTAGCTAAGAGAACAATTCCTAACTTACAAAACGGTGCTTTTGAATCCTGTCCTTATTCTACAGCAGCTCGTGTCATCCTATTACGGTTTTGTGCCACTGCAGGATCTTGTTGGTTATTTTCAGATTAAGTCTTTTTTACGCTGAAATTTCTGAAATGGAATTGAAATTTAGTACTTACTCGAAAGCAAGATATAGATACTTTCATTATTTTCTTATTTTTGTTTATGTAAATAGGATCTCAACGAATAACTATAATAAAACCATAAATTTACATGTACGCCGCCATGGCTTGAAATTTTTTTAGATCGAATAGAAGTTGCGTGTTATTTTTTTTATAAGTATATTGCCTAGTGAAGCCAGTATTTACTCGGTTATTAATGTTCGCTCTTAAAAATACACTATTTTAAAATTAAACTCGCTCGCTATCCTACTACAAGAACGTAATTTATAAATATACAGTCCAGTCATAAAGTCTCTACCCTAAGGGTAATATTTTACTGGTTAAAGACATTATGTAAAATTGAGCGGCAAAATTCTACGCATGCGTATATCAAGAAATCTACATAAGAAATGTAACTAAAAGAATTTCTGAATAAATATTAAGAATTATAGGATATGTTGAAATAATTATAACCATGATATTTATTACATTTATTAAAATATAATTAATGTAATCTCATTTAATTTGAATATGAAACCAAGGCTGTGAAAAATAAAGAATAATAGACAGTTATCATCGGTATGAAAATTTAGAAACAGTATTTAAAAATTGTCTCCGTTGAAAGTTTAATAATCACAGAAAAAGAACTGGTTCATACCTTAAACTTATGCTAAATGTTTCCATAAATAATAAATTATAAACTAACCAAAAATCGAACATCGAAGTGATATTTTAGAATCCTGATTTTACTTTTGTAACTTGTGACAAACATGTAAAACCCATTACTATATCATGTAGGCTTCTGAATCTTCCTTCATAACCAACATAGACCGTCACTCTGAAAACGGATATACCACATATTGAATCCGCACAGGTATGGAGATGGAACTCTCAAAAGGCAAACTGGAGTACCTTTAACCCTAGAATAATAACGCACGTACGTTATACGTATCCATTTTGTAAAAATGAATAGTGCATTTGCTGAATTTTATGTAGAAACCTATCGTACCGGCAGTGCTTTCTCCCGCTCTTTGACTACGATGACGAAGTAGGGTTACCTGGTTTTAAGGTTATTCTAGGTTTTGCTTTTGACTAAATTAAAGTGACACACGTAAAATTTACGTTTGCTTAATAAAATTGTTATAAAATTTATATGTCAATTTTACGTGTATTATTACTAGAGAACGGACATTCTTACCACATGACTCGGCGTAATTCAATGAAGTATTTGTTAGTCTTACGCGGCCATCTGGTCCGTTGCGATTACAATGGACAACACAGCGATTGTATTCGGAGGATATATTCCATTAAACGCAATCCGCAATTGGAAATGTTTATAAACTTCGCTCAGTACATCCCGGCGTAATACAATGAAGTATTTGTGTTTGATTTTCTCGGACACCTGATTTTCGCAGCGTTAACAATGGACAACGGCTATTGATTCGGAGAACTTAGTCATGTGGTAAGAATGTCCGTTCTCTAGTTATTACTTAGCGAGCGATAAAATGCCCACGAATACAAAAGTGGATATGAAACGCGCCCTTGTCGAAAAGGAACTAGAAAATATTATAAATCCAAGTGATTCTAGTGACATAAGTGACAATGAAAGAGACAGAGTGGAACACAATCCTTTCGATAGCGATGGTAGTGATGCTGATAGTGACTATGTTCCTGACCAACTTGATGAAGATGCGTAAATAACTCAACTGGAGGACGTATGGAAAATTAAAAGAAATGTTTTGAGAAAATCGGATGAAGAACCACCTAATAAAGGAATGAAGGCTGCGCAACCTCTAACATCTCATGAAAGCTTTAGTCAACTACAAAGACCTGAAAACGCTGTTATAAGTTTAAATAAGCGAGCATATATAGGAAGGAATGATCACATATGGCAAACTACTCTTGTGCAAAACACAGGCGGAAACTTTGTCTACATTCGACCAGGACCAACGCACTTAGCCAAAAACGCAGCAGAACCAAATGATGCCGTCAGTTTATTTTTCAATGATGAAATTTTAAGTGATATACTACTAAGTACAAACCAGAAAATTGCGGAACCACGAGAAAGGTACAAAATAAAGAGCGCTACTGTTTCATAAGTGGCACTAACTGAACTCAAAGCATTACTGGGGATATTACTTTTATCTGTTGCTCTAAAAAATAAGCACCTGTCAACAAAAATTTTGTTCGATTTGAGCTATTCGTGAAAGAGGTATAAGGCAACTATAAGCAAAGAAAGATTTAACTTTTTGATAAATTCATTAAGATTTGATGATCACGCTACGAGACAACAACGCAAAGACAAAAGCACTGTTGCACCAATTTCCAACATTTGGAATATATTTATTGATAACCACTTTAACAGTTACAAAGCCGGTTCATACGTCAAAATCGATGAAGAACTTGTTGGCTTTCGAGGCAAATATCCGTTTCGCATATACAGTGAGGTCCTAAAGTAACGGATAAATTCATTTTCTATGTAATTATTAATACAAAAGGAAAATCCTGAAACAGTTCAATTTTTATATATGAAACTACACTTTTTGAATAAAATTATCTATGTGCCCCTTCAACCCCCTCCAAGTAATAACTACCCCTTAAATGAAAAGGGGTAGCGTGTGTTACAGCGTTTAAAAGGGATTTTAATTCTCTATTCAGCAGTATATGCCTTTTTTTATTTTTGGCCGTCGATAATAGGAAAAAACAATGTTAAATTGTTTAAATTGTATAATTAATTATGTCGCAGAACGAAATAAATTTTAAAATATTTAACATTATTTACAATAACTTAAAATAGTTTAAATCATATGCTCAAACTGGAGTCCGTTCATTTCTTGACAAACAAATAGACGCTGATTTGATTAATTTCATGCATTATTCGGTTTTTTAAATCATTAATGTTGATTGGTTTATTGGAGTAAATTTTTGATTTTAAATAACCCCACAAAAAATAATCCAGAGGAGTCATATCGGGAAAAAGGGCTGGCCATTCAATTTCACCACGTCTACCGATCCACCGATGCGGAAAAACTTGGTTAAGGTAAGCTCGTACTACTGCTGCATAATGTGGTGTAGCTCCATCTTGTTGAAACCATATGTTTCTATTAATTTCTGTGGGGTTAACAGTTTCAGGAAAAAGTCTTCTTAATTCAGGTATTAAAAATGTTTGTAAAAACTCCAATTAAATCGCCCCAGTTAATGTCGCCTCAAAAAAATATGGTCCAATAATTCTGTTATTTATTATGCCAGCCCAAACGTTTAATACCTAACAATTGTTAACGACGTCTAACGAACTAAAACAAAATTGAGAAGTAAATGTCATAAAAAGAAACAAATTTACTTTTTTGACATAAAGGTAACTAATAGACTAGTCACTCGTGACAGGTATTTGGTTCTACGCCTACTTGTTTGTATGTCATAAAATTACTCTTTCCTTGATTATCGACGTCCAAAAATCAAAAAGGCATATACTGCTGAATAGAGAATTAAAAACCCTTATAAAAGCAGTAACACACGCTACCCCTTTTCATTTAAATTTTTTAAAGGGGCAGTTATTACTTCGAGAGGGTTGAAGGGGCACATAGATAATTTTATTCAAAAAGTGTAGTTTCATATATAAAAATTGACCTGTTTCAGGATTTTCCTTTTGTATTAATAATTACGTAGAAAATGAATTTATCCGTTACCTTAGGACCTCACTGTATATGCTAAATAAGCCTAATAAATACGGAATCAAAATTGTTATGGTTTGCGACGTTGCTACCAAAAATGCAAGCCCATATCTGGGAAAGTCGACGAAGACAAAGGTGTACCGTTTGCAGATTATTTCGTTACAAATTTGACTAAGCCACTCTATGGTAGCAATCGTAGTAATACCATGGATAATTGGTTTACCAGCATTCCTTTAGCCACGAAATTACTTGATCGCCCTTATAATTTTACAATAGTTGGAACACTCCGCAAAAACAAATCCGAAATACCCTTAGATTTATTGGAACATAAATCACACACTTGCTGAACATCTATATTTGCATTCGGTGATATTTTGGCTTTAGTGTCTTACAAATCCAAACAAAATAAATTAGTTTTTTTACTTTCGACAATGCATTTTACCGGTACTGTAAATCAGCAAACATCAAAGCGAGAAATGATTCATACGTACAATTGCA
Organism: Melolontha melolontha; assembly: GCA_935421215.2. Taxonomy (NCBI): domain Eukaryota; kingdom Metazoa; phylum Arthropoda; class Insecta; order Coleoptera; family Scarabaeidae; genus Melolontha; species Melolontha melolontha. The sequence continues at coordinate 214,690,664 of OW285235.1, forward strand.
CAAAAGAGGCTGTTGATAAGTTCGGCCAAATGTCTCAAAGCTTGTATGCTAATAGAAAAACTAGAAGGTGGCCGCTATGTTTCTTTTACAATATGCTAAATATTGTATCTGTTAATACATATTGGTATGAATTGTGGTTTATATATTTACTGCACCACCATCCACAACCTACCCAACTAAGATACTCAGCCAGTTGGTTTCCAACAATGAGACTTCTTTCTTCTCAGGGTTCCAATCGGAAAAACGTTGAACTACAATATTATTTGGACGCCAGTCAATTGTTCTTGACAAGTATTATATATATATTTTTTTAAACAGTAGTAAAGTTATAGCAAGAATAAAACACAGGATAAAATTTAAATGTAATATTTAATACAAAAAAAAAATCAAAAAAAAAAAAACAATTTTATAGAGTATAAAGATTGTGTATTTTACAATATAAAACGAGGTAAAACAAAGCACTGAATATGGCAGCTACGTGAATTAAAACTTCCTCTTAATTACTTCCGAACAAACTTAATTAAAAAATAATAGAGTTTATTTTTAATTTCTCCCCATAGAACCACACTGTATAATTTAATTTAATGAAACAAATGATCAAAAATCTACCACATGCGCGATCACATGTAACAAAAAATACCCTTGACTCCTCGTCGAATAAATTTTCACAGTTATAATTTTTTATATTACATAAAAATTTTAAAAATATTCTTTATTATTTATTTCTACCAATTAAGACTCTTAACTAATTATTTTAACACATTTGAAATACACTTCTCAAAGCTTTTCTAATTAAGACGTCTTAAGAATATAAGTCTACTTACATAAAAATATTGGAGACACATTTACTCGAAAACGTTGTTTAATCAAATACAAAAAGAAAATTACGAGAATACCAATCTCGTGGAATTATCGGGAATAAATATAACTACCATCACTATGGTCACACTCAAAAACAACCCGTACTAATTAAATTTTTAATATATCAATCTATACAACGTTCCCGTATAAATTCAGATGTTAATCTCCCAGAATTTTACTCTAGGCCCCTCAAACATGAGATCGATAACCAAAAAACACTAGTTTTTATCTCACATGTGAGATTTAAAACACATCAGATATCCACAAATAATGTACATTCATTTTTAATAAATTTTAATTATAATTTAGGGAAAAATCCATAACAATATGTAATATATCACCACAATGCAATAGAAAGGGGTTCAAAGGCGGAACCAAGGCAAGAATTTCTATTTAAACTTCAAGAACAATTAACAAGACCATGGCAACGGGAGCGACTGAAAAATATTCCATCGCTTTCTAGATAGTTAAAAGAATGTATAACCAATAGTTTAGAGCAAGAAAAGCCCACTACAGAAAATTAAGGAAACAACAAGGAAAAAGAAAAAAGGACATACTGCAGTTTATACTGCACATACTGTTATAAATGTTTTCGCGCCCTGTGTGGTGAATACCAGGTAAAAATATATATGGACTGTAATAATGACAAAAGGGATTAAAAGTTGTTGATACTTTATTATGAGTTGTAACTTTTTATTCTACGTACTTTTATTCGCTCTTTAAATTGCCCTTATTGAAATAAAGTACAATATTTGCTAAACAGGTTTACTTAGTTCATAATTTAGTGCTTACTTTTTTCCTTTAATAAAGGTTTTCTAAAGATTTATAAGCCCATAGTTTTATTTCCATATAAAATATTTATGTATAGATATAGCACGTTAATTTGACGTGGTTAGTAATAACGTTATTATTCTAGGGTTAAGCATAAGGTTGGTCAAGGTTTACAGGATCTTCCTCCTACAATTAAAAACTATTCTAAATTCGTTTCAGTACCGATTCATGCTGCTAAAAACTCCTTCCCTTGAAGCTATAGAAAATGATAATCCCGGGGTGGCCAAATAAACTTGATGAACTTTACAAACGATATTCTGTGACTGGCTACAACAACCTAACTGATCAAATTCTTAGTCAACTAGAAAAAGTATATGGAGAGAAATTACCGAAAATATTAGTTCTACTCACTCTAGTAGAAAATGCTGGTCGCTGCTTAGAAAACTAGACTCAGCAGCATTAACTCCCAAACAAACTTCGCTAATGGACCTCAACCTAATACGTGAAAAACTCCGAAATATTTCAAATAATGTGCCTGTCGGCAAAGATTTTGCTATAGATATTAAAAAAGAAATTAGGGATACTCTTTCTGCTCTTCCTCAGAATTCGCAATGGCCATCTCTTTCTTTAATTGGAGAGATCAATTCGGCCATTACCCGGCTCAAGTTCAGAAAGGCTCGTGGTGTTGATAATGTGCTTCCTGAATTCATTAAAACTCTTGGAATAGCTGTCCGAGAATAGTTGAGAAACTTTTGTAACAATATCTTAGATTCTCGATGCATCCCTAACATTTTCCGGAAAGTGAAAATTCTGGCAATATTAAAACTTGCTATGTCCACGGAAGATCCAGGAAGTTACAGACGTATAGCTCTCTTATCTGTTTCTTATAAACTTCTAGAACGACTCATCTACAACAGAATAGCGCCCTCCGTCGATGAGATTTTTAAGAAGGAGCAAGTCTAGACGTTAGCAGCAAACTTTGAAACAGGTTTTCAAAGACATCCGCTTCTTTTGTTCACCCCTTCAGTGCCTATGACACAGGCCAGAAGAATGCAATGATTTTTAAATTCCAAATAATCATTTCATGCGCTAAATTAAGCAACCTTATTCAGAATATGCTGAGCAATAGCCGAATCACAGTCTGGCTTAACAATCGTACCAATAATGGCAAAATCTTGACGAATGGCCTTCCTCAAAGTTCGGTTCTGGCTTCTCTAACGTTCAGCATTTACACCAATGATCTCCAACCCACAAAATCACGAAAATTGCTATATTCGAATGAATTACAAGTTGCTGAAAACCTACAAGCTTTAGACAAATATTATAAGAAATGCCGCTTACAACTAATCCCTTCAAAATCCGAATCATGCGCCTTTCATTTGTGTAACAAAGAAACTAACAGAGCTGAATCTTGAATTTGGTGGCAGTCGGATCAACCACAACCCACACCTTAAATATCTGATTGTAACGTTAGACTAAACTCTGACGTTCAAGCAGCACATCTATAAAATTATCCAAAAGGTGAAGACTCGTAATGACATATTACATAAACTTGCCAGCAGCCATTACCCTGGCTTACCCTCCTGCTGAATACTGCGCTGCTGCCTGGTATTGAAACTCTTGCTGGTAGCTAGTAAATATTCAAGTAGATCCACTCTTAGTCTCTGGTTACCGATTCCTTCTAACATTGTCCTGGCGGATATCACGTCTCACTGCAGCACAGAATGAATGGGCTAAGATTTCCAATAGGATTGATCTTACAGGATGGTTCTTGGGGACGCTCCCCATCCCCAGGAACCCGCTTAAATCTAGGATACCGATTTGGCTAGATACGGACGTTCAGCATTCCATCAATGTGAATGACTGATAGATAGCCCTCGTCGAACAAAACTCTGAACTGAGGAATAGAACTGTAATTTCTAATCATCCAGAACCTCTACCAGGCGTAACCCTCCCACGTGGGCAAATAAGTTCCGCACAGGCCAAGGAAGGTGCACTATTATGATATATAAATGAAAACTGGCAGATAAACAACTTTTGTGACTGTGGATATGTGGAACAAACTATTGCTAACGCAGTAGACGACTGCCCCAGAAGAAATTTTCTTGGTGGCATTCACGAGCTGAGCAAGGCAACTCCTGCAGCTCTCGACTGGTTAAAAAATTTGGATATTGGTGTGTAAATTAGTTTTATGATCTTTTCCTTTTGTTTTGAAAGTGATTTATACACTAATATCTAAATTTCGATTTCCCTTCTTATACGAAATAAATAAATAAATATCTTCCCTCTAAGTTGCAAAACAATTATGAGGGAGGAAATTTGTCAGTAATTGGTTGAGTTGGGTTGCCACCAACCCAAGCATTTATTTTAAGCTTTTGGTTATTTTGTCATTTCATCTTAGATTAATATTATTCTATGAGAGAATTTCAAACTAAAAATAAACTTTAAAGGAGTACAAACACCATGCAGGAATTCTTAATAACTAAAGACGGAACCTGATACTCACTGAGACTCAAATTAAGTTTTAGTCTTTTGCTGGTTCATAATATATCATTCTGTAATATAGTAAATTGTTAAACGATCCATTGCAGCAGCTTCAGTACGTTAATCGTAGCGACATACATTGTCATAATAAGCACTAGAAACCCCTGACAAAATTTTCGACTTATCGTCAAGTTATTCGAAGTACATCCTGGTCATTAACTATAGATGATTCTTTTCTAAGAGGGATATACTTCCACAAATTCCGCGGATCATGTTTAATATTTTGCTCGGTAGTCTTATATAAAAATATATACAGTCAAAGCTCGATAACTCGGACGCCGACACCTCGGACTTCGGATAACTCGGACCAAATTACAAACGTGTCACATTCCACATTCTGATAGGTTAAAATGTTACAGGTGCCGCAAACAGGTGGCGGAGTTATCGCAACACAACGCTAGTGTGTACCTCTCTCAACCCACCGCCGCGCTAAACACAGTATCCACACATACGAGTAGCCAGTCAGTTGAGACGAGCCCGTGTGTAACAATGGCGTCGAACAAGAGAAAGTGTGTTTTTTAAGTGTTGCAGAGAAATTAAAACTTATTGAAAAGTGAGAATCAGGTACTTCTGTGGCAAATGTTTGTAGAGAATACGGCATCGCAAAACAAACAGTGTCAGGAATATGAAAGAACAAAGACAAGCTGAAGAAGTTTGCTCTGCAATATGATGTTGACACAACAGTTTCCAGTAGAAAACGACTGAAATTGCCTAGTAACACGAACCTGGAAAATGCTGTACATAAATGGTATATACAGCAACGGTCTAGCGGTGTTGCAGTTCGTGGTATAGAGCTTCAGGCGGCAGCTAAAAGACTTGCTAAGAATATGAACATTGAATTTTGTGCTAGCGATGGTTGGCTCTATCGATTTCGAAACCGGCACGGTATTGTAAACAAGAGACTGTTTGGTGAAGCTCTAAGTGCCGATCAAGATAGTGTTGAACCATTTAGAACACGACTTGACACTCTAATTAAGGAAGAAGGTTTAACATGCGCTCAATTATATAATGCTGACGAGACCGGTCTGTTTTGGCGTTCGCTACCTGAAAATATGCAAGCTTCTAAGCATGAGGGCACTGTGCCTGGTCGAAAGCTTTGCAAAGAGAGACTTTCGGCCTTATTGTGTGCGAATGCAGATGGAAGCCACCGCCTTAAATCAGTGGTGGTCGGCAAATCACGCCAGCCTCGTGTGCTAAAGCACATAATGGATACCCTACCTGTGCACTATACAAATTCGAAAAATGCTTGGTTCACCCAAGAAATCACAAATAGACTGGTTTCAGAAACAATTTGTTCCTGAAGTGCGACGATTCCAAATCGAAGTTCTAAAAATTACCCCTAAGGACATCAAGGCTGTCTTGCTTGTAGACAACGCCCCTTCACATCCAACTGTGAAGATGTGTAGCAGTGATGGGAAAATAAAGTGCCTGGCATTGCCTCCCAATACCACCTCGCTTATCCAACCAATGGATCAGGGTACTATTTTGACATGTAAGAGGTTGTATAAGAGGAAGTTTCTCGATGAAGTAATGGTGGTACTAGAGGAACCTGAGGACAAAGAAGAGGACACGCGAGGACTAAGGACATTGCAGAACATCCGCAATTACAACATCAAGTCAGCAATCTTAAACTGGTCTTCTGCTTGGAATGAAGTAAAAACTTCTACGCTTGTCAACTGCTGGAACAAACTTTTTTTTGACAAAGTTGTAGAGTATAATTTCGAGGGTTGTGAGACCAATGATTATCATCAGATACTTTTAGCGGCCGGTGAAACAGAACCCACTGTAGAGGACATTCATGAGTGGTTAGATAGAGAAGACGGAGACCCAGGCTATCAGATCCAGACTGATGAAGATATCGCTTGCGATGTTTTGTCTTCTATCACCACGGTCGAGAATAGTACGGACGAGGAGGAGGAAGAACAACCCTTGTCTAAATCGAAGCTGTCTAATGCTCGTGAAGCTCTAGACGTACTCATTGGAATTATAGACTCTACTTCAGATCCTGAACTGCAGCCATTCTATAGACACTTTAGGACTGCACGTGAAATAATTGTTCGCAAGCAACATCAAAAGTTTTCACAAAAGAAGATTGAGCACTTTTTCAAACGTGTATCTGTTGGGGAAAACAATACAGTGGCAGACCAATCACCATTGCCATCATGCTCCTATAATGCACCAACTGAATTAGACTCTGATTAATGTATACTTTGTGCAGTTTCTATCAGTTTTATTGTTATAGTACCTGTTTCAGTTTTACCTGATATGTATTGATAACCTTGTTGCATTAAAGTTCAGTATAATACTGCTACTGTATAGATAAAATTTGGTGTTAGTTTTAATTCCTAACGTACCTACAACTATAACGATATTTCCTTTCGATAAGTCGGACTTTTCGTAACTCGGACAGATCTTCGCCCCATTTAGTACGAGTTATCGAGCTTTGACTGTATAAGCAGACTCAATTTGACCTTCCTTAGTTCTTCTTAACCCTTTACCAGAAGTATCCTCTTTTAGTCTACCTTTGGAAGTATGTGCCTCTCAGACACGTAATTAAGAAAACAATAAAGATATGTACGATATATATGCAAGATAATATACCAGCATAATAATAGATTTCCATTTTTTTATGGTAGTGCTTCTTTAGTTTCCAGTTCAGATGTAAATGAAGGTAAGAAGCTTTAGTTTTGGGAGGAGGATTATTTAGGAACAGAATTACCGAAGGTGTTATAAAGTTTATTATAAAGCATATAAACTTAGTTCATCGATATTTTTTAATGAACGTGTTATTTTCAGTTTACGATATTTTAAGAAAAAGATAAAATTCCAAACCGAAAAGTTATTATATTGTACTTGAAGTACGTACTACACTCAGAGACGAAACTAAAATTTAATATTCCAAAAGTTTTATGAAAACTCATGAAAGTGAAATTATTAGGTCGTTAGAAATAATACATCATCTGAGTTTCACGTAGCTAAATCCATAATACACCCAATTTAAACCCGGTTATGAAAACGAATAAATTTTACTTTAGTTGTGCTTAGTACTTTCAAGTCACGTGTTATCATTCCCAAGCGTATAAATCTGAAAGTGTTAAGTTTCCAATTCCGCACTCCACAGGTCACACGGCGGTAACATTAGTCAACGTTGCAAAGTAATCTTTGATACACGTGATAGTTACTACAAATTCAAGTTTTCATCAAACAAATTGGAATATTTCCGGTCGTAATCGGTATTAAATTTTTTTGTTCTTAATTTTTTGTTTCGCTCGAACATATCAGATTAAATGTAATGAAAACAGCTTACTGGTCTGAGCAATTTTTCAACCCACTTTCCTTTAAAGACAAAGCAAAACATATTTAATAACATTGGAAAGTTTACCTGGGGTTTCCGTGAAATGTCTACCTATTAAATTACCTTTATATAGAACATAAGTTTTAGGATGTTTCTCGGTTGTTTTAGCTCTTGCTTTTCGAAAATGTTATAATTTAAAAATATAATACTCGTGTTTATATATTTTTCATTTCATGTCTTTCATAGCAGGTAGTAAAAGTTATTACTTCTACTGACTAATGGAAGAAGTCTTTGATGTAACTTCATCTAGGTACTCTTGAAAAGCCATAATAAGGATCGTAGGTAATATTCTGTATACGTTATACGGAAATAAGGCTTAGGAATGTTTTTATTGAATTTCTTTAAGGTTCATTTTCATATGCTTCAGTAGAAAAAACTAAATAACTATAATTTTTGAAACATTTACTACGATTTTCTGGGCGTCAACATACAGGGTAAGTTATTCAATTAAATACGTACAATAGCAAGACCACAGAGTAGAATTACTTACCTTAATCTTTCATTACTCGTTCATGGTAATTGCATATCTATATATATTGTTGTGAGGCAAATTACCTCAAACAATATATTTGAATTTAGTTAATTTGAAACTAAATAAAATTTTGAAAAATTACAAAACTATTATTAAATATTTAATTAACACTACATATAATTAAAAGAGAATCAAAGGAAATATAAATACAGTATTTTGAATAGTTTTAATATCTAATTTTAAATATCTAATTAGTTTAAGTTTGTCATTAATTCTGAAGGAAATCGTAATTGATATAAATTTGAATAATAATTCAAATTATAAATTTCCGCATCATTTCCGTTGGTTCTAAACAAACAAATGAGATGTTGTGGAGCAGATTTCAAGGGGACGTTGTTTGTTTTGTTATCGGCGTCTTTTTAGATAGTAGTGGTATAGAGCCCATAGGACACGGACGCCATATTCCGTAAAATTATAGCATTTTTTTAGTCCGCATTTTCTGAGAATAAAGATTAAAAATATTAGAACGACTGAAAGTACCTATAAATATATCCAAAAGATAGTGAAAAACTTAATTTGTTAATAGAGAATCATTTGAATAGCGTAAATCAAGTTTTTATTGATTTACGCTGTTCAAATGATTCTCTATTAACAAATTAAGTTTTCCACTATCTTTTGGATATATTTATAGGTACTTTCAGTCGTTCTAATATTTTTAATCTTTATTCTCAGAAAATGCGGACTAAGAAAAATGCTATAATTTTATTTATCATCAAAAGCATCATTTTCTAACTTAAAATATTAATGGTGGATCTAAGTGAATAGTGAAGAAAAATCACTTCAACTGAGGAAATAATCACATTTTGTACCTGAATTATCATATGCTTGAATACCTGACCTTCCACAGTCATTCCTGGACCTGATTTTAGAAGAAACGAGGGATTTTTCCAGTTTCCAGAAATTTCTGAAGAGATACACCAAGATCCTTCCCTTTTATCCTGACTTAACTCCGTTTTCCGATTTAGAAGGTACCTTAAATTACATTCATCAAAGAAAAATCATTTGTTAATTATTCTAAAATAGATCGATATAACTATACAAATAATCGTAACTGTATGATTCAAGTAAACTATTCAGAAAACGTCATCCCATATGTCAATTGGGGTGTTCTTAATACTAATTAAAAGTTTACAGTTCATTCAAGAACTAACTTTCATTTATTTGGTTCAATTTAAATTTGAATTACCGCGTCAAGGTTATTCTTTCTCCGAACTGAACACTTTAGTTATCACTAGAGCAGACCAATTTCCGTGCGCGCCATGAGCGCCGGTATGGGAGTGTAATTCGTAATATATTAGAATATGCGATAGAATAGGGATGCAACATGAGCTTGTTACCGATATAAGTATAGAAGTAGAGACATTTATTCTATCAGAAATAATTAAATATACATTTGGTTTTCTGCTATTAAAGTAATATGCATAAACACACGAAAAATAAGAATAGTACATATTATAGCAGCGTTGTATGTACCTATAAATAAAATGGAAAATGCATGAAATCAGTGATTGAGTGCACGACAGAGGATTTAAAAAAACACTTACCGTTTTAAGCGTCTTCCAAGGATTGACAAACTGGAGAAACTCGATTGTATATTTTCAACATCAGGTGCGTTTCTAAGGTTATTTCTGAAAAAGTCTTAATGTGATGGCGCGTAATATGGAACCACATCAACCAACGTCTTCAATTTTATTAGCATTCAGACGACTAGAACAATGTAATGCCGAAAAAATTTCAGAGGTGCTATTAGATACTTTGGAAAAATTTAAACTTTCGAAAGACCAAGTATTAATGTTTATTACCAATGGTGCCGCAACCATGTGTTCTGTAGGCCGGTCTCTTAGAAAATATTGTCCTAACTTGTTACATATTACTTGTAAACTTCATGCGCTACACCTTGTGGCAGAACAGGTTCGTAGATGTTATCCAGAGTTAGATGCTTTAATATCGAGCACAAAGGGAGTATTCCTGAAATCTCTAAAACGTATACAGAAATTTCACGAATTGTGTCCCCATACCCCTGAGTCACCACAGCCGATTCTGTCACGTTGGGGTACATGGTTACGGGCGAGGTTTTTCTATCATGAACATTTTGAAAAAATTAAGGACGTGGTTTTATCATTTGATCCGAAAGAAAATGCAGCTATCAATACAAGCCAGAAAAAAATGCAAGATGCCCAGATTAAAATGGATTTACAAAGTATTCGTGAGAATTACTTGGGACTAGAAGAAGCAATAACAAAATTAGAAAATTCGTCGCTGTCGTTAGAGGAATCATTGCAAATCGTTAAAGATGTTCACGCACAACTGTGTGCTGTAAAAGACGCAAAAAGTGAAAGTGTTCTAATTAAATTTGAAAGTGTTGTAGACAGAAATGCAGATTTTGACATCAACACGTATTTGAGAGGGCACGTCTACAGATGCGTTAAGTTGCTTAAAAAGTATTTTGATTATGTGAATATAACATCAATAGATGTAAAACGCTCGTTTTCTGAATATAAACATATTTTTTCCTCACGGCGGGCATGTTTTTCAGAAATAACCTTGATGTTGAAAATATACAATCGAGTTTCTGCAGTTTGTCAATCCTTGGAAGACGCTCAAAACGGTAAGTGTTTTTTTAAATCCTCTGTCGTGCACACAATCACTGATTTCATACATTTTCCATTTTATTTATAGGTACATACAACGCTGCTATAATACGTACTATTCTTATTTTTCGTGTGTTTATGCATATTACTTTAATAGCAGAAAACCAAATGTATATTTAATTATTTCTGATAGAATAAATGTCTCTACCTCTATAATTATATGGGTAACAAACTCATGTTGCGTCCTTATCTATCGCATATTCTAATATATTACGAATTACACTCCCATACCGGCGCTCATGGCGCGCACGGAAATTGGTCTGCTCTAGTTATCACTGCTATCAGTACATCGTTGCATTATAAAGTTTTTGATTCATGCATTTAGTGTTTTTAAAATTTATATTTCCTTTGAAGCAAACAGTCTAACGTTTTTTTTCTTTTACATTTCCTGCAGGAATAAATTAACTTAGATTATTGTTGTATAAATATTATTTTTAGTAAAAGTTTTAAAAACAAATACCGACCAGTTAAGGTATTCCATATCCAACTCCTGTATTTCTTACCTTTATAGTATTCTTGGATTTAAAATAAATGCTTTATATTCTTTTGTTTCGAAAAGAAGTGTTATTATTACTATTTATCTCAGGTTTATGTTAAAAGGTTTCTTTTTTGTCTACCTATTTTAAACTAGATAACGATCTTGCTGATTTCATACAGTGAGTTCTTTCTACCCTGAGATAGATGTCAGCTTGTATGACAAACGGCTTAAGTGATCGATATATATCCCTTTAAATTGATAAAATTAATAAATGTTCTTTTATATATATATAACATTTGATAAATTATTGGAGTTTTTCGGCTTTATTATAATTTATCAAATGTTATATTTAATGAACGGCTAAGAAATTATCCAAACACTTATATATATATATATATATATATATATATATATATATATATATATATATATATATATATTAGCGTCGGCGCTTATCCATATGTATTGATTTAAAAGATGGCTTCTAATGCGTTCTACTGTTCTCGTATAGCACCTAGAAACATAATATTTGCGTAAAGTTGATTCATCAGGAACATTTCGACCAGTATATTTTTGAAGAAATATTTTTAAAGTGGGATTGCTAAGTTTACTTAATAGAATATTAGCCGCCATAAAGGTTTTACAGAGTTCAGATGTGTTTGCGATCCTAAGTGACGAATTTTTGACGATATTTTACGGGCTTTGTAATAAATTTCGGAATCACTGACAATGCACATACAATCAGTATGACCGTCAATCCAACTCGCCATTGTTTTACGATCCCGTTCTCGACGTTCTTCCATATCATATCTGAAAAAGTAACTTAAACAATGCTCTTGATCTAAATAAATGAAAACTAAAAATGTGTGTGTAAGTTATTGAAACTGAACGAAATTCAATGCACACATACGTCGAATAATTGGTAGAAATAGATTCAATCAAACGATATTAAACAGGATCTATCACAAAAATTACGATGTAAATAACAGTTAGAACTACGAAAACAAGAAACTAACTCACAGCGCTTTATTTATCTTACGAAATATAAACTAATAAAAAGAATACATTATAAAAACCCCGCTTCTATCAACGCTCATGAAAACACTTTAAAAAGCACTATATTCTCCTAATACAATAGCTGGCTTGTCCATTGTTATCGCTGAGAGCCCAGGTGTCCGAGTAAGTCAAACAAATACTTCATTGAATTACGCCGGGATGTACTCAGCGACGTTATACACAATTCCAATTGCCGATTGCGTTTTATGGAAATTGCGTCCGTTCTCTAGTAATAACTATACCATTATTATTCTGGTTCGAATCCGTATGAATACAGAGTCATGAGAAATCAGAATAGATGGTCCATTAATGTGTGGGGTGGAATACAGCGCCCATATTTAATTCGACACTATTTTTTTTGAAGAACTTTTGGATGGTATGATATTTCTCGATTTTCTTTTACACTAGCTTCCAGTATTATTAGAAAAATTCCCATTAAACATCAGAGCAAACATATGGCTTCAATTGTATGTAACTCCGCCTCATTATCATCGCGGGTTCAGCAAGTGCAAGTATATATTGGTGTGGGTTTACTCAAAAGAAGATTTTATTGCAAGTGTCAGTAGCCGCGAAAGCCTACAGAATTTTACGTAGGTGATTATTCCGTTAGTGTTAATGTGAATTATGTTAATCCACGTTAAAAACTGCGCATATATAACATTATTCACAAAGATAAAATTCAAAAATAAATAGAAATAAAATTACGATTTGGAACAACGTAAAAATATATCTAACAGAACTACAGGTTTTTTTTTCTTTCTTAAATCACAATTCTTACTCATATGAACTAATAAAAACTAATAATAAAATAATTTTTATATTTGGATTTAATAATTGCTTACGAAGTTCTACAATTGAAAGTGTTAAAATGCATAAGTAAATACCTAAATATCCGTTAAATTAATTTTTACTATAATAAACTAAATTTAGACACTGAAAAATATAAATTTCAAGATGAATAGTCTTTGATTTTATTTCTTTAGGTCAAGAAATAATATTGATCTTAGTTATTTGTTCCTTTACCAAAACTAAAATACTTTTAATATAATACCAAAATGGTAAAAAACTCACAGAAAACACTTTTCTACAACAGAAGGATATTGTGTAATTTTAAAGAGATTCCAAATGGTTTACTATGAATTCAAAGAGAAAGCAGATACATTGAAAACAAAGGCAGTCCTTTCAGTGATGAATTTCCGTTGCACATACAAAAGAAACGTTTTATGAATTATGGCGATGACAGTGAATACAAAAAAAAAGCAATTATGAAATTATTTTCCGTTAGATAGTCACCTTGTTGTAGAGTGTGATCAGGATTAAATTATAAATTAGGCTTACGTAAACTATAGTTCATACTTTTTTAATTCAATTCAGCGCATGTTAAATATTTTCTTAATATAATAATGAGGGTTTTAAAATTATCTGTGAAGAACTGGAAACTTTCTTGTTATTATATATTATATATATTATAGTATAGGTATATAGTATTATGTATACAGGCTGATTCAAATTAAGTGCGCACCATTGCTATCTCTGTTATTATTGATTCTAGAAAGTAGGTTAAATTATCAAAGTATTAGTGTTTTTAACATTGATTAGTAAAGACGGCAGACTATGTGCCCCACACTGTTAAATTTAATAATACACATAAGGTGTATTAGATAAAAATGTAGATTTTACAAAATTAGGGCAACTTTTTACCAATACTGAAGATCCATTGTACAGATACAAAGAGCACTTTAACTATGCAAATATAATATCTCTCAACGTCGAACAATCCTTCTCAGTATATAAACATATTTGTATTATTAAATTTGACAGTGTGGGCACATAGTCTGCCGTCTTTATTGATTAGCATGCGGTTCATGAAACAAAAAATTGAATAACGCATTTTCGAGAAATTTTGAAATTTTTTTAAATGGTATATTGTTAAAAATTCTGAATGCTAATGTTCTTTGTAATATAAAAGTTTCAATACACTATTGTCCTAAAACGAATAATAAAGTAGTTATAGCAGTTTCTATTTCCTTCTAAATGTTGTCATTGCGCCGCTAACTTTTGACAAAACAGATACATATTTTGTGTCTAATGTTTATTTTAACATATTACAGCTTACAAAATTAAATTAAAAAGAAGAAAGTACATGTATAATTTATAAATACTGCTCAAAGGTGTCACCTTCCTGCTCAATACATTTTCGTGCCCGCTTCAGTACACTCTGGGTGTCTCTTAACATTGTCCTTCTATCTAATTGGCGAAAAACTTCTCTGACCTTGTCTTGCAATTCGCGCACGTTGGCGTATCGTGTTTTGTACACCTCATTTTTTAGGTATCCCCAAAGAAAAAAGTCAAAACGTGAGAGGTCAGGGGAGCGTGCGGGCATTGAATTTGACCATTTGTACCAATCCACTCGGCAAAGATGGTGTCGAGGTAGGTTTGCACTAGGTGATAGTTGTGTGCAGGAGCACCGTCCTGCTGAAAGTATAAATTTTGGCGCATCAGGTAATTGGCGTTATCAAGAAAATCCTCTAGAACGTTACGAAAAAATTCCAGATATCTGTTTCCTGTCAACGTACCATTGTAGAACAGTGGACCAACGACTACAGAACCAATTAATCCGCACCAAACGTTAGAACTAAATCGAACTTGTGCAGCATGTGGACGAACTATTAATAAATTTTCTTGAGACCAGTAGTGACTATTTTTCTTATTAAACATGCCTCTATTTGAAAAATTTGTTTCGTCACTCCATAAAATACACTGTGCTCCATTAAAATTTTCATCACAAAAACTAACAAACCAATGACAGAAAGCTAATCTCCTGGCGGAATCTCCTGGCTGTAATGTTTGAGAGATTCTGAACTTAAAGGGGATATACTTATGCTTTTTCAAAATACTTTGAACTGATGAATAACTTAATGCCAATTCCTTAGCAGCATCCCTAATGGAAAATTCGCGATGGGTTTCAAAATATGCTAACACTGTAATTTCTACTTCTTCGTTGACGACGATATTTTTCTTTGTTCTTTTCTTTCTAAATAAGCAATCATGCAGTCTAAACTGATTGTAAAGTTTTCGAAAGTAACGTCGATCTGGCTGCTGTCGTAAAGGATAGTGCTCAGCATAATATTCGCTAGTCCTTATTGAATTTTTACGACATAAAATGTATGCTTCCAACATATCGCATTTCTCCAAATGAGGAAATACCATAGTGAAATATTGTCAAACACTAAGCAACGAAAGTAAAACCAAAATGTTTAGAAAAATAAATATGAACACAACACAAAATTTAAAAAAATATATTTTTAATAACTAAACGTTCCAAAGATTTATTTCAGTACGTTATTGACATTTACAAAGGGAATACTATTTGTTCTGTTTAAAGTGAAAGAAGCCTACTACTGATTTTACAGAATGAAAGAGTATCTTTGACATCAACTAAATTCCACCGTAAATACTTTATTATTCGTTTTAGGACAATAGTGTATTGAAACTTTTATATTACAAAGAACGTTAGCATTCAGAATTTTAAAAAATATACAGGCTGTTCCATTTAAGAAAATTATAAATTTCAAAATTTCTCGAAAATGCGTTATTCAGTTTTTTTTTCATGAACTGCATGCTAATCAATGTTAAAAACACTAATACTTTGCTAATTTAACCTACTTTCTAGAATCAATAATAACAGAGATAGCAATAGTGCGCACTTAATTTGAATCAGCCTGTATATTATATTAGCTTATTCTATAAAACAAACACATTTTGAACAACATAAAATGTTGTTCAAAATCGGGTGTGGAGATCACAATACAAGTTCATATATTTGTGAAAGTATCTCTCCACATACGTAGACACGTGTGTCATCTTACTACAAAATTATCAGTGCGTAACACTGGAGAGATACGTTCGCAATACAGCTTCTGCAAGTTGCGGTTGTATCCGTCAGACGGAAGTCCCTGGTTTAGTTTTACACTTGTTATAGAGACAGCGATAGTTGCTTTGGCGTTCGCCTATAAGCAGCGTTAAATGTTCTTCTACGCTGTCTTTATAACTTCTGTAATATGCAAGGGTATTGTTTTTGTGAACGTATTTCTCCATTGGTGCGCACTGACGATTCTGTAGTAAGATAAAACACACGTCTGCGTATCTGGAGAGATACTTTCACAAATATATGATCTTGTGCTCTTTACACCCGATTTTTATTAATATTTTATATTATTCAATTTTGTTTGTTTTATGCAAAATTTGCTGAGGTTTTACCGACTAAAGTACGATTCAAATTACTTTCCTTATTCTACAAGTCGAACGAACTGCTAGACAAATTTTCATGGTATTTTAGAAAGCTTTCTATTTTAATAAGACATGCTGTATATTATATCATATCAATTATACGACTAACAATTTAGATATCCATAGAAGGAAGCTTTTTAATTTGAAGTTATTTATTTATTTTGGAATTTGGAACTATTTCCTATACATTCTTAAAAAAACATGGAGATTCGCAAGCGTTTGTGCTTCTTTCTATGCTATCGCCAGGTTCGCCCACAAACTAGGTAAAAAATTGGTTTCTTCTAAAATATAATTGTTAAGAAAATCATCGGAAAAGCGTGATAAACGTTCATCTTGAGGTTGTATTTCAATGCATAACAATCGCTTAATTCCGATGGATGGTAAAAATGGTAAATCAAATATCTAGCGCAGCCACTTTTCAATTTCACTGGTTTCGTTCTTATAATAGGGAACAAGGCCTAAATTTTGAATTTTGCGGAACCATGCTTGTGCTAAATGGAATCTGCAGCCTATAACTTTGGAATCTGGATACCCCGCTTTTAGGATGACTTTTGGGTTCAGATTTAAACCCAAACTATAACACTTTTTTCGCAACAGGTTAAAAAGTGTTTTGTAAGATTCCTTTTTTTTATTCGGTGGTAATACTCGTTTTGTAATACGAGTATATGCAGTGTAAATAACAGCAGAAAATGATCGGGACAGTAAGTGAATTTACCGTCGACATATACTTTTTAACTATTGCATTATCACATTTGTTAGGCACGTAAATACGACAATTTCTTCAACTTCGTCGATGATAAAGACAAAAATCTCTTTTCTCAGTGTCGTAATATTCAATATTGTAACACACTTAATAACTTCTGTCCTATTTTTCGGAAAGGACGGTAGAGACTTTCTTCTGATATATAGATTGTTGCGGATGTAATGAATGTCTTGAACGGTGATTGTACTGAAATGACCAGTATTTTCTTTTAGAGCTGAATGTATTATTTTTGAAGACTTCTCACAAATGTCATCAGTTGCTTTACGTTTAACACTAGCACTTACTATCTGTCTATTTAGTTTCTTCAGATTCTTTTCATGATTATGTTGTATTTCATTGCACACAATTAAATTTTCTGCACCCACAGTATAAACTTTTGCCTTACAAGAGCGAATCGAACATCGCCAACATATTTCACCACTTTTTAAGGATTTGTGTTTGGTAAATTTTAGAGTCTACAATTAACACTTGATTTCCATGTTCACTCAAACTGACGAAGCTTTCCATGCTTTCTCACAAATAAAAAGCACTTCTTAGCCAGGAATGTTATTTCAGACTGACGAAGTATATATATATATGGTAGTATTGGGTAAATTTTAAATTTAGATAAATTTGAATTTAATTTGTATTTAATAAGCAGGACAACTTTGTATTTATATTTCCAAGAAAGTATAAATTTCTTAATCTCTTCTCCGGCGGTAATTTAAAGTTAGGGATTAAAACACCGTAATTAGCATGGGGGCCAATTAATGCAGCAGACATTAGATAGTACCTGCTCGGGGACGAGTTTAGGGTCGCCCGTTTCAAATACCTTTATTTAATTTACCTTGCTTTGGAGAGATACACAAATATGAACGAACGTAGTAATATGTACAAAAGTAATCAAATACGAGTGTAACGATATGTACCAAAAGTAATCAAAAACGAATATAACGATGTGTACCGAAAGTAATAAGATACGAAAGTAAGGATTACATTTTCAAATAGGTAATCGTTACTTCGGGTCTGCGCGTGTAACGAATACTAAAGTACCAAATAGTTACTTTTTCGACATCGACATCGGCTAGTGTAAACGTACCCATATACACTACAAAAGTTGAGGAAGAATTTATATTTGTTACACTAAAGCTAGAAAATATCAAACGACTCACTAGCAAAGAGTTTATTATTCTTAAATTATTGCTTTAGAGGCATATTATGCCAAGGTAGTAAATTTCCTTTACATGTTATCTGTCGGGCTACATATCTTCTTTAATTAACATATTCTGAAAGAGCGCTTATTATGCAAATGTTTTCAACAGCTTCCAAGATAAAAATAATTGAAATAGAAGTTAAGAAATACTAGAAAGCTTTGCCAAATATCATAATAAATCTTGATTGACAGAAAATTTACCTGTAAATATATACTCGTAGCTGTAATACTTTACATAATAGACGTAAGTAGCCACATTTTCGAAAGATCGCGGAAGGAGCGCTGTGCGTGTAAGTGGCGATGGCACTGAGACTTATAACGTCTTCTCGTATCGCTGACTACCACTCGTCGAATGTATACTTGCACATTCTCGTGCAAATCGAGCTCGAGAACCTATTACATACCGAGATAAGAGCATGACAAATGCCCAGTAATATCATCTTAAAAATCGTGAGAAGAATCTTGGAGAAAAGTTGAGTGGAAAGTGCTGAGTTATGTAACCGTCACCAAGGGGAATTAAAGAACAAAATGCATGCAGAACGGAGCGATAATGAAAGAGAGGTCACCGCGACCGCGCTCTTACGTCCACGTTTACTTTTAACAACCAAACTGATCAATAAATAACTACTTTCGTTCGTCTGTGTCAGGCACCGGCCCGCGATTGTATCTTATTGTTGATGTCATATTCTTGAATAACAAGAATGATATATATACACGTGTGAACATCCTATTCCGTATCCTGATACTTCGCGATGACATCTCGTGACATGTAAACTTAATTAAACTTTATATAGGCCATTGATTGTCATTCTTTTTTGTGCAGACAACTGACGAAGAAAAGAAGTAAACAGTAAACGCAATCGAGATACAAATATATAGATTAAGCTTATTGTATTTTATCAATGGACAGGATGCAGATATTTTCGTTTATGACTTGTTGACAACAGAATGTTGAATATTGATGAGAGAGATATAATTTTAGTTACTCATTGTCAATATGTTTTGCTCTTATCGTTTTATCAAGCTCAATCATTTAGGTGAAAAATACGAAACCTTATTTACATATATATTAGACCTAGTTGGTGATTTGAATGGTATTTACATATTTATACTCATTGGAGTTATTTAGCTACTAAATATAGAAGTCTTTCCTGACATTATTGTAAATTACGAGGCCAATACAAATTTGATCTGCTTTTTATTTTTTTCTCAACATATTCCTGTGAAGTTCTCTTTTTAGATAAAATAAATATAGAATTAATAATGTACAAAATTAATTAAACGTAACTTGATTAAGCAAAAAGACATTACAACAGAAATCAATCGAGGTTGTGCCTTTTAAATGCACCTCGTATAGAATACTCCAATTTAGTATAAAAAATTTAAATGTATATTACTGGAATTTATATGTAAATAATTTAACGATACGTCAAGAAATTTTAGGTTAGCTCGTTTATTAAACACTTAGATTGTAAGTAAACCAATAAAACATGCTGTACGTACCAGTAATATAGAAAAAGGATATAGAATATTTTTTTCTTTATGTGTTAGTAACGTTAGTAATCGCCTCACAAACCAAGGAGGCTTCAACAACATAATTGAAGAGATACTCCAAAGCGGTTTAGTCATCGAAGTAAGATATTAGTCAATGTCATAAACAACTGCAACTTGATTGTGCCAATACCGTCAGTTGTATTAACAGTTTCGTGCAACAATGTATGGAGTATGGAGTATAATTACACAGGTCAAAAAATTTTAATTTTTTTAATTTTTCTTTAGAAACCATGCACAATTTAATTTTCGCGATTTAATTCAAACGTGACTGTACTCCTGTTTTTAGTTATATACTATGGCTCCAAGAGGTTTTCTTATTTCTTCTGACAATTTTTGTTATATCTTTTATGAATATACTATTAAAAAGTCAACAAATAGACATAGTGACTTCGTGAAGAAAGTGTATTTTCAAGTTGAAATTTCAGGATCAAGACTAGGCCTCGGCTGCTCATAAAGTTTGCACAAGGTGCAAGGAAGATCTTCGTCTGCGGTTTCAAAGGTTAAAAAAGACTTATCTCGTTTTGGCATTCCTATGATGAGGTGTGAACAGCAAAACTATACTAACGACTGCTATTTCTGTTCTGTATATGTGAAACGTTTCAAGACAAAAAATAAAAAAATATCTTACCCAAACTTGTATTGAGCTATTAGTCTAGTGCGTTATTGCTCTGAAATACCAGTTCCGCGCCCACCTTTCAATTTCTGATATTCTAAGTTAGGGGTGCTCAGACTTTTAGGGATTGCGACCTACCACAAAACATTTAATTGACAAGGGATCGACACGCACGACTATCGACTATTAGAAGTAGCCTGGTTACAATAAGAAAAACACATTTATGAAATTGATTTATTGCAATTACTTACAATATGTAAATACAAAGTATATTATACTTGTAAAGAGCGATCAAGATAATTTGTAATCGAGTCAACCTTGAAACCGAAATTGTATGTTGTAAATACATTCGTCCTCAGTTGCATAGTTTACATTAACTCTTGTTATTTTAGCTGTCAACTGACATTTTACTTGACGTTTGTAATGTAAGTGCAGTTCAAGTAAATACATACGATTTCGGATTCAAGGTTGCCTCGATTACAAATTATCTTGATCGCTCGTTATAAGTTAAATATCTAATAAAATTGGAACGTCAGAAATTTCACTGTCTTCATTTAGAATTTAGATGTTGATGCATGGCACTGAATATCATCCACAAACTTATCGAAGGACGGTTCGTAATTACTGAGTGCCAACCGCAGGCATGCTGAGAGATGTTCGTCAGTTAGTTGATCGCGATATTTCGTTTTAACAATTCTCATTTCTGAAAATGCAGACTCGCACAAGTATGTTAATTCAAAGAATCCTATTAACTGAAGAGCTATTTGTTTCAAACACGGATATATGTTTTCGGATATGAAAAACCAAAATTTAGCATCAGTTGCTCTGGCTTTGAGATGTATATCTCAAATACCTCATTTTGTACTGAAGAGATCTCCATAGTGAAAGTGTTTGATATTTCACTAGTAATTTTTTCAACGTCTTCCCCAGAAAATGGAAAAGCCACGAAAGTTACAATATACGTCAGTTGTTTCAAATCAGAGAAGCGTCTTTTAAATACCCTCTGAATGTTTCTTAGTTGTGTCTCGTAGTTGTCATAATTTGAGTGAGAACTTTAAGCTGGAAAATATGTATAGCCCTTTTTGTTTAATTAATCGACAGCTTTAGTTTATTTATAAAAGCGTTTGTTGCGCTAACCATATCGATAATGGTTTTATTTTTTTCCTGTAGTTCCAAATTAATGATATTCAAAAGATCTATCACAGCCGATAGTAAAGCTAAATCACAGAGTTATGTTTCATTTTTATGTATCTCAGTATCATCACCTCGTTCGTTAAGAAAAGAAATAATTTCAGGTAATAGTTCTTGAAATCTATCTAAAAATTTTCCGTCGCTCAACCATCTTATGTCTATATAAAGAAGTAAATCGGTGCGCTCGGCAGAGTCGCTAGCTTCCTATTGCACTTTGAAGAGGCGTCGTTGCAAACTTCGAGCACTGATTGAATTTACGATTGTTATACATACATCGATTTCGACCTCTGTATATTTTCAGTATAGCCTATAATTATTGCTAACCAACCTATTGTGCTAGTCAATTTCTTAATTTTATCATACCTAGATTTTTCTTTGTGTTTGTCATTTCTTTTTGAATGACCATGTATCTCATAAAAGGTTCGCTATCATTTTTTTTCTACTTCCAAAATTGTTTCTATTAATAGGAATATTCTACATATTTATTTAGAACATTCAAAAACGTTTTCTTGCTTTTTAATATCTAGAATAATGTATCCCATGTACGGTTGTAATTGATTCATTAATAAGTAATTGCTTGATTTACGTACGTGATCTAGAACGTTATTTCGATCTGGTATCTGTACAGCTGATTTAAATATTCCTTTTGTCCGTTTAAGATCTCAGTTCCTGTTCCAGCATAAAACTTGGGTTATGTTTTTGTATTTTCTTTCATCAATTGAGCTAGCGTTGGTTATCTTTAATATGTGTTAATTAAAACAAAAGGCTGGATATTGTCTTCTCATTTAGCATTGCGTACATTCCTAATTTTGTACGAGTTTTCTAGTTAAATAAATCATTTCCCTTTTTTTTGCGGGTTTGTTTACTAATTAAATTAGATTAGATTAGTTTGACAAGTAGTACATCCCCCTTAGATATTTTACACGGGCATGGAATCTACGTATGTGTGTGAGTTTATATGCATAACAAAATGGCAAATTGGTATATTCCTCTAGTAATTATTTTAATTTTACTAAAAGGCTATCTTTTGGATGCTATTTCATTATATTATTTTTTATTTTGATTACTAGAATTTTCTCAGGTCGTAAATTAGTCTAGCATGGGTTGATAATTGGAAATTTGTCCTTTATTAGAGATATCTAATTGGAATTCTTAGTGATTTCGCAATAGAGTTATCTTAGAGGTCGATTCACTTTCAGGACTATAATTAATAATGTGGTAATTAAGAGATTCTTTTATATATATTTCTCGATGAGATCGCCCTCTCTAGCTGATTCTAAATAAGAAGTACGTAGGCCTAAGACTACTGCTCGTGGGGGCATAGGTATAGCACGATCTTTGTGGCAATAGCCGTGACATCATTCATATTTAATATTTTTGAACATAAAACTTCCTGATGAATGATGCAATGGATTGCGAAAATGATGGGAATTCTTCGTTAGTTCGACACAATGTAACAAACCTAATTTCATTGCCTGATGGCGCTTCATCAGTTGTAATGAATACGAGTTTGTAAATCGGTAGCTCATATTGTATTACAAAATTTAGGAAAACTTTGTAAATATTATCTCCGCGAGCCTTCTTTCAGAGGCAGCAATGTTAACAATTCTTCTTTAGCCGATATATCAGAAAATACCATTCGAATAAAAATGCATAAATGAGCAGTATCAGTTATATCGATGGACACATCAAACTGCAAAGAAAAGTATGTCCATTCCATAATATCATTTCGTAGTTTGGATTCCAAATCTATGTTCATGATTTCTATACGTCTAGTAACAGTTTGGCTAGATAATTGAACATCCTTGATAGCAGATATAATCTCTGTTTTATTTTTGAAATAATCAAATAATACATTCTCCGCTTCAACAAATGATTATATTATTATACTACCGCTCCATCTTCTAAAGATTTCTTGTTGCACGAAATTTTAAAAGACGCAATTGTTGCAGCTACTTATTGTTTCGCTGGAGTAGCAAACATGGATTGCTCTCTCTCTAAACTGCTTTTCAAACCTTGCACCTTTCGTTTTATTAACGCACTTTTTTGCTGAAAATCATAGGTTTTATGCACAGTTTTATAAAGCCTTTCTAAGTTCTCGCGTTTGGGCAATGCCACTGACGATCGAGACAAACGAGACAAATACACTTATCTTTGACCATAATAAACAAAAATTCCTCTCAATTGTTATTAAAATGATACGTTTTACTTTTTCTCGCCGTAGTGATTTTGCCTTTCAAATATTACGTGTGGTTCAGATAGTCAGTTATGACTGGCATAGTGTCGCGCGTCGTCGCGGATTTTTTAAGAAGAATCGGGAAGGGTCACCGAACGTTGCGCAGTTGTATTGCCTCGGCAGTCTCGCAAATTCCAATGAGAGACAGAGACGGCCTAGAGTTGACGTCCTAGAGAACTCGAATTTGTGACCTGATTTTTTTTATTTTTTCACGATCCACTCCAAAAGCTCACGCGATCGACCATTTGGGCATCTGTGTTGTAGGTGATTATGAGGATGGAAGCACCGATGTTTTTGTTGCTGAGGGACATAAACTTTTTTCTCAGAGCGAATTCAATGCATTGTTAGAGATTTAGGTCTTTCAAAAAATGCTGCCGAATTGCTGGGGTCAAGAGTAAAAAATGGAAACCTGCTGTCACCTGGATCTTTATTTTCATGGTACAGGCAACGAGTAAGAGATTTCATTAAATTTTTCTCCAAAGAGGGTGATCCAGTTTTTGGTAATGATGTTCAAGGGCTAATCAAGTGTTTTAAAATATAATATGATTCATCTGAGTGGCGCTTATTCCATGAGTTGTCAAAAATAAGCCTAAAAGTAGTCTTGCTAAACAATGGGAAATAAATTTTCATTTGTATTTTACAAAATAATTGTACGTAATGGAGGTAAATGGAGATCATTTTTTGATTCAGCAGAGTAGAGAACATAAAATTTACCAAAACATCCCACGCAGACGAAAAGAAATTTTGCAGACCTGTGTAATTCGAAACCGTCGAGATTATTAGATCATAACGGCGCTCCCGAAAAAATAAAACTACCAGTCACTATTACGATCGTCTTCTACTGTCGTAGCGGAAAGAGAAATTTTACATTTTATTAAAGGAACAACGATCCAAGTTTAATATAAAAGAGTTTTAGAAATTGTCCTGTTTATCTTCGTAAACGTATGCATTTATGCAAAATCGAACGCCATACTGTTAATCTGCCCAGTCGATTCGCCAAGTGATTGAATGTCATATACATCGATGCTTTCTTGGCAGGGAAACTCATTCGATCTAAATTCTTTTTAAAGTGTCCGGAACATGCTCACGAATATGATACTTGCAGCACCTAATCTAGCAAAGGATAGCGAGAGTTTGTATTAATATGCCAGATCGAATTAAATCTTAATCAAAGTGAAAAGTATTTAAAGTTATTAAGTAGAATATACCCATCGAAATTTTCATTTTTAAAATTTTTATTTAGGAACTAACAGTATGTACAATTTTCGATTATTTTATAGTTCTAACAATAGTAGTAACAACAAATTTATTCTGGCACGTCAGGTTTTGCAAAAAAAATATTGAAAAGTAAATGAAATAATACTAATTAAGTATGTACATTATTATTGTATGCAGCTATATTGAATAGGCCTGTTTAACATGTTTTCCTTTTTAATTTTCTTTTATATTGTTTTTCGACACTTTCCAATATCAGTGTCCAACAAAAATCATGAAGCATTTCATTGTTCCCCTTGCGCTGATAAAGTTTTTCAATAACATGCCATATTACGGCCTAATTTATGGTTATTTCTAAGAATTTCATTAGGTCTGGGTCACATTTTTAATAGCATTCCAAGCAACACGCTTCAAGTCATTTAAAATTTCTTCAAATCTTTAGCTTGTTGCATAAGTTTAATTTGAAGTCCTACAAAAGTTCGCTCTTTAAGTTTTGCGTCAGAGGTTTTGGAAAATTTTTGAATAAGATATGGGAATCCATCCATTGCTTCCATGAAATTTTTCATAAAACCTAATTTTATGTGTAATGGTGGTAGAAGTATTTTATCAGGTTCAACTAGTGATTTATGAAGTATAATATTTTGCCTAGGAATATACTGAGCCCTGACTAAATCAGTCTTTAACAATCCTTAGTGGGAATTTCTTTATTGACTGTCTCACTCTCAAAGAAAACAGCAAGTTCTTGTATAACCTAGTTGTAAACCGAATAGAAATGGTACAACTTTGAGGTTTGCGCTGTCATAATGAATTCTGTCCAGAAAAAAAATCATATTTTCGTATGATTTTCAGTGGATTGCCTGGCCAACGGGAATGCATGGATAAACATTTCCTATGTGAAAAAAGACAACCTTCAAACCCAATTTCAAAGCATCGATAAAAAGACACCATTCTTCGGGATAGCGCTGGTGATCTAATGCCAACATTATTGCAGTATGAAAGACCTGCTATGGTGGTAATACCATAACGATAAAAAAAAATTAAAAAAAGGGAATGGAAAAAAACAAAGTTTCGGGCGACGATGATTGCCCCACCCACCCGCTCCTGCCAATGTCTAGCGGCCCACTCGGCTACAAAGACAACCTCAGCCCAGGGACGGGAGACCCAGAGGTATTAAAAAGCCAAAAGGAGGTGAAAAAGGGCGCCACCGAATTTGGTACCGCTAGACGCCGCAAATTCGGAAAATGAGATCACAAAATAAAGGCAAGCTACGCAGCGGGTAAATGGCGCAACCAAGCCGTCCGAAATGAAATCACGAGAAAAGAGACTTTTCGGATTCAACTAGTCTACGTTTTATTTAAATTTAAATAACAATAAAATCTAAACCGACAAAAATAAAATAATAAAATAGCAAAAGAAAATATTTAATATAGCTCTATATCTTATCTGTAGCGAAGTCTAAATAATAAAAAAAAGGAAAAAAAAACAAATGCAATTGCGTAGAAACTAATTAACAAGTTGGATACTATACCCAGAAATTTATTAAACCACATCTAAATACTTATTTCTCTGGTTCACAGTGATTCATACAAAATTGTAAGCCAGATATAAAGGACAGAGCTGGTATATGTCTGGAGGTTTTTGATATATATTAAAAATAAACTAAGTGAAAATTTACAAAGTTGAATATTGGAAATAAATTAAACTAATATTGACGGTTTTATAATATTAAGAAAAAAGAAAGGAATGAATGATTATAAGTAATTAAAATGACAAATAAGTGAGAAAATGTAAATCTTTAATGTTAAGTCACAAATTAAAAGAAAAATTGAAAACTTAATCGTATTTTTAACGTCTAGTTATAAGAAACACATATTCTATACACGCTACTTTGCACAAAATCAGCCAAAAATAACTCAATGGACAGACCTTCATTCATTTAAAGCAAAAGTTGTTGCACTCTTGAAATAAATTTTAATCGTTCAAAATATAGCAAATCAAATAAAAAACTAATCAATGATGTTATTAAATTAATTAAATAAAATTGATATGATGCTTAGAATTACGTAGCTACAAAAATAAAGAAAAAGCGAATACGTATAAAAACTAAATCTTAATATCTAACACGTAGAACTAAATTGAATATTATTTACTAGCTAAATTATGATTTTGCTAGTGTAGCGTGTTCTGTGTAGCGTGTAACAAAAAATGAGAACTTAAATCAACCGACGGTGGTAAAGTTAAATAAGAGAATGCTGAATTAATACAAAACCAATAGAAAATCTTAGCTTGTGTGTCCGTCTCCGTTGGGGAAGAATTAACTTTGATTGCTCTGTCACATTGTTCTTAGTAGCAGGTCACGGTAAAAGCTCCTAAGGTAGTCCGGAAAAAGCAACCTTGGATATTACAACGACCTAGAGTACACGGTCGTACAGGCCAAAAAACAATCTGTTATAGATATGCAGAGAGAAAAACAAACGAGTAAGAATTAAAGGAAATAAATTGATTTCAAAATTACGTACCAGATTAGTTCGGATGGTTTTTTTATTATACGAGTATATCTTGTTAGTGAGAAACGATTCGCTTCTCGTTCAAAAAATATCTCCTACGGGTAAAATAACGTGTTGCTAAAAACAATCCCTTAAGGTAGGAGCCTACGAGCGATACTCTTCATAAAGAGAATAATTAAGCCCTACAAATTAGCAAACACGTGTTGAACGAGAGCGAGATAACGACTTCTCGATAGCGGTGTCGATCTTACAACTCTCCGCTCGATTAAATATTCGCGATCGGCAGAAGAGTGGGGAAAGCAACGAAAAAAATTAATACGTAATCATTTTTGCAGATATAAGAACGTAAGCGGATTAATATACAGGTAGGTTCACAATAAATACAGCAGAATAAAATAAAGTAACACGCTAATTGGCGACGAAATAATAAGTGTCTACAAACACATAACAGACCTTCGTCGGTTGAAAAATACTGTGATAGTTCTGGCGATTACGATACATAGAAATTTGTGTGCCTGAAGCTAAGAGTTTCCATCCTTGGTGTCTAGATTCTAGTATTTTCGCTTTAGTTTTTGACAAATCGGTCTCGAATAAGATCATTTAATTCTAACTAATTTGTTAGGTGTGGTCCGTCTTCTTCAGATGGCAAATATTCATCGTCGTTGGCCAATAACTTGACAGTTGCTTCTTCTGGCTCTATAGCAACCTACTCTTCACTCGAAGCACCTATGGGCTGGTACTGGTAAGGTTTCCGAATGGGGTACTGGATGAGTAGCAGAGAACAGACTAGTGTAACTAATATTTCTCTCAAAAGTTTTCATGCAGTACAAGTAACAATCAGTCGAATTGTTCGTTTGTTCACACCAAATTATAGGTCTTGCAAATGGCGTAGCGCTTTTCTTACCGTTTGACCAGAGGACCCTCAGAGTACCAGCACTGTGTGCAAATGCTGGTAGCCCACGAATTATCTTGACGTTCAATGGTTAAGCCAAAAAAGGTCAAAATGTAACTATTCTATTAAAGGTGTATTATTCCGTTTATGTAGGTGAGTGGTGAATTCTCCACATACATAACGGAAGCTGTTTGAATTATTTAAACACGCACGTGACATCGTGAAATAAAAAGAGGTTCGGGTATCACAAACCGACTTAGATTGAATCGAAAGAGCCGCGTGTAGCTCTTTATATACCCACATATCCAGATATCTACCAATTCTTAATTTTATTGGTTCCAGAGCAAAACTGAGCGTGGTTTAAGTGCACTGACGTAGGAAACATGCAAGGATGTTCAGACATGTCAACTCAATGTTTGACACAACAATATTTTTAGTAGTATGTTTTTTATATAAAGGTAACTTTGAAATTTTGTAAAATTTAATTCGTTTTTTGTAAAAACTATTTAAAAAAATATCTCAAAATCCTGAAGTCATGGAGCAAATTTAAAATCAGATTCAGAATCAATATGACAAAATACATAAACTACAGGTATTGCTGTATTTGAAATTTCTTTTTAATGAAGGTCAAAAAGCGGCTGATATCTATCAGTCAGTTTGGAGAAGTGTTTTTATCACTCAGAACAGTCTTCGATTGGTGTACAGTCTTCCAGAATATTCGTGAACGCGTGTCGTTATGCATCTGCTGTGAATCTTGGGAACATTTAAACATTAAGAGGAGACTATGTTTAAAAATAAAACTATATTTGACCGGAAAAATATTTGTTTTTATATTAAGCTGAAAACATTTTCAGGCTATCCTCGTACATATTCCTGTTTTCCTTTAGTATGGAAATAATAATATAAATTTCAAACAAAAGTCAGTTATATACCTACAATAGCCTCCGGAGTTATTCACAAACCCACTAAAATATTCAATGCTACACTAGATTCTATACGAATTTGTTTATCCTTACTTCTAAACACATTAAAATTGTTTCCGTCCGTAATGGAATTTTAGATCAAAATTTAGAATAATTGGCAATCTATATTCTCCTGAACTCTATAATTCATTTGCATTTTGTTGTTATACACGATAACTGTTCTCTTTCTATTGAGCTTCGTAAAGTAATACACGATTTTGTAAAAACGGAATAATTTACTATATTTAAACTGTTCGCCTCCACAGTTTATGCATTTTTCCAGGTGTGGAGACCAATCTTAAATCTTAAAATTATTTAATTTTTAAGTACACCGACCACTTCTTCAGCTCATGTAAAACTTAAATCCCACAACTGATCTTTTTTTTATATGCGGAAACAGAAAGAAATCATTAGGTGTTACGTCTGAACCACACGGAAAAGCTTTATTACATCAAATTTTTAGATTTAAATACCCAATTTTTTGAGCAGTAGTGTGCTTGACTTTTATTGTGAATGAAAATAACTCTCTTTCCTCTTAGAAGATGTTCGAGGTGATTTGGGGAACTAATTTGGGGAGGCTAACAAACCGTAGTGTGTTATAAAAAGAGTGTACCTATTTTAATAATACGATGGTCCTTCAGCGCTATAATGGAAATATGTCCATTGGTACAAAAAAATGTGGTGATCATCTCTGCATTTTGGCTTTTTTTCAAATAACTTTTATTAGAGCGCTCATTTTCAAAGACCCAAACTGCTGATTATTGCCTTTTGTCGGGATCGCTGCAGTATGGCTAGGTTTCATAACATGTAATTATACTATATGATTCAAAACACTTTTTATAAGTGGTGGCTGTGGATTACGTATATTTCATAAATGCAACGTTCTGTCAACGTCGTCAGTCGAATACGTTTGTCTATGAAATTTTACAAAAAAATCAAACTTTCATAATAACTTAATGTGAATTTTATATCGCAATATTATTTATTACTTGGTGACAGTTAAAACACTAAAAAATATTAAGATTGTAGTAGTGATATACATTAAATTAACAATAAAACTAATCTGAACTTTTACTAACACATCTATCCTCTGCCGCTTGATAAACAACTATCTACTTGAGTTACATTTGGGGTAGTGAGGACCACTGTAATCGGGGCAAGTAGGACCGTGGTCCTCATTACCCCATATTTTAGTCTGTAATAAAAAATTTAATAAATGGTTTGTTCTTAGATGAGAAATTATAAGAGGAAACGGAATTTACCTGAATGGACTCAAAATGACGTTAATAATGCAATTGAAGCAGTACGTAGCGGAGTAGGTTTTAGGGAAGTTTCTAAGCGATTTAAGTTTCCAAAAACTTGTTTAATTAGACGTTTAAAGCAAAATACAAATAACATTCCTGGATCATTATTTGGGAGATATAATCCTGTGTTTTCTGAGGATAATGAGCAGTTATTAGTGAACTATTTGTTAGATATGCAATCCAGTTTTTTTTTTACGCTTACTGCATTAGATGTAAGCTTGCGATCTCGCCGAAAGACTAAATATTAAACACCCGTTTAATAAAATAAAGAAAATAGCTGGTCTGGACTGGTTGCATGGTTTCTTGAAAAGAAACTCTTAATTATCCACAAGAAAGCCAGAAGCCACGAGTTTTAATAGGGCTGTAGATTTCAAGATCATGTATTAACTTTCTTTGGCCTCTTGAAAACAGTTTTTGAGAATTGTAATTTTAACAGTGACAGTATCTACAACTACGACGAGAACGGTATTAGTGCTGTACCAAAACCTACTAAAATATTAGCAAAAAAAGGGACAGAAACAAATAGTAAGAATCGTAAGTGGAGAAAGGGGTTCCAATGTAACTTTGGCTTGTGCAGTTTTTGTTACTGGTAACTATATTTCTCCGTTTTATTTGTTTCCCCGTAAAAGACTAGCACCAGCACTGTTAAGTGGTGCACCACCAGGAGCTCTTGGTTTTGCGAATGGATCTGGTTGGTGTATTAAAAGTAAAGGAAAACAGTATAGTGATACTGACTCTTCCCCCTCACTCCAGTCATCGAATGCAACCGCTTGATCTGACTTTTTTTGCGCCCTTCAAATCACAATACTTTCGGGAATGTGATTATTATATGAGTCATAAAGTCATAAAGGAGCTGTAATTACAATCCAAGATGTGTCCAGTTTAAGGGACAGGGCTTTCCAGAAAGTAGCTAAAATCGATAAAGCTGTCAAGGGATTCGAGAAAAGTGGCATTTATCCATATAACCCCGATATTTTGCGAAATATTGCATACCCGTTCGGTTGAAATGTTCATTTCACTAGTTATTTCACGTACTTTCAATAGACGATCGCTACTTAGAGAAGCACGGACTTTACGAACCAATTTCTGGGGTATTTACAGTAAATGACAGTCAAGGACGTCCTGCATCATCCGTGCTTATATGGCCACTTTTAGAAAAATGCAGAAAATCACTTGGAAATTATTACATGGGACATTCGTGGGAGACACATGGGACACACATGGGACACACAAGGGAACACACTGGGCATATGGAACACACATGGGATGCACATGGAGCGTTCATGATAATATTCATGAGACTTTTCCTCGGTTTGTGTTTTACTTGTTTTTCCACGTAAAAAGTAATATCTAATTAACACTCGGGATTCCTTTTTCTCCATATTTACACAACAACGAAAACAGTTTTTTTAAGTGAGTATAAAACGCAACCAATTTATCAGGTACTTTGGAATTTTGACACCAGAAATATGGCGGAAGTTGGCAACGTAATCAGCGCAGCGAGAGTGTTGCCAACCTAAGAAAGGTACAATTTTATGCCTATTGAGTTGAATCTAAGATTAAAAAAAAGCTTAATAACTATTCAAATTTTAATGTCCATATTTTACGATTTTAAAGGTAAAACTTATTTAGAACAGATTCCACAATAAAAGCAAATGAACGGGGTATCTAAAGTTAATTCTAAGTATAAAAAAGACCTTTCAAACCATAATATTTTATTCAGTGAAATTCTTGTAAAGCACACGTTTAAAAAAAAGTATGCACTATGGAATATATTAGATAGTTTTCATGTACATAACAATAAGAAGGAGTCACATATCATGGAGTGGCATGATTGTACGATTTTTTGTCTAAAATTCTGTTAACCTGCATAGAAAATAGAATATTTCACATCTTGACAAAGACTATGATTATTCTTTTAACTCGCCCACTGATTTTTACTTCACACCATTGTGCATCTCTTGAAAGCATGGTTTGTCTTTCGTATTTTAAAATATCTAATATGTAGGTAAATGTAACGCAATTAATGGTAACAATTTATAAGAAACTGAAGAAAGATATATAATCTATGATAAATAATTAAATCAATCTTCTTAGCTATAGTCAATGAGACGAACTTTTGAAAAATTTCCTAAAACTAGTGAAAGTCAAGTCAACCTCCTGGATACTGTGTGTTGACAAGCTCCAATAAGGGTGAAATGCACCTACACATTTTGGAATAGAAGTGACTTTTCGCGAATTTTTCATTATCCTAACAACCAGGATGGTGGCGTCATGACGCGTACTGGTACAAACTCAGTTTGTCGAAATGTAGTTACACAACACATTAGGCGACATTTACACGTAAACTGAGATTTAATACGCATTGCTTCTCATATACAGTAAGTTCAATATATTAACTATATATACGCGAAGTATAGAAGTGGAGTCATGTCTGCTTCCAGGATACTGTGTGTTGACAAACTCCAATAAGGGAGAAATGTATCCCATACTTCGGGATAGATGTGACCTTTTACGAATTTTTCATTATCCTAGCAACCAGGTAGGTGGCGTTGCAACGTGTAGCGTTCTACATACTGATACAAACTTAGTTCGTCGAATTGTAGAAATTAATGCAACACATTAGGCAACACTTACATGTAATGTGAGATTTAATACTCAACGGTTCTCATTTATAATAAGTGCAACATGGTATCGGTACAACTTTGTGTATTAGCAGTTCTCATTTCTAAAATAGACCTGTTTCCAGACATCACCAACGAGTATATATAGTAACAATTTGATTTGTCTTGCATTGGTAACTAGACATTGGTACAGACTTTGAAATATCTCAGATCTTACTTTTAAAAAATTGATCTCTGATTTACAATAACGTGAATATCTACTCGTATTTTCAACCGATGCACCATATTTCCATGAAGGTCCATAAATGGATTATTACATGCTTTGTTATTTATATACCTTATTTTTTTAAGAATAGGTATTTCTAAATAACAAGTGTTCATTTGAAAAGTCAATCTAGTAGCATGTGATTTACTGAGAACATTTTGAAGTATGTCGTAAATTAAAATTTACTACTTAACCTACGAAGTCGTATATTTTGACAGTTTCATACATACAAATAAATAACAAATAATAGGTATTTATTGAAAACTATAACAAATGTTGAAAATGTTGTCCTCCAAGATCAATGCACTTTAAAATCCTCCGTTCAAAATTTCTGATGATATTCAGCAACATTACTGGATTGTTATTAATTTCCATGCATTTCCGTTCGATTCTCTGTAGCATATCATTCAAATTCAATATAGGTGTTCGAAATATGTTATTTTTTAGATAAAGCCACAAAAAGAAGTCCCAAGGTGTTAAATCGCATGAACGTGCAGGCCAGGCAATTTCAGTATTTCGACTAATTATACGCTCATCAAAAAATTCTCTTAAATAATCCAAAGATTCTGCAGTACAGTGACAAGGTGCTCTGTCTTGTTAGAAATATGCATTTTGAAGTTCATCATCATGCAACTGATTGACAAATGGTTGTAAAATTTCCGTACGGTACCTTTGAGTAGTTAATGTTCCCTGAAAAAATATTGGTCCAATGATTCGCCAATTTTCTCCGAATGTAGCGATTCTTCATTAATTACATGTGGATTTTCACTACTCCAAATTCTTGTATTTCGTGAATTTAGGTATCCCGTTTTATAAAACCATGCTTCATCAGAAAAGATGGCTCTTTGCGAAAGTTCTCCATTATTGTTCATATTTACAAACCAATTACAAAACTGTAGTCTACGTGGGTAATCAATTTCTAACAATTCTTGTACTGCTGTGACACGGTGTGGATAAAGTTGCTAATCTTTTTTTTAATAACTTGTGAGTTGTACCAACAGAAAGGTTTATTTGTTGACTCAAATTTAGAACAGATGTTTGTGGTTCATTTTCCATTATTTCTTCAACACGATTGACAATTTGAGGTGTACGTTTCTTAACTGCTCCGCTGCCTGATTTTCTTAAGAGACTACCAGTTTCAAAAAAAAGTTTTAAAGTTCTATCCAAACTATTCTTAAATTGTATATAATCTATTACAAAATGTGGAAACTCAACTTGAAGTTCTACCATGCAATCTTGAACTGAATAAACCCATAAACCATCAATTTTATTACGACCTCGAAAATAAGCCTGGACTAAAAAAAATTTATGTTCTAAAGTGAAAACCATTCTAAAACTGAGAAGCAATTTATTTAAACCAGAATCGACGCACGATAATTTTATGCACTAACTGATATTTGTGATTGACATTATCAAATGTGATTTGGATTTACGTTTACGGAACAACAAACACATACTAATATATTTGCGTCTTATTCTATCAAAATTTCCAAGTAACCTAGATTGACTTTTCAAATGAACACTTGCTATATACAAATTTAATTATAAAGCTTATATTATAAATTAATAAAAATTGTCTCATCTTTATAAGTTAGCGATTTTAGATTAATTTAATTTATATTCATGAAGTACAAATACGCTAATCAGTAAATACAACAAACATATGAATAGATTCGTACTTATGAAAATGAATGCTTTGCTCGAAAGTTTTTTGTAGTCTAAATTGGTTTTACAACTTCCAACAAAAATAAGACAAATATTCGCTAGTTAGACATCAAAGAATTCTCATTTCTGTACAAGTGCATATTAAAATTAAATATTATTCCGTGGTTTTATATAGCGCTTTCGACTTTCATAAATTTGGAGCGCAGCTAGACAATCAGTCATGGATTAGCTGTTCTCCGATACTTTCTTTATTAGTGTTGTTACCATTCCAGATTTGATACATTTACGATTTTATTTTAACATTGTCTTATCGACTTATAGTGCTGACATTTATTTACATTCATTATGGATTTGTTGTTTAAATATAAACTTCAATACAATTCTACATAAATATACAAAACTTTCCAACAAAAACTTCTGATCAGCTTTGAGAAATAATAAGAATTTGGAATGTACACGTCAGTGGTTTTATCGTGAGCCGTATGCACTCTTTTGACTCGCAGTAAAATATATGGCAAAAAAAGTATGACTAAAATAAGACTTTTAGCATGTGTATTAAATCATGAATGTGCTAAACAAAGTTTCGGTAAAGGCCTCTAATTCGATTCCTGGGAGACAACTGAAGCAGGTATAAAGATCGAGTACAGTGCAGGTGAAAAGCGTATCCATTGCAATTTATTCAATAAAAGGTAATGATCGATTTGATCGAATGCCCTCTGAAAATTAGTATATATAACACCCACTGCTGGCCGTCGTCAAAAAGGACCAAACTGACTAAACAAACGTGACGACGGTCAGCACCAGTCGCATACATGGAAACCAGTTCTAAATCACCTAGATATCAATACTCAATTCAAACATGACACACCACTATCGCAACCGAACCGTACACTGAAAACTACTTTAAGATCCGAACCAATCACACGAAGCCGTTCGCACGCAATACCGACAAGACCCCCCTCAGACGCAACAGTATATAAGCAAAGGCAGCTCACAACAATGGCATTCGACCTCCAACTTCGACCAGCGCAAGATCAACTCCAGAAGATAACAAGTATCAACTCGTTGAAACGTGAAGAAAATGAGTCCTTTTCTGGACATATCACTCACGCGAAGAAGAACCCGGGAAACAACGATGTACTGTATATACTGTGGTAGGGCAGAGTTGTCTCTAAAAGAAATACAAAGATTAGTTAGACATATCCAGGAAGGTAATATCCAACAATAGTGAATGAATAAAAGATCATAAGTTATACCATGTAAACTGAATGTTAGGCCCAAATTACTTGTTTAATTATGATGTCAAGTTTAATTGAAATTGAATAGGGACCGAATACGAGAGGCTGATAACTCATTGCCCACGGGCGCATTATCGAAAATTTATATTTTTAAAAGAGTTTTTAATTTTATTTATATAATTGGAAAACAAGCGGATGGTGATCTACAAAATACGAAATACATTTTTATTTGCTTATTTTATAGTTCAACATGTGTAAAGGGGTATTAATATTAACTAGCAATACTTTCTCAAGGTTCTCTTCTGTAAAATTTGTTCTCTTTGAATGAAATACATCCTTGTAAATAGAAAACTTCCTTTCTGCATCGCAACTGGTTATAGGTTCATACTGGAAATATTATTTTATTTCAGCATATTTAGCAGTTAGATTTTGGGGCATTGCCCCCATACACAATTGCCACAAAGTTATTAAATCTGGATTTCTACTAAAAACTGCATCTAATTTTTGCCGAAGGTTACATCCGAAGTCACTTGGAATCCATCATTTAATTTGAGATTTTGATTTTCAAAATAAATGATTAGTTTTGGCAAATTTCCAAAGTGTTCCTGAAGAATGTACATTTTAAATTTTGTATTTGTATTAGATCCTTGCACTCAGAAATACTTCGAACATCGTCATTTAACATGTAACTAAATTTTGTAAACTATCGAAATTCTCCGCATAAAACCTAGTAGTTTCTAACCATGTTCCCAATATAGTTATTACTGGAGAGGGAAGCAGTGAGAACAGAGAAGCAGATGGAAACTTTTCCCTGTAAAGGGCTACTCTCAATGGTGCTTTTCTGAAAACTTTTTTAAAAGCGGAGAGGTGTCTGGTATATTCACAGATTCTGTGGAGAGCATGTGTTTGCAGCATATTATTTGCAGCATAGGATATGTTTCCTTTAATAGTCTGCCTGTTTTAATATATATGCAGCACTGTTACTGAACAATAAAAATATTTTTTCTTTGTACCTGTCGTCCGAATGAAGCATTTGGTGCATATTCTCGTAAATGGTTTTCGCTATTGTTTCCGCATCAACTGTGTTTATAACTTTTGTTGCTATTACATATGCGTCATATGGAATAGTTAGATGTAGTACACCAGCTACAACATCTACCACACAGCGTCCTAATATATCGACAGTTTCGTCGGCACTTATCCATAGCTACTGATTTGAAAGATGACTTCTAATGCGCTCTGCTGCTATCGTGTAGCACTTAGAAACATAATATTTGCGTAAGTTTCTTCGTTAAAATTGTCAGATTCCAACGGGTCTAATTTCTGTTTATTTCTGTGTTAGCGATGCTAACTGACGTTTTACGTGCGATTTCTTGGAATTTTTTAACGATATTTTACAGACTTTGCAATAAATTTCGGAATCACTGAATCACTTAATCCAACTCGCCATTGTTTCACGATGCTTTTCCCGATATTGTTCCATATTATATTTGAAAAAAGTAAGTTAAACATTGTTAGCAGCCACATCATTTACCACACAGCGTTCTAACAGTTAAATAATTGAAAAAAGAAACTAACTCACCGTACTTTATTTATCTTACGAAATATAAATTAATAAATAAAATCATTTTTAGAACTATTATCAGGATAAAATCAAACAAATTTTAATGAATTTCACTTTTTAATTAACACTGTAACGATCGTTTCGCTCCAACCTGAGCTTCGTCAGACATATAACTAACTTATTTACAATTTTTTTAACACAAGTATACGGTAACAAACACATGTTTTATTTTAAATAGTTGAAGGAATGGGTGTTGAAATTGAAGTTTTGGCGTCTCAATTCAACGACAAAAAATAGATGTGCATTTAACCTAATTAATAGTGCTATTCCATAACTGTTTGTTGTACTTAGAGACGTTATAGACTATTTATATGGTTCATCGTAGTTTCGCCCCGATGCGTCCGGTCTTTAGTTCTAATATTTCTAATCACTTGTTTGTATAAACATATCTGCTGCTGTGCTCAGGTATTTTCCTGTAATAGACTTTTTGTACTCGCTTATCAAAACCTGTCATTTCACGATTCGATTTGGGTGCGTAAAAAGTCACTTTACGCACGAGTGCGTAAAAGTAAATTGGTACTTCCTGGAACTTGATTAATTTAGTGACATTTTAAAATCATAAATCCCTAACCTTAATAATATGCTACCCAGTTCGTTGTTTTTCTATGAAAATAAAAGGAAATGAAATAGAAATTGTTATATTTGGAAGGTATGTAATTCAATGTCAGAACAGCAACAAATATTATTTTTTAAATTTATAGAAAACTAAAAAAAAAATTGTCACAAGTGGGATTCGAACCCACGCCCTCAGAGATGACCAGAACGCTCGAGAAGCCGTATAACGGGCAAGCTAAACCTTGAGTCTGGCGCCTTAGACCGCTCGGCCATACTGACACATACTAGTAATATTGTTAAAAATACATATAAATATAAAAATTTTGAAATTATATTTATATTTTAGATAAATATTATTATTGTTTATAGTTCTCGTACAAAAAATATTGTACAAACTTCGTGCGTGAAACATTTCGCGAATTCGTGTCCATAAAGCGCTCGCCTGCGGCTCGCGCTTTAAACTGGTCACTCATTCGCGAAATATGATTTCACGCACTTGGTTCGTAAATAACTATTTTCTATTTCGGTGCTATAAAGTGCACTTTTCGACACCCGTTTGGGTTGCATAAAGTATTACTTTTTCGCACGCAAAATTTTGTTTTTAGAGGTTGGTCATTGCATAAATCAATCTAAATTTTAAACTTAAAATGACATATAACACCGCCGATTTTCAAATATTTAAAATGCTCTAGTTAAACATCAATGCTACCAACTTCAAAAAAAGAAAATTTCTACAATTTTCGTACAAAACATGCCTCTTATTTTAAGTCTTTTGAACTTTGAACTTTTAATATCCGAAATAGAAAAAATAGTATAAAATACACGTTTCATAAGACATTTTAGTGCACTTGTTCTTTAGGAAACTCGCCTTGCGGCTCGTTTTCTAAACTTGAACGCGTGCACTAAAATCATGTCTTATGCAACTTGTACTTTAATATACTATTATAATTTTAATCCTTTAGTCAGGTCGCTATATAGAGAAAAGAGCTATAGCTTCGTAAACGCATACATTTATGCAAAATCGGAGGCTATACTGTTAATCTGCCCAGTTGATTCGCCGCCAAGTGATTGAATGTCATATACATCGGTGCTTTCTTGGTCGGGAAACTCGTTGGATTTAAACTCTATTTAAAGTATTCGGAATGTTATACATGCTTTATCTAATCTAGCAAGGAATTTCAAGAGTTTGTATTAATATGCTAGATCGAATTAAATCGTAATCAAAGTGAAAATTATTTGAATAAAATATTAATTATAATCAATAAGAAATATATAATCAATAAACTTTTATGTTTATTTTATTAACTAAAATATATTAGCATGCAATTATGACAATATTACTTAATTGGAATTTGCTATTCGTAACAGTAGTATGCAGTAGATCAATTTACGAGTTCAATATCCCGAATTCGGGGCCTTTCAGTTACAGTTTGAAAAAACAATTTTTAAAACAACAGTCATATAAAACAAAGTTTGTTCAAAACAACTTTCTGTTTACGATCGACGTGCATATGCATCAAAACTGACACAATGTTCGTTGGCAAAAGCACAATCGATACTGTTACTGTTTTGTTTGCGTGTAAGGGCTTGCGTTACTTTAACGTACATTTACAAAGTTACACACCTGCTTCATTTTGTACGTTCCATGTTGTACGTTCATATCACAAAAGTCCGCTTCTCTTTTTGACGAAATATTACCAAAAAACGTTATTACATTAAAACTGTCGTGTATGCTTAATAATTTACTTGATTAATGTAATACGTTAATGTAAAAAACGGGTTATTTTTACATTAAAATATTACTCAGTACTTTGTTGGAACTTGCACGCAATGGGACTATAAGATCGAATATTAAAGAGGAATGAGTAGTTTTCTATTTTCTTTTTAGTGACAGTTACGACATTATCAATACAAAACGTAATAACTAATTTATTTACTAAAGACATTCGTGTGCTTATTTTCATTAGCATGAACAACTTTACTATTTGTCGAGATTAAAAGAACATAACAAGAAGTACCTATACGATATATTATACAGCGAAGACGCGCTGGTTGGAAGAAATTGTTGGTTGTTTTTTTGGAAAGCCCCACGAAAACTTCGATTTTTAATTTTGCCTATGGTTTTTCTGATGGTAAATTCATGTACACGGACTGGTCCAAAAATAAATTACGACCATCAACTTAATTTTTTCAAATAGAATCACCTATTTTTTATTTCATTTTTAAATTCTACATCAAATTCTAAGTGTGTTTCACTCTACCCAAATTTAACAGTTATCGAGAAGTTTACGATTGAACATATAAATAACAGACCGTATCCTACAAAATATCTTTCACTCCATGGTCTGAAAAGGACCGATTTACGAGGTGCATTCAAGTTCTAAGGCCTCCGATTTTTTTTCTCCAGACTGGAAAGAGATAGAAGCATGTGCATTGTTTTAAAATGAGCGTGCGTTCGTTGTCAATACGTCACAGAGATGGCAGCACTGTACGGCAGATGGAATTGTAGCGCAGCGTCGAGAATGAGAACTGTTTTAGATACTTAAAATGGCTACGTTTTCCTTACTTGAACAGCGTGCAATCATTCGTTTTCTTAATTTGCGTGGTGTAACACCAATTGAAATTCATCGACAGTTGAAGGAGACATGTGGTGATGGAGTTATGGATGTGTCGAAAGTGCGTTCGTGGGTGCGAGCACAAGCCGGTCTGACGACATGATCGAGAAAGTGGAGAGACTTGTTTTGGGGGATCGCCGAATGACAGTTGAACAGATCGCCTCCAGTGTTAGCATTTCCGTGGGTTCTGTGCACACAATCCTGCATGACGACCTGAAAATGCGGAAAGTGTCCTCCAGGTGTGTGCTACGAATGCTGACGGACAACCACAAGGCTGCTCGTGTGGCATGTTGCCAAGCAATGTCAGCTCAATGGAAGCACACAGATTCACCGCCACCAAAAAAATTTCGGGTAACCGCCAGTGCTGAAAAAATTTTGGTGTCCATGTTCTGGGACAGTGAGGGTGTAATCCTTATCCATTGTGTTCCAAAGGGCACTACGGTGACAGGTGCATCCTACGAAAATGTTTTGTAGAACAAGTTCCTTCCTGCACTGCAACAAAAACGTCCGGGAAAGGCTGCGCGTGTGCTGTTTCACCAAGACAACGCACCCGCACATCGGGCTAACGTTACGCAACAATTTCTTCGTGAAAACAACTTTGAAGTGATTTCTCATGCTCCCTACTCACCTGACCTGGCGCCTAGTGACTTTTGGCCGTATCCAACAATGAAAGACATTGTCCGTGGCCGCACTGCTGCTACTGCTTCAGCGATTTTCCAGTGGTCGAAACAGACTTTTAAAGAAGCCTTCGCCGCGGCCATGGAATCATGGCGTCGATGTTGTGAAAAATGTGTACGTCTGTAGGGAGATTACGTCGAGAAGTAACACCAGTTTCATAGTTTTCGGGGGAGTAGTTAGTTAGAAAAAAAATCGGAGGCCTTAGAACTTGAATGCACCTCGTATTAGAAAAATAGGACTACAAATCAAATGAAATGTTCAAACTGTTGACCATTAACTTCCTGACAATAGTTAGAAGTTGTCGTTTTCATATTACTTTCATCTACTTACAGTGTTATGTGACAGAGAAGCAACCGTAACCGGTAGATCTCTTGGTAGTGGTGTTTTACTGGCATTAGGTGACTGTTTTCAACATGAAGTGCTGGACACTAGTGATATGAAGATGGCGGTGCCTTCAATTGATGTTATTGTTTGCAAAGTGTGCTTGTGCAATATTTCTTCATTCTTTGTTGTTATTTATATTCCACCAGATACTGGTGTTTGTGTCTTGGAACAGTTTCTTGATATGCTTGAGCTCCTCTTGTTAGATAAGCCAGTGCTGTTAGTCGGTGATTTCAATTTTCCGACTTTTTGTGACAGCTCCGTGCGTAGTGACGCTAAATGAAATCTTATGTTATCTTTTATGGAATCTCTTGGTTTGACGCAGTACAATGCTATACCAAATGCGAATAATATAATTTTAGACTTAGTCCTATCTAATATGAATCATGAGCTGAATGTATTACATGATTCAGTGCCACTAGTTCCAGTTGATTTACATCATCCTGCGCTCGCAGTTGATTTATTGTTGCATTCACTCTCTACTTCAATTAGTTCCCAATAAATAACAACAAGCGTTACAATTTCAGGAAGGCATATTTTCATAAGTTTTATTCTGAATTACTGTCTGTTGATTGGTCCTTCCTTGATGCCGTTTTGGATGTTGATATGTTCTACTATGTAATATACTCCGTGATGGATTCTTGTATTCCTAATACCTGCCACAATAGTAAGCAACGTTTTCCTCCGTGGTTTACACCATGTATGACAGAATTATTGTATTTGAACCATTATTATCATCGAATATGGAAGCGGACTGGGGATGATATCTTCGAACGTGAATTTCAGGGTGTGCGAAGAATTCATGATTCAGTACCACTAGTTCCAGTTGATTTACATCATCCTGCGCTCGCAGTTGATTTATTGCTGCATTCACTCTCTACTCCATTTAGCTTCCCAATAAATAACAACAAGCGTTACAATTTCAGGAAGGCATATTTTCATAAGTTTTATTCTGAATTACTGTCTGTTGATTGGTCCTTCCTTGATACCGTTTTGGATGTTGATACGGCTGTTGATATGTTCTACTATGTAATATACTCCGTTATGGATTCTTGTATTCCTAATACCTGCCACAATAGTAAGAAGCAACGTTTTCCTCCGTGGTTTGCAACATCTATGACAGAATTATTGTATTTGAAGCATTATTATCATCGAAGATGGAAGCGGACTGGGGATGATATCTTCGAACGTGAATTTCAGGGTTTGCGAAGAATTCATGATTCAGTGCCACTAGTTCCAGTTGATTTACATCATCCTGCGCTCGCAGATGATTTATTGTTGCATTCACTCTCTACTCCAATTAGCTTCCCAATAAATAACAACAAGCGTTTCAATTTCAGGAAGGCATATTTTCATAAGTTTTATTCTGAATTACTGTCTGTTGATTGGTCCTTCCTTGATACCGTTTTGGATGTTGATACGGCTGTTGATATGTTCTACTATGTAATATACTCCGTGATGGATTCTTGTATTCCTAATACTTGCCACAATAGTAAGCAACGTTTTCCTCCGTGGTTTACACCATGTATGACAGAATAATTGTATTTGAAGCATTATTATCATCGAATATGGAAGCGGACTGGGGATGATATCTTCAAACGTGAATTTCAGGGTGTGCGAATAATTCTTAAGGATAATATAGCTACGGCCTATCAAAATTATATTGACTGTATTCAGAATTCCCTTCTGGATAAACCTAAGTCTTTTTGGAGCTTTGTAAGATCCAAACGTGGTAGCTCCAGAATACATGGTAAACTCTATACGATTCTGAATTCGATGACCCTCAGCGGATTGTTGATGCTCTTGCATGAGCTTTCTCTGATGTATTCTTGCCAGGTGCTATCAGTGGTGACATTCGAGTACTGCATACAAATTTGCCATCATTGAATATTCGGAGTGTTGTATATGATGATGTACTGAATCAACTAAAA
Source organism: Melolontha melolontha (assembly GCA_935421215.2). NCBI lineage: Eukaryota > Metazoa > Arthropoda > Insecta > Coleoptera > Scarabaeidae > Melolontha > Melolontha melolontha. Next base: position 214,735,207 of record OW285235.1, read on the forward strand.
AAATCAAAAAATACTTTCACCTCCCAGCTTCTAGCATTCCCAGCTTCCTTCTTAGTGATTGTGCATCAATATTTGCTAAGCCTCTTTGCAGGATATTTAATTTATCGCCTCAAACATCTGTCTTCCCCGTTATCTGGAAAGTCGCCAGTATATGTCCTGTACACAAAAAAGGAGATAACTCTGATGTTAATAATTACAGGCCCATATCAATCCTACCTAACTTTGCAAAGGTGTATGAGGCTATACTATATGACCATATTTACTCTAACATCAAATCATTCTTGTCGCCAAATCAACATGGTTTTATGTCTAAAAGGTCAACCACTTCAAACTTCGCCCTTTTATCTCTGGCTGTATGTGAAACACTTGACAGAGGAGAGCAGATGGAAATCATTTATACTGACTTTTCTAGTGCCTTCGATACCATTGACCCATACTGCTCTCCTGGCTAAAATGAGTTTGTTCGGCTTCAGCAACTCACTAAGAATGTTCCTCACTTCTTACCTTACTAATAGAAGGAATTTTATATACTATAATGGCTACAAATCTAGAACGTACCTTTCTACTTTCGGAGTGCCCCAGGATTCCAATCTTGTACCATTGTTATTTAACATCTTTGTTAATGATTTAATAAGCTCTATTAATGCTTATGCGGACGACTAAAAATTTTTCATCTAATTGGTGGTGCTCAAGATGCTGCCCTTCTTCAAGAGAACCTGGATCGTGTCACAAGTTGGTACTCCTCAAACAAATTAAATTTAAACATCGAGAAATGCTCTTTCATATCCTTCACCAGAAAACCCAGTAGCTATCTTTCAAATTATTCTACTAACAATATAGCAATCAACCGAAAAACACTTGTCAGTGATCTTGCAGTTAGTTTTGATGAAAAGCTGACCTTCGCTGATCATGTATCCCATGTCACTACGTCAGCATATCGATCATTGGGTTTCATTATCCATACGTGTAAGGACATCGACAACATAGCTTCACTCAAGGCTCTTTTTTATGCGCTAGTTGTTGTTCCCCTTAGACTTCTTTTAAGATTAGGAAACAAAAAATAGTCGCACGCAGCGAGATCTGGAGTATAAGATGGATGGTCTATTTCTGTGAAGCCCCATTCGGCAGCGGCAGCTTTTGCAAGTCTTGGTTTGTGGACTGGTGCATTATCGTGAAGCAACAGGATAACTTGCGTTAGTTTTCCGTGCCTTTATTCTTTAACAGAATATCCTAATCTTGCGTAATACTCTTCTATTACCGTACTACCCTAGCGTTGATAATCAATCATTAGTATTCCCTGACAATTCCCAAAAATCGTCGCCATTATTTTTCCTGTGGAAGGGATTATTTTAAACTTCTTTGGGGGGGGGGGGGTCTGGAACCGTTAATATGCCACCGCATTGATTCTTGTTTTGACTTAGGGTCAAAATGATGGACCCAGGTCTCATCTATGGTGAGGAGTCGATTGATAATTAAAAATGATTCGTCTCCACAAAGCGTCAAAAATTGTTCACACGTCTCCATCCGCACACGCATTTGGAATGACGAAAGTATTCGCGTAACCCATCTGGCACTAACTTTTGCTATTCCAAGGTATTCGTGTAGAGTTCTGAAAACCGTGCTTTCTGAAAGTCCTAATGAAGCTGCGAATTATCGCTTCTTTAATCTTGTGTCCTCCAATATTAAACACTTGGTTTTTTCAATAACATCGGAGGTGATCACGTTAACAGACCGACCTGGACGGTGATCATCATCCAGTGATTCTCGGCCAAGTTTAAACAATTTTGACCATTCGCAAATAGTCGACTGTGAAGGACAATCATCCCCGTATACAGCCAACATTTTTTCACGAATCATTTTTGGAGATTTTCCTTGTTTTGCTAAGAATTTTGTAACTGTTCGATATTCAAGTTTGTGCATTTTGATACGTAACAACAGAAACTGACAGATATTAGACCTAATACTCCAATTGTTTTGTAAATTGTCAATGTCGTTACCAAGGCATCTACATATGATAATAAAACACTATAATGAAAAATTATATTAAAATTGAAAAATGTGTAAGTCCGGGAATATAAATATGGACCCTCGTAAGTCGAAATTCAATTTCTCGTAAGACTTCAGTTAACCGTTATGGCTGGATTTATTGTATTTCGACTGTAATTCTATCCTTCAATTCATCAATATTTTAGGAATAACTCGACATAAATTCATGTTTTTGATCTTATCGTAAATGATTGCTCTATTTTTTTTGACTGTCAGTGGTTTCGATACAAGCAAAATTTTAGGATTTAATGATAAGTTTTTCTCCTAAAACTCATATTAAAAAGTTTTCTCTATGGGAAACCTTATCAGTTTTCACACTGTATATAAATTGCCCTGTTGTTGGATTTGCATCTGTTTGACAAATAAATGCATCGAAATTATTGTTATTATTATTAACGTATTACTTCGGATAAATAGATAAGCAAAATACATATTCTTAAAAATTTCAAAATTAAAAATTTTTTAAATTTGTAGGAAAAATAAATATTATCTTTAAGGAGATGTTATTACATAATAAATTATAAATACAGTCGTTTTTTGTTGTATAAAAATTAATATTTTAAAATATTTACTAACGAAAAATATGAAAAACGAAACAAGTGAATTCACTGAAAGTAATGAATCATTTTGTAAAATTTAGTAAATAGGCATAAAAACCGTAAATAATACTGTAAGAAAATAGAAAATGAGTCAGCAATTAATAAAAAGGATCGAATATTAAAGAGAATTTCTTTTCAAAGCACAACGGAATCGCCGAAGTTTTTGCGAATGCGATGAATAGCACGAACGAATTTACGTGAATACGAGCCACTTCTTGCTTAAAGGCATGCAAGAAAACAGCTTTGATTGTTTTTACCATCAGCGCCTTTGCAGATTAAAACCAGTGGCGGACAAAACTAAAATTTTAAAATATTTAAGCATTGTTATCCGTTGAATGCAGAAAAACAATGGTCGCTTAAGAAATATAGCAGAAATGCAGTCAAGATGATTTAACAATTTATTATAAGGATTCAAGGATAATTAACCGTTGATGCAAATCTGAGCATCCTTTTTTACTGTTTCAACCAGGGTTGGCAAGTATATTACATCATGTATTAAAAGACGATAAATACGTACATAATACTGTAATATACGGAAAGTAGAATATTAACGTATAATACAGGGTGTCAAGTATATTACGGGTTGTATTAAAAGGCGTTAAATACGTACCTACGTAATATACGTGACTAGGACCAACGTATAATGCTGCCATGAAATTTCTTTTTTAAACGCGTAATAATGCTATTATACAAGAAATTTGGCAGAGCAAATAAGGAAAAAATAATTTTTCTTTTTTCTTTTATTTTTAAACATTAAGAATAAACATGAAACATGAGTGATTAATATTAATGGATAACTAAAATTCGTCGGTGTCAATAATATCCATCATTTTTAATGTGTAAGTAGATAGTATTCGCGAGTTCTGGACCCGCCTCCACCTCCCTGACAGCGATAAACTTATTTCTGCTGCGTGTGCAGATAAGAGTTGGCAAAACAAGTGTAGCATGTTTTTTTCGTCTGGCTTAGACGTAAGCGAAAGGTTTGTCAAAACAAGTGTTGCCCGGTATTTCGTCTGGCTCTGACGTGAGCGACTTGTTTAGATATGCCGCCATTTTGTTGTTTACGTTTGGCGGCAAATTCAAAAGTGCAATTTTGTCAAGGGGCATTAGATATGCCGCCATTCTGTTGTTTACGTTTGGCGATAAATTCAAGCAGAGCTGTCTCAGAAATAGACAGACCTATCTCTGAAACCGACAGACCTGTTTCTGAAACAGACAGCTCTGCTTGTAAAGCAGGCAGGTTTAATAACTATTGCTTTATTAAATCAGTGTCATTCAAATTAATTAGTTTCGGATTTTACAAGTATAGGCCTTGTGTCGGTAGCTTTGTTAAATAGTTAGTAAGTTATATATTAATTATAATTAGTTATAATTAGCCGCAGATCCGACAGATGACTAATTACAATTTAATGCAGCCTGTTGTTTCTTCAACTGTAATTTTCCCATTTCCAAACAAGAGTATGCAGAATGCACATTTAAAAACAGATGTTCTTATTTAAGCCGCAAACAGGTCTGTCTCTGAAACACACAGGTCTATCTCTGGCGGCATATCTAATGCCTCTTGCCAAAATTGCACTTTTGAATTTGCCGCCAAATGTAAACAACAAAATGCCGGCATATTTAAACAACAAACAATAAAGATAAAACGAACAGTAGATCAAACTCAGGGCTGTACAAGTTGACATGTGAAGACTGTAAAAAAGTGTATATAGATCATACAGAAAGAACCTTCCAACTAGAATAGCAGAAGACGAAAGAAGCTACAGGGGTAAGAAGACAGATTCAACTTTTCCTAATCACTGTTTCGAATATAACCACAGATTCAATTCTAACTTCAAAACATTACATGTGGTAGACAAAAGTATGTACAATATGTACAATATGTTAGAAGATTTAGAAATTAATAAATTTCATAATTTAGGTATAATTTGAAATGAACAGGTAGAGGTAATCACTCTCCCCTACTCAACTTAAAACTACAATAGGTCCACTCCCTCTCAGATTAGAATTCTTGTTTTTCACCTTTATATTTGTATTTATATAAGTAAGAACCAAATGTAAGTTTAAAGTATACCGTGTGTAAACGAGGTAAGAAAACGACACTGCAGCGCAAGACGCGTCCGCGCCGGTTTACTTCTCCGATATGTTTATTGACTGTATAGTGTAACATTTGATTGGATGAGCATAGGTCAGCATAAGGATAGGTCAGATGTAGGTGTGGTATACACAAATGTATTACGTATGTGTATCCGCAACGTGTTTTAAAGATGAGAGATAATAATGCACAAATGTTATACAATAAAAATATTCGGAGAAAACAGACGCATAATACCATCAAAACTAATGCAAGATCTGTGTATTTATAAATAGCACAAACCTGTGATTGCATACATAATTAAATTCCGGTAACGTCACAAAATAAAAATGCAATTCTGTGGTTTGATGAAGAATAAACATATGAGTTAGTTGATTTTTTTCTGGTTGTGTATACTTTGCCATTACAATCGATGTTCTTGTAATTATACGTAGAACATCTATTGTCGACGTATCTGACCAGACTGGGCAGAGACGCGCCTGGCGGCTGGTGCTATAGCCATCCCTTCTCTTTTATCTAGTGTAGTAAGAAATGGATGAATAGCGGTATAATAGAAATGATGAAGTTAAGAGACTTGAACTATAGGCGGGATGTATTTACTGACCAAGACTGCGACTGGGAAAATTACAAAATAGCGCGTAACAAAGTGATACAGCTTATAAAAAAGGAAAAGGATGAATATTACATTAAGATTATAGATGAAAATAGATATAATAGTTGTAAATTGTGGAAAAACTTAAAAGCATTACTACCGAATAAAAGTAAAAATGTTAACAGTGAAATAAAATTCAGTGACGGAGCTACGGCTATCGCGAAGGAGATTACTCATAAATTTAATAACTTTTTCGTTAACAGTATCGAAAATATTGTGAGAGATATATCGATGGATTATCCAAAGATACTCGATAATATTAATGCCCCCGTACAAATGGATTGCTTTACTGCTGTATCGATGGCGTCTTTAAAATCTATATTAAAATCTATGAAGTGTACTGGAGAGATAGGTGACGGAATATCAACAAACGTTTTAAGAGATTCCTGTGAAGTAGTTGCTGACAGGTTTCTCGATGTTATAAATACGTCACTTCGAACTGGTAAATTTCCTGAAGATTGGAAAACGACATATGTGACGCCAGTACCTAAGGTTAACGGAACGTGTTGGCATGAGGAATTTAGACCTATTAACTTAGTAGCTCCATATGAAAAAGTTTTGGAAACGTGTGTAAAAGGCCAATTAATGGAATATTGTGAAAAAAATTCTCTAATTGAGTCGAATCAGTCGGGGTTCAGAAAATATCATTCGTGTGAAACGGTTGTGCTGAGTGTTTGCGATGCATGGGCGAAAGTAATTGATAAAGGCAAGTTTGTTTTGACTGTATTCTTAGACTTCAAGAGGGTTTTTGAGACTGTTGACAGAGCCTTGTTGTTGTGTAAATTAAATAAAATGGGAATATCTGGATTAACATTAGGATGGTTTGAATCGTACCTAAGTAATAAATATCAAGTAGTCAAATATAAAAATGAGATGTCTCATAAGATTATTACAAAATACGGAGTGCCCCAGGGAATAGTGTTTGGTCCACTATTGTTTATTCTGTACATTAATGATATAGTCAAAGTGGTTGATAATTGCGAAATATGTATGTTTACTGACGACACCATGATCTATATAGTTGGTGATGATATTAGGGAGATGGTGGATAGCATGACTGTCCAATTAAATAAATTGTATAAATGGGTATGTGAGAATAATATGGCACTGAATTTCAGTAAAACTAAGTTCATGATAATTGGTACTAAATATAAGATTTCTAAATTGAATTTTAATAATATAGATTTGTCTATGGACTCTAACAAAATAGACAGAGTTGAGAATATGAAATATTTGGGGGTAATATTGAATACTAATTTAGATTTCAAAACTCACGTTCAATACCTATCTAATAAAATTTCCAAGAAGATATTTTTCTTAAATAGATTTAGTCATAATTTGTCACTGTATGCCCGACTGTTGTTGTTTAAATCCTTAATAGCAGCACATTTTGATTTTTGCTCTGCCATTTTATTTAGTATAAATGGGAATGAGATGCAGCAACTCCAAAAAGTACAGAATAAGGCTTTGCGAATAGTATTAAAATGTAACAGATATACCCCAATTAATCTCATGCTAGAAACTTTAAGTTTATTAAGTGTAAAACAATACATTAGTATATAAGACAATCGTTGTCATCTATAAAATTAAAATTGGAATAATGCATCCTTACTTAAGTGGAAAATTGACAACGGTCGATCAAATTCACAACTACGGAACCAGAAATACCAACGATTATTATATTTAAAACTATAATAGGGTGCAAACAACCAAGAATGTGTTTGTGAACGGACTGAAACTGTTTAATAGTTTACCTACGCACATGAAATCCAGTGGTAGTTTGAATAGATTAAAGATCCTTGTAATTGAATTTGTTAGGGAAAACTTTTAGTTTAAGTCTTCTGTTATTGTTCTAACTTTCATAGTTTATATTTTCAAAATTTATTGTGCATGTACATAGCAGTTGCTAAATAAAGTTATATTATTATATTATAGTGGTGGGGTATCGTTTAGTTCTCCGCCAGTCTCTCACCCCAGTTCCATACGGTATATTCATCCACCTGATGAAGCCATAGTGTGGTGAAACATATATGTAGTGTGTGTCTACAATATAATATACTTCTGTTATTTTGTAAAATGCATTGTTTACAAATGTAAGATACGTTTTATCCGAATTATACTTCTATTTTAAACATGTAACGTACAAAATATTTTAGAGACGTAAATTGCCAACCCTAGTTTCAATAGTATAAGATTCTGCTTAATGTTTTTCGTCCCAAAGAATGGTGGATAAAAGTAATACAACAAATAATATTTGTATAGAAGACTTTTCTATGATGAAGTAAATATGTAGAAAGTCAGAAATATTTTAGTTAAGGTTTTGAAAACACATTCGTTATACATATTTTAAAAATAATTACATGACCATAGACGTGTACATTAGGGTGGAGCGATTTTTTTTTTAATTTAGCGATAGCTTTGGAATACCTGTAAAAAGTTGCTCTATTATCTCCCAAATATACACAGAAAATTTCATTTCGCACATGATATATTCAGTCAACTCGCGTGAGTACTATTTCACTTGTGATACCCTTTGAATTTTACTTCTGAGATCAAGAAATAAGACTCATGTAAGTTGTATTTTCAATTTCCTATTTAGGTTTCAGATATTATTGTAATACTTTAGCACATATTATTTATCTTTATTACAGTAAAATGTCTCAAGACAAAACACGACAAATGATGACCTGTGCTGTGTTCGGATTACCAGAGAAGTTACCAGTATCTCAATTACCAACTTATAATGACGGTATAAAAAATTACCTATTCATTAAAAATGAATTAAAGCCCAATAAAACAGTAAAAGAGCCAACCGTTCATGACATATCCGAAATATTGGCTCAAGAAGTTTTAGAAATTTGGCAAAAAGCTTCGCTGCCAACTGTTAGTGTTAAGAGAATTCTACAACTTATTCGTTCCTACAATGACAAATATAGAATCTTAATGAAACCTTATAAAGGTCGTCAAACAAACAAAAATTACGAAGAAAAGATCAATAGATTTATAACTGAGTCCCACAGATTATTTGATGTTTGCAGTTGCAAATGTAAACTTTTCTCAAATTGTAATTGTTTAAAAGGCAGTCGTGTTCCCAAGGAAGAAATAAATTTTTTACTCGATCAAAGAACAACAAGAAAAATGGTCATAGGCGGTGTAGATGTGGTTGAAACTATAAAAAATAAGAAAAAAGAAGAAAGAAAACAAAAAAGTTTATCGCGTAACAGAGAGATAACTGATTTTGAGAAACCGTGTGGTTCGCGTTCTTTACCTGAAGACTTGGCAATCGAAAGCGACAGTTCAAGCGATAGCGTAGCTTCTAGTCCTTACCTTGAAGCACCAAAAAAAACAGTTGATCCGCCACCAAAAAAAAGGAGATTAAATTTACCATCATTGGCTCTTCCCTGCGATCGTACTCGAGTTTCTGACAGAGCCGCTGCCATTATAGCTTCTTCTGTGTTAAAAGATGTTGGCATTATTTCACCAAAGGATCCAAGTGGTGTTATTGATCGTTCAAAGTTGCGGCGTGAAAGAACTAAAGTCAGAACAGCTTTACAGGATGCAGATCGCAAGAAAACCCTACGCGGTATGTATTTTGATGGGAAAAAGGATAAAACGTTGATTAGTATTCGGAAAAAAAATAAATTTTACAGAAAAACGGTACTAGAAGACCATTATGTGATTTTATCAGAGCCAGGAAGCGACTATTTCGGGCATGTTACATGTGAGTTGGGAACTGCTAAATGTATTAAAGATACTATATTAACTCACTTGAAATCCAAATCGGTGAAACTCAGTGAAATAGTTGTTGTTGGTTGCGATGGAACAGTAGTAAACACAGGTTTTAAAGCTGGTATTATTCGTTTGATGGAAGAAGAACTGAATAAACCATTACAGTGGTTTATCTGCCAGTTGCATTCCAATGAATTACCACTGCGACATCTGTTGTTACATTTGGACGGAAAACTACAGGGTGTAAATGCTTTTCAGGTGCCATTGGATATCAGTTACAAAAATGCGAAACAATGCCAATAGTCGAATTCAACGCCATTCCTACAATATTACCTCAAATTTCCAGAGGTGATTTGAGTACCGACCAAAAATATCTGTACGATATTATGATCGCTATCAGCACTGGCGTCTTTTCTTCAGATTTAGCTAACAATGAACTGGATCTCTCAACCACTCTAGATGGCTTACAACAGCAAATCGAATTCTAAAATTATATGCTACTAAACCGGACCCCGAAGAAAAATTGGTGATATTAGCCACGTACGTGATGAGAGTTTATGGTCCGATGTGGTTTAGAATAAAATGTAATCCCTCGTGTATAAACGGAGCTAAGCACCAGTGGCAAACAATTAGTCTGAGTCGCTATTTGAACGCCGATATGAAGAAGGTCATTGGCAAGGTAATCCAACGAAATGGATTTTTTGGTCACCCAGAAAATGTTCTTATTTCTATGCTTGGAGATGAAAGGGAAATCATACGAGATCTAGCATATCGACGAATTTTAAAAGCAAGAAGTGAGAAAGCTCCAGGATTTCGAACGTTTAAACTGCCTTCATTTAATTTCGATACTGAAGATTATACCGACATTATAACGTGGCGAGACTGTGAGATAACTGAGCCACCTCTGACTTTAAATTTATCTAATGACGACTTGAAAGCCATTGTCAAAGACGGTCTCGGCACATGTCAAAAAATTAAAGATTTTCCATGCCATACTCAAGCCGTTGAGCGCTGCATCAAAGTGGTGACAGAAGCTTCGAGTGCAGTTTGTGGAAAAAATAAACGAGACGGTTTCATCAGGGCAAGGCTACTATCACGTCAACAAATGCATACTTTTGATACAAAAAAACAATTTAATATATAATTATTGTATTTCTGAATAATTATCTAGTTTACCATTATTTCTTGTATCTCACTTCTTTAAATCTGTATAAAAGATATAAGATATTGACCTAACAAATAAAATACATAGTTTGATCACAATATGAAAAATAGGTAATTTTTTTTAATTTTCAATTGTGTTGGGGCACCTCAAAACATCATTACAAATAGGTAATATTTCGTACGTTTGATTTACTCATTGAAATGCAACTTTATATCGCTATACCATTTTAAAAAACAAAATTTTTTTTTTATTCATACATTATCGCTCCACCCAAGTGTACATATATTTACTTTATTTTTCATATTTACTTTATTCTAGTTTATTATGGGACTCAAAACCATTATACTGCAGCGAACACGCCTATTTAATTACTAGCTACTAGGGCAAGAAATACATGCACGGAAGCATGTCATTCTGAAATTATTTGTCCCTATTAATTCAGTACTTTCAGTAGTGTTGTACAATATTGCGGTTGTACTGACTGTTAATATACAAAGTGTTGATAAGAGTATTTCCCTCGAAAATCTTTTTCGTTGAAGGCGCCATTACATAACTAAAATTTACTTGTTTGTTAACCATTTTTTTAAAGCCACCGATGAAATATTTTAAAAGGAAAACTATATTAACACACAAAATGTTTCTTCTGTAAAATTTATGTTTGAGAAGGGAGATGAATTTAGTAATGTATTTAACCCTAGAGTGCTAATCTTGATCTGAAATACATGAAGACTAACCATTTGAAATCGTAAATTTTACGATTTCAAATTAAAAGTGCGAATAATTATCGAAAAATTACGAATATAACAAAAACAGCTACATTATGGGCTTGAATAAACTTTATTGAAATGCTACAATAAATAAAAATAGTTTTAAAGTAATTAATTAGAACACTTGCAGCAAATACGTGCTCGGTGTTTAGCACAAATTGGACGCTTGCACATCTCACAATAATTGGTTGTCATACGTCTTTTCTTTGACGAACAGATTTGGCAAGTCGCTCTTTTTGAAGTTCCTTGGACAGGTCTTCCCTAAACTCGCTTCTCCTTGGCAATGTTTTCAATAGCTGTTCGAAGCCAACGCTGCAAAATTGACATATTTAGACGCCATTTCGGCCAAGCGAATATCAATTCTCGACTCAATTCAATCATAACTGTTTTTTATTCATTGGCTTCTGCTTTGATTTATGGATGTTATTTACATAAATCACATAGGCATTTATTGACGTTATATTGAGCATGCCTTATAACATGCAAAGTGGCCATCTTTTTGTTTTTCGTGATATAGACATATTCCCACACATCTGGTCAAACGTATCGACTCCACCTTTTGTACTATTATAGAAGTCGATTACATCCGGTTTCCCTGGAGTTTCTATACGAGAGTACTTCCCGAATGCATCGTACTTAAAAATATGACGTTTGTATTCTTTTTGGCACATATTATAGTAAAGTTTTAAATACTATTCACCACAAAATACATTTTACTATAGAAGGAGAAATAAATAAAAGCATTAATTTTCTAGATTTAACCATATCACACAAAACTAATAAACACGAGTTCGCTATATACCATAAACCAACACATACAGATACCACAATACACGCTATTTGCCGGCTGCGCAAGCAAAAAAAATAACATAATGACTGACAGTCAGGCGGCTATTAAAGCCATTATGAACCCATCTACCAGGTCTAAGCTGGTGAAATATTGTAAACAGGTCCTCAATAACCTGGCACAAGACAATACAGTGTCGCTGATATGGCAAAGAGATAGCCGACAAACTGGCCAAAGAAGGTACTAATAGGAACTTCATAGGACCAGAACCTGTATGTGGAATCACTAAGGATTAACGGGAGGTCAACTCCATACCAAAACACTACTAAGGGGGCTGGACGGGAAGTTTTCAGCCAACCTAATTCGTAGTAGCAAAAAAGAAATTAAAATAATTACAGGGTTAATAACCGGACATTGTTCTTTAAGGAAGCATTTGTACACCATGGGCTTGGTTAGCGAGCCCTGGTGTAGGAGATGTGAAAAACAGGAGGAAACTAGCCTTCATGTAATATGCACGTGTGAGGAACTGAAGGAACTCAGACAGAAATATTTCGGGAGAGATCTATTGGATCCTTCGAGTGTACTCAAACTTCCCCTAAGGAGGATAGTGGCTTTTATCGAGGACACAAGACTAACAGAGTGGAATTGAGAGATCTATTGGGGATAGTACAAAAAGCAGTGTGCTCAAGTGCCTGGACGTGGTGGCGTCCACCCCAAAACAGAGAAGAAGAAGAAGGAGACACGCTAATTCTTTTCATCCTATAACACACAAATTATCAGCATACCAATCAAAGGTATATAGACTAATTCATGTACCTATGAGTAAAAGTAATTTCGATCTTGAACTAAATAGAATATACACAATAGCATTAAACAATGGTTACTCTATAAATATTATCAATAACATCCTGAATAGCCAACAAAAATCTAAAACCCTTTCCGTAGTTTACCCAAAATTAAAATACAAGATAATTAATTCCTACAATTCAATCACTTACTTAGGAAAAATTTCGGAAAAAATTGTTACTTTCATTAAAAAACTTAATAACGAACATATATCATTTAAAACAGACAATACTGTACAGAACATTATTAAAAACAACAAAGATAAAATAGACAAAGAATCAAACTCTGGTGTATATAAGTTAACATGCGAAGATTGTAATAAGGTATACATAGGACAAACGGGGAGAAATTCAAAATTAGGATGAAAGAACACGAGAGAAGCCATAAAGAAAAGAAAACAGATTCAACTTTCGCAAATCATTGTTTAGAAATTAATCATAGATTTAATATAGATTTCAAAATTTTACACATTCAAGAAAAAAGTAAAAAACTTAACCCGTTAGAAAACTTAGAAATTAATAGATACAATAGTTTAGGATTAGCTTTAAATGACCAACTAGATTTAAACAACTTCCCGTCTACTAAATTTAAGATTGTAAAAAAATTTTTCCACCACCATTTCCCCAATAATTTTCACATAAATATTCAAACTTGTATTGTACATATTCAGTATTTCATCCACCTGATGAAGCCATTGTATGGCGAAACAATATTCTAGTGTATTTACAATAAAAGAATTTTTGAAACTAGAAGTTTAATTACTTATTTCTTAGCGTTGTAAAGTTTTATCTTTATCGAAGCAAAATCTGGCACCCTCAGCGTCGCGATTCTTTGTTGAATGGAATTGTAAAGGAATTTCACGTTTTTTTTTTCGCGCAAAAGTACCTACCATTGTAAATTTATATGGATTTTGTAAAAGATCATCAGCAAGTTTGGCTGATGAGAATTAATTGTCCATTGTTATCTTTCTGTTTACGCCACACAGAGATGTTAGTATCTTCACGTAATACTCAGCTACATCCATGTTATCACTTTTATTTCTTTTACCTAAGTAAGGCGATGCGTCAATCATGTATTTAGTTCAACCCATACTCACCTGTACGAACCTGCTTTATATGAGTTTCTGCAACTGTTAATTAGTTTCTCCCATATCTTCCTCATTGCAGCCAGAGGATCTGTTTCTTGTCTGGCTGCCCATGTGATTTTGTTATCAAAACGGAAGCAATTTATAAGAAATATAAATCTTTCTCGGCTCATTGTAGCCTTATAAAATGTCCCACATAACTTATCATCAAACAGTTTCTGAGTACTTAGATGATTATTTTTCAGTGTTGCTGAAAACATTAATAATCCAATAAGCGCACGAATTTCCATTCGCTGATTTTTCCTGGACATAATTTTCTGATTTTATAGCTATTTCACTATTGGTTTGAATGGTAATCTCATCAACAATTCTATCTGATATAAATAATGAAAAGACTTTAAGTGGGTTTGAGGAATATTTAGCGATCCCTGTTGATCTTTGAATTTTATGCGTTTTATATTTCGTTGGTATTTTTGAGGTCTGTCCTACCACTGCAAACTAGCAATGATGAAGGAACTATTTGTTTCTTGAACTTATATAAAACTATCATCTTCTAACTCCCTGTTGAATACCTACGAGTCTGAAGTTTGCGAAGAAATTTGTTCGAAGTGGAGATTGGCAACTCGTTCTGATACATTAACGGTTGTCTCTGATTGATATTTGTATACATACGTTTTTTGAGTCAAATAATTATTACCTAGTTTTTTTTTTATCAGTAACTATATTGGTTTTCTTTCTCTTACTAGGACCGGGTGCCGAGTCATCTGTATTGGTTCCATCATTTGATGCCTTGTATTCAATGCCAGAATTTCTATATGGTTCATACTCGACATGATCTTGGATACCAGATTCACTATAATCACTATCTGTGTCCTAAAAATCAGGTACATTGATTGTATCCAAAAGTTCTTTGTCAGTCAGTGGTTTTTTCTAATAGCTTTTGTCCATTTTGTAAAATATATTTCATTACGGTACCTTGAAAATTTAAAAACATATGTTGTTACAAATGAGACCAAAATGTTATGCGAAGACTAACCTTTCCTAGTAATTACGAATGTGTTACCGATACAGCACGTTACACTGTCAGCCAGCAATTGTTGCAAATGGTGAAACTACTGCGAGAGACAACCTTCTAGCAGATGTACAGGAATCCTGCGCAAGCGATTTATAATAAGTTGGGTAAAATTTACGAATGGTTATCTTTCTAGGGTTAAGAAAATAGTTCTGTTCCCACTTACTGGCATCGAGTTTCTATTAATTTATAAAATTCTTAGTTCGGACCCAGACAATTTTCCTTTTTGTAATGTATTATATATTAATTAATTTTTTTGTTTCTGTTAATAATAAAGAAAAATTTTAAAAACGTTAATTTTATATTTCAATTTTATCTGAAGATGGCTTCACTTTCGGGATTTTAGTATTCTTCATTTTTGTCTTATTTTTAATTGTAGAACATATATCCGAGGGCTTGGAGTGAATACTGACTCACTCTATACTGGGTGCGGCAATAGTGTGTCGGCGGAGCTTAGCATGAAAACTAATAAAGTTGTTGCAATGAAATTTTACGTACACATGTAGTATGCTACAGTACATTTTACATTTTTATTTATATATTTACAGAGTGGTCCAAATTTCCGCAACCACTTTCAATTTTTTTTTAAATAGTTTGCTATACTTTCTTGTTATTAAGATGATAGCCACCCAAATTATCTTTTCAATGCTATATGACAATGTGCACTTGCAACTGTTAGTTTTGGTTTTATTGCAAATTTTGTTAAAATCTTGACAGTTGCAGCGTCTAACATTTTAAGACTTAGCCTGAAAATGGGTGCACTGCCTCACGTAACTCTTTTGTTACCAATTTATGGACTAAGGCGTTATATGTTTTGAGGGTGAACAACGTGACAACATATACAGGGTGTTAAATATGTTGTGCCAAAGTTATCGAAGTTTAAAGGCTATTTTCTCTTTTTTTTTAAATTGAACTTATAATTTTTTTATTGGTCAGGAAATTCCTGTTAAAATGGTAGCAATAACATAGTACTTATTTCTACTATTTTTGAAGTTATAACCCTTGAATGGGATATACCTATGTTTATAATATTCAACATCTAATAGTTGGTTGTTTGGTAAGCAAAAATTGCTGTGTAACCAAACGTCAAATATCTACTTCAAATTTCCGTATCAAGTGTTTTTCTGTAGTTCCTCTTTGCTATAATCGCGTTTAATTGTTATAATGTAAGTTCGGCTAGTTAATTATCAATTTCCGTTTGTTCGTTATTAGTTGTTATCTTGTTGTCAGTTATATCGTTTTGTTGTCATTATTTTTTATTTACATGCCGTAATAGTTTATAGTTGTGTTTCTTTAGAATAAATTTTTCGAAAGAGGAGGTAATAGATATGGTATTTGTTCTTGGCGCTAGCAATAGAAAAACACTTTTAGCATCAAGAACATGCTATGGAGTATCCTCACCGAAGAGCATCAGATATTAAGACGTTTGAAAATTTGTTGACAAAGTTTTATTCGGACGGGTTCAGTGAATTACATCAAACATGAAAGAACTAAGACTATGGTTACAGAAGATAATGAAGTGACAGTCGTCCAGTCCGTCGTGGAAAATCCGCGCGTATCTACAAGGATAATTTCGAAAGAACACGGGATAGAAGTCACTGCTGTAAGAAGGATTTAAAAAAAGAACATAAATTTCAGCCTTACAAAATTTAAAATCATCAAGGTTTATTACAAACGGATTTTGAAAGGAGACTTGTTTACTGTGAATGGCAACTTTTCCAATTACGACAAGATCTAACTTTTCTAGATCATGTGTTTTTACAGATGAAGCAACATTTGCTAATTTTGGAATAACAAACAGAAAAAATTCTCATTATTATGATACTATTAACCCTCATTTCGTGCAACCCATTTTATACCAACAAAAATGGTGTGCTAACTCCTGGGGAGGCATCACACGAAACACTAATATAGGTCCATTCTTTTTTAATACTACTTTAAATTGTGAAATCTACACAAATTTCTTACAAAATAATTTACCATTGCTGTTAGAAGGCCTACCAGATAACGTCATAAGGAGATTGTGGTACCAACATGATGGTGCACCTGCACATTACGGTTCTGCTGCAAGAGCACATTTAGATAGGGTATTCACCAATAGGTGGATTGGGAGAGGAAGCTTTATAACTATTATCAGGATAAAATAATACAAATTTTAATGAATTTCACTTTTTAATTGACACTGCAACGATCGCTTCACTCCTGAGCTTCATCAGACATATAACTAACTTATTTACCTTTTTTTTTTTTTTTTTTTTTTTTTTTTAACACAAGTATACGGTTTATAAGCTTTATAAGCTTGCAAGCTTGATAAGCTTGCCACCGCGATCACCAAATCTAACCCCTTGTGATTTCTTTCTGTGGCCTACTGTAAAAAAAAATAGTTTACGAAACACCTCCTACAACGGCAGAGAACATGCAGAAACGAATCAGAAACGCTTTTCTTCAATTAAGTGAAAACAACATGGCCCAAAATGTAAGTCTGTCGATGCAGAGGCGATTAAGAGCATGTGTAAAGCGAAATTGACATATATTTGAACACATTTTAAATTAATTTTGTTTTATTATGGAAAAATTACAAAATATAATTCTAAAACTAATAATAAAGAATTAAGAAGCAAAACTATTAGATGCATATTATAAACATAGGTATATCCCATTAAAGGGTTATAACTTCGAAAATACTAGAAATAAGTACTATGTAATTGGTACCATTTTAACGGTAATTTTACAAGGAATTTGCTGACTAATAAAAAAATTATAGGTTCAATTTAAAAAAAAAGAGAAAATAGTCTTTAAACTTTGATAACTTTGGCACGACATATTCAGCCCACGTTGTTGTTACGTTGTTCACCCTCAAAACATATAACGTGTTAGTCCATAAATTGGCAACAAACGAGTTACGTCAGGCACGGCACCCATTTTCAGGCTAAGACAAAATGTTAGACGCTGCAACTCTCAAAATTTGTTATAAAACCAAAACTAACAGTTGTAAGTGCACATTGTCATATATCATTGCAAAGATAATTTGGGTGCCTATCATCATAATAACAAGAAAGTATAGCAATCTATTTAAAAAAAAATTTAAAGGTGTTGCGGAAATTTGGAACAACCTCTAAATATATAAATAAAATTTAATTGCTACAACTTTATTGGTTTTCATGCTAAGCTCCGCTGACACACTATTGCCGCACCCGGTATATTAAAAAAGCACCTGTATTACACATGATGCCGAATTTCTACAACCTGTAACTAGATCCTTTCATCTGATGTGAGCAATGTTTTTTTTATAATTTAAAGTTTTCTTTTAAATCCAGTCTTATTAACTTTTCGCACATTTATATTATATTTTAATTATTTTTTACTATTATTAAAATAAGTAAAGGAGAGCGCGGGACTGGTTGGACACCGGGGTACAATGGTTACTACTAATTATTTTTGTTATTATATCGCTAGCTTTGAATGAGATTTTAAACATATATACCGACACATTAAGACAATCATCGATACACCTAGAAGTTCCGCGACGGCAGAGTGACCCTAACCTTGCTGAAAATAGGTGTGAAAAAATATAGCGCGCGTCTTTACACGACAGTTTTGCTGGAATTTCACTGGTAAGTAGCAAATACTTTATATTTAGAATGAATGATAAATATGGAAATTATAAAAATATCATCATATTTGGAAAAAGTATTTCTTTAATTAGTTTAAAACAAAAAATTTATTTTATTAAACATTGGGACACAATGCTCATGATTTATGGGGGTACAGTAGACCCTGATCTTAATGTATTTTTAAGTAGTGACCACTGTACCCCAATTTCTGACTTGCATATTTTTCTGGATCTGGATCTTTTGCAACAGAAGAAAAAAACAGATATTGGTAAAACTGATCCACACCTTATGTTTGAGGCTATTAGAAGCCCATTAGGTGAAGGTGTATCAATAAAATGACCCGAAATTAATTTTTATATTCCCAGAACGACACTTATCCTTGCAGAAGTACCTTCAATGATGCCTAATTATTTAACACGCAGAGTATTTGACCATGAGGAAGAAGCAATATTGGTTGAATATTTAGTAAAGTGCGCAAACTTCAGCACGGATTGATACCGCAGTTTAGTTAGTACCGCTTTAATGTTGATATTAACTCTTATAACTAAAGATGGCAGACTATGTGCCCGAACAGTAGCGTGATGTGGAGGGATCGAGTAGAGGCGTACGACGATCAATTCAGTTGCAGTTGAGACGTTGTAAGCGATATATTGTTAACACAATCGTGTTGAAAATGTCGGGAGTGCGTAGAAACAATGCATCGACTCGGTTGCATGCTAACGTAGTAAAGGAATTTTTACATCGGTTTTCCGATTTAATATATGACGGTACCGTAGTGAAATGTTTAGTTTGCGAAACAACTTTATTAACTTGGAAAGCAAGTCAGTGCCAAAGACATATAAATAGTGACAAACATAAATCGAATAATAGTGGACGCAGATCATATAATAAATTTGTGTGTGATTTAACAATGATGTTAATTGCGACCAATATACCAATGCAGAAAGTGGAACACCCAATGTTTCGTCAGTTTTGGAAGAAATACAATCCTACGTGGTTTTTCTTAAATCTCCGAAACGGATTCGGCTATTTCATTCGCTGTGTCCTGATATACCCGAGCCGCCGCAACCAATTCTTATACGATGGGGTACTGGTTAGAAGCAACATTTTATTATTATAAACATTTTAAAAAAATTAAATCAGTGATTTTACAACTAGATGCCAAAGAAGCAGCTGCAATACGGGTCAGCCAGGTTCAATTTAACAATCCTCAAGTTGCAGCAAATTTAAAAATTATTTACGACAGTTACGTTCCAATACTGGACGCAATAAAAAATTTACAGAACACTGCGCTGTCCTTATCGGACTCATTAGCAATTATTGACCACGTAAAACTAGTGCTGCATATCCTTGAAGATTAAAAAAGCGATTGTGTCCGTGAAAAATTTAACAGTGAATTAGATAAAAATGTAGATTTTACAAAATTAGGGCAACTTTTTACCAATACTGAAGATCCGTTGTACAGATACAAAGAGCGCTTTAACTATGCAAATATAACATCTCTTAACGTCGAACAATCCTTCTCTGTATATAAACATATATATATATATATATATATACGTCGCTACGTACGAACCTTTCCGAGACTAATACAGAAACATATATTATGGTGCAGTTTTTTCATCGCGCACATCCGCATTTTTTTGCAACAATGGGTAAGTTATTTATGTTTTTTCTTAACGTTTTGTATAGGGATTAGATATATTTATTTTTAAGTAAGCGCACTGTTATTCTGCTAAACTCTCCACGCAACGCCACTGCTGGGGCACATAGTCTGCCGTCTAACATGAGTTAAATATATTTTAAGTTTTATTTGTAACTCTTGGTTCTATGTTTACATTACGTACTTTCTTTTTGATAATAATGTGTCCACTCAACCCCATGATCCTGTCCAGGGTACCCCGGCCTGAGGCACACTGATCACATTTTACTCTACTTGCTAAATCCCTACTACAAATTTTTTTAATTATGATTTTTCAATATTTTAAAACATAGTATTAAGGAACCGATGTAAAAGTATCCATCTGTTTGTGAAACAAAACTCTTGCGCTAAGATACGTAATAATTACGCTAAAAAAACGAAGAAGGTTACCAAGATGCCCCGGGGCTCCATTTAAACAAAAAAGGTAAAAAAAGAATTTAATTATTGAAGAAGTTGACAAATTGATTTAATAAATTGTTTCATTGAAAATACAATAGAATTTATATGTGTATATTCCGAATTCTATCACATCAAGGTATGTATCTAACATATTTGAATCTAAAATTTCACGTATGTACGTATAATATGAAAGACTGTTTAAATTAAGTTAATTTAAATAAGGAAACAAATGTGAATGAAATATGACAGTGCAGCTCGTTCTTGAACACACTTTTAATATTACGGGAATTGGGAAAATTGCCTAGGTGTTCGTACAAAAGTGCCTCGTTAAAAGTTCGAACTTTTTGTTTGGCAGCTCGACTTTCAAGAAGAGGAATGGTAACAATGCCCAAGTTCTTATACCTATCGCATTTCATTCATTGCTCGATTAATGACCAGAGTTGAATCGGTGTGGTCTTCTACAAGTATGCCCACCCAGCCAGTTACAGATCTTTTTCGCAAATGACTGCCGAGTTTATAAATTTGTAGCGAAAAGATAAACTCAGTATCTCTTCGTAATTCATCTTAATAATTAGAAGAAATCGTTCATAATATAAAAAAACTTTTGAAAAAATGATTTATTTGATAATGAGATGGAACGAATTAATTGATTTATGCTTTTACAAACAATGATCTAAAAGTTTTATGAATTTAAACGTAATAGTTAAGAACAAACTCGTGTAATTTTCCCTTCTAGATATAACCCACTTGCTATTTGCCATAAAAATTTTATTAGTCTAGAAGTCTAGACCTTGAAATGAACTTAATGAAATTTAAATTAACAAAGTTTAATTAGATAATTCATCGCCGGGACCTCATAAGTGTGAAAGCGCTGAGAAAATCCAAGCAGGGGATGTGATATACATTAGAAGTGCTATTGTATTTATACCGGGTGCGTCATTAGTGTGTCGGCAGAGTTTGGCGTGAAAACTAGGAAAGATAGAAAAGTGAGATTTTCTGTACGTATACTATGTGTTAGGCAATGCTTTAGCCAAAATTAAAGAACAAATTGTTCATAAAAGTTCTGCAAAAAACTTATTATCGCTTTTCTCCTAGTCGTAAGGTTTTCGAGAAACACGATGTACAAAATAGACCCCAAAAATTTAGGTAAGTAGTGATATAATCTCCTTTTTTCTATCAAGTGACGTGTTGATTAAAATATAAAAAAAATTAAAAAAAACAAAATATTATGGTCAAACTGACAGTAATTCTACTCAATTTAAAATGGTTCAAAATTCCATTCAAGAGTACGCTGACATTTACTTTGTGTATGGTGAATGTGGTGAAAATGCCAGGGACGTAGTTAGAAGATACGCAGAACGGTATCCTCATCGTAGAATACCTAACAAAAATAGTTTCATAGCGGGACTTCATAGACTTCGGGAAAGAGGTTCGGTAGTACCAAAAAAAAACCAAGAAGTGGGAAGAGGAGGTGATGAAGGAATGGTGTCTGTTGAGGAAAATATTCTTCAAATTGTTGAAGTAGATCCTACAATCAGCACTAGAGAGATAGCTCACCAAGTTAGAGTTAGTCAATGGACAGTGTGGAGGACTCTTAAATAATCTCTTTGGTATCCTTATCATTTTGAAAGAGTTCACAGTTTGAACGGGGACGATCATGTCGTTAGACGTCGATTTTGCAATTGGCTGTTAATAAAAATTGCAGAAAACCCTCTGTTTTCGGAACAACTTTTAATGACTGAGGAATGTTGTTTTACTAGACGCGGAATTCTTAATTTACACAACAGGCATGCCTGTGCCGACATAAATCCTCATTCAATAATTGAACAAAATTTTAATGTCGATTTTCTATTAATGTATGTTCTGGAATAATTGGCACCCGACATATAGGCCCATATGTTTTACCAAATCGTTTAAATTAACGTACTAAAGTATCTAATTTTTTTACAAGAAGTATTACTAGAAGTATTACCTTTGGAATTACGTAGAATAACGTGGTTCATACATGAAGGGGCCCCTGCACATTCTACTCTGCAGGTCAGAAACTTTTTACATGAAATTTACGGTGAACGGTGGATTGGATGAGGTGGACCACATGCCTACCCACCTCAATCACCTGATCTTAACAGCTGTGATTACTATCTTTGGGACTACATGAAATCACTGGTCTACAAGACTCCTGTAGAAAATGTGGAAGGTCTTGAAAATCGCGTTATGTCGGCTGCAGAATTTATAGGAAATAAAGAAAATGAACCAGTTCTAGTAAGTCAGTCACTGAACAGGCGTGCTGAAGCTTGTCTTGAAGCAAATGGTACATTATCAACATTTCTTTAATTTTATTAATTTTGCGTTGTTTTTATTTTTGACAGTACTTAAAATGTCACAGATATCCTAGGCATCTGTAACAAAGAAACGTGTTGCCTATAAGTAGTTTTATTGTTTGTGTCTTGTCTTTATTAGTAACCAATTTAACTATGCTTTTTCTCCAAAACGCTACATATTTCATGTCACTTTTTGTTTATATTTTATAAATAAATCGATGTGTAAATTTTCGCTAAAGTATTCCCTAACACCCTGTATAGTATATCACAGCGGATATTGTAAAATCACTTACGAATATACAGGGTGTTACAAATTCCCGTACGCACCTTCAGATTTTTCAGTTTAAATGAATTGATACATTTTTTAGAAATTATTTCGATAGCCACCTAACCTACCTTTGCGGTGGTATATGGTTATGTGTACTTCCGACAACTAGTTTTGATTATATTGGAATTTTTGTGAAAATTTTACAGTTGCAGTGTCTGATGTTTTAAGACGTAGGCTGAAGGTGTGTATCGTGCATAGAATTATTCTTTAGATATCAATTTAGGGTCTAACACTTTATATATTCCAAGATGATATAATGTAAAAATATATAAAATTGTAATAGATAAGTAGGTCGTGCCACGTTTTTGTTAATGGAATCTATATTTTTCGATATTGTCAGTAAATTCCATGTAAAAGTACATTCAAAATGGTACCAATAACGTAATATATATTTACAGTATTTTCAACGATATTCACGCAGTATAGAAGTGAAAGGCTTATCGCTTTCCGAATATCGTGTTCTGCCGATTTCTAATGAGAATGAAATGCTAGTATTTACACGTTTCAGGATGGCTGTGCTGCCTTTCATGCATTTTTTTATTCGTCCCCATAACCAGGGAAGGTTGACGTTGCGGCATGTTGCGTCTGCATTCTTGTACAAACGTAGTTAGGCAGATTATAGAATTGTTTCTGTTTATGTACAAACGTAGTTTGGCAGATTATAGAATTGCTTCTGTTTTGGTTGAATATTCTAAATTTCATTATTACTATTACTTTAACATCTCAGGAAAAAGACTTCGTACTGCAATTTGCACTGCCAAACATACACGGTTAGGCAAATATATATATATATATATATATATATATATATATATATATATATATGTATATATATATATATATATATATATATGTATATATATATATATATATAAATATAGTATTTTCGTGACCTTGGTATGATAAGGTAAACTTAATTAGTCGGCGATTAAAGGTCTGGTTATTACTTTAAAGTGTATATATTTAAAATAATCCTACATGTTTCGGCAATGATGCCTTTGTCAAGGATATACAAAATATTTTAAATTTATATTCTGTCATTTATATTTTTTATATCCTTGACAAAGGCATCATTGCCGAAACATGTAGGATTATTTTAAATATATACACTTTAAAGTAATAACCAGACCTTTAATCGCCGACTAATTAAGTTTACCTTATATATATTGTTATAATGTCTGAAGAGTGGCGGTAAAAAGAATAATTATTATTACCAAACCAAATTATAAAATATTGTGAATTATTTCTAATAATTGTGTTCATAAAGGCCCCAAAGTTCGGCTGACAAATGTAATGTGCTGAAAAGTGACCTCTCGACGGTTCGTAAATTGATATGATGTAACGTTCTTAAATGTATTAAAGAACAATTTGAAATTGGACTTAGAAAAATAGTATATAAAAGTTGCTGTTGTGTATAGTTTTATTTTTAAATTCAAATTTTGGGCGCCATAAGTATTAATATACTTAATTTGTTCAACGCTATCTGGGTATATAATTGATAACCAGCTAGCAGTCGTAGAGCTTGAGAACAACAAAAAAAAATATTAATGTAAATAGGATCTTCGTCGGTCGGTGCTTATCCCGTGAGAATAATACTATTATAAAACAATCTATCTTGTAAAACTCCACAATTAAACGCTAACAAATAAAAGATCAAATTTAAAAAATCAAGAAATAAAAATTTATTAACGCAAAAATAGTAATCTGTAACAAGTTTGAAATAAAAATAAGGATAAAAATTAGGCAACTGTAATATTACGTGAATTCTATACTAAATGATACAAAAAAAAAACGGTATTACGTAATAATGCATATGTGTTACTTAATATATAAAAATGGTTGTGTACATTACAAGTTGTGCAAATAAATATCGAATGTTGCTTAAAATTAATACACAAAAGGTAAGTTATATATTCTTTTTATAAAGATTCTGCAAATATGAATGTGATATTTAAATATATGTTTTGAAATGTATAAATTTACGTTTATATTCTGATGTAAACAATGTTTAAATTAAGTGTTTCATAATAAATAAATGTTGACTTTTAAATGAAATTCTAGGAAATATACAGGAACGTCGTAATAGGGCTGGATCTAAGTACGGCAGCACTTTGTCGAAGTATATGCGTCGATATCGGTCAATGGCTCATGTTATCGGTCCGATGATGTTCCAATTGTGAAATGATGCTCTGCTCGATAATTCCGTTATTCAACGTGATACCGGTCCAAATTATATCTCAAAAGTTGAGCTTGATTTTAAGGTATCGAATGTATATAAATTTACTAGTTTTAAACTGATTTTAATATATAATTTTAAATAAAACTTTTGCTTGAGTCAGAAGTACGGCCATTTGTTGTAAGTATTTTTTCGGAGAGGACGCCGCTAGCTTTCTTTTATTTCCAAAGCCTTTTTAATTTTCACTAAAAAGCCTCGACGTTTTAATCTTTGTTACATCAACAAAAATATAAATTTATACAATATTTCAGTATTAATTGGTTTTTAAAATTAGCGGAATAATTATCAAGTATATTAAATTTCATTCTAAACATAGGTTAGGTAGTTGTTTACATCCTAAAAATCGCATTCGCGGGACAATGGTATTTTAAAATTGGTGGGCGTGGCTAACTAGCATCGTTCTTAATGTGAATAAAGTAGCTGTCTGTAATTTGTCGCGAAAGATTTGAATTTTGAATTTGAAATGTAAAAATATAAAAAGATAAGTTAAGAAAGAAAATAAGTAAATAATTAATTATAAAGTTAACGTCATATTAATTCATTCACACCTTGACACTAATTTCACATAATTACGTCCATCAAATTTAGCTATTATATTTAAGGTGTTTTATATGTATATTGTTGGTGCATGACTGCTTTTTCCATTATAGGAGCTGTTATTTGAGTGCAGTATGCCTCGCAACAATATATATATATATATATATATATATATATATATATATATATATATATATATATATTAAAAAGGGATGAGAAGTACCCTACCCGACGTATAGATGGCTGTTGTTGTTTGAAAAGAATGACTATTGTAAGGAGTACTAACCTTATAAAGCTTAAACTTGCCCCTCTTTGCCGAGTCTAATGATAACAATAACATATTTACATCTGTGTTCAAATAACGCCAACATTGAAAAATGGAAAAAATGTATCGAAATGAAGCTCATTTTGATACTGTTTTGGGTGTCATAATGAGTTCATTGCGAACGCAAAATAGAAAAAGTTACTTTTTAGCATTAAAAATTACTTTTATGTATAAGTACTATTAACTGAGAACGCCACCGTAATTGTAATTATATGTATCTTACAGCTAGACATCATTTATATCTTTTAGAATATATACTGTTCCTATTATATATCTCTTTCTCTCTTTAAATGTTCTGCTACGATGTATTATCTTACCTATTTAAATTATAATGAAAAGCATGCTTCGGTTTTCTAACAGCATAAGGTCGAATGGAACTTAGTACAACTGTATTTAATCACCGTTTCTCAGATTCATCTTGAGATAAATAGAAATACATTTTAGGTCATAAATTTAACGCATCTCCTGAAAATTCAGAAAATCGTATTTCGACTGCAACGAGACTTTATGAACACGTAACAGTTAACAAGTAAATAGACACCTACTATTGAAAAATGTTGATCATTAGCCAGTGACAGTCATATAATATCGAAGGCGTGAATCTATCGAATGCAGATATAGTGATCTAGTAGACTAAAGCAGCAACAATACAAGGCGGTGTTCTATGAAAGTGAGTACAGAGTGTGGAATTAAGATAATATTGAAGCCTCGAATCTATCAAATTCACAGCTGATAAACGAATATGCCAAAGAGCCTAGATATATGGTGCCGTTCAGTAAGAAGAGTATAGCATGAGCTGTGGCTTATTAAACCAGCATAACAATATGTACGCACTTCCGAATGTATATAATTGTCATTAATGGCATTGTTATACTCGTAAGAGTCTCTCTCTCTCTCTCTCTCTAGCTCTCTCGCTTTCTCGTCTCTCACCCTATCTCGCTCTCTCGCTCTAGCCGTCTCTCTCTCTCTCTCGCTCTAGCCGTCTCTCTCTCTCTCTCTCTCTCCCACCCTCCTTCCCTCTCCCCCTCCCTCTCCCATTATTTAGAGGGTGTTTCATTTAAAATAAAAAAGTTAGCATCGCTTCAGGCTAAATCGGAAGTCTGATTCGGATATAAATATATTTATCGAATTCCCGATTTGCATTGTCGGAAATCTTTCTAAAATCTAAGTAGCCCCATCCAAGATATATATATATATATATATATATATATATATATAATAACTTCGTGACCTTGGTATGATATGGTAAACCTAATCAGTAGGCGATTAAAGGTCTGTATATTACTTCAAAATATATGTTTTTAAAAAACTCTACATGTTTCGGCTGTATACGCCTTTTTCAAGAGAATACAAATATACAGACCTTTAATCGCCTACTGATTAGGTTTACCATATATATATATATATATATATATATATATATATATATATTGTAAAGTGCCAATCGACACGCTGAGTAGGATTTAACTAAGAATATAGTATATGAATTAATTATAAAAATTGAAAATCTAAAAGAGTGAAAGGTTAATGATTTTAAATTTAAAATGTGGGCGCCAATATACAAATATCCTTAGTCGAATCAACGCTATCTGTCCCTTTTTAATATAACTAGCTAATTGCGGTAGAGCTTGAGTGTAAAAGTTAATTTTTAATAATCTCAGGGTTCACGGTCGGTCAGGTGTATTATTTGCAGCTACAAACCAATCAGTGTATTCTCCACTCAAACACAACAATCACACTTCACAAATAAAAGATTGAATTAGATAAATAAATAAAAATTTAATATCACAAAAATAAGAAAACTGTAACAACAAAATTGAAAGATAAAAATAGGAAACTGTATTTAATATAATATAAATTATGCAAGATGTGACAAAAATTGAAATTAATAAGTGCACATGTGGGAAATGGTGATGAGGTTATGTGTACGAGATAAAATAAACAAATATTTACTAGTTTTTATATCTTATATTATTTTGGTGAGTATAAGCTTATTTGTAGCTAAATATCTGTGAAATTCAACGCTTTAAATTGATGCTTACTTTAAAATTGAATTTGATACATGAAATAATAATTTGTAGCGATTAATTTGAGCAATTATAACTTTTAAAATTAAATAATTTGGAATAAACGTTGTAGGTGAACCTGATGTTGATCTCCTAGATCTGATATACTTCTCAATATGTGGATATTCGGCAGTCCAGGAAGCACGGCCTCGTTCACCGTCTTTGGCGGAGTTCGTCGAGTTGAGTGGTGTAAATCGTTGGCTTGCCCTGCTCTCTGCTTCAAATGATGCTTAGGACGATATCTCACGTTTGCGTTGAGGTATTCTTGAGATTTTTTCTTCAAAAGGTGGGCCTTTAATTTGGTTATCGAATGATTCAACACTAGGTAGGAGATTTTCACTTTAAAGATGTTTTAAAAATTTATTTTAAGGAAGTACACTCAAAAACGGCCATTTATGTTCAAAGTTTTATATCAGATGACGCCGATCGCGTTTTATTTTTTATTCCAAAGCCTTATTTCTATATCGAAATAATCTCGTAATTTTAGTTTAATTACATCAATTTAAAATGTGAGTTTATACAATGTTTTGATTTTAACATAAAGGAAAAATTAATTTAATATTTTACATTAACCTAAAATATGATTTGAATATAAATTTAGTAATGTTTTCTACCGTAAAGTTTGCTTTAGCGGGGTTCATATAATTTTGAATTGGTGGACGTGGTTAACTAGCGTCGATATAAACCTGATGTTGATAAATTAAATACCTGTTGTTTCGCGCGTATAATTTGAATAATGAAAAAATGAAATTAAAATATAAAAAGTTAGTTAAAATCAAAATAAGATAGTGATGAATTTTAAAGTTATCGTCGTATTAATTTATTTACATTTCGATGTTAATTTCACAAATTCCGTCCACCAATTTATTGTTTATACAGGTGTTTATATTGATTGTGTACCTGTACTTTCCATTGTAGGTGCTGGAATACCTGAGCTGGTTGTACCATTACATTATCCCCGTAAAAAGAAAAACGAATGTACTGAAGTTATTTCTTTTCCCAGATATGAAAAATGAATTAAGAACATCAACTTGTTTATCTCCCTCATCATGTGTCAACATATTTATAAAAAAAACAAATAAACAAATTCAACTTGGAACAAAATAATAATTATTATGTAATTCTCTTTTCTAATATATAAAACTATTTATTATTCACTTCAAACTTTTTTTTTTTTAATTGTAAATCATGATTATTTATTTTAAAAATCTCGTTTCTTTTTATAATATTTGTCTTTATATTCATTATACTTTCTGTATTCGTTTTGTTTATTACTTCTTTTATGTTTTATTATCTCTTTATAAATGTTACATATTCCATACATTTTAATAGCATTATTATATATCTTTTAATAAGGTTTCTTATATTTAGTTTGTATATATGTATTAGTAATATTTTTGTGTTAGTTAAATCTTTCTTTATTAGTGTTATACTTTATAATGTATTGTTGTTCGATCTGTAACATACCTATCATAGTTTTTTTTTAAAATTGTAACGACTGTATATATAACTCTAATGTAATATTTTATTCTTCTAAATAATCTTGTAATTTTGTAATGTGATATCTACCCTTTATATTGCCCGTTTCTTCTTCTATCAATTCGTATGTGTTATTACCTAGTATTCTTCTAATAATGTATGGTCCTTGGTAGGGTTTAGACAGTTTGCCCATTATTTTGTTTTTTAGATTTGTTACCCTTAAGTTCTTAACTATAACTCTATCTTCTAAATTATACGTCTTGTATTTCTTATCCACGGTATTTCTCTTCCTTTCCCACTTAATTTTCTTTGCCAATAACTTCTCTCTTACCTCTATTAAGCGTTCATTCATTTTGATTGCTTCAGGTTCTGTCCAAGGTCTTTGAGGTGGTTGTCCGGTAAAAATAGTAATTGGACAGTGATTATGTACTGTACTGGGAGTATTGTTTATGGTGAATTCGATTTGTGGCAGATATTTTGCCCATCTATTGTGATTTTCATCCAATAGTATGCGTAAATACTTCAAAGTTTCTCTAATGTACCTCTCAGTTGGATTGCCTTGTGGATAACGTATTGATGTGTAAAGAGTATTGATGTTATGAGCATGTAGAAAATCTTTATATCTATCATTTGTGAAATAAGTTGCGTGATCTGATAAAATTGCTAAGGGTTCGCCATATTGAGTGAAGTATTCAGTTAAGGCTTGTAAAACTGTGTTAGTGTTGCACTTTTGAGTAGGAATGAGTTTAATAAATTTAGAAAATATGTCGCAAATCACTAAGATGTTTTTGTACCCTTTTGTACTCGGTATTAAATTAGATAGAAAATCTATTGAAATTAACTCAAGTTTATCGTAAGTTATTATATTGTGGCTGATGTTTGTATTTGTAATTGTTATAATTATTATTATAGTTGTTATTATTATTGTTAAAATTATGATTGTTGTTATTATTATACGGTCTTGCTGTATTTGGAAATCTGTTATTATTGTAATTGTTTCTTGGAGGTGGTAAATTTGTTGGACTATTATTAGAAGTTTGTATGTTATTTGGCGGGTAATTACGATTATTCATGCTCCGATAGTTCATTTGTTGTTGATGATTATTCTCCGAGAAATCATCTAATCGTCGCAATATTTCGATCAGCGAGTCCATATCCGTTACCTTTTGACAGATAATGGCCTGAGTATCGGTATAGATGAAATGATTTAATAATTGACGCGCAATCATTGACTCTTCCATATCATTGAGGTGTTTGCATTGATTGTAGATACGTGACGCGTACGTTTCGCGAGATATCTGACCAAATCTATATTTACCCGTAAGCAGACGTATCTTTGCCCTGTTCTGTTGCGTTTCATCCCAATAGTTACGAGTGAAAAGAATTACAAATTGATCAAGTGTTAAGCAATGATCCTCGATCCTTTGGAACCATTCCTGCGCACTGTTGCGTAGAGTTGCTCGAATAACCTCTATCCTCTGTTTCTCTTCTGTGATGTCTTCCAAATAACGCAATATACAATTTAGATAGGTCATTGGATGTACTCTAGTAATATCCCCGTCAAAATGATGAAGGTTTTCTATTTTCAACGTATGATTGTTTGCATTTATAAAATTTAGTGGTATTGAATAATTTTTAATTTTATTTTCCAGTTGTTTTATATTGGTTTGGGTGTTTTCGTGGTTAGTTGCTATTATAGAATCTAAATTTAGTTTTACATTATTTAATTCCTGATTATAATTATCTTTATGTTGATTTATTTGAGTGTTGATATTTTGGTTAAGTGTTATTTTTAATTGTTCATTCCTATCCTCATTTATTTTATTATAATTGGCTAGTTTAGTGTTAAATAAAGTGTTGTTATCCGAAATCAATTTGTTTACATTATTCTGTATCTCTGTAGTAGTTGTATTAATTTTCTGTTGAGTTACATCGTATATTTCGGTTGTGGTGGCATCTAATTGCTTTGCCCACTGCAAATTTTGAAGATTGACTGTTTCGTCAAGTTTAATTAAATATTTTAACTCATTTTCCTCCATAACTTTTTGTGTGATGGAGATTTCTGCTATTTTTCCCTCCAGATCGATTTTAAAAGCACTTAATTTGTTGTCTATATTGGCGTTGTTAAGTTCGAATTTTTCATTAATGTGTTGCATGTTGGTTTCTAATTTAGTTATTAAATTACTACTTAAGTTATTTAATTCTTGTTTTAGGTTTTTGGTCGTTATATCCAATTTATTATTTGTAGAATCTAGTTTGTTATTCATGTCAATGTTATTATTTTTCAATTCATTATTAGTGGTTTCTATTTTATTAGTTAAGTCAAGGTTATTAGCATCTAGTTTGTTATTGGTAGTGTCTATTTTATTAGTCATTTGATTCATTTGTAACATTAGAGCGTTTAACATTTTCATTACCTGGCTATCCTCTGGAGAACTTACCACTTCAGATCCGGATGTTTGAGCTACTGGAACATCTCCTAGCTCGGACCTGTCCTCATCAACATTATCTTTTGTTGCCTTTGATCGATGTCTGGTGTCCATGTTAATGTTAATTTATTTGTTATAGTATAAGAAAGAATTTATTATTTTTTTTTTTTGAAAAATTGATAAGAATTATTATAATTGATATTAAAGAAGTATGAATTTAGATATAAATCTGAATAGTTATATGACACACAAAATTAATATAAATTGGCAAGAATTGAAAACAATAAATACCCACAAGTTGATTTTCCCTTTCACTAACCTTTTATTCCTGAATATCCCAGTTAAAGTTGAGGTTCCCTCGTAAAATGTGATATTGATTTTGCTATACAATGGACAAATCAGATACACAACACAATACACATAAATACCTAATACAGTTCACAAATTTTTTAAACAAATATCTGTCAGTGTAAAAGTTGGTTGAGCACTATTTTTATAACTGCAGGATAATACTCGGCCTTCACGTTCGGGCGTCAAATGTAAAGTGCCAATCGACACGCTGAGTAGGATTTAACTAAGAATATAGTATATGAATTAATTATAAAAATTGAAAATCTAAAAGAGTGAAAGGTTAATGATTTTAAATTTAAAATGTGGGCGCCAATATACAAATATCCTTAGTCGAATCAACGCTATCTGTCCCTTTTTAATATAACTAGCTAATTGCGGTAGAGCTTGAGTGTAAAAGTTAATTTTTAATAATCTCAGGGTTCACGGTCGGTCAGGTGTATTATTTGCAGCTACAAACCAATCAGTGTATTCTCCACTCAAACACAACAATCACACTTCACAAATAAAAGATTGAATTAGATAAATAAATAAAAATTTAATATCACAAAAATAAGAAAACTGTAACAACAAAATTGAAAGATAAAAATAGGAAACTGTATTTAATATAATATAAATTATGCAAGATGTGACAAAAATTGAAATTAATAAGTGCACATGTGGGAAATGGTGATGAGGTTATGTGTACGAGATAAAATAAACAAATATTTACTAGTTTTTATATCTTATATTATTTTGGTGAGTATAAGCTTATTTGTAGCTAAATATCTGTGAAATTCAACGCTTTAAATTGATGCTTACTTTAAAATTGAATTTGATACATGAAATAATAATTTGTAGCGATTAATTTGAGCAATTATAACTTTTAAAATTAAATAATTTGGAATAAACGTTGTAGGTGAACCTGATGTTGATCTCCTAGATCTGATATACTTCTCAATATGTGGATATTCGGCAGTCCAGGAAGCACGGCCTCGTTCACCGTCTTTGGCGGAGTTCGTCGAGTTGAGTGGTGTAAATCGTTGGCTTGCCCTGCTCTCTGCTTCAAATGATGCTTAGGACGATATCTCACGTTTGCGTTGAGGTATTCTTGAGATTTTTTCTTCAAAAGGTGGGCCTTTAATTTGGTTATCGAATGATTCAACACTAGGTAGGAGATTTTCACTTTAAAGATGTTTTAAAAATTTATTTTAAGGAAGTACACTCAAAAACGGCCATTTATGTTCAAAGTTTTATATCAGATGACGCCGATCGCGTTTTATTTTTTATTCCAAAGCCTTATTTCTATATCGAAATAATCTCGTAATTTTAGTTTAATTACATCAATTTAAAATGTGAGTTTATACAATGTTTTGATTTTAACATAAAGGAAAAATTAATTTAATATTTTACATTAACCTAAAATATGATTTGAATATAAATTTAGTAATGTTTTCTACCGTAAAGTTTGCTTTAGCGGGGTTCATATAATTTTGAATTGGTGGACGTGGTTAACTAGCGTCGATATAAACCTGATGTTGATAAATTAAATACCTGTTGTTTCGCGCGTATAATTTGAATAATGAAAAAATGAAATTAAAATATAAAAAGTTAGTTAAAATCAAAATAAGATAGTGATGAATTTTAAAGTTATCGTCGTATTAATTTATTTACATTTCGATGTTAATTTCACAAATTCCGTCCACCAATTTATTGTTTATACAGGTGTTTATATTGATTGTGTACCTGTACTTTCCATTGTAGGTGCTGGAATACCTGAGCTGGTTGTACCATTACAATATATATATATATATATATATATATATAATATTTTCGTGACCTTGGTATGATATGGTATTAATAAGTTGGCGATTAAAGGTCTGGTTTATTACTTCAAAGTATATATATATAAGGCATCATTGCTGAAACATGTAGGGTTGTTTTAAATATATATACCTTGAAGTAATAAACCAGACCTTTAATCGCCGACTTATTAATACTATTTATATATATATATATATATATATATATAGGAAACTCAATCAGTCGGCGATCAAAGGTCTGGTTTATTAAACCAGACCTTTAATCGCCGACTGATTGAGTTTCCCATATCATACCAAGGTCACGAAAATATTATATATATATATATATATATATAGTAAACCTAATCAGTAGGCGATTAAAGGTCTGTATATTTTGAAGTAATATACAGACCTTTAATCGCCTACTGATTAGGTTTACCATATCATACCAAGGTCACGAAGTTATTATATATATATATATATATATATATATATATATATATATATATATATATATACAGTTAAGCTCACATAAATCTAGTATAACCCAACTTGTTAAAATTGTAAAAAATTAATTTATTTTTTTTATTATAACTTTCTTTGAAAGACATGTCAAATATCAAGTAATTTTTTGAAACAATTTAGAAAACTCAATAAACTAATACTTAATTGATCCGCCATTCGCATTAATTACTGTCCTTAACCTTCTAGGTACAGAATCAATGAGACTTCGTAAAAAATTAGGTTTGTTAACAATGTTTTCCCCGGTATTTTCAATAGATTTACATAATTGTTCCCTATTGGTAAATCTTATACGAGATCTGTGAATTTGCTTCGTCATTTTTTTATTTTCTCTCAAATATTCAAACAAATTGCGATCTACATCAGTTGGTATTTTTTTCCTCGTTTGCGACATATACTGCTTTCATTTTCTCAGTTTTCTTGCCATTTTGGATATCAAAAAGTAACAAATGTCATTTTGACGTTACAAGAATGAATTGCTTTTAAAAATTACAAGACATTTCAGATTCATATGCTGTTCACTAAATTCGTTTTTGCATAGGTAGAAATAATAATCTATAATTAATAATTTCTATAATAAATGGCTATGCTAACATGAGCCAGAAGTGCCTGATCTGACGTACAGATGTTGTTGTTGTTTGAAAAGGGTACCAACCTTATTAAGCTTAAACTTGTCCCTCGTGGCCGAGACTAGTTATCAATTGATTTTAATAATTTAAGTA
This sequence comes from Melolontha melolontha, assembly GCA_935421215.2. Classification (NCBI taxonomy): domain Eukaryota; kingdom Metazoa; phylum Arthropoda; class Insecta; order Coleoptera; family Scarabaeidae; genus Melolontha; species Melolontha melolontha. The sequence goes on from OW285235.1 coordinate 214,770,858, forward strand.
CTTTTGACAGAATGATATACGTAGAAAATAAAAATGCTTTACAAACAACATTTATTGAATACAATTGACAACAAAATACATTAGTTTCTATGACATTCATGTTTATATTTTTAAATAAAATATCCAGCAATGTTAACAAAAATTATTAAATAATATGTGCTTCACAAACAGCAACATTTAAATTTGAAAATGTCAAGTATCAATGTGACCTGCATACTGCATACTTTAGATAAAAATGAAACAACGAACTTTCTAAATCTATGAACTAAATAATTTCAATTTATTAACGTAAAAAATAATATAAAAAACTCATTTCATAACGCCTTTTGTCGCACTCGCTCTTTAGAAAACTCGTGCCATAAAATGGCGTCTTATGAAATTTGTGTTTGAATGTACTATTTAATGCTAAAGTGTCAATAAACTTTTAATTCAAGACAATATTTTAAATTTTCAAATCTTCGCTACATTCTACAATTTGAAAACAATCGGGAATTTTTGGCCATTATATGTATGTATAGCGCCCCTGGTAAAACAAGAGGCTGTTAGAATTTATGTTAATCTCTAAAAGGGGAAGGATTTGTTGTGGAAATTATTTTTGGAATTTAATCCATATCCCTGAAAAACACCTGCTTGGTTTCTGTGTAGAAAGATTTAATATAGGGAAATAAATATGTAAATGAGCTTAAATAACAATTAAACTTAAGCAATTAACAAGTGGGAGTTATTAAGAATTCAAAATTTCGCACATATAATACCGAACACATGTACGAATTCAGTAGAAAATGGAAATTGCACCCTTGAAATAAATAAGCTTTACTATCTCCCATGCGAACTGGGTTGTCGGGTAGATTGGACCAATGTTTCGTCTTCTATTATACAGGATATATTTATGGCGACTATTTTACTGAGATGTACCACAAGCAATTGCATATATCTTTTTCACGCTACTTACGACCCTCCAAATTTGATTATTTTCTTTTGTTGAATTCTACACGTAAAAGAGAGCAATAACCTTGTCATTTATTTTACTGTCTGCATAATATAATGAGATATCCAAAATTTGTGGCATCGCAAGTATATATTTCGGACGAATATTAATATTAATACGAAAAATAGTTTAATAAATTCTATTTAAGGTTTCGATTAATTTAGATAAAAATATTTATTCTTTTACGCTTAATTTGAAATATTTAGTTTACAAGATTCATCACATCAAGGAAGCAAGTGTAATTAAAAACAAAAATGTATATACCTATGTATCTTAGTACCTACTAGTTTAGACAAATATTTCCAACTTCTACCTCCTGCTCGTTATTTCGAAAGCAACATTCAAGTTTTATTTTAACTATAATTCCATACAATATGAAACAAACATGTAAATAATTTACATATCTGTAACTATGCACATGGACAATACACCTCGTATTTTCAGCAATTACTTCTGCTTAATACATATGTTTCTGCCAATATAGGCGTCCTCAGCTAAGCTAGTGAAGCAATTTATACAAATTAATACAAACCTGTTATAAACAACTGGTTTGTATCTGTATTTAAATTTACTGAAATAGCCCGCAAAGATCAAGCAAGTTCCGTCCTATAAGATGACAACTATTTAATAATTGACATCTTACGGGCGAAAGATACATTGTCCGGAGGGCTACCTATCGTTCGAACAGCTATGCTGCTACGGGAAACGATAAAATACGTATGTAGATGTAGTCCATTAACAACCTGCCAGATGGCGGTATATACGAAAAGGTTTTGTTTAAGTATAACAATACGTTAAGCACGTATAAAGCGTTTGTATAATATGAAACAAACATGTAAATAATTTACATATCTGTAACTATGCACATGGACAATACACCTCGTATTTTCAGCAATTACTTCTGCTTAATACATATGTTTCTGCCAATATAGGCGTCCTCAGCTAAGCTAGTGAAGCAATTTATACAAATTAATACAAACCTGTTATAAACAACTGGTTTGTATCTGTATTTAAATTTACTGAAATAGCCCGCAAAGATCAAGCAAGTTCCGTCCTATAAGATGACAACTATTTAATAATTGACATCTTACGGGCGAAAGATACATTGTCCGGAGGGCTACCTATCGTTCGAACAGCTATGCTGCTACGGGAAACGATAAAATACGTATGTAGATGTAGTCCATTAACAACCTGCCAGATGGCGGTATATACGCGCCAGATGGCGCGTATGGCGGTATATATATATACCGCCAGATGGCGGTATATATATATATTGGCAGAAACATATGTATTAAGCAGAAGTAATTGCTGAAAATACGAGGTGTATTGTCCATGTGCATAGTTACAGATATGTAAATTATTTACATGTTTGTTTCATATTGTACAAACGCTTTATACGTGCTTAACGTATTGTTATACTTAAACAAAACCTTTTCGTATATACCGCCATCTGGCAGGTTGTTAATGGACTACATCTACATACGTATTTTATCGTTTCCCGTAGCAGCATAGCTGTTCGAACGATAGGTAGCCCTCCGGACAATGTATCTTTCGCCCGTAAGATGTCAATTATTAAATAGTTGTCATCTTATAGGACGGAACTTGCTTGATCTTTGCGGGCTATTTCAGTAAATTTAAATACAGATACAAACCAGTTGTTTATAACAGGTTTGTATTAATTTGTATAAATTGCTTCACTAGCTTAGCTGAGGACGCCTATATTGGCAGAAACATATGTATTAAGCAGAAGTAATTGCTGAAAATACGAGGTGTATTGTCCATGTGCATAGTTACAGATATGTAAATTATTTACATGTTTGTTTCATATTGTACAAACGCTTTATACGTGCTTAACGTATTGTTATACTTAAACAAAACCTTTTCGTATATAATTCCATAATTTTTACCTTCCGAATCTTGTAAAAATAAAGGATATTTATACATATATATCTTATATTTATGATATTTATATAATGTGTGTACATTTGAAAAGTCAATCTAGGTTACTTTGAAATTTTGATTGAATAAGACGCAAATATATTAGTATGTGTTTGCTGTTCCGTAAACGTAAATCCAAATGCCATTTGATTAATGTCAATCACAAATATCAGTTAGTGTATAAAATAATCGTGCGTCGATTCTGGTTTAAATAAATTGCTTCTCAGTTTTAAAATGGCTTTCACTTTAGAACATAATTTTTTTTTAGTACAGGCTTATTTTCGAAGTGGTAATAAAATTGATGGTTTATGGGTTTATTCAGTTCAAGATTGCATGGTAGAATTTCAAGTTGAGTTTCCATATTTTGTAATAGATTATATACAATTTAAGAATACTTTGGATAGAACTTTAAAACTTTTTTTCTGAAACTGGTAGTCTCTTAAGAAAATCAGGCAGCGGAGCAGTTAAGAAACGTACACCTCAAGTTGTCAATCGTGTTGAAGAAATAATGGAAAATGAACAACAAGCATCTGTTCGAAATTTGAGTCAACAAATAAACGTTTCTGTTGGTACAACTCACAAGTTATTAAAAAAAAGAAATGCAACTTTATCCATACCGTGTCACAGCAGTATAAGAATTGTTAGAAATTGATTACCCACGTAGACTACAGTTTTCTAATTGGTTTGTAAATATGAACAATAATGGAGAACTTTCGCAAAGAGTCATCTTTACTGATGAAGCATGGTTTTATAAAACGGGATACCTAAATTCACAAAATACAAGAATTTGGAGTAGTGAAAATCCACATGTAATTAACGAAGAATCGCTGCATCCAGAGAAAATTGGTGTTTGGGCAGCGATAAGTCAAAGGCGAATCATTGGACCAATATCTTTTCAGGGAACGTTAACTGCTCAAAGGTACCGTACGGAAATTTTACAACCATTTGTCAACAAGTTGCATGAGGATGAACTTCAAAATGCATATTTCCAACAAGACGGAGCACCTTGTCACTGTACTGCAGAATCTTTGGATTATTTAAGAGAATTTTTTGATGAGCGTATAATTAGTCGAAATACTGAAATTGCCTGGCCTGCACGTTCATGCGATTTAACACCTTGCGACTTCTTTTTGTGGCCTTATCTAAAAAATATCATATTTCGAACACCTACATTGAATTTGAATGATATGCTACAGAGAATCGAACAGAAATGCATGCAAATTAATAACAATCCAGTAATGTTGCAGAATACCATCAGAATTTTTTAACGGAGGATTTTAAAGTGCATTGATATAGAAGGACAACATTTTCAACATTTGTTATAGTTTTCAATAAATACCTATTATTTGTTATTTATTTGTATGTATGAAACTGTCAAAATATACGACTTCGTAGGTTAAGTAGTAAATTTTAATTTACGACGTATCTCAAAATGTTCTCAGTAAATCACATGTTACTAGATTGACTTGTCAAATGAACACTTGTTATACAAAAGAATATAAGCCAACAAATACTCCAAAACAGACAAAACTGTCTTATTTACACACAAACTGCAACGCGATCACCATTTCGATTCTGAAAACACATAGATAATCGATAAAAAAACACACAATGAAAGGAGAAATGATTAATATTAAACAAAAAAATAATTCAATTAACAACAGAAACTTTATTGAGAGTTATAGCGAACGCAAGGCGTATTGGAAATTGATGTCGTTTGAAATCGTTGGTCGGAATGAGTGGTATTCGTGGAAGTAGTACGACTTCACCTTTATGACGTCCAATCAGAATTGTTGCATCAATTAGATTGTTCATCAATATTTAACTACTAATCTTGTGCTTTGTATAATGAACTTACTATAAATAAGAACTAACGAGTATTAAATCTAACTTTACATGCAAATGTCGCGTAATGTGCTGCGTTAATTCCTAAATTTCGACAAACTAAGTTTGTGCCTGTATAGAGAAATGCGACCCGTCGCGATACCACCTCTCGGAATGTATGGATGCATTGAGCTCTTATTGGAGTTTGTCAACACACAGCATCCCGGACGGACATCACTTTTCACTTCTATATTTCGCGTATGCAGCATTAGTTGTGTATAGTGACTAAGAAACAAAGAGGTGAAAGGTATATGCGAGTAATGCCTTCATACAAAAAATATCGGTCCAATATTCACGTAGTAACGAGAAAATGATGTTTTATTACAAACATAATAATTTTATGATAAATAGAACGTTCAAAGTTTAATTTTAATCACATTTTAATTAATGCGGCGTAGCTTTGTGGACATATTCGACATAAAGGTTTATTATTAATATCGACAACAGAAAACACCGTAATGAAAGCACCATATGTGTTTAAATGCTTGTGCATAAATGTTTTGATATTCAAATAAATAAGAAATAGGGATATATATTAAACGTGTCGTTTAACCAATGTCTAGGAATTTTATCGATCTTTTTTGCAGGTCAATGAAACCGAATTAGAGCTGTATTTCCCTAAGTATAGAAAAAGTAGAGATATAGACCAACTTTAACTACATTTTGGCTATAAGAAAATTTTTATAGATTACAAGGAAATTTCTTTTTTTTATTTTCAGTTAGACGTTTAAATTTACTCTGCAGATTCTCATAGCTGGGGCGCTATTCAGCGGTAACCCTGTATATGGTTAATACCTTAAATGGGACATGATACATTACATGGGAGGATGTTCCTCAAGTTCCTCAAGGATCTAACTTGGGCCCGCTTCTTTTTATATTACTTATTAACGACTTACTTCAGTCTTTGACGTGTTCTGGACTAGCCTATGCTGATGATTTGAAGGTTTATATGCGTATTGAGCGGCCTGATGATGCACTTCTCCTTCAGAAGAACATCGACTTGGTGTGGACGTGGTGTCAGCGTAACGGTTTGAAGCTCAACATAGGAAAATGTTGCGTGGTTCGATTTTCAAAGAAAAAAGATCTTACCATTTTGATTATAACATTAATAATGAAGTTTTAACTTCTGATGGTACAATCAAAGACCTAGGAGTCATATTTGACAGCGGTTTAACATTCGTCAACCATATCATTAATATGTGCAAATCTGCTTCTGCTGTGCTTGGTTTTGTATTGCGCAGCTCAAAATGTTTTTCACAACCCGCAACAATTAAGCATATCTACTGTTCATTAATTCGAAGCAAATTGGAATACGCTTCAATAGTCTGGCATCCCATCTATATTCATCATAAACTGAATGTGGATAGTGTTCAGCGTCGTGTTTTAAAGTATCTTACTTTTAAAACGAGCGGTGATTATCCTCCTAGAAATACTGACCATAACCTTCTTCTCAGGGAACATGATTTGGTGTTGCTGGATGTCCGGCGCGAAGTAACCTGTGCTAACTTTCTACGCAGTGTTGTGCATAATAACATCGATTGTCCATCGATACTTGGAAGACTGTGTTTTGCTGTGCCTCAGTTTGCGTCTCGCAATTCTGCAACTTTTGCCTATCCCGTGTGCCGGAGTAATGCATTGGTGAGGAGTCCGATTTATCAAATGTGTAGATGTGGGAATAAATACTTTAGTGACATATTTTTTGAACAGAAGTTTAGAGTTTAAAGTTTGATTTTCTTCTTTTTCTTTTTTTTTGGATTTAAGTTAACTGTGTATTGGATATATTTTTGTTTGTTTGTTTTTGTAAATTTATTCATGTACGATACATTTTCTTTGTGCCTATATTTGGCTTTGCTGTTGGGCGCTTAATAAACTATTATTATTATTATTATTATTATAAATACCAGTATGCCGAAACGCTACACGTTGTGTGCTTTGTACTTTGTCCTTTTTTTCCGATTTGAACCAAATTACATGAGGTATTGTATTGAATATCCGGTTCTTATGAAAAAGTAATTCGGTGATATGAAGGTCGACCATTCAGATATTGCAACTGGATACGTTTTCGCTGTTGATCTAGTTACTCTTGGCGTTGTTGAGATGATCGTGCTGCTCTTGTTCTTCTCAATTCAACTCGTAAGACTTCAAATCTTTTTTCGCGTTGATCTGCCGATCCTCCTGCTGGCTTTTGAGAAGTTCTCTAACACGGTAATTTTCGTCTAAATGTTTTGACCATTGCAGTTTAATCTCCTTTGATGTTCTGTGATTGCATGTCGAGAACGGCGGCCTATGTTCGAGTGTGCGCGAGGCATCTCTATAAAATTAATAATTTCTCTTTTTTTTTTCTTTCAAAAACCCAGCTACTTGTTTAATTGTTTTTCAAGTGTCAATATCATTCATATTTTCGCTTTTCAAATTTGATATTTGTTCGTCATATTGCTTCCTGTCATTTACATCTAACCAAGGTCTACAGGGTGTTTTTTCATTAGTTGACATAATATAAGCAGTATGTATATGTACGTCAAGCATTTCATCGCCCGCAAAAAAAATTTCAATTGTGTTGATTTTTGAGAAAAAGTCAACGTTTTTATGTTAGACAGTACACATTGTGTTGAGGTAGGTAAGTGATAAAGTAGAAGAACACACAGTCCAGTGACCTTTACAAACAATAAAACGTAGTAAATAAATATCCCTTCGTTTGCTTTTTAATATCAGACTGGTCATTCATAAAATTATTTCTATTTACACGTCAACAGATGAGCGAAAACAAACATTTGGATTAGAGGTCGATGCATGTTCGCTTTATGTAAACACATTGGTCAACGATAAAAAAAAAACATCACCTACTTCTTAAGATATCCGTTTACAACACATTAAATTAAAATAACAAAATCTACAAGTGACCTGTCATGCTGATACCACATCGACACGCGAATATTCTAAGGAATATATTCTAGTAATCCCGGCAGAATATTCTGTAAAAATCCAAATAAAATTATCCGTTCAAACGCGGCGGTAAGAAAAATCGCCCAACAATGTAATTATTTATTATATCGATCCATACATTTCAAGAAAATCGGTGTTGATGGTGAGTTAATTTAATCGCCCGAGGGTTATTCATTTGCCAATCATGAGCATTGTTAAAATTAAATACAGCATTTCTTGTGAAACAAGCTCTATCAGAAAATAAGATATTACCCACCCAGTAATTGCGCGTTATGTATATGTTGCGATACGTGCTTTTCGACAGAAAGTAATCTAAACTAAACTATGTCTGACGAAAAATTTACGTTCAACATGGCAACGTGTCAGAAAGTTAAGTGCCGATCTCATGATCTTTGTTTTATGGTTTTCGGTAAGAAGTTTTGGCACCCATCGTTTGCTACCAACAAAATTTGTGGTCACCTGAGTGTTCAGTAACAAATCCGCACAATAAAGTACGCGAAATTTGAGGGAAAACGGCACTCAGTTCTGTGATTGTAAATCGCCGATATTCATAAAATATTTCTTCGACATTACCCACAAGTTCTTTTGTAATAACAGTTGGGTTTCCACTACGTTATTCATCATGCACATTAGTAACACCCGTCTTGAAAGATACGATACCATCTTCTAACCATACTATCATTCATGACAATTTCACCATAAACAGAAGAAAGTTCATATGAATGTCAGCAGCTTTCATGTTCTTTGCACGCAGAAGTAGAATACAGCACACAATTCTCAGTCAGCAGCCATTTTAAACGACTAAAATAGCACGAAAGAATATCGGAGCGATTCTCTCACTAGCACTGCGAAACTCACACTGAACCAGACTACACCACAGCGTGGTCGCATCGATCTCTCCGCTCCTTTGCTTACTAGACGGTAGCGGAATTTACTTAAAGAATCGTCCTCGTATTTATCTAGAATAAATTACGGATATTTAAATTTTAAGTTCGAATTCTGAGTCTGCGATTAATTTAAATTTATTCCTTTATTTTTTTGTGAATTTTATAGCACAACTTAAGTTGTAACAAATCATAAAAAATTGTATGATAAAAGAAATATTTTACAAAATCAACTGCAAGGGAAGTCAACGGACAGAACATTTCCACTTCGTTTTATAAATTGCAGCAGACTCGTAGCTTTAGTAAAACACGGATTATATCAAGATCGACAAGGGTACCTAATCCACCAACAGAACGATAAATTTTTCTAATTTTATAGGGCGAAGTGTTATATACGACGAAATGTTACCAATATAAATTTCCTCGAAAATAATATGTCTTCCTATATTTTATCGGATTTCGATATTCCGGAATACATAAAAATACATTTGGATTTCTATCCGAAGAAACAACACATGCTTTAGCATACATCAGAGTGTGATATCACAGAATTGAATTTTCTTTATTTTTACAGAAAGTACATACGAGTATGGTAGACGTAAAGTGCTAGACAGTAAAGCAACAAATTTGTAAAGTTTCCTGTCACCAAGTGATGTTTAATTAATGATCCAGTAAAATCGACCTCCTTTTAAAGTTTGCTAAAGCAATTAAAAAACGTATTACACAGAATTGACTATTTTTTGAGTCCCTTGGTATTCTTCTCGGTAAAATTCAACAAGGAAAGTTAATGAGTAAGGTCAAAGCAATCTACTTCAAGCGATCAATATGTGTTACAGTGGATGGTTTCTGATAATAGCAAGTTTATGCTGTCTAAATTGTGATTCAACATTTAAAAAGCGACATATTTAACAAGTCTAATAGACTTTATTCTGTTAAGAAATTATTTTTATTGAGGAAAGAAAAAATACGCTCTTTTTTCGACTTTTATCTAAGAGACTAATTATAATTATTAAATTTTGGATTTCTATGTAAAGAATATGCACAAGAAATGTTTCAAATATGCGCATAAATATGTCACGCTCTTCGCAAAAATATGTCACATACATGCTTTATTTTTACCACTTATGTACTTCTATGCACTTCATTTTTTATGTATTTTGCTTACTGGAAGTTAAGGAGAGAGAATTAAAATAACAGAAATTAGTCTAAATTACATTTACACATAAAAAATTATTATTATTGCATAACACAAGTATGAAAAGAACGTTACATAATACACTGATGGAAAAAGGTCCATGAGCACACCCTGTATAATCTGAACGTGTCAAGATAAAAGCGTAGATTTAGCGGAGCATTAAGGTTTCCTCTAGACGAGTTTGTGCAGCCAGTTTTGACTTTTTCTATCGCTGCATTTTTTACTGAGTGACTCGGAGAGCTGCAATATGTTGTCTCTATGGTGACCGATCCGGGGAGGGAGAAACCGTTTATTGTTAGTGTGGTGGAAGCGGGTATTTGAATTCATACTTTGTGCGTGATAGAAGGCCGTTCGCGTTATCTGAGTGGGTTTGAGCGAGGAATGGTTATAGGGATGCGCATGACAGGAGTATCCTTCCGTGATATCGCACCCCGTCTCGAGCGGTCATTATCGGCAGTGCAGCGCGCATGGCGAGAGTGGATGGAGCAAGGACGTACGCGCCTTCAGCCGCGAGCGGGACGGCTCGCACTCTTGTGCACAGCGCTTTAGCGTCGCGTACGTCTTCCTCAAGGCAAATTCTAGCCGCTTGGCCAGCAGGATGAGAAGGCGTACTCACTACGCGAACTGTACGGGGGCGTTTGTTAGAAAGTGGACTGCGAGCGCGCTGTGCGTTGTAGCGGATTTCACTGACTCGCGAGCACCGCCGCACACGGCGCCAGTGGGTGGAGGCTAGACATCAATGGCTTGTCGAGTGGAGGCACATTTTGTTTTCCGACGAAACAAGATTCGAATTGAGCAGCGGTGCCGCGAGAATTTTGGTTCATCGGAGACGTGGTGAGCGTCACCTCGAGTAGTGCATCCAACCACGCCCTATCCACCTCCAGCAGGACATTATGGTATGGAGTACTATTACACATGGTGGACGTACACGTCTGCTGCGTATACAGCATACGATGACGGCTCGCCGCTACGTAGATGAGGTGCTACGGCCCGTTGTGCTTCCCTACGTTCGACGGCGCCCACGTCTTCTATACATGCACGACAACGCCCGACCACACACTGCACGTGTTGCCCAGACCTTTTGGAAGAGAACCATATACGGATGCTTCCATGGCCGGCACGTTCTCCGGATCTCAATCCGATCGAATATGTCTGGCATATGATCGGTCGGAAACTTGAAAGACTATAATTAATAGCTATATATATACAATTCTATGGATGTTACTTAATAACATAATAAGTTATTATGTTATTAATTAACATCAGTTGAATTATGTGTATCACCTTAGACAAATGTATAACCGAACAAGAAACACTATTCTATTCTATAAAATTTACTATATAGTATACGAGAAAAAACATAACCCTGGCCTAACTGTCAAACACAGTTCCAAGTAAATTTCATTTCTCATCTAATTAAAATAGAGAATACCAAAGATAAGGTTAATTTTGATTTGAAATCAGGTATATACGAAATTAATTGCGACGATTGTAATTTAACATATATAGATCAAACGAAATGCTCGATAATAACCCGGTATAAGGAACACATATCACATATCAGATTTAATAGACCAGAAAAATCTAGGGTAGCTTATCATCCCCTACAAACTGATCACAACTTGTCGGTTAAAGGGTTAAAACTTGTCAAAGCCATCAATAACACCAGAGATCTCGACGCATATGAAAGCGTTCATACCGTTAAAAATAAAAGTAATTCCTTGAACTTGGACAACGTGAATATTGCGAATAGTTGTCTTTTTTCATTCTTAGACAAGAGGCAAAAAGGTCGAGGGTGGATAATGGATAGTAAACACATGCGATGCCGTTTTTTTTTTCTTAAGAGAGGTAAGGTTTGTCGTAATTTTTAGTCTGTGAATTTTATTTTAAAGTTAATTTATACGTGTACGCCGTGTAAAGTAGTAGCGCGTTTATGTGTTAGCTTTACTGTGCCCTATGTGCGACACTTTTATTAGTTGTTTTACCTACTGATTATGACAACTTAGTTGTCGAAATACGTATTTAGGATATAATTAATTATGTTATTAACTAATTAACGATTAACGATTTTATGATGAAAATTTAAAAAATATTCACTTTATGCACACAAACTAAAAATATGAAGTAAAGCTTAATTTTAGGCAAAATATGTAATTTTGTTATACTAATCGCTTTATTTCATTGTAGAATGGATATATTCACAATATTGAGGTGATATTCCTAATAATAAAAAATATATTTTCTACATAAAATTCGAACTCTACTAATAATAATGTTTTTTTTCTACAAACACCGTTAAAAGTTGACATTTTGACACGGCTAACTTCAATTTAAAATTTTAGCTGACGTTAATCGTTCGACGGCTTCAACAAGTCAAGATTCTGAAAATCTGAACACAGCCCCGCCGTCAGCTAAACTAAAGTTAGAAGATTATTTTACTAAAAGTGCCGACGATAGTCTGGATGATGTTTTGGCAAGAATGATTGCATTAGATGGATTTCCATTCAGTGTATCCATAACTTCAGACGATTTGAGAAAATTGCTCGTAGCGAAATACACGGATTTACCAAAATCAGCCGTCACAATTCGAAAGCGTGTTATGAATTACAGTGAAAAAATCAGAAAGCAAGTAACTGCAGAATTAAAAACATTTTAAAAGTGCAGGTGAAAGATTCAGTCTTTCTTTCGACAAGTGGTCAACGTCCAATAAACGATACATGGCTGTCAACGTTCATTCATATAAAAAAATTTGGAACTTAGGACTCGTTCCTATTCATGGAAGTATGACGGCTGAAAATTGTCTTCGTATATTGAAAAAGCGTCCAGATAAATTTGATATTTCCCTGGAAACTGATATCGTGGCTACTGTAACCGATGGACCGAACGTTATGATAAAGGTGGGACAGCTTGCTTGCACTAATCAACAACTGTGTCTCGCACATGGTATCAATTTGGCGGTCTGTGATGTGCTTTTTAAAATAAAGAATTATTTTCAAGACAGGCAAGATAGCCATACCTCAGTCTCAGATGATACTATAAATGAACCAGCTGTCACTGCCGATTATATGAACGATAGCGATGATGGTGACAATTTAGAAGACTTAGACTGTCCAGAATCAGGTTTAATCTAAATGTCACCAAATGAACTTGCTCGAGAACACATACCAGAGTTAACGAAATATGAAAACATTAATGAGCTGATAAAGAAAATCCGCAAAGTTGTAGTGTATTTCAAAAGAAAAATGAAACAGTACTTCAAGAAGATGTGAAGATTGAACATGAAAAAGAGTTGTCACTTCTTTTGGACTGTAAAACAAGGTGAAATAGTCTTTTAATCATGCTGGAACGATTTTCTCTTTTAAAAACCTGCATTCAAAAAGCTCTTATAGATCTCAATGATCCAATCCGTTTAGAAGATGCTGATTTTGACTTGGTAAATAAAATTGTTGATGTGCTGACCCCAATTAAATTAACAGTAGAAGTAATCTGTCCACGAGATGCTAATTTATGCCAAGCTGATGCCGCTTTGAAATTTATTATAAAACAATTGTCTAGCAAAAACTCAGCACTCGCCAATAAAATGAAAACATCCTTAGTGAAACGTATAAAACAACGACGAAATGATGATTTAACGGGTGTGTTGAATTATTTACAAAATCCACGAAAAGATGATAAAAATCAGTTATTAACGGATTTGGAATGGCTTGACTTATTTCCAGTTTCTACACAGGCTTTAGTGAGGGTGCAAATAAAGAGTATTGTTAAATAGTCGAGAGTAAATAGTCACGGAAGAGGAAGAAAGGTGAGGATCACAAACAGATGATGAGCCAAGGCAACAAACCTCCCATCCCCAAATGACACTAAAGGAAAAGTTACAGCTGGAAATTAATAAGAGCATGGACTCCCCAGATCCTGAAGTACAAAATGAATCGGGGTTGGTAACTAGTATTAGACGCGAAATGAGCCGGTTCGAAAATGGAGGAGTTCGTGGATGTCACTTAAAATTAGCATATAAATATATCTATTGTCTATTCCTCCAACCAGTGTAGAACCTGAGCGAGCGTTTTCAGGTGCTGCTTATGTTGGCAATAAACCACGAAGCAGGCCTGGAAGTCAAACATTGTATGTTTTGATATCTCTGCGATTGCATTTTCGAAATTCTAAATAGTTTTTTGTATTGTCTTTTTTGTTCCTTATTTTAGTATATTGTGTATTGTGTTGTGCAACAATATTAATAAATAATTTTTAAGAAATTACTTAAGTTTTCATTTGAGCCCAATTGAGCCCAATTAGAAACCCCATAGTCTAATCCCGGGATTACACTTAAAAAATCCCGTAATTCCGGGATTGAAAAACATGCTTGGGATTGTATTCTCTAGTTCCCACCTATCTTGTCTATTATTACAATATATCGATCATGTTAAACTCTTTTGTAGTATATATAATCAACGCGAAGTAAACTTACTTTAATATCATTTGAGTTTACTGGTCAATTGGTCCAAAAGCAATAAGCTTATTTTAAATGTTAACAAACACTATACTATAACTTTTCGCTAGAAAAAAAAAACATCTATACTTGTTCTCTTACATAATTTGTGGTGTTTGACTCACCGGCAAGGGTGAAATTAGAGATGGTGGAGTCTCTTTTCTTTCGCTTTACAGTTCAATAATTGTATTCTAAAAAGTCGCTTATCTGCTTCAAGAATGTTGGAATTTATTACGAAAATTTGTAAATATATTAATGATCTTGCGCTTCTAAATTCTAAACAACTTCGCTCTTGTTCTTTCTGAATTCGTATTCATTTTAATCGTACGCATCTGTCATCGGATTCTCTCATTATATATCGCAGTAACTCCCTATTGAGCGTGCCCAACTACATTTAATGAAATTCTTGCTTTTTAAAATATAAATATTTCCTACTACAAACTTGTACTACGCTTTGAATTGCAAACACTCACCGATAGGAAGAATAATCAAGGTGCTCATCACTTATTTATGCTTATCAGCAATAGAATTAGTTGCGCTCGGTTATTATCTGCTGTCCGTTGAAATGTACCTTCCGTTAATACTCGCATTACGAATACGTTCAACCTGACTACATCATGGACCAACTTACTAATGAGATCATTTTTATACTATATGATGCGTAATACTGATACTATCTACAGCGACACATTTACTGGTGCAATTAATTAATTGGTTAGTTTATGTATCTGCTATTAGTATATCATTATTATTATGTATTCTGTATGTGGGTAAACAGAAACCATTTATAATTGTCTGTACCTTATTTAATACCGAATTCTGATCGAGCAAATAAACCACTATTATTATTATTATTATTATTATTATTATTATTATTATTATTATTATTATTATTATATTTACATCCAATTAATAAATGAGATATTATTGACTTATTCAAGCTTTAGATAGGTATATAAATAAATACTATCTATAAAGTGAAATAAGAAAATTCTAAAATAATAAGACGTTTATGACGGAGAAATTCAAAAAGACCCAGGATATGCAACATACTTTCTTGACATTGAATTGATTCGGCCTCTACTTGATCAATTTTCATGTTAGTATCCAGTAGTAAATTAATAATTAACACACAAATACTAAAATTTTTTACTAACTTCTTATTTTTGAATTATTTTATTGGCAATTGTTTCACCACACCAACATGTTCGAATGGTGAGGAAATACTTCCTTCGGAGCTGTTCATTTTTTTTAAATTATATTAATTTATACAGATTTTTTCAAACCTATCGATATAATTAATAATAAGCTTTCTATACCGAAACTTGATACTTTTGATTTTAATGCTGCTTTTTGTGAGTTAATCAATTCTTACTTGTTCAATAGGCATAGTTTTTTTTTTACAATGATTTTAAGGTACTAGAATATGTTGCATCATCTGGCATTCCACAAGGATTAAATTTGAATTCCTTGCCTTTTAATATACAGATTAATGATTTGTTTCCATTATTATCTTGTCAAGTATTAGCATATGTGAATGATGTTAAGCTCTTTCATAGTAACGTGCCTTCAAAACTTTCCCCATTAGAGACGCCATGGTCATTAAAAATTATACGTTTGTGATAGATTAGATGCACTGTCACCAACCATTATCAAAAAGCATGGTCGTCTCCAATGAGGAAAGTTTTTGAAGGCACGTTATCTGTGATCAACGCTATGATCTTATACTTCAACATAATTTAAGTTTACTGGACAATTTGTCCGAAAGAATAAGCTAGTTCTAAACGTTAGTATGACTTTTATTAAACAAAAAACATCCATATTTATTAGCCTCCTATTCAATCTATGATTCAATTTCTGACTCACGATAATGAGTGAAGTTAGAGATCTTCGTGTATCATTTGATTCATCTTCATCGTTTTATAGTAATATTTAAAAAAATTGAAGAATGTTAAGATTTATTATCAGAAATTATTCCTAAATTGGAGTCTGCATCTGTGGTTTGGTGGTCTCATTATATATCGCAGCAACTTTCTGTTGAGGGTGAGTATTTTTTTAAACATTTGATTTTCAAAAATACTGGAGTATACCCAGAAATGTGTCCTACAATAATGTTTTGGATTCCAAGCACTCACCGATCGGAAGATTAACCAAAGTGCTCATTACTTATTTAAACTTATTGACAATAGTATTTACTGTGCTAGAATATCATCTGCTGTTCGAGTTAATACTCGCATTCAACTTTAATACCCCGAGGCCCAACTTATCAATGAAATCACCTATATATCGCATGATGCGGAATGCTGATGTCATCTATAGCAACACATTTACTAGAAGAATCATTTAACAAGTTTACGTATGTGTTCCCATAAGTACTTGATGACTGTCACAAAATATATTAATATACATAGTTTTTCTTTATTTATGTTTATTTGTAAATTTATTATTATCACATTGTTTTAATTTTTTTGATTAGTTACATGTACATGATATATTACTACCTTACTACTGAAACAATTTAAAGTTGGGAATATTTTATTATTCAACATAGTCTCTTCTTAAAATAATACACTTAATACAGCGGTCCTGTAAACGTCTAAAGAAAGATTCTTGTTGGCCTGCAAACCAGCCTTCTACAGCTTCTATTACCTCGTTGTTACACAGAAATTGAAGTCCTTTTTTTTTCAATCGAAGGATCAGATAATAGTCTGACGGGGCTAGGCCTGGTGAATGGAGCGGGTTTCCAGTAATTTGAATTTTAGATCACGAATTGTATTCATGTCGCGCATTAGATTTGTGTGCGGAGGCATTGCCCTACAAAAACAACAAACTTTTCGTTAACATGCCACGTCTTCTTTCCTTAATTTTCTCTCTCACGGTGGTTAGTAATTTAGATTAAAAATCTCCAGTGATGGTCTAACCTTTTTTTTTGGTAATCGATTATAATTATTCCATGGATATACCAAAAAAACTGAAGCAAGAACTTTTCCAGCGGATTTTAGAACACAAAACTTCTTAAGCCTTGAAGGACCATGATGTTTCCACTCCATTGACTGCTGCTTTGTTTCTGGGTCGTAAAAATGGTCTCATGTTTTATCCATAGTCACGAGACAGTTTGAAAAATTTGGGTCTCCTTCAAAACGGGCGTGATACTTTCACTCTTGCTCGTTTGTGTTCGGCATTCAAGCATTTAGGAATCCATTTTGCATAATTTTTTTCATATCTAAATCGACGTGAAGTATATGACCGACGCGTTCATATGAAATCTTTAGTGCCTCAGCTATATGTTTCAGCCCAATTCGACGGTCTGATAATATCATGTCATGAACTGCGTCAATATTTTCGGGAGTGGACACCGAAATCGGCCTTCTTTGACGCTTCTCAACGGAAAGTTTTCCTCTTTTGCATGACGTAATCTAATTTTTGACAGTGGAATACACTCGTTGAAGCTAGAAACTGGCGCATAACAAGTGAGTGACCTTGGCACAAACTTCACAGCAATACGTCGCATGTAGTTCGCCAGACATAATACCTCGTACGAAAAACCAGCAATGTTGGAAATATCATGGATTGTTCTCGTTCGGTCTTGCAGGACAGCATATTGCCATATTTTGTGGCGTGTCTTCCGCACTACCGAAATGCTCATCATCATCAACCGACGCACGTCCATTTCTAAAACGGTTGTGCCACTTATAAGTTTGCGTCTCTTCTAAAGCATCCTCACCAGAGTTTGATGAGGATGCTTTAGACGAGACGCAAATGCTTGTTAAAGCATTTTCAGAGTTTCCACTTCCGTTTTACCAAGTTTGAAGCAGAATTTGGTCCATGTTGCAACTCAGCTACAACTCAGCAAATATAAACACAAAAACTGTTTGTCACTATCTAGCAAAATACGGTTTGGCATACTGACTTACTAATATACATAGCTCGCACCATCTATCGTTACGAAGTTGTACTACCATCCTTTCATTCGCCACATTAAATTTGCGGGCTTTTCTTTGTAGCGCCTCGTATATACCTGCAAAATCGGCATATTTTTTGCTTGTTTTGATGTTGAGAAATTCTAAATTATACATTTATTTCTATAAAAAAATACATTTTCTTTGTTCCTATTTGTCATGTTATTTCTAAATGTTTTTGCTGTTCTAAATAATAATGTCAATTACAGAAAACAAAAACAAATTACAGGAAAAAAAGTGTATAAGATCGGCACCGCCTCATGAAAATAATTATGTGACATCTTGAAAGTTAATAACAGCAACAAAAAAAATATGAATAATACAACGTGTTTCAAAAAGAACTTCATCTCAGTAGGCACTGAGTAACTAGTATATAAACAATAAACAATCCAAACAATCACATCGAAATTCCTTTACATCCTGTTAAAGTTGGAGTATGGTTAGCTGTATCTCGACGTAGGAAAATAGGACCAATATTTTTTCACAATAACAGTAATAGCCAAAGGTACTGAGAACAGATATTAACACCATTTTTAACTCAAGTGTGTGCAACGAGACGAATTCAATGGGGGTTACTTCCAGCAAGATGGGGCTACTGCACAAATAACTCGTTAAGGTTTAGCGCTTTTAGAATATTAATTCCCTCATCATAAGCAGAGGTGTTTGACCAGGTGACCTTGCTGGCCCACTAGATCCTGCTATGTTGGATTTTTCTAGTTTCAGATTGCTAATTATAAGTAAATGTAATGAAGTAACTCCAAATGTATTGCAGAATATTTTGGGCAACATAAAATATCGTATTCAACGGAATGCATAATGTGACCAAATTTAACCCTTGCAATAAATTATAATAATATATAATAAATTTCTACAAATTAGTTATTTACCTTGGTTGTTTGATTAATATCCTATCTTTAAAGTTTTATTATTAAACAAATTAATAATCTAATTGTACTTGTTATTAATTTCATCACCATATCTCTCGATGATACATTTTGACAGTGCCAGGTAGATAACCTTTGTACCATTTAATCTATATCCGTATCTCAAGAATGTAGAACATCATAATTTATAGAAGAAATTCATGGACAACTAGAAGTAATTCTTTTTAAAACAGGTTGTATTACAATACGTAAATTGCCAAATAGTAAATAAGGACCTTTCTTTATTATTAAATCATCTCTTGGTATTCTAGATATGATTTGTATACATATCTTTTTCGTTCAAATTTTAATAAGCCTATAAATATCCATCGCAAATTTCTTTCTCATGAATTATTTAACCCTTATTAGAATTTGCATTATATCGAAGCTAGCGAAATTCACGATTCAAAATATATTCGAAATAATCCAGATGGCTTAACCCTTAATGATTTACGCACACCAAATTTCTACACGAGATATCTATTGTGACGGTGTTTATCGCTTGGTCGGTATGTTTCATCGATCCGAAATCGAGACGTCGCGACGAGTCACTTATAAGCTGCGTTTAATTTGTAATATGTTAAGAGTTCCATCACGGTTACTGAATCGCGTTTCGATTAACTAAAGATTTCTGTCTGCTCAGCACTCAATTAGCTCTTAACCATCCATATACCAGCATTCGTGCCCTAATATCACGGTTCACGTATTATCTACATGACAATATTTAAACACTTGAATGCAATATAGTTAATTATGAAACAAGGACAGTAATTAATTGTTGTCCTAGTTTGAGGTATTTAATAAATACCCAACTATGACATTTAACTTTAGAATATGTAGTCTTAGTGTTGTATGTTACATAATTTAAGAATCCTCTCATGTTTTTCATCTCGTACTTTTTGATTTCGCCACATGTTCTGGTTGTTTTACTGATAAAATAAACGGTAGTACCACAGGTATACTCAACCAGTTTTTCGAAAGACTTTGAGATTTGGATAAGAATAATCTTGTCCTTTTTGTGACTCTCATTATACGTGGCTACAGTATTTTAAGATCGCTTTAAATAGAAAGTAAAAATAACTTTTAATAGTTTAATCTTGACTATATTCTAATATAAAAATTGTCATCTGTCAGTAGATAGGATTCGCGGCTGCTGGTACCGCCACCGCTACCAGTGACGTCATGAGCATACGCTAACCCTTGATGTAATGCGCATGCGCCAACTCCTGGCCCCATTGCGCATGCTCCAACCTTTAACAGACAGGTCCGTCTATGAAGCAGACTGGTTTGTCTGTATTGCAGACGAGTCTGCCTATAAAATAGAGAGGTCTGCCTATGTAACAGGCAGGTATGTCTCTAAAATAGACAGGTCTGTCTCTGAAACCTACAGGTCTGTCTCTGAAACAGACAGGTCTGTCTCTGAAACAGACAGGTTTGTCTGTAAAACAGACAGACCTACCTGTTTCAGAGATAGACCTGTATGTGTGAGAGACACCCCCGTTTGTTTCGGAGAAACAGACCTGTCTTCTTCAGAGACTGACCTATCTGTTTCCGAGACAGACTTGTCTGTTATACAGACAGGTCTGTCTGTTTTATAGACAAACCTGTCTGGCTCAGAGACAGACCTGTCTGCCTCAGAGACAGACTTTTCTGTTTTTCGGACAAACCTGTCTGTTTTACAGATAGATCTGTCTATTAGGGGTTGGGGCGTGCGCAATGGCATCAGGGATTGGCGCTTGCACAAAACGTCACTGGTGGCGGTGTCAGAACCCGAGAATCCTATCTACTTCTCTCACCTCTCTTGTGGGCTATATTCATAGATGATATTATTAACATACTATCCAACGAAGGCCTTCACTGCCTGGGAAACGCAGACGACAGAAATGATCGCAATGAACGCAAACTGCCCCCCTAATTATCGTAAGCGACTGGTGTAAAAAAGAGCGGCTATATATGAACGCTCAGGAAACCACAAACAGTCGCATTCGCATAAAAAGAGCGCCCTACGCCCTACGTAAGTGCTCGGAAATACGGAAATTCCATTTACCAAAAAAGCTATGTACCTGGGGGTGCTATGTAGCCAAGGGTTTGCGTAGAATTTTCTCGTTGTAAAAAGCAACCAATAAAGTAACCATTGCCTTAGGCAGGTGTAGGTGAATGTGTGGGAAAAACTGGGTACTTGCTGGGTCCAAAATGTCTATACACAAGGGTAATTAGATAAAAAACTAAGCAAAGAGGTGTTAGTAGACAGCTAAATTATATGCAAGGACTAGCATATCTAGGTGTCACAAGTGCCATGAGAACAACTCCTGCAACTACGCTGGAGGTGAAACTGTATCTACCACCTCTAGATAACCATATAAAGTGTGTCAAAATTTGAGGTTGTTTTTTAAATCTTTAATAAAATACAGAAATTGTATGGAATGTTAAAATATTTTTATTGCTCATTAAAGTAGTCACATAAAGGTCACAAATGAAACAGATATTCATTACACACATCTGCATTTGTACACAAGGACATATTTATTTTGTATAACTTTCCAACATTTACTTCTGCCAAAGGCACATGTATCTGTCGCAAAAACAGACTTCGTCAGTTTGGCTAGTGAAGGAAAGCTTGATGGAACGCCTCATAGGTACAGAAAATTTTGTCCTTTCAGGTGGCAACAGTCTGGTGACATCTGACGGACAAAAGAGACTATGCCGAAAGTAGTGATTTTCTCTCGTCCAGCTATGCCGCTATACACAAGGGAAACCGTACGTATGTCCATGTGTACAGATACAGAGTGTGTAATTCATATCTGTTTCATTTGTAACAAATGCGTAATGCGTGCTTAATTTACTGAAGTATTAAAATTTCTTTGGTACTTGATGATCATTAAATATGCAAAATAATATCCGCCAATTGACCGCCACGGGATACACGACATATCCTGCTTCTCTTCTTCATATGGGCAATAACATAATCCCGCTTCTATGAGCAGGATCCCATCGATAATGTTGTTTTCAAGATCTGGAATTATTCGTGGACTGTTCGCATATACTTTATATTTCAAATACCCTCCATAAAAAGAAGTCTAGCGATGTTATCGCAGCGGCTGTATGACACGTAGCACCGTCCTGTTGAAACCAGGTGTTGTCTACATTCATGCGTCCAATTCTGGCCATAAAAAATTGTTATCATATTGCGAAAACGTTTCCGTTGATGGCGACAGCATTACTAGCCTCATTTCTGAATAAATACGGCCCAATCACACTACCCGATCAAAAACCGCACATGACAGTAATTTCTAGAGGGTGAATTGGCGATTTATTAATATTTGTTCGTAAAACGATAATTGTTTCGCCAGCACAGTGGCTTTATCAGGTACTTACTAGACCACAATAGACACGAACACAGGTATACATAAAAAAGAAAACGAAAAAGATGAAAATTAATTTCCGATTTCTTAGAATCAGTGTTTTTTTTATAATCCTCTAAGAAAGTATATTTTCATTTGGCCCAGATTTGTAGACGATATCGTATTTATATTCGCCGGAACACAAAGACAATTAAACTACTGGAATTCATCAACACCATTCATAAAAATATTGAATTTACCATGGAACAAGAAGTAAACTGTAGCATTAATTTTTTGGATGTAATGATTAAAAAAATCAACAGTAAATTAGAGTTTGAAATTTACCATAATGACTCTCATACAGAGATCACTATACATAATTAATTTACTGTAAATGAGAACCAATGAGTATTAAATCTCATTTTACATGCAAATGTCGCCTAATGTGCTGTGTTAATTTCTACATTTCGACAAACTAAGCTTGTATCAGTATGCAGAAATGCTATACGTCACGATTCCAACTTCCTGGTGGTAAGAATAATAAAAACTTCGTGAAAAGTCACATCTATCCTGGAATGTGTGGATGCATTTCGCTGTTATCGAAGCTTGTCAACACACAGTATCCCGGACAGATGTGACTGTTAGGCGAAGTATAGAAGTGAAGAGTGATGTCTGTCCAGGATACTGTGTGTTGACAAGCTCCAATAAGAGCGAAATGCATTCACACACTCCAGGACAGATGTGACTTTACACGAATTTTTCATTACTCTAACAACCAGGAACGTGGCGTCGCGACGTGCAGCATTTCTGCATACTGGTACAAATTTAGTTTGTCGAAATGTAGAAATTAACACAGCACATTAAGCAACATTGCATATTAAGCTACTCTGCTGGCGAAACAATTGTCGTTTTCCGAAAAAATATTAATAAATTCAAGAATTTATCTATTGGTTTTATTTCTATTTTAAATTAGATAAAATACACAGCTATATGTTATGTCAACGCTGTAAGACCACGAGAAATTCTAAGCATTAAATAACGTTTAAATATTGGAGAAACCGTAATATATACGCTAGTTTGACATTTTATAAAATGCTACACAATACTGTATTGTATAATCTGTAGTCTCGTTTGTGTGATTTCCTGATGTCAAGACGAATGAAAGGAGTCGGTATTTGCAAATAATGTTTTCTTTGTCAACGCAGCAACACGAGGCTATTTTGCTTGATGCTTAAAAATACATCTTTCCTGAAGACGAAGTTCTCAATTGGTAGTGTTGCATTTTCAGTTCGTCTTCTATCTGCCTAATGAGACGAAACTCGAGCATATGTCATCCGCACACAATGAGGAAAGAGGCACTGAATACATAACGATACCCGCCTCTAGTTTCCGACAAAACACTCCTTTGGCAATTCGTGGTTGCTTAATATGCACAGAGCGTAATACATTCGGATATTAGCTTCACATACAATATAAAATACAAAAAGTAATACCCGCCGATATTTATTTTTAATTGAAAAATAATATTCTCATTTTGCCTTGACTACTAATCTTGTAGACCTCCTGAAATTTAATACTTCTATTCGAATAAATGAAATTACTTGACTGTTTCACTACTTTATTAGATTTCTCTAACATATTGCTATGGTTTTTTCCCAAATAAATATTTAAAATTTATGTGTTTATGTATGTACCATATTTTTGAACTTATGTGTATACTTTTGAAATATTTATGTGTAAGAAAAACTGTATTTTTTTATGTGAAGCCTACGTGCTAGATGTGGAATAGGACAGATACAAGTTAACAGTTGACGAGAGCGTTCATTTTTATTTAAGAGAGATAATTATCTATTGTAAATTCGGGTTGTTTTTGATTTAATATAGTTGATGTGATTGTATTTCAATTTCCCGTATATATTTTACGAGTTTGTTAGTCTCGTAATTTTGAATATTTAATTTAATAACGATTCTCGTAAATGTGCCTCACATTATTTTTTATGTAAGTAAAAATATATATATATTTTTTAAAAGATATCTTATTTATTCAAAAGATTGAATATTATATTTAAATTGTATGAACATTGTTATTTAAGAGATTTTAGTCTTAATTAATTGAATTAGATGACAAAGAGGACTTTTAACATTTCTAAGTAAAAAAATTATATGTAAAATTTTATACGTTTGGATTTCATGGGCATTTTTTTTTATGTGATGTTTTGCACAAGCGTTAGATTTTTTATCG
This sequence comes from Melolontha melolontha, assembly GCA_935421215.2. Classification (NCBI taxonomy): domain Eukaryota; kingdom Metazoa; phylum Arthropoda; class Insecta; order Coleoptera; family Scarabaeidae; genus Melolontha; species Melolontha melolontha. Next base: position 214,795,641 of record OW285235.1, read on the forward strand.
AGGTGTCAAGTTTGTTTATATTTTTATTTTGTTCTCCGGGGAGAAATTAAAAATAATATCTGTTATTATTTTAATATAAGTTTGTTCGGTATTCATTGAGGTTTTTGAATGCACGTTGCGGTCATTTCCGTGTGTTGCTTTTACCTCTGTGTGTAAGTTTGTATTACACAATCTTTATATTTTATGAAGAGCAATTTTTTTCTTTTTGATTTTATATTAAATTTTCACAAAAAAGAGATATTTATCAATATGTTTTGCACGTATTACGCGGTTGTTATATAATGAAACAGATATGCAAAATACATATCCGAAACTGTAAACATGGACAAAACACCTCGTATTTTTAGCATTTACTTCTGTTCAATACATATGTTTCAGCCATCTAGGCCTCATCGGTTGAACTAGTGAAGCAATGTATATACAAATTAATACAGATCTGTTAAACAACGGATCTGTATCTGTATCCACATTTACGCTAAAATCGTCTCCAAGCCATAACCAGTTTCGTTCTATCAGGCGACACCAATTTAATCAGTGACATCTGATAGAAGAAAGCGACTAGGCCAGAAAAGGCGACCTTCCGCTCGAATAGCAAGGCTATTACGAAAAAGCGGAAAAATACGTATATTGATGCTGTCCATTAACACGCGCCAGATGGCGGTAAATATACAAAAAGGGGATATTTATCAATACGTTTTGCACGTATTACGCGGTTGTTATATAATGAAACAGATATGCAAAATACATATCCGTAACTGTAAACATGGACAAAACACCTCGTATTTTTAGCATTTACTTCTGTTCAATACATATGTTTCAGCCATCTAGGCCTCATCGGTTGAACTAGTGAAGCAATGTATATACAAATTAATATAGATCTGTTGAACAACGGATCTGTATCTGTATCTACATTTACGCTAAAATTGTCTCCAAGCCATAACCAGTTTCGTTCTATCAGGTGACACCAATTTAATCAGTGATATCCGACGGAAGAAAGCGACTAGGCCAGAAAAGGCGACCTTCCGCTCGAATAGCAAGGCTATTACAAAAAAGCGTAAAAATACGTATATTGGTGCTGTCCATTAACACGCGCCATATGGCGGTAAATATACAAAAAAGGGATATTTATCAGCGGAAGGTCGCCTTTTCTGGCCTAGTTGCTTTCTTCCGTCAGATGTCACTGATTAAATTGGTGTCGCCTGATAGAACGAAACTGGTTATGGCTTGGAGACGATTTTAGCGTAAATGTAGATACAGATACAGATCCGTTGTTTAACAGATCTGTATTAATTTGTATATACATTGCTTCACTAGTTCAACCAATGAGGCCTAGATGGCTGAAACATATGTATTGAACAGAAGTAAATGCTAAAAATACGAGGTGTTTTGTCCATGTTTACAGTTACGGATATGTATTTTGCATATCTGTTTCATTATATAACAACCGCGTAATACGTGCAAAACGTATTGATAAATATCCCTTTTTTGTATATTTACCGCCATCTGGCGCGTGTTAATGGACAGCACCAATATACGTATTTTTCCGCTTTTTCGTAATAGCCTTGCTATTCGAGCGGAAGGTCGCCTTTTCTGGCCTAGTCGCTTTCTTCCGTCAGATGTCACTGATTAAATTGGTGTCGCCTGATAGAACGAAACTGGTTATGGCTTGGAGACGATTTTAGCGTAAATGTAGATACAGATACAGATCCGTTGTTTACCAGATCTGTATTAATTTGTATATACATTGCTTCACTAGTTCAACCGATGAGGCCTAGATGGCTGAAACATATGTATTGAACAGAAGTAAATGCTAAAAATACGAGGTGTTTTGTCCATGTTTACAGTTACGGATATGTATTTTGCATATCTGTTTCATTATATTAAATTTTCATTTTAAATTTATATTGTGATTATTATTGAATTGACCTTTCATTAGGAGTTTTATAAGTAAATTAAAGATATAATTATTACATTTGTCAATACTCTTTTACTGGCGCCTTAAAGATTTTGTAGAAGAGTCAACCACGTTTCCGATTGGAAGGAACTCTGAAAGAAAAGCAGTCCCATTTTTGGAAATAAAGCGACTGAATATCCTAGTTGGATAGATTTGTCGTGAACGGTGGTACAGTATATAAAACCACAGTTCATAGCAATATGTTTCGGTTAGACAACTTACCATTGTCAAAGAGACAAAACGACTAAGCAAACGTAAACATAGGCAGTTACATTCCTAAGTACTACTTAAAATATCAATAGCCTAATTACTTAAGTTCATGTCCTTATTTTCATGTTCTCATCTATTAGAGGTGTATTTATTATATCTTTTATGTATTTGTTACATTCTTCTTTTCATTTAACCCTACACTGCGCACTGTATTAAATTTAAGACAACACTTTTATTTTCACTTTAAATCGCTTACAAACATTATTTAGGTTCACAAACATTATGTCTTTAATTTAGGACGCCTTTATGTATATGGTACATAAAGCTCAATATCCATCAAGGACAATTTAGTTTACGTCTACGCCTTATCAAATTTCTAGAATTGTAGTTTTCATAGTTGTACTTGCAGAGCGGATATAACCGTACATGTTTGAGTGATTTTTATTGCAAACATCTGTGTAAAACATTTGAATTTACTTTACAACGGTAAGATTATTATATAGGTGCACTATGTCTTTACTTATTTTTTATATTGGTTTACAGAATTGGTCATAAACTTAGTTGTATTAAATTTGAGACATAGGTAGCGCTTTATCTTTGGTATGGTTTGGAGGAAGAAGTATCTTACAGAGGCCCAATTAGAAGAACTTGCGGCCCAGTTTTTCGAAAGTGAAGATGAATTTGATGATTCTGATGCTGATAACGATGAAAACTGCCTCATAGACAACGCATTAGAAGAATGTGATATACAAGATCTTGCCATTGAGTTTGAAGATGACGGATTTATATTGGAAAATGAACAAACAGATACTAACGGAGAGACCGCGAAAAATAATGACATTGAGAAAAATACTGAAATAAATAAAACTGAATCTGAGATTCATAACAAAGCCGGACCCAGCAATATTCAATCAGTTGCAGACAATAATACTAAGAAAAGACTATCTCAAATTATGTGAAGAAAAAAAAAATTGGTTTTAGATGAAGATGCTACAACTTTCAAAGGAAGTGAGATTCTTGGTGGTAGTTTCATGGATTTAGCTACCCAATTTGCGTTTTTTAAATATTTTTTTGATGATAAATCACTACAAAAAATAGTTGACGAATCAAATATCTACATGATGCAAAAGGATCCAAATAAGACAACAAATCTCACAATATCAGGGTTGCAAAAGTATTTAGGCATATGTATATATATGTTCATCGCACATATGCCTAATGTAAGGTCTTTTTGGAGTAGTCGATTGGGATTTTCAAGGATAAAAGAAACAATGAGCCAAAAACACTTTGAATCTATTCGAAAAGTGCTTCATTTTAATGACAATTTGTACATGTTACCCAATGATAATGAAAACCATGATAGGCTCCATAAGTTGAAACCAGTTATAACTGCCCTTTGCCCAAAATTCCAGAGTGTACCATTAGAGCAAAAATTATCAGTCGACGAGCAGCTGTGTGCAACCAAGGCCAGGCACCACTTGAAGCAGTACATGCCTGCAAAGCCTCATAAATGGGGCTATAAACTGTTCATTCTCTGTGAAGCTAGTGAGTTTGCCTATAATTTTAAAATGTACACCGGTTGTGAAAATCAAGCAAAGTTCAGATTACCAGATGGACCAGATTTGGGAGCAGCTTCAAATACTGTCGTACGTTTGTGCAGAGTTGTTCCACATAATCTAAATCATGTGGTCTACTTTGACAACTATTTTACTTCTCTACCACTTATGTCATTTTTGGCAAACAATGGTATATTTGATTGGGAACAGTAAGGAAAAATCGCCTTCCTAATTGCAAATTGCCTACCGATGATGGAATGAAAAAAAAAAGACCGGGGTACTTCTTACGAGTATGTTTGTAGTTTTGATGGCGTCGATGTAACATCTGTGGCATGGAAGGATAATAAGAATGTTTTCTTACTGTCCACCTTTATAGGAGAACTTCCAAAGAAAACAGTTAAACATTTCGACAAAAAAGAAAAGAAAACTGTGGTTGTCCAATGCCCTAATCTAGTTTTAGAGTATAACAGGCACATGGGTGGCGTAGACCTTCTTGGTAGCCTTATTGGTATCTACAAGATTATTATGCGTAGTAAAAAATGGTACATGAGAGTATTTTATCATTTAGTAGACCTTACTTTGGTAAATGCTTGGCTGCTCTACAAGAGAGTCGGAGCTCAAAGGAACGAAAATCAAATTCTAAAATTAGCAGAATTTAGGGCAGAAGTTGCCGACTGTCTTTGCAAGGTTGGTAATGAGCGCCTATCAAAGAAAGGGAGACCCTCTGATATAGAAACGAAAATTACCGAGAAAATGAAACGCTCCGCAACAACTTCCTATATTCCACCAAGGGACATAAGGACGGATGGCCAATCCCATTGGCCTATTTATACTAAAGAAGGCAACGATGCAAATTTCCTACGTGTAAATATTGTTCTCAAATAAAGTGCAACAAATGTGGAGTGTACTTATGTTTAAATAAGAACAACAACTGTTTTGTGCAATTTCATACTAACTAAAAACCTAATATCTTAAAATATGTAACAATGTATTAATAAACCGCTTTGTCTTAAATTTAAGACAACAATTTTTTTTTGATTTTTGAGAAAAATATATGATTGGAATTTTTTAAATATTTTTCTAGACTTCTAAAGAATATTTGCTGTAACAAAATATTTTTTTCTAAGTAATAGAAAAAATTGCGCAGTGTAGGGTTAAGGTTCTTTAATGAATTCGCATTAAGAAATGAGAATTGTGCAGGGAAGAAGGTAGCAAGACAACGTTTGACTATTTTACTGTGTGCAAATATGGAAGGTGAAAAAAAAAAATCGATTAATAATTGGTAAAAGTAAAAATCGTCGCTGTTTTAAGGATAATCATGTTGACAAATTACTCTTAAAAATTACTTTCGAACAAAGAGGTTTGGGTGACAACAGAAATTATGACAAGATCGCTGCATAAATTTACCAATGAAAAAACAAATAGAGAAGTGCTTCTTTTGGATAATGCCACGTCACATTCCAAAGTTCCATTAGAAAATGTAAAAACTAGACTTCCTACCGCCAAACACCACTTTGCATTATCCGCCCTTAGATCAAGGAATAAATCAGAATTTTAAATTGATTTATCAAATTTTCTTGATTAAAAGGCTTCTAACGTTTATTAACAGTGTATGTGATTTTGAAAATTCTGAAAAAGCATAAATTTGGCCAATGCACTTATATGCGTATAGCTGCTTGGAAAAAGGTATCTCCTACTACAGTTAAGAAATGTTTTTCTTCGGATTCGGATTCTCTGATGTTATCCAAGAAGATACAATTTTTTATAAAGGAGACGAAATACCCTTTGCCTAATTCTTTCTACAGAGAGGCCTAACTTCACTATTACGGAAATTGTTGAGGAATTGTGCAATAATCATGAAGAACTTAACTCTGATAATAGTGATGTGGACGAATGTGAAACTTAAAAATCTACTTTAGCTAGTATGAGCAAAGTGTATGCAAAATTAAGAGACATACATATTGACATATTTATTGTGCAATAACAATGGTGAAGTTTTTATGGATGCTTCTCGAACTTTACTTATATGCGAAGCAAAATTTAAATCAAACAAAGATTGAACCATGCTTTAAAAAGCTTAACAAATTATTATGAATATGTTGTAATAATATTGTGATGATTCATTCAACGATACGTCACGTATCACACCACTGGCACTTTTTCAAAAGATATCGAAAGAGAAAGATCGAGAATGAGAAAACACGAGAGAGGTGCGACGGCCGATATATAAGTCGTTAAGGAAGGGATTTGATTCATTCCATACCAAATCATCGCCGAGTGAACTTACATAAATATAAATACATTAATGTTCTTATTCTTAGTAATCAGTTTTTAAATTGTTATTCGTTTTTATTAATATAGTGTGTGTCTAAATTACCGTTAGTTTTATTTGAGAATCCCGCCGAATAGACAAAAACATTACAAAATAAATAAATAATGATCATATGAATTTTGTAATATGTACCTACTCTACTCTTTTTTGTACATATTACATACATTAAAGTAGTTTTAGTTTTTCGTGAACATATTGCCGTGAAATTCTCTTTAGAGATAAAATAGAAATAGGATTTAATAATGTAGAAATTAATTAAACGTAACCTGATTAAACAAAAAGAAATTAACAAGAAATCAACTGAGGTTGTGTCTTTTTAAATGCACCTCGTATATAATATTCCAATATAGTATAAAATTTAAATGTATATTACTAAGAATTGATATATTAATATAAATAATTGAACGATATGTCAATAAATATTAGGTTACGTTGATTACACAGGCCTCCATAAAATTTGTGATGACGTGATTTTTGTTTGTTAAGCTCAGTTTTTATATAGCAATAACTAATTAAAATACAGTTGGTCTCTACCGCCCACATTTTTTTTTTTAACAAAAGAAAAAGAAAAAAATATAAAAAAAATCTTATTATATGCGTTTTAATACATTTTAAAATGAATGTACTACTTCAAATTCTAGGTATTAACCCAAAAATTATTTTCTGTTGTGGTTTAAAAGAAATTTGTTAAATAGGCTCTCATTACCTGATGTAAATCTTTTATTACATGTATTAATTTTGGACAAGATTTCCGGGAATTTTTACCTGCTAAATCCTATTTATTATGCTTTCACTTTATTAGTACTGCGAAGAAGGATTTCAAGTTTATCACTCCAAACAAAATGTATATTTTAATGTCATCTACTTCATTATAGCTCTGAGTGTCGATCAGTAAACAAGTAAAATTAATTAGTCTTTAGTGTTGTGCGTGGTATTTGATAAATAAACATTGCTTAAAAATATGTCTAGCCGGTGTTGCAAAAACAAACCAGATGTTTAAAGTTTAAAGTTTAAGAGACCAATTGGTGAATTTGTGAAAAATGCATATTATGCTTATTTCAAAATCAAATTAGGAGATCAAGATAAAGATTGGGCACCGCACGTTGCTTGTAAGGTATGTGAAGAAGGTTTAAGACATTGGACCAAAGGGAATAGAAAAAGCCTTCCTTTTGGAATAACGATGGTTTGGAGAGAACCGCAAAATCATCATGAAGATTGCTACTTTTGTCTTTGTGATATTAAGGGACATAATAGAAAAACTTTGAAACATATTTTGTACCCAAACAATACTAAATCAGCTATCAGACCAGTTCCTCACAGTGATCATGTACCTATACCTATACCCCCCAAAGTACTACAAGAAGATATTGAAACCTCTTCAACTTCCCGCTCCGTACAGATGGATAGTGATTTTGAACCATCAACCTCCGGTCAAAACCAACCTCAGCTATTTTCACAAGCCGAACTGAATGATTTAGTAAGAGATTTGGGACTTTCAAAAGATCTTTCTGAAGTACTGGGGGTCTAGGTTGAAACAAAAAAATTTGCTTGCCCCAGAAACTACCTTCAGATCTTCCTTTAGCTGAATATGACAGAAAAAAACCAAACGAAGCTTTTCTGAAAAACGAAAACGTTTTTTTAAGAAGCTAAAGAATAAATAACTATTTCTAATAGTTGCTATGTGTATATTTTTGTATTTTTTTAATATAATATAAAACTAGCTTATAAATGAAATAAATCGTGTTTTTTCTATATTTTTTTATTTTACTGGCTTGAAAAATAACCGTACGTGATACAAAAAAAATAAAAGCAAATTTTAAATCAGCGCTACCCAATTACTAGAAAACAGTTACAATTTTTAAATCAACATTCAAAGAGTTGAAAAATGCAAGCCTGTGTTATTAAACACTTATAAATATAAGTAAACTAATAAGACATGCTGTACGTACCAGTAATATAGAATAATATTTTCTGCATGCATTAGTAACGTTAGTAACCACAGTTAATTTCAATTAATTATAATTTTTTAAATAACCTTGCCAAAACAAATGAATCAACAAAAAACGTTCATGGCATTTTAAAATAAGAAAATTAATTATATAAGCCATCCAAATGGCTAAACCAGGACCAGGAAAATCTAAAAACAACCAAAATATCAGTAACCAAAAGCAAACAAGCATTGTAAAACGCAAATAAAACATTGATGTTTGAAAGATGTCAACAAACAAGTAAACCGTGTGTCAAAAATGGAATGCTTATCACAGGCGCGTGCCCAACACGATATGAATATGCATTTAAGGAACGTGTATTTACGAAATACTCGGATGAAAGAAAGAGACAAGGAAATGTCGTACGAACAAACCAAGAAGGAAGAAGGAAAAGGAAAACACTACGAGAATTTTTGAATGATACGTAGGAAGATTTTCCTACCAGTGGAAACTTTCCGCAAACTTTCCTGTTCAAACGAGTATAAGGAGTCGTTCCTAGAAATAAGGAGATCAAGAGTTTAGAATTCCATAATAAAAATTACAAACACTAAAATCATGATGAAATATAATTCCATAATGAAAATTACAAACACTAAAATCATGATGAAATAGAAAAATATATAAACAGGGAGATTGCGCATGGAGATGAAAAAACGAGACTACCTAGGATAAATCAAAATACACGGGGTAAAATATACAGGAGTAAAAATGTTAAATAAGTATGAAAATTAGATAAAACAGAAATAAATGATTTGTAGTGGGAACACAATTATGGGAACAACCAAACACAAGGGTATAAAAGGTACAAGCACCGCAAAATTCGGACATTCATTCACTGATTTATTTGCGACATTCAGTAGATTATTTTCGAGATTCATTGCTCTACATTCATCGATTCATTTTTGAAATTCATTTTCGATAGAATCGAAAATACCTAAAAATATAAGCCTGTTGACAGATAAATGAAAATATTTAATATACATATTTTAATTAAAATAATTACATGAATAGTAATAGAAAAAATAGGGCTAATTTTCAATACTAATAAAATCAAATTCCAAAAAGGCATTAAAACACTAAGAAGAAGAGGTACTGAAAATTCGTTTGGCTTTTGTCTGTGAAATGTTATGAAAGCCAGAGACCGAATAAATTGAGGGAGTGATTGTTTTGACGCCGATAAAATAATTCGTATTTTGTATTAGTAATGAAATAAATAATACGTAACTCGTATTAATAAAGTTACATAAATAATACATACCTCGTATTAGAAAAATAAAAACATACACGTACTTCGTGCAAAGAAAATAAATAAAATATATCGAAGAGATTAAGTAAAGACAAATAGCCATTTAACAAGCTAGGTACTGCGTAAAGAAAATAAACACAGTTATCAGAATAATTGAAACATGAGTAGGTAAACCCCACCAGTTTTGTATAATACAAAGGTGTTTTTAATAATATAAAATATTATTAAAAATCTGGTGTGAAGAACACAAATACAGGTTCACTATTAATAATTTTGTGAACGTGTCCGAACATATCTCTCCCCAGAGACGTAGATACGTGTTTCGCCTTTCTACAGGCTCGTCGGTACGCCCCTGCTGGAGAAAGAATATTTCCAGACACATTCACAAAAAAGAACCACATCACCGAAATTATCCAGACCGGGCGTAGAAGTAAATTCAGCGCTGCCTGTTGTCAGACAGCCGAAGTACCTCGCCCCGTCTACATAACCAATGTGAAGTAACGACGCCCTTCCAAAGGTGGCACAGCCAATCTCTCTAGAAACTGCATTTTGTTTGTGTCTTCACTCATACTACGGACTAACCGCATGTGTAATGTATCAGAATAATTGAAACATACATGAGTAGGTAAGCCCCACCAGTTTTGTATAATAGAAAGGTATTTTTAATAATATAAAATATTAATAAAAATCTGGTGTGAAGAACACAAATACAGGTTCACTATTAATATTTTTTGTGAACGTGTCCGAACATATCCCTCCCCAGAGACGTAGATACGTATTTCGCCTTTCTACAGGCTCGTCGGTACGCCCCTGCTGGAGAAAGGATATTCTCAGATACATTGACAAAAAAGAACCACATCACCGAAATTATCCAGACCGGGCGTAGAAGTAAATTCAGCGCTGCCTGTTGTCAGACAGCCGAAGTACCTCGCCCCGTCCACATAACCAATGTGAAGTAACGACGCCCTTCCAAATTTTCCGAATTTACTTCTACGCCCGGTCTGGATAATTTCGGTGATGTGGTGATGTGGTTCATTTTTGTGAATGTGTCTGAGAATATCCTTTCTCCAGCAGGGGCGTACCGACGAGCCTGTAGAAAGGCGAAATATGTATCTACGTCTCTGGGGAGCGATATGTCCGGACACTTTCACAAAAAATATTAATAGTAAACCTGTATTTGTGTTCTTCACACCAGATTTTTAATAATATTTTATATTATTAAAAATACCTTTGTATTGTATAAACACAGTTATTAAATAAAAAAGAAAATTACAATAAGAAGAACGTGCCATCAGTCATCAAGAAAAATAAGGTCATATAAATACTGATAATAAAAACACCTATTTTGTAAATATCAAATCATTAATATAAAAATAAGTTTTCAATTCATGAGCCAAATTTAACATAAAACATCATAGCATAAAGAGTCACTGAATTTCAAATACATTATTGGTTCTTTGTTCTTGTTAATCGAGGATCCACGAACCAAATTTATAATAACTATTAAAAAAAAAAAAAATTATTTAAAAGTAATAAATAATCCCCTGAGAAGAACGAATTCATGTGCTCACAACGAAGAGCTAGTCGAGGAAGAAATTGAAGAACACCACATCCACTCTTAATTATCTTATCTGAAGTTTTATTTATTGTAAATTAGTTATAAGAGATGAAATAAAATAAATTAAATAAAAAGCATTACGATTCGCATACATAATAATACATTTGTATCAGAATAATTGAAACATACATGAGTAGGTAAACCCCACCAGTTTTGTATAATACAAAGGTATTTTTAAAAATATAAAATATTATTAAAAACCTGGTGTGAAGAACACAAATACAGGTTCACTATTAATATTTTTGTGAACGTGTCCGAAAATATCTTTCCCCAGAGACGTAGATACGTATTTCACCTTTCTACAGGCTCATCGGTACGCCCCTGCTGGAGAAAGAATATTTCCAGATAATTACGGTGATGTGGTGATGTGGTTCTTTTTTGTGAATGTGTCTGGAAATATTCTTTCTCCAGCAGGGGCGTACCGATGAGTCTGTGGAAAGGTGAAATACGTATCTACGTCTCTGGGGAAAGATATTTTCGGACACGTTCACAAAAATATTAATAGTGAACCTGTATTTGTGTTCTTCACACCAGGTTTTTAATAATATTTTATATTATTAAAAATACCTATGTATTATACAAAACTGGTGGGGTTTACCTACTCATGTATGTTTCAATTATTCTGATACATTACACATGCGGTTAGTCCGTAGTATGAGTGAAGACACAAACAAAATATAGTTTCTAGAGGGATGACTGTGCCACCTTTGGAAAGGCGTCGTTACTTCACATTGATTATGTGGACGGGGCGAGGTACTTCGGTTGTCTGACAACAGGCAGCGCTGAATTTACTTCTACGCCCGGTCTGGATAATTACGGTGATGTGGTGATGTGGTTTTTTTTTTGTGAATGTGTCTGGAAATATTCTTTCTCCAGCAGGGGCGTACCGATGAGCCTGTAGAAAGGTGAAATACGTATCTACGTCTCTGGGGAAAGATATTTTTGGACACGTTCACAAAAATATTAATAGTGAATCTGTATTTGTGTTCTTCACACCAGGTTTTTAATAATATTTTATATTATTAAAAATACCTTTATATTATAATACATTTGGTTTGTTAAGAAAGTGTTTCCGTAAAGCTCTAGATAGTTGTGTTTAAAAGCAAATTAGTCAATGATTAACTTTAATATGATTTTGATGTGAGCGTGTATGTGAAAGGCTTTATTGTATTTGTGAATTAAAAATATTCTGATATTATTAAATTAGAAATGTACTCACAGTCATTATAATAGTAGTACGTCGGATTCTTATGTATTCCGTAAATGTTGCCTTATTGACTTCATCGAACGGTGAATCTAGGGACACCATGCCAAATTGACATATTGCACACAAAGCTTGCGAACCCGTTACCAATTAGTGGAGCTTTTAGATTTATGAGCCACCAGACGTCAGGTTGCTGATCTACCAGCGCCTCAGTTCGCCGGACAATTGATCAATGTCCGACTACATTAGTTGGATCGTCTGTGTTAACCGTGAAAAATAAAGAGATTAATTTTTCGTCAAAATTACGTGCTTTACACTTGTTATTGCCGCAAAGTGGAATTAAATTAAGAAGACATTATTAGTAAAATTATCACTAAAATTAAGTGTATGTATACTGACTGAAAAAAAATCAAACCCCCAGTAGGAGTGGATCAATTTTAATAAAATTTATACATAAGGTTTGCTTAATAAAACTTAAGAAACGATTACATATTCAAACTAAAATATTAAAAAATAACAATGTTATTTAATGAGTGAGTCTGCCGCAGATTCTTTTGCATTCCATAACTCTTCGATATATACTTGAAATTAAATAATTTATGGCATTCTATAGAATGTCGTTCCAGGCTTCTTGAATTCCGTGACGAAGGTTAAGTAGGTTATTTGGTGGTTAGGATAAATTCCCCAATCAAGTACCAATCATATCGCACACATGTTCGATTAGTAATGTTAAAAAAAAGCTGTTTTGGTTGAGTTGTGGCGGCGTGTTAACAATAAATGAAATTATTTAAAATAAATAATTGGTGGTGCTGGTGATGGATCGAAGGTCCAGGACGTGTGTAATGTGTGCTGACATAAATATATTACAAATTATTAACTAAATAAAACACAACAACATTGTCTTTAAAGTTTGTATTTAATATTTACATAAGAAAGAAATTGAGGATTGATATATTTTAAAGTAATTAAATAAAATAATATATACAAGGAGCGGCAAATAAGTAATTAAAATTAACATGCAAAAATTGACTGAAAAGAACGTTAAATTAGGCACTAAATTAAATAGGAATTAATTATGATTAACATAAAATAACCTCTGTATCGAAAAATATAATATACAATACAATACACTAGGCCACTAGGTTCGCATCGTGTACCTGGACAATGTGTATGTAGAGCGCTGTTTGGCTAGAGGACAAAGAAATTAATTATTTAAATTAATGTGAATTAGATATATATTAGATATCGAACAACCCAGAGTTACATTTGGGTTGCGAATATGTATTGAGCGGGCACGTGGAAAGCAAGATCGAACGATGCTTGGGTGCTGCAACAGCACGTGTCAAGTTTTGATCCCTTCGATCCCTCTTGACTGGGGCAATAAAATGTAAACCCACCCGTTTCCAATCTAGTGTTCTCTTCTACACAAATACCTTTCTTCTGTTTTCAACGCTTGTAAGTAGCGTTGAAAACAGAAGAAATGTATTTGTGTAGAGGAGAACACTAGATTGGAAACGGGTAGGTTTACGTTTTATTGCTCCAGTTGAGAGTGATCGAAGTTGCTATGTTTTGAATTAAGAACTAATCAAAACAGCGAACTAAGGGTTGTGATATCGATGAAATAAATATCATTAAAATATACCTTGTGAGACAAGCTTTAATATTATATGCGACATGATATATAAGAGAAGACGTACGTAATTAAATTAATAACTTAAGTTTTAAAATCGAAATATGAAATCTTTGTAAACGAACGTTAGATAGTTGGGTTGACCGTCCTAGTCAGGTAGATTTCGAAAGGTCCGTTGTAATATGATAACAAAAAGAAGACTTTCTATTTGTAAATGAATATACATAGAAAATGGCTATGTTTGAATTCATATTTTAAATTCGAACTATATTAAGAAGGAAATATAATTTAAAATTGAATTAAATACAGGTAGTGTAACAGTAACAAGACTGGGGACGAGAAGAGCCTTGCTGTATGAAGACGTCCGTTGTCTTGTTGGAAAAGGGGTTGAATTAGCCTTCGTAGGTATTGCAATACAACAGACTGCAGAATGTCTCGTATGTAAGCATTTGCATTCCAATTTCTGTGAATAAAAACTTTAGATGACTTGCTACCATATATTATCGCACCCCATACTATCATCCCTGTTATAAGAGGCGTATGCCGTTCTACATCAAATTCTAAATTGCTGCGTTCTCCGCGATATCGCCTTGGTGTTCTGTGACTATTGTTGACCCACAGACAGAATTGCAGCTCGTCAGAGAACACGATTCCATTCATTATTCCAATTTGATCTGGCGTTACACCACTCAATCCGAGTAGCACGATGTCGCGGTGTTAGTGGCAGACATAAAAATGGTCTATACGAAAGAAGCATGAAAGTGCATATTCTGCGATATATCGTTGCCAGAGAGACTCTTTGATGTAAAATTCCCAACCAAGTATTTCCAGACGACCGCGTTGTGAAAACTTGTCTTGTAAAACCGAAATCTTCAAATGACGATCTTCCCGTGCTGTAGTTGCTCGAGGTCGTCTGAATCCATAGCGCTAGTTATAGATTTCTCCTTGAAACCACCTGGACCAACACTGTAACACTGTTGACATACTGTGTCCCATACGGTCGGAAATTTGACTTTTTGAAGAACTGACTTCCTGCATACCTACAATGCGACCCCTTTAGAATTCACTTAAATTATAGTAATCGTTCCGTAAACGGCGCGCCCTTTGCAAAATACTGTTTCAATCTGAAGGAAACGTAAATTTAAAAACATAGTTTTTGATAAAACAAAATAAAAAAATTGTACACCTACTAAATCTTTTTGTCCATATTGTTATTATTTCTTATCAAAGACTAAAGAGAGTAGCAAAAAAAAATTCATTGCAATTGGTCGACTCTTTCTGGATGTGGTCCACTTTTGTCTACACGCCAGGACAGTAATGTTCTTTTAAATAAAACTGTAGGTAATTTAAACGAACACGATATTAATAACAAAACGCACTAAATAACATTTAATAATTAATAACTAATAATAACAGTATTCATTACAAGATGTATTTATATAACAGTATTTATTTACATTTATGTAATAATATCACACGACGGAGATTACTCGTTGATTGCCTTGTCTCTCCATTTCGAATTCTTATATAGGTCTATAGCTCATTCGAGAGCTTTCCAGAAGCTCTTTTTTAGGAGGTCCGGGGGACTTGATGACTTATACGGCGCGTGATACCGCTCACCTGACGTATCGTGGGATGACTCACATCACAATATTAAATTACTATATTACTCATTAGGGTTTAACGCAAGTATATATAGGGCAAGTAAGTAAGTAAAGCAGTAATATTAGTTTCGGCTAATTGGAGTAACCTCTCCAGAACTTGTTCGAAAAGTAGAAAAATGAATAACGGAAGATACTCGGCTAAAGAAGATACAACTCGCAAAAATTATTTAGGTATCCGATACGACCATTTTCCGTGCCTTTTTGGACCTCTCTAATGAAAAAAGGCATAGTGTATTGAGTAAAATTGTTACTAGAGACTTGGATTCATCATTACCAACCTGAGTTCAAGCAAGACTCCATGCTGTGGCATAAAAAAGCCACGCCTGCACCCAAGAAGTTTATGGTGTCACAGTCGCCTAGAAAATTTTTGGCGACCTTCTTTTTGGACTCAGAAGAAATCCTGTTAATAGATTACAAAAATAAAGGCGTTACCATAACTGGAGAATACCACGCTTAAATCCTGAAACGGTTAAACAACTCATTAAACAAAAAAGAAAGGAAAATTGACGGAAGGTGTCCTGTTCCGGCACAACAATGCTCCAGTCCACAATAGTCATGTCAATTTATGAGTGATGAATAAGTAGAGGACGTTGTTTCGTCGTATTTTCTAAAGATGAAACATTTTTTAGGAAGGCATACACAAGCTAATTGAAAAATCTGGAAAATGTATTTAACGTTGCAAGTGAATGTATTGAAAAAGTATTTTTATTTTCTCTCCTTTTCCCCATTCCGCAAACTTAAAAACTCTCCCTCGTAAACTAAATGCTAAATAAATTAATGTTATGTTCAATCCCTGTATATTCTTTTTATACCATAAATATATTGTCATCAAAGAACTAGCAAAACCTGTTCGACCTTACAACCCACGGGTGGCGAATTCCTTCCAAGTTATAATTTTATTATCGCAATGCCAGCTTATTCCATATTTAGCAGTTTTTAATTTTTAGATTGTGGTGTATGATGTAATTTGAGACTTATTCAGTACATCACTAATTAAATCATGCACGTTGAATTAGCACCACTCTATAACATCTAATAGAATTATATTAGGGAGTCGTTCCTGGATTTCAGGCAACATTCTCAATTTTCGGATTTTATTTCGTTCAACTCGACTTCATAATGTTATGGTCTGCTTTTATCAGTCCCCTTTAACGTAACATTTTATATTTTAAATAAATTTAGTATATCAATGCATAAGCCGCATTAAGCACTTGTTGCAAATAATACGTATATGCGTACACATTCTGTATCTGTACACATGGAAATATATCTCGTATTTTACCGACATTCACTTCAACCAAAGACACACGTGTTTATGTCTTACGACGTCAGCAGTCAGGCTAAATTTTGTTCTATCAAAGGTCACTCGTGACAAAGGAGACTATGCCGATAGTAGCGATTTCCTCTGGATAGCCTAGACCTATGCATAAAGAAGAAAAGTCTGAAAAAAATGTTGACCTTCAATATCTCTTAAAACTTTAAGAACGACCAGAAATTTTAAGGTGCCAAATCAGGAATGTACGGAGGGGAATTTCAGACTCGTCACTGTCTTTATTGTTTCGTTGCTTAACGTTGTCGTGGTGCAAGAAAAAATGTATTCTTTCCGGGCTTACTCTATGGTTACGGTTCTTTAGTGATTGCAAAGTTTTGCAGTATATTATTGAATTAATCTTTGATTGCTTCTGCATATATTCGGTATGAATGACTCCCTTTGCATCCCAGAAAATGATGACTATGATTTTCTGCGCTAATGGATCTATTTTGAATTTTCGTAAGCACGGACAATCACGGCTGCGATTTTCCATTGACTGCCGCTTGTTTCTGGGGTCGTAATGATGAACCCAAGATCCGTCCCTGGTGGTAATGTTCAATCATCATCTCCTTCACATCGATACTGGTTAGAATACTGGTGATATCTGTTAATTGTTGCAGTACCCATCTGGGGCTAATTTTTATGTAATTTAATGTCTCAGCAATATAAGAACTCTTTCATGAAAAATTTCCGAGCAATTTGTTTTTGCGTAACCAAACAATTTCCATGAACCAGAGCGTTCACTTGTCTTTGATTCTTCTCATGCATTATTGATACTGGTTGACTTGATCGTTTTTCAGCAAACAACTTCATTTCGCCTCTATGACATAGATTTGCACTTTGAACTTCCTGGCAAACATTCATTACACCCATACAGTCGTTGTCATAAACAGCTTTTAAGCGCCTGTAAATTTCAATCTTCCAGCATTTAAAATTCTGCCAAGGATCGCTGCTTGATACGCATCTCAAAAACTCGTGATCAATGGAACCGTTACTCAACGACGATATATAGGAAAATAAAATTGCATGTTAGCACGAGATACTCGAAATCGTCGTTTGCAGGTTACAAACTGCTTTTGTCCCCACTATTCACAGAATGGCGTTATTGGAGAACTTATATGTCAATCTGACCTTGTAGATATATATATATATATATATATATATATATATATATATAAGACTATACATTCCAGTCTGGAATTGCAGCCGCTCTTTGAGCTCGTGAGACTCGTTTTGTGGTGAGTCACTCACACTTTTCTGTGGTCTATAGATATGTTCTTGCCTTCATTGCCATTTTTCGCCATTCTCCTCTATTTAAAATTAATGCTCTCCCTGCTACGGTCCCCAGGTCTTTGATATCATCCACTAGTTGGTCCTCCCACCTAATTTTTGGTGTACCTCTTGTTCGTGCTCCATATGGCTTCCATCTTGTATTTCGTTTCAACGTTGGCCCTTCTTCTCTTCTGTTGACATGCCCATACCACCTTATTCTCATCGATTTAATAACTCTTGCTATGTTTTCTCTCCCGATAACTCCTCTATCTCATGATTCATAAGGCTTCTATAACCATCATCTTCTTTCTTTGGTCCATAAATTCTTCTGATTATTTTCCTTTCAAATGTTTTTAGAGCTTCTTCATCTTTCTGTGTTAATCTCATTGTTTCTCCAGTATATGTCACTACCGGTCTAATGGCAGTTTTATATATTCTTATTTTTCTGATAATGCTGATTTCCTTATTTTTCATATATTTCTTGTATTCGATGTTTCGCCTCGTCTGTTTTCTGATTATTACTACTTATCATGGGTCCTAGGTACTTAAATATATCCACTTTCTCAAAATTGTAATTTCCCATCGCCACTTCTTTGTTTTCCTCAATGTTTTCTTGTCTTGCGATTCTCATATACTTTATTTTCACTTGGTTTATCTCAAGTCCTCTCTTCTTTGCCTCCGAGTCAAGTCTTAGAAAGGCTTCTCTTAGACTATTTGGATCTCTTGCTATTAATGTTATATCATCTGCATACGCTATGACTTGAATTGATTTTTCAATAATAGTCCCGTTAAAACCACAATCTCTTATAATTACTTCTACAGCTATATTGAATATTGACGCAGATAGTCCATCTTTGTAGATAGTCTGTAAAAGACTCCATCCTTTAATTTAATGGTAAAAATTGACGTTTCTACAACCAGCAATGGCCTTCCTGAGATTATACTTAAACTCGAATCCAAGTTGGTAAAAACTATAATAAATCTTTTATTCACGCATATCAAATTAGTCTCTTACAATTGCTAAAGTATATAACAAGCGTTCAAAAACTTTCCTCATTAAAGACGGCCATGCTCATTAAAAATTATACATTTGTAATAGATTACGTGCACTGTCACCAACCATTATCAAAAATCTTCGTCGTCACAAGGCACGTTATATATTCCAACCCTCCTTAGTATTTTTGGATACCTATAGTATTTACGTTTAAGAATGTTATATGTATTTTATATACTAAACAATAATTTTGGTTTACTTTTGTATAATTGATTGCAAAAACTAAATTAGTTAAATGAAAATATTAAAGTCATTTTGACGTTTCTAAATTCATTAAATAATTTAATTATTAATTTTTACTAGTGATTAACATCCAAATATATACAAATATTAACTTAATATAATTAAAATCAATTAAACGAATTATAGTCAAAATTAATACAACTTTTGTAAAGTAAAGAAGAGGCCCTGGAAAGCTAAACAATTAGCGGTTGGCGTCCTTTTGGGTGAAGTGTAAACCATGTATTTTTGGTGCTTCGATTAATTAATTTATAAATCAAGAAATGTAGTTTTTACTAAGCTTTTCAAAATTTAAAACAATTCCTGATAATTAAGACGATCGTTACTGAAATAAAATTCGAGCTTCAACTTTCCTGTTTACTACAAAATACCTGAACCAGCATCCTTGGTACCGTTTCTAATGAAGAAAAGTTTTTGAAGGCACGAGTGATGAGAGTTCCTGGAAATGGCAGAGATTGACAATAATCAAAGATTATTATAAAGGTAAATTTCAGATCAGACGTTAGACACTTAAATTAAATATATTCATACCTGTTAACATTAAACAAATCCAACCCGAACAGCTCTCAGCATATCAGAACGAACGATTACTCATAGCTGTAATTTTTAATCATTTTAAAATTTGTAAATTCTTGTGCTACATTAGTTGTCAACTTGTACATGCAAAGCAACCAATGTATTATATACTACATATCATTTTAGAGTATTAATTCTCATTTTATAACATTAATTGTGATTTTACAATACTTTATAAGAAATGATCACCCTTAAACCCACATTGCATAATAACCATACTCGCATACCTGCAATTTTAGCAGGCGATAGTTTTGCTATTCAATTGTACGTACCTGAAAAACATCCCGTGAGTGAATACACGAATTATATGTTCCAACACTTAGGCATACGAATGTTGCTAGATGGGTTGTCTAATCAACAGACACATTTAGAAAGTAGCATGCTGTAATCTGAAGCAGTCTTTTGACATGCATAGTAACTTTAAGTGTTTCTGAATTGGTAGCACTGATCGTATGATTTGACAATCAGCTGTTGTGGCACCGAACTTGACATTTCCGTGCTTAACTCGTAACATCTATATGTTGTGTGTAATTTTGTAGTTTTGTATTTTAATAATTGACTTTTACCCTTGTTAATGTATAATTATTTTAAAATCTTTTTACACAAGGACGTGATTTCTATACCTCACTAACATGGAATAAAACCTGCTTTGATTAAATTATTGAAATTTAAAAAATTAACCTACCTGGAACCCTAAAGTCTCATGCAAATTAGGCAATTACTTTTTAGACATACTAATTAATTTATTTATATTAATAATTAATCTAGAAAGCCCTTTTTAATGTGTTGCCGGTGTTGTTTCTCGTGTAAAATAACAAGTTGATGTTATTATTTCGACATCCATGCAAAACAAAATCAACACAGCAATTACTAACTGATAACAAAATTCAGCATTTTTTTTAGACAAACATAAAACAATATTCTATAAAATGTAAGTACTAAACATGTCTGTTTCACGTATAAAGGAATTAATAGGTGAAACCTTGTTTACTGCTGACCATACTGGATTTAAATATCAGTAATCCGGAATTTTATGTTTTCTTGTTTATTTGCTCATGCATGTGAAAACCGATAATAGTATAGTTTATTCGCTGTTCCGATAAAAGCTTTTTCCTATTGTACGGGCTGAATTTTATGCAAGAATAAATATGGCGGAATAGCTGCATTTATAAATATTGTAATTAGAGGTTTCGAAACTTCGGTGGTTAAAAATATACACGTAAATACATTCATAAAAAAAATTCTTAAATTTTCTTATTTTAATTACCTGTGTTATTTATAAAATTATATGAACCACTATAAACATATTTTGGCTAATAAAATTTTCAATAATTACGCTATCCATTAATGAACTTTATTAACAAAATAGAAATAAAACTACGGTTCAAATCTTCACTTTTTAATATTTAATCGTAACACGACAATTGTTTTGCCAGCAAAGTGGAAGGTACTTACTCAAGTACCTGAGGAAGCCACGGTGCACCGTAGTTTTATTTCGTTTTTAAATTATGAATCTTCATCAAGTAAAAGCTGAATCAGTTCAACTTTATTAACCCTTCCCGGACGAAGTTAGATATATTTTTGTAAAGTTAATTTTCTTTTTTCGTTTAAGCCGATTTTCTTGATTGTTACTTAGGATATTTACTAACAATTACAGTAGTTTCGTTTTTTTTTTGCATTTGTTGTTTCACAAAAATGGATAAATTTGTGTGTAAGCACTACCATCTAGCGACGTTTATTTGAGTAACCGAACAAGTTTTTACATGTTTGCACATTTCGAGCTTTGTAGTCAAGGTTGGCAATTATCTTACAGTAAGCGTCGTTGGTAGTGCAGTTAGTTGCTTGTAATAGAGCAGTTCAGTAATGCGTATTGTGAATAAATTTTCGAATTATGTCTAAAGAAATTTGACTTGATCTCACTAAAGAAGCAGATCAAGCAATTGCGATGGAATCTGATGAAGAATTTATAAATAACGAGGTTATGTCTGATACTCGAGACGTGGAAGATTTTCTGGAAGTTCAAAGCGACATAGAGAGTGCGGAAGAGTTGAATTGTTACTTATTTTTGCAACGGGTTTCAAAAAGAACTTTGATATGGAATTGTATTTTGGGTATTACGCAGGAATAGCACAGTGTATGGAACATCCAGCTTTACCTTGGAAAACTTCCTGAAGGAATCGGAGAACAAAATCACAGTATCCGAGTTGTTTTGGATATTACATGTGATATTTTTTTACGTCGTATGAACTAAGCCAGATTCTAATCAAGTGAAATATCACAATGATTAGTATTGTAAGATACTTGTTTTTCGGGGTTCGTTTAAATAAAACCAACGATAATTTAAACACGCACTATATTAATAATAAAACGCGCTAAATAACATTTAATAACTAATAACTAGTAATAACAGTATTTATTTCACAATATTTATATATCAGTATTTACATTACAATATCAACACGACGGCGATTACTTGTTGTACGATCCTCTCCTGCTCGACGGCGGCTTATTGTATAGTCCATATCTCATTCGAGAGCCCTACAAATCTCGTATTATCCCAGCTCTTTCTAGAAGGGCCAGGAGACGCGATGACGTATACGGCGCGTAGTATAGGTCATTCACGATAACAGATGAAACACGTGATAAACAGTTACTTCGGAACAAGTAACATTTAAATTACAATAATACCTAATAATCCTAGTATTTCTCTCCACTAAGTGAAAATATAATGTTACCAGGCATGGTACTGGGCATGGTTGCCAGCTTCTGTCACATGTCATTACAATGAGTTCATAGTTATTTTATTTTATTTATAAATCGATATTTTATATAAGATCCGTTATTTTCACAACTAAATCATTCCTAGACCGTTAGAAAAACAAGCGAAAGAAATCTTTCGCTCATCAATAGGATATTTCGAAGTAGAACGCGATAATAATGGGCCATTACTCCCGCTTTCTACTATTTGGCAAGTAATATTTTCTATTATTTATATTATAAACGCTTTAACACTAATATTTTTTTATTACAGAGAGTAGTAAGTGCTTTAAATATCCATATTCGAAGCATATTCGAAGTTGTACATATTTAAAAATGACATAAACCTAATCTCATAGATTTTTTACTAACAACAGCTGAGTCAAAGCAATGTAGATTGGAAAACCCTGTTTTGTAAATATTTATCACGCGTCTCGTCTGTTATCGTGAAAGACCTATACCGCCGCCAAATCATCGCTCGCCTGACGTATCGTCGGATGACTCACATCACAGTATAATGAAAAGAAACAAGACTTGTATTCCACCAGAACTACTACAAACGCAAATTGTAACAAAAATACCAAAGTTCGCACTTACATCTGATTCTCGCGTGATCTCATACCTTCCCGAAAATTCGAACAAATGTGTTATACAACGTGTTTCAAAAAGAATTTCATCTCAGTAGGCACTGAGTAACTAGTACTTGCAAATTATTATAAGCCACTTTTATTTTATTTATAACTAACCACTTATCTAATTTCATTTTGACTTCTGTAATTTTGTGACAGCAAGGTCACCAGATGCTAATATTTGAAATATTAACATCTGTTTCCTTAATGTAACTTAAGGCTTCTCGATATATTCGGAACCACAGTTATACACACACACACACTATAAATGTAAATTAGACTGCTTTTTGTTGTTTTACTACTCTTTCCTTGATTTCCTGTAAGCGAAATACATAAAGAATAAAGTGTATAAAAATGCAGAAATGGTAAAAATGAGTCATATATTTGACGTATTTTTGGGAAGAACGTGACATATTTATGGGCATATTTAAAGCATTTCTTCTGCATAAAAATCCGAACTTTAATCATCAATGCTGAATATACCAAAGAAATTTGAGTATATCAATACGTTAAGCATGTATTAGGCATTTGTTACAAATGAAACAGACATGCATTATAAACGTCGGTATCTGTACACATGAACATACGCCTCGTATATTTCAACATTTACCTCTGCCTTTGTCCGTCAGATGTCAGTAGATATTATCTGGCGTCACCTTATAGGACAAAATTTGCTATACCTATGAGGCGATTCATTAACCCTAGGACTACCAAGAAAACGGGGAATCACTACTTACTGCGCAGGTCTATTGGATCCGTTTTACTATATGCTGGGTTTGAATATCTAGCTAATGTTCGGCGATTATTTTAAATTCAATATAGCGTGAGCACTATTATATTTGGCTTTTATTTTATTCAACATAAGTAAAGACCATTTTGAATAAACTGAAGCAGTAATAATAATAAGACATAAATATTGTAAAATAAAATATATAAATGATTTACATAAAAGTAAAAGTGGGTTAAACACATATCTTACTTATAACTACTGAGTGTTCACCGCATACATTGGTTTTACAACGTTAACAAGTTCTTGTTTTTCTGTATTTTGAAGATGACAAACATCACATCTCTTCCCCTTTCTTGGAATCTCAGAACTAGTAGATTCTTTAGCTTCTTCTTCTTCTGCTCCTGGTTTTTCGTGGTCCTTGTATTCTGCTAGCTCCTTTCCTAGCTGAATTAGAAAGTTTCTTCTCTTTTTCAAATCAAACGCTGAATTAGGTTTCAAGAGCTTCCATAGTATCTATGCGTCCATGGCGCTGATGTCTATCATGCTATGAAAACTACAAGAGGCCATCTCTTCGTCATCCTTTTAACGGTGTATGATCGTGTCACTTTTTCCATGTTGTCTACGCCACCTTTTGCTTTATTGTAGTCCAGAATTACCTGAGGTTTCCTTTTTGGCCATTATCAACATTTTGTCACTGTGCAGAATACTCAGTAACGTTACAAGCTTGCGTTTCTTTCGGCAATACGAAATAATCATCGCATCGCCTGTAAAACCAAATTGTGTGTGACGATTTTTTGGATCAACAAATGAAGATGGCAATTCAGGCTTATTTTTACGGATCGTACCAACTCATGTTAGTTTTTTTTATAACAAATTCTTTTCAAGATTGTACGAAGTAAAGAAATTGTCGCATGTGACATTCCTTCTAGAGTTTTCAATATCTTCTGTTAAACGTTTTACAACCTTTTCGCCTTGATTCTTGTCTCTTTCCTCCACTGCTTTCCAGGATAAATTTCCAGTTTCCATATATAGGTTGTTACACTATCACAAATGGGACAAAATTTTATTCCATATCATCCAGGTTTTCATGGAATATATTGTCTAAACGGGCATCTGCCTCTGAAAGTTAGAAACTGTTCATCAACCGTCGTACACAAATTTGGTACATACGAATTTCGCAAATAATTATTCCATAAACGTATTGGTGCTATTTTGTCGCCACTACTTTTTCTTCGTCTTTCCGCTACATCGTCGAATCTAAGTACACGAAGTATATTTTGAAATCTATTTCGAGCGATAATAGTACCAAAGATTTTTCGACCATTGTTTTTGCTCCAAAGTTGTGTTACGTTCTCGTTATAAGATTTGTATACCTATTAGTATCAAAACTCCAATAAATTCAATTCTTCGACATCCATTTTTATCCAATTTTTGCAGAAAATAATCTCTCCTTCTTCATTAGTCCACTTATGGATCATTTCAAGAAGAGGTTTACGAAAATAAATCAAGAAAGAAGAAGCAGGTATATCTCGCGATTTACAAAACGTGTTGAGCCTGAACGTTTTTGTAAAATATTGTGTCGTGGTTGTCTTCCGTTATGAGATAAAATAGGATCTTGGTACCAAACAACTTGTTTGTTCTTTGATATAAAATAATTAGCTCCAGCCAGATTTCTGTTGTGGTCATCATCGCTGCTCTCAGCAGATTCTTCGCTATCTGATTCTTCTGCTGTGCTTCTATCACCTCCATCGATGAGGCCTTCGACTGCATCTACCTATCCATCGTCGTCTGAAGCTTCATATCCGTTATTGTATTCAACGTCACTTATTTCGGCTACTATCGCCTCTAGCTGTTGTTGTGTAAGTTATTTCTTATTTCTACGATCCATTTTCCGTAATGAATGAAATGTAAAGTAGAAAATAGCCGCAATAAGGGATTCAGAAATAACTACCTGACAATTGATGCTAAAATATAAAATCGCACCTCACAACTGCACGAAATATAAATTTTATCTTATTCACAGTAACAAAGTAACATTACACAGATTCGGCAAGAACTAATGCATTGCTGACGACGTGCGGCTATAGATATGCTGAAACACGCATGATAAAGGAATTTCCCCTTTCTGTATACATCGGGAAATGCCAAGAAAGATTTATCAGCAGCGGGGAAGTCCGGAATTTATAATCGAACCACTATCATTCTAAAACACTCTCGCTTTACCTACATTTATATAGTAAACGACAAATGGGCCCAACGGACCCGGCTAGTAAATCGCGTATTTTATACTGCCAAAACCATTCTTTCTAAAATAATTTTTCTGTCAAAATTTTCAAGCTATAAATCGTACTTAAAAAGTCTATTAATACCGGTAAATTAGCCCAACCATAAGTACGATAAAACAATGGTTAGTAATCTTTTCGGGTCCATTAGACCCGCTCAGTAGTCCTAGGTTTAAACTTCACTAGCTAAACTGACGAAGTCTTATAGTTGATGACAGAAACACGTGTCTTTGGCAGAAGTAAATGTTGTAAAATACGAAGTGTGTGTCCATGTGTACAGATACAGACATGTATAATGAATGTCTGTTTTATTTGTAATGAATGATGAATATTTCATTTATCTCCCGGCGAATGAACACAATGCTTTCTTGAATTCTTCCTCTAAAATTCCATCCACGTTACTAGGAATACTACAATTCTAATTTTCAAGTTTAAAAAAATACTAATTAAATAACAAGTGTGATAAATTAGTTATGTCCGTGAAGTACAATAGTATTTATAATTAGGAACGTGCCTTTCCGTATACAAACACATTCTTCCGACCCGAAAAATATTTCGTTAATTGTGCAGCTAAATTCTGTTTTACATATAATTAAAATTGTAGCTTAAAATGTAAATTTTAAGTTAGTTGAAGGGCGTGTTATTGTATTTTATTTAATTAAACATCTATTTCTGAAGAATATTTCAGAAAATTCCAATCCTAGAAATCTGGCAATATAATAAACGGTACGGAACGCCGACGTTTAGTTTATTTTCTCGTATTCCAGAAAACTTAATTTAAACCACGAATGTCGTGGTCGAGAACTACTACTATTGCTTATGAAGTTCGCGCAACAGTTGTTACACATGATATATGTTTGGAACTAAACTTGATATATCCTAGCCTTTCGTCATTTGATCCTTCGCTACCTAAGTAAATCGATATATGTAATATTAAACGTAAATAGTTTTTCTCCTACTTAATATATCCTACATTTTACGATATACAACGCATACAATTACGTAAATTAATTAAGGCAAATAACCGCAAAGGTATTTCATGAATAAGAGCATCAACTATCTCAAAAATGCTTTGTTATAATTCCTCGATCCATCGCTTGTGTGAGGAGCAGTTCAAAAGGAAACTCAACGGGGTGTTAATGAAATTTCCGCTTAATCGAACAACAGCATTAAATCAGTTTTTGTTTCAATCGACCGAGTTGTTAAACAAATTTTGCAATAAATTGTTTAGGTAGATACTACCGTAAAGTAGGTTGTAATGTGTGCGTGTTGAGAATAATGTGTTACACCACATCTGTTATTCATTCAAGTTATTCATACGAAATACTTTAAAAAATAATTCAATGGAAATACTATTTCTTTGTTTTCGCATTAAGCGTGCCAAAACGATTTGACACGATATTTTTAACAAATATTTCCTTAAATTTTTAGGATAATTAACTAGTTAATGGTTTTATTTACTTATAAATGAATTTGATTTAGCAACAAGTATATATTTCAATGTGTCAATTCTAAACCCAAAATTTGACAGCATGGTAGACGATGCAGAAATAACACTAAACGACATACAGAAAAACGAAAAGGAGGATATACCTGCCCCATCAAGAGAAGAACTCGAAGAAGTAATATCAAAAATAAAAAAACAGAGGATGTCCGGGGAAAAATGGAATCGCGGTGGAATTAACAAAACACGGCGGAGAAAAGCTAATGGACGAGGTAATAAGAATGGTATGGGACCAGGAGCAAATGTCAAGAAGGTGGAAAGATGCAGTGATTATACCGATACACAAGATAGGTGATCAGACGGCATGCAGAAACTATAGAGGAATCGTTCTGCTAGACACGACGTACAAACTTTTGGCAACACTGATACGAAACAAATTAGGGATATATTCTGAGAGAATTATAGACCCAATGTGGATTTAGAAGAAATAGATCGGTGATAGACTAAATTTTTATAATAAAAGAATTGCAAACCTTACGAGCACAGCATTGGATACATATGATTTTCATCAATTTTCAACGAGCATATGACTTAATAAGGAGGATAAATTATATGATGCCCCGATCGAAGTGAGAATACCAAATAAACTGGTTAGGTTAATAAAGATGATAACAGAGGAGACCAATAACAAAGTTAGAAGTAAACGGTCTGCAATCGCAACCTTTCAAAAGAGCATACGGCGTTAGATAATGAGATCCATTATCTACTGCATTATTTAACTTAGTTTTGGAAAAAGTTATTAAGCGGAGTGGGGTGAATTATCCTGGGACGATAATAAATAAGAAACATCAATGTCTGCCATATGCGGACGACATCGTCATATTGCCGCAAACACAGAAAGAGCTGCAGAAAGCATTTAAAGCATTGGAAGCAGCAGCAGGAGAAGTAGGATTACAAATGAATGAAGAAAAGACGAAGTATATGTGTATGTGAGGACCGGGGAGCGGCCAGGTGACATAAAGGGAGTTGGTCATAGCTCTAGAAGGAAGAAAGATAATGAACATCGAAAGAATGGAAGGATTTATCTATGTAGAGGCTAGGCTGACTGACAATGGTAATATCGCTGACGAAATCGCGGCGAGAAGAGTGAAGGAAGATAGATGTGCGGGGTCATTAAGCAAGCTATTAAGATAAAAAAATATACAAAAGTATTTTTAATAATATAAAATATTATTAAAAATGGGGTGTGAAGAACACAATGCAAGTTATATATATTTGTGAATGTATCTCCTCTCCAGAGACGCAGATACGTATTTCACCTTTCTACAGGATCGTCGGTACGCCCCTGCTGGAGAAGAGATACATTCAACCAAACATAACTACCTTGCTATCAACCAGAAATTATTATGACAGAGCGTGAAAGAATATTCAGCGCTGTATACATAATATGTATGTATGCCGAACTAAGCAACGTGTTTCTATAGACGGTAACAACCATATCTATAAAAAAACTGAACACAATACAGTGTTCTTCACACCCCATTTTTAATAATATTTTATATTATTAAAAATACTTTTGTATTATACAAATTGGTGTGGTTTTTACCCACTCATGTATGTTTCAAATTATTTTGTTATATGCGCATTCGGTTCGCCCGACAAGTAGTGAAGACACGATAATACAGTTTTTTATAGATATGGTTGTTACCGTCTATAGAAACACGTTGCTTAGTTCGGCAGTTATTATGTAGACAGCGCTGAATATTCTTTCACGCTCTGTCTTAATAATTTCTGGTTGATAGCAAGGTAGTTATGTTTGGTTGAATGTATCTCTTCTCCAGCAGGGGCGTACCGATGGTCCTGTAGAAAGGTGAAATACGTATCTGCGTCTCTGGAGAGGAGATACATTCACAAATATACAGGTATGGTAAGGGTTCATCTTAAATGCGGCTTTCCATGTATAACAGGAGAATTCTAGGAGCACGTTGCCATATCGTACAGCTCATGCTATAAGAATTGTGCGCCTGCGTCATTTGCGTTCACAACGCTCCTCCTCCGCTCGTCATTTAACAGTACGTTCTCGCGGAAGAAACATCATTTAAAATAAAACATAACAATGTACTAACATATTTGGAATTTTTAATATAAAAATTGAATAAATTACATCAAATAAATAAAATTAAATTAAAACTTCTTTTCCAACTAAATAAACTTCTTACAACAATCAATGCAATACGTAAAAAACAATGTTCTCAAATAGAATACTAAAACGCAAACAAAAAGCATTCTTATAATGCAAATCAAAAGATGTTTCTAAAAGTAAAATAAAACAAAAAGATTCTAGGAAAACCGAATAAAAAAAATTCATAAGGAAAAATTGAAATTAAAGTAAGTGTTCGAATAAACTAGCATAAGAATTAATAAATGAAAACAATAATGAAGAAACTGGTAAAATTATAATAAATTTTAAATGGAAAGATATAATTGAAAGGATGAACGCGGGAAGGATGAAGACGATATAATTGACACCAGCGAAGGTACACTCTCAATAAGTGCTGGATTGGTACTGTCGCACGACTAGTTATACTTGTGGCACAGTTTAAAGATATGTATATCGAAGACTGATGCGTGGTGGGGACTAGCGATAGTGGCAACTGCGCCGAGTTTTTATACATAGGTTTACTGCCGATTATAAGTGTTGTTTTCCGAACCTGTATATAACTTGTATTGTGTTCTTCACACCCCATTTTTAATAATATTTTATATTATTAAAAATACTTTTGTATTATACAAATTGGTGTGGTTTTTACCCACTCATGTATGTTTCAAATTATTTTGTTATAAAAAAATATATCTAGAAAAGCGAAAATACATTTGAATAAAACGATTCTACTACCAACAGTAGCATATGCATGCGAAACGTGGGTTATGAACAGTGCAGAGAGTGGAAAACTGGAAGCGTGGGAAGGGAAGATGTTGGGGAGAATATTCTTCGGAAAAAAGACGAAAGATGGGTGAGAAAGACGAAATAATAACGAGCTACTGCAGCTGTACCAAGAACCAAAAATAACGGATTTCGTAAAAGTTCAACAGATAAGAAGGCTGGGACACATTGAGAGGAGAGAGGAAATGCGTCTGGTGAAAGGGATAATACAAATAAGATCTATGCTCAATAGACGAAAAGGGCGACAAAGAACTAGGTGGCAGCAAGCTGACGAAAAGGACTTACGGGAAAAGAATATACAGAACTGGAGGATGAAAGCAAGAAGGCGAGAGGAATGGAGAGGAATTTCTAAGCTATGAGCCTAGTGGCCTGTTAACGCTTTATTATATATATATATATATATATATATATATATGTTTTCTTTCAGGTTTCCGCGGGTAGTAGTATGTGTTGTAACTGGATTCCGGGTTTTCTTCCGCGTTTCCATTGTTTGGTCTTTGTAAAGACCGGTGCTGGTTTCTGGACGACGTTTCGGCAAAATCACATTTGCCATCTTCAGGTCTGCGATAACTGTCTGCTTCTGGTTACTCGTAAACTGACGTAGTCGAGTTTAAGATGGTTGTTATATACCTGCTTATTGTTCTGGTTGGTTACACTTGGTTGAGTATGTGCGCGACTCCGTGTCGTTGGGCCTGTAGCTGGAGTGGGCTGGCTGGGTTGCGGTGTTTTTGTTTGTTGTTTCTTGTTGACAACTTCTTTGCTTAATACTGGTTTCCATGCTGTTGGTAGCCTCTGGGTATCATCTCGCGAATTCAAATTGTCCGGACGTTTCTCAATTTCGATAGCTTCCCTGATAATTCTGGTTTTAATATGTTCTACGTTCGCCAATAATTTGGTATTGCTGAAGTCTATCGTGTGGGACGTTTCCTTTACATGCTGAGCCAAAGATGAAGTTTTCTCGTCACTGCCTGGCAAACACCTACTTTATCTATGGCGATCAACGTTACAAACAAATAGAAGGCGCACCGATGGGCTCCCCACTGTCACCAGTAATAGCGAACCTCTTCATGGAAGACTTGGAAAAAACAGCACTAAGGACGGCCACCCATAAACCCAAACTTTGGTTACGATATGTTGACGACACGTTCGTGATTTGGACACATGGAGAAGATCACCTTAAGAGCTTCCTGGAACATCTGAATAATATCCATCCACAAATAAAGTTCACAATGGAAGTAGAATCAAACAACCAACTACCATTCCTCGACGTTTTGGTTAAGAAGAAAGAAAATGGAGAATTAAGCCATACAGTGTACCGGAAACCCACATATACAGACCGGTACCTCAACGCACAGTCTCACCACCACCCAGCTCAGTTGCAAGCAGTAGTGAAGAGCCTAGTAACAAGATCACAGAGATTAGCAGATGAAGACAACGTTATTCAAGAAATGAATAAACTCCACATTGCACTCCAGCAGAATGGCTTTAGCAAACGGACAATCAACAAAGCATTAAAACCTAAACGAGCCACACCACAAGAGAAAAAAGAGGAATCAATAGCCAAAACCTATTTACCCTATGTCAAAGGTACCACCGACAGAATATCGAGAATCCTACGAAGACACAACATTGAAACCACATTCAAGGCAGACAGAAAAATCAGCACAGTCCTTCGGAATCCAAAAACAAGAATACCTTTAGAAAACCAGGAAGTATATGAAATTCCATGCCTTAATTGTGAGAAGACGTACATCGGCCAAACAAACAGAAGGGTAAACTTAAGAAGAGACGAACACCAAAACTCCGTAAGAAAAGACGAGAAAACTTCATCTTTGGCTCAGCATGTAAAGGAAACGTCCCACACGATAGACTTCAGCAATACCAAATTAGTGGCGAACGTAGAACATATGAAAACCAGAATTATCAGGGAAGCTATCGAAATTGAGAAACGTCCGGACAATTTGAATTCGCGAGATGATACCCAGAGGCTACCAACAGCATGGAAACCAGTATTAAGCTAAGAAGTTGTCAACAAGAAACAACAAACAAAAACACCGCAACCCAGCCAGCCCACTCCAGCTACAGGCCCAACGACACGGAGTCGCGCACATACTCAACCAAGTGTAACCAACCAGAACGCTAAGCAGGTATATAACAACCATCTTAAACTCGACTACGTCAGTTTACGAGTAACCAGAAGCAGAAGCAGACAGTTATCGCAGACCTGAAGATGGCAAATGTGATTTTGCCGTAACGTCGTCCAGAAACCAGCACCGGTCTTTACAAAGACCAAAAAATGGAAACGCGGAAGAAAACCCGGAATCCAGTTACAACATATATATATATATATATATATATATATATATATATATATTAAGCTGGTTCTGTCTTCAGTTTATTATTTTTGTGAGTAAACAATCTTTGTTAATATTTCAAGTTTAAATTTGAAATATTATATCTTATTATATTTAAATTATGTCTGATCGCGCCATCTATTTTGGAATAACTTAAGTAGGGTTATCTATCATGTAGGTATTTACTACTTTAAATGTCAATTTATCTTCTAACTTATTGTTTATTATTTAGGAGATTTAAATACCTTCATATTATTTTAAATTAACTTTAAATTAGAAGTTCAATCTTATATTTCAAATTGGCCACGCCTTTTACTTTTGGGCGGCAATTTTTCCAGGTAGTCATCGTGCTAAAATAAGGGAACGTGGTTTCGTAGGTAACGAAAAAAAAGAGGAATGAAAATGAATTATTCAACAACCAAAGATGGTGAAGCGTCGCTTTTCATAATTAAGCGATTTCAAGATTTAAAAAGGCGATTTTCTAAGTGTAAAATCGCATTTAGAAGCTGAAAAATTAAGTATATTATCATCTAAAAATTTATATAACGTTGGAGTTATAAATTTACCTTGATTACTAGTGCATTTACAAGCAATTGATAACCCACATCAGACAAGTATCGAGCCAGTATCCTGTTACAATAATCCTTCTAATCCTTAATTTAATTTTATTATATATAAGCCATCCAGAAAACTGTGCTGAACATCCTATTTACTGCCACTTAATCGGAAGATCTATACCTGAATCCAGTTCCGAATACCTCCCGATGGTCTCTATACCCAAAGCCTGGAAACTTTCTGTTACGAGTTTTTCAGTGCTCATAGTTAAGGTAGAGTTTACCCTATAAATAAAGCATTTTTTTTGTATTATTATTATTAATCGTAGATAGTACAGCTTCACTTAATAAAATATAACATATTTGAATATTTAAATGTAGAATTACTGAGCTAGTATTTTCATAGACATATTGGTTGATAATTAAGACATGACTTACCTTAATTTGCCCTGAGATTAAGACATCATTAATATAGAGAACAGATTCCATTTTTAGGTTAAATCATATCGATTTGCATTGATTATTATTTTAATTTCTTTCAATCCACCTAAAGGGAATTATTTATATTGACAATTGTTGGAAGCATATATATAATATCTACTTACCTCTGTTCGTGTTTTAACTTTATTTACAAACTGAATAAGCTTATTATATAAGCCATCATCAATCTTACCGTTGTTTATCAGTACTTGAGTACACATGCACTCAAGAATGTAATAGGGGGGGGGAAATTCATATTGTAACGTATTTTATTCTTTGTATTATTTAAGTTTATGTTTATTAAATTGAGTTTATCTGTTCTTATTGTGTTTCCTTTTCTATACATCTAATATATATATAATTATAATATATATATATTAATATATATATATATATATATATATACATATATATATATATATATATATATATATATATATATATATATATTTCATATGTGTGTATAATTGAAAGGTAAATACGTTTCGATTTGAATTTGAAACTCCATATTCATATAATATGGCAGTAAAATAATTTCAAAATAATTCACCTAAAAGTTGTCTGAAGAAGTATATCTTATTAGGAGTTATTTTGGTTAAGAGTTTAGTTGAAATGTTATGGTAAGTATACAAGTATGTAAGCCAGGGATGCACAGACTTATAAGGAACAGGGGCCACTCGGGAAAATTATAAGCCAAGGACGGGCCACTACAAAGAATACTTATTAACACAAATATTTTTATTTTTAAATTGTATGAATTACTACAAATGATAAAAATAAAAGGACGTTCAAAAATGTAGAGAGAAAAATAAAGAGTTGCGAATAAATGCATTGAAATGCATTTATTCGCAACTCTTTATAAGCGGTTTTGTCAACGCAACGGTTAAAGTTCAGTAAATTGCCTTCATTATTAAACTTGTTTCGTAAATTATCATCATTTTCCATGTCTATAAATTCCAGCTGTATTGATTCCGGAGCATTTTCGGGTGAAATATTGAAAGGATTGCTGAAAATGTCTAATAGAGGTTTAATTTTTTTGAAGTCTAGAAAACGATCATGAAAAGCTTGTATTAAAATATCAATTTTTTCAAAATAAGCGAAATTGACATCAGTTTTATTGAATTTCTCCATAATTTTTTTGTAGTCGGAAAATGGCCGTAATTGGCTGAATTGATTTGTGTCCTGAAAAGACTCAATTTGCATTGAAACGACGAAACATGAGAGTATAATTGCGAAATCAATTGATCTTTGCCTTGGAGTCGCGTATTTAAGACATTCAAGTGATTTGTGATATCTACAAGAAACGCTAAGTCCACAGCCAATCAGGGTTGTCGAGTTCGGAGACGTCCTTTTTGTTTTCCGCCAGAAATATTTTGATTTCTTCAATCAAGTTAAGAAACCGCTCTAGTGACCACCCACGACTTAGCCACCTTACTTCAGTGTAAAACAGGAGATCACCATATTCGCTTTCAATATCCTCGAGAAATTGTGTGAATTGTCGGTGATTGAGACCTCGTGATTTTATAAAGTTTACAGTAGGTACTACAACTTTCATCACATTTTCAAATCCCAATAATTTTGAACAGAGGGCCTCTTGATGTATAATGCAATGAAACTCCATTAATTCCTTGGTATCTATGTTTTTAGTTTGTAAAAACTCTTTTAACATAGTTATTATCCCAGATTTACTTCTAACCATTGAAGGTGCTCCGTCAATCGTAATTCCAGATAATTTCGATAAAATCCAAATCCGTTATAGAATATTTTTCCAGAAGAGCTTTGAGCATGTCAGTCCCCTTGGTTTGACTTGTCAAAGAACTCATACCAATCAGTTCTTCACTCACCTCAAAATTTTGCGTTACACCTCCTAAAAATAATAAAAGTTGAGTAGTGGAGCTTATATCTGTAGATTCGTCGAGTGCTATAGAAAAATACTCAAAACTTTTCGATTTCGTAGCTAATTGGTCTGCTATATTAGCTGGTAATGTGATAAGTCTTCTTTGAACAGTCATCCGACTTAGTTGAATTTTCTCAAACCTCTTTGCGTCTTTCGGACACATTTTTCTTGCGGCGATATCTAAACACTGCTTAACAAACTCACTATCTTTAAAAGGCCGACAAGTTTTCGGTATTATTCGAGATAATTCAAAGCTAACTTCAGTAGCTGTTTCAGCATCTTGAATTGGTTTTGTAAACATAGCTTGCTGGCCTATTAGTTCCCTTTGTAAAGTGGAATTTTTTTGCGTTCGATTTTCGCCGGTTAATTTGGTGAAAGTATGATCCTGGGTTTCATAATGCCTTTTCACATTATATACCTTCGGAATAGAAACACTACTCTTGCATATTAAACAGACACTTTTGTTATGCGATGAAATAAAAAAGTATTTTTCGGTCCAAATATCTTGAAACTGTCGATTTTCATCTTCAAACTTATGACTACGTTTTTTACTGGGGCCTGGTTTATCCATATCAAAATTGATATTATATTGTTACGTAGGTAGATGCGAAGTTCGAGCGACGAAATATTTATTCTTCACAGATTACAATTCAAACAATATAACGTTCGCTTGTCCGTAGTTAAAACTTAACTGTCCCGATAGCGGGCGATGCATTGTATTTATACGAGTTATATAACATCGAGAACCTACCACATTGTTCGGGGATGATACCGACGTGTTTCGCGAATCTTCGAGTAATCTAGTTGGTTCGACAGATTTCTAGTCTCGTAAAAATATGCTTGGATCGACGAGGAGCATACCTGTCCTACGTAGTAAACCTGAACAAGAAAGTAGTAGGTACATAAAGATACATATCTTACTAACAATTACAAAAGTTAGAATAAAATAAAAAGTTTAGAAGTATTGATTTGAATGGATTTTTATCTACTTTTGTAGTTTTTCAAATAATTTATAAAATTCGTTGGCGGGGCGCATAAATATCAACAGTGGACCGCAGTATGTGAATCGCTGATGTAAACCCATTATGTATATCAAAATAACAACATCTTATTACTTCTTCACTACTTACGTTAGACATGTTCAGATTTCACTGAAAAAAAATGTATATTTAACCTATCGTTTCTCAACTTGGAGGTCGCGATCCCCAAGGGGGCGCTGTGATATTGAAGGCGGGTCGCGAAATAGCCTGAACAGTAATGAAAAATTATTTTGTGAGAAAAAATCATTTATTATAAATATTTTACTGACAATAAGTGCACATGTAAAGAAAATAAATTAATGTGATGTGATTTAAAAGTTTCTTCATACGTGGATCTACGTTAAAAACACACAAAAGCAGATTGCTTTCGAATGATAAGAGACGATTCCTGTATTTAGTTTTTACCGCAACCATAGACGAAAAATCCTTTTCACACAGATAAGACGGTGGCGAAAGGGATTAATATTTTTAATGATTCTGTGACCAAATTTCCATATTAATTTCAACAAGCGAGCCAAAACGTGTTTAAATCTTCAGATGTAAATTGCAGTTGTGGCATTTTGTCGGCAGACAGTTCGACGAGCTGATCGTGAATCTCAACTGGTAACTTAGCAGCGGCTACAACGTTTTCACTAAATTATCCATCTCTTCCAGAAATCATTGTTATCCTTCGAGAAATACTCCGCCAACTGAGTTTGATGCTCACGCAAATGCATCTTCATTCAATCCAATCTGTGGTGTATAATTTGTTCATTCATATTTTTCTCAATATAATCCGAAGTGAGTGGGAGCATATCCAAATTTTTTCATTGAAGACGAATAATCTAGGTATCAAGCTTCTTAATAAAGGCATGAACTTTGTCTGTCATTAATTAAATGTAACACTAGACTTTTCCCGTATACAGTGTGGTCATAAAGTTTGGAACCAAGCTTATAACCGCATTATTTTACATTTTTAGGAAAAACGCTCGGACAGGTAAATTTTCTTTTTTAAAACGCCATCTTTTGACATACAATTTTTTTCTATGACGTCATTGGTTTTCGAGTGATGACGTTATCAACACTTTTTTTAAATGGCAACCATATTATTTTTTTCTCGTTTTTGGTAGATCTTTATATCCACCAAATAGTGATATAAAGCAATTGGTATGTTGCATCACAATTTTTTTGAGAAAATGATATAAATTTAGAAAAAAATACGAAAATTTTATTTTTGTACAAAATTAAAATTAAATTAAAAAAAATACATCTGAACTTAAATTTATTGTAACAGTTAACGTAGATTTTCAAAATGGACCCCACCAACCAACTGACACTGTCCCAGCCGAGTGTAAACACTTCGTATACTCGCCTCAATTATGTCTGGGGATATTTGTGTAAGTTCTACGCGAATTCGTTCTTTTAAATCTTCTAAATTGTTCGGTTTGTTAAAATACACTTTCGATTTCAAATAACCCCACAAAAAAAAGTCTAACGGAGTCAGGTCAGGAGAACGAGGTGGCCATTCTATGGCGCCTCTCCGTCAAATCCATTTATTGGGAAATATTTCGTCAAGATAGTGGCGAACCTCTACACCATAATGGGGAGGCGCCCCATCTTGTTGAAACCAAATATTTGGATGGATTACATCACCATCCTCGTGATTTGGGAAAATAACAGCGAGCGCTGGAACTAGTTCAAATCTTAAAAATTCTAAATATTGCACAGCAGTCAAATTTCCTTCAAAAAAATATGGTCCTAAAATACGTCGTCCAATCATTCCAACCCATACGTTAACTTTTCCTCTGCGGTGAGTATGACACGCTTGAGTCCAATGCGGATTGTTCTGCGACCAATATCTGCAATTATGGCGGTGAACAGATCCATTTAGGCAGAACGTAGCTTCATCTGAGAAGACGATGTTTTCCAAGAAATTTGGATTTTGGTCACAACGTAACATTACGTCTTCACAGAACTGCAGTCGACGATCTTCGTCATCCTCATGTAATTCCTGTACAAGTTGAACTTGGTGAGGACGATAGTGTTCTTTTTTAAATAAGTTGACGACAAATGAGTGAGCCACCTGATTGGCTAACGCAAGTTGTCTGGTGGAAACACGATGCCTTTCTTCTGTTTCTAGAAGCACATTTAATTTCACATCTTCTCCTACTTGAGGTCTACCTTGCCGTGGTCGATCTTTTACGGATCCAGTTTCGGTAAACTTTCCAACTAGTTTTGCCACCGTAGACCTGGTAATTGGAGGTCTATCAGGTGTTCATGGTGCATGCTTCTGCATGCGTTCTTTGTCTGTCCCCATACCCAACCATAATTAAAAATTTCGATTCTTTCTCGCTCAGATAAATGTGCCATGTTTTATATTAGTGAAAATGAACAATTTTTACGCAATATCTCAAAAATTTAACGTCAAAAATAGAAGTAAATAATTCAACAATGTTGACGCCATAGAAACAATTTCAAACTAAAATTTTTGTACATAAATTGTATAAAAAGAAGCAAGAATGTCATAAAGAAATATCTTGCAAAAAAGTGCGTGTTTTTGTTTTTGTAAATTTTTTGCATAGTAACATGAGTACATGTGCTTTTGACGATCCGGTTTGTTCAAGAAGAATATTTAAGTCCTCACACAAGACAGAAGTGTGAAAAAAACTTACTTATATATTTCAGTAAATTTTGTAAGCTTAATTAGTTTTTGATATCTTCAATTTTTGGGCGATAATTTTAATTAAGAAATGGTCTGCCACATCATGTCAATTTTTTAAATAAATTAAACTTCTTTGGCCCTTTTTTGTGAAACTATTTAATGTTAAATAAGATTTTTTAATAAGTAATTGGCCGATTGGGAAGACGAATTTCTTTTGACCTGGAGCGAATAACGCAGATTACTATTTGATCGCAAAGTATTTGCACTCGGCTGGGACAGTGTCAGTTTGTTGGTGGGGTCCATTTTGAAAATTTACGTTAACTGTTACAATAAATTTAAGTGCACATGTATTTTTTTTAATTTAATTTTAATTTTGTACAAAAATAAAATTTTCGTATTTTTTTCTAAATTTATATCATATCTTCGAAAAAATCGTGATGCAACATACCAATTGTTTTATATCACTATTTGGTGGATATAAAGATCTACCAAAAACGAGAAAAAAATAATATGGTTGCCATTTAAAGAAAGTGTTGATAACGTCATCACTCGAAAACCAATGACGTCATAGAAAAAAAATTATAT
Source organism: Melolontha melolontha (assembly GCA_935421215.2). NCBI lineage: Eukaryota > Metazoa > Arthropoda > Insecta > Coleoptera > Scarabaeidae > Melolontha > Melolontha melolontha. The sequence continues at coordinate 214,835,834 of OW285235.1, forward strand.
GTCAAAAGATGGCGTTTTAAAAAAGAAAATTTACCTGTCCGAGCGTTTTTCCAAAAAATGTAAAATAATGCGGTTATAAGCTTGGTTCCAAACTTTATGACCACACTGTATATGTAGTTCCTTGTATGGCTTAACGTACACAGACGCTCTACTGACTTTCGGCATTTTACTAGTAAAAATAAAGAAAATATAACCACACTACCAAACACAAATCGATGTTATCTCTTCAAAAGCACAATCGAAAATAAAATTCAGAAATCTATTTATTATTTACCTACTTATGTAAATATAGGTACAATAAAACACCTGTTAACGGTTTAAAACGACCTATTTGGAATTCTCGGAATTTAAGAGGGAATACCCGTACTCTTGTACCTCATAATTTTTTTATATTGAGAACTGCAAACAAAATAAATTACATCATAATGGAAGATTTATAAAACTGTTTGTTTTGAACTATTGAAACGGCTGCCAAAGATATACATCATTCAAAATTCTTTCAATTATGCACAATATGCTGTTTATCAAGGATATATCCAAATATTTAAAAGTCATATAATATTCAAAAATTCATATAATTTACATTTAGTTGCAATTACAATTAAATGTAATGAAATAACACCAATTGTATTGCAGAATATTTTTGACAACATGAAACGTCGTATTGAGCAGAATGGTGACCATTTTGAACACTTGTTATAAATTATAATAATTAAAATTTCTGCAAATTACTCTTGGTGGTTTGAGAAATATTCGATCTTTAAAATTTTCTTATTAAATAAATTAATAATCTAACTGTACTTGCTATTAATTTCATCACCATATTTTTCTATTATAAATTTTGACAGTGACAGGTAGATAACCTTCGTACCATTTAATCTATATCCGCATTTCAAGAAAATAGAACATCATAATTCATTGGAGAAATTCATGGACAACCAGATGTAATTCTTTTTGAAACATGTTGTATTAATTGAAATAAATTGTTTGCTGAGGATATGTGAAACACAGGAGGTTTTGCGATAGTATAACTGACCATGAAAAATTCACTTATTAAAACTTGTACTATACAACGACATCAAAAATTAATTTGAATGTAAATATAATGCACAATATTTTTAATTATAGTTGGATTAAAATTAGTGAGAGTTTAATAAACGTATAATTAATAATAAATTCTAGCCGATTAGTACGCTAAATTATCATTTTACTGGTGAAAATGTTTAATACTTTGAATTAACCTTATACAGTTTGCGGCTAATTAAAATCCAATACATCAAAGTTATTTATAAATTATGTAGGTTGATAAATAATGTCCAATGCAGTAAACCGCATTTGCATAAATCGAGCTTAAACTCCGCCAGCTACTATTCAATAATTATTGACAGTGTAATTAGATAAACAGAAAATATATCATTGTGAATTCCAGTTGCCTTTGGGTTTTTGAATATTCATCTAGATTATCAGATCCGCTGGAGAATTTGTAGATAATTATATCATTAGCGGGTTTTGCAAAATGTAAAATTTTATACCGATGTATTTTAAATTTAACTAACCGTTTCGAAATGTGTATTAATTACGGAAATGTAATTAAAAAGTGACTGAAATATTAAGTAGATTCGTTCATTTACCACCGACGAAACTGGTTTATTTTAGAATATGTCACTTTAACCTATATATTTTCCGTATAAAATGTACGTCTCCATTAAAGCTGCATTTTATTTCTCCTCTAACTGAATATATTATATACCCATAATTTCCTTCCATTTATCAGTTATATATTGAAATCTATTTTGTTTTATATTCACCTTAAGAAAAGGACAGTACCCGCCACTTTATATTAATAATTTACGAGTAGCATACAGCATAGAATAGGCAAGAGGAAAAGGTAAGGTCACATACATTTAAAAGATTTATACTGGCTTATTGGAAGTACGGCACAACTTGCTCTCAAAAACAAAATCATTTTATACAAAACAGTACAAAATCCTTTTATACAAAACATCACATGTACAAATTGCAAAGAATTATGGGAATATATCAGCGAATCTAGTATTGCTACCCTACAGAGAAGTTAATCAAAAATCATAAAAGCAAAAACTAATGCCACCCTGATTTCCATTTAAACTCTTGACGATCTTAATATGCCATTCACCAAAGAAACAAGAACGAAGCTGTAAACATTACAGACTTAAAGTATATAGCAACCCCTTGTCCAAGCACTCTTGCATGAACAAAAAATAGAAAATTAAAATGACGCTGGTTATATTTCCAATGAGAAGGAATAAGACTTCGAGGCTTCTGGAACAATTCGTATCAAGCCAATGGACCTGCTATGGTGTATATAGAAAATAAAATTAATGAGAAGGAAAAAAACAAGGCTTTGGGCGACTTCGATTGCCCCACTTAGCCGCTCCTGCCAACCTCTAGCGGCCCACCAGGCTACTAAAATAGCCTCAGCTCAGGGGTGGGAAACACAGAGGTACAGAAAGGAAAAGGTGGAATAGGGCGCCACCGAATTTGGTAATGCTAGACGCCGCAAATCCGGAAAACACGATACTTAAATTATGGCAAGCCGAGTGACGGGTAAATGGCACAACCTAGTTGTCCGAAAGCGATAAAACAAAGAAAAAAAACCTCGGGCAACAAGCTAAGTACACAATTTTTATTTCAATGGCCGAATGGATAAATATCACAACAAAAAAAAACTAAAGAAAATCGGGAAGAGCGAAAATACAACGTAATTAATATAAAGTATAATTAGGTGTAAGAAGTACGAGTCCTTGATCTCGTTGACGACTCTACGAAGAATACTAGAATTTACAAGCAAAAATCATTTTATCAGAATAATTGAAACATACATGAGTAGGTAAACCCCACCAGTTTTGTATAACACAAAGGTATTTTTAATAATATAAAATATTACTAAACACGAGGCCACGAGTATGAGTGAAGGCACAAACAAAATGCAGTTTTCTAGAGAGATTGGCTGTGCTAACCTCTGGAAGGACGTCGTTACTTCACATTAATTATGTGGACGGTATGCGAGGTACTTCGGCTGTCTGACAACAGGTAGCGCCGAATTTACTTCTGCGCTCGGTCTGAATAATTACGGTGATAGGGCGAGGTGGTTCTTTTCTGTGAATGTGTCTGGAAATATCCTTTCTCCAGCAGGGGCGTACCGATGAGCTTGTAGAAAAGCGAAATACGTATCTACGTCTCTGGGGATAGGATATATTCGGACACGTTCACAGAAAATATTAATAGTGAACCTGCATTTGTGTTCTTCACACCAGATTTTTAGTAATATTTTATATTATTAAAAATACCTTTGTAAAAATCATTTTACTTTAAAAAAAAAGTACATGAATAAAATTTTACGTTGTATTCTTAAAAGTGGAATTATTTTAAACTTTGAAATATAGCAAAGAAAAAAAGTAATGTTGCTTTAAAATTAATTTATAATAAGATGAATTTAAGTTACGTAGAATAAAAGAAAAACAGAGAAATAATAGATTAACCTGTTAACTCCGAATATTTATAACAAAAAAAAATAGATAAATCAGTAATTTTTCACTCAAAGTATTTTAACGGATCTACATAAGAAATTACGTGATCTTTTAAACTAATAGGAACTTAAATTGACTAATAAGCGAACTTAATATTTCAAATTACAAAAAAGAGACAAAATAAAGAAAGTAATTCTTAGCTTTGGTCTCCCGAACCTCGGAAGTGAGCGGTCCTAATTTCCGCTGATTAATTTGGTTGATGTAGCCAGGAATCGATCGTATAGATTCTCGACTGGCCGTAAAAAAACCGTGGGAGCTTCAGTAGCCCATGGGGAAAAAACACCTATTTAAGGGTGCAAATAAACGAATAAAATTAAAAGAAATAAATTAAGTTCAGAATTACATACCAGAATGTGCCAGTGGTTTTTTATGACACAAAACTTATATGTCGGTAATGGGAAGCGATGCCCTTTCGCTACCGTAATATCCCTTAATAGGTAAATTGAGTATTTCCAATAATAATACGTGAAGCTTGATTAACTCCCTTAAGAACAGAAGAGCACGCAACAGAAACGATACTTCTTAATAAGCGAACATAGAGCCCTAAATTCAAGAATCAAGAGTCGAGGAAAGCGCTAGTACAAAAGGAAATCTACAGGGTTATTATAATTAAAAGAACAAAATGGCAAAGAAAGAACTCTAATTTGCCACAAATAATTAAGTCTCTACAAACACGTAACAGACCTTAAGTATTTAAGTCTCCTGCTATTATTTTAGCCTATGGAATAATACAATTCTGATTTACGATTAAAATTAACTGTATTTTATCGGTGTATTTGTGTACATATGACTTATTTCTTATTTTTAATAATAATAGTTATAATAACATTAACATTAGATACATTTGGAAATATAATTATAAAAATTAATGATACAGTGAAGTACAAGTAAAGCAAAATAACGAAGAAAAAAAAATAATTGATGTGCCTTGAAGACCAAATATGTTGGGGATGAGGATCTTGGAACCAAGTGGTTGTATCCGGTTCTCAGAATTGTAACCCTGTAGTTGAATGTGATAATAAAATTATGTTATACAGTGGCTTAAATTCGAAAATGAACGTTAAATATTTATAAAATTGGAAATGTTATATTTGAATTCTATATCCTAGATTTACATATATTTAATAATAAAAAATGTTTTGAAATTAGAATTTTAAGAGAGATATTAAATGTATCCTCAACAATAATATTTTTTAACAACACTAAAATTCCTACAAAAAATAAACTTACGTATTTTCAGAAAAATGCGAATGCGCATAATTGATAATTCACAGGCGAGTTATGACGTCCCCTTTTGAATTTTATGACTAATTCTGAAGTATTTCTAGATTTCTCAGAATAGACATAGGAAAAAATGCAAAAAAGACACCTTTGCTTAGTATACATAATAACTTGTAAACTAACCATTATTCATCCACCTGGTGTAACCGCAGTGCAGTGTGAAACAACGTTGAAGTGGAAATCCACAATAAAACTTCGAAACTTTCAAATCAGTGTATTTCATTTATATTTCGTTATGGTTTCAACAAGTGTCCCCCTCAACAATTAATTTTTTAAACGATTTATTTTTTTACTGCGAAAGCATGTCACTTATCATTGTGAAACCTTGTCCTTTTTTCTCCGAAGATTCTATTTAAACATTTTTTCTTAAATTTTTGGGTTGGCTCGCCTCAGCAACCAACAATAGTCTGCCAAAACATGAACAAATCTTTTGTGTAAATGTGAAACTAATAAATTTAAAGGATTGATGGTGACAGTGTATTATAATTATCATAATATATGTGTATCGTTTAGCTTAAAAAATATAGCATTTTACAAGATACAGTTATTTTAATAGTATCTATAATGAGAGAGCAATAAGGAAATTCATTTACCTGCAGATCATTTCACATAATTTGGATAATTTTTATACATCTAAAAAAAGTATTTAAAAATATTTTCATTTTACAAAAATAAGTAAGTACATATTAAAAAGGGTAAAACAGCAGTTTTGCGCCAAAAGATAGGTAAAACGTAAGCATTTTTCCAGTTTCAGTATTAGGTTAAACATGTGTTCGTTCCTTTATTTCAAGTTATGGCTGATTAATACTTCCTTTTTTGCTTATGTATGGGATAAATTGCTACTATCGTACAATGATTTTTTTTTGATTTTAGCAGAAATATAGTTTGATTACAATTTCAGATTTCAATGTAATTGAAAAAAAAAAATAAGAATAAATAAAAAGAGAAATTTCTTTGAAGGGAAACTTCGTCTGTTTAGTAAAAACAATTTTTTTCGTAAATGTCTGAACACAATAAGTGTAAAACCCTCTTTTATTAGCATAAAATACATTAAATCTTTTGCATACACTTACATAATTACATTAAAAAAATTATATAATCATTTCCTACTTAGAAATTTCATTAATATTTCGCGATTATCACAATATCTGGTAGTTACTTGAGACCCAGGGTGTCGAACAATTTCGGAGGACCTGAAACAACTTACAATCTCTTTGAACATTATTATATATTTATATTTGGTTACATTTTATTCACTATATTTACCAAACTATACAATTTATAAGTATAAAAAAAAAATATCTAACACATCACACACACACACGAATCTAAATCAAGAACATCACACTTACATAACTAAATTAAATACACTACAGTTCATTATATTGCATATTGTTCACGAATATATATATATATTGAAAACTACTCATCTTCAAGATCAGAACCTGAATCTAATAAAAATTCTGAGGATGACCCAGTATTTAGTAAAAGTCAAATTTTCTAATACATTTTCAACAATATTAAAAAAAAAAAGATATATAACCCTCTACCACAACTATTAATCGTATCCTAAACACGTATTTCGACAACTAAGTTGTCATCATCAGTAGGTAAAACCACTAATTAAAATGTCGCACATGGGGCACAGTGTATACGTGGATGCCGTGTAAAGTTGTTGCGTGATCAGTTGTGCTAGCTTTACTGTGCCCCATGTGCGACATTTTAATTAGTTGTTTTACCTACTGATGATCACAACTTTGTATTCCACCTTTCCTGATACCTCTTTTCCATATCTTTCAAATCTTGGTGAACCTTGCGCTAACGTCTCCTAAATTTTCCGGAAAGTTGTCAAGATGCAAATTTAGGGAATGAAGTTTAATGATCATAGAACAACCCAGTAAGCCAAAATTTGTAATCATGTTCGCCACTATCCTTTTAGAATAAGGGTTTCTATTGTTGCATAAGATATTCTTCACCACCTTCTTAAAAAATTTCCATGCTTCTAATTCAATTTGGCTTTTGGAGAATTTGGAGTTTTTCATCAAGTAAATCACTTAATCTTCATTAATTTTCTTATGTAATTCTTCTGCTTTATTTAAAGCTTTCACAAACTGTTTCACTATGAAAAAAAGAATATCACGGAACACCGAGATTAAAATATACGAAGCAGTCTACAAAGCAGTTCCCACATACGGATGTGAATCATGGGTTCTTAACAATAGACAAAAAAGTAAAATCCAGGCAGCAGAAATGAGATATCTTAGGAGAGTGAGAGGCGTAACTAGAAAGGACAAAATGATAAATTCACAAATACGAGAGGAACTGGAGATACAATCGATAATGGACTTTATTGAACAGCGGCAACTACATGGTGGCGACTTCTACAAGGAATGGGGGACACTAGACCAGTAAAGCTAATATATGAAGCCAAAGTGCAGTGTAAAAGAAAAAGAGGAAGACCGCGACAAGTATGGGAGCATTACATTGGAAATAGCATCCAGAAGAAGGGAAAGAGCTGGAAAGAACCAAAAACACTGGCCAGTAACCGAAGATTATGGAAGAATTTTGCTCATAATTTAGATTAGAAATGTACTTACCCGACACCCTTTAGGGTAAAAGGGTGTTGGGTAAGTACATATATATATATATATATATATATATATATATATATATATATATTATATATATATATATATATATATTAAAAAAAGTTAAAAACCCGAATATTAATAGCCTCCTTACTTGATGGGGCTAAAATCACCCATTCTTAGCGCAATAAAGACGTATTACTTGTACTAATTATGTAGTATTTAACAAATTATGAATCGGAATTTAATCTACACTCAACATCAAAAATGTTAGACCCCCAAAAGATTATGATAGTAGTGTGTTATTAAGAATATAAATATTATATTGAAAACATGTTTTTTCTTATGATGAAAATTTGATAATGATAATTGTAAACCAACTTAGGCACCAACAGAAGAAGCAAAAAAAATAATTTAAAAAAATTGATTGAAGAGAAAATATAGAAACAAAGGGATAAGTCAAACAATAGTATATTAAAAAACAAGTTTCATAAGGCATTATTTTGCCGCACGAGATCAGTTTAGAAAACGAGTTGCGATAGCGGCGAGTTCATAATGAGTTGATTTTGAGCGCAAAATAAAAAACAATATTCAATACTCAGTATGCCCTTCTCTGCTTCTTACAAACGCATTTACACACCTATCCATTGAAATAATCAATAAATTTATGATTTCTGGGGAAATATTGTTTCATTCCTCTATAGCCGCTATGGTTAATTCTTCCGTGGTGTGGGGTGGATTAATCCGATTGTGAATGGCTCTACAACAAAATTCCACATATGTTCTATTGAGTTCATATCGGGGGATTGTGCTGCCCAATCCAATCTGGTGTCCTTCTTCAAGTGCCTCCCGAACCCCTATTGTACGATGTGGTCTGTCAAAAAGGAAATTTCACCCAGTTCATTGCGTAGTGGATAGGTAATGGGCCTAATAACGTTTTCAATGTAAACTGCATTTGTTAGGTTCTGTTGTATGGGAATTAGCGCGGTACGGCCGTTGAACATTATACCACCCCAAAACGTAACTGTACCCCCTTCATAAGGAGCAACCTTCTTGACGATCTGGTGCCCTCCAGACCCGTTGCCTACGATCCCCACTCACCAATCCAATTCTGGTCTCTTTGGTAAATAAGACCCATCGCCACTGCCGTAAAAGCCAACCCATGTGCTCCCGCGCCCAATGGAAACGAGCGGCTCGGTGTTCTTCAAGTAGAGTGGGTACTCTTAAAGGTGCTAACTGCTAAATACGCCGAAATAAATTCGTATTTCCAGTATGCACCTATAACTAGTTACGATGTAGAAAGGACGTTTTCTATCTACGAGTCTATGTATTTCATTAAAAGAGAACAAATTTTACAGACGAGAACTTTGAGAAAGTAATGCTAGTTAATATTAATACTCCTTTACTCAACCTGAACTACAAAATGAACAAATAAAAATGTATTTCATATTTTATAGATCACCACCCGTTTGTTGTCCAATTATGTAAATCAAATTAAAAACTCTTTAAAATACAAATTTTCGTGCCCGGTCCCTAATTATAATATATTCTTATGGTTTAGAAATGATGTTAACCATTAATTTTTCACATAGTTTAATTAAAGTAGTAGCATTTTAATTTTTGTATCAAAACTTTTGTTACATACGTTATTATTTACTGTTGTTTGTTATCATTAGTAGCATTTAATAAATATTGCTAAATATTGTATATTTATGTATTACAAAAGTTTCTCCTTGTAATTCATCGCATTATTACTTTCGTTTCTCCAATAATTGGTTTTGTACTGCTGGACAATATAGTATGTTATTATTATTATTATTCTCATGCACATGTCTGTATGATAGTAGTTTAAGGCATTTGTTTCATGAAGCTCTTTATATTTGCTGAAACCAAATGCGAAGCCCGAAATGAATTTCGTCTAACTTAGAGTAGACTATCTTCTTGTATGAAGCTAGAATATTAGTCGACTGGTATTGGATAAAGGTTGAGTGAACACGAAAATTAGTTTTTGTTTTTATATAGAACGTTATGAAACGATAACACGTAGGTTGATATTATATTACACATGTGTATACGGCCATGTAAACATTTAATTTACTTAGGTGTATATTTGGGAATTCTCATTACGTTTACGCCGGTTTAATTTTCTGTAGGATAGACGTTCGCGAGAATATGTTCCAGATCCATTGTTCTATTTCCCTTCACTTTCACTGAGAGATAATCTACTATCTTGAATATTTAGTTTAGAGAAAATAAGCTATAAAACGGGTAAATACCTACGCAAGTATGTGTATTCAAGTATTTACATGTACATACAGATGTCCTCGAATTAAAGAGACTACGTATGCAAAATGGAAAGATGCAATTACATAGAATATAAATCAAAAAATTGTCAGTGAATTACAACGCGTACCCCAAAATTAGAAACCCCCTATCAACCCTGTATCAGAATGTCTACCTCCTTAGAATTTGCACATACGCTGCAACATTTATGTTTATGAAAACATAATACAGAAACATTGTTTAGACTGCTGTCGACGTTATAAAAATTCTTCAATGAACCAGCTTCGTTTAGTTAGGGCTCAAGAACTTCAATAGAATTACGTAAGAATATATCTGCTGTGAATCATTTGATGAAAACTTACAAAACTGACCTAAATCACCCGCCTTTTTTGTGTATTACGTAAAGGTTTTTTTTTTGTTGCGAGAAGTACCAAATATAAAATTTTAATATGAACTTAGAAAACCGTTATTGAATACACATCCGGAATGCTCATGTTGATAAAAAAACTCAAAATAACATATAATCAGCTGTATATGTCAAGATTCGAGCTGAGGTTAAGCTGTTAAAAATTTTTACTGGCATGTGAATTTTTAAAGTAGATAAGAAGAGAACATGTAAGATATGTTCTCTCTGGGGGCATTTAACGTCCTATTTGGTAACAATCTATGTTTAATCGAAGACGTAAATGTATATTGTATCGAACGTACTGTTATATATTACATCAGTAAGTAAACTTATTATCTACTCATTTCGTTATGATAAAATGTAATCTTAAATCAAAAATGTTTTAAGATAAAAATAACTACTGTAAAACTGTAACTTGTAAAAAATTAATACTAACTCACCATATTAAAAAAAAAAATGCATAAGCCAAAACCTGAAGAAACGGAAAATGGCCAGTGAGACCAAGAAAATCACACATCATTCAAGAATAGAACTATTTTCATATATTTTAAGATAATTTTAGTTATGAATAAGCTTGAAAACCAGTATGTATAGGTATATCAAAAGCAATAGTTTCAACTTGACAGCAAATGCTTGGTAATGTCAATTTGGTTCTGCGGGTAAAGTTTTTCAATTCTATTTGTGTGTAAAGTCTTACAAGATAACATTTGTATGGATACAAGAAATAACGAGTTTTGTTCTTTTAGTCATTATTCAATATTATTTTCTGAAAATGAAGGCTAGGATATAATAAACTAAAATCGGTATACATTTTCTATTTTTAGATATACTGATTTTAGTTTGTAACATGCTTCAGCAACATGCTAAAGCCACGGTGCTGGCGAAACAATTGTCGTTTCACGATTACATATTAATAAAGTGAAGGTTTTAACTATTAGTTTTATTTCTACTGAAAACATATTTAATGGGAATTGCTCTTTTAACCCCAATCCAGATTTCATTATGATTGAGAATCTCGAACAAGAAAAAGCAAATTCAAAAAACTACATATGATAATAAACATGAAACGAGAAATTAGAATGAGGCATTATTTTCTACACTGGCAGTTTTCCTTTTATTAATATTTGAAGAAAAAGTTTATTACACACGATTTATTTCGTTAAAGGCCGCAATTAGCGTAAAAGGAAAGATTAATAGACGGCGTAGGATCAACAGAGCGATGGGCCCATTATTAGGCATCATACCAGGTCAGAGAGCGAAATAATTTGAAATCTTGGAAATTCGGCTGTATTAACTATTTTAAATTAGATGTTATTTCGCGAAGTAATGTGAAATGTAAATATTGCTATCTACAATTACAACGCTAATTTTACGAAATTTTTTATTTCAAAATTTCGTCCTGGCTCTCGAACCCTCGACCTTTAGTTCTCTTGACTAACGCTCTATCCTCTACGCTACTACATAGGACCTGGATTCGAGTTATTAGAAATGCCTTAAGTTACTTATTAAGAAATAGATTATTATTAAATAGCTAATGGATGAAATATTTAGAAAAATTTCACCGAAGACAGAATATGATTATGTGCTCCTAAGGACAAAATTTTTAAATAAAAAATTTCGTAAAATTAGCGTTGTAATTGTAGATAGCAATATTTATATTTCACATTGCTTCGGGAAATAACACCTAATTTAAAATAGTTAATACAGCCGAATTTCCAAGATTTCAATATATATATATGTATATATATATATATATATTAAAAACAATCTTACATGTTTCGGCAAGTGATGCCTTTCTCAAAGAATATAAAATATAATATATTCTTTGAGAAAGGCATCACTTGCCAAAATATATAAGATTGTTTTAAATATATGCATTTTTGAGTAAAACCAGACCTTAAATCGCCAACTAATTAAATATACCATATATGTATATATATATATATATATATATATATATATATATATATATATATTGTAGTGATGCAAGTTATTCATATAGAGCTGCATCTAAAATAGGAAGAATAAGACATACAAAGTGAAAAAGGGTTACAATATAATGGTTATATAATTAATATTATTAAGTCTTAGTAGTATCGAAGTGCATATGTATTTTTATAACGAGCATTTCATTCTTAAAGTTTCTATATTTATTTTCCTTTCATTATTTGCTTTTATTATATCATATTCAAATTTTCAAATATTAGCGCGAAAAACATATTCAAATCCATATGCATCTTTGTATTATATCGACGCTAGTAAGACACGCCTACAAATTGACATCTCGCTATGTTTACATTTATCATGCGCAGTATGCGATTTGTATCATTCAAATCTATCTTAACCTAACTTGGTAATTTATTATATAATTTTTAAAATCAGTTAGATAATCAAAATTAATCAAATTCCTTTTATATAAAATTGTTAAAAGGGTAAATCATCGAGACTTTTGATATCAATAGATAGCGTGTTTGGTAATATTCAGACAAGTGCTATCGGGATATTGGATCCTTGAATTTGAAAAAAATGAATAGACGCATCTTTTTAGACCAAGCCTTAGAAATCTTTAAAAAAAAAACATAAATTTAAATTATAAATTCATCTAAAAGTTATTAAAAGTACCCAGAATATTAATTAACTCGATCGACAAGATAATTACTACAAGAATTTTCGGTAATAACGAACTTTCAAACAACATAGCGTCACAGACGTAGTTCCACCGAAAACGATAGAAAATCAAAAGAAAAATATTCAAGAATCCATCGCCGAACATTAACATAATAGTCTAACGTACATCTGCAACGATACCTGAAATCCTACAGCCAGAAACGAGCGCAGGGAGTAATTAGGCACCGGAGACGAAGTCCGAAGAAAATCTTCGATAGCGTCTTCGTAAACAGCCACCCACGCCGCCATCGTTTTGTACTGCACCCGAACATTTTCGGATCGCCGAGAATCTTCCCAATTCATACTTACGATCTACCAACATACATCAGGATCATTATTATAACAGGTTTTCAGATAATATTTATCTATTTTTCCAAAAATTAAATTCTTTAAACTTTTATTTAACAATATTCTCGAATTATTTACCTGATCTATCACGTCCTGTCCTGATTTTTATATTTAATTAAACAAGCTATTTAAAACTTAGATATAGCAATAAAAGGGTACTCACCATTATTGTAATAAGGTTATTCACAATTATATTCATATTATTTATTAGTCTAACACACATAACCTCTTTTCACATTAGTAACACCTTGTTGTTTATGCGTATATACAGTTTCGGTAATATCACATTTGTAATACGTTATATTTTTACAGTTTCCTTTAATTTAATAAATATATTTTTAATTTACATTAATCTTTTATTTGTTTATATTTGTTTGTAGGAGTTATTTTATTAAGCGTCAACATTAATATTATTTATTTATGGAAGCAACAACCTAAAATTCACGACGAGCCTGAGATCACCCACATTTAGTAAAATTGTTTTTTTATATAGTTTCTTGCTTTCCGACTAGTTGGCTATTTGAGATAAAGATAGCGCAGTCTGAGGTGAGATTTTATAAATTAAGGCGCCCAACTAATCTTTTCAAATACATAATTTTTATCTTACACTTTTATTTCATTAACATTTCATTCTCTCACCGCAGGCAGGGTGCGTCGCATATATCAATATATATATATATATATATATATATATATATATATATATATATTTCAAATAGTGGTGTGCCGCTTTACTCATTTTGTGTTACTAGCCGCAGCCTTTAAAGTAAATAGAGTACATACAACATTACACCACGTACAATGCTCTTATCAATATACACATTCAATTGTCTTTTAAAATGCGCAACAAAACTTTTCAAATTTCAACTTAAAAAACAAAAAAATATAAGGATATTGAAATCATATCTGAAATATTTATTATGTAAACATAATAAATAAGCAACTTACTACGTGTCCACACAACATAATTCGATTATATCATGGAAGAATTCTTCTGAGGAAAATATGGTCTACGTAATAATATATATTTTACAAGCCGAATAATGCCGGCAAACAAAAAAAAAGTCGTCTAGTGGTTATACAAGTTAAGTAACGACAATGTCACATACACTTTGAACAAAAAAACAATACACAACGTATCATAAGAAGCTTTTAAATGGGAATTCTCTCAAACAGACGGAAAAACTATTTCCAAACAATGCTTTTGTGATATTAAGTTGTCGAAATATTCGGTTATAATCAAAAATTTCCTTTCATATAATTCCATTTATCCCATTTACAAAACATACTTTGAATATTTTCAATTGCTTCAATAGCGACATTTAATTTGCCTTCAATGGTTAGTATTCTCTATAACAATGTTTTTGAATCCAAGCTACATGAATAACTGTTAGTTGCATATCTAACATGGAATGTTCTCGAACCTGGAGACACCGATTATAATTAAACTTGACTGTTAAGTAAGACCCACAGGAACTATGTAATATACCATTTTCTGTTGGTGCGTGGTGCTTGTTTGTCAATTGTTTCGTAATAATTCAAAGGAAAAAAGTATTCATTAATACAGGCATGTAATTTTTTTATAAGAACTATTTAAACATACCTATTAGTCTCAATAACATCGCGTCCCTTTCCTTTCTTCACCGGTACATGAAATAAAGTCGTTCATCTTTTCATCCGGTATTGTATTCTTCATTTAAAAAACCATTTCAAACGAGAGTAAACCCCTCAAAAAGTTCTTCCTAAGCATGGAAATGTTCAACGGGGTGAATGGGTTCCCAGAAGAGTTTGACTAAAAAACTGTGCTAGAAAGCCGCTAATGCATGCGACAAATAATATTCCCTATCTTCGAAAAAAGTTGACAATATATAAAAATCCCCACTCCACCCCACTAAAAGGAAGAAGGAATAAGACGGGAGAGTCGAACTACTTAATCATGTAATAAAAATAAAATAACTTCAGCTCCGATATTTGACACTGAATATTACAATTTAAACATACTCACAGAATCGTGTAACGAAAAATTAGAATTTTGTAAGTGGTTTATATAGAATGGACGACAATTTTATACTTATACGTGGACGCCGTGTAAAGTTGGGCATGCTACTATGTGTCTAGGCGTCCAATACTTATTTAGGAAACGATTATTAATTATGGCAAGGAGTTTTATACTTTTTTTGAGTTTTTACTTAACCACAGTCTCCAAAGAGAGACTATACATAGAATCATATGTATAAGTATTAAAAACTATTCAATTTCGCAATGAAATCTACTTAACTTATTATTGTACCAATTAATAACTAAGTGCTTTCCTAGATCTTCGACACTAAAATTTTGTCGTCTATAACTTAAAATTTTAATTAAAACTTAATTTCTCGTTACTTATTTACAATTTACAATTGGTCGATTCCTAACTCGATCGTGAATATTACCTTTCGTAGTGTTCGTTTTCTAGAAACGATCTTTTTGTAAAACGAAACTTTGAGGTGTCAATGACTATTCGTCGACCGACAAGTACTCTTTCGAGTATACGCAGTGAAGTCTTGTTCAGCATTACTTTACCCGCGTTGCGTCCACGTCACCTAACCTGGTTCAAAACCACAAGTGAGTAAACCGTTCGATACCTATACTATTTAATCACCTGTACGCCTTATTAATTTCTTTTAGCTAGTAAATTATTAATTATTTCTTACCAGTGTACATATATTTTCCACTTATTAAATTTAATCTATTTCAAATTATATTTAAACACAACCTAGTTGTGTTTATTTTATTTAATATCTTTCTTACGTCCTACTTTAATCCGTTTATAGTTAAGTCGCGAAATCTCCTTTTCAACAGGGGAAATCAAGTCATGAAATTATATAGCTGTATTTTTATAAAATTACTCAGGCTAGTGGGTAGAGGAATGGTATCCACTCGCTATAACGCTGTTCTTGATTTGCTGCAAAAAGTACCTTTGGTGATTTTCATCTATATAATATAGATCATAGTTCAGTTATTAATAATCCATATGACTAGAGCAGACCAATTTCCGTGCGCGCCATGAGCGCCGGTATGGGAGTGTAATGCGTAATATATTAGAATATGCGATAGAATAGGGACGCAACATGAGCTTGTTACCGATATAAGTATAGACGTAGAGACATTTATTCTATCAGAAATAATTAAATATACATTTGGTTTTCTGCTATTAAAGTAATATGCATAAACACACGAAAACTGAGAATAGTATATATTATAGCAGCGTTGTATGTACCTATAAATAAAATGGAAAATGTATGAAATCAGTGATTGTGCGCACGACAGAGGATTTAAAACAACACTTACCGTTTTAAGCTTCTTCCAAGGCTTGACAAACTGGAGAAACTCGATTGTGTATTTTCAACATCAGGTGCGTTTCTAGGGTTATTACTGAAAAACATGTCCGCCGTGAGGAAAAAATATGTTTATATTCGGAAAACGAGCGTTCTACATCTAGTGATATTATATTCGCATAATCAAAATACTTTTTTAAGCAACTTAACGCATCTGTAGACGTGCCCTCACAAATACGTGTTAAGGTGTCAATATCTGCATTTCTGTCTACACTTTCACATTTAATTAGAACACTTTCACTTTTTGCGTCTTCTACAGCACACAGTTGTGCGTGAACATCCTTAACGATTTGCAGTGATTCCTCTAACGACAGCGACGAATTTTATAATTTTGTTATTGCTTCTTCTAGTCCCAAGTAAATCTCTCGAATACTTTGTAAATCCATTTTAATCTGGGCATCTTGAAATTTTTGCTGGCTTGTATTGATAGCTGCACTTTCTTTCGGATCGAATGATAAAACCACGTCCTTAATTTTTTCAAAATGTTCATGATAGTAAAACCCCGCCCGTAACCATGTACTCCAACGTGTCAGAATCGGCTGTGGTGGCTCAGGGGTATGGGGACACAATTCGTGAAATTTCAGACTACGTTTTGGAGATTTCGGGAATACTGCCTTTGTACTCGATATTAAAGCATCTACCTCTGGATAACATCTAAGAACCTGTTCTGCCACAAGGTGTGGAGTATGGAATTTACAAGTAATATGTAACAAGTTAGGACAATATTTTCTAAGAGACCGACCTACAAAACACATGGTTGCGGCACCATCGGTCATAAACATTAATACTTGGTCTTTCGAAAGTTTAATTTTTTTCAAAATATCTAATAGCACCTTTTTTCACCAATTTTTTCGACATTACATTGTTCTAGTCGTCCGGACGCATATAAAATTGAAGACGTTGGTTGATGTGGTTACATATTATGCGCCATCACATTAACTACAGATTGTTTTTTGCTGTCAGTTGTTTCGTCCACACATAACTACAGTTTTTTTATTTTTCAGTTCGGCTATGATTTTTATTTTCAACCTGTTTATGCACCGATGGTAAATTCCTTCGTAACGTTGTCGTGCTCGGTAATGTTTGATTCGCGTATTTATTCCAAAGGGAAATAAATGAATCATTACTTAGCAAGGTAAACGGAGTGTACACACAATCATAGTTACGCATAGTTCATGTATAAACGGTTGTCGATTAATTTTGTTATTATTGTACTTCGAACTGCTTGCCTGTTCTTTACAATGTGTTTTTGACCAAAACATTAGATATGTATTGCACACTAAACATTTAATTTTTGAGCCGTCGTATATTAAGTCCAGGAAATCCATAATAAACTTATTCACTTCGTCTGACAACGGTCGTTTTCTCGATTTATGCGTCGACGACATTCTATTACGTATTCTTACACTTACATGCAGTCTAAGCAAATACCAGACACATACTGAATGCTTTTTATTAGTTCTGATGCAATACAATCATCCTCACTTCGGCGCACATGGCGCGCACGGAAATTGGTCTGCTCTACATATGACTTCTTTTAATTGAATACTCAGCAACGGTGAGTCAAAAGTAATAGAAATCGTTATTCCGCTACGAATTATACCGAACAATAACTAAAGATGAATACTAGGTTGTTCTCAAAAAAAAAGAAGTGGGGAACATATCCAATACGTTCTTCATCAGCGATATTTTTTAGAGTTTTGTAATTAATTTGGCATTAATTTTCTGCAAATATTGCGGAAAATAAATGAATTTTACCCAAAAGGAATAGTTCGTGCACTATCTAGTATAGATTTCAATTTATTAGCGTCTTATACTTATATTTTTTTTACATATTTTTCACTTAAAACAAGAAAAAAGATTTCGTCATTTTTATTATTTGCTGAGAAGATTTGAATACTACGTGAATAAAATTTATGTAGTGAGTTTGGTTAGCAAATTTCCTTATATCTGTATAGAGAAACTTTTCCAAACACATTCTGCATTCAATTTATGTACCGGAAGAAATAACACATAAAATCTTTTTGTGTTTTCTTTTATCCGACCGTTGACGCTTGTAATACTTGTTAAAGACATACTGACAAGTGGTTATTTTTATCTGCTATAAAGATATATATGTATGTATATACCTTTATAACAGATAATAATAACCACTTGTCAGTATGTCTTTAACATTTATATATATATATAAAAATATAATATTTTCGTGACCTTGGTATGATAAGGTAAACTTAATAAGTCGGCGATTAAAGGTCTGGTCCATTACTTCAAAGTATATATATTTAAAACAACCCTACATGTTTCGGCAATGATGCCCTTGCCAAGGGAATAAAATTGTTATTTAAGTAATAAGGGAGGTAAGTAAGATTTACCAGTCGAGGACGAGTTTGCGTCCGAGGGCTTGCCCGAGGACTTGCAATAGAGTTCGAGTCTGGTAAATGTTACCTCCCGAATTGCTTATAACATTTTTCCCACTCCCCAGACAATCAAATCCTCAAAAATTAAATGTAATCATGATAAACAGTAACGGTGAACAACCTCTGAATTTAATAAATTAGACACATCTGAAACGTTACTAGGCAGTTCCTACATACAATTGATTATAAACACAAATAAAACGAAATTTGACAATTCAATAGTGTCAAATGAAACCACGGAATTAAGTGTTGCTGATAAAGTAGGTGATAATAACATTGAATTATCAAGAAATATAAATAAATATCCCAATTTTGTTAATAATGTTACTAATTGTACAAACTGTAATATTACCATAAATATAAATTAATAGAACACGTGTTTTGATGCACTTTTTTTCCCTAGAGGACGTAAGTAAATTACTTACGCCCCGTTGTCATAACAATCACAGTCATTTCAGTAAAACAAACTTACGTCTATAGAAACAATGTATTAATAGTATGCTTACTATAAGGGGAGTTGCTTTGTAATTTGTATACAGCAATGTTTACATCCCCACTTACTTTGCAATTACATACATACTAATTTGATATTTGTAAATATTTCATATAAAATACGAAAAACTCCAATAATAATTTATCAATTGTTATATATACATATATCGTATATATATAGAAGTGAAAGAAGAAAAAATGTTTTCAGAGTATGCCATGGATTAAATCAGATTGATTAAATGATCTAACCTACATTTCGTACTATTAGTAATAGGATAAATCGTAACTTGTCAATTTGACTTCTGATTATTTACAAATGACACTCCGTCAATTCTCTAAGCTCAGACGTTATTTATATGTCTATCTCAGTCGTTCATGGCCTATCTAGGATACAAAATTTTGTGGATCGCTTGATATACAGTAGATTAAATTAGTAGACGATTTAAGGTGTGTTTTACTTTTATGATGTATATATTTAAAACAATCTTACATGTTTCGACACATATTGCCTTTTCAAAGAAATTTAAATATATTAAATATTTATAATTATTATCCTTCCATAAGTTCATCATCATAAAGATCGTTAATAAACGGCTCTAATAATTCGTTTCAATATCTTTCAGCAGTTATGATTTGACTAAAGAATATAAAACCAATAATTCGTCTTTCTGAAACTACTAGCCAGACGCATATTTTTGTGGATGTAGCGTAGTTCCCACAAATTCATGAGGGTTTTCTGCAGACCAAATTCTTATATTTTGCTTGTTTAAATATCCTGAAAGATGGAACCAAGCCTCATCCGAAAAGGAGTATTTCTCTATACAATTTGCTGTTCGTTTTCTAGGCTCCACCGCCAGGTTTACGAGTTATTACCCCTGTTTCATCAAATTTAATAACACAAGTTTGAATGTGTTGTTGCAGTTGTGCGTAAGTAACTGGCAGATTAAGATACTGTTACCGGAAATCCTGTAAGCCCTGATTAGAGGAATAAGCACAATCTCCACTTTCTAATTTTTTACCAGTTTTATAGTAACTTTAAGTAATAAATATTTTATGTTGTAGCTCTAACATTATAATAAAATAATTTAAAAAATATAAGCACTTATAATTCATATTAATATATTAATCGATAACAAACCTTTGTTCGACCGTCACATAGATTTTGTGTTTCAGAAATGCCTAAGAATGCTGGGATTTTTATTTCGTGTTTCTTGTGACTTCAAACACACTAAGTCATTGATATCTTTATATTCATCACTTGTGCGTAGCCATTTGGATTACGCGTCTGTTATCTGGAGCCCGTGCTATGATATTCATATTAATAGAATTGAGCGTGTTCGGAGAATATTCATTAAGCATTTTAACTTCAAATTCAATCCTCGTAGACATTTTTTTCATTATGAAGAATGTCTAAAAGCTATGCTTTACCTTCTTTAAAGAATCGCAGATTGATATCAGAATTTGGTTTTCTATACAAAATTGTCAATAATCTGATTGATAGTCACTACTGCGTTCAATATGTAAATTATAATATAAGTTCAAACACTGTTCGACTAGCCCCACTTTTTTTATCTGCCTCATTATAATACACGCTCTTACATGAATTCGCGGATGTACCGCTTATGTAATAATTATATAAAGTATTTTCAGTCCGTCGATTTATTTCGCTTAAAATATCCTAATGCTATTCGTTGTGCAATTACTAAGTTATCTTTAATTAATTGATTATATGTATGTAATTATTTGGTTGGATATTACACACATTGTGTTATTCTGGATTGTTATTTAGATAATATTCCTTTCTTTGTATTTTATACTGTGTTATACTATTATTGGGACTATGTCCTGTTGTATAACATTTACTTGTTGAAATAAATAAATAAAATAAAAATTAAAAAATAAATAAAATAAAATAATTTGAATTTATGTATGATAACTAGAGAACGGACACGCTTACCACATGACGCAAAGCCCAGTGCAGTACTGGCGAAAGGCTGTATTTCTAAAATATTTAATTTTATTTATGTAATTGGAAAACGAACGGGTGGTGATCTATAAAATTACGAAATACATATTTATTTGTTGAAAAGTTGTATTTATAAAGTTTTTAATTTTATTTATATAATTGGAAAACATACGGGTGGTGATCTATCTATCTAAAATTACGAAATACATATTTATTAATTAATTTTATTTATATAATTGGAAAACGAACAGGTGGTGATCTATAAAATTACGAAATACATATGTATTTGTTGAAAAGTTGTATTTTTAAAGTTTTTAATTTTATTTCTATAATTGGAACAATTTTATTTGTTCATTTTGTCGTTCAAGTTGAGTAAAGGAGTATTAATATTAACTAGACTAGAAACAATAGTTTCTCAAGGTTTTCTTCTGTCAATTTTGTTCTCTTTGAATTAAGTAAATCCTTATAAATAGAAAAAGTCCTTTCTACATCGCAACTGGTAATGGGCGCATACTGGAAATATTCTTTTATTTCTTCATATTTAGTCGGTAGATTTTGTGGAATTGTCTCAATTTTTCCAGTTTCTCAAGGTTTTCTTCTGTCAATTTTGAATTAAGTACATCCTTATAAATAGAAAACGGCCTTTCTACATCGCAACTGGTTATAGGTGCATACTGGAAATATTCTTTTATTTCTTCATATTTAGCCGTTAGATTTTGTGGAATTGTCTCCATACATAATTGCTGCAATGTAATTAAATCTGGATTTCTATTAAGAATTGCTTCAAACTTTTGCCGAAGGCCACATCCGAAGTCACTAGGAATACTTTTCAAATTATTAACAGCCACATCTAATGTGGTTAATCCGTCATTTAATTTGAGATTTCGATTTTCAAAATAAGTGATTAGTTTTGGCAATTTTCCAAAGTGTTCGTGAAGAAAGTACAACTGATTTTTTAAATTTGGGATTTGTGTGAGCTCCTTGCACTCACCAATACTTCTAGCATCCTCCTTTAGCAGTGTTACGAAATGTTTTAGACTATCGAAATTCTCAGCATAATAACTAGTACCTTCCAGCCATGTTCCCCATCTAGTTATTACTGGAGTGGGAGGCAGTGACAGAGATGGAAATTTTTCCCTGAAAAGAGCTACTCTCAATGGTGTTTTTCTGAAAACTTTTTCAAAAGCTGATACAAGTCTATCAACTTCCGGAAAAGTGTCTCTGATATATTCACAGATTCTGTGGAGAGCATGTGCTACACAAGTAATATGCAGCATATTAGGATATGTTTTCTTTAATAGTCTGCCTGTTTTTAACATATACGCAGCACTATCACTGACAAATAAAAGTATTTTTTCTTTGTACGTGGCGTCCGAATGAAGCATTTTTTGCATATTCTCCTTAATGGTTTCAGCAACTGTTTCCGCATAAACTCTATTTATAACACTTGTTGCTATTACATATGAGTTATAGGGAATAGTTGGATGTAGTACACCAGCTACAACATTTACCACACAGCGTCCTAACATATCCACCGTTTCGTCGGCGCTTATCCATATGTATATTTAAAAGATGGCTTCTAATGCGTTCTACTGTTCTCGTATAGCACCTAGAAACATAATATTTGCGTAAAGTTGATTCATCAGGAACATTTCGACCAGTATATTTTTTCAGAAATGTCTTCAAAATTGGATTGTTCAATTTAAATAATGGAATATTAGCTGCCATAAAAGTTTCACAGAGTTCTTCGTTAAAATTGTCAGATTTCAACGGGTTCAATTTTTTTTCGTGCTTTAACGATCCTACGTGACGTTTTACGGTTGATTTATTGCAATTTTTCAATAACGTTTCACACACACAAATAAACGAAATTAAATAACGAAATTTTATGCACACCTACGTGAAAATAATTGGAAGATGTTGCTTAAATGAAAAGAAAAGGAATGTACGTGCTATTTCTCTTACGAAATACGATAAAATTATTTATTTTATCTACGTACTCGACACCACTGGAAACACTATATTCTCCGAATACAATAGCTGGGTTGCCCATTGTTATCGCTGCGAGACCAGGTGGCCGAGTAAGTCAAACAAATACTTCTTTGAATTGCGCCGGGATGTACTGAGCGACGTTATACACAATTACAATTGCTGATTGCGTTTTATGGAAATTGCATACGTTCTCTAATGATAACTGTCAGAATTTAAAGTTTTCTAAAGCTTCGCATGTGCACCAATCTTTGATTACTTAATTACTTAAAAAGCAGCCTACTATAATGACGAAAGTTTTTCAGGTTATGTTACTTTCGACTTAATTTCTTTGTTCTTAATACTAATGCAGTAACAATATATCTATAAAGTTATTATTTACTTAACGCTAATGTATTGACTT
The DNA here is from genome assembly GCA_935421215.2 of Melolontha melolontha. Taxonomy (NCBI): domain Eukaryota; kingdom Metazoa; phylum Arthropoda; class Insecta; order Coleoptera; family Scarabaeidae; genus Melolontha; species Melolontha melolontha. The sequence continues at coordinate 214,859,620 of OW285235.1, forward strand.
AATCTGATTTCCCGGCTAATCTTTATAGATTATAAGAAATAGTAAAAACAAAAAAATCCATGTTTGTATAAGAGAGTAGACGTTTGTTTTTGTTGCAGAAATGTTGAGAGCGATGATCAGGAAAGAGGGAATCTCAATTATTCCACGTCAACGTAGGCGAAGCAGAGAACAAAACGGGATTAAACGAGAAAACAATGACGGACATCCAAGTTAGACAGTGCTGTGCGTGAGTAGATAGTGCGTGTGAACGTAGAGCCGGTGCGTGCGTTGTCATGCTGCCGACTGTGCGATAATGACGTCGGCCAGCATGAACACTATCGGGTCACCGGCGGTAGCGACGTCAACTACAACACACCTCCTGTTGCTCCTACTGACTGCTGCGCCTGTTATCACTGTGGAACTCGGTAAATATGATTATTAATTCACTTAGTGTGATTATATTGTGCTCGACGGAGAGAGTAAAAGCAACAAAAAATGCATAAAATACAAATTAGCGCCTGGAAAATCGATATGCTTTTGTGGTGTATTTAAATATGTGAGGGTTTGGTGGCGAAAATTAATTCGCATAAATTAGTTTTATCGTTCAATGACATTACAAAAAATGGAAAGTAATTTCATTATACAATTGCATATGATTAAATGGTCGCTGTATATTCACTTAGATTTAATTAGAAATACCGCCTGAAAAATTATAAGTAATAATTATACGATGTTTATAAATTACTTTCATCGGGGTTTTTCATATTCCACACTGTACAGTATTGCCCGTACAAATAAAAGAATTTACAAGACTTTTTTAAACAATTTTCGTTTACTTATATTTTCTGTAAAATATTTACTAAACATCATTTGTTAGAACATTAGTTAGACAATTTATACGTCTGCATTCACATATGCATGTCTACATTGAGATGGCGTATTAGTTTTTCATGCTTTCGAAAGTACTTAAAATACATTACCTTCATTCTAAAGTTGCGTGCTTGTCTGAAAGTAATAATTTCAATACATAAGGGTGCATTAAATATGTATATTTATGGGTTTTAAGCGATTGTGGTCCTTTTAGAATATGCTGTTAATAAAAATGCAATATGTATTTAAGTACAAAGTTTATTTACCCTTTTTTAAATTAATATAGGAAAAAATTGCCTTACCATCTATCCCGAAGAAAAAAATAAACTTATGACAAAGATGTCCAAGTATAACATGAAATATGCATTATTATTTTCATTGCTTGTTAACTTTAACAGTTATCTACAAGACACAGTAAGAGGAAAACTTGTCTCTACGAAGGTCACTGCTGAAATTGGCGGAAAATTGTGAAATAAAACAAATTATGCTATGTAAATCGCTTAACTGTTTCACAAAATACTCCCCTATTTGGTGTATACACTTTTGCATCCTATAAAACCAATATTCAAAACACTTTTTC